>OU026155.1:85734878-87126357 GCA_907269105.1 Volucella inanis | reverse complement strand
CCACCAGACACGCATTAGATATAATTGGTTTGACATAGCCGTCACCAAAGAACAACCTTTTAGCAAAAGATGTATTATATTAGTCAGCTTCCCCCTTCTCGTGAAGAGAACAACCTGAGAGGATTACTTAAGACATTTTTAGTGCACCACCCATCAATCACGTCTAGTGATACCTATCTGAGCTAGGTATGATGGAATAGATAGTATATGCCTATGTCAAAAACAATGAGAGCGTCAAGCAGAGGCTTGACCAGCATGCACCACGGCATTGTAGGCTAAACGGCGACCTGTGGGCTATTACCTTTCTAAGAATTGTGCATTGTTTGGCTGATTATTTCGCAACTACTGTAATACGAGTATATGGTATATAAATTTATTATTTATTATTATAAAATAAATAAAAAATTAGTTTTTTTTTCGGATATACATGTTGCTCATTCAATCTGGAATTTTGCTGCCAGCGGAATCCAAAATGTATATAGAGATTGGTTTCAGAAAGTCGTTGTTTTTGCTTTAACCTAAAAAATTACTGTCATTTGGGCAGATCAGAGGAGCTGGATGATGAGCTTATGAAGTCCAGCACAGTTGAAAGAAATCTGTTATAGTAAGGAAACTCCCAAGAGAATTATCCTCCGCTAAAACCTGAAATCAAATTTTGGGAAAATGTTTACGACCCCAGCTATCGTGAAATAATTTTTAACAATAAGTCGATGTTTGCATTACACGTCATAATCAAAAGCCGTTTTTTAGACCGGAGATGAGATGTGGGTTTTTAACAAAAAAAAAAAAAAAAAAAAAAAAAAAGGAAATGTCGCCGCTACTGATTTAGTCTAGAAGACTAAGGTAGGATGGGTATTGTTGACTTGACTTGACTTACTGTCAGGAGCTGTGCAAAAATTAAGCTCGGAAGTGCCAGTTCTGGTTAGTCCAGGGGATGTTCTATTTCATCACGATAACGATTGCTCTCATAAATTTAGGAACACCTGCGTAGTTACAGAAGCTGGGTTAAAAAGGAAAAATGATAAATTCCTCTTGCTTCTCCGATTAAGCACCTACAGAACTCCAAAGTCTGCAAATTTCTGAATCTTAGATCTCAGAATTATGTCCAAAAGGCTGTTGGTAAACTCTTTTGGTCACAGATACTACATTTTTTTTTTAACTGTCCACATTAACAAGTTGCCTGAAAGGTGGGCATCACACTGATTACTAAAATGATTCCCTGTTATAGAGTCAATGAGAAGCTGTGAAGTGGTAACATCTTTATACATCACTTGGTGTGTGGTTTGTATAATATTTTTCTCGCATATCATTATGATCCTTGTCCGTGAATTCTGCCGCCTTGGCACTTTTCTCTGATTAACCAGTGGGGGTAACGAATACCCTTTTTTTGACAGATATTCCCAGTAAGAATCACATGACTGCCCTGATAAGAGCACTAAATATTAACAATGCGCTACGACTTAACTGAATACCAGCCAATTTTTTACAAACCTTAATAAAAATATCAGAAGGTAGAGGCTTCCCCGATGAGTACAAGAAAAGAATTTGCTACGATACTCAGTAAATCAGATAGTGTTCGAGTTAAGGAAAAGATAAAATAAATAAACAACATCTTTAACAGATAGCCACTTTGCATCGAATATTGAACACCGGTTCAAAGTATCGTTTTACAAAAAGAGAGAGAGAGAGAGAGTGAATGTGAGTTTTAAAGAGTTCTTCATGAGCACATGTGATACTTTTTGTGGTCTTTTGCTTGAGGAAAACTGGAAGAGCCTTGCGTATAAGCTCAAACATTCAGTTGAAAGACAAATCTAATGCGTATGCTATATGGCGATATGAACGACCATTGCCGCTTTTATTAATAAACATCTTTGCGGTCATCCAGTTTTGATCGCATCATATAAATGCTGGTTGCTTGGCAGGTATTTAACTAACAGGCTTGGATTCTAAGACGTCGACCTTCGGACATAATATGGAAATTGGCCCATTCTGGTGAAATCATATCTAGCCCGAATCAGCGTCATCCATATCCATTTTTAAAGAAGATCAAATTCATTAATTAAGGTTCGCTGTCGATTTATATTTAACGTAATACGAGCTGCGGCTAAAGTTTGAAAGAAAAAGGTGCCACGATTAGGCACTAATAAATGCAATTTTGAGGCAAGTAAATGAATATGGAGGGTTTTTTTTAAGTTAATTAAATTAATTAATTAAAAAATAAATACTATCGATGAAAATAAATAACAATTCAATCTACAACCATTCTAGAGCCCAATGAGCGAAAAAGTGTTGCAGCTGTTCATCGTTAATTTGCTATACTGCAATATTAGCCAATACTCGTATTTGTGCTCAAAGTGGACGGACAGAAGCTTAATTGCTGTTGCCGACGATGAATTGAAAGTTTTCTTTCTTGCTTTGATGAATTGGGATCACATACTTCATTTTTACCGGCAATATGTATGAATACCATATATTTCTTGACTTGCAGAATATACTGTATGCAATGCATATACAAGGTATGCAATGAAGCCTGTTAACCCTGAATGGACAAATTGATCGAGAAAGTTAAGTATGAATGGCAGTGGCTGAAAAAAAAAAAAATTATTCAGGATGGTTAGACCTAGGGAGAGCCTGTACGCACCTAAAAAAGATCCGTACACGATGGTGAGATCAGAAACGAATCTTTAATAACGAGACTTTTTTAGTTGGCATATCGGTCCATTCGAAGGACTTCTGCTGGCATTCAGAGAGACATGGGTTGAAAAGTCCATTTCTAAGTTAGATACGTGTATAAATTTGACAGCTGTCGGGCGATTATTTCTCGAATGAAACAACTTTTGTTATTGTGAAAAAAAAAAAAAAAAAAAATGGATTCAAAGCAATTTCGTGTGTTGATTTATCATTGCTATGTCACCCGGACTCTGCACTAGCCGAACGAACCATTCGCAAGTGGATTGAAAAAATTTAAAAGTGGTCATACAAGCACCGAAGATGATGCACGCAGTGGACATCCAAAAGAGGCTGTTTCAGATGAAAACGTTGAAAAAGTCCACAAAATGATTACGAATGACCGTAAAGTGAAGTTGATCGAGATAGCTGAGGCTCTGAAAATATCAAAAGAGCGTGTTGGATATATCATACACGAATATTTGGACATGCGAAAGCTCTGTTCAAAGTGGGTGCCGCGTTGGCTCACAGTCGACCAAAAACAACAACGTGTTGATGATTCAGAGTAGTGTTTAAAGCCGAATTTTTGCGTCGGTATGTGACAATGGACAATGGATGAAACTCGGCTTCATCACTTCACACCAGAGTCAAGTCGGCAGTCAGCTGAGTGGCAAGCAGGCAACGAACCTCGTCCAAAACGATCAAAAACTCAAAAGTCGGCTGGCAAGGTTATGGCATCCATATTTTGGGATACACATGGAATAATTTTCATCGACTATCTCCAAAAGGGGCAGACTATCAACAGCGACTATTACATTGCGTTGGTGGAGCGTTTGAAGGACGAAATCGCAGAAAAACGGCCGCATTTGAAGAAAAAGAAAGTGCTGTTTCATCAAGACAATGCACCGTGTCACAAGTCGATGAAAACGATGGCAAAATTGAATGAATTCGGCTACAAATTTCTTCCCCACCCACCGTATTCTCCAGATTTGGCCCCTAGCGACTATTTCCTGTTCGCAGACCTCAAAAGAATGCTCGCCGGAAAGAGATTTAAGACCGATGAAGAAGTAATCGCCGAAACAGAGGCCTATTTTGAGGCTAAACCGAAATCGTACTACAAAACTGGTTTCGAAAGATTAAAAAATCGTTTCAATCAATGTATCGCCCTCGAAGGCAACTATATTGACAAATAAAGTTGAATTTTGCAAAAATTTTGTGTTTTACTATAAAACGACACGGACTTTTCAGCCCATGTGTTACATCCATGGTGGATCAGTCTCAAAGTTTTTACAGCAAATAATATATACGATAATTTAGACATAGAACAATGCCTTATTCATCTAATCCATTGGACTCAACATCTTTCGAATCGCATCTATCTTTCTTATCCTCAGCTCCATTTCTTTTGATCAATAACTCAGAAAAAAGTCAGAGAGTCACTAAAGGTCGGAAAGGTTTTGAATATGCAGTGCATGAATAGGAAACAGCAGATGGTATTATGCAGTCTGACTGGCCACATATCTTTATGGAATGAATGCAAATTGAGCCTTTTAATTGAACGATTGGAAGAGGAGGAGATTGGGTACATATCTAATGAAGGTAGTTCTTCTATATAAAGGCAAAATCGACAGGAAAAAAGAAATAACTAAAAAAAGAATGTACATCAAAAGTCTAAATGGTTCGAGATTTTATATCATTTACGAGGGCTGTCTGATGAATACCAGGATAAGAAATGACAACGCCATATTTTTGTGGTTTTGGCAATTTATTTTTCAATATAATCCCCTTTCAACTCGATTCACATTTCTCAGCGGTGCTGCAACCTTTTTAACCCCTCCGCATAGTACGACTTTTGTTGGCCTCCGCGGCGGCGATGACTTCCTCGTTCGACCCGTACTTCTTTCCGGTAAGTCGTAGGGAGTCAAGTCGGGAGAAAACAAGGGATGTAGCAGTTGGTGCAATTCGACCAATTTGGCTGTTTCGATTGCGGAGGTGTGAACCGGTGCGTTATCGTGGTCGGTGCGCACTTTTTTCTTCGCCAAATGTGGTCGTTTTTTTTCAAATCGGCCCAATAAATCGACGTAGGGTCCCATACACACCATCGAGAATGGGGTTGATATCCTCGCTGGTCTTGCTACTCATAAACAAAAAGTGGGTCACGGAGCGATACTGCTCTTTTTTATTGGTCGCAAAAAACACTAACACGATGTTTTAAAAACAAAACTAAGCGTCGGATTGTCACCATGTTTTGGCAGGCAGACTAAAAGAGGTTATACAAAATGATGATACACTCATTTTGGCTCAATAGTGCAACCTATCTCACAATCCGGGTACTCATCAAACAGCCCCCGTAAATTTGAGGTTGGATGCTCAATCAATTGCAAATTGAAATTGCAAAAAATCGTGATATACTAAGCTAATGTTGCATTGAATGAAAATTTGCGAGCGAGTTCGAGATATTTGACAGTGCGCTATAATTAAAATGTATACTGGTCAATGTGATTTTGTTGCAAAGGATTTTATACGTATAGCGCCAAGAGCTCAAAAAACATCTGAAACCGTTTGGGATTGACCCGTTTTTCCGAACCCGAAAGCCCAACTAAAGACATTGATTTATAGAAGTTGCCACCTCATTGTGTACGTATAAATAATATAATTGCGATGTCAATAACGATCGTGTCAATGTGAAATGGTTTAATTACTACAATATAAAACAAAAACTCGTCAGTTTTATGTGGCCAAAAAAGGAACATAAGCTCAATGGCCTGCTTCGCACGAGTACCCGGTGTCCTTCTGTAACATATAGATTAAAGTTTCGAACGAAGTATACGAATGAAAAGGAAAAAAACAGCAACGTTGGTGAAACTTCAGCATATGCCAGCAGGTATACGAGTATATAAACATAACCTAATTGAAAATACGCATTTTAGGAAGTTGAAAAACATAGTGACTGTGTATGGAAAAAGTAATTTTATGTACAACAAAGATCGCTTGAAAATCCTGTCCGAGCAAAGCTTCCATGAAGAAGCCGAAGGAAAAATAATTGGATCACTCAAAAAAACCTCAACAAACTCCCGGCCTCAATGACGATGTGATTTAATATAAAGCCAATCCCACAAGTGGCCCAATAACAATTGAGTTACGTGGTAGAAGTCTAAATATGAATAAGGACTTCGGAATTTTGAAACAGACAGTTTTGGGATGAGAGACAAGCACTCTCACTTTTGAAAATTAAAACGAAAGTAGGAGACAGTATTGAGTCTTGAGGCACAATAAGGTAGTTATATATAAATTTTAGAACAAAAATGATGTGTATAATGCTGATTTTGTTTGAACGAGATCAAGATGGCAGATAACGGGGTTAGAATCAGCAAAGTAGTATTAGCTACCGGCACAGACAGACTTCCCAATCTTTTAGAATACCAAAAAACAAAAAAAATTCCTATAGAAAAAAATGTGCATTGGTCTGTTTTTTTTTTAAGCAGGTAAGTATGATAGCAAAGTGGCTTTTTTGATATTTTACTGATACGTAATTAGCTTGTTAAGTAGTTAACTTTGACAATTCAAAGTTTGATCTAAAACAAAATGAAAATGGCGCGCAATCCAAATTCTGTCCAACAGAATCCGGCTTCATTACTTTGGTTAAGTTTTTATAACTCCTAGATTACCATATTTCCGTTTTTTGGTTTTTATACGCCTCGAACGATCTCATACATTAAGTCACATAATTCTGGTCGGTTTTAAGGCTAGTGGGGATTTCAAAGGCATAGAGCATGATAGGTTGAAAGACACAAATCCAGAATGACAAGCCTACATAATTTATAGCTGCACCGCAATAGAAGTCCATTTTTTCAAGGTTTTGAATATGCTATGTGTTAGTTGTGTATTTATAAGTAGTTCAGTAAATTTGCACCATTGTTTTTTTTAAACAAATCTAAAATAGTTTTTTGTAGGCATACTCTGCAACTTCCACCATAGTTGTGAGAAACTGTGGTCAGCTTATAAATAATTGTGGTAAGTGATAGTTTCTACCCACTTTGTTGCAAAAATATTGCGTAAGTGACTGTGCAGCTCGAGCGAATTATTTAATTTATTCGTGCTTTCGAGCCAATATTTATTTGTGTTTATGTATTGAACATATCTACAATATTTGTATCTGGACTTGACTTCGTGAGAAGCAGATCGAATCAATCAAAGTTCAAGATCTTTTCGGCTGATTCCGATGGTTCTTCTATAATATCACAATAATACCAAATAGAACATTTTCTCCTTCATTAAAAAACTTAGATGATGAAAGCTAGTCTTATTTGGAACTCGTGAGATTTCATTTTCGTAAAAGTGTTCACAATTTGAGAATCAAAAACTGATAAGTCTATCAGACTAATTAAAAAAAAAAAACCTAAGATCAGTATTATGTTCCATATGTATATATTTATTAAATATTTAAAAAAAAATCAAAGTAGTAAATTTCATAAAAAATAAATAAATAAATTCGACAATTTTGGTCTTAAAGAAAACTTACGCAAAATTTAAAATATTCTGCCAGTCACTTCAAATTGTTTTTTACTCACACTTCGCGATATAATTTTGTTTTTTTATTTTTGAAATTTATTTTGTGTATGATTCAATTTTATAACGAAACTCCACTAGAAAACCGCTCACTATATATTTATTTATTTTATTTATTTATTTTTTTTTAAATCCCACTTCACTCAGAGTACAACACTTTACCGACGGATAGGTGATTCAGATACAAAAGAAAAATTGACAACCAAAACAGATCTTGTAAATCTCCAAAAACTAAATTGAAAACATGTTCTCGATGGAACTATCAAAACCGGACTGAGTGGCGCACGTCGTCTTAAGCTGGGAATTCCTTTAGATTAAGTTAAAGTGCCGGTACTTGAAACACAGATACTCGACCACACAAATGAAGTTTAAGCAACCAACCACCAACATCATCACATCGGGTAATACTTGTGCACGAGAGTATGCCTTCGAATTGAACGAACCACCACCATGAGTGGCAATTCACAATTTATTGAAGGAAAAAAAAAGAAGGTTGGCTCACATATACAGGCAAATAGGCGCACCAATAACAAACGTCAGAGAGTGTAATAACAAATACACTAGCCCCACCGTATAGTCAGGGAGGGCGACAAAAAACATCTGATACTAGTGTAAGGTTGTTCCACTAGCTAACCATCTAATGGATTTCTCAGATACTACTACGTATTTTTCTAGTCATCGTCCTCGGTTTCTGAACGCACTCGCATTGAGTGAAAATACACAGAAGTTCCACTCAATTCGAGTGGTCAACGGTCAGATGCGACTCAGAGTTGCAGCAGCTCCAAAGATGATGTTTTGGTTTGGTTCGGTTTTGGTTTTGATTTTAATTTTGATTTTACACTCCTCCAGTTACGGAAAAGATGTAGTCTTTGGAATTGGTATCGGTGAAGTACTTGTGCCTGTGTTTCTGCCTTTGGTGACTGGTTACGTTGTCAGTGGATGATGTTGGAGGCAATGTAAATGGTCTCATAATGCCACGAGAAATTGTGGTATTACATTTTACCAGGTCTACTCCACACCAACACCGGTTACCTGAAGGGGAAAAAAAAAAAAAAAAAAAAAACACAAAACAAATACCAAAAAGACAATCTTAGAGCGAGGGAGATTCATGAGATTCATGATATTGGTGGAAGCGATGTTTTGGCTAAAGCTGTTGCTCGTCTTCGTCCGTCACCTCCGAGAAATATCTTTTCGGTCTCTCGGTCGATCTCGGCCTTAGACTGTTGTGGTTTCTTTGTTTTCCTTGTGCAATATGGGCACTCGGTATCGGTACACACATGTATGAAGGAAAGCTGGAGCTGGCAGATTATAAATTTGGACCAAACGGTGGGAGATGAAGTGAGGCAAACCTCAATGAATGAACACGCTTAATATGGAGACATACAAGGTTTATGGGTTTGAAGATGAAGACGAAGGTGGTGCTGATTGTGATACTGGCGATGTTGTTGGTTTGCCACTGAAGCTGGTAGTTCGCGGTTAGAGATTGTTATGTGGACGTAGACGACTACGAAGAATGGCTTCGTGATGACATTGTGTAATATAATGGACGGCGACGACGGCTAGAAGACTCTTGTACTTTGGATTTATATTTTCTTAATTTCTGTGTGCAGCACAAGTGCATAACTACAGTTGCAGTTGCAGTTCAGTTGCAGTTGCAATCATATGAGTAGTTTCCATTTTATGATTTTATTTTCCTATGACTATAATGGATAGAGTAGGAAATATATTTGCAGGTCTTATTGTTATTAATTATCGTTAAATGGTAAATGGTGGTAATAAACGATGTCTTGTTGGCATATGTCTGCTGGAATTGCACTTTATATACAAACAGAAATTTAACTATTTGCTTTAATTTAACAGCTTTTTTATAAAGAAAAATAAAACATTGAAATGATTAAGCTAAACAACTACGGATAGTCTTTGATCACCAGATTACGACTACAAACAATTGTTGTTTTCTTATGAGTGATTTTTTTAAATTTTGCTAGTAACTTTTCTGGTCGGTAACTGTTTTGTTGTTTTCAAGTAGCTCAATCTGCTTTTTCAGGGATAAATAATGGACAACGAATGGATCCGGAAGATGACATCGCATTGTGACACTTATGGACAGGTTAGCAGCAAAATTCAAGCAATTTTTTGCATTGTCATTATCAAATTTTTGCATTTTGTTCGGTAGATATTTTCAATGACAGGAGCTCGTCACGCGAAAACGTGTTTGTATTTTACGATATGGATTACAAAAGCGTTTGTTGTTTGAAAGTGCACTGGTTTGCAGGTGATAACCTCACTTTATGGATAAAGTGGTATGTGATTTCGGCAGGGCCACAAAAGAAAGGCCGGCAGAAGAACGGCCGTTATCGAACAATTCTGCCGCCTATTCAATTAAACCTTCATCATGCAAAGTGTATAGCAAGAAACGCAATGGATAATTTGATTATATCGATTGCATTGGGGACGCTCAAGACGTTAGATCTTGAAGAAGAAGCAGTGATAAGATGAACAGCACCGTGGGAAACGATCGACAAGAATTATGTCAAAATATAAAAAGATGTAGTTATTTAAGAGGCAACATACCTCCTCAAGCTCCGCATATACGTACATATACATAAAGTCCAATTTAAACAACATTTGTACGTCTATACGTCTATAGCTGGCAGCTAACATGCTTTCATTAAGCCTGCACTGTTTTTACTCTTACTCTAATAGGTGAGTGGGACCTTTAGTTATTGCCGTATACAGATTAAACCGAAGAAGACCTCTTAAGAGGTTAAAACCACCTTCAAAAATAACTACTGCAGTGGCTTTTTTCATGCACAAACTCCGAGTAGAGCCAGTGCTTAAATCAAAAAAAGGCTGCGTCCAGGGGAACGGAAGTAAGATAATCCCGATATGGAGAGAGAAAGAGGCTAATCTACAAAGGTATTGGTATTTCCTCTTCGATGTTCCGGATTAAAAAAAAATCTGGCATGGTAACACAGGAGTAGAACTGTGGAAGCTAGTGAAAACATAGACGTTAAAAGCCATACCAGCAGAACTTTGTTAAAGTGTAGGCACTGCAGTGTGAACGGTAGATAAACATGGTTCGTTGGCAGAAATATACCTATATACTTGGCACCGTCAAAAGTTATGACTGTATCGTCTGTTTGCGCGAGTTCAAGGAATTTGAGTACACTTAAAGTGCTGACACACAGCGTAGGCGAAGGAAGGTACCAATGAACGTTGGTTTAAAATGTTTCAAAGTTATAATGACTAGCAAACAAAGAGATAGGCAGGGCATTCCATAAGCAAGATATACGGCTTAGAAATAAATCACGATGTTTTAGAGTACCTCCGAAAGTTTGCTTAAAGGAGTACTAATGAGCATTCACAGGGAGACGGGTGTTATGGTTAAAAGTTTGAAGGGGGGGAATGCTACTGGCGATTTCTATGGAGCACTGGTGGTGGAAATAGCGATAAAACAGATTGAGACACAAGACATTACGTCGGTGTTCGAGGGTGTCAATATGTCCACCTTTGTCGCGAATAATGGCCTTGAGACGGCCAAAGAAAGCATCGCACGCTGCACGCAAGTGGCTCTGGGGTATTTTGGCCCATTCCCGGCAAAGTTGTTTGAGGTGGTCCAAACTTTGGTATTTTTTAGTGCCAACCTTCGCCTTTAAAAAATCCCAGACAGAGAAATCCGACGGATTTGCATCCGGAGAATTTGCATTGTGTCGAAGAAATGAAGTGTGGAACATTGTTTTTTAACCAATCTTGGTTTGTGAGACGGTGCCGAGTCTCCGGCCTCCGACCGAAATGATTATTTGCCCAAGGCTTCAATACTGCCTCTTAGACAGTTTCACGGTGTACGATCGCATTAATTTTGACGCCACGGTTCAAAAAAATGAGCGGAGAGCGACCATCGGCGGTTATGGCGGCCCAAACCATCACCATCGGTGCTGCTTGTTTTCTGGTGGCCGTCCGAAGTTGTAAATTTTCGAAGGACCTCTCTGGCAAGTAAACTCGTTCATTTTGTTTGTTGACATATTGATCGATAACAAATGGCGACTCATCGGAAAAAACCAAATTCGGCAACTCACCACTTTCGTGCAAGCGTAGCAATTCCTTCGCTTTTTCGACTCTAACTTTTTTCTGTTGCGGTGTAAAATCGTGTGCTTTTTGGAACTTTAATGGCTTGAGCCCAAGCTCATTTTTCAGTATGTGTTGCATCCGTTCCAACGATATGTCGAGCTCACAAGCCATTTTTCTTAAACTTCGACGCGGATTTCGCTCAATTCGAGCCTTCACTTTCCGAACCATTTCTACCGAAGTTGCTGTTTTTTTACGGCCACCTCCATGGCGTTTTGCAACGCTGCCAGTATCACGGTAATGAGCTATGGTTCGAGACACAAATGGTTTATTCACGTTGAGGTGCTGGAGGGCTCTAACGATAGCTACTTGTGGTTTTCCACAAAAAATTAAGCAATCACACTATCTCGTTTGAATTCCATTATCTGTCATGTGTCAAAATTTAAGCTCACTGTCACGAACTGTTTAGAAATTATAGCAGTCTAAAGTTGGTTGCAGTTCAAATCAGTCAAGGTGTAGAATCGCCTATGAGTTTTATCGCACGGTTTTGAATCTTAACTGGCAGGTGGCGCAAAATTAATCACCCTATCGGAAGATGGTACAATTTTTGAAGGCGTCGTACGACAATCAAACAAACAGACAAGCGATGGAGCGCTATATTCCGTAAGACCTTGGTATAATTGTGTCGATGTTTTTGACCAATAATCGGTCCGTGGTATTAGCGCAGCGTGAATTTCGACGTCGATTTACTAATCGTGTCTCGCCAACTGGACAAACATTCAAGCGCTTAGCTACTCGACTCGAACAGAGTGAAACCACAGAAGACCATGCAGGGCATGGCTGCCACCGGACTGGTCTTTCGGCCGAGAATGTCGCGGCTGTGGCTGCCGATATCACTGAGAACGAAGAAATATCAACCAGACGATGGGCCACACAATTGGGCATCAACACACGGACCCTTTAGTGAAAGACTTACACATATTCCCGTACAAAATGCAAATAGTGCATCCGTTAATGCCTCCTGACCGTCAGTCGCGTGTCAATTACTGTAAAGCCATCCTTAATCTCAACGACGAAGAGGACGATTTTGTGTCGAAAATCATCATGAGCGACGAAGCGCAGTTCTAGTTAAGCGGTCACGTCAATAAGCAAAATCTTCGTTTGGACACTGAAAATCCGCGTGTGATGCACGAAGAGCCATAACATTTACTCAAAGTCACTGTGTGGAGCGGAGTTCACGCGGGAGGAGTGCTTGGGCCGTATTTTTTTGAGGACGACAACGGCAATACGGTCACTGTGACTTGCGAACGTTACAGGGCCATGATAAATGACTTTTTACTGCCGGAATTGGATGAGCGGGGCCTGATAAATAAGTGGTTTCAACAAGACGGTGCAACCGCACACACCTTGTATATTGAGGCCAGATCAGGGGCGGTGAAGTATTTCTTACATCGCTTAATGAAACCTAGACATTTCGCAACATTTTTGACGACTGAGAATATGTTGTCATTACAATGTTGTAAGTTGTAATTGACACACACACCAAGAATTGAAAATTTTTGGGTTTTATTCATGGACAATTGCTGGGTGTTCAATTTTCGCTTTAACGACAGCAGATAGTTTTTAGCTGAGGGAACCTGAACTGTATGTCTTTAAACTAAAGGTGCTAAACATCAAATGCTTATGAAAAGAATTTGAGTAAGCTTTATCGCACGAGATATATAGCCATTAAAAACACACAATAGGAAATGCTGATGAAAAACTTTCTGCTGGCAATGAACTCCCAATTGCATATAAAATCCAATCATAAGCAAGACCACTTGCTTGCTGATTTATATAGTAAGAACGGTCACACGAACGGATTTCCGTTTATGCTTTGAACTATATTTGGATTCGCCGGAATTAGTGACTCATCAACAAAATTAGAAAATGAGAGATAGAATTATTAATCAGTTTGTGGAACCGTGCCGAAATAAAGTCAATGTATGTCATAAGATTCGAATTTTGTTGTTTTTTATTTTTTTAACTTATATGCCTAAACAAATGAGGCATTTCAATAAACTCTCAGACGATTTGCACGAGTTTCCCAAAATAAGAATGTTCGGTGGGGAAATCTTTTTATTTTTGTTCACTCCGTCTCTAAAAAAAGTGAATCTTCTTCCACCTCCTCCTAAAGACCCATTGAACTTACGTCCTTTCTTTCCAAGGTCATCGAAACGATGATAAACTATCAGCTCGTGAACCATCTCGAAGCACAAAAACTTCTTAATGATCGGCTGTACGGTGGATGGCATGCCTCAACGAACCAAAGTGTGCATTAATCTGGCGAAAACAAGATAATTTCACTTGATAATTCTAAGGCATTAAATGGAGTTTAGCATCAGGTTCTTTTGTTGAAAATGCATGCATTTGGGATCGACAAGCCTCTTCTTCAATAAGTGGCTGTGTGTACGAGTATAGTGTAAATTGGCTTTCAAATCGGGCGGTTCAGGGTTCAATACCCGACGCGCCAGAAAGACGTTCTTTTTTTCAGGTAATCAAAATTACCTGAACTAATTATTTAGTCTCTCCACTAAATGTTGGATGCCACCCATGGAGCGAAATAACCACTG
Source organism: Volucella inanis (assembly GCA_907269105.1). Lineage (NCBI taxonomy): Eukaryota > Metazoa > Arthropoda > Insecta > Diptera > Syrphidae > Volucella > Volucella inanis. Next base: position 87,112,441 of record OU026155.1, on the reverse strand, counting down.
AGCTCCAGTGTAGTTATACCCCCTTGAGGGTTAAGTTCTTAAAAACAAAATAATAAAGAAAAAAAGAATTAGAAATTACCTTTCGGAACGTTCAATTCAAGTCTTCAAGTCAAGTCTTCAAGTCTTCAAATCTTCAAATTCAAGTCTTCGAAAGTGTGGAGTCTAGTATTCACAAAATTAATGCTGTCGTGCCCCAGCGCTTTGTTCTGTTTCCAACACTCTTTCTAATTTTCATCAATGAACTCCTGTCTGCTACTTCTTATCCAATATACTCTTTGTTGACGATAGTACTCTATGCTTTTCATATTCTTTTCCAAACTCAAGTCTTCGGCTGTAGAACGGGAACGGAAGCGTATGGTTAAATCATTAATTTCGGATATAAGCAGCATTGCCAATTTGGGAACTATCAACATAATGGAATTTAATGCTTCCAAAATACAATGCTGTCTACTGTCGTTAAAGTTGAATCCAACCACCCAGCCAATATCCATGAATGGCATTTGCATCGTTGAAGCGAAAAACTTCCCAATGACAACTTACGTTGGAATGACCACATATTTGATGTCGCCAAAAATACTGGAAAATGTCTAGGTTTCCTCAAACGATGTAAGAAATACTTTTCCATCTCTAATCTGGCTTCAATATATAAAGCATTCATCACCCCAACATTGGAGTACAATGCCCACATCTGGTCAGATGCGCCTAAAACATATCTGCTCCTGCTAGATAGGATTCAAAACCGTACGATAAAACTCATAGGGGAAACTAATATCACTCAGACATTAGACACTCTCGAACACTGTCTTAAGATCTTGTGTCTTTTTCTCTTCTATCGCTTATTTCCTCATATCATATCATACTTCCCTCAAATCCTTTTTCGGAAGTACTCTAAATTCGTTTCTAAGCCGTACATCTCGCTTATAGAAAACCCATTGAAGCTCTCTATTTCCTAGACTTTATAACTTGCACACAATTAAGACCAATGTACATCGGTACCTTTCTTTTATTCCGCCCTAAGTTTTCTTCGCCTGAGCTGTGTGCAAACATTTTAAGGGTACCCTAACCCCTTGAGCGCTAATTGTAGAAAAAAAAATCGAGTACGTACTTCTCAAACCCGTTCATCTTATACAGACTAGCAACAGACAGTAAGACTGGAAACCATTAGAATACGCACTGTTCGTTCTAGACGAACACTGCACGCTTATTATGATTACAGTCTTCTTCCAAGTGTTTAAGTCTTTATACCGAAAAATAACCAACATCGATTAGTTTTGAAAAACCTAGCTTTACAATGAATTAAGTATATAAAGTGAAACATGTTGTATTAAGTAAAACCTTGAAGGAGCGGTGGGAGAAGATTTGACATTTTACTCACGTGGTTCATTCTTTTTGAAGAAATTCGTAAAAGCTCTTCGTAAAGATTCTGAAACTTTTCAATAACTAAAAGAGTTCTTTCCTAAGTAATTCGAAGCCAAAATAAATTTTTACAGCTACTCAATATTTGTGAAAAGCGAGCATGGGACAGCCTTGAAATAGTGGTCCATCGTTTTCTCGGAAACATAAGAGTTAAAAACTACAAAGATATGATTTTAACTATGCTTGAAGACTTTAAACCCAAGGGTGGCAGAATGTCAATGTCCCACAAAGAGCATATGTTACATTCTTACTTGGACAAATTTTAAGACAATATAAGTGATTTTTCGTTATCAGGGTCAATATAATGAAAGGATGAGGTAGAATATATTTTGGGGTTAATTTGTACGAGAGAGTCTAAGTTAAGTTGTTTTTTAGTTAAAAAAAAAATCAAATTCGATGCAAAGGTTCATTTTTATTTGTACACAAGTTCAAGATGAGCCATAACGTATGACCCTGCTTTAGAATGTCGGTTGTGGTTCGTGCAATATGCGCCTTTGCTCCACAAGATCTCCAGTTCCAATTCATGCAATTGAGGGATGAAAAATACGTTGATCATGGCTCTGTATCCCAGTGACCGTTTGGCCGCGTCAGTCTAAAAAATGGTCCAATGACTCCTCTATTAGCTGATGGACTGTCTGCACTTTGTAAGGAAACATCTTTAAGTCTTTCATCAAAATACGCCGCAGAGACGATCGTGGAATTGCCAATTGCGTAGCACGTCGTGCTGGCCAATGTTGACGGAGAATCTACTACATCTTCAGTCACGGTAGCGATATTCACGATCGAACGAGAAGTACGAGGCTTTCTAGGTTTTGCCAAGTCCCATGTTATTCCAGCCCCTAAGAGTCGTGCGGCTAAACATCGCATTGAATGGCCAGTAAAAGCCGGGCGGCAAGGAAATGGACAAAAAGTTGCTCGAAAATTACAGACAAATTGTTCATCAAAAACATTGTGAAGATTATTCCGCGAACTTGAGGAGTATAGCGTTGCATTGCTTATTCACACAAATTCTAACTCTGTCAAAATCGAATTGACATTCGACGCCATTTGTACATCCGATAACACTTTCTGATAGGGTCATACATTATGGCTCACATTGTACTATACAATAACGAGATAAAAATACGAACTTGTCTTAAAATTCGCATTTTCATTCTGACAGCCACATAAGCAAACTCTTTTAGGTCAGCCTTTTGTTTTAATTATAGGGGTGGTAGAAATCCAGAATCAAAATTTGTGTTGACCGGTGTTACGTATAAGTGCCCTCAAATTTAAAAATTAAACACCAGGAATATGCTGCGCGGGTGGAAAAGTGAAATTGTCAGAATTACATCCACCACCCAAATTATTATCAACTTTTATATTAGGTGACACAGGCAATCGAAGCGTTTCTTATCAAACATACGCAAATACAATTCATGTTTTCAAATGACATACTTCGGTGCAACAAATATCGTGCTCGAGAATTGCATAATAGTATAGAAAGCACAAGGGCAAATGTATCACCATGCTGGATCACTACATCCACTGCCAGATGCAGTTCGCGAAACACTGATGAACAAATCGATCAACGTTGCAGATTTAATACGGCCCCAAAACTTTATTCGATCAACAAGACGAATTAATTCGATTGTTCAAAACCGCCCTTGAACAAATGAAGATATACTGTTGCCAGCATCCCAATAATTCCGGCAGATATGCCACTCGAATTCAAGTGTTTGCAGTTTCCGGTGCTTCTCATATGGACAGCTATATATGGCTTGCTCACCCATCGGAGCACCTTCTGATTTATTCGTCTACGTACCAAAAGGAAAAACAAAAAATATTGTGTATCCAAAAGTATTTCAATAAACAGAATTAAAACGAAATGTTTCGAGAAAAATGAGCAGAAAGACATACGAAAATGGTCCAAAACAAATTAAATATTGTTAAAACGAGTTTTCTTTAACTTCGGTTTTTGTTGAGGCCGTAGTAACGCGCGCACGGTACAACTGGTACTGTATACAAATTTATAGTTAATTGAATGCAATTACAAGAAACCACCTTTATAGACGATCACTTAATCTTTCTAGAATTTCTTCCATGATTCTCGTCATGAGAACCAGTGGCACCATTTCAACAAGCTATCCGGATATATTTTTTTGTTATTGATAGGTTTCACCTGATCGACATAAAGAAATCCCTAATGCACCTACATAACCGCCTTATTTAACAAAACGAGAGCGTTGTACGAGCTTATTAAGAAAAAAGAAGGAATCGATACTGATTTTTTTGAAGGAAGGAACAGCACAGGAGGTACATGATCAATGATTTTATTGAAGGAAATATAAAAATAAAGGCTGGCATAGACTAATATATTAAGACAAGTTATTTCCATAATCATAGGCCGCTGTCTTTTAGATTATGCAGCCAAGCCAGGTATAACCTAAAACACCTTTTGTCGCAGGTGCAAACATATAAACGAGAATGAATATCCTTCTTTTACTTAGCAAGTGTCCGCCTCTAGCAAGAATCAGACACAGCGCCTTAGATAAGTACTTCCTCAATGACTTTAAAGTTTTCCTAAACTCTGTTGGATGGTTCTAACAAGCTATCCAATCTAGCACTCGCTGACAACCAGGTGCAAGAGTCGTGGATAAAGTTTAAGAGAAAGAAAAAACGCTGACAATAAGTTATATGCAAACTAGAGCTTAGGGTCTGTTATTTTGCATGGAGCAGATGGATCTCAGGAAAGCAACTCACTGCAACATAGGCAGACATTTTGACAGCCAAAAGTATGATAACGTTAAAATTCTATTTTCTATTTTCGGTGAGCCATCTAGATTTAAACTTAGCCTTTGGCGAAGTAGCCGACGAACTACTGCATAATACATGGGCTGAAAAGAGAGGGCACCACAGTTACCTTCAAAAGATACGTGTATAAATTTGACAGCTGTCGGATGATTAGTTCTCGAGATATAGTGTTGTGAGTGAAGCAACTTTTGTTATTTTAAAAAAAATTGATTCAAAGCAATTTCGTATGTTGATTTATCATTGCTTTTTGATGGGAAAAAATGCAGCCGATGCAAAGAAATGGCTTGATAAGTGTTACCCGGACTCTGCACCAGCACAACGAACCATTCGCAAGTGGTCTGAAAAATTTAAAAGTGGTCATACAAGCATCGAAGATGATGCACGCAGTGGACGTCCAAAAGAGGCTGTTTCAGATGAAAACGTCAAAAAAGTCCACAAAATGATTACGAATGACCGTAAAGTGAAGTTGATCGAGATAGCTGAGGCTCTGAAGATATCAAAAGAGCGTGTTGGATATATCATACACGAATATTTGGACATGCGAGAGCTCTGTTGAAAGTGGGTGCCGCGTTTGCTCACAGTTGATCAATAACAACAACGTGTTGATGATTCAGAGGACTGTTTAAAGCTGTTCAACCGCAATAAAGCCGAATTTTTGCGTCGATATATGACAATGGATGAAACTTGGCTCCATCACTTTACACCAGAGTCAAGTCGGCAGTCAGCTGAGTGGCGAGCAGGCAACGAACCTCGTCCAAAACGACCAAAAACTCAACAGTCGACAGGTAAGGTTATGGCATCCGTATTTTGGGATACACATGAAGAAAAAGGAAGTGCTGTTTCATCAAGACAATGCACCGTGTCACCGATGAAAACGATGGCAAAATTGAATGAATTCGGCTACGAATTCTCCAGATTTGGCCCCCAGCGATTCTTTTCTGTTCGCAGACCTCAAAAGAATGCTCGCCGGAAAGAGATTTAAGACCGATGAAGAAGTAATCGCCAAAACAGAGGCCTATTTTGAGGCTAAACCGAAATCGTACTACAAAACTGGTATCGAAATATTGAAAAATCGTTTCAATCAGTGTATCGCCCTTGAAGCCAACTATATTGATAAATAAAGTTGAATTTTGCAAAAATTTTGTGTTTTACTATAAAACGGCACTGACTTTTCAGCCCATCTTATATAACGGGTGGTCCAAATACAAATCGCTTTACGCTTGAACAACGTTGGGAAATATTGCAAGCTTATTTCAAAAATCAGTCGATCCGAAGCTCTTGCTTACGTGTGACGCTTTATTTTTCTGTGAAATTTATCGGCAGTATTTTGAAACGAAATAGATCCAAGGAGCCTGAGGGCTGGTGTCTGGTGCAACTAAAAAAAGGATTCTGGAACAAAATACTGGAGTCCATTACAGTGTTTACCGGATAGTGACATTGACGTTGGCGATAAAATTTTGAGCCCCGAAAATGCTAAAAGAGTATTTATGCCTTCTATAAAAGTTATACAAAAATCTGCCGATTACGTCCATAATTTGATGAATTCACTCAACATTAAGGACGATGCGATTAAATACCTGTCAATCGGTATCAAAATATCATGTAATTCGTTGGACTCTTACGAAAAAGTTCTAAACAAATTAAAAGAAAACAAGTGTCAATTTTTCCTTGAAAAACGAACTTTTGAAAGGAGGTTATAAGTGCTTAGATGTCAAAAAAATTATTAAAAAATATGAAGATTATACGGAGTTCATACAATATTTTTGGTTTCATTTGAAATCGGTACCGTAAAACTAAGTGACCTAAAGAAAAAAGTACGCACTTTATTTTATACACAAGTCAGCTAGAATTACCAACGAAGACAGAGGGGTAAGCTTACAAAATGCCAAAACTGCCAAATAAAAACTTATTGTGCATCATGTGCTGGCCCTCATACAACTGCTGAATGCACAAATCCAAATTTAATTAAATGTGCGAATTGCAAGGGAAAGCACAAAGCTACTGATTCTTCGTGTGAAAGCAGATCTAAATTCATCGAAGTGCGGCAATTGTCAGTGAGGAGAAATACTTTTGCAGATAAACAGATAAATTTTGTAAAACAAAAACCTGTTTTACTTAGCCCCCTCTCTGAGTTTCCAACTCTCGAATATAGACGCCGCAAAGCTCCTGTTTAATCAAATGCAATCTAATCCTAGCTATAGAAATGATATCGAAACTTTCTTTATGTAAAAATAAAATTGATCAATTCAATGTCATTTTAGCAATTAAAATTTTGTATTTGATATTGGGAAACTAACTTCCACCCAAGACAACTACATAATAAGCGGGGATCTAAACTGCAGACATAGAAACTGGGGATGTTCTCGTGCGAACGCTTGGGGTAATGTACTTTCTAGTCTCTCTTTAGTTCTAAATTATACCATTTTGTTCCCTCTTAGTCCTACGTTTATCCTTACGTCTACTCGTGGCAGTCCTTCGGTGTTAGATTTTTTTTGTAACAAACTCTATTTCAAACCCGATCAGTAAAAGTGAACTAAACTCTGACCATAATCCTGTGCACTGTCGACTTTTAAATTCGGGGTTGACAAAAATGCAATTTATACAGGGTATCAAGAGTACTCATTGACACCATTTCCAAAGGATCATCAAAAGAGACCTAAGTGATGTGTCCACCCGCATTGATAACGTCCTCAGCACAGATGATGTTAATCGCTCTATTGAACTTTTAACTAATTCGGTTCTTAGTGCTGCTAATGAATCTGGCAAAAAAATTACCAAAGAGTATTATACGTCCACCTTCTCCCCATTTATTGTTGCATTAATTAAAATAAGGAACATTCACAAAAGAAATTGGCAAAGATTTCAATATCAGAATTTTCGCAAATATGTTCGAACTCTTAGTGAATTAATTTCAAAATTATTCATGGACTCTTCTTTTAACTTTACCGATAAGGAAAAAGCAAGTATTCTAGCTGATGTCTTCAAGAAAAATCATTCTATTGCTTCCAATATCGGTGATCCTCTTTTAACTACTGTAGTGGATTCAAGGATTGAAGAACTCAACACCTTAAGTTGTCTAACTCCTACAAATACGTATGTTTCCGAAAATAAGATTGCTCTCCTGATAAAGCATCTCAAGGCAAGAAAAGCTCAAGGCCTCGATCAAATTAAAAACACCTTTCTGAAACACCTTCCTAAGATAGGAATAAAATATATAACTTTCATTTTCAACTCTTGACTAAAGATACAATATTTTCCATATACTTGGAAAAATTTTTTAAATCTGGTAAACCTCCAGACAACGCAGAGAGTTATAGGAAAATAAGTTTACTTAGCTCACTAAGCAAGCTCGTCTTGACTTTAATTTTTGAAAACAATATTTTGCCTGATGAGCAATTTGGTTTTAGACAAAATGATAACACTATTCAACAAGTTGCAAGAATAACCAAAATTGTAAAAACAAATCGTGAACAAGGGAGAACAACAGGGATTATACTTTAAGATATCGAAAAAGCTTTCGACACAGTATGACATAATGGTTTATTATATAGGGTTTTCCAACAGGGGCTTGACAACTTTGAATTTAATTTGTGAACGCCCTCTTTCACTAATCATCAAACTGTCACTGTCAATTTATTCAGTATTCAGTAAACTCAACATGGTAAATCATGGTAAAGTTCACTAACGAGCAACGTCTGCAAATTATAAAAATTTTCTACAGATATTCGGAGTCGGTGACTGCAACATTAAGAGCGTTAACTCCAATAACAAGTTTAGTGCAAAAATTTGAGTCTACATATTCGTTGTGTGATGTTGCCGTGTCAGTGAGACAACGGGTTAGTCGAAGTGTCAAAAATATTGCTGCTGTTCAGACGTCCGTAGCAAACGATCCAAATCAGTCAATTCCACGGCGTTCTCAAGAATTGGGCATCGCTCAGATCACATTATGGCGTATTTTGCGTAAGGATCTTGGTTTACACCCATACAAGATCAAGCTGACTCAAGTATTGAAGCCGATGGACCATTTGAAGCGACGTACGTTCTCCGATTGGGTTCTGGACAAAATGCGCCAAGACGATGAATTTCATCGTAAAATCATCTTCAGTGACGAAGCTCATTTTTGGCTCAATGGGTTCGTCAATAAGCAAAATATGCGTTATTGGTCGGGTGAAAACCCACGAAATCGAGTTCCACTATAAATGTTTTGATTGTACTTCAAGCCAATAATAAAGTTTTTGAAATATCTCAAATGGTTTGCCTTTTATTTAAATAAAAAAAAGTTGTCAAGTCGTTATTAGAAAACCCTTACAAACTATCAAGCTATAGTCCTCGTTATTTTTACTTGTACAAAGTTATTCAAAGTTTCCTGAAAAACCGTGTTGTTCAAATTCACGTCAACAACTGTGTCTCCTGTTCCTTTGATGTCAAATGTGGTGTGCCTCAAGGCTCAGTACTTGGACCTATATTGTATATATTTTTTACGGCCGACTTTCCAGTGCTGTTAAATTGCTAGACCACACTATTCGCTGATGACACTGCAATTCTTTCATCTCATCAGTTTCCTTTCAATATAGAGAGAAATTTAGATGGAGCGATGGAGTTCATGTTTATTTCAATAAACGAAAAATCAAACTTAACCTTGATAAGGTAAAGGCTATCTTTTTCACACGAAAAAGGAAAGCTTGCTATCTTCCAAGTGGCAGTCTCACTGTGACCGGAAAAACTATATCCTGGGAAAGCCCAGTTAAATATCTTGGCATCAAATTTGACCAAAAGTTGATCTTTAGTGATCATATTACCGCAACATTAAAGAAAATAAATATTGCAATAAAAACGCTTTATCCTTTAATCAACCGAAAATCCTGTCTTTCACAAGACAATAAACTGATAACATACAAAGTAATCTTTCAGACAATAATATGCTATGGCTGCCAAGTATGGGGTCAAGTTGCTCAATGCCATATTAAAAGATTGCATGTGGCACAAAACAAGGTACTGAAAATGATGCTTAACCTGCCGTGGCATTACCCAACCCTTGAACTTCATCAAAGAGCAAACGTTGAATTGATAAGTGAAAAAATTATTAAGCTTAGTTTCAACTTTAAAGAAAAATGTTCCAGTGTTGAAAATCCTCTTATTAAAAATTTATTCATGCAATATTCTAACTAATGGATAAATGAACGTTACTAATATTTAAATTTTCATGTTTTTTGTTTATTCATATACTTCATGTATTCTTGTTAATTTTTCTCTTCACTTATTTGTTAACTTATTTATTTATTTAATTTTCCTTTTTGTTAATTTATTTTTTTATTATTTATTTATTTAATTCATTATTTATTTATTCATTCATTTATTTACTTATTTATATTTATTTATTTGTTTATTTATTTTTTATTTATCTAAGTGATATTTTGTTCATTTATTAAAATCTTTATATAATTTGCGTTTCTTTATTTACCCAATTTTCAGAGTTTTCTCTAATTAAACATTTAGAAGTGGTATTGCTTGCTAGTGGATCACAATCCTTTTGTACTTTTATATTTTTCACTTACCAGTTTTCTCTTTCTTCGCTTACTATTTATTTATTTATTTATTTATCTATATATATTTTTTTGTTCTTTGAATAAAAGGTTTTCTTCCGCTTTTCCTTTTGTAAACCATTATTAAATTCATATTTTGTTAAATTTGGAAATTATTAAGAAAATTCGTGCGAAATAAAGATACTCTATCTATCTATCTATCTTATTTCAAAAGTGAGTGCTCTGATGGCTATTCAATGTGTTTATTGAAAAGAAGTTCTGGCCGAAATGAAGCACCCACCGTTTGTGCACAAAACTCGGGAGATTAACTTGCTTGCGTACGAAACTCATGTACGTATCGAAGTGTTCGACTCAATCCAGGAATATCGACTCGATATCGAACTCAACAACCCAACATTTCACACACCAGCCTGGTGAGAATTTTGCACAAAGATCTCTTATTTCCCTTACAAAGTCCATTTTCTTCCCCCCCGTGGGTAGGTAAAAACCTTCACAGACACCATAAATACGCGCTCATAAGAGCACCATTACATCACCACAGCAGACACATAAGCACAAACACCTGCTGCATAGCAGCGCCTATCATAAGCACGGGCTCATGGTGGTGTGAGATTCCTACTTACTAAAAAATCTCCCATTTTTCTCCAGACTACGACTAAGGCGAAGGCACCTACTATTTCCGTTAATTCATACGGTTTGTCCTTACGGCGCTTAGTCGAACGGTCTTATTTTACATAGTCGACGCACAAGGTTAGTCTCGTCCAATGTCCGGATTATTTTTGGGTTGTAGTGATGCACAAGACGGGTACGAAGATTTCGAGCAGAGCTTCCTATTTCGTCCTTACGGTAGCAAGTCCTAGGTCACTGTAAATATCGCTAATCCTTAGATACCGTGGAGTATTCACGATTGCTCTTAGCGCTTTGTTCTGAAACTTTTGTAGAAAACATATGTTACTTGGTTTAGTTCAACCCCAAAGTTGTATACCATACGTCTAAAACGGTTTAAGCACTTGCTTATATAAAAGCATTTTGTTATAATATATAAGCTTAGCTTGGAATGTCTTCCAACAAGCCAATACATTGCTCTAAGCCTAATGTCGAGTTCTTCACGTTTCTTTTTAACTTGTGATTTCCACTTCAGCTTTGTGTCTAGAATTAATCCTAAATATTTTGCCTCGTTTGATTCATTTGACTCAGCAATTGAAGGCTGAAGCTTCCTAATTTGAGCAGCTCGAATTGGATGTCGAATTTGGCCGAAAATACTTATTTTTTTGATATAGCGCATTTTCACCTGTGCAGCTATATTAACAAGCAAAATTGACGAATCTGGGGATCGAAATCCCGCACGTGACTGTCTGTCGGCTGTTACCGAATTTTTAGGGGCTGAAATTGAAAATATGGACTTGGGCGATCTTTGGTTTCAGCACGATGGCGCGCCATACCACAAAACGCATCAAACAATCGATCTTTTGCGTGCTTAGTTCGGTAATGGTGTTATCAGCCGCCTTGGTGATGTCAACTGGCCGCCTCGAATCTGTGATTTGAACCTGTTAGACTGTTTTTTTATGGAGTGCTCTTAAAGACCAATGTTAGGCGGACAATCCAGAAATGATTGATGTCCTTAAAGCAAATATCATCCGAGCCATTCGTGATATAGAACCAGAAACATTCAACAAGGTCTTGGAAAATTGCGTTGACAGAATGCACTACTGCGAAACCAAGCTTGGCAGCCACATGAATGAAATCGTATTCCAAAACTAATAGGAATGTTCGCTCTTTATACTGCCATAACATACTGAAAATAATTGATTTTTGTTCATTTTATTTTATTTTTAAAAAGAAACATGCATTTGGATCACCCTGTATATTTACGTAAGCCACGAATATTTGCAAACAGTGCTAAAAATGTGAGAATAACACTTCTGCAGAGAATTGAACTTCGATGGCCATCAATATTCCGCTATCGAACAGAATTAACCATTTCACCAACAAGATCTACGGATACCAATGTTTAGACTCAAATAAAACAAATCTGCAGAAACTGACGGCTCAGCTTTCTAATTTTTTAAATTAAGAGGTTATGAGTTCATAAGAAATAAGCGACAACTCATTTGTGAAATGTGATCAGCTTAAAGTATACACAACAAAGTGAATCTTTATATTGTTTGTCCGATACTGAATTGGTATTAGCTTCTTAAATAATGCGTACAATATCATTACCCGTGAAAGGTTAAAGCTTTGTTCGAAAACAAATTGATCGGTTTTCCAAATGTTTTGGAACTAGTTTACAATTATTTGTTTACAATTTTCTTTCAAAAGATCATGTAACCATACACGTAGGCTGATGACATAGATTTAATTGGAAGAAATTATTTAGATTTAATAGTCTACGGTGCGTTTAGTTGACGTATTTGACAAATTTTCTAAACAGATGAAAACAACCTTGAGGTACTCGTTGTTAAAGATTTTGTCATTTCAAGCTCCATTGCTTTACACAATGAAAAACACCAAAAGAAGGTAATGCTTGTCAACCGGTATCTAGCCTTCTTTCGGACACATAAAATAAACACTTCATACGATATTGACAATTCCAGTCCTATTCTGTTTTCTGCCTTCGTACGCGTCCTTCGAACGCGGTTTTCATTTCCGTTTGCATCGACGGCGAATAGAGGAGAAGGTCCAATTATGACATGTACCAGGTTTACACGTTAATCGACCTAGTTAGAGGAATTTACAACGATTTAGATTGCTGCCCATGTGAAGCATACAGACAAGAACGTTTCAATTCAAATATTGGTGAAAGGATACAGCTCTTACTATAACGCAATATAAATAAAAAGAAAATAGAAGTAATGGTGTCAACCCAGAGCATATTCTTATAAAACAAGAGTCAAAAGACAGTCACCCCGCAATGTTTTTATTTGTTTTAGTTTAAGATGAGAGGAAGATTCATCTTTGCAACTACCCAGTGATTTGATGTCGATATACCTCGTTATTCAGATGTTGATACAAAAACTTTTAAAAGGATGAATTTGATAAGCTTGCCGCTTATTGGACACCCAATTTGCAAGTTTCAATTGCTCGTAACTTCTACTTTACTCGTACCTTTAAAACAATAGAAAATATGTTTATCGTTATCCGATGATAGCGCTGCATACTACACTTCTAGATAATAGAAATGTGAATTTCGTACAAAACCAGGAAATGCACAACACGCTCTTGATATGGACAAGAGCCGACATTCAAGTTGGTGAACTTCTTATTTTTTGCCCACCACACCGAAAATTCATTTTACACCTTCGTTTCTGTACCCGAAACCCGATCGATAGAATATCCATAAAAAAAAAAGACGCAGAGGCGTAGCGTAGCGAAACCACCTAACAACCTGGCAACCTCTGGCGATCCTTCTATTTATTTAAACAGCAGCGAGTATGTGATAAGTCGATCTATGATCCAGCGATTTGCCATACTCGCATCTGCACGCAAATCCTAAAAGGAAACAAAGGATTCCTTCTCAGTTCGCAGGGTGTCCGAAAAGCAATATTCTGCCGCGGTCGCTCACAACCAAACCATCAAAGAGAATATAATTTGCGTCTGGCCATAAAATCAATTAAAGCGTATTATGTGGCCAAAGTATCTACAACGGGACAGAATGTGCTTGGGCTTGGACTTGGTTTGGCCAGCATATGGGTTAAGCCATTCCATGTCGATTCGATTCCACGGTAGTTACTCGTATAAGACCAAAGCGACTTTTTAAGATTACAACACCAGGCCAGACCACTTATGGAACGACTCAAAGGCAAAAATCCCGTAAAAGGGATCTATGGAATTTACGATCATCGACGATCGGCAGAGGTGAAGAGTAGTCAGAGCAGTAAATCGATTCGAAACCATGTGGTAGAACATGCATAGTGGTATCCAGAGAAAACGTTTCAGATGCCTTCTTGGTGTTAATGTTTGGTTTAGCCTGGGCGCTAGGTGGTGGAGAGCTTAGATTTTATGAGTGAACCGTATAATAGCAATTATCGTTGCAATTAAGTGTTTGATTAAATGCGAAATAGGCTAAGTGGCGCGGCAGTTGTGATGGTATGAGGCGCACTCAAGTCCGGATTTATGAATCTCAAATGCTCAAGACCCTCACGCCGCCGCTGTATGCTTAAATTTATGCTAATGATTGAAAAGGAGTTTATTTAGACAAACGGACAACTGTATTTTAATGGCTGGATGAGTCCTGCTGCGATGGCCACCGACTGCGCTTATTCAAATTTAATGTAGTGGATCGTGGTATATTAAATCGAAACAGAGGTTCTGCGATTACTTAATTTAAGTTTTGATAACTATATTAGTTCAATTGAGATAAATCATTCCTAAAGGTCAGCAGGCGTAAGTAGCAACTGTTTACAAACTATAGATACAAATGAATTCATGTAACAGGTTATCGATGCCTGATATACGAATATATTACAAACGATATTTGCCATTTCAGTAATTTGCCTCGGACGTTTGAAATTAAAAACCGCTGATTGTTTTTCTCAAGTCGGTAGTGTTAATCGATAGTTTGTTTACTGGGAAATCTGGATACTTTATTTAAAACGATGTCTTCCTGAAACCTTTTATGACATTTAAGTAAAGAGAGAACATTTTAATTGTAATCTGTATAATTTGACTATTAATCACGAAAGTGTCTTATACTTGGAGAGTAGCTTACTTCATTCGCCACTCAGATATAATAAGAGTACTATTATTAATTCTATTTGCAATAATAAAAAGAAGAAAAGAACATTTAAGATTTTAAGGCAATTGCATATATGTATAAGTATATTGGTATTATCTAGGCAGTTACAAGCTTTCTTTCTTGTACTTTTAGACATGACTCTTTCAGTTATTGTGATGAGAGCATAGCGATGATTCGAAAGATCTTTATATCGTCTTCATCGATTTGGAAAAACGTTCGATTGAGTTTCCAGGGATCTAATATGGACGGCGTGCGCTAAAATTTCAAAATGTATATCAGACAAGTTCTAGACGTCAGGACTGTGTTCAAGGTTCTCAACTTTTCAGTATTTTCAGTACGGCTCTAACAATGCATTCCTGTACAAATTGTAAATGAGGTACAAGAAAAAAGGCAGCGATAGAATTGAAAATCTGAAAAGCTTGAAATTGAGAGCATTGGCTGGCATTACTGCGCCAGCAGGTGGTCGGATCATCCAGTTCGGAAAGAAATTATGCCCGATATTCCACCTAGAGTTTGAAGAATAGGCTGAAGAAAAAATGGGACCACTCAGATGCTAAAACATACGCAAACTCCCAGCCTCACTGAAGACGTGATGCAAAAGCAAGGCGGACTTGTGATGGCTACTGAGACCTCCAAACTAAAATAAACCCAAAATCGGTGCTGGAGTAGATGTAACATATGTACTTATAGAAAAAGGTAGATACATACGCCTTTACAGTTTTTTGAGTTTACTTTGAATCTTATTTGTTTAGAATGTTCCCTAATTTCCGTTAAAGACATAAAACCGGTATCATTCATGCTTCCAAGTAACTAAACGAATATGAAAACATAACATTGCAGCGTATAGCCTTGCGAAAGAGTTGTTACTAAATCGCATTTTGGATTGGAAAATTGGTGGCGTTGGATCACTTTTTTTCTAGGATATCGAATGCATCTTTTAAGCCATGCCATAACACAAACATGTTAAAATAATGTTTAGATATGTACACATTGAAAACAAATAATGTCGATATACTCATACTCGTATAAAAGAGCATTCAAATGTGTCGAATTGCCATGATCACAGCAAATAGGACTCTGTCTGTATAAAATCTAGGTTGAGCACTATGGAGTGAGACCAATCAAAAAGAAACTACTAGTTTCATTAAATGCGCTATTCTTTATTTCTGCCAATGAGCATCATATAGGAGTATAGCCCACGGCCAGTGAATATCTCTTTAAGATTATGGATGTCATTCCCTCTGGAACTTCGTGAGGTTTCTGGTTTAGGATTATCAGCAAGAATAGGTCCCTTCGAAGAAAGAGTTATTCATAACATGGGACCAATAATGCTTGAAGAATTGCCCAAGATTTGGTCAGCAAAATTAATCTTTGGGAAAACAGGCCGTATTCCCGAAATTAGTTAAACATTTTGATAAATTTATCTTTCAAAATTAAAAAAAAAAAACGCTTTATTTATCCGGTTTTAAGAGCTATCCGATAGATATATAAGGGTTCTCAATTACATCTCTGGTAGAGTCGCAGTACTGGTTGATTCAAAGTCTTGGAAGCCTGTGGTACGAAAAAAATTACAGCGTACCGTGTGAGTCTATTTTTTTTCCTTTTTCCTTTTCTAGATGAGGTGAAGGGCAGCCATGATCCAATTAATCACCAATTAATTCACTGAATTCAGAGCTCGGAAAACAACCAGCAAACATAGGCTCCCATGAATAGGAAGATTCGTCGACGAAAACTTAAGTGCTGTTAAGAGACTCACGTCGAGCAAGGTACCCAACCTACGATAGGCAGTCCGGTAGTGTTAAAAATCATCGAAGGAAAAGAGAACTGTCACGTTGCAGCCACATATCCAAACAAGATGATGACAGCTGTAGTAGAATGATCTCTGGAACCTAGAGAGCCTTTACATCATTGGGCCGATATGGATGTAACTGGTCACTGAGCTAGCTAGATGACCATCTCTTGAATATAAACAGCCTAAGCAGGGAGCATCGGAGTATCAACTGTGAGGTAATGCCAGCTAAACTAAACACACCCGACAGCTTCGAGGGATGAAGTTAAGACGACCGCTTCCTAGTAAGCACTTCAACGATGGAGCACCGATGAAGTAGCAGAGGCGTGTAGGCGAAAGGAAGATATAGAACAAACTCTAACGAACAAAACACAACTATGATACTATGATCAAAAAGTTACCGTGTAGCGCTCCCATTGTTCCGATTTGAGTTCTGTTTTTTTGTTAAGCTGGTACATCTGTCGTTGGCATTCCCTCTAAATCTTAGCGTCATAGCTTAAAATTTGCAAAAGTTACGTAACCAAGAGTACACATATTTCTATGTGTGTTGACGATTTTTTTACAATTTTAGGAATGGATTTAAATTTGCAATAACGAACTTGTATTAAATTTTGGGTAAAAAACGGATATAATGGTGCGCGAACGTTGGAAATTTTGGAAAAGTGTTTCGGCAACGATTCTTTAAAGAAAACGGCCGTTTACCAGTGGCACGAGCGGTTCAAAAGTGGTCGTAAGTCAATCGAAGATGATGAACGCAGTGGCAGACTATCGAAACCGACGAAAACATTGATGAAGTAAAAGAAATGTTGGTCAATAACCGCAAATTTACCATCAGAAATATAGCGGAGGACTTGAACACTGCCTATAGACATTTCGGTTACTGATTTGGGTTTCCGTTGTGTAGCAGCAATGTTGGTGCCAAAAGACCTCAATTTCATGCAAAAAAGAGACCGTGTTGACGTCGCAAAACAGATGATTTGCGAGGCTGAATCCGATCCCACATTCATCAAAAGAATCATTACTAGAGACGAGACGTGGGTTTATGAGTACGACACGCAATCCAGACATCAGGCAAGTGAATGGCGTTCACCAAATGAGCCGATATACCAAAAAACCTCGTCGTTTTCAGTCAAAAAAGGAGACAATGCTCACGGTTTTCATGGATTACAACGGTGTAGTGCATTATGAATTTTTGCCAGAAGGCCTGACAGTAAACAAATAGTATTATTTGGGCGTTATGAGAGTTTGCGTGGCAATTCACCGAAAGAGGCCAGAAATGTGGGCAGAAAACTTGTGGATTTTGTACCATGATAACGCACCGTCGCACAGTGCCATCACGATTCGTAATTTTTTGATGAAAAACGCAATAAATACCATGCAACAGCCACCGATATCACCTGATTTGGCTCCCTGAGACTTCTTTATATTCAATCGAGTTAAAAAACCACTACAGAGAACGTGTTTCAGCAGCCGAGAGGAAGTAATGGAAAAATCGCAGGAAGCACTGATGGACATACCGAAAACCGAATACAAAAAATGTTTCGAGGATTGGATCAAGCGCCGGCTAAGCGTGTTGCACTTATGGGGATTACTTTGAAGGGAATAATATAGATTTAGATGAATAAACTTGTATTTTTATTTTCTGAATAAATTCCTTTTCATAAACAGAGACGACAACGAATAACAAGCTCGCTAACAATAAAATATTGGATCCACGAAATCGCTGAAGAGAACGGCCTAGATATCACAACAAAACCACAAGACCACTGGACAGCGGTTTAAAAAAGCATATAACAAAAACAATAGTAAGAAGTTACCCGCTATTTGAAAGTCCGTTTCCCTTTTAGATATGAATGCCGATTAAACGGATTAGCTAGCGCACCGCACTACAAACATTAAAATACCAACACACAAAAAGTCGATTTCAAAGTAGTCAAGGGGTTTCTTTTTGGATTTGCAGACAGGAAACTAGGAAAGGAGGACCAAGGAACAGGAAGAAAGCTTGACTGAGAGGGAACTGAAAATATCGAATCTATACTAGAAGGGGCACAGTTTCACGTGGCGTTCAACTTTCTTGATTTCTAATTTAATTTTAGCAGAGTATTGACTCGATTGTTATCCGTGATCCGGGAAAACATGCGTTAACTTTCGGGAACCAAACTTTACTCGAGTCATATTTTTTCTTACAGACACCTATGTATAGACTGCAAGGTACTGCCTTCGAGTGCGGCAATTTTGTTAGGTCATCTTAATTATAATTGTGATGCCACGGGTGAGGGGAAATCCATTGTTTGTGTCATTCCAACCCAGCAAAATATCATATCCCTATTCATAGCATAATGAATAAGTAGATATTAAGCCGACCCATGTAGGTCCACATTGCCCGAACTATCATACAATGTCATTTCGTTTTTCATATGTAAACCGATTACGATACAATTCCCTATCAAGATGCCAAAGACTGTGCTAGTATCAATCAACAACTTTAAAGGCTTGCATATATACGAGTAAGTACGAGCAATGTTCAGCATAGATCTAGACACCATCTTTAGACTACCGTTAATCTTCTGAGGCCGAAACATATGTAGCTTATCAGAATTTAATCATATACATGGATCACCTGCTTCTGCAACAGCTATTTGAAAGACTAATGCACCCGCGCACATTACCACGAAATGTATCCGCATTTCTTCCTTCTATTCGCAAAGTAAGTATGTTATCTGTCGGGCCTATGCGAACATTATCGCTATGTCATATTACAAATGACCGCGCGCCTCATCTTCCCATCCGTTGTACGTACTGATGCGTCTACGTTAGCATTAGCGTTTGTTCGAGAAAAATTTTCACAACAATTTAATCCACGTAACGAATAGCCCTGAGCAGTCGAGATAAATTCATTTACCTATCGACTATCAAATCTGTATGAATTCCTGTTCGCTATGCTTGGGAGTTTGGGGTTGGGGTTGGGAGGTGAAGTAAATGCCCCTTAATGACCACTGGTCACAGCAAGCCAATATGTTTTTATCTCTAGCAAGAAACTTGATGTCTCTACATGAATCCAAATCAACCTTCGTATACTCGTATGCAGTATACCTACAGTGAGCCCCGGTGTATATACTTATATGTATCTAATGCAAAAGTTGGTAGACGATATGTGCCAGGATGAGGTGCTTTGAAAAATGATATTACAAATTGATAGCATTTGTCAAAATATCTCAGGGATTACAAGAGATCCTGGTCACGTTGGTCAAATTGGTCAGCAGCAGTGTAAGGATAGGGGATGACATATCTGTGAACATATTTCCCATCAAACAGGTGAGACGTTGCTATAACATTGTCGTATGAGTCTGTGACTGGGACAGAGAGTGAGAGTTGGAAAATTTTAAATGGGTGGTGTCGTTAATCTGTCGTGAATGATAAATGTGCCTTTTAAGCCACTCCATGCGTCAATCAAAACAGGGAACTACCCTTGCTAGATGCATTAACAAATGATTTGAAATTTTCTTCAAATGCAAATTACTGATGATGGATGTTTGTACAAGTATCTGTGTCGATACTGCTACTCGTCATTAAAGCGGTATTTGTTTAGTCATTCAGCATGAGCAAGTTGCCCTCTCTTAAGCGTTAAATAATTGCTGTATGAATTAATTTAAATTAACTACCTTACTTGGATAATGATCGCGTACCAGATTCAATTACATGATCGTGCGAATAATCATGTATGTCGAATTTAATTAAAAGTAAATAATCGCATATGTGCACGGTACGCATCTGAAGGGTACATTGTTTATTTAAAAATAAGGCGCCTAAACTACTTCATTTCGCGTATGCCTATTGTAGATGTCAGCGCGCACATATCCAACAATGTCACATTCAAATGTCAACACTGAGAATTTATGGATACACTAAATCATGATTCATATGTCAATCACTGACAAGGTTGTGTGTTTCTTTGTTGACTGTTAGTGGTGCACCACTTGCAGTGGTTTATGCTAATTATGCCTAGTTGACATGAAAGTAGATGTTGGTGCATTGCATAAGCAAGGCAACAGTATTCTCTTGTCCGGATTGACATCGTGCGAATGTTTGAACTTGTAAGATGTTACTCTTGACACTGGCATTGTGGAACAATTGATTTCAGCTAACAATGTTGTATACATGCGTTGACAGTGGAGATGAATTATCTTTTCAAACTAAAGAATTTACAGCAGTTAGGTGGGATGAAAGAAAAGCTAGTTTCTTTTAGTTTCATTTACTTATAAGCGCACGTGAACCTTCGACTGAAGTTCACTATTGAAATGTGATTTATTGCGTCTTAATAAACGTTTTTCTGAAGCTCAAATAGAGCTTCTGTGGTTCTGTGGACCGAATATAGCTGTAATAATAATACTCTAATGTTTATTTAGCTATTATTGCTGGTTTTACATTCTGTACATAAACTCATTTTAGGAATATAGTTACGTTTAAAAAAGAAATAGCGCTAACATACATATGAACTGTACAATGACATGCCACCCTGCCTAAGACACCGCAGCCTTCAATTCTTTCGATCCCGGGCACGCTGCTGCCAGTTCGTAAGACCGAAGATTCTCTTAGTTGGAGCATTGATGTCCATCCGCTTGATGTGGCTTTTCAAACTACATGCACATCTTCATACAGCTCGTAGAGTTCGCGGTTGTGTCTTCTTCTCCATTTGCGGGATTGTAAATTCGAGAAACATTTTTTTTTTTGAAAGGTACCCAGTATTAGTTTCGCTTTCTACTCTAGTGTTCGGCATCGTGTAGCAAAACTGACAAGATAAGGTGTTTTGAACCCAGCTGTTTTGATAAACCGAAGTAGCGGCGGTTTGCTAATGTCGTGCTTCGTCAGATCTCTACCAAGTGTCATTTACAGAGTTGATGTTCAGTTCGAGGCGAACTGCTTACCTATTGGGTATATATTTTAATTCGTGTTTTTTTTTTTCAAAATTTGAACATTTATTTAAGAAAAACATGTTCAATAGTATTATTCAAAGTATTGCCCATCTGAATCTATGACTTTTTTCCCATCTTTCTGTCAATTTGTGGATCCCATCCCAAAAGAACTGAGCCGGCTTGGCAGTCAAAAACTAATCAAGCCAATTTTTGATATTCTGCTCTGATGTGAACCGTATTTCATTGAGGGCGTTCTGCATCGACCGGAACAAATTGTAGTCAGAAGGGGCAAGGTCTGGGCTATAAGGCGGGTGGGGTAAGACTCCACTGTTTTCCTAATAGTTCTTAACCGGAATAGCAAGGTGGGGCCGAGCGTTGTCATGATGGAAAATTATTGCCTCTTAAAACGGATTGATTGTGTTCGGTAGCGTTGTCCATTGATGGTTTCACCCGGTTTTAGCAGCTCATAATACAGCACACCTATCTGATCCCACCAAATACAGATATTCGGCTTTGCCGTTGATTTGGCTGATTGGCCGGGTTTCACATATGATTTTTTGCACTTGGGGTTGCCGTAATGGATCTATTTTTCACCACCAGTAACAATCCGATGCAAAAATGACTTCCTTTTGTGGCGTTCCAGCAGCATTTCGGACATGCAGAACCGCCTTTCGACTTCTCTCGGCTTGAGTTCATGTGGAACCCAAATTCTTTGCTTTTGAATATATCCAACAGCTTTTAAACGTTTTGAAATGGCTGCTTGAGTGACACCCAAAGATACTGTGAGCTCTTCTTGTGTTTGGCAACAATCTTCATTGAGTAAAATTAAAAGTAACATTTTTAAATCGTGCAAACCACTTTTGGCACGTTCGCTCAGCTAGCGCATGTTCACCATAAACTTCCACCAAAATACGATGACTTTCGGCAGCAGTTTTCTTCATATTAAAGTAATGAAGAAGAACTCCCCGCAAAAACACTTTTTCAGGCACAAAGTTCGACATATTTGAGTGAAAAAAAATTAATGTTGTTTACGCTCCAAATGAATGACATATACTGAAATGACGTACAATGACAGTAGCTTTCCAACGCATGTTCCAATGGAATAATAACAATGGAATAATACAAGTTACGCCATCTCTTATCAATCCGCACGAATTAAGTTATAGACCTAATATTTCGAATTTATAGCTGCCAACTGTAATGTTTTGTCCGAGAAGGTGGATAGCTGTTTCTTTGCTTGTCGACAGCATATATTTTGTTTTGCCCTCGTTCATAGTTAAATGAACTTCTTTAGCAAATCGATCGGATCGAAAAATGATGTCGATGTCGTCTGTTTGTGGAAGATATTGTCTTTAGTATTAACGCCAGCCCCTTGACGAAATCCAGCACATGTCTGGACCAGTTCTGATGAAGTGTTACCAAATTGCATAGCATACAGCGTATTTTCAACTGAATTGGAATTCGTTGGTCGTTGGCGAATTGGTACATGTCGATTTATGTGGAGAAAAATGACTCAAGACGTACTCTGAACAAGCAAGAGTATGCTTTGGTAGTAGTTGCAAGACATAGGATCGCCTTTTTTATAGATGGGGAAAACAGAGCTCATACAGTCTTGGGGCATGTTTCGTCCACACCGCACTTTATCGATTATTTAGGTCATGCTACAAAGGATCACTTCAATAATATAATGCAATGACATTGGTGTTTAAAAAAAAAAAAAAAAAAAATAGACAGAAAGAAGTCAGCTTTCACAGTGATATTGCCGAATGTACATCAAACGATCGCAGGGTGCCTTTGTCGTTTGATATTGTAGCAAAACTGCGATTCGAAAGTTTGATTCGAAAAGAAGGCTGCTAACAAGGGCGCACTCACACACTATTCAACTTAGAATTTATAGTAATTTGTTGGTATTTGCTGACCACGTTAAACATCTCCGAATTTTCTTGTGGAAACCATAGGGTGCGCAAAAGTTCTCCACTATTCCTTTTTCATGTAAGAAGGAAAGCTTTAGATATAAAAATGGGTCTTCTTCTAAGGTCAATCTACTGGATATGAACAACTATTACCAAATTCATCTCCAAGAAGAGCAATATGACATGGCTAGAGAAAGTATAATAGATTTTCAGGAATTTGAACAATAAATACGCTCAGAAAAGGACGGAAAATCATACATGTTCTGGAGATCTTTTATAGGGTTTTCTAATAACGACTTGATAACTTTTTTTTTTAAATAAAAGGCAAACAATTTGAGATATTTCAAAAACTTTATTATTGGCTTGAAGTACAATCAAAACATTTATGAATGGAACTCGACTTCGTTCATATGGCCACTGCGGGCATGTTTGCAGCGGTCGATTCGTTGGACCCAATTTTTAACGACTCAACCACACACTTCGGCAGAAACGGCCGCTATTTCGCGTTCAATGTGGGCTCTGAGCTCTTCCAACGTCGTCGGCGTGTTGGCATAAGCCAATGACTTAACGTAGCCCCACAGAAAATAGTCATGCGGCGTTAAATCGCACGAACGAGGCGGCCAATCGACTGGCCCATGTCTTGAGATAACACGCTCACCATACTTACTCTTCAATAAATCGATTGTAGCGTGTGCTGTGTGGCTTGTGGCACCATCCTATTGAAACCACATGTTGTCCAAGTCCATATCTTTCAATTCGGGCCAAAAATAATCGGTGATCATGGCGCGATAACGCTGACCATTCACAGTAATGTGACGATCGTTATCGTCGACGAAAAAATATGGCCCAATAACGCCGCCGGCATGCAAACCGCACCAAACAGTTATTTTTTGTGGATGAAGTGGTGATTCATGAAGCACATGTGGGTTTTCACCCGACCAATAACGCATATTTTGCTTATTGACGAACTAATTGAGCCAAAAATGAGCTTCGTCACTGATGATTTTCATCATCTTGGTGCATCTTCTCCAGAACCCAACCCGAGAACGTACGTCGCTTCAAATGGTCCATCGGCTTCAATTCTTGAGTCAGCTTAATCTTGTATGGGTGTAAACCAAGATCCTTACGCAAAATACGCCCATAATGTGGTCTGAGCAATGCCCAATTCTTGAGAACGCCGTGGAATTGACTGATTTGGATCGTTTGCTACAGACGTCTGAACGGCAGCGATATTTTCGACACTTCGACCAACCCGTTGTCTCACTGACACGGCAACATCACACAACGAATATGTAGACTTAAATTTTTGCACTAAACTTGTTATTGCCTGTCTACTGGGGCGAGAATTACGACCGAAAATTGAAGTTAACGCTCTTAAAGTTGCAGTCACCGACTCCGAATATCTATAGAAAATTTTTATAATTTGCAGACTTTGCTCGTTAGTGTACTTTACCATTATGAAAATGTTGAATAATTGAATAATTGTCAATTGAATAAATTGACAGTGACAGTTTAATGATTAGTGAAAGAGTGCGTTCACAAATTAAATTCAAGGTTGTCAAGTCCCTATTGGAAAACCCTGTAGTAAGGAATTTTAGCAAACTTATTCTGAAAACTTTTAGCAAAAGGGATAACAATAAGATAGTGAGAATCACCCTAACTATTCGGGGACAATGCAGTGTCTAGGACTTCACTAGACAAGGCATGTAATCCTGATAATCAGGGAATCTGGTACCATTTCTTCTAAATCTGCAGTTGAAGTATACAAAAAATGGAACAAAAATGTCTCATATAGTATTTTCATATTGGTATAATCGAGACCTTACTCGATAGATAATGGGGGTTGTATACTGTCCAACACCAGCAATTCAGTGAAGTAAAAATTTAGGTTTTGAGGTTTTGTTTGGGTAACAAGTGCTGGTATAAATGCACCACTAATGAAAATGCAATTTTATTTTGTCATATTTTTCCGCTGGTGTCATAATTTTCTTCCAATCTAAGAACAAGAATACAATTAGATGTTTTTAATAAAAGAAAAAAACAATAAAACGGCTATGAGGCAGTAAATTTTCATCGATCTGATAAGAATAGTAAAGACCAGCAATATTCTTGACTAGACAAGGTAACAGAAGGAAAACACTGATAGATATCACTGTAACGAAGATCACAGTGGAACTTCTGCTAGGAAAAGGTTTCGAAAGTCCAAAGATTTATTCGAAAGTGAAAATAATACGGCACTGTGTACTTTTAGCAAAATTGTCACTCCTCACGAGTCACCACAATGGTACTCGTACTTTAAAAAGGGACACATCCAATAAAAGTGAGATTTGAATGGAAATGCTTTAAAGACAGCTGTGGGAATTTTACAAAACCATTTGGTCGGAACCGAGATGTGACAAAAACTAATCGAGAAAATTTTAGCTGTGCTTGAAGGAAAGAATTTGCGAAATGGGAGGACATAACTGCGGTGGTAAGGCATCTTTTTAATTCTCTCCTAAAAATCCTCACTTTGGGCTTTTGTTCTAAACGAAGCAAGGCCCTAGCAATATACGAAGGCGGTCCCTGTATTGAAAAGTAAGTCTATAAAGCATATGTTTCAAGTTTGAAAGCGCCACGTTGTTTAGTATTTCTTTTGCAGCCATCAGTAGTGAACGTTGTCAGTATATTTGTGAAAATGGAGAAAATTGGTCATCGTTATGTGATGTGACCCACATCACATCGTGAAGATGTTTCAATTGAGTGTTTAGCGAAGTTTCACAGCAACAAAGTAGAATTTTTGCGCCGTTTCATAGCAATGAATTAAACATGGGTCATCACTTTACACCCGAGAAGATCAAAGCAATGAATTCAAAAGGGAGGGCCGGCTCCAAAGAAGGCGAAGACCGTTTCATTTGCAGGCAAGGTCATGGTCGATTTTTTGGGATGCGCGTGGGATAATTTTCATTGACTATCTTAAAAGAGGAAAAAAACTATCAACGGTAAGTATTATGCCAACTTATTGTAACGTTTGAGCAAAGAAATCAAGCAAAAAAGGCCGCATTTGGCTAAGATGTAAGTGTTGTTTCAACAAGACAATGCACCAGTTAACAAGTCCGTTATTGCAATGGCCAAAATTAATGAATTAAAGTTTTAATTGCTACCTCATGCACCCTATTCGCCACATTTAGCTCAGTCGGATTATTTTCTGTTCCCAAACCTGAAAAAATGCCTCAGTGGTCAAAGATTTTCCAACGATGAAGAAGTGATGTCGGCAGTTAATGGCTATTTTGAGGAGCAAGACAGTTCTTATTATAAAAAGGGTATCGAACATCGCTGGGAAAAGTGTATAGAACTGAAGGGCGATTATGTTGAAAAATAAATAAATTTTTTTTAAAATTTTATCCTGCCCTCGTTGGTATAAAGAATAATTTTCGGACTTAATAGTAAATTCAGGTATGACTAGGAAGATATAGCAAAGAACGACGTCATCGGAAATAACTGAAACTTTTCTTCTAAGTAGGAAATTCTACGCTATTCGTTAAAAAAAACTAACACAACATTCTCTTGGTCAGTAGGCTTCAGTTCTTGAGTCAATTGCCTATATATATGAATAAATCTTATCACAGTTGATGAAGTTAAATCACTATTCCCAGCATATTTTGTAGAAAAATTGTGAGCTGTAGCTGCTACACCTTCATTATTTTTTAAGCATTTCCCGACAATGAAAAAGCGTTGTTCTTTCGTACAACGCTCCATTTTTCTGTCAGCTGTCACAATGTATTTTTTTTTTCGTTGGCAAAACTTTGGCAAAACAAAACGAGGGTGAATAAGTCGACTTTTTGAATTTCCTGCGTTATTACTTGTAAAGCAACATTGCTCCATTCAACTACCTTTATTTTTTAATAGACTACTTCAATTTTTTGGATTATTGATTACGTTTAAAAGGCATAAACAATCAACCGCGGATATGATGTAAAATTTTTGGACTGGTTCAACGACAATGTGTAAACAAAAATACATTTGGTCAAGAAGAAAGTGCATAGTCGCCATAGCGAAATTTCATAAATTGAAATACAAATTGCTCTCTCATCTGCCGTATTCGTATTTGTATTCATACACAGAGTACTGTGAAGCGCTCGTGATCACTAGCGGAAGTGAAAGAAATTCTATTGCACCTTAACTCGATTGGCAACAGGATGGTGATGATCAGGATCCATAATGATGTGCATTTTTAACGCCAGGACAAACACAGGCAGCGTATGAATAGAAAACGCTGTAGGCAACGAGGTTCAAGTTGGTCTTAATGTTGACAATGGCGAAAATTGAAGAAAGTCGACAAATTTCTGTTTCCCATAAATTCTTGTTTATGCTAACGACAGCCCCGAATAACATACAGGCAACAGAATCGACATAAAATAAAATCGAAATAAAATAAAATGTTGGTGCTGCAATCTGTGGTAAATCAAGACCTAGTTTCTCCTCCCACTCACTGTCTTGTTATGAAAGAGGACCTATCATACTTTTTCAAAGAAGAAGATTTCACTTTCGGTGATTTGGCATAGCCCGCCACAGTAATCGCGATGTCAGATATTTACATTTTCAGCTTTTCAGTTTTTACCGAGATTTGAACTCAGACTCTCAGGAACCGACAAACTTAATCACTACGACACGCCATCACCAAGGAGGCTGCTATTTTTTGTAAAACATTTAAAAGTGGTGTAACCGACATCTATAAAGATGGATCACTCGTATTTGTAAGCAGCGAACGAATATTTCCATGTTCCATCTCCATTTGAATATTTGATTTTCAGAAGCAAAATATTTTAACCGAAATGTGCTACACCAAGTCATCCTACTTACAGCACCATTGCCCATTTCCAATCTTAAACACTTAGTAGAACCAAAAACAATCCCCTTAACCAAACCAATCATTATCTCCATTTGATTATTATATGCGCCAATGATCAGACCTTTTCCTTTTTTTTCTCCAATTTCTTTTTTTGTTGCAGCAATGCACGATTCAATCAACACAAATAGGTGTAAATCAGAAAATCATACAGGCCAGAGTTGCGCAGAGTTTTATTGTTTCGTTTCGAAATGCAAGCAGGCCTTTGGAGACCGGATCTTTGCGCTTTCACCCGACGCATACACTAAGGGTTCAAGCGAGAGGTCCCCACTGTAGCAGCAACAAATTCTAGGGCCAAAGTGTCTACCAAATGATTGCACCAGCGCACAGCGCAACAATCGATTTGCATTCGAGACGATTACATTGACGATTTGAGTCCCCCTACTGCCCAGCAACCGCAGCAATTCGATTTGATTCTGTGGTAGCCGAATGCAGTTTGAAAAACTCATGATCCTCGATCGTTAGGTAGTGGTAACGTCGGTTGGGAAATCACAGGTAAAATAAAAAATCAAAAAAAGAACATCAATTTGCTGGATGATGATGCATGCACTCAAAGGGTATCGCTTCGAGTGTTGTCCTAGTTGATATGAGTATAAGCTGGTAACTGGTGAGGTAAAGTGATTTAATAGTCGCACTTAGATCGCAGTTATGCATTGCAGTGACCCTTTGCCTCGCTTAGTAGATGACTTCAAAACCAAAACCAATTGAAAAGTGAAGTTGATTGCGCATCCGTTCCAGCGGCGGTGTCCCAGGGTTCCGGTGAACTGAACAGCAGCGGTAGTATAGTAACGGAGGTGATAATCATCACCATCACCATCACCATCACCATAGCCATCGCCAAGTTGGTTTTCAGTCTTTACAAAGGCTACGACCACGACCACTATTTATCGATAACAATCGCAAGTGATGTTAATCGGTTTGCGGCCACCATTATTATTGATCGATTTATTGCTTCCTTTTTTCAATTTTTTTCTCTCTTTTTCTATTTTATTTCATTACACCTCGGCAAAGTGTGTTTAAAGTAAATTAATGGCGAATGAAAATCAATTAAAGCAAATAACGACATGAAGCACCATGACTACAATGTGGTGAGAATCCCATTTTCATGTCACCTATGTTAATGAACACCCGATATGGGTAAGTTTGAAGGAAGTTCCAATAAATAAAAGTGGTCTAGTGGTGTTTTCAAGATTCTTCGGTTTGGCCTTTCGAGCGATTGGAAATCGATTTGTAATACTTATACCTGGGCATGTTAATTTCTCTACTAAACAATTTATTGATTCTCATAATAAAATTAATTCTCTGTAAATAACTTTACGTGCTTCTAAGCCTTTCTCAAGGAGTAAACGATAAGGGAATGTTCCCAGCATGACAATCTCACGGGAACAAATCTTGTAAGTGTTACGAACATTTTAATATGATTACAGATGAGATAAGTAAAGATAATGGGTCAATTATCACGCATCATTTCCCTAACCAAATCTTGGAAGTGAGTTGGTGTATTCTGTTTGGAAAACCATCTTCTGCTCCTTTAAAAAGCTAAAAAGGTAGGCTTTTGCTTTACTCAAGTGTAGATATTACTTTCTTTACATCAAACTGGTTGAGTGGATTTGGGTCGTCTCCTTTGCTTAACAGTCTGCATGAATGTCTTTTCTATATCCTTAGCAACGAAAAAATTTCTAAACTAAGTTGTCTTGCTTATCTCTATAGGTTTTCCTGGCTTGGCACCTCTTTTCCTTTTAGAAACTCTTCGGAAACGTTTTTCCTAGAATAGATAGGCGAGCTGTTTTGCTACAAGGGCTTGAATGTATTACACTTTAAAGTAAGCACCTCGTGGAAGTGGCCAAGTGAAACTCAGTACACCAATTGCAGTTTGGGCAAATGTGCCGATGAACTTTAGTACTCGCTGCAGGTTGCAAAGGACTTTTTGGGATATTTAGGAATACGCGATGATGCGATTGTAACTGTTCAGCACCTCCCCACATTATCTTTCTGTTGTTGTAGCGCCCGGAAAATCCGAAGACGTATTTTGGCCGCAAATACATATGTAGTGGGTCCGGATATATTGTATATAGACTACTCGAAATGTTCGGAGTTTGTTGACTGTTTATGATTAAGTGACCGCCAAGTTTTTTTTTGTAAAGGCTGAAGTGAGTAACCTCTAAACGATTCTAAACAGTTTCCTGACGTCGTGTCGTATTGCCACGTTTTCTAATAATGAATTTAGCCTTGATTAGGATTGTAAGAGGGCGTTTTGTCACTTTCTGAAAGTTTTCTTATTTGTAAACGTCTTGAATCTCCGCTAGTTGGTCGGTTGCACATAGCGAGTTCAAGGTTCAAGCTATCCAAGTGCAAATCCGAAAGCTGTTATCCTTTTCCTCATGCCCTTGTCTAAGGCTCAATAGGTTTTTATGTGATCCTGTAGTTAATACCTCGCATAACTCAAAACTCTAAGTGCAAGGCCTTTTGTGGGACCTTTTGGTCAAATACTTCGGATATGCCGGCATTAATAACCTGCTCTGAGGAGAGTTGCCTTTAACCCATTTAGGTTCGCTCGTCATCATCTCTTATTGAGCACCCTGACTGTTCCTTATTTACCCCGACTCCGAGTATGTTGAAATTGTTCATACATACATACCACCCAACAAAATGTTATTTCTTGTATATGCATGTACGACAAAATAATCTGGCTGTCCGGCATGATGGGAACCTACGTTTCCAGAAATGCGACGTATGAAACTTACCCATTGTATACGAGCATTGTATAAACTGAAAATTAGCAGCATTGAAATTTACTCTACTAGTAATCAAGGCAAACAGCGGAGAGATATTTTTCTCTTAAGAGTTCAGAACTTTAAATACGAGTTGTTATGTCACCCGCATAAGGAGCAGGTTGATAATATTAAACGAAAAATTTCAATATATACAACTAGAGGCAGATAGGATAACTGACAAAATTTTGGAAAGCTCCAACCGCACAACTTTTAACGACGAAAGGCAGTTTTCATCGAAATCTGAAAGATCTACTTGCTCTCGGATTTAAAAATCTTGAAATGTGCTACTCGAATCCAAAATCTTTTCCAAGAATAATTTGCTTCAGTATCTATCTCTTTTGAAAACAATCGCACGTATGCA
This sequence comes from Volucella inanis, assembly GCA_907269105.1. Lineage (NCBI taxonomy): Eukaryota > Metazoa > Arthropoda > Insecta > Diptera > Syrphidae > Volucella > Volucella inanis. The sequence goes on along the minus strand of OU026155.1, from coordinate 87,081,319 downwards.
TATTGGCAAAGTGAACTTCGTAAATTCACGTTTTACACGAACAGGTCGACCAATTTGACTGTTCAGGACCTGTGTACGGTGTGGTATATACTGTGTCAAACCGCGAAACCTCATCATACCCTGCGTTTACCTGTCCTGTGTTCATGTCAGTTCGCATCGTTCTGAAATTGATTATTTACTCTTGCATCGAATACACTATGATTACGCCATTGTTAGGAGATTCGTTTTGTTGTATTTGGGTGCGAATTGGCTTCTTTATTGGTTTTTTCCAAAATTACTTCCATCTCTTGACCGAGGAATTCCATTTGGCTGCGCTTCTATGCAATTAGGATCAATCTTGCCATAGTACTTGCATAATGAAGATGTACTCGTATCCACGTATTTGTATCGTATGCTTCGTTCAATTATTTTCTCAATTCGTCGTGAGTGCTTGCATCAACATCAAACTGTCACTCATGACCGCCAATTAAAGTGGAACTTCCGATGGTCATTCTGACATAGTTGTTTTTAAAAACTGACGCTGATTAATTTCAACGGGACTTGGTTGCATGGCTTTGCAAAAAAAAAAAAAAAAAAGCGTTGCTCAGCTGATGATGATGTTTCTGAACTCCCCGATCACACCCATATTCATCAGAACAGCAGGATTGTTTAGGTTATAAAAAAATAATAATTAAAAGCAATATCTCTGCCGGAAGCATTTGATTTCATCTAATTTAGGGGCAGATCAAAGTGTTAATTACAACAACCGGTATTTGTATATGTATCAAGCGACCGTCCGGTCGTAGGAACAGAACATACTCTCATCCATTCAATTAGTTCAATTAGTCATTGATTTCAATGAATGCTCACATTTACGATGCAATCTTCGTCTTGGTAACTTTCTTATAGAATTCCACCCTCTGCATGCACCTTGAGCCCCAACGGAAAGGCTGGATTAGATGTTACTAGTAACTGGGTGATGTTAATGCAGGCCCAGGCACTCCAGCCGTACACATTGTTGTCTTCAGTTCAGATTGATGTTTGGACAAATGTGTAGTGTCGTGTAGTTCTGGAATATGACTACGACTACGGATACGACTGCGAGTACGAGTATAAGTACTCGAGTCAAGTCAATTGGAGAGGCTCACATGAGAAACGATGACTGTGGTCATGAATAGAAGTTGTATTCACAAGTGCCTCCTTTGGAACAAATGAGGCGTAATTAGTGCAAAAGGCATTAGCTTGACCGGCTATAATAATCTGCGGCACTTGCCCGCTGTCAACGGAGAGACATGTCGAGCATAAGAGACTTTATTTATTTTTTTGTCCAACTGACTAATGGTGATAAAAATGACGCGAGCCAATTATAACTTCCGTTTTTCGCTTAATGAGAATTTTAATAAGACGATGGATGTCAGTTCGTTATAAAAGAGAGAGAGAGAGAGAGAGAGAAATTGTTTATAAAACGGTGTAATCACATATCTATAAGCACATCTAGACGTTTAGTATCCTGTAAGTGATCAATGTGCGGTCGAGATAAATGTTAACACCCTTACAGGGAAATTAATAACGGCTCACTGTGATAAAGGTGTAAATATAAAACACCTCTTCTTGACCTTTAATTGGCTTTAATTCAACTTAGTTTTTCCTTATGTCCGTGACGTGTAGTTCTCTAAAGGAAGTACCGCCGCAGGAGAGGAAACGACGCCAGCATGATCAATTATTTTAGCATGTCATACTGGATCTCATAAATACATTTGAAAGAGTAATCGCTTCTTAAAAGCAAATAAAAATCCACAGATAAGAATGTATCTTTACTACAAACGGAAAAGAAAACAGGTTTTCGCAACTGCACGTGGGACGCTCGAGCTTCATAAAAGACACTTACATTTGATTAGTTACGATTCTTTTTAATCGAATAAAAACAGTGCCAATGTAAAAGATGGATAAGATACACAAAATAAAGGTAGCAACCTCATAATTAAAACCCTAATGAAAGTGGGACGTGACGTAGTTTTCCGTAAATATTTCCGTTCGTTATCCAAGACTTTTGACATTTGTTCAGGCTCTGTTGGCGATAATAACCTTCATTGACCCTTTTCAATACAAGGACTCAATATTGATGCATCAACAAAGTAGTCACCCAGAAAGTATACATGAAAAGTTTCAGTATTTCATACTATTAAACGGCAGCTATTTGGAAAAGTCATGTCGAACGCACTCTAAACTTGATCACTGTTGCTTTAAAAATTTCCCTGCTGCAGTTATAAAATGCTTGCACACAGCGCGGTTTTGCTTCACGTGCGCAAAGTTGCTCTGTCTAAAATGCAACACGGAAAACGAATAGGTCTTTTGTATAACTTGCATTAGAGTTTCGGTAACCTTGCGCTAACTTAATACAGAGTGCTATGTGGACATCTTAAGCTACTCTGCAACACATTAATCGGCACGTAAAAGTGATGCTTCTGACCCTGCAGATTGCAGATCTTAAAAAAAAAAAAAAAATAGACGCATTCGGGAAATCGGGAAACCCGACCCCGTTTTGCTGTGTTACGAGTATGCCGGAAAAATGCGATGGAACACAAAATTTGGGTTCATTGGAACTTTTTCCAGGATGTGGCGGATTTTGTACGTTGCGTTCGTTCTAAAGCAGATGTTGAACGGGGTATGTTACGATACAGAAGCTATAATCTTCAAAAACGTCCATCTGCGGACTGCGAATGATTTGGGTAAAAGTTTTAGATTTAATTTTTTTGTTTTTTGTTTTTCAGTATACGGTTTGGGTATTGAACCAAACACCTCTGGTGTAGAAGTTGAATAACTTATACTATAAAACTGCCTAAAAGTAAGTGGTTTTATACAAGATTAAGAATTTACGTTTTTGTTCAGAGACCTTGCTATTACTGTATATGATGGTGAGTTCAATAAATGGCAGCACTGCTTTTACATTTTTAACTACGGACCTACACATTATGTGGGATTCCATTTCAATTGAAATAGACTTAAATAGACGTAAATATACCAATATTATAGAATAAAATAGAAATAATGTGTCAACTACTCAGTCTCAACGCAGTATTCGAACATACAAATTTGCATTTATATAAAGCTGCATTCGAAGCTCTTGACCCTAAACCGACAAAAATGAAGTTACTCGGTTCAGCAATTGACTTCACGTTACTCTTCTCTGGATGACTGGACACAGTAACACAGAGGGGATTAAAAACCAATAAACAAATAAGACTTAACATAGTTCAACTTTTGACATGTACGGAGTTTCAGGGCAGTCTCTGTGGATCGACTCTTTAGTAACCTGAAAGCAACAATAACTAACTTTTTGATTGAACCATTATAACTAAATTTGCTTTAGGATACATACGTATCTTATAAGTCGCCGAAGAGCCTCATTATTTCACTGATTAAATTAACTTATGTATTATAGCTGTGCCATTGCATAGTCATAACAACTCCGTTAAAGTCCCCCAACTTAGCGCTTTGATAGCATACTAGCATATTGGTTGCAAATACTTCTCCCTCATCTGTAAATTGGCAATTTAATTGAATCTCGAAAGCATCACCAGCGATTGCCGCCAGTAACGGTGATCCGATATCAAGTGATTTACCTTCTCCATTACACCTTCCTTGTCCATTAATTAAGTATCGCCTTACAGTTGCAATACTAATCAATGTGAGACCTCAAAGGCCTGATTCAAATCTCATCAATGAGTTGCACTTCATTCACCCCCACATTGGCTGCACAGCCTCATGAAATTGAGATGGACCGCTACAATTGCCTGAGCTGTTTGTTTTACTCTCCTCCGAACCTCAATAACCGATCATTTCCAATTTTCAGCAAATCACCTGGGAACTCATCTCGTCGGAGGCGAGTTATCAAGAGAGAGGCAAGGAAGTGGGTTTTTTTTTCTGTAATGAGTTTTTATAATCTATGATAATAGTTCAAGACCGAAAGACAGAGAAAGAGAAATCTTGCATCTGCCCAAAGTGTATCTATCCCATCACCAAGCCGTCCGAGGAGATGGCTTAAGAAATTCCAGGTGTGTTCCAGGTTCCACCAACTGATTCTAATGGGGTGGATAAGATTAAAGATTCTGTGGGGGATACGAAGAAGAAAATGACCGCAATAACTCTGCTCCAGGTAGAATCTACGGAGTGTACTGGTAGACCTACTATACTCGTACACTGATGTACAGACATGTGCGTGAGATATGAGCTCAAATAGGATACGGAAAGCTAGACTTCCTGGTTCTCATTTCTCTAGAGCTGAGGTTCATAAAATTTCACAAACTATTTCATTTCAGGTAATGAGCTTGGGCAATCGAAACCATAGAATAGAGTCATCAGTCGGTTGGGTAAGGTGCAATCTTTTTTCTCTACCGTCTGACCTTTTGGAAATATGTATGTTGGGAGTGCGCGATCATAATTAAAATCGCATAAAAGGAGCACAAGTTGACAAACCTCATGATCATAAAGATCGTTTTCTAAGAGCCAGCATCATAGAAGTCGTAAGAAATTTTTTTTTTTTTTTTTTTTTTTTTTTAATTTACAACAAAGTCGGCAATAACCACGAAGTAGATTACGACGATGATGTGAAAGTGCCTCAATTGAGAAACAAACAAGGCTGAATGGGTCTGAACTGCTGGCCGTTGGACGTACGGGTCATTCATCATCCGGCCATTTAATGAAGCCCAATGCTGACGCTTCTACAGAGTAGTAGTACCACACGACCCAGCGACACTTTCTCGACAAATGAATTAATTAAATAAAATTCTGACAAAAAAAAAAAAAAAAAAAAATCTAACAAGCCCAGCCCGAGAGTGTTGGTTTTGTAATAGAAGATCTCACATGCGTGCAGGGAGGTGATGGTGCTAGGAACACCCAACAAATGGTCATCATCAGCACAAACGGTCATAGATGCTGATTCGATTAGAGAACAACGAAATTAGTGATAACATCATGAGATGCATCTGAGGAGTGCGCATCTAACAGTACGAGAAACATCAACGGGTATATAGGGGTTAATTTTGTGGCATTTTACGAATAGGAACATAATGGACGTTGGGTATTTTTCTGTTTTCCATTTTTCTTTAGTAAGTGTCAAATTTTGTTCTAATAATTTGTGGATGGTTAATTGTGGTTACCCTTTTGTGCGGACAGTAATGAGTTGTTAATGGAATGAGGGTAGACACGCAATGCATTCGGTTTGGATGGGGGAAGGTTTGAATTTGTTTAATTTCCAAAGAAACTTGTTAAATTTGAAATAAATTTTATAGAATCATATAGTAACCATCTAGAAATGATCTCAAGGAACGAAACTACGGAATTTCGCTGGAATTTGACTGCCATCCAACATCCCCATGAACAACATTAATCCCCAGGTTGACTAAATTTTATCTTAAATATGCCGTATATGGTAGGTGCAGATGTCGTTCTATGGTGGAGATAAGTTTCAAAGAATCTACAATACGTAAACGACATTAAGTTCGAAGCAAAAATTTTATATTTATATTTCATATAGTCTGGGCTATAAGGCGGGTGGGGTAAGACTTCCCATCCACTGTTTTCCAAATAATTCTTAACCGAAATAGCAAAGTGGGGCCGAGCGTTGTCATGATGGAAAATTATTGCCTCGTATCTGGTCGCATATTCCGGGCGTTTTTCGGCTACTGCTCTCTTCAAACGGATTAATTGTGTTCGGTAACTTTGTCCATTGACGGTTTCACCCGTTCATAATACAGCACACTCATCTGATTCCACCAAATACAGAGCATTACCTTCGCACCATGGATATTCGGCTTTGCCGTTATTTTGGCTGGTTGGCCGGCTTTCACATATGATTTTTTGCGCTTGGGGTTGTCGTAATGGATCCATTTTTCACCACCAGTAACAATCCGATGCAAAAATGACTTCCTTTTGTGGCGTTCCAGCAGCATTTCGGACATGCAAGACCGCCTTTTGACGTCTCTCGGCTTGAGTTCATGTGGAACCCAATTTCCTTGCTTTTGAATATATCCAGCTGCTTTTAAACGTTTTGAAATGGCTGCTTGAGTGACACCCAAAGATTCCGCCAGCTCTTCTTTTGTTTGGCAGCAATATTCATAGAGGAATGCTTCCAGTTCTTCATCTTCAAACTTTTTTGGCTTCCCAGGACGTTCATCGTCTTCCAAGCCAAAATCACCACTTTTAAATTTTTAACCATTTTCCATATTCAACTGAGCTGTTACTTATGAAGGCACGAATCGCCATAAATGAGTCATATATCCATATAATCTTTAATTTTCCTAGTTTTAATAACCTAGGTGCTCCTGGGTGCTCTGAGGGTTGTTACAGGTCATTGAGGAGACTAGGTTCAGTACTAGAAATTTTAATTTTTTGCGTTTTTCTTTTACAGGTGCAATCATTACGTATTCTTTTACCCGAATGCTTGTTTTAAATATGTGGATAGCTTCAAAAAATAAAGAAAATGAAGCAAAAAGATTTCGGGAAGTGTTTGGATCACTTGCGAATTCTTTACCAGATGCTGAAGATATCCAGACAGATTGCTTGAGAAATCTCCTTTTGAATCTCTGTAAACGGTTTGCCGCATACTGGAAGCAATTTAGGAGATCAAAAGCTAAGCTAGTGGCCAAATACGAGAGCTGGTTAAGTGAGACCGAAGTTTGCATACTTAAAGTATCTGATGGAGAAGCATGTGGAAACTACATTGACGAGCAAAAGGAATCTCTTCAATCTTCAAGTGGAACGCGATACAGGAAGGAGTTTTGAGACTGCAGCAAGAGTTTTATCACAGATGAAGTTTTTTCATTTATTAATGAAGCTAAGCTTACTAAAAACCAATATTTATTATTAAAAGAATTGATTCATTCCGAAATACCAAATGTTTTTCCGTCCTATCATAAAGTGCTGGAAGCCAAAAAACTGATATTGGCGTGACGGAATCTTCTGCTGAAATCAATTTGCAATCATTGTTAGACCATTTATCAAGTCGCATTGTTGAATCTCAAAAAGCTGTGTTTGAAAGTCTTCACGAACCTAAGGATGACTTAGTTTTAGTTGGTAAATGGGGTTTTGATGGCAGCACAGGCCATAGTGAATATAAGCAGAAATTTTCAGATTCAACTATCGAAGATTCGATTTTATTTGTCACAATTTATGTACCTCTTCAACTTGCTTATAAACCAAATACCTGTGATGAAGCAATCATTTGGAAAAACCCACGCCCTTCCTCTATTAGGTGGTGCAAACCAATTCGTTTTCAGTTTACAAAAGAAACAATGGAAGTCACCTTGCAAGAAGAAGTTTATTTCAAAAGCCAAATTAACCAGGTAGTCTCTAGTTCAGTGCTTATTAATGGCCACGAAATTAAAATCGATGGTAGATGGTAAAGTTTGTTCTGTACTTAGCGACTTATCTACGAGTAGGTGTTACATTTGTGGTGCAACACCAAAAGAGATGAACGACTTTTCGGTTTTCCAATAGAGACTTGACAACATTGAATTTAATTTGTGGACGCACTCTTTCAATAATCATAAAACTGTCACTGTCAACTTATCCAGTAAATTCAACATTTTCATCATGGTAAAGTACACTAACGAGCTACGTTCTCCGATTGGGTTCTGGAGAAGATGCGCCAAGATGATGAATTTCATCGCAAAATCATCTTCAGTGACGAAGCTCATTTTTGACTCAATGGGTTCGTCAATAAGCAAAATATGCGTTATTGGTCGGGTGAAAACCCATATGTGCTTCATGAATCACCACTTCATTCACAAAAAATAACTGTTTAGTGCATGTCGGCGGCGTTATTGGGCCATATTTTTTCGTCGACGATAACGATCCTCACGTTACTGTGAATTGTCAGCGTTATCACGCCATAGTCACCGATTATTTTTGGCCTGAATTGGAAGATATGGACTTGGACGACATGTGATTTCAACAGGATGGTGCCACAATCCACACAGCACACACTACGATCGATTTATTGAAGAGTAAGTATGGTAAGCGTGTTATCTCAATACATGGGGCAGTCAATTGGCCGCCTCGTTCGTGCGATTTAACGCCGCTTGACTATTTTCTGTGGGGCTACGTTAAGTCATTGGTTTATGCCAACACGCCGACGACGTTGGAAGAGCTCAGAGCCAACATTGAATGGGAAATAGCGGCCAAAATGCTATGATTTCATTGTAAATCTGCCAAAAAAACCCTATGACCACCCTCCTTTAGAACTTGAACCACTGTGTATCGGTGCAAAAATTAACATTGTGACTGGTGATGAAACATGGTGTTTTCAGTATGATCTCCTGATCCAGCCGACCCGAGTAGAAGGGGGTCAAAAGGGAAAACAATGTTAATTTGCTTTCATTCCACCAGGCCAAACAGTTAATGCACAATTATATCTCTGTATTTTGAAGCATTTATAGCATCGTATTCGTCGTATTCGGCCAGAATATCGCGCAGAAGAAAGTTGGTGTTTGTTGCAGGATAATGCGCTATCTCATCGATCGACACTGTCAACCACTCCCCATATTCGCCTGATTTGGCACGGCATGACTTTTACCTTTTTTTTCGGAAAAATGCATATGCCGATGAAAGGAAAGTGTTTTGTTTTGTTTTGCCGACATCCTGAAGTACAACCGAGCCGACGATCTACAACACTCAAGCTTTTAGAAAGTCCAAATCGCTGTATTAATTCGGAAGGGACTACTATTTTGAATGAAATATATCGGTTTGGCCATAAAAAAACACTTTTTGTTATTTTTATTTTTAAAAAGTCCTGTTTACTTTGGAACGCACCTTGTAGGAGAAGGGAGGAAACTGTTCTAATTCTGTGGAATTTGCCGTTATAATTACAATAGTTTTGAGTACATACGTTACTTAATATTCCAAACCCAAAAAGTAAAACCAGTCCCACCTAGATGGAGTAAGATGGGGCATCAATTAGCCTACTATTCTGTACAAAGCTCGCACACAAATGTGGCCTCGTTATCTTCATCCTCTAGACCGGGACAGTCGCAAAGAGTCCATTTGCTACAAGCAGAACATGCAGCCCAGCTTGGCTTGGTGTCAAGATTGCAGATTTGGCAGTAAGTGTTGCAATTGTAATGTTTGCTGCTCTAGTGGCTAGTAAGCTCCAAACTCTCAGGTTGAGGAGTATTTGTTGTTAATGAAGGCGCAGTCACTTTCAAAAAAGACTGCTGAATCGTATGGCCAAATCCCACGTTTCTTGAAACCGTTTACAGCTGCTGCCGTTAAAGACGCCTGTATAAAGGTCTTTATAAAAATTTCTGCAACTGCAACTGCAACACAGTGGCAACGGAGACTCACTTGTTATCAATGTTTTTGGCGTGTAAGACAGGGTATCCTAAGCAATCACCAAATAAGTGGTCAGAGCGTTTTAAGCATTAGTGATTACATTGTGTGAATTATGGTAGAATGTTATCACAAACTTGAAAAGTATGGTATTGTGAGTTAGCACGTAATATGGAATAATCTGACCAGCCAACGAGGTGCATGAAGGCATCCACATTATCGGTGGTAGGTGCTGTTCATCATAAAAAAAAGCTAACATTTCATGGGAAAGAAAGGCAATAAAACACAGAGACTCTAACCAAAATTGTCACAGCGGGGATGGGAATAATCATGCTAGTGAGAGTTAGCGAAATTATCGTCAGCTTAGTAGAAGTAATGACAGCGCAAGTGGCAGAAACAAAGGTACAGATACGTGTCCAGCCAAATTTTGGACTTGTTATTAGTGACAAGCAGACGTAGTTAACATAAAAGTCGTAAAAGTTAGTAAATCATAAACTCGATTGCAATTTGTAGTCACCCATTAGAATTGGAAGTAGAAATATCTGGACGTAGAATGTCAGTTAAAATCGACAATGGAGCAGCAGTGATAAAGGAAAGGGAATACACCATAGACCATTTCTGAGTTAGATTTCGTCAAAACTGATCATTTACTGACTTCTGTTTTAGGTAGATTAATTTGTGAAGGTGGAACGCTAAAAGATATCGAAGTGCAATTTGGGAATCACTGTTGGCGTTTGGATTTCATGGTGCTGAAAGGCGAACAGCCAAAAAAAAAAAAATGCTTATGCGAGAGGAGGCATGGTTAAATGTAATTTTTACCAAACTGAAGATACAGTTGTATGTAGTCAAATGTCATTACCAGTGCCAGTGTGCAGGACTGGTTTAAAGAAATTGCAAGCAAATATTCCTCAGTAATGAATCAGAAGGCTAATCATTGGATTACGGGATTTGTGGGGGATATATATTTCGGAAAAACTCTATGCAGCCTATTTCTCTGAAGCAGAGTTAGATCGGTTATTACAAGAAGGCAGCAGTTCCGTAATAGTTGTCCCAACACCGAACGGTGAAATAAGACTGTGTGCGGTATTTAAAGTTACTCTTAAGCGTGTAATTTAAACTTAACAGAATCCCTTACACAATCCAAAGATATTTTCGCAAGCTTACCTAATTGTAGATTTTTCCGTGTTTTATATTTATCAGAAGCATATTAATAGTTCAAAGTTAGTGAAGGGTGCCGTTGATATTTAGTTATTAACACGCAAAATTCAGCCGATAAATTGTATGTACCTAGTATTAGCATATGTTTCGGTACACGAAATGAACACATTCATTCTTAAGAACCAATGAACGCATTCACTCCAACTGGACGGCTATTTGACAAGTGACATTTGTACAAAGTTCCTACTTAAAAAGTTGTTTGCAATCAAGGAACCCCATCTCGCGCGAAAACCGTGTTCTCATAATTGGCCTGCAAAAATGCGGCTATGAAAAAGGCGCAAATTTCCGGATGTTACAGTCACTGAAAATCACACAAAATTTCGTGTATCGTACTGTGAAGCTATTTGAATAGTCGTCCGTGGAGAATCGAATTCGTCGAAAATTATCGCCGCGCAAGCAGAAAATTATGTCTCGCGGGATGGATATCAGTAAGGACAATATCTTAAAACGTGATTTTGGGACTCAGCGAATACAACAGACACATCGGGCACTTATACTCATAGAAGCATTGAAACAGACACCTAAGTCAAAATCGAAAATCGTACAGTACACGAAAAATAGTCACAAACGAATTCTTTTTACTGACAAGAAAATGTTCACTGTTGAAGAATCGTTTAACAAATATCGTAGAACGGTAGAGTGTAGGCTCTGTCATCATGAGTTGCGTCTGACATTTGAAAAATATTTATTCGTTTTCACTTTATTAGCCAAAAACCGTGTATCAAAACATTCGCTAGTACTAGGTACATACGAGCAAGTATGATAAGAGGGTAACATTGTATTCTAAGCAGAAGTTTTATTGCATTCTTGCGGTGTTCGTCAGCCTCCTGATTTCCATCACCCACAGTGGATATCTTAACTTAAATTTAATTTATGTATAAGTTTAAGCAAACAAGAAATTACATAAAGTGCGGTCTTGTTTCACTTAAAGAAGCAAATTGGGTAACTTAAATCATACAAGCATCTCCTCGCAGGGATTTATGAACAGCGGTCTACTTGTAAACAACTGATAGTCTAGTCTTGAGTCTCCCCTGTGTATGTGACTATTAGCCATCTTACACGACCAATGCGTACTTTTCTAACCAGGATAATACCGATATATAGTGCTGCTCGTAGAGTTTTTAAAGTCTTTTTCTTGAGAGCTCTACAACCCCAAAGGGATTGGAAAAAAAATCACTATCAGAGTTATTAGTGGAGCCGAGATAGATAAAGTTCCTTAATGCATCAAAGTTGTATCGGGTGATTCATCGTGAGGTTTGACTTATAATGTAAAATAAATCACATAAATTTGAAAGTGAACTTCAAATGTTTATTATCGGTTAAAAGAACAATTCATGGCATTTACTTTTTGAAAATGATATCATGTAAATGTTAGCCACGCTACGTCTGAGGTGGTCCATTCGGAAGGTCCAATTTTGGGCGACTCGTTCGAGCATAGCGACTGGTATCTCGGGGATAACACGAGTAATGGTGGCTTCTAAAGCGTTAATCGTAGCTGGCTTATTCCTGAAGTACTGAGACTATACATATCCCCAGTGAAAACAGTCTAAAGGTGTGATATCCCACGATCTAGACGGCCAATTTACTGTAGCAAAACGTAAAATTAAGAGCTCACCAAAATGATTTCTCAACAAGTCCATTGTTTAACGCGCTGTATCGCTCGTAGCGCCGTCTTGTTAAAACCAGAGCTCACCGAGAATATGTGCTTTAATTTTAGGAAGCACATAGACCGTAACATGGCGCGATAACGGTTACCATTGAGGGTTACATTCTGATTTGCTCAATTTTGAAGAAATATGGACCAATGATTCCACCAGCCCATAAACCACACCATACCGTTGTTTTTAATGGATGTAATGGGAGCTCTTGGTACTCTTGGTACAAAAATGGGCTTCATCACTGAACAAAATTTCACAAAGTCGCCTGGCTTCAATTCTTGGACAAGTTGAATTTTGTACGCTTTCAGGCCGAGATCCTCACGTAAAATACGCCAAGTTGTCGAATACGTCAAGCCAAGCTTCATGGTCTTCGCGTACACTCTCAGCTCATCCACTAATGTAAACTGGGACTCAAATTTGCGAATGGTATTGGCAATAGTGGTTTCAGTAGTTTGATTAGTTACTCGAATCGCACGAAAAACTATTCTCACAGAACGCTGATTTTCGTAATACAGCTGAACAATTTGGAGACGCTGTTGTGGTGTGAGTCTTTTCATGATGACTTGCCAAGCATGGAACCGCGATGATAAGAATCAATCAGATTTTTGACAAAGGTGCTTACACAATGCTTACAAGACTGTTGTCCTTACGAGTAAAGAAGTAAAATAGTTCTACTACTCGTATTTTCTGAATCAGACAAACAATGCTTTTCAGTTCCGTTCTATTTGTCAGGCAGACTTCCTTTCGACCCATAATGAGTGATCTCTAACTAGTCATTTTCTTCTGCCTTAAATAAGTAGGCAGGTAGTCCGTCCAGGTAAGTAGCTTTATTATGTTAAGTTTACGTAATAAATCTTCTAATTATATCATTTTTTTTTAACAAGATGTTACACTGCTACTTATGATTGCGCTATCAACGAAATAAAAAAAATCGCTTCTGTTCCACCGATGTCTTTCCATAATGAAAATCGGGCATGACGTGAAGAAGCAAAGGAACTTTGAGTATTACTTTTGAGTCTCAACGTCTTGTCTTCTGAGCCTGCCAAACCCCATTCTCGGTTGCACAATATTCCGGTATGCAACTCAGCATTGTCCTCAAATTAAGCTGATTCCGAACTGTTGTCATCGGAAATAGTATTATTAAGTGAGCCAGGTAGACAAGAATTCTTGATACGGAAAAATAACGCTCAAGTTTTATTCAGGATTGAAGGCGACCATTGAAAGAACCATATTTTGCCTGATCATTACAATCAAAAAAATTGTTTGATGTTGCACACATTTTTCGTTTCACCAATTTGTCGTTTTCAAATGAACAAAATCTTTAAGGTTCTGGTGCGATGTCTCTAGGGCTACCGTGATGGTGTATTACTTTTTCAATTCTCTAGCTGTACCGTCTGTATTTCTGTATTCTAGTTCAAGGAGGTCGCTATCGCTGTGTCACACAAGTTTTGGTGAGAAACTTTTGTCTTTTTGTCATGTCACTTCACTAACAAAATTTTTTCACAATGGTATTTGAAACATCAAGCACAGTTTGCGCATTATTTCTACATTTCTCTCCTAACCCATTGTTCAATCAATTCACGGCGCTTTGAAGATGCTGTCTAATAGTATCATCAATACTACATCGGCTTTTCGTTGTTGTAATACATTTTCTAATTCTAAACTTTTACCCGTCATTATGTCTGTGATACTTTTATACAGAAAAGCCAATACAAGAGACGTTACAACGCTGCTGAGAGTGTCAATTCATTGGAAAATAATGACCAGTGAGTTATATCGAACGGTTTTGAATCTTATCTCGCATGTGCAGAGAAATTATAGAAGCACTTTAATTTTTAGAGAATAAATGCTTAATATATTGAGACCAGAACAAACGGAATCCCTTTTGGTTGGTTGTTTAACGGTTAGTTAGCTGTTAATATAACAATTAAATGAGCCAAAACTCTGCCGTTCCCATTGTGCAGCCGACAAGCAGGATCTTGAGTCCAGGGACGAATATGAAAGGTAGATAGTACTATCGTCGCCTAAGGAACAGAAGTAACCGACAAGAATCAACAGCAGTAATTTATGAAAATCAAAACAACCATGCGAGAAAAAACAGATCTCTAAATCACTTTAATGACATCGCTGTACGGCCAGTTTATGTCTTCGTTGTACTTTCAATTCTTCAATTAAAGCAGCTACGAGAGGTTTCCTGAACCCAAAGCTGAGTTTTTGAAAAGTATGACGTGCACAAGTAAGCAGATATCTTTTTTTCCCAATATTATTCTTATTGGTGATAAGCAGCGACGCGAAACGGAGGAATTGTATGGACTCTGACATCAAAACTGCAACATCTTGACTACGCTGATGACATTTGTTTGCCGTCCAGGATCCGTAAGGATCATCCAACATGAGGTGTCAAACGAACGTTTTAGTAAAAACTAGGAGGTTATTAAATATAGAACGATACACACTCGTACAACGTGTTGAAATAGTGAAAATTCACTACGAAAATGGGGAAAATATCGCGAAAACGTTTCGTAAAGTTTGTACTGCTTTTAGTCATCATCAAGCATCTTATAGTTAATTTAATCGATAGATTTTAACATCTCGGATAGGTTAGTGTTGTGAAGACTTCAACTCCGCGCCGTAGCTGAGAATGTGACTGAAAACCGTGGTGTGTTCATTTTGATATGCCATAGTCACAGGAATTTGGCCTATCCACAATCACTTTGTACCGAATTTTGCATAAAGTTCTTGACCTACATGCTTATGGGATGCAGTTGACACAAGAATTGAAGCCAGAAAACTAGGCACAATGCCGTACTTTCGCTAATTGGGTGCTGGAAATGGATGAACAAGATCATGATTTTTTACACAAAATTATTTTGAGCGATGAGGCTCATTTCCATTTGAAACCAAACAAAGCTGTAGCATCTGGGGTTTTTAGAAGAATACTGGAACAACCTCTCCAACCACGAGTGACAGTTTGGTGCGGTTTTTGGGGGTGTCATAGTGTCATATTTTTTTTTCGAAAATGATGTTGGTATGACAGGGTTAGTGAATAAATTGCGTTACATAACGATTTTGACTGACTCCTTTTTGCCTGAAATTGATGCTATGGACGTGGATGACTTTTATTATCAGCAAGACGGCGCCACATTCTACGCAGCTGATCAAACGAAGGCTCTAATTCCTGAACGTATGATTTCTTGGAATAGAGACTTTCATTCATGCGATATAATACCATTAGACTTTTTCCTTTGGGGCTATGTTAAAGATAAAGTCTACGCAATTGCTTCGCCAACACTTAAAGAAATTATCAGAATTGATATTCGCGATATACGGCCACAATTAGGCAAAAATGTGGTGAAAAATGTTATCAAAACAATGACTGAATGAAAGTAAACAGAACCGAGGCGGTCATTTGGAAGATATTGTATTTCATTACTAACCTCAGACTTTGTGCTTTAGATTAAAATAAAAATATCACCACTTTTTATAAAAATGTTGCGTTTCTCTGTTGATTTAAAATGACACCTCTTACTGGATAACCCTATATGTATTAAGTGGAGGTTGTAACAAGCATTGTTGGACGGTAGATCCACACTGCCAAAACTAAAGTAAACAGCCTTTCCACCTCAACTTCACAGATTATCATTGCAGGTCAACTAGTAGATTGATACCATGAAATATCGTCTCTGGTAAAGATCGAACTGAACATATAGCCAACCGAATAGACAAGGCTGAGGACACTACGAATGTTTTGGAATAGGTGTCTACGGCATATAGTAAGGATTTTCTGGTCAAACAGCATTTTCAAATCGGAGCTCCATAAAAAGACGGGTCCATCGAGGAAAACATGGCACAGAAGTCGAAGAAGATGCACGCCCACTTTTACGAAGAAGGGTAGAGCCAAGTGGGGTTAGGTGTATTGAAAGGATTTGGTTCCACAAGGCGATACAAAACTTAATTAATATTTGCGAGAAAAACAATTTCTTACTTGGAAGTGATTGAGGTGACCAAACCGTTACAGTGACTTCTTAAATTGCAGAATTAGACTGAGTATGCCTCTTGCTAAACACTCCTGGTACTAATGTTCGAGCGAAAATCGTTTCGTTCTTTGTGAAAATAATGAATTTTTAAGACAGCAGTATTCTTCTCTAGTTTGATTATATTTGAGTTTAACTAGTCATTTATTAGATAAATCTTTATTGCACATCCAATAAATAAAGCAAAGGCACATGGCTAACATCACCTGCACGTACACACACTAATCCCTGTTTTTTTTTTTTTTTTTTTTTTTTTTGACTTCACATTAATGACAGCTTGGTAACTTTACTATTAAACCATGCAAATTATAAAATCCAATAGTGACGATAATAAATCCCTACAACACATCGTGTCCAACTCTCTCTTGAATTAATTTCGAACCAAGCAAACAAAAGCTACTCAGTACCTAGAGCCTTCTTCAAATCGTTTTCGGTATTTTTACTAAAGTTTCTGCCAATTTTATGAACTAATTGTTACCATGCCGGAAATATATATTTTTTCTATTAACAGGAACAAAATAAACCATTCCGCTCACCTGTGATGTACCACAGCAATTGAAGAAATGGTTCCACGGGCACTTGAAAATTGCACAAACAGTCGTCACCCAAATACAGTACACAACACTTTATATTATTTTTTATTTAATTAATTGATTGATTTTCACTTCACAAACAGAGATAAATGGAAAAAAAATAAATTTTTGGGTAGAATTTGCGAAAGAAAACAAAACAAATCTAGACAGAACGACATGAACTTGTTGATTAATCAGATTTGGCAGTTGTACAAATGACAGTTGTACTAACAAGATTTTCTACATATGGCGCCACAACAACCAGCTCTGGTGGAAGAAGTAACAAATAACTACGAAATGAATGGTTGGTGTATGTGATTTTGGTTGTCTTTGGTGTACAAAATATATAATCTATTCTAACGAGAGATGTCACTAAAGATTTCTCAATTTAAAATGCGAGAGGCAGTTAAGTATAAAAAATATTTCAAGATTCAAGTTCAGATTGAGGAAGTAGGGGTAAGTCGACTAATGGAAATCCACGGGAAGGCGATTTCAACCCTCACAACACGCTGCTGTCCATCGAAAGCGAAATCCTCCACGAAAAGGGTGATATATTAACGAACTTTTGGAACTGGTTTGGAATGAATTCAAGAGTTTACAACTGAGAGGACTACTACTAAGTCTTTTACAAGGAATCCTAGAGAACTTTTTGTGATAATTTAGGAGCATTTTGCCCACTGCTGGAATACAAAAGTCCACATCGCAAGAATATACTACTCCTGTACGTACACTGGAAGATTCAGAAAAGTATCTTTTCAGGGAAACATTACGAGTATAGCTCCTTTTGCGGATCCACTTACCTGATTGCTGGACTAATGTTCACGGAATGGTGTGTTGCAAAATCACAGGACACTGTTTGACTCTATGGTAACCAACGGACGTGCACTAAACTCCCTCAAACCCTACAAGTCACTGGGAAAAGAGGGTATCTTCGCAACACTTCTGTTTATACAGCTCACTCACTTCGACATTAGTTCGAATTTTCAGAGACAAACTCACACCGCAATTTACTAATTTGACTTAAAGAGCCATAAACGTAATCTTCATTCCTAAGGGAGGCAACAAACCCAGAAAATATCCGAAATCCTACATGTTCATTAGACTTTCGCCTTTCATGTTACACATAGAGAAAGACATATTATCTAGAACTCCGTTTCGTGAAACGGCAAATCTACATACTCTGTCGAACTAGCAATGGTTTACGACATAGAAGAGCATTTGACTCTAAAAGAATAACGCTTTGCATAATCATGGATATAGAGAATGTTTTTGACAACGATAACTGTAGGAACATGCAATCCCAAGTTTACAAACCGGATTACATCTAAAGATAATAAATGAATTGAATATCACTGCTGTAAAGAGTTGTCCTCAGGGTAGAGTACTATCCCCACTTTTGTGGTCCGCGCTATCTAATTACACCGAAATGACATACTCGCTCCACAGGCAAATAGTAGGGCAGTATGGTGGGGCAGGACCAAACCAAAGTCAGTAATAATAAGCCTGAACAGAATTTAACGGCTTGTGTGTCTATGCATTGCAGGGGCTATGAGAACGACTCCAAGTACAGGCATACAGGCGTTATTATACCTAGCTCGGCTTCATGTAACAAATAAGGAGGAACTAGCTACGCAGCTTCTAGCGTGTTATAAATCATTCAATAACCACACCACTCTACGACATACCATTGCCAAGAAACGGCGCATTAGCTATACGCGAATATTCCAGATGTTTGAATGTTTCGAGTCAAAGCTTAACAATGTTGTAGCCAAGGCGAGAATGGGATGGGCCGGTCAAAAGGAGATTGAAAGCTGCGACACCTACTATGGCTATTGTTATTGACGGTAACGGATGCGGAATCGTTGTTAGGGCCAAATTTAGACAAGAAGTCTTGAGTTGCCGTCATGTTAACGAGCGCCTCTTAACACTCCCTATTAAGGCTTAATTTGCCAACGTTAGCCTTATATGCGCGCACGCCCCCACAGTGAACAAACATTTCTTTAACTAGCTCTTGGACAAGGCTTGCGAATAGTGCCCAACCTGTGACTTTAAAAATGTCTCGGAGACCTCCAATGGGGATTCAGGCTAATCGGCTAGCACACGATTCCTGAATCTTGATGTTCATAAGGGGAATTGGGGAACTCCTGGTTAATCAACCGTCAACAAGTCTGACTACATTGCGATTGATGCAAGGCACTCCTTCAGTATTACGGATGTTCGAACGTTCCGAGGGACCAACATTGACCCGGAACATTACCTTATTGTATAAAAGGTAACGTTCTGGTTATCCTGAAAATCACAGATGTAGGCTTATACTGTAAGGAAGTTTGATATCAGATGGATACAGTCGCAAAAGATCGCCAAATCAGTTTCCGATCGAGCCTCCCTTAATCTTTTAAGATCCGTCTGCCGCCAGCATGAAGTATCGAATACCAATGACAACACTGCCAAAGAGCCGTTAAAGATCTGATGTGCTGGGTTTCACTAGGAGTAGAAGAACATATTCGAATACCGGCTTCTCAGGAGGAATGGGACGAATGAGAAGAATTAGATTCGGAAGTTTTACCAAAAGGTAAAAAATACCAGGTCCACCCGACCTGGATGAAGTGAAGATAGCCATAAGCTTGAGTCCAACAAAGTTGCTGGAGCGGACGGACTGTTTGCCGAGCTCTTTAAAGTGACATGCGATGAGCATACACCAACTCGTCAATGGTCGGATGAGAATATGCCCGTTGAATGGAACCTTAGCATTATTTGTTCAATACTCAAAAAAGGAGACCCTCTGAATTGCTCCAATTACATAGGCGTCAGTCTTTTAACATCGCCTACAAGATCCCATCTGCCGTATTGTATGAATGCCTGAAGCCATTCGTTAGTAAATCGATTGGTCTATTTCAGTGCAGCTGCATGCCAGGAAAGCCCACCATAGAATAAATGTTCACGCTACGACAGACATTGGAAACAACCCATGAGCTCCAAATCAATTTACACCACCTATTCATCGATTTTAAAGCCGCATATGTCAGCTTCTATATAAACGATCTATATCTAAGCTATTCCTACTACGCTTCGAGACTTTCGGCGCATAGACGATGAGTGGAGGAGGCGATGCAATGATGAACTATACGGGCTGTATAGCGACACCGACTAACCCAGAAGAGTGAAGATACAACGACTGAGATGGTTGAGTCATGACGTTAACCAATGCTCTGGTCCGAAAAATCTTTAAATCTGCCTTCCAGGGACAGTAGGTGTACCACCGCGACTCAGGTGGTACACTCAAGTGGAAAGGCACTTTAGGCAACTTAGCGTGCAAGACTGGAAGCAGCTAGAGATCTGGAGACGCTTGTTGCCTAAGGCCCAGGTCCACACCGGACTGTACCCCCACATTAAGAAAGTAAGTAAGCGAATTCGAATTATGTAGATATTTCGTGTTAAATGGCACCAGACTGGAAGAGTCTTTTCTGACCGAGCTCCCAAAAAAATCTTTTGGGAATTCTTTCTGTCAAGCAAAGAAGGACAAAGGCCATGTGCCTTGTTTCACCCGATTGCAACAACGAAACCTCTGGCTTAACGAAGAGTTTCGGCAAGGATGTGCATTAAAGGCATATAAGACGAAGCTGTAAAAACGGACTGCAGCTGCTTCAGCTGCTCGATGCTGAAAATTTGGAAGAATTACTTCTGCAGTCTGTTTGTTGATACGTATCATATAAACTATCACCTTACCAAGAAGAAGGAATCCTGTCAAAAAAAAGCAAAAAAAAGAAAGGACACTTAATACCAAAGTCTTAAACACGCAGTGATTCTTTCGTAATGTCCTACTGAGGTCTTCATTTCTATGTGATTTTGTGGATCCTAAGATGCCGGAAATGTGTACTTTCTATGCAATGTTCCGCCTACTTCGTCGTACCAAGTATCCAACAATTAGTTTCTGTTCTCTTCCGCACGTATTTTTGTGTATGCTAAGAGTCACCCCACTCCCAATTTCGGCTTTTCTTAGGGTTCGTAAAGCCATATATAGGGTTTTCTAATAACGACTTGACAACTTTTTTTTTTAAATAAAAGGCAAACCATTTAAGATATTTCAAAAACTTTATTATTGGCTTGAAGTACAATCAAAACATTTATGAATGGAAATCGACTTCGTTCATATGATCACCGCGGGCACGTTTGCAGTGATCGGTTCTTTGGACCCAATTTTCAACGACTAAATATCTTCCAATTTGAGCCAAAAATAATCGGTGATCATGGCGCGATAACGCTGACCATTCACAGTAACGTGATGATCGTTGTCGTCGACGAAAAAATATGGCCCAATAACGCCGCCGGCATGCAAACCGCACCAAACAGTTATTTTTTGTGGATGAAGTGGTGATTAATGAAGCACCTGTGGGTTTTCACCCGACCAATAATGCATATTTTGCTTATAGACGAACCCATTAAGCCAAAAATGAGCTTCGTCACTGAAGATGATTTTGCGATGAAACTCATCATCTTGGCGCATTTTTTCCAGAACCCAATCGGAGAACGTTTGCAGACGTTGCTCGTTAGTGTACTTTACCATGATAAGAATGTTGAGTTTACTGAATAAATTGACAGTGACAGTTTGATGATTAGTGAAAGAGTGCGTTCACAAATTAAATTCAAAGTTGTCAAGTCCCTATTGGAAAACCCTATATTTTGCAGTTTTTAATCGTTCTACGTTTTTGGTGTCGGATAGGTCCGGTATCATACATACCCGAATGTCATTCTCCTTGTCATGTTGGTGTATGTATTGTAGGTCGTCAATAATTGAATAGACCTTATCCGAGGATGCCGCTGTTTTCATCACAAAGATAAGATATTCACTCTCGTATAGACTTGTGCGTGTGTATAGACCTTGTATGTGTGTCATTGGGCTTTCGTTTTGAGCGATTTTGTAGAACCACAACTTGCTGAGTAGCCGGTGTGCGCAGCTAACTCACAGCTGCTTGTTGCTATCCCTGTTGGTTTTGCGATTTCCTTTTTCGCCCTTTTTCGTCCTTTTTCGCATTTTTCGCCCTTTTTCTATTTTCAGAGTTTCCTTATTTGTGCATCAACCGCCCCCTGTGTGGTTCGTTTTCTTCTTTTGTGATGTTTGTTGTTTGCCAATAGTCTGGCATTCTCTAACCATTTAACATTTTTTTTTAAATTTTCCTAACCGCGGGACTTTGCAATAACCTCAAAGCTCAGGCTTATTCACGTGAGCACGAGCAGTTCCCACTGTTCATATAAAGAGGGCCCCCCCCCAATAATCACGATTTCTTCCATCAATGACGTTGTCTAATAAAAAGCGGGGCCAAAACAAAGTACTGGTCTTATCTTTTCTACGACCAGTTACAAGCTACCGGTCATAGGTCCTGCTGGTGGTTGAACCACCGGTAGTCCCTATTGGGCTGTGCTTAAAACCCAAAATCGCGGGACCGAATATAGAGTTACAATGAGTACTGCGTGCTATGACCCTATATCAGCAAGAGGTTTTAGATCGGCCGCGACTCATATCAAGGGTGGAATTGGTACTAAGGACGGCAACAGGCGATGGCAAGACGTATCCTAGCTCTCATGGATTTATGGGCATCCTGTGAAGTTCAGTTTTTCATAGACAGGAGTTCACGTAAAACACTAGAGACATCTGTTCATACTCGTATATAGGAGCTGTCCGTTCATCGTTAAAATTTTGAACTGCTTTCTATGTACATTCCTAGAACTCCTAAATGAACCTTTTTTTTTTGCTGAAAGCGTCAAGCTTTGACGCTAAGATTTAGAGGGAATATCAACAACAGATGTACCAATTTAACAAAAAAAAGAGAACTCGGAACAATGGGAGCGCCACATGGTGTTTATTTTTTGATCAAGGTGGTATGTAAGTAAGAAACAAAAAAAAAAAAAAGAGAAATTTAAAATATTATACAACTACGAGGACCTGTCACATATTTGTATGTAACAAAGAACGAAAGATAGATTCTTGTACAATCAAAAAGAAGGAGGAGGATGCCAACAACACGCGGTGTTCCCAAGCGGTCACCCATCTAAGTACTAACCACGCCCGACGTTGTTTGATTTCGGTGATCAGACGAGAACCGATATTTTTTTTAGTTTTTTTTTACAGTTTAAAGGCATTTTTATTTACTTAATTCATTGATACTTACATGCTAGACAAAAAAATGCTTAAAAATTAGCTTAAATAACTTAAAATTATCTTAATCTAACTTACTGGCCCCATGCGGGCACTCTATGTTAATCCTAACGCTTAAACTATGTCTTTCGACGTATCTTACAGTATATCTATTTATTACATATTTACAACTAAAACTAAGAAAATAAATTTAAGAAAAAACTTAGTTACTGGACTTTTTTGTTTAAATATAAAACTTAAAATTAAAACTTACAAACTATCTAAAAATATATCTTAATTAACTTAACCTACTTACATCTAATACCTAATATATACACTACTAATATATATATATACATAATATATATATACATAATATATATATATATGCACATATATATATATATATTTTTTTTTTATTTTTTTATTTATTTATTTTTTTTTTTATATTTTTTTTTTTTTCTTAAATCTAACTTAATCCTACCTTAAAACTATGTAAGTCGGCCATGACTAAAAAATTAGGCTGACCCACTTTGCTTCACATAAAGAAGCTACGCAGTACTTGAGGAATTCGCCAACGAAGCTTCCCCTCCGTCGACCAGCCACCAAAATTGCTGGTGCTGCTGAGCAACATCCCCAATGTCGCGACTCCCTACCGACCTACTGAAACGGAGACGCTCCGCACTGCCACGTGCGACGTCTCTGTCGTAGTTGAGTCGCCTGTCCGCAGCTGTTCGAGCGACGTGGTAGATTAGCGGCACCGCCAATCTGTCCTGGATCAGACCTTTCATATCCAGGTAGAGGAAAGCTTCTGGAGGAACAAAACCGTCTAAGCGAACTCTCTCATGATACATATAATTAGGGTAAAAAGCCCCGGAGATCAGGTTGTTCGATGAGGTCATTGCTCTCGCAATGTGCCTTCGAGTCAACTTAATAACGAAATTGTCCACTCTTATTAGGTTCGCCCTATTGTACAAGACCTCATTAGGATAGAATTTTATGTACTCAGACTCTGGTGTTCTGTATAAGCGAAGACAAGTCCTAAGACAAGCCCTCTACGAGAACCGATATTTTCAACGTAGTATGGTCGTTGGCGTCAATCAATTTGGCAAACATCAAAGTTCCGTTAACTCTTACGTCAAAAAATTTCCTATATTTTGGTGCCAGTTCTCCCTGTTCCTTCGTAAGATACGAGTACTAAGTTCTCCTGTGCCAACAAACTAAGCGACTTAGTGGGAAGAGACCGGTCAGACATTTGTAGATAAGAGATGAACATGCACTACAGAAACAATTGACATGAGACAATGCCATTAGCTTTCAGGTGTATTTAATTGTATCCATCTTTTCGTTGGGCCCATCTGTAGGTATTCCTTATTTTTCATTCGCTCCTTCTATGAGTAACTTCTGGGAAACAGATGATTATTGAAATCTATTGCTGAAAACGGAAAATATAATTTTTCTCATTTGTATGTGGGATTTGACTTCAAATTAAAACAAATTCGTTCACGTCAAAATCTTTACTTTTTTTACTCTGTAGCTCAGTGGCTTACCTCTCTGGTTGTAGATTGACGACTGATTATCAACTCTCTCGCTATTGCTTTACAAACTCAATTCTCAAAAGTACCAGAAGGGTTGCTCGAACTGGCTCCTCGTTTGATTTTCTCTCGCTTTCCGTATTCTTGTCTAGTTTATCTCTTTGCAATCTATTGGTGTGCATTCGATCGTATGTTGTTAGTTTTGTTTTAGGTACTCCTACGTTGTCTTGTATTCATCGTATGTTTTGTGGCGTCTGTCCGTTGTGTGGCGTGATCATATGTAACTGCGTATTGCAACGTTGATTGGCTTCGTTTTATTGTTTTAGTTTGGAATCGTATGAAATATTGACGGTTATCGGGAATTCTTTTTGCCATGAAATTTTCCCCATATTCCATAAATTGGTATCGGGAATTTTTTCCAAATTAGGGAAAAATTCCGCGGGAAAAAATACTTTCATTATGGGAAATTTTATATTTTCCTTCGGTATATTCACCTGTCATTTGGCTATCGGAATTTAAAACAGAAACTGTAGTACAATAAGTTATTCATTACAAAAAATATTTAAATTAAAAGTTCGTCAAATGCGGAGCAAATGGAAGTTTTAATAAACTTACTGAAAGAAAAGAAAAAAAAAAAAACAAATATATCGCCAATGGATTCACAACTAATCTACTAAAGAAAGATGTCAACAAATTTTGGAAAACTGTTAAAAAAGAACTTAACTGTTTGAGTCCACCAACGAAATCTGTTGCTGAAAAGAAAAAAGTAAGTAACAAAATGTTGTAATGATGCTTTCCTTTTAAAAATGCAATTTTCAGGTTTGGCTTGATAAAAAAAATATGTGAAAAAAATATCTGAAAATGTGGAACAAAAAAAAGCAACTAGTGGGGGCCCAACAAGGAATATAAATTTAGTTCGTCGGAGGAAACAGTTATAAGGATTTGTGCATTCGGAGAATCAGTTGAAGGTTGTCCAGATGCTCCTCCTTTGATGAAAATCAAAACGACGAAAAAGAAAATTCTTCATTTTTAACAATATTTAGTAATGCTCTAAAGGAAAAATCATTTGATGAGAAAGTTCTAATTGAAATGCTTATCAACTCATTAGAACCAGAGAAGCAACAAGAAAAACACTTTGAACAGGAAGAGTCAGTAACGTTTATCCAGAAAAACTAAATTAAAACTCCTCGTTTAACAAAAGACAACACAAGCCGTTTTGCGAAAAAAAAAAATTGAAATTCAAAGAGAGCTTTGCAATAAGATTGAAGACGCCATCTTATCAATGAAGCAATAGAATAAACGGGTCCATTGACCAAGCTAATGAGGAAACCAACCAGGCACAACATTGAAATATAAAAAATGAGGAGGCAGGAACTTGAAGCGAAGCTTGAATTCAAAAGATGTTTAATTGAAATTGAAGAGGCAAAAGTAAAAAAGAAGTATTAGCAAACATAGAGTTCCTTTCTTTTATAATGAATTGTTTTTTTTTTTAATTTTTTTTTTGTACATCTTTATTTTATGTGTTATATTTTTTTTAGAATAAATTCAAACATATGTATATTAATTTAGTTATTTATATATATCCAAAAACATTTTTATAAACTTTAAAATTTAAAGCGTATTTCCTACTTCTCTTCTTGTTTGCTTTGCTTCTCGAATGAGCTCTGAATCTGTTGTTACGAAGTCCTCATCTCTATTGATTGTGTTACTGGAATTATCTTCGTCTATAAATTCAATATTTGCAAAATCAATCGGAAAATCGCTTTTAAAATAAATACACATGTTGTGTAAGGCGCAGCAAGCGTTGATTATTTAAATTGCCTTTTTTGGAAGGTAGTGAAGTTCTATTGAACCGATCAGACAACTCCATCTTCCCTTAAACACCACATTCCTCCTTTCAATTACATTCCGGCATCGAGTATGGGCTTCTCCTATTGCTATATGAGGTGTTAACAGCCACGGCCCCAAAGGATATCCAACATCACCTGTTAAAAGGTTTAATTAAATAAGGACAATTATCGTTAAAACTAAAAGTCCTTACCCAATAGCCAAGAATTTCTTTCACCATTTAAATATTTTTCTTCCATCCACGATCGCAGTTCACTCACCTTCCAAACAAACGAATCATGACATGCTCCAGGGTGAGTAGCATCTACAAATCGTAATTTCATATCATCGTCGCAAACCTAGGTGGTTTAAAGTTAAACAAAAACAAAACAAGAAAACAACTTACAAGTAAGAAGTTTAAACTGTAATATCCTTTTCTATTATATAATACGTGTTTGTTTGTTGGTGGAGCAATTATCTTGACATGAGTGCCGTCTATGCAGCCTATTACTTCAGGTACTTTATCGTATTCATAAAAATTCTAAGTAGTTTTCCTTTTTTCTTCTTCATTTATCGGCATTCTGATCCAAACAAGGCAAATTTTGCTTTCGAAAAAATGCAACACATTAAAAACTACTTCCGAAAATGAAGATTGAGCCAACCCAACCCCATGGTCTTTTCCTATTCCCGTCTGGTACAAACCTTCGGCAAAGAAACGCAAGCACGCACTTAGTTTAACAATAGGAGGAACGGCGATTGCTTTCTTAGCTTGAGGCAAGAAATCGGTCAACATGTTATTCAAATGTATAAGCAATGGCTTATTTACTCTATATGTAGTAACGATGAAATCTGCGGAACCAAAAATTATTAAGACATAATTATTGTTCTATTAAAGTTGTATACTTACAGTTGTTGTGGCAGTTCTAATGGATTCGAACTTTTAACTTCGCTTTAACGATCTCTGCTCACATCGTTGCCTTTGCTCCATTTCATCCATTAATATTAAAACTGATATTCTCTGCATTATAAAATACTTTTTCACCCATTACCGAATAAAACACAACAAAATTCCTTTGTTGTGTACTCTAAATCATTTGTCAAATACTTCGAAAATAAAGTTCGAATACTTACATATTAATCATTTGCATGTTGGTAAAACTTGTTCCCAAGGAAAACATTCCCCGAGGAATTCCCGATAGTAGGATCGTGTTCCCGGGAACAAAAAACTCCGAGAGAAAAATATTTCCCAAAGAATTCCCGATAACAGTCATTATGATTTTAGGTTAATGAAGGGTGTATGCGTTCGTTGTGTTATTTGTTGCGTATAGTCGGTAGGGTATCGTATGTCTGTTTTGCCTAATCCCACTTTAATACAAACACAGAATTTACCCACAGAAGAACTCTATATTCGTCTATGGTCTATGCGCTGTGTAATGTAAAACATTCATTACCCCAACACTCCAATATGTATCATCCTATCAATCAGAGATCATTTAATGGCCACATAATTGTTAATCTACAACGTTATGTGAAATTTTACCAATACGTGATTAGTTAGAGGACGAAGGCGAAATTATTGGTGCCATTTTGAGAAGACACGAAACCCAAATAGAAAACAATCTACTGTAATTAGATTGAGAGGATCTTGCTTTATATCGGCACCATATGCCGCTGTTAAGGTTAGATCGATGACACTTAAAATTCACATATATATCTATAATAACGGATTAACACATTCAAGAAGACAAGTGATTTGCACATCACCCTTATTGATTTACTGTACCGAAATATCGTGCAGACGTGGATAGGAGTGAAGAGCGATGTGCATGGTTTGTTGCCTTTCAACACAGTGGAACATTCTTTTTACCTTGAATTATAAATTAAATAAAAATATTTAGGTTGGATTATTGGACTGGATTATTAGATTTGTGATATCACAGGATCTTAATGCCTTCACATTCAGTAAATGGAGGTATTAGGATCTGATAATAACAAAATTAGTCACAGCAGATGAGTGAATGAGATCTTGGATGAGTGTCTAAGATTGTGCCACTATCAAAAGTCAGTAAATCAAAATGAGGCTTGCATTTAAAATCACCACAGGCATATAAACGAAACAAAGAGTGAACTTAGTTTTTGCTGCTTTGAACCCTGATGCCCTTTTTACTTCCTTGGAGTTCGACTAGGCATGCGTTTCCAGAAAAGCCCTAGTTGGGCTTTTATATCATCTATTGTTAGCATTTGCTTTGAACTCCTCTTTGAATCTGTTGGCAGCTTCTACAACCGCAATAGCCAGTTCGCCTGTTAATTTTATATTATGAAGTCGTCTACTAGATTTCTCAAACTATCCTTTGCTTGTTAAACAATTCGTCTGTTCTACTCCAGGTTCAATTCCTTTTTCTCAGTGCAGATGATCAAAAATGTTCTTGCTTTATTTCCAATTATAACGGAGTTAATTTCAATTCTTTTTCTGTTATTATCCTCAATCCAACAGATTAGCAAAGTGTCAATCCTTCCCAGTCCCGAATCCCTACTTTGCTTTATTTTTAATAGAAGTCTTGATTAAATCTTGATTAGTTCTTATAGTCCGAATTGTGGACTTATTGATGTTAGAAAAGTGCCCAATAACAGAGGGACCTTCGGCCTTTTCTAATTGTTTGACCATATCTATAATTGCTTTCTTAGACGATTCTGAAGATAGTTTTTACGTGATCATTCAAAAGTCCTCCTCGGGAGTCCTTGTAAGACTTGACATACATATATCGGGCAATACATCGGCCATAGCTTGACTAATATTTGTTTTTAAAGCGTCAAGATTTTGTAAATTGTGTACATAGCCACGATATTTTGCATAGCCCCACCAAAAGAAATCCAACGCTGTGCCTTTAACTCCACCTTCGATTTATTGAATTTTGGCATCAAAAAATTATTAATATTAGAACTGGCAAAACAAGCGGGTCTGAAAATTGTCTTCTACGTAGAGTAGTGCAAATCACATGACTAGTTTCGAAGCCCCACGAAATGTTTAGTTCTTATTATTTTGAGTGAAATAAATGCACCGCTCGTGTCACTGGTAAACGACCGTTTTCTTTAAAAAAATCATTACCGAAAGACTTTTCCAACATTTCCAACGTTCGTGCACCATTAAATCCGTTTTTGACGCAAAATTTACTACAAGTTTCTTGCTGCAAATTTAAATCCATTTCTAAAATTGTAAATACACACAGAGATAGATGTTCTCTTGGCTACGTAACTTTTGCAAATGTCAAGCTTTGACGCTAAGATTTAGAGGTAATATCAACAACAGATGTACCAATTTAACAAAAAAACAGAACTCGGAACAATGGGAGCGCCACATGGTGTTTATTTTTTGATCAAGGTGGTATGTAAGTAAGAAACAAAAAAAAAAAAAAAGAGAAATTTAAAATATTATACAACTACGAGGACCTGTCACATATTTGTATGTAACAAAGAACGAAAGATAGATTCTTGTACAATCAAAAAGAAGGAGGCGGATGCCAACAACACGCGGTGTTCCCAAGCGGTCACCCATCTAAGTACTAACCACGCCCGACGTTGTTTGATTTCGGTGATCAGACGAGAACCGATACTTTCAACGTAGTATGGTCGTTGGCGTCAATCAATTTGGCAAACATCAAAGTTCCGTTAACTCTTACGTCAAAAAATTTCCTATATTTTGGTGCCAGTTCTCCCTGTTCCTTCGTAAGATACGAGTACTAAGTTCTCCTGTGCCAACAAACTAAGCGACTTAGTGGGAAGAGACCGGTCAGACATTTGTAGATAAGAGATGAACATGCACTACAGAAACAATTGACATGAGACAATGCCATTAGCTTTCAGGTGTATTTAATTGTATCCATCTTTTCGTTGGGCCCATCTGTAGGTATTCCTTATTTTTCATTCGCTCCTTCTATGAGTAACTTCTGGGAAACAGATGATTATTGAAATCTATTGCTGAAAACGGAAAATATAATTTTTCTCATTTGTATGTGGGATTTGACTTCAAATTAAAACAAATTCGTTCACGTCAAAATCTTTACTTTTTTTACTCTGTAGCTCAGTGGCTTACCTCTCTGGTTGTAGATTGACGACTGATTATCAACTCTCTCGCTATTGCTTTACAAACTCAATTCTCAAAAGTACCAGAAGGGTTGCTCGAACTGGCTCCTCGTTTGATTTTCTCTCGCTTTCCGTATTCTTGTCTAGTTTATCTCTTTGCAATCTATTGGTGTGCATTCGATCGTATGTTGTTAGTTTTGTTTTAGGTACTCCTACGTTGTCTTGTATTCATCGTATGTTTTGTGGCGTCTGTCCGTTGTGTGGCGTGATCATATGTAACTGCGTATTGCAACGTTGATTGGCTTCGTTTTATTGTTTTAGTTTGGAATCGTATGAAATATTGACGGTTATCGGGAATTCTTTTTGCCATGAAATTTTCCCCATATTCCATAAATTGGTATCGGGAATTTTTTCCAAATTAGGGAAAAATTCCGCGGGAAAAAATACTTTTATTATGGGAAATTTTATATTTTCCTTCGGTATATTCACCTGTCATTTGGCTATCGGAATTTAAAACAGAAACTGTAGTACAATAAGTTATTCATTACAAAAAATATTTAAATTAAAAGTTCGTCAAATGCGGAGCAAATGGAAGTTTTAATTAACTTACTGAAAGAAAAGAAAAAAAAAAAAACAAATATATCGCCAATGGATTCACAACTAATCTACTAAAGAAAGATGTCAACAAATTTTGGAAAACTGTTAAAAAAGAACTTAACTGTTTGAGTCCACCAACGAAATCTGTTGCTGAAAAGAAAAAAGTAAGTAACAAAATGTTGTAATGATGCTTTCCTTTTAAAAATGCAATTTTCAGGTTTGGCTTGATAAAAAAAATATGTGAAAAAAATATCTGAAAATGTGGAACAAAAAAAAGCAACTAGTGGGGGCCCAACAAGGAATATAAATTTAGTTCGTCGGAGGAAACAGTTATAAGGATTTGTGCATTCGGAGAATCAGTTGAAGGTTGTCCAGATGCTCCTCCTTTGATGAAAATCAAAACGACGAAAAAGAAAATTCTTCATTTTTAACAATATTTAGTAATGCTCTAAAGGAAAAATCATTTGATGAGAAAGTTCTAATTGAAATGCTTATCAACTCATTAGAACCAGAGAAGCAACAAGAAAAACACTTTGAACAGGAAGAGTCAGTAACGTTTATCCAGAAAAACTAAATTAAAACTCCTCGTTTAACAAAAGACAACACAAGCCGTTTTGCGAAAAAAAAAAATTGAAATTCAAAGAGAGCTTTGCAATAAGATTGAAGACGCCATCTTATCAATGAAGCAATAGAATAAACGGGTCCATTGACCAAGCTAATGAGGAAACCAACCAGGCACAACATTGAAATATAAAAAATGAGGAGGCAG
Organism: Volucella inanis; assembly: GCA_907269105.1. Lineage (NCBI taxonomy): Eukaryota > Metazoa > Arthropoda > Insecta > Diptera > Syrphidae > Volucella > Volucella inanis. The sequence goes on along the minus strand of OU026155.1, from coordinate 87,049,590 downwards.
GAACTTGAAGCGAAGCTTGAATTCAAAAGATGTTTAATTGAAATTGAAGAGGCAAAAGTAAAAAAGAAGTATTAGCAAACATAGAGTTCCTTTCTTTTATAATGAATTGTTTTTTTTTTTAATTTTTTTTTTGTACATCTTTATTTTATGTGTTATATTTTTTTTAGAATAAATTCAAACATATGTATATTAATTTAGTTATTTATATATATCCAAAAACATTTTTATAAACTTTAAAATTTAAAGCGTATTTCCTACTTCTCTTCTTGTTTGCTTTGCTTCTCGAATGAGCTCTGAATCTGTTGTTACGAAGTCCTCATCTCTATTGATTGTGTTACTGGAATTATCTTCGTCTATAAATTCAATATTTGCAAAATCAATCGGAAAATCGCTTTTAAAATAAATACACATGTTGTGTAAGGCGCAGCAAGCGTTGATTATTTAAATTGCCTTTTTTGGAAGGTAGTGAAGTTCTATTGAACCGATCAGACAACTCCATCTTCCCTTAAACACCACATTCCTCCTTTCAATTACATTCCGGCATCGAGTATGGGCTTCTCCTATTGCTATATGAGGTGTTAACAGCCACGGCCCCAAAGGATATCCAACATCACCTGTTAAAAGGTTTAATTAAATAAGGACAATTATCGTTAAAACTAAAAGTCCTTACCCAATAGCCAAGAATTTCTTTCACCATTTAAATATTTTTCTTCCATCCACGATCGCAGTTCACTCACCTTCCAAACAAACGAATCATGACATGCTCCAGGGTGAGTAGCATCTACAAATCGTAATTTCATATCATCGTCGCAAACCTAGGTGGTTTAAAGTTAAACAAAAACAAAACAAGAAAACAACTTACAAGTAAGAAGTTTAAACTGTAATATCCTTTTCTATTATATAATACGTGTTTGTTTGTTGGTGGAGCAATTATCTTGACATGAGTGCCGTCTATGCAGCCTATTACTTCAGGTACTTTATCGTATTCATAAAAATTCTAAGTAGTTTTCCTTTTTTCTTCTTCATTTATCGGCATTCTGATCCAAACAAGGCAAATTTTGCTTTCGAAAAAATGCAACACATTAAAAACTACTTCCGAAAATGAAGATTGAGCCAACCCAACCCCATGGTCTTTTCCTATTCCCGTCTGGTACAAACCTTCGGCAAAGAAACGCAAGCACGCACTTAGTTTAACAATAGGAGGAACGGCGATTGCTTTCTTAGCTTGAGGCAAGAAATCGGTCAACATGTTATTCAAATGTATAAGCAATGGCTTATTTACTCTATATGTAGTAACGATGAAATCTGCGGAACCAAAAATTATTAAGACATAATTATTGTTCTATTAAAGTTGTATACTTACAGTTGTTGTGGCAGTTCTAATGGATTCGAACTTTTAACTTCGCTTTAACGATCTCTGCTCACATCGTTGCCTTTGCTCCATTTCATCCATTAATATTAAAACTGATATTCTCTGCATTATAAAATACTTTTTCACCCATTACCGAATAAAACACAACAAAATTCCTTTGTTGTGTACTCTAAATCATTTGTCAAATACTTCGAAAATAAAGTTCGAATACTTACATATTAATCATTTGCATGTTGGTAAAACTTGTTCCCAAGGAAAACATTCCCCGAGGAATTCCCGATAGTAGGATCGTGTTCCCGGGAACAAAAAACTCCGAGAGAAAAATATTTCCCAAAGAATTCCCGATAACAGTCATTATGATTTTAGGTTAATGAAGGGTGTATGCGTTCGTTGTGTTATTTGTTGCGTATAGTCGGTAGGGTATCGTATGTCTGTTTTGCCTAATCCCACTTTAATACAAACACAGAATTTACCCACAGAAGAACTCTATATTCGTCTATGGTCTATGCGCTGTGTAATGTAAAACATTCATTACCCCAACACTCCAATATGTATCATCCTATCAATCAGAGATCATTTAATGGCCACATAATTGTTAATCTACAACGTTATGTGAAATTTTACCAATACGTGATTAGTTAGAGGACGAAGGCGAAATTATTGGTGCCATTTTGAGAAGACACGAAACCCAAATAGAAAACAATCTACTGTAATTAGATTGAGAGGATCTTGCTTTATATCGGCACCATATGCCGCTGTTAAGGTTAGATCGATGACACTTAAAATTCACATATATATCTATAATAACGGATTAACACATTCAAGAAGACAAGTGATTTGCACATCACCCTTATTGATTTACTGTACCGAAATATCGTGCAGACGTGGATAGGAGTGAAGAGCGATGTGCATGGTTTGTTGCCTTTCAACACAGTGGAACATTCTTTTTACCTTGAATTATAAATTAAATAAAAATATTTAGGTTGGATTATTGGACTGGATTATTAGATTTGTGATATCACAGGATCTTAATGCCTTCACATTCAGTAAATGGAGGTATTAGGATCTGATAATAACAAAATTAGTCACAGCAGATGAGTGAATGAGATCTTGGATGAGTGTCTAAGATTGTGCCACTATCAAAAGTCAGTAAATCAAAATGAGGCTTGCATTTAAAATCACCACAGGCATATAAACGAAACAAAGAGTGAACTTAGTTTTTGCTGCTTTGAACCCTGATGCCCTTTTTACTTCCTTGGAGTTCGACTAGGCATGCGTTTCCAGAAAAGCCCTAGTTGGGCTTTTATATCATCTATTGTTAGCATTTGCTTTGAACTCCTCTTTGAATCTGTTGGCAGCTTCTACAACCGCAATAGCCAGTTCGCCTGTTAATTTTATATTATGAAGTCGTCTACTAGATTTCTCAAACTATCCTTTGCTTGTTAAACAATTCGTCTGTTCTACTCCAGGTTCAATTCCTTTTTCTCAGTGCAGATGATCAAAAATGTTCTTGCTTTATTTCCAATTATAACGGAGTTAATTTCAATTCTTTTTCTGTTATTATCCTCAATCCAACAGATTAGCAAAGTGTCAATCCTTCCCAGTCCCGAATCCCTACTTTGCTTTATTTTTAATAGAAGTCTTGATTAAATCTTGATTAGTTCTTATAGTCCGAATTGTGGACTTATTGATGTTAGAAAAGTGCCCAATAACAGAGGGACCTTCGGCCTTTTCTAATTGTTTGACCATATCTATAATTGCTTTCTTAGACGATTCTGAAGATAGTTTTTACGTGATCATTCAAAAGTCCTCCTCGGGAGTCCTTGTAAGACTTGACATACATATATCGGGCAATACATCGGCCATAGCTTGACTAATATTTGTTTTTAAAGCGTCAAGATTTTGTAAATTGTGTACATAGCCACGATATTTTGCATAGCCCCACCAAAAGAAATCCAACGCTGTGCCTTTAACTCCACCTTCGATTTATTGAATTTTGGCATCAAAAAATTATTAATATTAGAACTGGCAAAACAAGCGGGTCTGAAAATTGTCTTCTACGTAGAGTAGTGCAAATCACATGACTAGTTTCGAAGCCCCACGAAATGTTTAGTTCTTATTATTTTGAGTGAAATAAATGCACCGCTCGTGTCACTGGTAAACGACCGTTTTCTTTAAAAAAATCATTACCGAAAGACTTTTCCAACATTTCCAACGTTCGTGCACCATTAAATCCGTTTTTGACGCAAAATTTACTACAAGTTTCTTGCTGCAAATTTAAATCCATTTCTAAAATTGTAAATACACACAGAGATAGATGTTCTCTTGGCTACGTAACTTTTGCAAATGTCAAGCTTTTACGCTAAGATTTAGAGGGAATATCAACAACAGATGTACCAATTTAACAAAAAAACAGAACTCGGAACAATGGGAGCGCCACATGGTGTTTATTTTTTGATCAAGGTGGTATGTAAGTAAGAAACAAAAAAAAAAAAAAAGAGAAATTTAAAATATTATACAACTACGAGGACCTGTCACATATTTGTATGTAACAAAGAACGAAAGATAGATTCTTGTACAATCAAAAAGAAGGAGGCGGATGCCAACAACACGCGGTGTTCCCAAGCGGTCACCCATCTAAGTACTAACCACGCCCGACGTTGTTTGATTTCGGTGATCAGACGAGAACCGATACAGTTTTTAGTTTACAGTTTAAAGGCATTTTTATTTACTTAATTCATTGATACTTACATGCTAGACAAAAAAATGCTTAAAAATTAGCTTAAATAACTTAAAATTATCTTAATCTAACTTACTGGCCCCATGCGGGCACTCTATGTTAATCCTAACGCTTAAACTATGTCTTTCGACGTATCTTACAGTATATCTATTTATTACATATTTACAACTAAAACTAAGAAAATAAATTTAAGAAAAAACTTAGTGAATGGACTTTTTTGTTTAAATATAAAACTTAAAATTAAAACTTACAAACTATCTAAAAATATATCTTAATTAACTTAACCTACTTACATCTAATACCTAATATATACACTACTAATATATATATAAACATAATATATATATACATAATATATATATATATGCACATATATATATATATATATATTTTTTTTTGAATTTTTTATTTATTTATTTTTTTTTTATTTTATTTTTTTTTTTTTTTCTTAAATCTAACTTAATCCTACCTTAAAACTATGTAAGTCGGCCATGACTAAAAAATTAGGCTGACCCACTTTGCTTCACATAAAGAAGCTACGCAGTACTTGAGGAATTCGCCAACGAAGCTTCCTCTCCGTCAACCAGCCACCAAAATTGATGGTGCTGTTGAGCAACATCCCCAATGTCGCGACTCCCTACCGACCTACTGAAACGGAGACGCTCCGCACTGCCACGTGCGACGTCTCTGTCGTAGTTGAGTTGCCTGTCCGCAGCTGTTCGAGCGACGTGGTAGATTAGCGGCACCGCCAATCTGTCCTGGATCAGACCTTTCATATCCAGGTAGAGGAAAGCTTCTGGAGGAACAAAACCGTCTAAGCGAACTCTCTCATGATACATATAATTAGGGTAAAAAGCCCCGGAGATCAGGTTGTTCGATGAGGTCATTGCTCTCGCAATGTGCCTTCGAGTCAACTTAATAACGAAATTGTCCACTCTTATTAGGTTCGCCCTATTGTACAAGACCTCATTAGGATAGAATTTTATGTACTCAGACTCTGGTGTTCTGTATAAGCGAAGACAAGTCCTAAGACAAGCCCTCTCAAACACCCGAATCTTTTCCAATAAACTTGCTCTCACGTTGAACCACACTGGACATCCAAATACAAGCATGGGCCTGATAAGGGCCATGTAGCAGATCACCTTCACCCTCGCATCGAGTTGGCTGTTATAGAACAGTCTCTTTGTAAGAGCAAAAGCACCTCTGGCTCTGGCCAGAGCAACATCTATATGTTTGTTAAAATATAGATATTGATCTAGCCAGATCCCAAGGTATCTGACTACATTTCGACAAGCAAGTGGCTGCCCGTGCTGTCCCACGATCGAAAACTTTCGCCAATTCTTTCTGGTATCCCTAGAGGCCCCAGACAAAGGCGTCCTAAACAGAATGGTTTCCGACTTCTGAAAGTTGATTTTCAACTTCCAGTCATCGCAATATCGCCTAATTTTGTCGAAGTCACGTTGCAAAAGTATATTAATGACCTCAATCTTTGGACCTGATCTGTACGCTATTAAGTCGTCTGCGTACGCTATGGCATGGTTAAGTGAACCCATCAGATCACTTGTGTAAATGTTGAATAGGATCGGCGAATTTACCGCACCCTGTTGCAGACCGTTTTTAATGTAAAATGTTCTAGTAGAAGTCACATCGCCATTTTTCACGATAAACTGTCTATCTGTTAACATGTTGTAAAGAATATACAGAAGTGGTTTACTAATGCCCAGCCTGTTCAGCTTGAAGAAGAGTCCCTCTAACCATACGGTATCGAAGGCTTTTTCCAAGTCAATCAGGCAGGCACCAGTGCACTGGTTCTTGCCTTTATTCCATTGGATATCAGAAACCAGTTTAGACGTGGCATGAATGACATCATGCCCCGCCTTGAAACCGAATTGATTATCCGGAACTATATTATTGTCCTCAACCCACTTAGTCAGGACTCTATTGATCACCTTTTCGAAAACCTTACTGATGTTTGGTAGAAGACTGATCGAGCGGAGATTCGCCGGATTGGAAGTATCTTTATCCCTTTTGGGGATGGGATGTACCACCGCAGTTTTCCAATGTGCTGGATAATGGGCATTATTCATTGCATTATTAAACAGGGTGGTATAAATGTTCACCGCTTCTAGTGGGAGATGTCGAAGTACAATGTTAGGTATTTCATCGATTCCCACTGATTTCTTACTTCTAAGCGATTCGAAGACCATTTGGAGCTCTTCCTTCGAAATGAACGGTGGAAGTACCCTTTCATTGGTGATGACATTATTTGCCATATTTTCGCTACTGAACTGGGTGAAACCCGAGCTCTCGAATCGCCAATTCACTATTTCATTTCGAAGGTAGAAGTTGTGCACAAGGACTCGATTCTCCAGATCGTGGTTCGGGCCAATGGTTTCATTCGCCTTGTACACTTCCTGGAAAGTCGCTCCTATAGTCTCTACCTTATCCTGCGGATCCTCGATCACAAAGAAGTCGTCATCGTCAACGGCCTCACCTGGATCTATGCCTGCTGCTAAAAGTATTTGTTCGTTGTTCGTCGTTCGGGCGATTTTAAGACATGGAAGGTCGTTTTGATTTTTTCTCCGAAATATTTTATTTATTTGCGGGAACATATTCGGGTTGCTGGTGTTTACAGCCCGAATTCTATTGTTCCAATACAAACTTATAGAATTTCTGTAATTTTCCTTTATTAATGTTTGGAGGTTTTTAATCGACGACTTCAGTATCATAATCTCCGGGTTATGTCTGTCCGTAAACTGTCTGTACAAGGTTTTTAGTCTTGACAGTAGTCTACTTTTATGTCGGTGCAGTGCGTCAATAGTTGCGTTGCGGAATAAGTCTTCGGTGTCAGTGTGTTGATACCGAGGTATCGTTTTGTCCATTGTTTGTTTGATTGTCTCGTCCATTAGTCTTAAATACCTATCAATCTCCTCGTTTGACAGATTTCTGTTGGACGGTGGGTTAAGCGAATTTGAGGAGAGTGCTCTTGTCAGTATTCTTGAGAAGTGTGTCCAACGCACCCTACTATAATTGTAGGAATGCCTTTGAACAAACTCTTCCAATTCCGCAGTTTCGTTGGGAACAGTTATTTCGGTGCTGATACCGCAATGGTCACTATCATACACGAAAGTGCGTAGACAGTTTGTAGTTTGTTGGTTAGTGCAAGTCAGTTGTATTCGTGAGTCAAACAACAGGAGATCCAAATAGGACCCGTGTCTGGGAAACGACGGACTATCCGTCGCCTTAAGGTCGAGTCGATACATTATACTGTGCTGACCCCACCAATTGAATAGTAGGTTCCCTCTAGTATTTGGTATATTATTTCCCCAATCACTATGTTTGGCGTTGAAGTCTCCGCCGATAATAAAATAATTGTCTTTCAATTCTAACCTCAGAAATCTAAAAAGTGTCTCGAGCTCTGAGATGAATAGGGTGGATTGAGTAGCCTTAGGCGCATAGACAGACACCATGTACAACCGCTTTCCACTACGGAGAGGGATATACACGATGCATGCTTCCAGCACCTGGAACCTGCGTACTACACGACTGTATACTCTTTTAAAACGTATTCCTTTTCTTACAAAGATTGCAACGCCTCCTCCTTGTATGGAGTTGGGTCGGTTTCTTCGTACTATTTTATATTTTCTGTGCCTCATTTTGTGTCTTTTGGTAAGCTTAGTTTCGCTAGCCAAAAGCACATCAGGGGTTTGGTCTTCGAGCAACTTAAATAGTGCGGCTCTTCGTTCGAACCTAATCAGTGAATTAACATTCACTGCAAGGACCTTCAGGGTCTGCTCCCCCATGTACGTACCCATTACGACGAAAGGTGCGTTAGGCCCGGCAGCAGCGCGTATATTTGATCAACCCGCGCGGTCTGTTCAGTTATATGACGTTGAAGCTGTGCCATCTGACTCTGGATAGAGAGCAAGATAGCTAGCATGTCAGAAGCTGGTTCCGGTGTTCTAGGCACTGGGGCCTGAGAAGCAACCTTCGTTTGCTGTACCGTATTTCCCCTACCTGCCGCCATTTGGGCGTAGGTAACCTGGGGAGTAACGGCTGGAGTTTGTAAGTGCAGGGGTGGACGTTTAACTTCCACTTTCTGCTGCCGAGCCAGATTTAATCTTTTGATATATTGGAATTTGGAACAACCCCGATAGTTTGCGGTGTGTCCCGTGTTCCCACATAAAGCACAAGAGAGTTGGCTTTTTTCAGACGCTCCGTCCTTACCTAGAGCGCATTCCTCAGATTTGTGGTTCTTTCCACACTTCACGCATCGAGGCTGCATTTCGCAGTTCGACGCGGCGTGTCCGAACCTTTGGCAGCGAACACATTGTAAAATGTTTTCGCTCCTCTTTAATTTTTCCCAATGTACAACCTGGTAGTCTAGGACTTTGATGCTCCTTAGACCATCCAGTTTGCTGCTGGGACTTAGCTGAACCAGGAAGAACGGCAGTTTGCGCTTCTCCCTTTTGGCTCTAGCCGTGACAAATGGCTTAACCCCCACGAATTTGAGCTCTTCGCACTCCTTCTCTTTCAGCAGTGCAAGGAGCTCCTCCGGATCAGTCGACGGTTCCAAACCCCTCAGCAGCATTGTTTGCAGCTTTTCTCCCTTAGGGGTGTAGGAGAAGAATTCCGTCGTCGAATCCCTCAAAAGGTTTTTAATTTTGTGGTAGCGCTCCACTGTGTTACAGTGGATCGCATGCCTATCTAACGATAATCTTTTTATAAAAAAATTGTTGCCAATGGCCGACTTACACAGTTCGATGGTGTCCTTTAACTCCAATTTGAAAGTGTTGATTGGTGGCACTTTCTGCTTGGTAGATTTTTGCTCTTGCTGTTGTTGTTGTCTCTGCTGCTGTTGCTTTTGCTGATGATGTTGTTGTTGTTGTTGTTGCCGCTGTTGTTGCTGCTGTTGATTTTGCTGCTGCTGTTGTTGCTGCTTATTCTGCTGCGGTTTTTGTTTTTGTTCTTTATATTTTTGCTGCGTTTGTGCATTTGAAATTTTTTCTACGTTTGTTTTTTGTTGCTGCTGAGGCCTCTGGAGTTGTTTCTCCATCTCCCTCCTTGCTACTTGCTTTGCTTTTATAGCCAGCACTTTTTGTTCAAGCTTCTTGATGTCGTTGTTTAGAGCTTGAACCTCGTCCTCTTCGTCATCAGACTCCGATGGTGCTAGGGATGCGAAGCTGTTGTCGTCGTATACATGAGGGCTGTCGTTATTTGCCGACACTTGCCCCCTTGGCTTTATTGCTGCGCTTGCCGATATTATCGCAGCATTCTCATTTAACCTTCCATGCAGCATTTCAAGAGAAGCTGGTAAGAAGGTTCGCTTAATTAGATTCGGAGTCGGCTTCAGCTTTCTCCTCCTCTTAATGGCGATGTCTAATGGTTTTATTGTTGTTGATGACCTTGATAGTTCTAGTGGCCTAACGGATTGATCATCAGACGACATCATGCCATCTGCAGATCCCGCTACCGGTATAGCGGACCGCTTACTTCCACTCATAGAACTGGTTTGCTTAAATTTTTCTCACTGTTTTTTTTTTTTTTTTTGCAACAAATTAAATAAAGAAAAAAAAAGAAGATCAAATTGCGCAGGTTGGAGGAATCGAACCCACAACCCCGAGATTTACTGTCCACGTATTTACCACTTTGGCTACCGAACACTTTTATAGTTCTTATTAAAATCCACACTTCTATATATTTACTTAACACTTGTCAAGCCGTAACACGAAAGAGGTCTTCTCACCACGAAGGTCTGTGAACGACTGACGAGAACCGATACTTTCAACGTAGTATGGTCGTTGGCGTCAATCAATTTGGCAAACATCAAAGTTCCGTTAACTCTTACGTCAAAAAATTTCCTATATTTTGGTGCCAGTTCTCCCTGTTCCTTCGTAAGATACGAGTACTAAGTTCTCCTGTGCCAACAAACTAAGCGACTTAGTGGGAAGAGACCGGTCAGACATTTGTAGATAAGAGATGAACATGCACTACAGAAACAATTGACATGAGACAATGCCATTAGCTTTCAGGTGTATTTAATTGTATCCATCTTTTCGTTGGGCCCATCTGTAGGTATTCCTTATTTTTCATTCGCTCCTTCTATGAGTAACTTCTGGGAAACAGATGATTATTGAAATCTATTGCTGAAAACGGAAAATATAATTTTTCTCATTTGTATGTGGGATTTGACTTCAAATTAAAACAAATTCGTTCACGTCAAAATCTTTACTTTTTTTACTCTGTAGCTCAGTGGCTTACCTCTCTGGTTGTAGATTGACGACTGATTATCAACTCTCTCGCTATTGCTTTACAAACTCAATTCTCAAAAGTACCAGAAGGGTTGCTCGAACTGGCTCCTCGTTTGATTTTCTCTCGCTTTCCGTATTCTTGTCTAGTTTATCTCTTTGCAATCTATTGGTGTGCATTCGATCGTATGTTGTTAGTTTTGTTTTAGGTACTCCTACGTTGTCTTGTATTCATCGTATGTTTTGTGGCGTCTGTCCGTTGTGTGGCGTGATCATATGTAACTGCGTATTGCAACGTTGATTGGCTTCGTTTTATTGTTTTAGTTTGGAATCGTATGAAATATTGACGGTTATCGGGAATTCTTTTTGCCATGAAATTTTCCCCATATTCCATAAATTGGTATCGGGAATTTTTTCCAAATTAGGGAAAAATTCCGCGGGAAAAAATACTTTCATTATGGGAAATTTTATATTTTCCTTCGGTATATTCACCTGTCATTTGGCTATCGGAATTTAAAACAGAAACTGTAGTACAATAAGTTATTCATTACAAAAAATATTTAAATTAAAAGTTCGTCAAATGCGGAGCAAATGGAAGTTTTAATAAACTTACTGAAAGAAAAGAAAAAAAAAAAAACAAATATATCGCCAATGGATTCACAACTAATCTACTAAAGAAAGATGTCAACAAATTTTGGAAAACTGTTAAAAAAGAACTTAACTGTTTGAGTCCACCAACGAAATCTGTTGCTGAAAAGAAAAAAGTAAGTAACAAAATGTTGTAATGATGCTTTCCTTTTAAAAATGCAATTTTCAGGTTTGGCTTGATAAAAAAAATATGTGAAAAAAATATCTGAAAATGTGGAACAAAAAAAAGCAACTAGTGGGGGCCCAACAAGGAATATAAATTTAGTTCGTCGGAGGAAACAGTTATAAGGATTTGTGCATTCGGAGAATCAGTTGAAGGTTGTCCAGATGCTCCTCCTTTGATGAAAATCAAAACGACGAAAAAGAAAATTCTTCATTTTTAACAATATTTAGTAATGCTCTAAAGGAAAAATCATTTGATGAGAAAGTTCTAATTGAAATGCTTATCAACTCATTAGAACCAGAGAAGCAACAAGAAAAACACTTTGAACAGGAAGAGTCAGTAACGTTTATCCAGAAAAACTAAATTAAAACTCCTCGTTTAACAAAAGACAACACAAGCCGTTTTGCGAAAAAAAAAAATTGAAATTCAAAGAGAGCTTTGCAATAAGATTGAAGACGCCATCTTATCAATGAAGCAATAGAATAAACGGGTCCATTGACCAAGCTAATGAGGAAACCAACCAGGCACAACATTGAAATATAAAAAATGAGGAGGCAGGAACTTGAAGCGAAGCTTGAATTCAAAAGATGTTTAATTGAAATTGAAGAGGCAAAAGTAAAAAAGAAGTATTAGCAAACATAGAGTTCCTTTCTTTTATAATGAATTGTTTTTTTTTTTAATTTTTTTTTTGTACATCTTTATTTTATGTGTTATATTTTTTTTAGAATAAATTCAAACATATGTATATTAATTTAGTTATTTATATATATCCAAAAACATTTTTATAAACTTTAAAATTTAAAGCGTATTTCCTACTTCTCTTCTTGTTTGCTTTGCTTCTCGAATGAGCTCTGAATCTGTTGTTACGAAGTCCTCATCTCTATTGATTGTGTTACTGGAATTATCTTCGTCTATAAATTCAATATTTGCAAAATCAATCGGAAAATCGCTTTTAAAATAAATACACATGTTGTGTAAGGCGCAGCAAGCGTTGATTATTTAAATTGCCTTTTTTGGAAGGTAGTGAAGTTCTATTGAACCGATCAGACAACTCCATCTTCCCTTAAACACCACATTCCTCCTTTCAATTACATTCCGGCATCGAGTATGGGCTTCTCCTATTGCTATATGAGGTGTTAACAGCCACGGCCCCAAAGGATATCCAACATCACCTGTTAAAAGGTTTAATTAAATAAGGACAATTATCGTTAAAACTAAAAGTCCTTACCCAATAGCCAAGAATTTCTTTCACCATTTAAATATTTTTCTTCCATCCACGATCGCAGTTCACTCACCTTCCAAACAAACGAATCATGACATGCTCCAGGGTGAGTAGCATCTACAAATCGTAATTTCATATCATCGTCGCAAACCTAGGTGGTTTAAAGTTAAACAAAAACAAAACAAGAAAACAACTTACAAGTAAGAAGTTTAAACTGTAATATCCTTTTCTATTATATAATACGTGTTTGTTTGTTGGTGGAGCAATTATCTTGACATGAGTGCCGTCTATGCAGCCTATTACTTCAGGTACTTTATCGTATTCATAAAAATTCTAAGTAGTTTTCCTTTTTTCTTCTTCATTTATCGGCATTCTGATCCAAACAAGGCAAATTTTGCTTTCGAAAAAATGCAACACATTAAAAACTACTTCCGAAAATGAAGATTGAGCCAACCCAACCCCATGGTCTTTTCCTATTCCCGTCTGGTACAAACCTTCGGCAAAGAAACGCAAGCACGCACTTAGTTTAACAATAGGAGGAACGGCGATTGCTTTCTTAGCTTGAGGCAAGAAATCGGTCAACATGTTATTCAAATGTATAAGCAATGGCTTATTTACTCTATATGTAGTAACGATGAAATCTGCGGAACCAAAAATTATTAAGACATAATTATTGTTCTATTAAAGTTGTATACTTACAGTTGTTGTGGCAGTTCTAATGGATTCGAACTTTTAACTTCGCTTTAACGATCTCTGCTCACATCGTTGCCTTTGCTCCATTTCATCCATTAATATTAAAACTGATATTCTCTGCATTATAAAATACTTTTTCACCCATTACCGAATAAAACACAACAAAATTCCTTTGTTGTGTACTCTAAATCATTTGTCAAATACTTCGAAAATAAAGTTCGAATACTTACATATTAATCATTTGCATGTTGGTAAAACTTGTTCCCAAGGAAAACATTCCCCGAGGAATTCCCGATAGTAGGATCGTGTTCCCGGGAACAAAAAACTCCGAGAGAAAAATATTTCCCAAAGAATTCCCGATAACAGTCATTATGATTTTAGGTTAATGAAGGGTGTATGCGTTCGTTGTGTTATTTGTTGCGTATAGTCGGTAGGGTATCGTATGTCTGTTTTGCCTAATCCCACTTTAATACAAACACAGAATTTACCCACAGAAGAACTCTATATTCGTCTATGGTCTATGCGCTGTGTAATGTAAAACATTCATTACCCCAACACTCCAATATGTATCATCCTATCAATCAGAGATCATTTAATGGCCACATAATTGTTAATCTACAACGTTATGTGAAATTTTACCAATACGTGATTAGTTAGAGGACGAAGGCGAAATTATTGGTGCCATTTTGAGAAGACACGAAACCCAAATAGAAAACAATCTACTGTAATTAGATTGAGAGGATCTTGCTTTATATCGGCACCATATGCCGCTGTTAAGGTTAGATCGATGACACTTAAAATTCACATATATATCTATAATAACGGATTAACACATTCAAGAAGACAAGTGATTTGCACATCACCCTTATTGATTTACTGTACCGAAATATCGTGCAGACGTGGATAGGAGTGAAGAGCGATGTGCATGGTTTGTTGCCTTTCAACACAGTGGAACATTCTTTTTACCTTGAATTATAAATTAAATAAAAATATTTAGGTTGGATTATTGGACTGGATTATTAGATTTGTGATATCACAGGATCTTAATGCCTTCACATTCAGTAAATGGAGGTATTAGGATCTGATAATAACAAAATTAGTCACAGCAGATGAGTGAATGAGATCTTGGATGAGTGTCTAAGATTGTGCCACTATCAAAAGTCAGTAAATCAAAATGAGGCTTGCATTTAAAATCACCACAGGCATATAAACGAAACAAAGAGTGAACTTAGTTTTTGCTGCTTTGAACCCTGATGCCCTTTTTACTTCCTTGGAGTTCGACTAGGCATGCGTTTCCAGAAAAGCCCTAGTTGGGCTTTTATATCATCTATTGTTAGCATTTGCTTTGAACTCCTCTTTGAATCTGTTGGCAGCTTCTACAACCGCAATAGCCAGTTCGCCTGTTAATTTTATATTATGAAGTCGTCTACTAGATTTCTCAAACTATCCTTTGCTTGTTAAACAATTCGTCTGTTCTACTCCAGGTTCAATTCCTTTTTCTCAGTGCAGATGATCAAAAATGTTCTTGCTTTATTTCCAATTATAACGGAGTTAATTTCAATTCTTTTTCTGTTATTATCCTCAATCCAACAGATTAGCAAAGTGTCAATCCTTCCCAGTCCCGAATCCCTACTTTGCTTTATTTTTAATAGAAGTCTTGATTAAATCTTGATTAGTTCTTATAGTCCGAATTGTGGACTTATTGATGTTAGAAAAGTGCCCAATAACAGAGGGACCTTCGGCCTTTTCTAATTGTTTGACCATATCTATAATTGCTTTCTTAGACGATTCTGAAGATAGTTTTTACGTGATCATTCAAAAGTCCTCCTCGGGAGTCCTTGTAAGACTTGACATACATATATCGGGCAATACATCGGCCATAGCTTGACTAATATTTGTTTTTAAAGCGTCAAGATTTTGTAAATTGTGTACATAGCCACGATATTTTGCATAGCCCCACCAAAAGAAATCCAACGCTGTGCCTTTAACTCCACCTTCGATTTATTGAATTTTGGCATCAAAAAATTATTAATATTAGAACTGGCAAAACAAGCGGGTCTGAAAATTGTCTTCTACGTAGAGTAGTGCAAATCACATGACTAGTTTCGAAGCCCCACGAAATGTTTAGTTCTTATTATTTTGAGTGAAATAAATGCACCGCTCGTGTCACTGGTAAACGACCGTTTTCTTTAAAAAAATCATTACCGAAAGACTTTTCCAACATTTCCAACGTTCGTGCACCATTAAATCCGTTTTTGACGCAAAATTTACTACAAGTTTCTTGCTGCAAATTTAAATCCATTTCTAAAATTGTAAATACACACAGAGATAGATGTTCTCTTGGCTACGTAACTTTTGCAAATGTCAAGCTTTGACGCTAAGATTTAGAGGTAATATCAACAACAGATGTACCAATTTAACAAAAAAACAGAACTCGGAACAATGGGAGCGCCACATGGTGTTTATTTTTTGATCAAGGTGGTATGTAAGTAAGAAACAAAAAAAAAAAAAAAAGAGAAATTTAAAATATTATACAACTACGAGGACCTGTCACATATTTGTATGTAACAAAGAACGAAAGATAGATTCTTGTACAATCAAAAAGAAGGAGGCGGATGCCAACAACACGCGGTGTTCCCAAGCGGTCACCCATCTAAGTACTAACCACGCCCGACGTTGTTTGATTTCGGTGATCAGACGAGAACCGATACTTTCAACGTAGTATGGTCGTTGGCGTCAATCAATTTGGCAAACATCAAAGTTCCGTTAACTCTTACGTCAAAAAATTTCCTATATTTTGGTGCCAGTTCTCCCTGTTCCTTCGTAAGATACGAGTACTAAGTTCTCCTGTGCCAACAAACTAAGCGACTTAGTGGGAAGAGACCGGTCAGACATTTGTAGATAAGAGATGAACATGCACTACAGAAACAATTGACATGAGACAATGCCATTAGCTTTCAGGTGTATTTAATTGTATCCATCTTTTCGTTGGGCCCATCTGTAGGTATTCCTTATTTTTCATTCGCTCCTTCTATGAGTAACTTCTGGGAAACAGATGATTATTGAAATCTATTGCTGAAAACGGAAAATATAATTTTTCTCATTTGTATGTGGGATTTGACTTCAAATTAAAACAAATTCGTTCACGTCAAAATCTTTACTTTTTTTACTCTGTAGCTCAGTGGCTTACCTCTCTGGTTGTAGATTGACGACTGATTATCAACTCTCTCGCTATTGCTTTACAAACTCAATTCTCAAAAGTACCAGAAGGGTTGCTCGAACTGGCTCCTCGTTTGATTTTCTCTCGCTTTCCGTATTCTTGTCTAGTTTATCTCTTTGCAATCTATTGGTGTGCATTCGATCGTATGTTGTTAGTTTTGTTTTAGGTACTCCTACGTTGTCTTGTATTCATCGTATGTTTTGTGGCGTCTGTCCGTTGTGTGGCGTGATCATATGTAACTGCGTATTGCAACGTTGATTGGCTTCGTTTTATTGTTTTAGTTTGGAATCGTATGAAATATTGACGGTTATCGGGAATTCTTTTTGCCATGAAATTTTCCCCATATTCCATAAATTGGTATCGGGAATTTTTTCCAAATTAGGGAAAAATTCCGCGGGAAAAAATACTTTTATTATGGGAAATTTTATATTTTCCTTCGGTATATTCACCTGTCATTTGGCTATCGGAATTTAAAACAGAAACTGTAGTACAATAAGTTATTCATTACAAAAAATATTTAAATTAAAAGTTCGTCAAATGCGGAGCAAATGGAAGTTTTAATTAACTTACTGAAAGAAAAGAAAAAAAAAAAAAACAAATATATCGCCAATGGATTCACAACTAATCTACTAAAGAAAGATGTCAACAAATTTTGGAAAACTGTTAAAAAAGAACTTAACTGTTTGAGTCCACCAACGAAATCTGTTGCTGAAAAGAAAAAAGTAAGTAACAAAATGTTGTAATGATGCTTTCCTTTTAAAAATGCAATTTTCAGGTTTGGCTTGATAAAAAAAATATGTGAAAAAAATATCTGAAAATGTGGAACAAAAAAAAGCAACTAGTGGGGGCCCAACAAGGAATATAAATTTAGTTCGTCGGAGGAAACAGTTATAAGGATTTGTGCATTCGGAGAATCAGTTGAAGGTTGTCCAGATGCTCCTCCTTTGATGAAAATCAAAACGACGAAAAAGAAAATTCTTCATTTTTAACAATATTTAGTAATGCTCTAAAGGAAAAATCATTTGATGAGAAAGTTCTAATTGAAATGCTTATCAACTCATCAGAACCAGAGAAGCAACAAGAAAAACACTTTGAACAGGAAGAGTCAGTAACGTTTATCCAGAAAAACTAAATTAAAACTCCTCGTACAACAAAAGACAACACAAGCCGTTTTGCGAAAAAAAAAAAATTGAAATTCAAAGAGAGCTTTGCAATAAGATTGAAGACGCCATCTTATCAATGAAGCAATAGAATAAACGGGTCCATTGACCAAGCTAATGAGGAAACCAACCAGGCACAACATTGAAATATAAAAAATGAGGAGGCAGGAACTTGAAGCGAAGCTTGAATTCAAAAGATGTTTAATTGAAATTGAAGAGGCAAAAGTAAAAAAGAAGTATTAGCAAACATAGAGTTCCTTTCTTTTATAATGAATTGTTTTTTTTTTTAATTTTTTTTTTGTACATCTTTATTTTATGTGTTATATTTTTTTTAGAATAAATTCAAACATATGTATATTAATTTAGTTATTTATATATATCCAAAAACATTTTTATAAACTTTAAAATTTAAAGCGTATTTTCTACTTCTCTTCTGATTCGCTTTGCTTCTCGAATGAGCTCTGAATCTGTTGTTACGAAGTCCTCATCTCTATTGATTGTGTTACTGGAATTATCTTCGTCTATAAATTCAATATTTGCAAAATCAATCGGAAAATCGCTTTTAAAATAAATACACATGTTGTGTAAGGCGCAGCAAGCGTTGATTATTTAAATTGCCTTTTTTGGAAGGTAGTGAAGTTCTATTGAACCGATCAGACAACTCCATCTTCCCTTAAACACCACATTCCTCCTTTCAATTACATTCCGGCATCGAGTATGGGCTTCTCCTATTGCTATATGAGGTGTTAACAGCCACGGCCCCAAAGGATATCCAACATCACCTGTTAAAAGGTTTAATTAAATAAGGACAATTATCGTTAAAACTAAAAGTCCTTACCCAATAGCCAAGAATTTCTTTCACCATTTAAATATTTTTCTTCCATCCACGATCGCAGTTCACTCACCTTCCAAACAAACGAATCATGACATGCTTCAGGGTGAGTAGCATCTACAAATCGTAATTTCATATCATCGTCGCAAACCTAGGTGGTTTAAAGTTAAACAAAAACAAAACAAGAAAACAACTTACAAGTAAGAAGTTTAAACTGTAATATCCTTTTCTATTATATAATACGTGTTTGTTTGTTGGTGGAGCAATTATCTTGACATGAGTGCCGTCTATGCAGCCTATTACTTCAGGTACTTTATCGTATTCATAAAAATTCTAAGTAGTTTTCCTTTTTTCTTCTTCATTTATCGGCATTCTGATCCAAACAAGGCAAATTTTGCTTTCGAAAAAATGCAACACATTAAAAACTACTTCCGAAAATGAAGATTGAGCCAACCCAACCCCATGGTCTTTTCCTATTCCCGTCTGGTACAAACCTTCGGCAAAGAAACGCAAGCACGCACTTAGTTTAACAATAGGAGGAACGGCGATTGCTTTCTTAGCTTGAGGCAAGAAATCGGTCAACATGTTATTCAAATGTATAAGCAATGGCTTATTTACTCTATATGTAGTAACGATGAAATCTGCGGAACCAAAAATTATTAAGACATAATTATTGTTCTATTAAAGTTGTATACTTACAGTTGTTGTGGCAGTTCTAATGGATTCGAACTTTTGACTTCGCTTTAACGATCTCTGCTCACATCGTTGCCTTTGCTCCATTTCATCCATTAATATTAAAACTGATATTCTCTGCATTATAAAATACTTTTTCACCCATTACCGAATAAAACACAACAAAATTCCTTTGTTGTGTACTCTAAATCATTTGTCAAATACTTCGAAAATAAAGTTCGAATACTTACATATTAATCATTTGCATGTTGGTAAAACTTGTTCCCAAGGAAAACATTCCCCGAGGAATTCCCGATAGTAGGATCGTGTTCCCGGGAACAAAAAACTCCGAGAGAAAAATATTTCCCAAAGAATTCCCGATAACAGTCATTATGATTTTAGGTTAATGAAGGGTGTATGCGTTCGTTGTGTTATTTGTTGCGTATAGTCGGTAGGGTATTGTATGTCTGTTTTGCCTAATCCCACTTTAATACAAACACAGAATTTACCCACAGAAGAACTCTATATTCGTCTATGGTCTATGCGCTGTGTAATGTAAAACATTCATTACCCCAACACTCCAATATGTATCATCCTATCAATCAGAGATCATTTAATGGCCACATAATTGTTAATCTACAACGTTATGTGAAATTTTACCAATACGTGATTAGTTAGAGGACGAAGGCGAAATTATTGGTGCCATTTTGAGAAGACACGAAACCCAAATAGAAAACAATCTACTGTAATTAGATTGAGAGGATCTTGCTTTATATCGGCACCATTTGCCGCTGTTAAGGTTAGATCGATGGCACTTAAAATTCACATATATATCTATAATAACGGATTAACACATTCAAGAAGACAAGTGATTTGCACATCACCCTTATTGATTTACTGTACCGAAATATCGTGCAGACGTGGATAGGAGTGAAGAGCGATGTGCATGGTTTGTTGCCTTTCAACACAGTGGAACATTCTTTTTACCTTGAATTGTAAATTAAATAAAAATATTTAGGTTGGATTATTGGACTGGATTATTAGATTTGTGATATCACAGGATCTTAATGCCTTCACATTCAGTAAATGGAGGTATTAGGATCTGATAATAACAAAATTAGTCACAGCAGATGAGTGAATGAGATCTTGGATGAGTGTCTAAGGTTGTGCCACTATCAAAAGTCAGTAAATCAAAATGAGGCTTGCATTTAAAATCACCACAGGCATATAAACGAAACAAAGAGTGAACTTAGTTTTTGCTGCTTTGAACCCTGATGCCCTTTTTACTTCCTTGGAGTTCGACTAGGCATGCGTTTCCAGAAAAGCCCTAGTTGGGCTTTTATATCATCTATTGTTAGCATTTGCTTTGAACTCCTCTTTGAATCTGTTGGCAGCTTCTACAACCGCAATAGCCAGTTCGCCTGTTAATTTTATATTATGAAGTCGTCTACTAGATTTCTCAAACTATCCTTTGCTTGTTAAACAATTCGTCTGTTCTACTCCAGGTTCAATTCCTTTTTCTCAGTGCAGATGATCAAAAATGTTCTTGCTTTATTTCCAATTATAACGGAGTTAATTTCAATTCTTTTTCTGTTATTATCCTTAATCCAACAGATTAGCAAAGTGTCAATCCTTCCCAGTCCCGAATCCCTACTTTGCTTTATTTTTAATAGAAGTCTTGATTAAATCTTGATTAGTTCTTATAGTCCGAATTGTGGACTTATTGATGTTAGAAAAGTGCCCAATAACAGAGGGACCTTCGGCCTTTTCTAATTGTTTGACCATATATATAATTGCTTTCTTAGACGATTCTGAAGATAGTTTTTACGTGATCATTCAAAAGTCCTCCTCGGGAGTCCTTGTAAGACTTGACATACATATATCGGGCAATACATCGGCCATAGCTTGACTAATATTTGTTTTTAAAGCGTCAAGATTTTGTAAATTGTGTACATAGCCACGATATTTTGCATAGCCCCACCAAAAGAAATCCAACGCTGTGCCTTTAACTCCACCTTCGATTTATTGAATTTTGGCATCAAAAAATTATTAATATTAGAACTGGCAAAACAAGCGGGTCTGAAAATTGTCTTCTACGTAGAGTAGTGCAAATCACATGACTAGTTTCGAAGCCCCACGAAATGTTTAGTTCTAATTATTTTGACTGAAATAATTGCAAGTATGCCCTAGGGCTACGTTCTGTCTCCTACACTCTTTCTAATTTTCTAATTTTCGCTAATGATCTGTTGTCTTCTACTTTCAATCCAATAAACTCGTTTGCTAACAACAGTACCGCTTTCGTTATCATTCCCGCACTAGGTTCCTACTCAGAATAGGAATGGCAAATAAAAAATAATGGGAAATGTTCAGGCTTTCCGATGTAAAAAATGTGTACTTAACCCGGCCTAAAGTGTTTATTCAAAAAAAGTTAGAGTACCATGCATACAGCTGCTTGCACAACATAAATGCCCCTTTATAAGTTCTACGTAATCTCAGTCCTGCTCTATGGTGCAGAGGTATGGACTTCATCAAAAATGGATAAAGGTGCTATTGGCTGCTTTGAGAGGAAAATCCTTTGGATGATTTTCGGTCCCGTTTGCATATACTCTACAACGATAGGCGATATAGCTACTGTACGGGCTGTATAGCGACATCAACTTAGCCAGAAGAGTGAAGGTCCAACGACTGAGATGGCTGGGTCATGTAGAGCAGATGGACATCAATGGCTCCTGTCCGTACAGTCTTTGAATCCGCTACCGAGGAACTCCGCAGTGGTGGACTTAGGTGGCACACGCCAGTGAAGGAGATCTCAGCAAACTTAGCGTGTGAGACTGGAGGCAGCTAGATAACGATTGCTCTGTCTGGAGACGCTTGCTGGTTGAGGCCCAGGTCCACCCCGACTGTAGCGCCACCTTAAATGTGTAAGTGAGCGTACATCTCATAGGAAATTTGCTGGATGGGATCTCGGATCTCTGCCTACAATCGTATAAGATCAAATTGACTCAGAACTAAAGCCAGACGACCATTTGAAGGGTCGAACTTTCTCAAATTAGTCTCTGGAAATAGTTATATTCAATTCGGAGTTTCATCGCAAAATCATCTTTAGCGATGAAGCTGCTTGTCAACAAGCAAACTACGCGTTATTACTACACTAAAAACCCACAAGTATTTCTCGAGACGCCACTACTACCACAAAAATTGACTGTTGGGTGTAGTTTTCATGCCGGCGGCGTCATTGGGCCATATTTTTTCGTTGGTGATGATATGATAGCCGCCACTCTATCAGGACATGTTGGAACGCTATTTTTAGCCGTAATTGCGTGTACTCAACATTGGTAAGATGTGATTCAACAGGATGGCGCCACTTGGCACACAGTAGTCCAAACAATCGAGCTTATGAAGTGAAAGTCTGACAAAGGTGTTATCTCAAGAAATAGACAAGTCAATTGGTCGCTTCGCTCATGCGATTTGACACCTCTGGACTATTTTATTTGGGGCCACGTCAAGTAATTGGTCCATGCCAACAAGCCAGAGACGTCAGACGTGCTTAGAGCCAATATTGAATATGCAATTGTTGGAATATCGGCCGAAATGTGTGGCATAGTGATCGAGAATTGTTCCCAATGAGTCGATCACTGCAAGTGCGCTAGTGGTAGACATATGAATGAAGTCAAGTTACCATTCATAATCGTAATTTAACGGAAATAAACATTTTTTTCACTCCTTTAAAACTTCAACCGTAATATAGCGTGACCAGATAGCATTGATAGTTTTTCCAATTGTTATGTTTCAGTAGCTGTCGAAGTTACCAATGACGTCCAGCTGTGAAAATATTCAGTAAGTTTTGCCATTTCATTGTTTTACGTTTACCGAACGTGCGGAGATTATTAAAAAATATCGAAATTCAGACTCAGTTGTAAATACGCAACGTGAATTTCGTCATAAGGTAGGTTGTCATCGTAGCTTCAGTGTACAGGCAATTCGTCGCAGCGTGAGTTCGTTGGGCCCTGGTAATGTTAGTCAGAGCTCCGGATTTTGGGCGAAACAATTCACAAGTTTTTGGCCAAGCATCAATTCATCCACAATAATAGACTTATTGGTGCGGATTCTGGCATGGCGGCATCCTCGGATCTTATTTCTTTCGAAATGAAGAAAGAGACATTGTCGTCAATGGTCTCATGTATAGAGCGATGTTAACCGACTTTTCGTAGTCAGAGCTCGACAACATCGATATTCCGGTGGTTCCAACCAGACTGCGCTCCTGCCATACAAGCGACTCAACGCTTGATGTTATAAAGGAGAAATCTGGAAACTGTGTCATCTCACAGCGAGCGTTCATCAAATGGCCGGAGCGATCATGCGGCTTGACACCACTCGATTATTTTTCCTGTGACTACATCAAATCCTAAGTATACGCTTACCAGCCAACCTCTTTGACGATCTCAAGGCCAACATTCGACATCCTATTGCCAGAATAATGCTGCACATATTGGACCGCGTCAAAAAAAAAAAAAAAAAAAAAAAAAAAAAATTGGACCGACCATGTTATTATGACGTGTAAATATTCAAAACCAACTTTCATATCTTTCTTTGCTCTATACCTGTGCAATGTGTAAACATGACTCCAGGGTGTTTGTTATCCCTTCAGTGCGTTTCTATATCCAAGACCAGTGAACTATGAAATGAACTCAAAACTGCATGTCAAAAGCCCAAAACGAAAACCAGTCTCGCTAAATTTCTAAGAACTACCTCATTGTGTTCCGTTTTTTCCTGCTCGTCTGACTCACTTCTTTTATTGTCAAAAATCTCAAGACAGCGAAAAAATTAAAAAAATGCCTAAAAAATATACAAAAACCGCCTCGTTTGTATTTTAACATTTGTTTAATGTCTTTTGGTTCTGTAAGAATTTGTATCTTTTTGCTTTAGTATTGCTCATCCGAAGACCACCCTACGTGATGCAACAATAGAAGATCTGCTTGCCATAGGACCTCGGATCAAATACAGCACAATGCATTTCTTTGGAGAAATAGACCTTGAACTTTTGTTCAAAACTGCTGTTTACACAATTGTTTTGCAGCATGAGCCTCTCGAAAAAATAGCTGCTTATGCCAATTTCGAAAATTTTCCCAACATTAGCGCATTACCAAAAGAGTGTTGGACCGATTGGATTCGATTACATTATAAGTAACCAAAGTCCTTGACGTTTTTTTGAATAACTTAAATTTGAAACTCTATTTGTAGAATGACCCAATGTACTTACGGAAATACGTTATTTTTGACTTTCCTGGTTCTCGATGATCCTTATAATCCGAATTTGCTGGAGGACATTTTTAGGGAGGTGTTTCTAAGAGAACCAAAAATCAAATTCATCTGTGTGGTAGCGCCCCCAATTGATTGTAAGTATATCCTGTGTGCATAAGGATATATGCTTCCATTTTAGAAGTCAAAAGTGTAAGCTAGTTAGGCGAGATCCTTTCTCAACAATCGTGAAACGATGACTTGACTCTCCTAACGAGGTGTGGATCAGATGTGTCACCATCCTCTGTTTAAACGACTCATACCCATATTACATCGATCCGACCTATTTTTGGTTGTCACTTCAGCTTTCTTGTGATATATTTGTCAACAAGATCTTAATATCCTTTACTTTTTCTAACAGCTGTTTATGAGGATGTTCTGGAAGTTCATTGCAAACGTACATTTTCGGTGGACAGTACTATAAGCAGGTTAAGTCAATCGCTATACCATTGTGAAAAGAGCACTCTAGTTCCAAAAATGCGATTACGTCGGGCTTTGTACGTTAACGATTTTCCGCGAAAGACTTTGACTTACTTTCTGTCTTCCAATTAGAGTCGAAGACAATGACGAATTGGTTGAAATAATTGATGAGAAGTTAAAAAGCGTCCGAGTTGAGCTGGGGGATTTTTACATCGCTGAACAAGTTTTGCGTCAGGATCCGAGTGAAACTATTATTGTAGCAGAGGTAAGATTTAAGATTTTTTTCCGAAAGCTAAATCGTTAAAGCTGTGGCTTAAAATGTATTTTTTTATCTTAATAAGCGGATAAACGGCAGTGGCTAACATTTCTGAGAAGATACTGATACTCCCCAGGCCGACCCCAAGGAGTTTCAAAGAATGTGGTTCTTAAGGCTAAGGGTTATTTTGTTGGGGGAACTTTCTAAGTTTTTAAAAAAAGCCGCTGTATTAAAACTTCCGCACATTAAAACTTCCCTCGATGACTGATATATAAGAAACGAGAAATTTTGGTAGTAAAATCGAAAAGTGCGGTTTACGTTATACGACATGGTCTCCAAAAACCGATCCTGGTTTGTCGATTTCTTTCTTGATGCCAACATGACTCAGATATTTCAGGGTCAATATGCTACAAATAAGATTGATCTCACAGAGTAGGCCCCACATCGGCATCAAGTACTTGCCACCTGTTGAGACATATGGCCGACTATGGTATTGTGAAAGGCGGTCCCAATTCGAGTTCATGCCCTGAGAAATTTTGCTCTGAGCTTTGTTTAGTAAATATTTCGGCATTTGACTGGGACCCAGAATAGACTCAGTAATTTCTGCCTTTCAACTGCTTTTAAAGGCGCCTTGCGTTTTCGAACTATCATAGATTGGAGGGTGTGAGCTCTAAAATACATCCCCCAGAAGCCCGCGATTCCTTTGAGTCTAATGAAAGTGTCAGTGATGTATCTGCAATAAAGCTTTTTCCACCCAACCAAATGCATAAGACGGAATAGGCTTTGTCATAGAGTTCAGACGGCTTCTTAGCCGAAGATTTTGGGGGTTTTCGACGTGACATGCTTAGTATAGAGTAGTAGCCAATATACATTCGGATCAATATCTTGTTGAATCCATGTTGTGCCTACGGATATTACAGATTTTAAGCATTGAACAGCTGCAATCCAATAAAAAAAACCGCCAAAACTTTTTCCAATCGCATGTTCTTCAATCTCTCATTAATGCCTCCAACACTAGTGTAGCTGAAGAGTCGTAGCTTTGGTTTTTGTTTTACCGATGTACATTGTTCTTAAATGTTTGCAAGTTATAACGACCAGGAAATAGAGAGCTTGGCGAGTTATACGGCTTACGAACGAAAGTGAGCTTGAGGGTATAGGTACTGATGAGCATCCATAGCGAGACGGGTATTACGATTGAAGATTGGAAGGGGCGGAATGCTGATAGCGGTATCAATGAAGCACTGGTGGTGCAAATAGCGATAAACCAAAGTGAGCCAGGAAACATAACGTCGGTTTCGGTTTATCGCACGGTTTTGAATCCTAACTTATACCTGACCAGATGTGGGCATTTACGCTGAGAAGCCGTTAAAAGTTCCGCAGGTGATATTCTGGATTTCATCTGACCAGGCTGAAGAAAGTCCAGGTTTCATGAAGATTGCGGGTAAATACATGTAGTTAAACAACTTGCCTTCGAAATGGAACTGCGAAGAAGGATGTAAACGATTCGTGCGCTGTACAAAGAACAGAGAAGCGATGTCGTCCGGCTTCTGCAGAGAAAAAATAACGGGCAATCCAGGAAATGGAAAGATGTAAAGGGTAATGTTAAGAGGGTAAAAGGAACGTGTCCAGCCAATGTGATCCGAAGAGAAAGCAGATGAGATGAGCAACAAAAATTGCGTATTCAAGATGTAAGTTAGGGTTTCAAAACATAATTTCTGCGGTTTATTAAACGACGGTGATGAGCCAACAGATAGCGAAAGTAGAGCGAATTGTTTAAGCCAAGATTTCCAAGATTTCCATAAAAAGGAAACTATCTAAACCATGCCAACTGTAGAGGAATCATTCTTTTTTAAATCGCGTATGTAAATGTTTGAAACCATTTCTCATAGTCTTAATGGTCTTTAGAAAGACCGAGATTCATCATATCTTTATCGATTTTGCATATGATAGTGTTTATGGAGATGTGGTGTCTAGTTTTGGCAGCCCTACTAAACGAATTAAATTGTACGAAAGTGGGGAAAGATCAAAATTGTGCCCTAGGTACGGATGGACCGACATAGAAAGTCAGTTTCATGTTGAACTAAAGGGATACCGCAAACTATCAGAGTTATCCAAAGTTCATAGTTTGACATTTTCAAAATTTACGAAGCCAAGAGTACATCTATCTCTGTGATAGATTGATGGATACTATTTCTATAATTTTAGAAATGGATTTAAATTTGCAACAACGAACTTGTATTAAATTTTGCGTAAAAAAAAACGGATTTAATGGTGCGCGAACGTTGGAAATGTTGGAAAAGTGTTTCAGCAACGATTCTCCAAAGAAATCGGTCGTTTACCAGTGGCACGAGTGGTTCAAAAGTGGTCGTGAGTCAATCAAAGATGATGAACACAGTGGCAGACCATCGACATCGGAAACCGACGAAAATATTGATGAAGTAAAAGAATTGTTGGTCAATAACCACAAATTAACCATCAGAGAGATAGGGGAGGACTTGAACATTGCCTTTGGATCAGTCCAAGACATTTTGGTTAATGATTTGCGTTTCCGTCGTGTAGCAGCAAACTTGGTGTCAAAAGACCTCAATTTCATGCAAAAACGTCGACCGTTTTGACGTCGCAAAAGAGATGGTTTGCGAGGCTGAATCCGATCCCACATTCATTAAAAGGATCATTACTGGAGACAAGACGTGGGTTTATGAGTACAACACGCAATCCAGACGTCAGGCAAGTGAATGGCGTTCACCTTATGAGCCGAGACCAAAAAAACCACGTGGTTTTCAGTTAAAAAAAAGGCAATGTTCTTGGTTTTCATGGATTACAACGGTGTAGTGCATCAAGAATTTTTGCCAGAAGGCCAGACAGTAAACAAAGAATATTATTATGAGACGTTTGCGTGAATCCATTCGCCGAAAGAGACCAGAATTGTGGGCATAAAACTCGCATGATAACTCACCGTCGTACAGTGTCATCATTATTCGTAACTTTTTGACGAAAAATGCAACAAATACCATCCAACAGCCACCAAATTCACCTAATTTGGCTCCCTGTGGCTTCATTCTGTTCAATCGAGTTAAAAAAAAACCCTTACGGGGAACGCGTTTTAGCAGCAGAGAAGAAGTAATGGAAATTCGCAGGAAGCACTGATGGACATACCGAAAACAGAATATAAAATATGTTTCGAGGATTGGATCAAGCGCTGGCATAAGTGTGTTGCAGTCAAAAGGGATTACTTTAAAGGGGACAATATAGATTTTGATTCCGGGAACTCTTCCTGGTATGCTAACAGGAATTCTTTTTCAAGCTGAACAGGCTGGACATAACTAAACCACTGCCGTACATTCCGCCGTGCGATGTAATATTTGACATTATAAGTGGTGTGGTTGGGTAATCAATCCAACATCTAAATAAGCGTCACTTCACTTCACTTTCGCTTACAAATCAGGTTCAAAGATTGAGGTCATTAATATACTCTTGTAACTTGACTTCGGCAGTCTGCGCGGCGATTGATCGGAAAATTTCTGACTATCCTATGATTTCGATTGGATCTACCTTCCAGTGGTTGTCCCCAATAATAGTATTGGTAAAACCTTAACCATGTAGGCTAAATCGGCAAATGTGTAACGATCACAACCCTATCCGGATGTGATAAAAGAAAATGTGAAAATGATCGGCCAAGGTTTTCAAAACTGCTAGAAATGATTTTGTGGAGAGTATGTACCAACTCTTTTTTCAAATCTGGCCAGAAGATGGTATGCCTGATGAATGGAATCTCAACAACTTTTGCCTGATTCGCCAAAAAGGAGACCCCCTCAACATCTTTTTTGCCATATTGTGTGAATGTCTGAAACTCTTCACCAACAACCTGATTTGTCCCTTTCAGTGCGGTTTCAGACCAGTAAAGTTCGCATAAAAATCCCTGCCAAGCTCATCCATCTGTGTATGGAAAACGCCGGTATCCACTTAACCAAGACTTTTAATGCCAAAAAAGGTAACGTGCTGTTATGGGACTTCTGTAACATCATATTTGAAAAAAAAAAGCGTAACTCAAAGTCTGTGCAACTAACACATTGACATAATTGAGGGCAGAACCAAGTATATGCTGTTAACAAGGAAGGGACATACGTTATCGACAAATTAGACAGAACCTCACACTAGACAGCTTTAATTTCGAGATAGTGAGGACTTTGTCTACCTTGACTCTGCCATAAATTCTGAAAACAACACCTCAGAAATATTGTTCAACAACGAATGACACTCGCCAATCGCTATTTCTTTGGGCTAAGAAGGCAACTGAGTAGTAATTCCCTATTCCGAAAAAAGGATATAATGAGACTCTATATATAGGGCCCTTATCATCCCGATCCCACTTTATGACGCTGAAGCATGGACTCTATTGGAAGCGGATGAAAATGTCCGCGGTTAATTCGAGAGAAAAATTCTTTGTAAAATTTTGCGACAAACTATTTGAGCTGTATGGCGACATCGGAGGCAGTAAGCTAAGGATCGATATAATTAAGCGATATTGTGATGGCTGAAGATCAATTTTTAGTTTTCGATTGAGAGACGTCACGGGCAACTACTTTCTTGTTAATATTTAAGGATCTGGCTAGAACAACTCTATGTTGTAATACTTAGCTCTTGACAGGGCCAAGGATGCTTTAATATAACCTGTTACATCAATCTAATCCGACCTACGATTGTCTTGGGTTTTCTTGAGAAAATATACCAGCTACTCTGTTAAGGAAAGGACATCCATGTGGTTTTAAATTTTCGGCAAGGAGAATGAGTTTATAACAAACATTTTAATTGGCATTTGTAACATAGTTGCCCCCTCTAAGATAATATGCTGGAACACTTTATTCAACAACGCATTTGAGCCCATTTTCATGATACGCAGGAACACATTCAACAAAAAGTTTCCGAGCAGACGTAAGTTTTTCTGTTGTTGGCTGTTAGTGTCATTTTACTCCTCGCAGAAATTCAAAACGCAAGTTTTTCATCCGTTGGTACATACTCGTAATTTAAATCGAAAAGATTATGCTCATACCTCTCCCGTATGAAATGATAACGCACGGTTTTTCACTAAGCGAATTACACTTTGATTTTCCGTATTTAGTATCGGATTTAGTATTCCGATGTCGACTGTCTAATTTCTCCATCTCTGGCGTAGTCCGCATCGCTGTATGCAATCAAACTTTCTTATTCATCTGATCAGAACATGATCCCATACTCAGTTGTTTCCTTGAGCTATATGCACATACATGTGAATTCGTTGGATGTTCAAGATAGCGACTTGCAACTCGTACTTCATATTGAATATCAGGTTTTGTCGCCATGCAGAGGTGCATCAAACTTTCAACAGCCTGTTTTAAAAACTCTCACGGAGTAATTATTGTACATAGGCGTTGATAGTGGATTACAGTTTTCCATGTTGATGCTGCCTGACTTAAATAGATGTCATAATTCACATTAGTCAATTTCTTTTCCCAGGAATGTTTTAACGTTTAAAACTTTTATATCGAAACCTCGTTTCAAATGTTCTACGAGCTGTTCGATGTATCCTTCATCGTCTGGTGCAATTAGTCCATCATTGTAAAATGGCCAATCTTTACCATTTCTCTACTTACTTCGTGTGTAAACAGACAAGTATCTGCCTTCGATGTCGTGAACCCAAAATTATCGATAAACGCCGTAAAACATCTATTCCAGCATCTTGATGATTGCTTCAAACTATTAAGGCTTTTTGTCAGCTCGCAAACTTTTTCAGTTCCATCATTGAATCCCTGTGTTTGTTTAATGTAGACGTTTTGTGTTTTACTATATAGATTCATTTGTTATCAATCACTTTTTTGTCTTTTGGTTTCTCTAGAAGTTGCCAAGTTTTGTTTTTCATCAACAAAGCATACTCCTCATTCATTGCCTTTTTCCAATTCTTTCAGTCCAATGATTTCATTGCCTCATCGTAGCTTGCCGGTTACTCTTTGACAACTAGCATTGCTGCTGTTATAAAATGCGTTTTATGTGATTTTCTCCGCACTTGTACTTCTTGACCTTTCGATCTCTAATATCGATTCGAATAATATTCCCCTTGTCTATGCAACACCAACCAGTCTTAATCAATGGTGATTGACCCTCCGATGAATCATCAACCGTCCGTTGTTCATCACTTTCATATCTCATTTTGAAGTTATTTCCGTCTTTGAATTCATCCACTTCAGCTTTAACCTCACCGAATTTCTTTTCCTTGCTTCTATGAACCATATTCTCTTCAATGAATCTCACGTCCCTTGCGACTTCAATTTTGTTTGATTCGAGATTCCAAATGCGATAGCCTTTTACATTTTCATCGCACCCGACTAAAATGCATTTTTTTGTCTTTGCGTCCAATCTCCGCCTTTGTTGCTTTGGAATGTGGACGAAAGCTCTCAAATGCCTCAACACAGTGTCTCTACTATACCACAGTTCATATGGAGTCTTTCCTGTACACTGCTCGTACCAGTTCTATTGAGGATAAAAACGGCCGCATTCACAACTTCCGGCCGGAGTTTGTAGTTCATGCTTTTCACGTGAAGCATAGTTCGTGCCGCCTCGACAACCGATCTATTCTCTCGTTCAGTTAATCCGTCAGTTGATGTCGGAGCTTTTCAAAAACTTGTTACTTATTTTTCATGCAATAAATAAAACAACAATGTAAATAACCATCTTTAAACAAAAGAAAACAGTTTGCATAAGTCCACAATCGTTTGCGTGGATCACCTCACCAGACTTTTCCTATTTTCTTTACTGGCTTTGAAGCTCTCTCGCTTTTGCTTACCCATAAAGCAAGATTCACAGGTTAAGTTTTCTTCGTCATATTCAATGCCATTCTTTTGCAGGGAGTTTTTCACATGTGCCAGCTTCTAGTGACTTAGTCTCTCATGCCATTGCCTCAGATTATTACTTCCGTCTATCAAATTTGTCGAATTGCATTTCGTAGAGATTTCCATTTCGTTCTCCCACTGTAAGAACGTCTTTTCCTTTTTTTACTTCGCATATGTTGCTGTTTGAGCTCAGCGTAAAACCTTTGTACATTACGTGTGCATAAGAAAATAAATTGCTATGTAACTTTGGAACGTACAAAACATCCAGCAATTTTTTCTCGCTCCAGTTTCGTCTGCAATTTTTACTTCTTTTGGTGGATTAAGTTCTTTAAAATCTGTGAACCACTCTTTCTTGTAACTCATATGATCGCTTGCAACAGTGTCCAAAAATCAACTGTCGGAGTTCGTGCTATCCGATGTACGCTTAAATGCCTCGCCTTTCCCTGTGAGCCGACGAAAACTTAGTTTTTCGATTCGGGCAATCAAATTCCCTAGTTTATGGCATTGGAAACATTTAAATTTCCGTCGCTTTTCATCTTTTCCTTTTTTGTAGTTTGTAGTTTTTGTAGTTTTACAAGCAAGGCATCGCTCGTAGATTTATTCGCATTTCCACAATTTTCTTCGATTATTAGTCGCGCCCGCAATGTGTCCAGATTTCCTTCCACTGGCAGTGGCAAAATTGTTCTTGCTACGAAATGTTTTGACCCAAGTCGTTTAATTGCTGCATAAGGTCCTCCATTCTCGCAATAAAAGTAACCATGTCCTCTTTTGACTTATTACTAATTGTTAAGAATTTTTGGTTCAACTTTACAATGCTTGTTTGATGTTTTTGTTCAAAAACCGAGCATAATTTGCCGATTTGCAGCTTCTGATGTATTTCACCATAGTCGTTGCAACCGTTTGTCCGATGATTCTTCTTGCACGAGCGTCTTTCTTTTTCCAAGCCGCAAGTACCTCTCCCTACACCGGTTTCGCTGATGTACCATATACCACATCCATTACCTCGATTTGGAATTTCCAGTTTGGAAATTGGCTGACCTCAGCCAATTTGTCAATCCGGATCCATTTAGTTGATTTAATAATCTGCAAATATATTTTTAATTCCACAATATTTTCGAATCGCGAATCGAAAGCTATTTTTACTTCATTTTCTTTCCTGAAGTTGATCTCGCCCTATAAAATCTTGAGTTTTTTCGAGAAAAAATACCGACTACTGCGCTAAGGAAAACACGTCCATGTGCTTTTAAATTGGCCGCAAGAAGAAAGAGCTTATTACAAAAAAATTTTATTGACATTTGTTACACAGTTGCCCCCCTTTAAAAAAATATACCGGAAACATTTTTGTTCAACAGATTGCTTATGCGTGTTTTTGAAAATATTTGCGTGCTTGAGAGACCTGGTCCTCATTTTTAGAGAGCTCCAGAGTCAGAGTACATAAAATCGTACAACAGGGCGTCTCCAATAAGAGTGGACAATTTCGTCATAAAGCTGACCCAAAGACACGTTGCAAGAACAATGACTTCAACGAACAACCTGATCTCTGGGGATTACTACCCAAACTATATGTACTCGTATGTACCTCGAGAGCGTGTGTTTCAGCCCAGATGCGTTCCTCTGATAGTAAAGATCTAATCCAGAACAAATACCATACGAAGCTTATCTTTCACCTCGCTCAAACAGATACATATGCGATCCTACGCGTCATTGTGCCTTAAGTCCTACGTTTCTTGTTTCAATTTGAATTTTATGATTCCGTTTCAGACTCAATGTAGCATACGAGGGCGGTCCCAGAAGTACCCAACAAGAAAACACAAAAATTTTGGAAAAAAAAGTTCGATACCCTTTTTATAATAAGAACTGTCTTGCTCTTCGAAATAGCCATTAACTGCCGACATCACTTCTTCATCGTTGGAAAATCTTTGACCGCCAAGACATTTTTTCAAGTTTGGGAACATAAAATAATCCGAGGGGGCTAAATCTGGCACCCTATTCGCCATGAGGTAGTAATTCAAACTTTAATTCATTAATTTTGGCCATTGCAATAACGGACTTATTAGCTGGTGCATTGTCTTAATGAAACAACACTTTCATCTTAGCCAAATGCGGCTGTTTTTGCTTGATTTCTTCGCTCAAACGTTACAATAAGTTCGCATAACACTTACCGTTGATAGTTTTTTTCCTTTTTCAAGATGGTCAATGAAAATTATACCACGCGCATCCCAAAAAATCGACGCCATGACCTTGCCTGCAGATGAAACGGTCTTCGCTTTCTTTGGAGCCGGTTCTCCCTTTTGAATTCATTGTTTTGATTGTTCTTTTGTCTCGGGTGTAAAGTAATGGACCCATGTTTCATCCATTGTTATGAAACGGCGCAAATATTTGTTGCTGTGAAACTTTGCTAAACAATCAATTGAAACATCTTCACGACACTTGTTTTTGCTTGAGTGTGAGCAAACGCGACACCCATCTTGCACACAGCTTTCTCATGTCCAAATTTGCGATGTACCTCACTTTTTGAAATGCCTACACCCTGCCAGACTCGAACTGCAACTTTTTAAAATGCTATAATTTTTTTATTTTTTGATAAATTTTATTGTGTCAAACCAAAAAATTTTGGAAAATACATCAATTTTCAAATTTTATCAGTAGTTTTCAATATGTCCACCTTTGGTGCGAATAATGGCCTTGAGACGGCCGAAGAAAACATCGCATGCTGCATGCAAGTGGCTCTGCGGTATTTTGGCCCATTTCCGGCGAAGTGCTTGTTTGAGGTGGTCCAAGCTTCGATATTTTTTGGTGCCAACCTTCGCCTTCAAAATACCTCAGATAGAGAAATCCAACGCGTTTGACGCGCGCTTTATGAGACTGAGTATTGCCTAAGGCTTCAATACTGCCTCTAAGACAGTTTCACGGTATACAATCGCATTAATTTTGTCGCCACGGTACAAAAATACGAACGGAGACCGACCATCGGCGGTTATGGCGGCCCAAACCATCACCATCGGTGCTGTCTGCTTTCTGGTGGCCGTCCGGAGGTGTAAATTTTCGAAGGACCTTTCTGGCAAGTAAACTCGGTCATTTTGTTTGTTGACATATTGCTCGATCACAAATAGCGACTCATCGGAAAAAACCAAATTCGGCAAGCGTAGCAACTCCTTCGCTCTTTCGACTCTAACTTTTTTCTGTTGTGGTGTAAGATCGTGTACTTTTTGGAACTTCAATGGCTTGAGCCCAAGCTCATTTTTCAGTATGTGTTGCATCCGTTCCAACGATATATTGAGCTCACGAGCCATTTTTCTTCCATTTCGACGCGGATTTCGCTCAATTCGAGCCTTCACTTTCCAAACCATTTCTGCCGATGTTGCTGTTTTTTTATGACCACCTCCCTGGCGTTTTGCAACGCTGCCAGTATTACGGTAACGAGCTATGGTTCGAGACACAAATTATTTATTAACGTTGAGGTGCTGGAGGGCTCTAACGATAGCTACTTGTGGTTTTCCAGCTAAATATAAAGCAATCACACTATCACGTTTGAATTCCATCGCGGATAAAAATTTTCCAACGTAACTCAGACGCAAATCGTTCAAAAGGTTTATAAATAATAAAATTATCTGTCATGTGTCAAAATCTGAACTCATTATAACAGTCTGAAGTTGGTTGCAGTTCGAGTCAGGCAGGGTGTACAATGTCTGCTACCTCCCGCACTTTCAGTCGACGATCATCTAGTGCCACTTTGTGGATTTTCTTCACGATTTCTGGAGTCGTCACCTCATTTGGTTAACCACTGTGATGCTCGTACGGTCTCGTTTAAACTCAGCAACCCACAATTTTACTGTTATAAACAAAGTAGCAGACTCACCCAGAGTAGTATCCAGTTCAGCTTTTATATTGGTTGGACTAAGGCCTTTCAAATAAACGTATTGTATCACATAACGATGACCAATTTTCTCCATTTTTACAAATTCACTGACAACGTTCACTATTGATAGCTGCCAAACAAATACTAAACAACGTGGTGCTTTCAAACTTAAAACATATGCTTTACAGAATGCGTACTTTCCAATACAGTATATTTTCAAACGATTACCGCCATGTCTTGGTAAGGCGGGGTACTTCTATGACCGAAATCGTACATCTGTCATTTTTTAACTAGGTATTTAAATTTTTCATTTACATACATATGGTATATCTAGATATCGAATGTCACGATCGGAATGATTTGGCTAAATTCAAATATTCAGCATCAAGTAATAGCTGAGAATTTTGAAATAACTGCCTGTGGACACTTTTTGAGACCTCAACAAGGATCCGCAAAAATAAGGCAACAAACCGTGATGTAAATAATTTTGAAAATGTTTTTTTTTTTTTTTTTTTAAAAAAAAAAACGTTTTTACTTATCACAAATTCTAGAGATATAAAAAACAAGCGTTCGGATTTATTTTTTGAAAGTTCTCTTCCTGGACCGCAAAGAAGCTATTTACAAGAAAGACAATCAAAGCTATCGGAGCAAACAAAAATGAGGTAGGAACTCGAATTTAATATCCTTACAGGGTACCGTTTTTAATCTATATACCCTAAGTATGGTAAATTTATATATTTCCTCGGAGGAGTTGTTTGAAGATGTTAATGGAAACGGTGAGATTGACGGCTCTCCGACAAAGGTCTTTGAAATGTGGAGCCGAATTGATAAGAGTAAGTAGGATCGTACGAGCATATGTCTCTCCTAATTTTCGATATACGTACTCGTGTTTGACGTTTGATATGCAAACAGGTCTCAAGGATACCTACAACTACATAAGAGAATCTGAAAAGATTGTCAAAATGCCAGTAACTACAGAAGCTACAAACGCCTTTGCTATACAACTGTTTGGTTTAAGTAGCACTATCGATCCGAGGAGGATATTCGATTTGATAGCAGCAGCATTTTCTTCGTATCCTGACAAGGATTATTGCATTATCTCTGTACCGTCATCAACAGCGTCTTCAGATTGTTTAAGTGGTCCACTTTTGAGATACTTTTCAGTAAGCAGCACACATACTTTATAAAGAATTTTTATTCAGTCTTCTTTTTTATAGCACGTGGCTCCACGCTCGGAATGCAAAATATCCGATTGTTTGTATGTAACTCACAGAAACTCTTTTCTCAGTGAAATTCAGGTCAACTTTTTGACTCAAAACGATGTTGCCGACGTCGAGAATATTTTATGTTTTACAGCAGCTCAAGGACGAGAGATTTACAACTTCGCCGACATACTGCAGAGCATAACCCAATTTTTGGAAAATCCGTGGTCAATTTTTGATGTTTTCATTATGCGATCGGCAGGTGTTATCATTGGTTTTGCAATACTAAGGTAAAGTTTTAATTGAATTCAATTTCAGTTTTTTTTTTTATTGATTTTCTGAAATTTTAGCCAAAACTGTGCAATGTGTGAACTACGGACCAACTATGAGGTGTTCGATAGCGATGATTATTTTCAAGATTGGACTTCGGGAGAGCTGAACTACTTATATATGCACCCTGCATTCAATTGGGAGTGGAGACATGTTGCTCGTGAGATATTTCGATTAACAGGATATTTTTCAATGCACTACAAACTTAAAAGAAAGGTTAGTTTCAATATTTTGTGTGTGAACTTTAAGAACCGGAGCGTCGTTATTTTTCTGTTTAACGTTACATGTTTACCTTCAACACTGTATACAAATTTTGTTAGATTCATGTAACTGCGCAGCTCAGGCACTTATATTTCTTCAATGGACAGTCGTTTTTGAGAATAATTAACTTCCTGATAGGGAAGTTTTTGCATTCACCACGAAAATCCTAAATGAAAATGTTGTGATAATTTTATGTTTCGAGGCGACTACAATGTTTTAAGACAGGTTTTAAGAAAATATTTAGATATATGTGTGTATTTTTTCTTCGCACGTAACGGTGCCAGTGTGAGAATCCTACTCACTTAACTTTACCTCCACAAGGAAGCAACGCCCTTGTCTTAGCCCGTGGATAAAGCATAACTTCGTGGGGCAGGAGAGTAGCCTTTGGCTAGAAATCATGTTCTTGTTAGTCAAGTTCTCGCATTTCGTCATATTGTTGGCTTATAAGGCAATATGTTATGATATGTATGCAACATATATAATATCGTCGTCTTCAAAATAGTCCCCAGTAGATATTATACTCTTGTTCCAATCCTCGAAACACTTCTCAAACTCGATCTTAGGAATAGTCCTGAGCTCTTCCTTCCAGCGACGCAGTTTTTATTTACTAAATCGTTGCAAATCTCTGTCCTTTTATAGGTTTCTTCAGTTTTGGGAACAGAACCAGTTATTTGTCACCAGTTATGACTCTTTTGAGCAAGTCAGAATCATCATTGACATCATTTAAAAGCTTCTGAGCGCTTCTCATGCGACGGTTCTTCTGATCAAAATTAAGAAGCTTCGGAACAAACTTCGCTGATACACGTCTCCTGCCCTAAGCATCCGAAAAAAATTCATGACACAAGCCGACCGATATGTCCACATCGTCTGTAACTTCTCTTGTGGTAATTCGACGATTTTATAAAACGTCATATAGGGTGATTCATCGTTAGGTTTGATTTATAATGTAAAATAAAACACATAAATTTTAAAGTGCACTTAAAATTTTTATTATCGGTTAAGAGAACAATTCATGCCATTTATTTGTTGAAAATGATATCATGTAAATATTGGCCAAAACTACGTCTAAGGTGGTCTATTCGGAAGGTCTAATTTTGTGCGAGTCATTCGAGCATAGCGAATGGTATCTCGCGGGTAACACGAGTAGTGCTGGCTTCCAAAGCGTCAATCGTAGCTGGCTTATTCTTGAAAAACTGAGAATTTGCATATCCCCAGAGAAAATGGTCCAAAGGTGTGATATCGTATGATCTAGGCGGCCAATTTACCGTCGCAAAACTTGAAATTAAGAACTCACTAAAATGATTTCTCAATAAATCCATTGTTTAACGCGCTGTATGGGCTCTTGTTTTTTTTTTTTTTTTTTTTATAATCACTCGCGCGCACCAAGGGGATATTATGAATACCCTTTTAGTGTCTTTTCTCCAGGGCGGGCGGGTGGTGTAGTAGTTTGAAACTCAGGTGTATTAGGTTTCGATATTTTTCCCAGAGGTGGTTGTCAAACTGGACGGGACGAGCAAGTGCATCCTCAACCAGTGGATCTCAGTACGTGCAAGTTGTTAGTTTTACATTTAGCCCAGCCAGCAGCCACTCCAACATCAGTGTTATGCCTTCATGTCAGAGTTGACGCCGACGGGAATCTCATATAACTACATACAAATTCTACGAAAAGACTTTTTCAGAGAATTGTCTCGCACGGGATTCGAACCCGCGACCCTCTGCTTGAGGAGTGTATGCATATGCCACTACACCACGGCCACCTCTGTTGAAATCAGAGCACATCGAGACCATGTGCTTGAATTTCAGTAAGCACATAGTCCGCTAACACGGCGCGATAATGGTTAACATTGACGGTAACATTCTGATTTGCCTCATTTTTGAAGAAATATGGACCAATGATTTCACCAGCCCATAAATCACACCATACAGTTGCTTTTAATGGATGTAATGGTAGCTCTTGGTATTCTTCAGGTTGCTCATCAGCCCAATTATGGCAATTTTGTTAATTAACGTATTCATTGAGCCAGAAATGGGCTTCATCACTGAACAAAATTTCACGATAAAACACCGGATTTTCATTGAGTTTTTCTAGAGCCTATTCACTGAAAATATGACACAAATCCAAGTTGCCAGACTTCAATTCTTGCACAAGTTAAATTTTTTACGCTTTAAGGCCGAGATCCTCACGTAAAATACGCCAAGTTCGACGAGAACGACGGCGAATCGATTCGTCACGATTTTTGCTTACACTCTCAGCTACAGCTGCTATAGTCTCTCCACTACATGCTGGATGTGGTCTAACTGGTCGAGTATCATCCACAAATATAAACTGGGACTCAAATTTACGAATAGTATTGGCAATAATGGTTTCAGTAGGTCGATTATGCGCACCGTAAATTCCTCGAATCGTACGAAAAACATTTCTAACAGAACGCTGATTTTCATAATACAGCTGAGCAATTTAAAGACGCTGTTGTAGTGTGAATCTTTTCATGATGACTTGCCAAATAATACTGAACAAAAGTGACAAAGCAGTTTGATAGGAGTTACGCGTAATATGTCAAAAAAATTCTATTGAAAATCAAACCTCATAATGAATCACCCCTTATTTTGTTGATGTGCTGGGGTGTCTAGAGCGATGTTTGTCATTGGTATTTTCTCGGCCATATGGGAAATGCTTTCACCACTTGTGAACATTATTTTTACTTAGAGGGCATGTATACCAACATAATACAAAAAAAAATATTTGACAGTCGACCTCTCCAAACCTGTGAACTTTCAAAATTTCCGTCATTTTCTGAAACCACATCGTATATATGTATACAATGGGGGAATCTGTGGATGTGGATCTGTGTATAGCTGCGACTTTTATTCGTGTATTGTTTTGCGTGTGCTAATGTCGCTGCGGAATTCTTGATTTTCTACAGTGTCTCCGCAAACCTTCCCTATTTTACAGAGGACTGGTTAGCAGTTTCTGCATTTCCTACGTCTGCTGTCTTAAGCAATATTATTTTCTTTGTCCTTTTCAGTGCAATTCCATCTGGATAACTTCACTCCATTTTTCCTCTGAGAGGGTCCTTTGGCTAATAATAACGCTTGCATGTGAAAAGTTGCTATCTGGTCTTCTGAAGCAATGCAGTAGAAAATTACGTGATCTGCATCCTCCTCCTGGTTCGGACAGGACAGATAAATTTGTAGAGGAGTCATGTCCGAATTTGTGCAGATATTTTCTGATCACACAATATTCGGTTACATACTGTGTGATGCAGAAATTTATTTCTCCAGCTCTTCTTTTTACCCAAGGTTCTATATTGGAATAAGTTAGTATTTCCATCTTCCTTGAATGGTATTATACCATCGGTTTTGCTACTTTTGAACTAAGATACGATTGTAACTTTTCTCCTTATGGATCCCACCAATTGATCTGTTATCTAGACGAGAACGTATTCCAGTGTGTATGCGTCTCATTTCATCGGCCATAATCAATGGACATCACACCAGTTGAAACGCCCACCGCTTCCTCTGAATCATTCCGGATGGCGTAGATTGTTCTCAAAGCGATTAGTTCATAAGTTCGCGATACCTTTCTCCTAGATTCTTTTATTGGCAGTGCGCTCGCCCATACTGGAGACGTGCACAGTATAATGGAGGTAAATATTTTCGAGAGTAATAATCTGTGACTGTAAGCGGGTCCTCCGATGTTTGGTATTAGTCTAGTAAGCGAGAATTGGGTGATCGATACTTTTTCCCTAAGTGAGCCTTAAAGCTAACTCTATTGTTAGTTAGCTAAGCACTTTAATACCAGTTTTGAATTTATGACTTGATCTCTTGCGCAGACTTGCATATATTCAACGGCCTTGCCACTGGTGATAAGAACTATTTCTGTTTTATGTTCTGCTAAGATCAAGTTTGCTATTTCAAGTCAAATTTTGACTCGGGAGATCGCTTCGGTTGTTGACGATTCTACTTCGTGGATATACTTAGCCAGGCTTACGATGGCAAGCTTATTACCTTCACGTTTAGGGGCTTTGGAAGCTTGAGGACACCGTTGTACATAATATTCCACAACAACCGGTAGTACACTTTTGTTACGAATCGATGGCTGTGCTTGATATTTCAGCCACTGATTTTGATATCGGGACCCAAACTAGTATTCTAACAGTGCGCTGCTCTCTTCCACTATTACCATCAGTCTGTTGGAAATGACTTTTTTACAACTTTTCCTATGCAAATGGGGCGATACGATGATAGAATTCCTGGAGGTTTATTTTTTTTGGTTTCTAGGTTCCAATGATCTGGGAATGTCCCCTCTTTAAGACAGCTGTAAACTACTAAGGGCTTTAATTAGTACCTTAGTCCTTACCCGGATTATGGATTATAGCGCTGACACATAACATATTTCTCTTCCTGTTAGTTCAGCCAACCAATTTTAAATAGCCTGCTCTTGAAGATGTTTCCCATATCCCCAAGAAAAAAACTTCACAAACCATCGACTGAGACCTATGCCCTTTATTATCTCAATATCAAACTGACACACCAGATACGAACACAAATAGAAAATCGAATTATTATCGTTGGATTTAATGAGGTGTGTAAAGGATTCCTAAAAGCTTTGATTTTTTCGTGAGTATTACAATAACATTTTTGAAAAGATTCTATTTATCATCGATACTTCCAGTCCAAGATCCAAAAGCATTCAATGCCTTAATATTACTGTCATCACGGATTGCCCAGGTTTCATCGAGGCCGAATATGACATCGATTCCTCCGTTGAGCAGAATTCAATGTTCTTCAATGCCAAAAATCAATTTAATGCCGACTATCTGAGAAGATTGGAGCTCAGAACCTGGATTCGATTCGTGGCAGGACCATTAAAGGGGATTGATAAGTAAGCCTTCATTTATTTGTACACATAAAGCAGGACAAACACACTTGTATCATATAGGGACGCAAAACGCATCATTTTGGCCAATGGAACAAGTCTTCACTATGAGCGATTATTTCTAATGTGTAGTTCAAGATCTGGTGCACCGAAATCATATCCTACAGTGCCAGTTAATTATTTAGAAGCCAACTCACGATTAGATAAAATTATTTTTTATTATAAAATTCGGACGCTAGCACAGAAGATTCTGGAACATCCATTGCCAATACTAGTTTATGGCAGAGTTGCTATGGCCCACTCATGTGTGAATACTCTAATTGAATTGGGCATTAGAGCAACGCAAATTTGTCTTATAGTTCCCCAAATGACTGATGAAATGGATTTTCCTGAGGCACTTCATGATGAGCACGTGATGTCTTTGGTATACTCCATGGAAACAAAGATGGGAATCCAAATCTATAAAGGCTACAAGATCGTTGATTGGTATCTACATCCGCAAGAAAATGCCATCGAGAGTGTGATTTTTGAATCGAAATTCGAACGTATAGCGATAAAGTGTTTGGCCTTTATTGGGTTCAATGGAGATGCGTTGTCACATCAGATACGAGAAAGTAAGTAACATATCCCTCGATGTAATGATGGCGACAGAAACTATTTAATAACGAGTACTAACTCAATTAGACTTAAATTATCGACACCGTAACACCAAACAATCAAGTTTAGCTTATCTGCAAAGATTGACAGTATATCTAGTTTGTTGCTTTGTTCACGTAATACCTTTCTTATCATCAATGGTTACGATGAGACGAGATGGTAGATTAGGTCGCCGCCTCTTTGTTATGCGATATTTCCACATTTTCTCTTCTGTCAACTTTTTTTTCTGTCGAAGCAGAGCACTCAAATCAAAGAACTAGTTCATTGTACCATGTAAGCTTCTTTTAATATAATGTTTCAGTCTTTCGAATAGAGATGTGTAAGCCCTTCAGTGATAATGAGCATATAGTACCAGCACCCACCGTGTGCAACACCGAGTACCTGCAGCCTTATGCGAGTGTAGGCCGTACATTTACAAAGGTAGTGCTTTGCGGTGTCGTCATCACTTTCATAGCAAGCATCACAGGATGTGCTATGACTTATGCCCACCACATTTAAGTGGTTAACAAAAGTGTAGTGCCCCGTCACGACACCAATAAGAGACCTGCAGTCTTATCTGCTGAGGGACAGCAGGAAGGTTGTGAAATATTCGGTTGGTCCGGCTGCCAACTACATTGGTGCTGATATGAAACCCAACTCTCAATAGAAGCCTTAACTGAGGACACAGCTCTGAAAATCTCACCTCTGAGCATTGCCTGGCAAGATCATCGGTGATTTCATTTCCCGTGATGCCATTGTGACCTGGGACCCAGATAAGATTCAGTGGATTTAGTCTTCCAACTGCATTCA
The DNA here is from genome assembly GCA_907269105.1 of Volucella inanis. Taxonomy (NCBI): domain Eukaryota; kingdom Metazoa; phylum Arthropoda; class Insecta; order Diptera; family Syrphidae; genus Volucella; species Volucella inanis. The sequence continues at coordinate 87,005,806 of OU026155.1, read as the reverse complement.
GAAGTGTCTTGAATTCGCGAACTAATAGCCAAGCTGCCACTACAGATGCAAATCTAAAGTTCTTCCGGAAGACATCAGCGCCGCATCTTATATCAGTCTTGGATGACCCGACTGAAGATCCTGAAGTCGACTGTAATCCTTTCCTGGCTCAGACTCGAAACTATTCTCAAGCACAGGGAAAGTCGACGTCGTATCAGGCTTTCTGTCCATAAGACCAAAGTCATAAGACAGTCGGTGCGCAAATTCATCAAAGCGTGTTGTACCAAAGAACGCTTCTTTTTAAACGGAAGATAGCTTTGAGAGTGCAGCCCATGACATACATATATTAAATATCAAGGGGAAGGAGATTTATAAACGCGTCTAGAACGGAGTCAGGCGTGCTAGAAAAAACTCCCATGCAGCTGAGATAGACGCTTATTTGGAGTGTGGTATAACCAGCAGTGGTGTACTTTCGAGAGAGCGTGTTCAGACAATTGACGCATATGATACAAGATGAGTCAGGCCTGACAGCTTTCTCCTATTCGTAAGGAAAATAACCTCTGTTTTGAGAGTATTGACGAAAGCCCATTTCTAGAGTGCGCATTAAACAGTGAGTCGACCAACAAGCACCATAGCAGTGGGGACAGTTTACCTCCGCCATCACATATTGGCCACAGTCAGCATCCGCAACGAATGTTCTATTCACCAACATTGTTTTTATCCACAAAACGTCAAAAGTTGCATTGTCGAAAGCACGCTCAACGTCGACAAAAATGTCCAGGGCGTATTTCTTTTACTAGATTTTGAAGCGCACTCTCGCAAGATCTTTCACGATAGTAGGCGTGTTGCATCGCAAACAAAGTCGACGCATTCGCAAGGCATTTTTGCGCACATGGATTTCGACCATTTTCTCCATGCATTTTGATAGATAGGAGTCAGACTTAGAAGTCTGAAGTACGTGAGAGAAGGCGTGTTGTACTCTTTTTCGATTTTCGGTATTATGCCATTGTCTGGCTGGAAGTAAAGATACTCTTCAACGATATCAGCAGGTAATCCTAACCTTTTTGTAAAAAATTGCGTTTGTTGTGTTGTTTATGTCTGCAGCAACTAAAGCCTGGTTCTGACTGCTACTTAACATTTCCATCCCAGTCCCTATAAACCAGTTGTAATTATTTCGTTGTTCTTTTCTGAACCTGGTAGGTCTTATAATGTATTTTCTGAAGAAGACAATACTTTCTCCGTGCTTATCATTTTCTGATCACGAAGGTCTGGAGACAGTTTTCTTTCCTTTGTTAGCCCTTTGTTCTGCTGTGGATGCTGGGTCGCTTCTGAAATAAGGTTGGTGGACCGGTAGATGTCGTAATATCAGGTTTCCCTTTAGTGCCGTCACTATTCTCTCCAGAATAGATTCTAAATTTTTTCAAGATATGGCGATCTAAGGCTATGAAGTCTTTAGTTCTTTATAAGCAACCACCACTTCTATCCGCTTTTGAGATATGGTAGAATTCGTATACGGATAAATCATAGATGAGGGAGCCTAATACCAAACTGGTTCTCGACGAAGAGCTTCCGCCATTTATACAATATGGAATATACACCCTGACTGACTCGAACTGCAACTTTTTAAAATACAATAATTTTTTTATTTTTTGATAAATTTTATTGTGCCCAAACAAAAAATTTTGGAAAATACATCAATTTTTAAATTGTATCAGTAGTTTTCAATATGTCCGCCTTTGGCGCGAATAATGGCCTTGAGACGGCCGAAAAAAACATCGCACGCTGCATGCAAGTGGCTCTGCGGTATTTTGGCCCATTTCCGGCGAAGTGCTTGTTTGAGGTGGTCCAAGCTTCGGTATTTTTTAGTGCCAACCTTCGCCTTCAAAATACCTCAGATAGAGAAATCCTACGGATTTGCATACGAAGAATTTGCAAACCATTGTGTCGAAGAAATGAAGTGTGGAACTTTGTTTTTTAACCAATCTTGTTTGACGCGCGCTTTGTGAGACTGAGTATTGCCCAAGGCTTCAATACTGCCTCTAAGACAGTTTCACGGTATACAATCGCATTAATTTTGTCGCCACGGTCCAAAAATACGAGCGGAGACCGACCATCGGCGGTTATGGCGGCCCAAACCATCACCATCGGTGCTGTCTGCTTTCTGGTGGCCGTCCGGAGGTGTAAATTTTCGAAAGTTTACTTTCTGGCAAGTAAACTCGATCATTTTGTTTGTTGACATATTGCTCGATAACAAATGGCGACTCATCGGAAAAAACGAAATTCGGCAACTCACCACTTTCGTGCAAATGTAGCAACTCCTTCGCTCTTTCGACTCTAATTTTTTTCTGTTGCGGTGTAAGATCGTGTGCTTTTTGGAACTTCAATGGCTTGAGCCCAAGCCATATTTTGAGCTCACGAGCCATTTTTCTTCCACTTCGACGCGGATTTCGCCCAATTGAGAAGCAAATCGTTTAAAAGGTTTGTAAATAATAAAATTATCTGTCATGTGTCAAAATTTGAGCTCACTGTCATGAACGGTTTGAAAATTATAGCAGTCTGAAGTTGGTTGCAGTTCGAGTCAGTCTGGATGTAGTATTCGAAATTCTTTCAGAGTTTTAAAACAAACCATGTGGTGATGGTCTATTAAATTCATCTCATAAGATGTGTCTCAGTTTATGAAAAGTACCTCTAATGAGGTGTAGGTGTTTACTAGAGTAAAGGAACACTGGCGAGGTTTTGGGAAACTCTATCAGAAAAGGTTTCGGTAGTCACTTGCGGTTGCACCCATTAAACGTTAAAGTTTCTTAATATGGTTCTTCTATAGTGTTTAAGTGTTAACGATGTCGTCTTAATTGTTTGTTCCAGAGATTGGCAGTCTATATATTCCGTCTGGGATTCCCACAAAGACATCATATCCCTAATTCTCAATAAATTCTCGAAAATTCTATCAAGTAGATCGTAGTAAAATTTCACTAAGCCATCCTTCCTCTGACGTTTATGAAGCGGAAGCAGTTCTGTTCAGTCTTCTTTTAACAACAAATATGCATTCGAGCAAACACTGTTTCTGCTTTCCATAGAATTTACCACAGTAAGTTCCTTTTTTGCCCGGTGTATCCATCTAAAATATTAGTATTGTACTCATGTCCTCTTTTTATCTTCCTAGGTCTCAGTAATTTGTTTCGTGTTTTGCTTACTCCGGTCGCCAATAGAAAGAGATTATTCTTGTTCTGGGCTATCGTTCCCCAACATACCAAATATAATTTTCTACGAGTTTTGCTCGTTAACCAGCTACACATCGTTTAATCTAGAGAGTACTTACAAGGGTAGTCCTCGTAACACATAACCTGGTTATGTGCGCTGCCGCCATCTTTATTTTGATATCCTAGTTAGATGCCGACGACTTTTTTCAAATAACCTAATCTTTGGTTACTGTGATATAGTTCTTACCATAAACGTACGTGGCTGCTAGTTCCATCTATGTAGATAATTCCGATGGGAAGAGTATGTTTTGGAAGCTTCCGCGAGGGCTCAGTTACAAGCGTGCTCGTGTCCAGCAATCCGAATTGTTTTCGACATTGTTGAAAATTCCAGAATCCGTAACAATAAAAATTAACGATAGAAGTGAACCAAAAGTTGCCACTGTAACAGAAAAAATAGCAAAAATTTGTGCCAACAATATACAATAAAAAGACTCAGTTGTTGTCTTTAAATGAGAGGACCATTTCTTATGGGTATTGAAGCAAGTCAGTCCGAGAAAATAGGTGTTCGAATTTACACCCCAATCTCTAGCAAATATGCGCATACTGTGGTGATAATGCCACTCGAAGTAACAGAACCAATTAGAGTACTGCAGTTTAGAAACAGGGCAAATTTTGATATGGATTTGTTTTATGTCTGAAGTTCTAGGCATCTGAGCAAACACCTGACTACAATGCACATCAAAGCAAGATTTGCCACCATAAGCCTGATACGCGTTCGCGCCACTATTGTCAAAGATTGCTTTTTAGAGCTTCTCGACCAGATGAGCAATGTCTTAAGCAAGACGTTTAGATGGTTCTTGATGATTTTAATGTCAATGGAATCAGATTTATTGATTTTAGTGAATCATATGTAGATAATGTTACTGAAAATTCTGTTGGATTATGTATAACGCCTGTCTGCTATAAAGCGCATGTAGTCCTACACGTGATCTGATCGACGGGCTTTAAGTCATTCTGTCAAAACTGACCTTATTTTCTGACTAATATAGTACTTAAAGGTATTAAATCCAACTCCCCAAAGAAGCATAGTACTTGTGTGTCATCGTGAATAGCCAACTTTTCTACACTAAACATGTTATGTCGAATCTTTGGATCTGCGCGCCTATAATAAGGTCATTTATCTCTTATGTATTTGTTGTCTGTTTTCACTGCTGCTGTCTCAGCTGCATGTGGGCTCTCCTCTGGAGGCATTGATGAATATCTCTCCCCTTGATATTCATACCTTGAACTGCACTCTGAAATGTGTTTTTCGTTTAAAGAGAAGTAGTCGCACTTTTGTCTTTTGACTCTAGTCTTATGGGCACGTCGTCTGATGCGATGACATCAGAACTCCTGCTACGGAAAAAAATAAAAATGGCTTCGACCACTATCTGAGCCAAGAAAAGAGTGTGGTTTTGTCTTCACAGATGCGTGCAAAACCGATTTAGAACGCAGCGCTAGTGTTTTTCTGGATAACGACCATTGGGAAATCTTGTTTTGTCTTTGAAGCAAAAATATATATAATCCAGATGCACCGAACTCGGTGGAAGGGCTAGCGACAGCCAAACTGCGCTTAAAGCCATCCTTAGCCCTCTTACGACTTATAAGAATGGATGACATCATTAAACGCAGACGGAAATCTGAATTCACTAGGTTTTATCTGGATCGCAGGTCACAGTTGGATCACAAGAAATGACATCGCCGATGAACTTGCTGGGCAAGGCTTAAAGAAAAATTTCTCAAAACCCGAACCCACGTTAAGTTTACCTTTGCCCTCAATTAGGGCTCATGTAGACGGCATGACTCTTCAGGTTGCTGCAAATCAAACGACGTCTCTAAGAGATTAGCGGTTTTTCTGCTGTTACTCAGAAAAAAAAAACTTATTTTAAGCACTTAAGTCCGCGACGCTTGCTGTAAAAGTGATGAAGACACCGTGGAGTACTACGTATGTTTATGTCCGACCTAAGCTCACATCAGCTTGCAGATACTCGGCGCTGGCGTGGTGTGTAGTGAGCTCTGGTACTGAGGCATCATTCTTCGAAAGACTGAGATTTCAGTAAAAACAATATACAAGGTCTAATTCTTTGTCTGAGTGCTCTGAACCGACAAGGAAAAACAAAACGACTTTAGTGGGGAGCCGCCAACGAGTGTATCAGCCTCTCATCAAGAAGAGGGAGTGAATTAGAGAAGCATCAGATTGAGCTCATGATGAAGAGATGTTCCAAACTTGGCAAAGTCACAATGCCGAACGAAACTAATATTCCGTTTTAAGGCAGAATTAACCCTTTACTGCAGCTGCAGGACTAGACGGATAATCTGCTGTTTGATCAACCCTTAAGAATAGACATCCTTTAAGCAGGTTTTTGTCAGTATGGTTTCAAACATGCTAGCTCAATTTGGTATTCATTTTACAGTAGATCTTGGAAATCATTTATGGGTCCTTTAATCACTTTACGGAAGCATAGACGAGTAATATAGACCTATGTTACGTCCAAAATTCCAGATTGATAGTGGATACATAACCGTAGAAATCAAGTGAAGAATCGATCTTGACAATTGCTGTTTTTTGGAGACTGAGAAATAAATCACTCTCACGAACATCAAGTAAATCACTCTATAAGATCCTTCTCGCCCAAGCCCTTCTGAAGGCACTTCACCAGAAACTCATGAATAAGCGCTTGGTTTATTCTTGAAAAAAATTCTTCGAGTCCTGCAAGAAACAGTATTGGCAACACAGCGAAAGCTAGGAAGGCCAGAAGTCATAAGCTTAAATGACAAGGACATACCGAGCGAATGAAAACCACCGCTATGGCCTCAAATGCTTTCTAATCCATGCCGGATGGAAAATGCAGCAAAGCAAGATCTTGTTTTAGATTACTCGTTCAAAAGGAAAAAGATTTTCTACGAAAATTGTGATAACATTCCGAAGCGATTATCGCAAGATCTCACCAAAGGGAAATGAATGATGTCATCCGAATGACAGTTGGTTGTTAGGGAGAATCTAAAGTCTGAATATAAACTTCACCAGAATAAAAACTATTACAGAACTTCCTCATCTTCAGAAATAAAAGGCGAGGAACCGGAAGATGTTCTCTACCTTTGGAATATCAACATCATGGATAGAACATCATACGGAAGAAGAAAGGCAAAATTAAACGTTAAAAGGTATTTTAAAACTAAAAGCCAGGGATAGCCTGAAAATATCCGTCAGTATTACAAAAAAGCTACAAACAAACTCTAAAGGTTAAAGTGCGCATTTTTTAGCATTATAAATACAAAGTTCGATAAGTCAATAAATCAGAATCCTAGAGATATAACAGAGATTGAGGTGGCAGTAGTTTCAAGGAGATGACTTCTATGTAATATAACAAATTAACCTGTCCATTCAAGACATCCAGACTCATGGCAGTCTGGAAAATACTGGACATAATATCGCATGGCATAGTCGAAGCTAGTATTGAAATATAGAATATAATGATGAATAAGCTTCACACTGGTGCGAAGTCTCACGTGTTAATTAGAAACTTTATGAAAAATTTGCTATTTCGGGGCACTTTTTCGTGTTTATTATTCATCAATTAATAAATATTGTCGTGTTTTGCTATTTTGTAATGACAATTAATTAATTTAAAGTTTCAACCTCTGCTCATTTACTCATTTTAATATTTAACAGCTTTGAGGGCTCAAAACATAGAACTGGTCAACAACAGGGTTCTGATAGACCAACATCTTCGCACAAACATCCCACATGTTTACTCCTGTGGAAGGATAACACAATATCAAGAAACCCTATTCGCCAAGCAGAGTGAGCAACGATTTTTCAATCAAATAGAAATTGGCAAAAAGGTCTTTATAAATAATGACATGTCCTGTAAAGACTCCTTAAATTGTTTGCATCTGATTTTAGTTAGCAAAAATTTTTATCGAGGAACGTCTAACTGGACGGGAAGAATTTATGTTGGAGTCCAATTTTACGAAGCCAATCTTCAGACAAGCTGAGCTCATTGGTGGTTTGGTTTATGCAGGTCTACGCAAACCTGGCCGAAGTGTACCTTGTGAGATTTCGAAAAACTTTTCCAGTTATGGTCATGATTTGATAACGACTGATGGACAAGGCGAATACTGTCGAGTTAGTCTTAATAAAAATGGATTTGTTAACGAAATTACTTGTTTGACTCGAAAGGTAGATTGAAAGTTTTCAAATTTATTCATGTTTTAAACAGCCCATTTCAGTATTCAAGTTTGGAAATCCTCTTTCGAATTTATAACATTCACGAGTCAATGTTGAACAACATGAAAAGAAGATGTGCACTGGGGGAGATTACGAGTTTATTGGATTTTTTTCACGAAAGCAGTTTCTCTATGATAATTCATGATAAATTTAAGCTCCTTAGAAAAAGAATTCGTATGAGGAATCTTGAATGTGTGAAGGATTTCATTAATGATAAAAAAAAGGTATGAAATTAGTTTTAAAAACATTTTCCCATCAGGATTACTTCCTTTTGTTTTAGATTGGTCGATCGGAAATTCAGAAATATTTGATAGACAGAAGGATGCAGGAACATATGCAGAAGGACATATTTGCCTTCATTAAGAAACATTTCCTATCTCTGCATCCGCAATATGCACTACCGGAAGACTTTGCGAATTGAACTGAAATGAAAAATTCGTTTTTTCGTTTTCTTTTTTTACGCTGTGAGCAGTCCTATTTTCTCTGCACACTTTCTTCTAAGGCCTACAAGGCTTACATCAATTTCTATCCTGGCTACCACTCCTTTCAAAATTGTAGAACAGGAATTTACTGCGTTTAAGTCTCTTTTGTCCTTTGATCCTTTTGGCTAGACTAATATACTCGACTGTTTCGATAAGGAACAGCTTACAGTTAATCCCAGTTGGTTTGTTATTTCTCGGCTGGTAAAAGAGATTAGTATGGTTGTCTCAATAACCTAGCTTGATCCGCCATTTTATACGTTTGAATTAAGTTTAGATCGGCAGAAGGTGTGTTGGCATTGTATAATTTGGGTAAACACTAAGCGGGACTTTCCAGTTCTGTGACTATGAATGAAACGAAGCTTTCAGATTTATATATGTAGTGTACTACTAGCATCCCAAAAACAGCAGGTTAAGAGTATTTATTATTTTTTTTTTTTTAAAGATGTTGTGAATTATATATATGCGGATAAAAATTTTCATGCGGTCCCATGCAGTCCTCCATCTAGGTACTTATCGCGTCCAATACTGCTTGATTTCAGTGGGAACCGATGCTTTCAGCGTGGCGAGGCCGTTGATCATCCAGATTTTGAGAGTTATGCCCGAGTTATGTCTGACCACATAAGAACCACACTTGTTGCAAGTTAATCTTGACGGCTTAGCAAAACAAAAAAAAAAAAAGAATAAATTCTTTCGGATCACCATATGGAATGCCTAAACAATGAGCAGGTCATGTGCACTCAAACTACTGCTGGAGGCCAGTAAGAAGTGTATAAAGAGAATATCATTTCCATCAAAGAAAGGATGGGCTGCACAAAAAATAGATTAAAAATATTAATATACAACCGGAAACGGTGCCCAGATAATTGACTTTGCTGCTGGGGAAATATAATTATAGCTAAGACACGTTTTTCCCACTTCAGTATTTACCAGGGAATATTCCCTAAAGTGATCGCGTTGTGATCGATTCAAGGCATTCCTCTAGTCATTTTAGATTCCCAGTGACCAAAACTTACTAAATGGAGTGAAAAGTAAACTCCTTGACTGCCAGAATGCGCTGCTTCTGCTGAAGTTCGTTCATATTTAGGCAGACATGCCAAATTTCAGTGCGATACTGTCTTTAGTTTTGTTTTGACAGCTGATTGTTGTTCACGTGTTTGGCATCATGTTGAGTATGGACAAAAACGATTTTCGTTCTCTCATAAAACATTATTTTTTGAGAGGCAAAACGGCGAAGGAAACAAAAGAAAAGTTGAATATATATTATGGAGCTATTGCTTCGTCAGATTACACCGTCAAATATTGGTTTCAAGAGTTTCGTAGTAACTCCACTACCGATCAAGTCCCCAGCGGCAGGCCCTCCGATGCGGTTACAGAGGACAATGTCAAAAAAATACATGGAATGTTGTTGGCTGACCGGAAAGTGTAGGTGCGCGAGCTAATACCACAAAGATTAGTGCCGCGCATACTCACTCTTGACCAGACTTCGGCACGAGTGCTCCGAAGCGGCCGAGGGAGGCTCGATGGCTTGGAAAGGTTATGACGTTGGTTTTCTGGGATTGTCATGGCATACTCTTCGTGAACTACCTCGAAAAAGGAAAAACCATCAACAGTGAGTATTACTGTGCATTATTGGAGCAATTGAAGGCCGAAATCGCTGCAAAACGGCCTCACATGAAGCGGAAAAAATTTTGTTTTTGCAAGACAATGCACCGGCATCGCATCCACCACGCAACCACGTCTAAAATCAATGACTTACGGCTCCAATTGCTGTCCCATCCACCGTATTCGCCCGATTTGGGTTGAGGCTGCGATTAATTCGAAGGTAATCTTTTTAGGGTCCTTAAGAGGAAGAGTGACAAACTTATATATATGCGTAATTGCGAGACCCTATTTAAGAAGAGAAGTTCAACCTACATTTGATATGAAAATTACGGTCAGTTCAGTCAAGCCAGTGAAATAACACGATATTTCAGAATTCTTCTTCTGAACACTTGAAATATCATCGGGTCCATGTGTCTTATAAATACTTAAGATTTCAAACTACCCATGTAGATTTTTTTGCAGATTGCATCTGGGTTGAACTCGAGGCGGATATTTCTCTTTAAAGTGGTTCTAATTTGGGTTACTGGAAGGCAAACAGGTATTAGCGTATAAGCGCTAGCACGCAGATCCAGCTATTTTTACCTTGGTACCGTTTTAGTGCTATGTACGGCACGTTTAGAAGTATTTAAAGTAACTTGTATATAGTTTTTCCAGTCCCGCTCTGATCTAGATAACTTAGCAGATCTGAACTAGTTGGTACTTTTATTGTAGATTTTCTAAAGGCCTTGTCATTCTTACTCTACCACAGAATAAAATTAAGGCACAATGTGGAGAGGAAATGAGGATGCTGTTAAGTTCTTTAAATTCTAGCTATGATTTTGGAATATGATTTCTGCATTCAGCCAATTTAACATGAACGATCCTATTGTGTTTTTCTAAATTAACGCTCCCACAATTGGGGTTGATGATGGTTGGTGACAATTGCCTTTTAGATATGTTTAACTGCAAGTATCAGTTATGTATCGAATTAGAAAGGAGTAGAAGTTATAACAATGAACTGAACAAGATAAGTGACCTAGTTGACATGGTATTAAAAGTCAAAACTCATCATGCAGCGCATCGGCTTCAGAGTTCATTCTGTATGGACAAAGTGTTAAAGAGAAAACTCCAAATTGGGGCCATGCCCAAACGAAAAGGGGCTTAATTTTGACAATTAAAGGTGGTTAGTTCAAAATCGGGTGTCGAGAACTTGATTGATTGATCTTAGGCATACTTTGGAACATATACTATTTCCTATTTTTTTTCTTTTGATGACATCTTTTAATTTAAGTAGATTTTGGGCCTTCTATCAGATCGATCCTTAGTTATCTGCCTCAAGTCCTTGTTATCTTAAACAAGGCTGTAGGCAACGTAATTCTTCGTGGTATCATTTCGCCCATATTTCGCCAAAGCAGACGTAAGAGCAGCTAAAAGATCAGCTTTTTGGGGTGTCCATGCTTCTGCGCCGCATAAATTTATGGAGATAATGATATAGAATTTGCTTTTCAATTGCTTGCCAAGCCCAATAACGGTTGACAAGGACTATTCGTCTATTAACTTTATTCGTGCGGTTTGCTAAGAGATGGCGTAACTTGTATTATTCCATTGTTATTATTCCATTGGAACATGCGTTGAAAAGCTACTGTCATTGTACGTCATTTCAGTATATGTCATTCATTTGAAGCGTAAACAACAATAATTTTTTTTCACTCAAATATGTCGAAATTTGTGCCTGAAAAAGTGTTTTTGCGAGGAGTTCTTCTTCATTACTTTAATATAAAGTAATGACGAAAGTCATCGTATTTTGTTGGAAATCTATGGTGAACATGCGCTAGCTGAGCGAACACGCCAAAAGTGGTTTGCACTATTTAAAAGTGGTAATTTTGGCTTGGAAGACGATGAACGTCCTGGGCAGCCAAAAAAGTTTGAAGATGAAGAACTGGAAGCATTACTCTCTTTGGGTGTCACTCAAGCAGCCATTTCAAAACGTTTAAAAGCGGCTGGATATATTCAAAAGCAAGGAAATTGGGTTCCACATGAACTCAAGCCGAGAGACTTCGAAAGGCGGTTTTGTATGTCCGAAATGCTGCTGAAACGCCACAAACGGAAGTCATTTTTGCATCGGATTGTTACTGGTGGTAAAAAATGCATCCATTACGACAACCCCAAGCGCAAAAAATCATATGTGAAACCCGGCCAACCAGCCAAATCAACGGCAAAGAAGAATATCCATGGCGCGAAGGTAATGCTCTGTATTTGGTGCGATCAGATGGGTGTGCTGTATTATGAAGAGAGCAGTAGCCGAAAAACGCAGGGAATATACGACCAGACACGAGGCAATAATTTTTCATCATGACAACGCTCGGCCCCACGTTGCTATTCCGATGGGAAGTCTTACCCCACCCGCCTTATAGCCCAGACCTTTCCCCTTCTGACTATCATTTGTTCCGGTGGATGCAGAACGCCCTCACTGAAATACGGTTTGCATCAGAGCAGAATATCAAAAATTGGCTTGATTCATTCTTGGCTGCCAAGCCGGCGCAGTTCTTTTGCGATAGGATCCACAAATTGCCAGAAGGATTGGAAAAAGTCATAGCTTCAGATGAGCAATACTTTGAATAATACTATTGTTCATGTTTTTCTTAAATAAAAGTTCAAATTTTGAAAAAAAAAAAACCGCACGAATTAAAATACATATCCAATATATATTTTTGGGTTTTGGTCTTAATACTCACACATATCTTTACTAACAACTCCACTAGTTTTGCCCGATTATGTCAATCTGGATATGCGAGAAGTTGAAAAGATTTTTGAGATATTGTGCCCCTTAAGTTCACCTGAGTGTTCATTTTCATCTACAGATTAGAGCAGCGGAAGTCTCTATCGCTATCTTATAAAACTGAAGGAGTTAGGCAAAAAAATTCCGAACCAGACATGACTTTGTGCAGCTCGCTTAAGGGTCGCATTCTATTGTATTTGGTTAAGTGAGCTTGCCTTTAAGCTTTTCTTGACCAAATTTAAGGTGGTGCATGCTCTTTATAAAATAATTGCCTTGAGATGGGAAAAGTTTGGCTGCTGAGCCGCTGTCTCCAATTGCTGTTTTATTGTTTGGATATGTATATGTGTTCGAACATTACATTATATTACAATACATTACTCGGTTTTCCACTTCATGGATAAAGTTCACACAGGCGAGCGACGTAAAACAAGCATAAATACAAGAAGATCACAGTTTCTCAGTTTCTCTGACAAAGATTATTCGAAAGTTCGAAGCTCGCAAAGAAACATTTTAATTAATTGCTCTTTTGAATGAAATTACTGCAAATTTGTCTATTTTAAAAATTGGCACTAATTTTAGATACGTAGATACGGCATACGGTAGATGTTTTTCCCAAACATTTGCTTTACAAGTGTAGAAGTACAAAAAAAGGTTTTGATTATTAAAGTGCGGACACGTGCTGAAACTAAAGCATTAACCGACATATGAATTTGAAAAAAATTCTGCGCTCTCTAAAAAATAGAAAACAAACAAAAAATTCTTTATAGTTGATGATTAATAAAATACCGGAACTGAAAATAATAAATAATTGGATTCTGGGTGTAAACTATGTTATTATTTTTTCATTCCAATTACATCGATAATAATAAGACCGCTTTGGATAATCCAGATTAAATAGCCATTAGGCTATTTGTCACCAAACGAGTATTTTATATATTTTTGAGTTTAAGCTCTTAATGTTAAAAACAAAAAAAAAAAAAAAAAATACACTCAGCCAGCTATTCACTCTAGATTTTCATTTAAATAGAAAATACCCGCAATTATTATTTTCAGTTGATAGGTTAAATGGGTTAAATACAATAAATGTGTTGAAGAAGAAGCAATTCCCTTTTTAAATAACAATGACGCTGGAAGCCTTAATAACTTTTCAAGTGATCTTTGTTAACACGGGAAAGATACAACACCTGCGTGGTACTTGCTTGATTTTCTGAAACGTTTTTCAGCTCTTTACAACTGCGAACTGTGTTCACAAATCACTGCCACTTCCGTCATCTTATGTTGACGTCTATAGATTCTTGATCTGCTCTCAAATGGAGCTCTTTGAAATGCAGTTTGTCCAGAAAATATTCAGCGTGACGCACGGATATCTTTTTAAGAATGCCTACAACTTTACGCAACTGTGATGGTTACCTGGCATGTAGAAATGCGAGTACATCCTCAACGTTAGCGCTTAACAGTTGCCACTTAGTCTTAGTAACATTGAAGTAAATTTTCTTGGCTTTGCATAGTAGACTGCTCGCTGTTTTTCCCGTCCTGCCTTTGCTATCCTCATGCTACTGTCTATCAAACCGATAATTCCTAGTTAAAGAAAATTATCAACTTTATTTACTTCCTGCGGTGCAATTTTGAGTTGAAAAAAAGGGCTTAAGTGTTTATTCCATTTGTGATAAACCAAATAATAATTGCCCTGGATTATAAGTTCTCAACTATCGTCAAATGTTTCAGGAAAAATTTCGTTTTCCATTGGTATAGCAACGTCAGTACTGGGCGGCTAAAATCCGTGGAGCCCTCTAGTTATATGAGATACGTAGCCCTAACAAAACCGATGATTCCGCCAAGAATATGCCTCTTGCAAATGGCTCCGCTTATGAACTTCTTTACTTTATTAAGATCTATACTATATGCATTTCTCTATTTGGAACCATAAGATGTTAATATGGTCGATGCTGTAAGATCTAGAGTAGAAGCCTGCTTGTACTCTATGAATAACACATGTACTATACCATACCACTCTAGGAAATCTCTCAGATTTGCAACTTAATGATCATTATTCTGTTTCGGTTTTTTTTTATGGGCTGGCCATGACTGAATATAAGGAAAAAATTGTAAGTTAAGCATCTAGTCTTACCGCTGTTTTTTCTTGACCGCAACCATTGTGTTACTATGGATTTTCTTGTTGATAAATACCAATTCGTTGTTTAGACATCAAATTGATATACCTCTATTGCGTATATTGCAATAGAGTCCTCAAAGCACGTAGAAATTATACTTTGTGACCTCAATGACAGAATAGAAATGGAAGGCTCCCTTAGTAGTAATGTGGGTTTACACACCCAGTGCAACTTCACTTCCGGAAACGGGGATAGGAAGGTAGATGGGAGATAAGGATAACTAAAACACGGTGAGAAGGTTTAACGGCAGACGGATTCAACCGCAAGATACAACCATGTCTGGTACCTTTATCAGAGTTAGTAGTGGCAATGATCCCAGGAGGTCATCAGAAATGGTAGCAAGAGCCCGTGATGAATACCTTGTGTTGCTAACAAGGAGAAGGCGGTATTGTGCAACTCTGCATCCGAGATCGAAGGCTGATGACTAGCAAAGCACAAAATTGAACATCTCCAAAGAAAACAGAAGAAGTTAAAAAAATATAAGGTCAAAGTAATTGAAAGATGCTCCTACAGGAATGATGCTCGAAAATCTAACCAACAGGTACGAAAATGTAAGAATGCTGCAACCCTGACTGACTCGATCTGCAACTTTTTAATTTTTTTATAAATTTTATTGTGCCAAAGCAAAAAATGTTGGAAAATACATCAATTTTCAAATTGTATCATTCGTTTTTAATATGTACACCTTTGGCGCGAATAATACTCTTGAGACGGCCGAAGAAAGCATCGCAAGCTGCACGCAAGTGGATCTGCGGTATTTTTCCCCATTCCCGGCGAAGTGCTTGTTTGAGGTGGTCCAAAATTTGGTATTTTTTAGTGCTAACCTACGCCTTCAACTACCCCAGACAGAGAAATCCAACAATCCATTTTGTCGAAGAAATGAAGTGTGGAACATTGTTTTTTAACCAATCTTGGTTGACGCGCGCTTTGTGAGATGGTAACGAGTCTCCGGTGTCCGACCGAAATGATTGTTTGCTCAAGGCTTCAATACTGCCTCTAAAACAGTTTCACGGTTTACGATCGCATTAATTTTGACGCCACGGTCTAAAAATTCGAGCGGAGAGCGACCATCGGCGGTTATGGCGGCTCAAACCATCACCATCGGTGCTGCCTGCTCTCTGGTGGCCGTTCGAAGGTGTAAATTTTCGAAGGACCTCTCTGGCAAGTAAATTTGGTTATTTTGTTTGTTGACATATTGATCGATAACAAATGGCGACTCATCGGAAAAAACCAAATTCGGCAACTCACCACTTTCGTGCTGAGTAGCAACTCCTTCGCTTTTTCGACTCTGCCGATGTTGCTGTTCTTTTATGACAACCTCCATGGCGCTGCCAGTATCACGGTAACGAGCTATGGTTCGAGACACAAATGATTTATTCACGTTGAGGTGCTGGAAGGCTCTAAAGATAGCTACTTTTAGTTTTAAAGCCAAATATAAAGCAATCACACTATCACGATTGAATTCCATTGCGGATAAAATTTTTCAACGCAACTGAGACGCAAATCGTTTAAAAGGCTCGTAAATAATAAAATTATCTGTCATGTTTCAAAATTTGAGCTCACTGTCATGAACGGTTTGGAAATTATAGCAGTCTGAAATTGGTTGCAGTTCGAATCAGTTAGGATGTAATATAATATAATCAAATAAAACAAATCCGATCAATCTATCTGTAAAATTTGGTCGGAAAAACGCCTGTCCAATAAATTGAATGTACAGATCATCTGTTTGATTCTGAAGAGAGGAGATCCACAGAACTGCGTCATTGATTTGATAAAACTTTTGCTGCTGTATTATGTGAGCATCTAAAACCTACCATTAGCAGTTTAAGAGGACGTAAGTCCACCATCAACCAAATATTCCCCCTGTGATCTACCTCCTTTTCACTTGTCTTATAGCAAATAATGCTAGCTTCTATGGAAACGAACTGAACAAGACCACATCTGTTTTTCACATCCGTGGTTATATAGGCTTTTCCAATAGGGACTTGACAACATTCAATTTAATTTGTGAACGCACTCTTTAACTAACCATCAAATTGTCACTGTCAATTTATTCAGTAAATTTAACATTTTCATCATGGTAAAGTACACAGCCATGATCACCGATTATTTTTGGCCCGAATTGGAAGATATGGACTTTGACGACATGTGGTTTTAATAGGATGGTGCCACAAGCCACACAGCACACGCTACAATCGATTTATTGAAGAGTAAGTAAGTATGGTGATCGTGTTATCTCAAGACATGGGCCAGTTGATTGGCCGCATTGTTTTTGCGATTTAACGTCGCTTGACTATTTTCAGTGGGGCTTCGTTAAGTTATTGGTTTATGCCAACACGCCGACGACGTTGGAAAAGCTCAGAGCCAACATTGAACCCGAAATAGCGGCCGTTTCGGCCGAAATGTGTAGCCGAGTCGTTGAAAATTGGGTCCAACGAATCGACCGCCGCGCTGCAAACGTGCCCGCGCTGGCCATATGAACGAAGTCGAGTTCCATTCATAAATGTTTTGATTGTACTTCAAGCCAATAATAAAGTTTTTGAAATATCTCAAATGGTTTGCCTTTTATTTAAAAAAAAGTTGTCAAGTTGTTATTAGAAAACCCTATACAATATGGTATACTAGGTGGAGTGAAAAGTAACCACCTTGACCGTCAGAATGCGCTGCTACTGCAAAAAGGTTATGGTGCCTTGAAGTGCGTTCGTATTTAGGAAGACATGCCAAATTTTAAAGCGATACTGTCTTTTTGTTTTGTTTTGGCCGCTGATTGTTGTTGACGCGTTTGGCATCATGTTGAGTATGGAAAAAAACGATTTTCGTTCTCTCATAAAACATTATTTTTTGAGAGCCAAACCGCGAAGGAAACAAAAGAAAAGTTGGATGAATATTATGGGGCTAATGCTCCGTCAGATTACACCGTCAAATATTGGTTTCGATAGTTTCGTGGTGGCCGCAACTTAACTCCCGATCAAGTCCGCAGCGGCAGGCCCTCCGATGCGGTTATAGAGGACAATGTCAAAAAAATACATGAAATGGTGTTGGCTGACCGGAAAGTGAAGGTGCGCGAGCTAGTAGATACCACAAAGATTAGTACTGAGTGCACACGCCATATTTTGGGCAATATTCTGCATATTGCATACTCACTCCTGACCAAAAACACGAACGCGAGAGCATTTCGAAAGAGTGTTTGGACTTGCTGATGCGGAATCGGGCTGACTAATTCAAGGAATGTTTATGTGCTTGCCATCGATAGCTAAAAAGCAGTTGGGTAGATTCCACATAGAGTAAAAATCTTCCGCTATTTGTTATTAATTTTCTTCAGATGGGGGAGACAAATATAGCGGCTTCAGTACTCTCCACAAAACATCTCATGTTTCGTAAATTAATTCGGTTATCCCATACGAAAATTCCATGCTAGTATTTACCTAGGAACATCTTGCGAAAAATAATTAAACAACAAAATATTACGATATGTACGTATCGGAATTGTAGAACAAGCAGTACACAAGCACCATAAATAGCCTACAAATTGAAGAGATTGGCATTTTCCAAGATTTTTTCTCGAAAGCAGCTCGAAAGTAATATTAAAAAAAACTAGCCCAGGTCCTTGTCCTGCATACTTTTATAGTTGAGGGCAAGCAAACCATCTGCATCTCGGCTTAAATTCAATTCTGTAACCCAATGCTGCCTTTCTGCCCACATCCTGCTGCTCCTTTTAGAGAAAATAGTGAGAAGTCAAGCAAATCTTCTAGCTCTTCAACATCCATTTTGTTCATACATTTTTTCCATCACCCATGTGATGGCAACATTGACAAATATGCTATTCTGCTATATCATTTTTTTCGAGAATGTTTAAGAATCGTCCAGTATAACTATTGTAGATTTTTTAATTTTTCGACATTCAGTGGAGTTGAAAGCCCCAGCAAAAACACAGAAAAATCATATTTTTAAAGAAAGAAAACGCACAAAACCATATACCAGGTGTACCGGTATAAAGTGAGCGTCAAGATACAAATGTCTTGATAGGGAACATTCATTGTGAACGAGTCTTTATTTATTTATTTATTCTTTTTTGGTTGCTATGAAACCTGTCAAACATATTTAGTATGCATCAAGTCATTGAGCAAACATCATATTTTTCCAACGTGTTAAAAATGTCGAATTTTGTACCAGAAAATGATGACTTGCGGAAAGCATTAATTTTTTGTTGTCATTTGAAGAAAAGTGCTGCAGAGTCGCATCGAATGTTTGTCGAGGCATATGGTGATCATGGTCTATCAGAAGTAACACGAAAAAGATGGTTTCAGAGATGTGAGAAATGAAGAACGTGGAAAACCACCAAAAAAGTTTGAAGACGCCGAAATGCAAACAATATTGGATGAAGATGACACTTTGAGTCAAAAACAAATGGCAGAAATGTTAAATATTGCACAACAAACAATTTTTTGATCGTTTAAAAGCTTTGGGAAAGATGCAAAAGTCTGAAAATGGGTGCCAAATGAATTAAATGAAAGACAGATAGAAAACCGAAAAACCACTTGTGAAATTTTGCTTCAAAGACACGATAAAAAATCAGTTTTGCATCGAATTATTACTGTCGATGAAAAATGGATTTATTTTCAGAATCCTAACGGAAAAAATCATGGGTTAATCTGGGACAGCCATCAATTTCGACTGCAAAACTAAATCGATTCGGCAAAAAGACAATGCTGTGTATCTTTTGGGACAAGAAAGGTGTGGTGTACCACGTGCTCCTAAAACCTTGTGAAATCGTTGTTATAGATCGCTATCGACAACAAATGATAAATTTGAACCATGCATTGATCGAAAAACGACCAGAATGGGCCAGAAGACACGGCAAGGTAATTATGCTCCATGACAATACACCTGCACACAAAGCAAAACTGATTCAGTATAAAACCAAATTACTTGGCTGGGAGCTGGGAGCTTGCCTCCTTCCGACTACCGTTTATTTGCAGCGATGGGACACGCATTAACTAAGCAGCATTTCGAATTATACGAAGAAGTCGAAAATTGGGTGACTTTTTGGTTTGCCTCAAAAGACGAACAGTTTTATTGGCGTGGAATCTATAAGTTACCTGAAAGACGGGGAAAATGTGGAGCTAGCAATAGCAAATACTTTGAATAAAATGTTTCTTACTTTCGCATTAAAAATCAGTGTTTTATTTTCACAAAAAAAAAAAAAAAAAAAAAAGTTAGAATATCTGCACTCAAAAAGTCCCAATAAGGGGTGATTCATTGTGAGCTTTGATTTTTAATAGGCTTTTTTTGACAGATAACGCGTGACTCTTATCAAATTGCTTTATTTTTTTTGTTTATTATCGTTTGGCAAATTATCATGGAAAAACTCAAATTACAATAGCGTCTCAAAATTCTTCAGCTTCATTACGAAAATCAGCGTTCTGTGAGAAATGTTTCTCGTGCGATTTGAGGAACTTACGGTACGCATAATCGACCTACTGAAACCACTATTGCCATTACCATTCGCAAATTTGAGTTCCAGTTTACATTAGTGAATGATACTTGACCGGTTAGACCACATCCAGCATGTAGTGAAGAGACTATAGCAGCTGTAGATAAGAGTGTACACAAAGACCGTGATCTATTCGTCGTCGTTATCAGCAGCTTGGCTTGGCGTATCTTACGCGAGAATCTCAGACTAAAAGCATACAAAATTCAACTTGTGCAAGTCAAGTGTTTTGACGTGAAATTTTTTTCAGTGATAAAGCCCATTTCTGACTCAATGGATACCTTAATAAATTAAATTGCCGTATTTGGGCTGATGAGCAACCTGAAGAGTATTAAGAGCTACCATTACATCCATTAAAAACAACTGTATGGTGTGATTTATGGGCTGGTGGAATCATTGGTCCATATTTCTTAAAAAATGAGGCAAATCAGAATGTTAACGAACTATGTGCTTTATGAAATTCAAGCACATGGCCTCGGTGAGCTCTGATTTCAACAAGGCGCTCTACGAGCCATACAGCGCGTTAAACAATGGATTTGTTGAGAAATCATTTTGGTGAGTACTTAATTTCAAATTTTGCTACGGACTGCGGAGACTTTGGACTATTTTCTCTGGGGATATACAAAGTCTCAGTTCTTCAGGAATAAACCAGCTACGATCGATGCTTTGGAAGCCAGTATTACTCGTGTTACCCGCGAGATACCATTCGCTATGCTCGAACGAGTTGCCCAAAATTGGACCTTCCGAATGCACCATTTCAGACGTAGTCTTGCCCAATATTTACATGACATCATTTTAAAGAAATAAATGCCATGAATTGTTCTTTTGACCAATAGTAAAAAATTTAAGTTCAATTTCAAATTCATATATTTTATTTTACATTATAAATCAAAGCTTACGATGAATCACTCTTTACTATCAGATAATTTGAAGCCAGTGAGATTATTCAAATAAAAAAGAAATAATGAAGCACATACATGTTTCAAGTGCCACACAAGTTCTTATCCAATGCATTGTTAAAAAGTTTCAAGCCATCTGGCAGTTAAACTTGTGGGCTCGGTTCTGGAAAATGATATACCTAAATGATTAATCCTCACCTAGAAACAAATTCTGCATGAGATCAAGGAACTTAAGAGGTTAGGCTACTCTGGTAGCCGTAAAAATTGGCTTTTTCATGTTTTTTTTTTCAAGAAAAATATAAAATCAATCGAGTTTACAAAGGTAGAAATTTATTATACTTATAATTGACTGTAAAATAAAAATTTTTATAGAATAATTTGATGATGATCTCAGATGACCTCTCTTTTTTTGAAGGGTCTACGGCCGTACCAATAGCTCCTGTAAACTTTGAGTTCGCAAAAAAATCGCCAGAAAATTGTTTATAACAAATGAACTATGCTTAGACAATATATTTTTAAGATCTACTTAAAATTTAAAGTGAATTGGTTGCAAATTGTTCAAGTTGAGCCAACTTGAGAGCAAAAACGACAGAACATTTGTTGATCTAAGGGCACTATAAGTAAACCTCAATTTCAGAGATCTAGCTACCGTGGATGGTAGTCATTTTGGTCTTGGAAGCATGATCTGCTGAATTGCAGAAGGTGGAAACTCCCGTATCTTAGGCAGAGACTTGCGGAACGCTGTTACACGGTATATCAGAAAGATCATTTAGCTTTCGACTTCTGAAATTTACAGACATACGAGTAACAATAACTTTAAATTTAAATTCGAAAACAGTGCAATCGACTTCCTAAACAAAAATATATAATATTCAGTATAATTTTCGTTGCGGTCTAAATGTTTTTCATATACAAGTACTCGTACAATGTGCTCCACATACGAATTGAGGCATCGTATAGAAAGCGGTTAAAAGGTTAAAAATGATGAGATCATCTAGTAAAGTGCTCAGAATTTTTAGTTTTCCACCATATTAACATATAGTGATACTTAACCAAAATAATAGATAAGGTAGGTAGTAGGTCCTCTGAAAAACTTCCTTTTTCAGTCTCAAATACCTTGAACTTAATGTCTTCCAATGCATAACCAATAAACATTGAACTAGCAATAAGATACAATCAGATACACACCATTTGAATCACTAATAAACATGATCATGATCATGGATGCCAACACTGATGTTTGCTTGCGACTAAACTTTTGTATCAAAATATAGGTCAAGTTCATCTCAAACATTGGAATTACCAGAATCAATAATTAGCCTTCAGTATCATGCATAGTAGTAGCGTACATAGGGTACTCTCCAACTGCCATTTCCAGGGAAACACAACGTACTGTGTCATGCGTCGGCGCATTCAATAATAGCATCGAACTCAACTACATCATTGCCATCTGAAAACAAATTATGTACTGCCAGAATCTATAGCACAAAAAAAGCCTTTCAACAAATTGACGGATGTATAATGCGGAACTCTATTATTATTACCAGTCCAAGTGGTCAGTATAAAACTGTTAAACACTTGTTAATTGGATGTCACATTAGTCACAGTTCTCATTGAGTCGAAATGGATTCCTCAACCAGTGATTTGTTAAGAGCTGTCGGAATTATTATTTTATTGTCCTGTCTAATGGTGAGTTAAAGTTTCAACTGATGTTTGGAATTATGTCTCAAATGAGTCGATTTACATATTTAGAATACCCTTGCGGATACTATTGATTGCAGTCGTCCTCCACCATTAATTGTAAGTATCGTATTTGCATTAGCGTTTCATAAGTGAACTGAATTTAATACCGTTTTTTCCGAAGGACCCACAGCTGTGTTGCTCCGACGGAGGTCGTGATGAGGTGACCGAAATATGTGCTGGAAAATTCAATATCACTGCAAGTTCATCACAACAGCCACCGAGTGTAGATGCCGCAACTGTATGAATAGAAGTTTTTGGATGTCAAAAAATGAATCTAAGGTCTTGGTCCTTTATCTTTTTTTGTAGTGCCTTGCAGAGTGCGTTTTAAAAGAGTCCAACTATTTGGTGGGTCAAAATTTGAATATCGCCGTGATTCGAATGAATCTACAGAGGAAGTTTCCACAAGATCCGGAATTTGTAGCAGCAATGACACAATCGTTCCAAAAATGTGTTCCAATCGGTACAAGGATCATATGGTACAGATATTTATTTTCTTTCTATTTTTGGTATTTCTTTTAGCTCAAAGAAAATTGGAAGAACTTCGAAAATCTCCTCAAGGAATCGCAATGTTACAAATGAAATGCAGTCCATTGTCTGGTATTACCCTGGGTTGCACTTACACGGAGTACTTTAAAAACTGCCCGACCGGACATTGGAATCCTACTCCGCAATGTCAAATTGCTCGCCAATTTTTAAAAAAGTGTGCAATTTTTTAAAACTGATTTTATTTCGATTAGATTAGTTAAATTTTTTTTTTTAATAGATCTAATTAGTAAAAAAAAAATTTAATTTTTTCGGCTAAATGTTTTTAAAACATAAAAATACATAAGGTACATAGGTTTTGAGAAAATAGTCTCAGATGTATGTAGGTTTGTACGTATTAATTTTGTATAAAAAATAGATTAAATATTCTAGAGAAATAAATTTTAAGGAGGAAAATAATCAGATCGTTTATTTCATCTAAAAAGAAGGCACTATTAAAATACTTTTAAGTTGTAGCAGAGAACGTTTTTCAAGTGTTCGCGGACCATGGATGTGATAATTGCCCATCCGTGGAAACATCATATGTACAATAATAAAAAGTGCAAAATAGGCAACAAAAAAAAAAAAAAAACGGAGGTCAGACTGAGTTAGGCTTGGCTACAGATTGGAACGTTTAGGTTTTGTAAGAAAGATATCATGGGATCAGAAAACTACAATTTGAGAATTAAGAAAATATAAGGAGCTCTAATCAAAGTTAATTTCTTGAAGATTTTTTAAAAGCTATAGAACTTTTAATTTAATCAATAACAACAAGAATTGAGATTTAATCAACAATCTTTATTCGTTATAAAGAATGTGTCTCGATCTAGATATTTTCATTGTTCCCTTTGTTTGCTCACAAACTCGCCAATTTTAAACAAAAAAGGATCAAAATTATTGCCTTGGCAATGTTTACCAAATACATGTACGAACAAATGTCGCCAAATAAAACCCAAAAACAAGTTTCACTCCCATTAAACTTCTACATAAATCTTGTGAATATGTGCACAGTTAAATGAAATCCACTGATGTTTCGAACTATATCTTTAAAAAATATTATTTGGCATTCTCAATAAATTAAAGTGGGAAAACTGTGAATTCTTCACACTTGATCTAAAAAGCGAAAAAGTATGATAATTACAATGATGCATTCTATATACGAGGGCTGTTTGATGAATATCCGGATTAGAAATTGGAACTCAACCTTTTTAGGTTTTAATAATTTATTTTTCAACTTTCAACTCGATACACCTTTCCCAGAGTGGCTGCAACCTTTTTAATCCCTCCGTATAGTACAACTATTGTTGACCTGCAAAATACTCCTCCGTGGCGGCGATGACTTCCTCGTTCGATCCGTACATCTTTCCGGCGAGCGATCTTTTAAGGTTTGGAACAAAAAGAAGTCACAGGAAGCCAAATCAAGAGAATACAGAGGATGGGGGAGCAATTCTTAGTGCAATTTTGTGATTGTTGTTTCCTATTCCAAAGAGTCAACGTGGATCACACCTCGTGCGTCCCAAAACACGGTCACGAAACAACGCAGAAACTCATCCGAATTTCGATTTAGCAGGGCCAAGCACGTCTTTGAAGTGGTCTCACTTGCTATCTCAGCCAAATCGCGAATTTTCACTCGGCGATCCTCTAAGGTAACCGTTTTTGGGCCATCTAGGTGCGGTTCATTATAAACCGACGTGCGGTCACGGCGAAACTCTGCGAACCAATGGTAAGCGGTTGTACAGGAAGGTGAATGGGTTCCATACAACCCATTGAGAATGGGCTTGATTTCTTCGCAGGTTTTGCCACTCAAAAACAAAAAAGGGAACACGGAGCGATATTGCTCTTTTTCATGGTCCCAAAAAACACTAACACGATGTTTTAAAATTCTGATAGGCGGGCTTAGAGGGGTTAGAGATAGCGTCAGCTATCTTCTAATCCGGAAACTTATCTAACAGCCCTCGTTGTTTCTTTGGAAAATGGCACAGTTAAAATAAATGACCTTAAATGACCATTTTCCACACTTAAGTGAATGAGCTTTTAACGACTGAATAAAAACAAAGTGACGCAATGCCGAAATTCCAGATATTTGGTCACGGCGAGAAAAATTGCCACATTTAAACTTATCTATCTGCGCAAGCCGTCACGAAAACAAAACTTGCAAAAACACCACTGAAGAAAAATGTGCAAATTGCAATTGAAGCCATAAGTCTACAGATATGACATGCGTAAGCCAAAAGAAGTATAGTGCTATTCAAAACAGTTGATCAACGTCCGCATGCGCAGAAAGGATAAGAGAATGAAAATGCAAGGGTGTGCATGTAGTCTTCCAGTTTTTTTTCTTCTTGTAGCGATTATTTTCGTACATTAGGAGCTGTAAAGCCCCCCTTTTTAAATTTTAATTTTCGTGATAGTAAATTTAAGAGACCTGCGCAGTCAACTGTTTTGTGTAGCATTGTACTAAGAAATGTGACAAAAAATTATATATAAAAACTGTCGCCCTTCACCTACTTAATGTTTCATTTCTACCAACATGAAACGTTGCACACGGTATAAAAATGGAAAACAACAACTTGTTGGCAGCTCAAACGCCAAAACTTGAATGAGTACATCAAGTTCACATCCTGCAACTCTTGTCAACAACAACAATAAAGTGTCAATCGCCAGCACCAGCGCATTGTGTGGTATTAGGGTAGTAGACCTGTCCAAAAACCTGTTTTATTGCCAATTGTCAATTGTTATTTTCCGAAAAGCTTAATAGTAAGTGCACCAAAATGCAAAACAGCCAAAGCTCTAGCTTCACACAGAGTGCAACGCCATCAGTCAAAATTAAAGAATTGTGTAAAGTGACAGTGCGATTTTGTTAAAAGCTAGGATATCGTGATTTATTAGAAAACTCTGCAGTTTTGTTTTTTAATTTACTTTTGATTCGGATTGCTATGGAATATTCCGGACAATGTATTTATTTTATTATTTAAAATGTATTTCGAATTAATACCTATCCGACTTTTGTTTGTACCGGGTATAGCTAAGCTATAAATAAATTTTTATTTTTTGTTATCTGAAGCCCGAAAAATCCCTTCTTTAAAATTTTGCTGGTACCTACACATTTTGAAGTAGAGTGTTTTTGTAATGATTAGAAATGGGTTGTATACTCAAATACTATGCAACGCTCAAATAAGACTACATTTGACGGCAAGCTTAATTTCATGCAAAGCAAAAGCTATCTATTATTGAACACCAGTTTAAACAAAAATGGTTAGCTTCCCGAAAAACAAAAGTAAGATTTGAGGAAACCAATGCTTAATGGCCTAATGGGACAGTTTCGTTTTCTATTGCCTGTACCTAAAAAATATAATCTTTATAGAAAAGCCTACGTGTGTTTATTATTCTGTTTATTTTGAAAGTCTTATGTACCATATATTCTGTGCTGTTACAGGAGTGAGTCAGTCGAGGTCGTCCTCAGAAATCTTTTGGGGAATCAAGTAAAAGATGCAAAAGACGAAGAACAGAAGACCTTCGATCAAAAGACATAGAAGAACTGCCTTATGCTACACAAATGAAATTTCGTGAAGCGGGCAATGCTGATGCTTCAAAAGTTGTTAAAGATCTTATAAGTAGCCCTCAACGGCCTCGCCACACTGAAAGCATCGGTTCCCACTCAGTCGTTCACAGACCTTCGTGGTGAGAAGACCTCTTTTGTGTTACGGCTTAACAAGTGTGAAGAGAATATATAGAAGTGTACTCTTTTATAAGGATTATAAAAGTGTTCGGTAGCTGAAGTGCTAAAGACGCGGACGTTGAATCTCGGGTTTGTGGGTTCGATTCTCCGACCTGCGCAATTCGATCTTTTTTTTTTTTTTTCTTTAATTTGTTCGAAAAAAAAACAAAAAGAAAGAGTAATAAAAATTTAAGCAAACCAGTTGTATAAGCGGTCCGCTATAAAAGCAAAGCAAGTAGCAAGGAGGGAGATGGAGAAACAACTCCAGAGGCCTCAGCAGCAGCAAAAAACAAACGTAGAAAAAATTTCAAATGCACAAACGCAGCAAAAATATAAAGAACAAAAACAAAAACCGCAGCAAAATAAGCAGCAACAACAGCAGCAGCAAAATCAACAGCAGCAACAACAGCGGCAACAACAACAACAACAACATCATCAGCAAAAGCAACAGCAGCAGAGACAACAACAACAGCAAGAGCAAAAATCTACCAAGCAGAAAGTGCCACCAATCAACACTTTCAAATTGGAGTTAAAGGACACCATCGAACTGTGTAAGTCGGCCATTGGCAACAATTTTTTTGTAAAAAGATTATCGTTAGATAGGCATGCGATCCACTGTAACACAGTGGAGCGCTACCACAAAATTAAAAACCTTTTGAGGGATTCGACGACAGAATTCTTCTCCTACACCCCTAAGGGAGAAAAGTTGCAAACAATGCTGCTGAGGGGTTTGGAACCGTCGACTGATCCGGAGGAGCTCCTTGCACTGCTGAAAGAGAAGGAGTGCGAAGAGCTCAAATTCGTGGGGGTCAAGCCATTTGTCACGGCTAGAGCCAAAAGGGAGAAGCGCAAACTGCCGTTCTTCCTGGTTCAGCTAAGTCCCAGCAGCAAACTGGATGGTCTAAGGAGCATCAAAGTCCTAGACTACCAGGTTGTACATTGGGAAAAATTAAAGAGGAGCGAAAACATTTTACAATGTGTTCGCTGCCAAAGGTTCGGACACGCCGCGTCGAACTGCGAAATGCAGCCTCGATGCGTGAAGTGTGGAAAGAACCACAAATCTGAGGAATGCGCTCTAGGTAAGGACGGAGCGTCTGAAAAAAGCCAACTCTCTTGTGCTTTATGTGGGAACACGGGACACACCGCAAATTATCGGGGTTGTTCCAAATTCCAATATATTAAAAGATTAAATCTGGCTCGGCAGCAGAAAGTGGAAGTTAAACGTCCACCCCTGCACTTACAAACTCCAGCCGTTACTCCCCAGGTTACCTACGCCCAAATGGCGGCAGGTAGGGGAAATACGGTACAGCAAACGAAGGTTGCTTCTCAGGCCCCAGTGCCTAGAGCACCGGAACCAGCTTCTGACATGCTAGCTATCTTGCTCTCTATCCAGAGTCAGATGGCACAGCTTCAACGTCATATAACTGAACAGACCGCGCGGGTTGATCAAATATACGCGCTGCTGCCGGGCCTAACGCACCTTTCGTCGTAATGGGTACGTACATGGGGGAGCAGACCCTGAAGGTCCTTGCAGTGAATTTTAATTCACGGATTAGGTTCGAACGAAGAGCCGCACTATTTAAGTTGCTCGAAGACCAAACCCCTGATGTGCTTTTGGCTAGCGAAACTAAGCTTACCAAAAGACACAAAATGAGGCACAGAAAATATAAAATAGTACGAAGAAACCGACCCAACTCAATACAAGGAGGAGGCGTTGCAATCTTTGTAAGAAAAGGAATACGTTTTAAAAGAGTATACAGTCGTGTAGTACGCAGGTTCCAGGTGCTGGAAGCATGCATCGTGTATATCCCTCTCCGTAGTGGAAAGCGGTTGTACATGGTGTCTGTCTATGCGCCTAAGGCTACTCAATCCACCCTATTCATCTCAGAGCTCGAGACACTTTTTAGATTCCTGAGGTTAGAATTGAAAGACAATTATTTTATTATCGGCGGAGACTTCAACGCCAAACATAGTGATTGGGGAAATAATATACCAAATACTAGAGGGAACCTACTATTCAATTGGTGGGGTCAGCACAGTATAATGTATCGACTCGACCTTAAGGCGACGGATAGTCCGTCGTTTCCCAGACACGGGTCCTATTTGGATCTCCTGTTGTTTGACTCACGAATACAACTGTCTTGCACTAACCAACAAACTACAAACTGTCTACGCACTTTCGTGTATGATAGTGACCATTGCGGTATCAGCACCGAAATAACTGTTCCCAACGAAACTGCGGAATTGGAAGAGTTTGTTCAAAGGCATTCCTACAATTATAGTAGGGTGCGTTGGACACACTTCTCAAGAATACTGACAAGAGCACTCTCCTCAAATTCGCTCAACCCACCGTCCAACAGAAATCTGTCAAACGAGGAGATTGATAGGTATTTAATACTAATGGACGAAACAATCAAACAAACAATGGACAAAACGATACCTCGGTATCAACACACTGACAACGAAGACTTATTCCGCAACGCAACTATTGACATTAATAAAGGAAAATTACAGAAATTCTATAAGTTTGTATTGGAACAATAGAATTCGGGCTGTAAACACCAGCAACCCGAATATGTTCCCGCAAATAAATAAAATATTTCGGAGAAAAAATCAAAACGACCTTCCATGTCTTAAAATCGCCCGAACGACGAACAACGAACAAATACTTTTAGCAGCAGGCATAGATCCAGGTGAGGCCGTTGATGATGACGACTTCTTTGTGATCGAGGATCCGCAGGAGAAGGTAGAGACTATAGGAGCGACTTTCCAGGAAGTGTACAAGGCGAATGAAACCATTGGCCCGAACCACGATCTGGAGAATCGAGTCCTTGTGCACAACTTCTACCTTCGAAATGAAATAGTGAATTGGCGATTCGAGAGCTCGGGTTTCACCCAGTTCAGTAGCGAAAATATGGCAAATAATGTCATCACCAATGAAAGGGTACTTCCACCGTTCATTTCGAAGGAAGAGCTCCAAATGGTCTTCGAATCGCTTAGAAGTAAGAAATCAGTGGGAATCGATGAAATACCTAACATTGTACTTCGACATCTCCCACTAGAAGCGGTGAACATTTATACCACCCTGTTTAATAATGCAATGAATAATGCCCATTATCCAGCACATTGGAAAACTGCGGTGGTACATCCCATCCCCAAAAGGGATAAAGATACTTCCAATCCGGCGAATCTCCGCTCGATCAGTCTTCTACCAAACATCAGTAAGGTTTTCGAAAAGGTGATCAATAGAGTCCTGACTAAGTGGGTTGAGGACAATAATATAGTTCCGGACAATCAATTCGGTTTCAAGGCGGGGCATGATGTGATTCATGCCGCGTCTAAACTGGTTTCTGATATCCAATGGAATAAAGGCAAGAACCAGTGCACTGGTGCCTGCCTGATTGACTTGGAAAAAGCCTTCGATACCGTATGGTTAGAGGGACTCTTCTTCAAGCTGAACAGGCTGAGCATTAGTAAACCACTTCTGTATATTCTTTACAACATGTTAACAGATAGACAGTTTATCGTGAAAAATGGCGATATGACTTCTACTAGAACATTTTACATTAAAAACGGTCTGCAACAGGGTGCGGTAAATTCGCCGATCCTATTCAACATTTACACAAGTAATCCGATGGGTTCACTTAACCATGCCATAGCGTACGCAGACGACTTAATAGCGTACAGATCAGGTCCAAAGATTGAGGTCATTAAAATACTTTTGCAACGTGACTTCGACAAAATTAGGCGATATTGCGATGACTGGAAGTTGAAAATCAACTTTCAGAAGTCGGAAACCATTCTGTTTAGGACGCCTTTGTCTGGGGCCTCTAGGGATACCAGAAAGAATTGGCGAAAGTTTTCGATCGTGGGACAGCACGGGCAGCCACTTGCTTGTCGAAATGTAGTCAGATACCTTGGGATCTGGCTAGATCAATATCTATATTTTAACAAACATATAGATGTTGCTCTGGCCAGAGCCAGAGGTGCTTTTGCTCTTACAAAGAGACTGTTCTATAACAGCCAACTCGATGAGAGGGTGAAGGTGATCTGCTACATGGCCCTTATCAGGCCCATGCTTGTATTTGGATGTCCAGTGTGGTTCAACGTGAGAGCAAGTTTATTGGAAAAGATTCGGGTGTTTGAGAGGGCTTGTCTTAGGACTTGTCTTCGCTTATACAGAACACCAGAGTCTGAGTACATAAAATTCTATCCTAATGAGGTCTTGTACAATAGGGCGAACCTAATAAGAGTGGACAATTTCGTTATTAAGTTGACTCGAAGGCACATTGCGAGAGCAATGACCTCATCGAACAACCTGATCTCCGGGGCTTTCTACCCTAATTATATGTATCATGAGAGAGTTCGCTTGGACGGTTTTGTTCCTCCAGAAGCATTCCTCTACCTTGATATGAAAGGTCTGATCCAGGACAGATTGGCGGTGCCGCTAATCTACCACGTCGCTCGAACAGCTGCGGACAGGCGACTCAACTACGACAGAGACGTCGCACGTGGCAGTGCGGAGCGTCTCCGTTTCAGTAGATCGGTAGGGAGTCGCGACATTAGGGATGTTGCTCAGCAGCACCAGCAATTTTGGTGGCTGGTTGACGGAGGGGAAGCTTCGTTGGCGAATTCCTCAAGTACTGCGTAGCTTCTTTATGTGAAGCAAAGTGGGTCAGCCTAATTTTTTAGTCATGGCCGACTTACATAGTTTTAAGGTAGGATTTAGTTAGATTTAAGAAAAAAAATAAAAAATATAAAAAAAAAAATAAATAAATAAAAAAATAAAAAAAAAAATAAATATATATATATATGTGCATATATATATATATTATGTATATATATATTATGTATATATATATATTAGTAGTGTATATATTAGGTATTAGATGTAAGTAGGTTAAGTTAATTAAGATATATTTTTAGATAGTTTTAATTTTAAGTTTTATATTTAAACAAAAAAGTCCAGTAACTAAGTTTTTTCTTAGTTTTAGTTGTAAATATGTAATAAATAGA
This sequence comes from Volucella inanis, assembly GCA_907269105.1. Classification (NCBI taxonomy): domain Eukaryota; kingdom Metazoa; phylum Arthropoda; class Insecta; order Diptera; family Syrphidae; genus Volucella; species Volucella inanis. The sequence continues at coordinate 86,973,958 of OU026155.1, read as the reverse complement.
TATACTGTAAGATACGTCGAAAGACATAGTTTAAGCGTTAGGATTAACATAGAGTGCCCGCATGGGGCCAGTAAGTTAGATTAAAATAATTTTAAGTTATTTAAGCTAATTTTTAAGCATTTTTTGTCTAGCATGTAAGTATTAATGAATTAAGTAAATAAAAATGCCTTTAAACTGTAAAAAAAACTGTAAAACTGCATCGGTTCCCACTAGATCACCGAAATCAAGCAGTGTTGGGCGCAGTAAGTACGTAGGTGGGTGACCACAAAAACGTTGACAAAACGCGCCACATGGGCATAGTACCCTGGCGTTAAATCCCGTACCCTACAAATTAATTTGTATCGTTCCCTTGATAATAATAATAATAATAAGTAGGCCTCGGAGAGCAAAGAAATATGCAGCGGCCATTAAAAAAAAAATACTGCAAACCAACCGCAACTGTGCTAGTTATCGCCTTTGCGTGCTCTGTCCATGTTTACAGAAGCAGGACTTACTAAAGCCCAATATGAGATAGTTAGAGGAACTGACAAAAATTTCTTTCCTTGCTATTCTGTACTTCAAAAAGTTAAAAAAGAATGCTACCCAGAAGTTCATTCCATAACCGAGGCAAGTGCAAAAGTTGATGAATCATACTGTAAGTAGACTAATATTACATCTTGAAGAAGCTGGGAAGCATTTGAGTGATGAAGACAAGAAATTTTTAATTTTAATAAGTAAGTGGGGTTGTGACGGGTCCCAGAAAAGTCAATATAAAATTAAGTTTGAAAGTGAATTTGATTCGGATGCCAATATTTTCCGAAGCTCTGTAGTTCCACTTCAGTTGATGGCTCGAAAAGAAGATTCTTCGGCAAAACGCAACCCCATCACCATCTCGCTATTGTCCACCAATAAAAAAAGGTTAATTAAAGAAAAACACGATGTTGTAAACGAATAAATATGTTAGAACATATAAAAACACAAATTGCAGCACTTTCCGCTACAGAAGTTAATGACATGTCCATAAAACATTAAATGTTATTCACCATGGTGGACGGTAAGGTATGCAATTCTGCAACGCATACCAAATCTACAACCAGGTGCTATATATGTGAAGCTTCTTCTTCCAAGTTTAATGACTTATCGAAACAGAGATCGTGCAAGAAAGATAATTTAAACTTCGGCTTGTCTTTGCTTCATGCTCGCATACGATTTTTCGAAAGTATACTACATGCAGATTACAGGTTGCCTGTGAAAAAATAGAATGTTCGTCTAACTCAGGACGAAAAACAAGTAGTAGAAAATAGAGAAAAAGATTCAGCATCATTTCAAGCAACAACGCGGACTGTTAATGGACATCCCAAAATCAAATTTTGGAAACAAGATTGATGGGAATACCAGCTGAAGATTCTTTGAGGGGCATAAAGTATCAGCAGCTACTTTATAACTGGAATTGATAAAAATTTATTATATTGCCTGAAAGTAGTTTTAGATACATTATATTTTGGATTCAAAATTAACACTGAAGAGTTCGATTAATATTGCCAAGAAACTGCTGAGCTATATGTTTACTTATATAAGTTTTACTCTACATATGTCTCCCATAATGCTTATTCATGGATAAGAGGTAATTAAAAAAGCTATTCTTCCAATAGGGCAACTATCAGAGGAAGCTGCAGAAGCACACAACAAACACATACGCTTATTCCGATTAAGCTATACCAGAAAGTTTTCGCATGTAACCTGCAACATGGATGTTCTGAATAGGCTTCTTCTAACATCTAATCCATTAATAACAGGCATAAGATCAAACAAAAATAAAAAAAAAAAGCGTTATCATCTGATGTTTTAAAGTTCTTATCGGAAAGTGATGATTCAATTATTAATATCGATGAAAATAGTTGTGAAGAGTAAATAAATATATTGTTTTCTAATATAAAAGACTTTGTTATACCAATATTCGATATAAAAAAATAATAAAACATAAAAATTTACCCATTAGGGCTATTAAATAATTTTGGCCAGATTTTTGACCCAAATACCAGTGAGTTTGAGTAATTGTATTATCCTTGGGCGAATTGAATTTGCTCATAGACTAATAAGTTTTTGTACAATAACATTTAATGATTTAAATATTGGGTCTATAACTTCGTGCGGTTTGCTAAGAAATGGCGTAACTTGTATTATTCCATTGGAACATGCGTTGTACGTCATTTCAGTATATGTCATTCATTTGAAGCGTAAACAACAATAATTTTTTTTCACTCAAATATGTCGAAAAAGTGTTTTTGCGGGGAGTTCTTCTTCATTACTAAAAACTGCTGCTGAAAGTCATCGTATTTTAGTGGAAGTTTATGGTGAACATGCGCTAGCTGAGTTTAAGAGTTTAAGAGTAGCTGGATATATTCAAAAGCAAGGAAATTGGGTTCCATATGAACTTAAGCCGAGAAACGTAGAAAGGCGGTTTTGCTTGTCCGAAATGTTGCTGGACAATTGCATCGGATTGTTACTGGTGATGAAAAATGGATCCATTACGACAACCCCAAGCGCAAAAAATCATATGTGAAACCCGGCCAACCAGCCAAATCAACGGCAAAGCCGAATATCCATGGCGCGAAGGTAATGCTCTGTATTTGGTGGGATCAGATGGGTGTGCTGTATTATGAGCTGCTAAAACTGGGTGAAACCATCAATGGACAACGCTACCGAACACAATTAATCCGTTTGAAGAGCGCAGTAGCCGAAAAATGGCCGGAATATGCGACCAGACACGAGGCAATAATTTTCATCATGACAACGCTCGGCCCCACGTTGCTATTCCGGTTAAGAACTATTTGGAAAACAGTAGATGGGAAGTCTTACCCCACCCGCTTTATAGCCCAGACCTTGCCCCTTCTGACTTGTTCCGGTCGATGCAGAACGCCCTCACTGAAATACGGTTCACATCAGAGCAGAATATCAAAAATTGACTTGATTCATTCTTGGCTGCCAAGCCGGCGCAGTTCTTTTGGGATGTGATCCCCAAATTGCCAGAAAGATGGGAAAAAGTCATAGCTTCAGATGGGCAATACTTTGAATAATACTATTGTACATGTTTTTCTTAAATAAACGTTCAAATTTGGAAAAAAGACCGGACGAATTAAATTACATACCCAATATTATAATATGGAATGGCAGAATCATTCGTAATAATCATATTGAATTTATTAGTTTTTTTAATTAACAATAAAATTAGTTACGGAAACATGGTTGACTTCAGATATTCGATACCACGTCGGTTTCCAAATGTTATCAAGTAGATGGGTGGAGGCGTCGCTATTGGGATATGAAGATCAATTGAATCAAAATACCAAACAAAGCTATTATTGTACAATTTGTACTTTGCTGGAAAAATTACAGAAAGTATGACGCCAGAAAAAAAAACGAAGAATTTGGAAAACATTCTTTAGGAGAGTTTTTAACATAAATGTTGCATTTTTAATGGGAGGCGATTTTAATTGGAGACACAGAGAATGGGAGTGCATTAGAGTAAATTCATGGAGAAATGTCCTAAAGCTTATTTAAATAAGAAGTATTCATTGGAGAAATTGGCAAAGATATCGCTTACCCTTCTACCAAAACCAATTTATATATTTAAGCAAAATAATAAACAAGTACATATATTTTTTATTTACATACATATCTGTATGACATTTTGTATCTTGTAGACTTCAAGTGTAAAAATAATATTAAATGCCATTTCAATAGGCTTAATTATGAATAAAATAACAGAACTTAAAAAAGCTAATTACAATATTAAAAAAACATAATCCTGCTATACAAATCAAATTGAATAAAAATGAGACAATTATTAAAATGAAACGTAAGATAAAAAACAAGAAATAAAAAAAGAAGAAGAAAGCATAAAACCAATACCCAAAAGCCAATGCTTTACAGATTTTTCAAACATTCCAGAAGATATAATTGATTTTTGAAGTTTATTAAAAAGAGCAGGATGACACCGAATAAAAATTGCGGAAAGCGGTGGTACGAGCAAATGGTACAGATACAATATCTTAGTAATTTTTACGTATTCCTGATCTGAAAAAGAACGTTTTTAAAACTTTAAAGCAATACAAATGACGGACTGCCAGAATTTTCATATCCTAAAACAATTCAAAACTTCGATGTCTTCGGTGTTTATGACAAATTTTTCATATAACATTTTTCTGCAGAATTAAAAGCGATTGAATTTTGTTATTATAAGCACCTCCCCAACACGCAATACTATATTGAAGTTTTAAGTTAAATATGCCATAGTATATAGTTTTCAGTAATTTCTTATAACAAATATTTTTCAAATAGAAAAAAATTTTAAGAGTGCAACGAAAATATTTTTTTCAAAATACAATGTGGCTTAAAAAACTCATTTTGGAATCAATGATAAGTCCGAGATACTTAAAAAAAAATTTTGCTGTAAGTGAGAACAATTAAAAACTACATGAACAGGTTACCAAATTGTATCTATTAATGACACTCTGGTACATGTACCAGGGTGGATATCTGAATTGACACTTATTGGGGTAGAGGTATTAAAAAAAATATCTTTTTGCTTGGAGCCTATGTTCAAATTATGCTCAGCGAACCAGTTAATATCAGAGCTAGATCCTTAAGATCAGCCTACATCATCTGCGAAGGACATTAGAGTGTCATTTAAATTAAGTCTGAACAGGAAGTTGATATAAATAAGTGAAAAATTGTAGGTCCTAACACTGAACCCTGAGGCACTCCCAAATTAAGAAACCGGATTTCGCTTGTTGTTTCATCAATCTTGATTCTGTGAGATCGGTTTGTGAGGTAAGATTTGAACTAATCCAGGATAAAGCTTCGGAACCCAGATATTTAAAAATTTTTTTGAACAAAACGATATAGTTGACCAAGTCAAATGCTTTTGTAATATCTATAAACCGGCAGTGAATTTTTTGGGCTCAAGGTAAGAAAAAATTGGGGAACAAAATTGAAAAAAGCATTTTTAGTTGATTTACCCTTTTGAAAAACAAATTGACGAGGACTGAAAAATGATGGCTTATTTAAAAATGACATTATTCTGGTCTTTACTATTTTTTCAAAAATTTTTCTGAAAACCGTGAGGAGGGAGATTGGCCTATAAGTGTTCATATCAGCTGCATACCCTTTTTTGAACAATGGTGTTTCATTCATCCATCCGCGCGTTCGAGAGCGTCAGAAAATACTCCTGAACTAATGCTGGTATATCTACTACAAAGCACGCAATATGCTATAAAATCATGCTGGAAATACCATCACAAGCTGAAGAATTCGAGTTTTTCAAGGCCCATATAGTCCTCAAAACCTCAAATGCAGTTATTGGTACGCATGCAAAACCATTACTCCGAGATGTTTCATCACATGTATCTGAACATAAGTAGCAACATAGCTAGTTTATTGGTAAACATATTGAACTAACGTAATTGTTAAAAACATTAGCAATGAGTTGTTTATTAGCAATATTAAAGTCGTTTTTTCGTATTAAAGTAGGTTTTCTCTTAGACGAGGACTAGTTCAAGATGCTTTTTACAACTTTTCTTTCCCTTTTCGGATCTCCTTTAACAAAGTTAAATTGATTTAGGTTAAAAGTGCCAAGGCATATAGATATTTTTCTTTTAAGTTCGGAGCAAATTTTTTGTATGTGTTTCTTAGCCTGAGGTTGGTGGGATTCTTGGATCATTTGATTCTAATTATATTTTTAAACTTAAATTTCTTTAAGAGTTAATTGTTGATCTAAGGCTTTAGTCTTTTATTAGATTTTTTTTCTAGGAAATTTATAAGTACAGTCTGATATGTGTTTGATGAAACATTCAAGGAAAAGTGCTTAGGATGCAGAGGTATCACTTTGCTGGTAAGCATCATCCCATAACTCATAAGCAAGAATAGATTTGAGGTTGGTAAAATTAATTTTTGTAATATTATTGGAACTGTTTTTGTTTTGACTGGCTTTTCTGTTGATAGTTGTCTTTAGTAGAAGCCCTGTCATAGAGTGATCTGTTACTTTAAGGTCAAATATACAGTTGCGTTATGATAAATTAGCAAGTCGTCCATATATATGATCCAAACATGTTCCCGACATCATCCTAGTAGGTTCATTTATAAAAAAAACGTAAGAACATGCAATGCCAGAAAGTCTCTAAAGTTCGAAATAGCATCACTTCCATCTAATAAACTGATGTTTATATCCCCCAAAATAATCAAGTTCTAAGATTTAAGGTTTTCTTACAGACAAGTAAATTTTTCCACGTACAAGAAAATATTAACCATATGCAATCTATAAACATATTCAACATGATTTATCTCCAAAGAAACTTTTAATATACCCGCGTTATAGAAATCGACATTTTTTATTTCCCTAACTACGTACATTTCTTCAACAAAACACCTAACACCTACACACAAGCTTACTAAATTTTCATTTGGGTTTGCAAAAAAATTAAATGCTAGCAAATGAAAGTCATTTATTTCAAAATTCAAACCCATAAATCCAAATTTCGGATCACACGACAACATCTGGAATGCTTAAAAATGAGTTAAGGTTGAAAAGAAACCTCCTTGGGAAACAAAAAAAAAAATTTTAAATGTTTTTTTTATTTTATTCAATGCAGATTAGTTTACTTTTAGTTTGATACACTTATTCCAGCGATTTTCCAACTTTTTGATCCCGTCCGAAAAGCAATTTTCCGGAAGGTCTGCAAAATACTCCTCCGTGGTGTCGATGATTTCCTCGCGCTGAATTTTTTATTGATGAGCCATCTTTTGAGGTTTAAGAAGAGATAATAGTCCGAAGCAGCCAAATCGTTCGAATACGGTGGACGCGACAGCAATTGGATCCGTAAGTCTTTAATTTTTTGCAAAAACAAAATTTTTTCGCTTCATGTGATGCCGTTTTGCATCGATTTCAGCCTTCAATCGCTCAAATAATGCACATTAATTTTCGCTGTTGAAGGTTTTTCCTTTTTCGATATAGTCCACGAAGAATATGCCGTGACAATCCCAGAAAACTGACGCCATAACCTTTCCGACCCTTTCATCAATAGTTACCAATCGACGCCAAAAGTCCGCCCGATTCCGCATCAGAAAGTCCAAACACTCTTTCGAAGTGCTTTCGCGTTCGTGTTTTTGGTCAGGAATGAGTATGCGCGGCACCCAGCGGCAGGATAACTTTTTCATATGCAGAATATTGCCAAAAATATGGCATGTGCGCTCAGTACTAATCTTTGTGGTATCTGCTAGCCAACACCATTTCATGTATTTTTTTGACATTATCCTCTGTAACCGCATCGGAGGGCCTGCCGCTGCGGACATGATCGGTAGTGGAGTTGCGGCCACCACGAAACTCTCGAAATCAATATTTGACGGTGTAATCTGACGGAGCATTAGCCCCATAATGTTTATCCAACTTTTCTTTTGTTTCCTTCGCCCGTTTTGCCTCTCAAAAAATAATGTTTTATGAGAGAACGAAAATCGTTTTTGTCCATACTTAACAAGATGCCAAACACGTCAACAACAATCAGCTGTCAAAAAAAAAAACTAAAAACAATATCGCACTGAAATTTGGCATGCCTGCCTAAATATGAACGGATTTCAAGGCACCTCCAGTAGCAGCGCATTTTGGAGGTCAAGGAGGTTACTTTTTACCCCACCTAGTAGGTTGGTAACAAGATTAGAAATATTCTGGTGCAAAACAAATAATTTATCCTTACGGTAAGTGCTAGTATTAAATACAATTTTACAATTTGTTACTACTGGGATCGAGAGTTGAAAAGTCATCGTTTACAATGACAATTTCAATGCAAGTGCAAAATCATTAAAATATTAAATAGAGAGTCATCTTCCAACATTTTTTGCCTTTAGGACAATTAGCAACAAAAAAATTAAATTAAAAGGGACGAATTGTATCCTCCGCAGTCAAAAGTTGCGGAGTCAAATTACAAACTTTGCCGTAGTATGCAAAGAAACCAAAAAACAATTAATCGGACGACATCTAAATTATTTGAAAATCGTTTCAACCGTGTTTAATAAAAAAAGACCATGTATTCCTTTTCTTTTAAAATTCTGATTTATTTTATCTATCGAGTTGGGAAGGACCTGTCAGCATCGTCATCATATCCAAGAAATCTCTGGGTCAGCTGATTGCTCCGATGGTACAGCTATAGGTCATTAAACTATCGCGAGATTCTTCGTCTATGCCAATCTGCCGACAGGTTTTGTTTATCATTGCTAGTTGCATACATGCACCACAAAAAAAAAAACATCGCATTGTGGAAGAAGCCAAAAGTTTAACTATTGAAAACCAATTTTCAGATTTACCTCCCACAAATTGAAAATGGGATTTGTGTCATCACTCATGCTCTCCCAATTTTTGGCTAAACGATAGATAAGCCTACTGATCCAGAAGATGATAAAAAAAGAGGACATGTCTGATTAGCCGTCGGCTTTTGTGCTATGCCGTGGGCGTTTCATGTGTGTAGATCTTCCAAGTTCTCTGTTAAGTACTCGTAGCTCGCGAATGATGCATGTTGCGTTGCAGCAACCATCTTCCTTTCTAACAAGAATTTGATTGCGTTTAAACCATACAAACTTGTAGTTCATCTGTTCTCTTATGTTTGTGGCCTGCATAAACAGAGCCTGATTGTACTTAGTAAGTGTATCGTTGATGTAACATATACTCGTATGCCGCTTACCTTACTGATGCCACTGTTGCGTTGACTGTTCTGTTTGCCGTTGTTGCTTTGCCCACTCTCAATTATACCAGCTACACTAAAGTTGAGGTTCCTTTTTTTTGCTTTTTCTTTCATTTTACTCTGTTTAGTTGAGAGCACAGAAAATCTGTTTTTGGCAGTTTTTTTCTTCTTAACCTCGCACTCTTTTGACATAACATCTCTCAATTTTAACATCAGGAACAAATATGGACAATGTATTTTGAAAAATTTGCTTGGCTTTGTCATTTGCATTGTTGTCGCTGACACTGAATTGGCTCCTTCAGATTGATCAAAATTCTTAGCTGTATGATTTCGGTTAGCGTTAGAGGAAGACGGTGCACTTTTAATTTTAGTTTCATATTGTTTGTTGTTGTTTCTTATCACCGGTTCAAGTAAACGCATAGACCTCCACCTAAGCACACAACATTTATCACACCGAAAAGGTTTTCCACTAGTAAGGAAGTATTCTGCATCTTGTTCAGAGATATTAACGCAAGATATCTATGCAATCGGTGCAATATTTTTTGGCGGAACAATTCCTTTGGATTTTTTCCGGGAAAAAGAACACTTCATATTGAGAATTAAAGGAAGAGAAAGATTTATAGTAAAGTTTTATAGTAAAACACAAAATTTTTGCAAAATTCAAATTTATTTATCAATATAGTTGCCTTCGAGGGCGTTACACTGATTGAAACGATTTTTCAATCTTTCGATACCAGTTTTGTAGTACGATTTCGGCTTAGCCTCAAAATAGACCTCTGTTTCGGCGATTACTTCTTCACCGGTCCTAAATCTCTTTCCGGCGACCATTCTTTTGAGGTCTGCAACAGGAAATAGTTGCTTTGGGCCAAATCTGGAGAATACGGTGGGTGGGGAAGCAATTCGTAGCAGAATTCATTCAATTTTGCCATCGTTTTCATCGACTTGTGACACGGTGCATTGTATTGATGAAACAGCACTTTCTTTTTCTTCAAATGTGGCCGTTTTTCTGCGATTTTTTCCTTCAAACGCTCCAACGCAATGTAATAGTCGCTGTTGATAGTCTGCCCCTTTTGGAGATAGTCGATGAAAATTATTCCATGTGTATCCCAAAATACGGATGCCATAACCTTGCCATCCGACTGTTGAGTTTTTGGTCGTTTTGGACGAGGTTCGTCGCCTGCTCGCCACTCAGCTGACTGCCGACTTGACTCTGGTGTAAAGTGATGGAGCCAAGTTTCATCCATTGTCACATACCAACGCAAAAATTCGGCTTTATTGCGATTGAACAGCTTTAAGCACTCCTCTGAATCATCAACACGTTGTTGTTTTTAGTCGAACAGAGCTTTCGCATGTCCAAATAATCGTGTATGATATATCCAACATGCTCTTTTGATATCTTCAAAGCCTCAGCTATCTCGATCAACTTCACTTTACGGTTATTCGTAATCATTTTTAAGACTTTTTTGATGTTTTCATCTGAAACAGCTTCTTTTGGATATCCACTGCGTGCATCATCTTCGGTGATGGTATGACCACTTTTAAATTTTTCAATCCACTTGCGAATGGTTCGTTCGACTGGTGCAGAGTCCTGGTAACACTTATCAAGCCATTTCTTTGTATCGGCTGAATATTTTCCCATCAAAAAGCAATGATAAATCAACACACGAAATTGCTTTGAATCCATTTTTTTTTTTTTCAAAATAACAAAAGTTGCTTCACTCACAACGCTATATCTCGAGAACTAATCGTCCGACAGCTGTCAAATTTATACACGTATCTTTTGAAGGTTGGTATGGATTTAATTCTAATGGTGCCCTCTCTTACAAACGGCACGGACTTTGTACGGCCCAAGTATTATATTTAAATACAGCGAAACGAATTATGGAACAAAAAGTTAAGTGGTTAAGGAAGAGCTTCCAAACCCTCCAGAAACATAGCTAAATTTGTAAGAATAAAAACAGACAAATGCCATGCCTCCAAAATAGTGCAACTTTTTCTTTTCGTTTTTTAAAACGGCTTAGTGCTAAAAAGGTGCAAAATAGTGTGATTAATTTATTTACAAAGTTTTATAAAATAATTTTTAGTTTTATTGCCTACGGATTGCAAAAGAAGTTGCAAAAAAAGTCATTAATTTCAATTTGCATGCGTTTTATTTCTTTTTTAGTTTCAATTCGTCATGTAATCATTCAGTGTCGCGTTGTATAATAGAGTACAGTTATTTATTTGAGCCATCAAAGCAATGGAACGCACTCGAAATAGTTGGAAGTGTCCCTTATTTGATGAGTTAAGTGCTTTAAAAGATAACATATTGCCGACCTATGAAGATGTGATGAAATTTTATTAGTAGAAGGAAAATAAAAAAGAGCCAACATACCATATAAAGAAGTAGAAGCTGTTGTAGTTGCGAAACTAGTGGAAATATGAGCGAAATCTCCTGACCAAGACATGGCGGTAGTTGTTTGAAAATATCACTGTATTGGAAAGTATGCAGTCTATAAAGCATATATTTCAAGTTTGAAAGCGCCACGTTAATTAGTATTTGTTTGGCAGCCATCAATAGTGAACGTTGTCAGTGAATTTTTAAAAATAGAGAAAATTGGTCATCGTTATGTGATACAATACAATGTCCAAGCAATATAAAAGTTGAACTGGATTATACTCTGAGTGAGTCTGCTCCTTCGTTTAAAACAGTAAAATTTTGGGTTGCTGAGTTTAAACGAGTCCGTGCGAGCTGCCAAGACGAGCATCGCAGTGTTCGACCCCAAGGCGGTACTGGATGATCGTCAGCTGAAAGTGCGCGTGTTAGCAAACATTGTAGGCATTTTAAAAAGTGTGGTACATCGCATATTATTTGAAAATTTGGACATGAGAAAGCTGTGTGCAAGATGGGTGCCGCGTTTGCTCACACTCGAGCAAAAATTGTGTGGTGGAGATGTTTCAATTGGGTGTTTAGCGAAGTTTCACAGCAACAAAGCAGAATTTTTTCTCCGTTTTATAACAATGGATGAAACTTTACACCCGAGACAAAAGAACAATCCAAACAATGGATTAAAAAGGGAGAACCGGCTTCAAAGAAGGCGAAGACCGTTTCATCTGCATCCAAGGTCATGGCGTTGATTTTTTGGGATGCGCGTGGGATAATTTTCATTGACTTTCTTGAAAAAGGAAAAAACCATCAACGGACAGTATTATGCGAACTTATTGTAACGTTTGAGAGAAGAAATCGAGCAAAAACGGCCGCATTTGGCTAAGAAGAAACTGTTATTTTAAATCTGTTATTGCAATGGTCAAAATTAATGAATTAAAGTTTGAATTACTACCTCATGCACCCTATTTTCCAGATTTAGCCCCCTCGGATTATTTTCTGTTCCAAACTTGAAAAAATGGTTCATTGGTCAAAGATTTTCTAACGATGAAAAAGTTATGTCGGCAGTAAATGGCTATTTTGAAGAGTAAGACAGTTTTTGAACATCGCTGGGAAAAGTGTATAGAGCTGAAAGGCGATTACGTTGAAAAATAAATAAATTTTTCCAAAATTTTTGTGTTCTTTTTTTGTTGGGAATGCCATTGTACTTGTCCTAAAAATAAAAAAATCCTACAAGAGAACACTTACTATATAACAGATCAACGAACAGTTATGTAGAAAAATGATGATGGGTGGCATAGACGTTGCCGGAACCAAACATATTACTAACACGCTAAGAAGAAAGCTGTTAAGAGAAAAATTTGAGAGAAAACAACAAAAAGTGGCCGAAATAACATATGTACGGACAAGTTAAGTAGCCTATCTTAATCCGAATGTTCTCACTCAGATTTTGAAGAACCAACTAAATATCAGTCCCGGACTCCATGGGTTGAATCAGAGAGTAATACTACAACTGCAATCAACTATGTTCTTCTATCAAAAACATGGGATAGATTTAGAGTAACAGACAGGGCAGCAAATGCGTCGACAGCAAAATATGTATAAAGTCATTTATCGTGAGTTTTGATTTTTGACCAAGGCGTATGCGAAATATAGGGTGATTCATCCCGGAATAACCACCGTGTGGCGCTCCCATTGTTCCGATTTGAGTTCTGTTGTGTTTTTTTTTTTTTTTTTTTTTGTTAAGTTGGTACATCCGTTAGTGTCATAGCTTGACATTGGCAAAAGTTACGTAGCCAAGAGTACATCTATCTCTGTGTGTGTCAGCGATTTTTTACAATTTTAGAAATGGATTTAAATTTGCAACAACGAACTTGTATTAAATTTAGCGTAAAAAACGGATTTAATCGTCCGCGAACGTTGGAAATGTTGGAAAAATGTTTCGGCTACGATTCTCTAAAGAAAACGGTCGTTTACCAGTGGCACGAGCGGTTCAAAAGTGGTCGTGAGTCAATCGAAGATGATGAGCGCAGTGGCACACCATCGACATCGAAAACCGACGAAAACATTGATGAAGTAAAAGAAATGTTGGTCAATAACCGCAAATTTACCATCAGAGAGATAGTGGAGGACTAGAACATTGCCTATGGATCCGTCCAAGACATTTTGGTTAATGATTTGGGTTTCCGTCGTGTAGCAGCAAACTTGGTGCCAAAAGACCTCAATTTCATGCAAAAAAGAGAGGCTGAATCCGATCCCACATTCATCAAAAGGATCATTACTGGAGACAAGTTTTCAGTCAAACAAGAAGGCAATGCTCACGGTTTTCATGGATTACAACGGTGTAGTGCATCGTGAATTTTTGCCAGAAGGTCAGACAGTAAACAAAGAGTATTATTTGGGCGTTATGAGACGTTTGCGTGAATCAATTCGCCAAATGAGACCAGAATTGTGGGCAGAAAACTCGTGGATTTTGCACCATGATAACGCACCGTCGCACAATGCCTTCATTATTCGCAATTGTTTGACGAAAAATGCAACAAATACCATCCAACAGCCACCAAATTCACCTAATTTGGCTCCCTGTGACTTCTTTCTGTTCAATCGGGTTAAAAAAGCCCTTAAGGGGAACGCGTTTCAGCAGCCGAGAGGAAGTAATGGAAAAATCGCAGGAAGCACTGATGGATATACCTAAAACCGAATATAAAAAATGTTTCGAGAATTTAATCAATCGCTGTCATAAGTGTGTTGCAGTTGATGGGAATTACTTTGAAGGGGACAATATAGATTTAGATGAATCAACTTGTATTTTTAATTTTCTGAATAAATTGTGGGAATATGTATAGTAAATACCTGGATTATATTTAGATGGAAGAAAAGATCATACTTTGATTAACTCTTAAAAAGATGGAAAACGTTATAAGCGACGCGTACTTGTGGAGCATGGTATTTATTTGATTAAAGAACCTGACTCGAAGTTTTTATGCTACATTTCACCTGTATCAGGCACTGCAAATCATCAAGGAAAACATCCCAGCCCTATGGCTAATTAGTGCAAATAGGATTCTCCGTTTGTATGCTTCAACTGAGACTGCCTCTGCAAATCTAATCACTTTTGAAACGTATTTTGTCAAGGTTTACGTTCCGGTATGGTTTTCCATAAAAACCCACCCCAGTTGTAAAAATGAATTTGAAATTTCTTGTTGATCCAGAAATTCAAAGAAATAGCCATTTTGCACATTCGAGAAACTTACTGCTTGCAATGTTGACAGATTCTTAGTCGCACATGCGTGAATTGGCTGCCCGTCGAATTTTGAAAGCTAGATCAGCAACGTCTAACAAGTTGCGTCTTTTTCAGTTACCAAATGTAAACTTAAATGCTTAAAACCTTTTGAACTGGCAAGGAAATATTACTGAGCCAACTATTTTAAAATCAGTAACTGAAGAAAATCTTCGATTGTTTGTTCAGCAAAAAAAAAGAAGGAAAATTAAAGTTATTACGTCTTCCTTGCCACACACAAGCCGTAGAAAGGGCAGTCATAGCTGTGACTAAAACTTTAACTACTTTAAGCAATAAATCAGACAGAGAAGAATTTTTTAAGGCCCAGATAGAATCGAGGAGAGCAATGCCAAACTTTGACAGTAAAAAGGATTTCTCCACAAACTAAACCCTTCAATACAATAACTTTACTAAATTTTTTTGTAAATTTATTAACTTGATTCAGTTTCTTTTAAATAAACATTAAATACTATTTACTTTACTTTTTTGATTGATGTAAATTTGTATGCCGTTCCGTTAACATTTGCATGTTAAGCCGGAGGCAGAAGAATAATTCTGATTGCTACCAAACCTTATTATCTATTTATATTTACAATTTGGCACAATTTTCTTACTGTGTCCGTAAAAAACCTGACAATTTTTTTTTCACCATATACTCGTATGAGTGACCCACCCTACAGTGTACAGATCCCAAAAAAGCCTGAACACTGGGTCTAAATTTTGCACAAAATCAGAAAGTATCTTTACATTTAGGTGATGCAAGTAGTGACATACTTGTAAACAAAACACAGCTGTGGAGTCCTTCAATGGAGTTGATGTTAAAACTCTGACAGTGGAATTCGTATTCGAAATATCATAGACAAAAAATTTTTGTTGGATAATTGATCAAATGGACTTGATCAAATTAAAAATGTTTATCTTGAGTTAAGAACTTGCCTAATATAGGAGTCATGCTTTTAACATTTATTATTAATGCATGCCTTGAAAGGCAATATTTTCCGGAAGTGTAAATAGCAAAGGTGGTTCCTATACCAAAAGCAGGAAAATCCTCAGTTAAACCAGTAATTGGTCTGTAGTAAGTTTATTTTAAAGAAAAAAATTCTAAAGATTATTAATGATCGACAAATACATACGAGTATATCCCTATGAACAATTTGGTTTTTCGGTCACAGCACATTGCATCAGGTCCTTCGGATCGCGAAAAAAAATCATGCAGACGACGAATGGCATAACGGTCTCTTGTGTAAATTATTAGATCTCAGAAAAAGGGGATTCTTTACAAAATAATCCAAAGTTTTCTGTCAAATAGCTGTTTTTTGATTTCATTAATTCTTCCACAGGTGTACCTTAAAGGTTACGTTATAGAACCAATTTTATATAACGTGTATACATGTGATTTCCCACTTTTAACAGAACTTAAATTTATGCTGACGACACCGCAGTATTTTCGTCACAAGAACTTGGTGACGGTATTGCGTTGAACTTAATAAATGCGACAAAAACATTGTTCGAATATTATAAAAAGTGGAAAATAAAGATAAATGCCGAAAAGATGAAATAAATATTTTTTTGCCAAAAGAAAAGATGGGAAGCAGGCCAAGAATTTTACCATTAATGGACACCTAAGTCCTTGGAAGCTTTCCGTAAGGTATTTAGGTATACGGTATGTGGCGACCACCATATGATATCCAATATGGTGTCATAACTATGTTTACGATAGCTGAATTTATAAAAAATACAAATCCCGCTTCTTGCCAATAAACTAAAATACAGTTTCAACAACATGCCATGCTCACCAAGTAACAATTTAATCAACAGTTTAGTCTATCTTCTACGAAAGATTTCAGCGATCCGGTCCAGCTCACTATTGTAGTTCAAATACTTTTGTTTAATAAGTTAATAAAACAAATAAATTATTTGATTTTGAGGTAGTTAATTCGTTTTCACTTATTTATACCAAATCACTAACATTAGCAATTGGAAACATTTTCATAACAACATGATTGTCATACAGTGCGGCCAGTGACTGAGTTTGTAAACAAATGTCAAAATTTTCACATTTCTGCCTTTTGTGTTTGTTAATTTGTAATGACTCGGGAATTTAGAGTTGACATAGCAAATATACGCGGGCTAAAAAGTAATCACTTTTTTGCGTACGTCCACGTCTGTAAATTCAGACCAGCTATTTTGAGACCTAGTGAACACAGGTAGATCCCCACCCACACCTCTCTAATCATTCTGACCAGATGCTACGTGGCTAGGAACTAGCGTCCTTACTCTTTTTCCACCACGGTCTCGGAATTCACGTGCATAGTGATGTAGCCTACCTAACTCCACCACAATTTAGCCCCTGTTCCAATCCGGAATTCAATGTCCTGAGATTGAAATTCCATCTCCGTAGGCAAATTATCCACTACGCTTTATTTACAGAAGCCCCAGGCTGGACAGCAATTCGACCTTTAAAAGGGTTCGACGCGCTGTCTGATTCCATTCAAGGACTTGAATCCCTGTATCTTCGTACTGAAATCGTTATTAGGGGCGTGAATACGTGAATACTAAACGTTGATAGTCATACCTCAAACACCCTGTACTTGTTTTAAACTTCTAACCCTGGTAAGTACACCGTTTATATGCTCTTTTCCCTAGGTTCATCGGGCCATTGTGACATATCAGCGAATTTCTCGTATATTGACCACACAGTTAAAGAAAAAAATCCTAAAAGAAACGTATTGCAATATGAGAAAAATTGAAGCAGATTTAACACCTTTAGGAATTTTAACTTTCCTCTGCTGATATGATCACTGGCACCATTCTCTTCGGAATAAGATCCTCTATTCCTCATAGGTTTAAAAGTATCAAACTAAGAGGAAAAACATGGTATAACTCGATTTGTAAAGGGGCTGTCAGGGTTAGAGAAATGTTTTTTCGGTCCTACAAGCCCAACTCAACAGAGGAAAACCGAAAAAAGTTCAAACGAGCCAGAAATGACTGAAACGTCGTCCTCAAGCATGTGCAATATGACCAAAAACTGAAGCAAAAAATACTACAATGTCCCAAAAGTAGTTAAAATGTTTGGTAGCTCGTCAAAAACTTTAGAAATCTGCCTCATCGTCTTTCCCAGTTTAACACTTCCAAATTGTGCTCAGCCTTCGCCTACACTTTAGTGCGTCGTCACTTTCTTCGCATTCGTGTAGTAGCAAGAGTACTTAATGTTCTTAACATATACAAATCCGCTGGTCCATTTGATGTATCTCCCCTTCTTCTACGCTGACAAAACCACTGCGTAAGCTTTTCCAATAATTCTACTCTTAAAGACTCTTTCCAAGCAGATGGAAAACAGCAATTGTCCTGTCCGTAACTAAAAAAAGCGAATCTTCTTCTCTTTTCTCCTCCATTGTGTTTACGTCATATCTCTCCAAGGTCATGGAAACGCTGGCAAACTATGAGCTCATGAAATACAAGTATCTCGAAACGCAAACGCTTTCTCAATAACGCAGTACGATTTTCGGAGTAACTGGTCCACATATGATTTGATGGCACGTCTCACCGAAAAGTGGAACCAAAGCGTATATCAATATGGCGAAAGAAGAATAGTTGCACTTGACATTTCTAAGGCATTAGGCTCTTTTGTTGAAAATGCGTACTTTTGGGATCGATGACTCTCTTCTTCAGTCAATTAGAAATTAACTTTTGGAACGTTCAATTCAAGTTATCTTGGATGTTTGAATGGGTGTAAAACGGGAACGGCAGCGTGGAATTGAATGCTTCCAAAACACAATGCTGTCTTCTGGCGTTAAAGCGAAATCGAAATACCCAGTCATTATCCATGAGTGGGACATGGTCGAAATCGAAAAACTTTCCATTCTCGGTAAGCGTGTGACAACTTACTTTGGAGTGACCTCATGTTTGATGTCGCCAAAAATGTTGCGAAATTTCTGCCCATATCTGGTCAGGCGCCCTAAGACCATTTTGCACTTGCTAGATAGAATCGAAAATTGTGCAATAAAACTCATAGGTGATTCTAATACTGATGAGTCTCTCGAATACCGGTGTAATGTCTTCTGTCTTATCTTGTTGTATCGCTATTTTCACCACCAGTGCTCTTCCGAAATTACCAGTAGCATTCCGCCTCTTCAAACTCTTAAGCGTAACACCCGTCTCGCTATGGATGCTCATCAATACACCCTTAAGCCCACCTTCGAACGCTCTCTAAAATATCGTGATTCTTTCCTAGGCCGTACAACTTGCTTATGAAATGCCCTGCCGAGTTCTTTATTTCTTAGTCTCTATAACCTGCAAAACCAACTAACTAACATCGGTAACTCTTCTTTTTCCGTCTATACTTTCCCATCGTCCTTCGGGTTCATAAAATCAATTATTAATTGGACACAAAACGATAATCCAAAAAGTAATTTTCCAACTAATTGTCTTATACGGGAGCAAGGTTTGGGCTAATTGTACGAGCCCAAACGCAAATTAGTTGGTCTACCGGGGATAAGATACATAAATGTGCTCATTCTTAAATTCTTTTGAATAAATTTTTTTTTTTTTTTTTTTTGTAATATCTATAAAGATTTATTCATTTGAAATAGGAAAAGATAAAAAAAAAAAAATAATAGAGAAACTTAATAAAATAATGTTATGAAGTGATCTTAAAACTCAAATGGCGTTGTACGAGTCTTAATTTTAATTTTACCACTGTGTCGCGTTTCATTTGGCCTTTATCACTGCTTCTAAGCGTCTTGACATAATGTCAACTAATTTTTGACACTCTTCTGCACCAAAAGATTCCCAAATATTTTATATTTTGGCTCTTAAGTCTTGGAGTGTCCGACTTGGCTCTTTTCGCAATTTTTACATCATTTTATGCCAAACTGTTTCAATTGGTAAAAGATCAAGACTGCTGGAAAGCCTTTCCAATAAAATAATTGCTTCAGCAGTTAACCACACAAATGTTGACCTAACCGTGTGGCAAGAGGCACCATCTTGTTGGAAAATATACTCTTTATCACTACGTTGAAGGCGTGGTATTGACGGAAGAAGCTCCTGTTCCAAAATGTCCTGGTACTTGGCAGCATTGACTATCCCATTGACAAAATGTAAATTACCCATATCACGTCCAGACCTGCAAACCATTAGAGATGCTATGAACTTCACAGTTTCTTTAAGGCAGTCTTTGCGAAAGGCTTCTTTTGCATTCCTTATCACTCATCTTTGTTCGTCACTTACACAAACTTCGAATCTGGACTTATCACTCCAAATAACTGACCACCATTGACTTAAAGTCCAGTTTTTGCGTTGCTTAGCCTACTTAAGGCGCCTTTTCTTCTGCTTTTGTGTCAACAGTTTCTTTTGCCTGAATTTTATAATTTTAAAATAAACCTAATAAAATTTGTATCCAATTTTTTTCATAGTATCTCACAAGTGTCAACCGAAACACTTTTTGAATTCGTTCTCTCCATTCAGCAGTTATTACAGCAGTAGTCTGGCGTCGATTTTCTTTTATAAATTTTTCAAAAATGCGATAATCCCAAGGTTTTGCTATTGGTGAACATCCCGTTTTTTTTATTTTTCCTTTCTTATCTCCATATTTCCAGAATTTTTGAATTTTGAAAAAATGTTCTGCACTGATGAGTGCGGTAAGTTAACACATGCAAATTTGTTTTCTGAAAGGTTAACGGTTTTCCTGCCTGAAAAATGTTGTTGCAATGCAGCTGCTAGTTTCTTGGTTAAAATTGTCACTTTGATACAAGTTCTTATCCGAAGTGAAACGTGTGGATTTTCGTAGTAAAAAAATAGTGGAAGTGATTTACAAAAAAGTCTTAAAATCAGTGAAATATTGACGGTAAGTGCGTTATATTATTGTATTGTATTTATCTTATTAATAGATAATTTTTACTATTTATTGGACACAAATCTTAAAACAAAATGTTATTTAAAATAAAAAGGGGAGGCCGGCCTAAGAAGACATATTTTGTGTGCTGTGTCTAAGGTCAGCCTCCCTGGCCAACTACCGAAGATTGAGTTTTTTTTTGTTTTGGTCAACTAACGATACAAATTCAATGCTAACTTCAGCTATGATCAATTTTTGACAAAATTCGTTGGTTTAGTGTTAACGAAACGGTCGACTTTAGGAGACAGGTTTTGCTAAGTCGGCCTTCAATATTTTAGATTAAAAAATTATAATAGATAGCTAGATCAGGGCAAATTAAAGGCTTAAAAAAACTATTATTTATTGAAGCTTGATCAAAAATGGAAAGATTTGAAGGACGGATAAAAAAGTGCTTTCCATAAGTACTCAGAAGAGGCACTTAATGAGGCCTTGAAAAAGATCAGGGAGGAAAATTGATCAATAAGGAAAGCAAGTAAGGAATTCCGAGTCCCTAGAACAACAATCCAAGACCGAATTCATGGGGGAATTGTGGAAAAGCCAAGACAAATGGGGCCGGATACTGTGTTTAGTGGAGCAGAAAAACAGACCCTGGTAGACTGCCTTTTGAAATTAGCAAAATGTGGGTTTCCGCAAAAACCAACAGATCTGTTAAACACGGTGAAAAAAATAATTTTAGAAGAAAATCGAAAAACACCATTCAAAGACGGTCTTTCAGGAAAGACAGAACTACGAGTTACTAAAGTGTCATCCTGAACTGTTCCTCAGAACATCAGAGGGATTCTCAAAAGGTCGGGCGATAGTCACCGAAGAGTCAGTCAGGAAGTGGTTTTCGGACCTAAAAAATTATCTGCAGGATGCTGCAGATATTCTTGAAATCCCTTCCAGGATTTTTAATAGAGACGAAACATCGTTCAGCATGTCTCAGAAATCTGGAACTGTTTTGGCACCTAAAGGCTGGAAAAACCTTTATAAGGTTAGCCAAGGCAACAAAAAGGAGACAGTCACTGTTTTGTTTCTTTTTAGTGCTAATGGTGAATCTTTAATCCCTTTAGTGTTACCATACATGCGCCCCCCACAAGTTCTAATCCAGAGTATACCAAACAAATGGATTTTGGGAAGGTCAGAGAGTGGCTGGATGCGTTCTGAAACTTTTTTTAAATACGTGGCAAACAGTTTTAATAACTGGTTAACAGAAAACCATATCAAACGGCCAATATTGTTTTTGGTCGATGGCCATAAGTCGCAACTGAGCGTTTTTTGCCGGATATGATATCATTTTGTTGCCCAACACAACTCAGCCAGGCATGTGGGTGCGCTTAAAGGGCTAAAACAGGAATACAAAAATACTGTACATAAATGCCAGAGCATTCCAGACAACGAAGGGAAAGCTGTTACCAAAATAAATTTTTGCGAAATTATGAAGATGTTAGATAGCTCAGATAGAACAGAGATTATAAAAAAAAAGCATTTCGCAAGTGTGGAATATATTCGTTTAACCCTGACGCCAAGTTGACTTCCAAGTGTTGGAAACGCAACATAAAAAAAGGAAATATATCAGTGACACCTCTTAGTTTCGAGGAAAAGAAAAAAGTACTAACTTTGGCGAAGGAGGAATTACTTATAATATTTTAATGAATATTATGGGGCTAATGCTCCGTCAGAGTACATCGTCAAATATTGGTTTCGAGTGTTTCGTGGTGCCCGCAACTCCACTACCGATCAAGTCCGCAGCGGCAGGCCTACGATGCGTTTACAGAGGACAATGTCAAAAAAAATACATGAAATGGTGTTGGCTGACCGGAAAGTGAAGGTGCACAATCTAGCAGATACCACAAAGATTAGTACTTAGCCTACACGCCATATTTTGGGCAATATTCTGCATATAAAAAAGTTATCCTGCCGATGAGTGCCGCGCATACTCACTCCTGACCAAAAACACGAACGCGAGAGCACTTCGAAAGAGTGTTTGGGCTTGCTGATGCGGAATCGGGCGGACTTTTGGGGTCGATCGCTAACTGTTGATAAAACTTAAGTCCACTATTACACACCAGAGAACAGAATGAGTGACCGGCAATGGACTGAAGCCGGCACAAGTGCTCCGAAGTGGCTGAGAGAGGCTCGATGAGTCGGAAATGTAGTGGCGTCGGTTTTGTGTGATTTTCATGGCATACTCTTCGTGGCCTACCTCAAAAACGGAAAAACCATCAACAGCGAGTATTACTGTGCTTTATTGGGGCGATTGAAGGCCGAAATCGATGCAGAACGGCCTCACATGAAGCGAAAAAAAATGTTGTTTTTGCAAGATAATGCACCGGCGCACAAGAGCATCTCAACCACGACTAAAATCAAGACTTACTGCTTCAATTGCTGTCGCATCTACCGTATTTGGCTCAATCGGACTATTATATCTTCCCACACCTTAAAAGATGGTTCATTAATAAAAAATTCAGCTCACGCGAGGAAATCATCGACGCCACGGAGGTGTATTTTGCAGAACTTCCGGAAAATTACTTTTTGGACAGGATCAAGAAGTTGGAAAATCGCTCGAATAAGTGTATCAAACTAAAAGGGGACTATATTGAATAAAATAAAAAAAAAATCACTTACCCCACCTAGTAGACTATGAAGAGGTATGGAAAATAATAGAAGAGATGCAGCATAGTCATCATGGTCAACCTTGTATCTGTTTACTTCATAAAAAATAAATTGACCAGATAAAGAGATAAAAATATGTCCATGGCGTCAGTTGTTTCACTGAGGCCCAACACTTCGAATGGTGAACATTGGAAGATCCTTCGTCCATCATCAGTTCATTTTTGCCGACTTATAATGCTCAAATATGCAAGGGAAACTGGAGAACTCATAATGAGTACAGTCAACGGTATCCAAAGACAAATTCCTAATCCTCAACCTTGTCAACCACGAGTTCTTTTCAACTGTAAATGACGGAAAAGTTTTGGATGAAATAACAGATACAAAGTCAACGCGGTGAGATCCCATATGTAAAAGAACAAAAAAACTTCAACAATCAATATGACAGAATCAGTTACATGGAATTTATTTTGAAACTTGCATATACACTTCGACAAAAAAGAGAGATTGATAAATCTCTTGGTATCAAGAAGGCAGAAAAAAGAGGAAAATAAGAGCTCCAAAAGCATTTTCGCGATGAGACTGGGTTCGATGTCCATAGTGCAAAACAAGGACCTGGAAATACCTCGAAGAGAATAAGAACCAGTGACAACAGCTCGTATAACTGCTGGCAAAAGAGATAATGAGGTTTGAAGTAATACTTAGTGTTTTGAATTGCAAGGAAAAGTTTAACACTGTCAAGTTTGGGGAGTATGTCAAGAACACAGCAGAGCTACTAAGCAAAAATATCCCAATTATATGACTCACACATAAAATTTTGGCTCATATGGTAGTCAAAATATAATCGAGTATCAATCATTAATACTTGGAAAATAGTCAAAAGAATCTCAGGCATCCAAAAATAAACGCTAAACAAATTATAAATATAAAAATAAGTGCAAGGTTTCAAGTATGCGGCAGAATGAGGATCTTTTCAACATATTTGCAGCCTTATCAGATCCACTCATTTCTTCGTTAAGAAATATCAGAACCGAAAAATATCTCAAAGCACAATACTCTCCAGAAATGATAAGGTTATTAGATATTACCACGGATGTTGACGAAAGTTTCTAAGAAATAAATTTTTTTTATTTTAAATGTTTGGTCTGTTCAATTTGTTGCCACTATTTGACCTGAAACGAACTACTGAAATATTTTATGATGTACTATGATGTGCTATAAAAAAAAATCACTTTAAAATGGTTCATTTACTTTAAATACCACTGGACTTTTGAATATTTGTAAAGTAAAATGTTTTGTTATATTATAAGTTATAATTCCGCAGAAGATTGTGAAACACACTGTAAAGCAGTTTTCTCAAAATTTACTACTTTTATAGCCCTGGAAATTTCCTTTAAGTAGAAAGTTGGAAGTTTTCTTTAAGAGTTATGATTTTTGCAAGCGAACTGTGCGAGACGGCTCTAAGACAACTAAAGACATTGGCTCAAAGATTTCCTCTGCGGATTATTGCACACATAATGCCATCACATAGGTTCTAAGCTATTCTACGCCATGGTTTGGCTTAGCCTGAGTCCAATACCCGCGAACACCATAAATTTAGGAGTGCTTAGAGACTACCACATATATCTTAATAAGATGGCTAAGTAGCACAAGATTACTTTTTGTTGGTGTCTGAGATACGTGCACGTCCCAGTAAACTGTGTCGCTAGTGAACTGGCCTAATTTGGCTAGTCGTAGCTACGAATGATTCAACTGATTGATTTCAGGAGTATAGCAGATAGGAAAAGGATTTACAAGGATTATCGATTGGAGCCCACAATAACGAATTTAAACTTGTCATTCTCTAAAATGCAGAGAAACCGGCTCTGAAAAATGGATGCCTAGAGAGAACACTGTCTAAGGGATAATAGTGTAGGATCAAAAATCGTACAATGGACATACAACGTATAAAGACATATACGGGTATATGAAAATCACATGAAGTTAAAGCCTCATTTATTCATTTCTGTGGCAGCAAACCACCCAATTACTTGAATCCAAGGTCGCATCATATTTTAGCTCTGATGCCGACCTTTTTCATGCTAAAATTTTAAATCAAACTAAAATATACGATTTTCAAAAACAATTTTCTCCACAGTTGATGCTTTATCAGTTTTTTTTATCGTCATTGCCATCTTCTCGGCTTGTACCATTTGTAAACACTTTTTTTTACTTAGAGCAGACTCTCCGTATGCCACTGTAAACATTTCAAGTGTTTTAGAGCACTTGATTCCTTTTTTTGCACAAAATTTGATGCAAATTCTTTGCTCCATTTTTTATAAAAATCAAAAATCGCCGAGCACAGCAAAACATGTCCAACCTTTCTATCTGTCTAAAACAAACTAAGTACGCTATATACTTGAAACTATGAACACATGTTCGGGACATGTGTACCAACAGAGCCAAATAAAAATCGATAATCGCGTGTACGTTGCCCGCGAAATTTCAAAAGTCTTTACTTTTTGAACACCTTGAAAATTGTAAAATCAAGGTAAGTGGCCTTACCTGTAAGCGTAGTTTTATCACCAGGGATGCTCTAAATCGGGAAGCTAAGCATTTGCACGGCGCAAAGTGCAAGCATAGTGGAAATAAAAAGTGGGAGCATCCAACCAGAAAACTGCAGCCGGCAAAACTTATGATTTAAGTTGATGTCCTCTATGGATGTGCTAAGCTATATATCCAGAATCCTGCTGAGAATACATATATTCTCGCAAAGGGAAGTAGAACTTTTCAAATACAAGTACCTGAGTACTGTCTCGAAGTCAGGTATCAGGATC
Organism: Volucella inanis; assembly: GCA_907269105.1. Lineage (NCBI taxonomy): Eukaryota > Metazoa > Arthropoda > Insecta > Diptera > Syrphidae > Volucella > Volucella inanis. The sequence goes on along the minus strand of OU026155.1, from coordinate 86,948,304 downwards.
AGGTAAAACGAAGCCGCTGATGAACAAACCTGCGTCCTCGATCATTGCTTCATTGACTTTTGAAATGCAGACAGACCAAATTAATTCTCTACATATTAAAAGCCTGAAAAAAGAAGCAAATAAATTGAAGACACAATATTTTGATAAATTAATTTATTTCCACAAAAACATCAGTCATATTCAGACAATTCAACGTCACGCTCAAAGTCCGTCACAACACTATCAATGAAATCACTAATTCTAGAAATATTTGTAAATATTCCTGGTAAATCAATCCCATCACACCCAAAACTCGACACAGCGATACCAATTAATCCCTCTCCATGTGTTAATGGTGCCCCAAAATCACCAGCACAAAAACCACGCACTCCTTTAACCGCTACTGCACATAACGCACTATCAGGTACCTCACGTATTCCAAAATATTGACTTCGACACTCCTCTAGGCTTATGATTTTCATATAAGCTCTTTGTAAGTGGTTCAGAATCATATCTTGTCCCTCTACTGTGAGACTCCAACCGGATACAATTCCTCGAACGTTCTCCATAGTCTGATCCTTCACAATTTTAACAGGAAATCCCACAAGCTTATCTCGTGAACAAAGAATCGCTGCGTCGTTGTAATTGCTCTGAGTATGGCAACCATCGGCAATAAACACATCCGAGCCAAGTCCCCAGTTGATCTGCTTTACCCGAAGATACTTGGTATATGTCACCAAAGTAAATGAGTCACGAATTCCGTTCGTTTCGCCTAAGCGGAGCTTCTTATCACCGATACACGAACAAGCGGTCAACACACATTTGGAAGAAACAAGAGCAGCTGAGCAGTGATAAATATCATTTTTGAAAATTGCCACTTGAAATGGACGCTCGCTTAGAGTGGCTTTCTTTGGAGGACCGTATAAATTGTAAGCTTGAGCAGAAACTACAAAAATTAAAAATAGAACAACTTGAAGAGAACACATTTCTATGCAGCTAAAGGTTGAGCTATGACTAGTGCATTGAAGAATTTCCGAACTAATTCTGGGAACTGAAGTCTAAATTTATCGTTGTTTGCACAGCTGCAAAGATATGTGCCAGGCTCATGAATTTCGGATTTATGACGACATAATGAAACAGCAAAACATCTGTTAAAACTGTTCAACAGTTTGTTTTTATTATGCAATGCATCTACCAATGTTGATTGTGTATAATTTTGTGTATAAACAAAGACGTTTTGGGAGCAATATAAATTAGAAGTTGGAATCGGCGTTTAAAAAGGAGTTACATATCCACACATACGATTATGAGCAAACGTAGTGTCTATGAGCAAAACTCGAGCCATACTCGTATCGAATCTAAGCATAGTCTTACAGGTTGCCTAATGGCCATTGATTGCGAGACTGGAGTTACAGTTAAAGGTTTGAAGGTTGAAACGCGATTTCATGGCACTTTACTCGTATGTAAAAATAGCGATAGAACAAGAGAATAGACGTTACTCGTATGTCGGTGTTCGAGGGTGTCAACTGGTTGTGCAATATTGGAATCAACGATGAGTTCCATCTCACGGCTTTGAATCCATTTTACTCAAATACCTTATACGTATGTATGTTGAAGCCAGACCGGACGGGGTAAAGTATTTCTTACTTTGCTTCAGGCATCCAAGATATTACGCAGTGTATTTGGCGGCATAGAATTAATGGCCATTAAATCGTTGATACACTTTCCGAGAATGGAATTTTTTTCTGTTCTGACGATAAAGTGCCATTTATTGATAATGGCTGGGTGTTTAATTCAATTCTATCCCAGCCATGCTTGTAATGTCGAAGCTTAATGAGATTAACTCTTCCGTGAAGTAGGTCATGTCATCAAACCACCAGTGAATCTGTTGCTACTGAAACCAGACTGCCTGCCGGTCGTTTAGAAGTTCTCGTGTCCTCATGTATTTTATGAGTATTTCCATGACTTTGGAAGGGACTTAAATGCAATGGATTTGGAATAGAGAGAAGATTTGATTAAAAAAAAACTTCTACAAATGCTGTTTTCGATCTTTGGAGGTGAACTTAAACTTTTTTAATACTGCTTAAAAGAAGCATTCATGGCATTTAGTTTTTGAAAAAAAATATTATGTAAATGTTGGCCACAACTACGTCTGAAGTGGTCCATTTGGAAGGCCCAATCGTAGCTGGCTTATTCCTGAAGACCTGAGACTTTACATATCCGCAGAGAAAATAGTCCAAAGGTGTGATATCGCACGATCTAGGCGGCCAATTTACCGGAGCAAAACATGAAATTACCATAAGTGCTCACCAAAGTGATTTCTCAACAAGTCCATTGTTTCACGCGCTGTATGGCTCGTTGTGTCGTCTTGTTGAAACCAGAGCTCACCAAGACCACATGCTTAAATTTCATAAACATGACGCGATAACAGTTGTCATTGACGGATACATTCTAATGGACCAATGATTCAACCAGCATACAAACCACACCATACCGTTGTTTTAAAAAGATGTAATGGTAGCTTTTGGTACTTTTCGAGTTGCTCATTAGCCCAAATACGGCAATTTTGTTTATTAACGTATCCATTGAGTCAGAAATGGTCTTCCTCACTGAACAAAATTTCACCGGATTTTAATTGAGTTCTTACAGAGCCCATTTATTGAAAATATGACGCAAATTCAAGTCGCCTGGCTTCAATTCTTGCACAAGTTGAATTTTGTACGCTTCTAGGGCGAGATCCTCACGTAAAAACGCTAAGTTGTCAATACGCCAAGCCAAGCTGCTGAGAACGACGTCGAATCGATTCCTCACGGTCTTCGCGTACACTCTCAGCTACAGCTGCTATAGTCTCTTCACTACGTGCTGGATGTGGTCTAACCGGTCGAGTATCATCCACAAATATAAACTGGGACTCAAATTTGCGAATGGTATTGGCAATAGTGGTTTCAGTAGGTCGATTATGCACCGTAAGTTCCTCGAATCGCTCGAAAAAAATTTCTCATAGAACGCTGATTTTCGTAATACAGCTGAACAATTTAGAGACGCTGTTATGATGTGAGTCTTTCCATGATGACTTGCCAAATAATACTGAACAAAAATGGCAAAGCAGTTTAATAGGAGTCATACGTGGTCTGTCACTGCTGTTCGCAAGAAAGTAGCCAATGATCAGTGAGTGTCTACACAGCATCGTGGTCAACAGGTAAACAAATTAAGAAGTACTTTGCAGCAACTCAAGATTCAAGTTCACAGACAATACACAGCGAAAAGATTTCGTCGAAATATAAAATAATAAAATCCATTTTCAGCTATTTTGTCATTCTAAGGGATAAGAAGTAATTTTTGCAGTGAAATTAACATTAAAAGAGTTATGAAATTAAATCATCTCATTAGGCCATCAATCTTGACCACGGAGCCGATAACTTTACGCACAATACACCCCCAAATCATAGAAAAACCTCTTCCATGTTTAACTGTTTGTTTGACTTGTTGTGGTTTTAGAGGACCTGCGGAGCTTGTCCAGAACCAAGAACGGCCATCTGACTGGAATCGGTTAATTTTGGTGTCATCAGACCAAATTACTTAAAAAACAAAATTTGGATTGCAATAAAAATGACGAAGTAATGAGAAATTGAGTTTTCATGTCTTTGCAAAAGGGATTTCCGTGACAAAATATTTTTGGCTGACAACGCTGGCTTCTTCTTTTCTCAACACTTGTTTTTTTCTCCAGTAACGGGAGGCCGTTTCTTGGCACAGCCATTTTAACTGCCATTAAAAACCACGCTATATGTCTCGCTTCTTTATCTTCAATTTTTTTTGGCCTTCCTCCCTTGTTCACTTCACCTCCTTCAAAATTGCTGCATCTTTTTATCCTCGAGATGGACATGTGGCTTATTTTTAATAATTTTGCGATCGCTCTACTAGATTTCCATTCTTTCAACAAATCTAAAGTATTTTTTTTTTTATTTCTTATTTTTATTTATTTATTTTTTATTTATTTATTTATTATTTCACATTTTGTAAAATCTTTTTATCGACACTTCCGATCACTTCTAAATGACGCCATCAAATTATCAGTACACGATAAGCAAACACAAAAATAAAAGCTAATTTTTGTACTCGCCGCAACGCTGCAAAACTGTACAAAAACAGATGTTGTACTTTTATTTGTGTCATTTTTGTACCTTTAGTTGCATTTATATTTGCAACACAATCGGAATATGTAGAGAATTCCTCAAACTTTGTTCTTAGAAGAAAAAAAAACGAATAATCCATGCTCCTCACAGCATGGGAATTAAGTCCATTTCCAAGTCCATTTCCAAGTCCATTCCCGGGGACTTATTTTCCTGTACCGGAAAGTATAGGGTGATTTATCGTAAGGTTTGATTTTCCATAGGCTTTTTTTGACAGATCACGCGTGACTCCTATCAAACTGCTTTATCACTTTTGTTTAGTATCATTTGGCAAGTCATCATAAAAAGACCCACACCAAAAAAGCGTCTTCAAATTGTTCATCTGTATTACGAAAATCAGCGTTCTGTGAGAAATATTTTTCGTTGCGATTCGAGGAACTTACGGTGTGCATAATCGACCTACTGAAACCACTATGGCCAATACCATTCGCAAATTTGAGTCCCAGTTTATATTTGTGGATGATATTCGACCGGTTAGACCACATCCAGCACGTAGTGAAGAGACTATAGCAGCTGTAGCTGAGAGTGTACGCGAAGACCGTGACGAATCGATTCGTTGTCGTTCTCAGCAGCTTGCCTTGGCGTATTTTACGTGAGGATATTGGCCTAAAAGTATACAAAATTCAAGTTGTGCAAGAATTGAAGCCATATTTTCAATGAATGGGCTCTGGAAAAACTCAAAGAAAATCCGGTGTTTTATCGTGAAATTGTGTTCAGTGTACGCGTACGCCGTACGCGTGAAACAATGGATTTGTTGAGAAATCATTTTGGTGAGCACTTAATTTCACGTTTTTCTACGGTAAATTGGCCGCCTAGATCGTGCGATATCACACCTTTGGACTATTTTCTCTGAAGAAATGTAAAGTCTCAGGTCTTCAGGAATAACCCTGCTACGATTGACGCTTTGGAAGCCAAAATTACCCCTGTTATCCGCGAGATAACAGTCGCGGACCACCTCAGACGTAGTCATGGCAAACATTTACATGATATCATTTTTGAAAAGTAAATGCCATGAATTGTTCTTTTAACCGATAGTATAAAGTTTAAATTTCTTTTTCAAATTTATGTTTTATTTTACATTATAAGTCAAACCTAACGATGAATCACCCTATACATGCCAAGCGTGTCACTATTTGGTATGAACAATTTTTCTTTGACGACGCAGCTGAAAAAGCACAAAAAATCAATGTCGAAAGGTTTCCATCAATGATATCTCAAGTTATTTTGCCTTAAATGGATAGAATACATCTCGAAGAATATGGCTTCAGCCAGACGGTTCCACTTAGCACACATTACGTACAACAATGGTATCATAGCACGAGACCTACCCTAGTCATGTTATCGAACGACTATAATTCGGTCCCTACATTGTGAAATTCTGACGCTATTCTGAATTGAAATAAAGGAACATAGCCTCAATTTCTCAAGTTTGTACTGATTTATTCACCTAGATCTTCCCAATTCTCGGGCACGTGAATGAGGTCCAAGTCTAGCTGTTCCTGTACGATAAACAAAATGTATTTTGTTTCTTACTCGTGACTCTCTTTTTCCGATTACTCATACCTGGAACCCACTAGAAAAAAAAAATATCTTCCATTATGAATGATGCCTCTGTCAATGCATCAATTTCAAGGTTCTACCATCAATTAAACTGAGCTTTAAGACATAAAATCTCATAAAGAAATGATGATGAAATGAAAATGAATGATGAGGGAAACTAAACCCTTTTCAGCTACTCAGGTGCAGATACATAAGCATGTTATCCGATGACCTTCGTAAGCGCAGATTTACACCGTTGGGAAAGACACGATTTAAGTAAACTACGACTACACTGCTCCGGTAATGTGAAATCAAGGAAATTCGTAACGGGAAAACAACATTCAACAGAACTTCCTATAGTAAAACAGTGGATCGTTTATCAAGTTACATGTGATTCCTCTCTCTATAAACTGAAATCGCCTTAATAATTAGTAAACTGAGCTGGCCAACGGACAAAACTACTATTCGAGATGCATAAAACGACGATTCATTTTGTCAGTCCAAAACAACTGAGGGATAAAATTCAAAAGGAATTTCCGAAACTAAATGTCTTCTGATGATTTTTTGCCCAAAGTACCGAGATGACACAGATTTTTTGCAGTACAAGTACAAGTATGGTATATGACTGTCATAAAGAAGTGAAATGATCTTACGAGTAATGTAAGCTGCATTTTTAGCATAGCTAATGCGAATGAATGACGGCTATTAAACCCAGCTCCAGCGGTGTTTAAAAGAGCGTAAAAAGTAAAATCAACAGCAATGCTACTGCTGATATTGGTGTTCCACCAGCTATGTATAACAAAGATTGAAAGGCAATCAATATAAAATGCTACTGAGACTAAGCCTATAAGAGCTGAGGTCCATAAGCTATTTTTTGGATGAGTCATACCCTTGGGGCATCTGACTGGCTTCGAATATCGGGCTTACTATTATAAGACAGACTATTGTAATGAACAGACCGCCAACAGCTGAACAGGCAGTTCATCGCCACTCATAAAGTGCAATGAGAAGGAAGATGACATATTCACAGTGGCTGTTACAGAAAATAAAAACCAGTTTTATTTTAGTGCGAATTTGTTGTAAGCGGCAGACCAAGGCTAGCATTCTTGAACCTTCCGGAAGTGTAAGTGCCTTTTATACGTATTCACGCCTTCACGTAGGAAAAAGACGATGGCACCAAGGCAGTATTGTTTTAAGTATTACTTCAAAAAAATGTAAGGTGAAAACAACTTTAAAATAAGAAAGGAAGCACTCTTCGGAGTACAATCAAGAAGTAAAGCTTGCAAAAAGCTTCTCTTGCAGCGCGGAACATTGCTTTAGCTGGAGCAAGATTGTCAGAACATTCCGAGAACCCACCACAGCGAGAAATACGAGTACTGTAATGGGGTTAAAGGTTGAACAGCTACACTCGCAGTGAAACATTTACAAATCGCATAACCGTCTAAATAAACTTTCTTTATCTTCTATCAGCGTGGTTTTATGCAAAGTAAGTCCAGAATCGATCAAGTTCCTAAAGATCAGATTACGGACTGTAAAGTGACCCCCACCTGAACAGAAAATGTGCATTAATTGCTTGAGATAGCTGAAGAGCGAATGGATATCTGCGCTCCAGTTCAAAGAGTTTCTTCTTTCTATGGACATAGGTCAGTAAAGGATGTTTTCTCCTTAGGTGGCGCGTAGTACTGCAAGGGGACCTAAAACCACCTGCAGTGCGCAAGCTAAGACACTTTCACAAAGACGTCAAAGCGTTAATTGGAAAATTTTATTGGTTGAGATTCAGGTCCACTTTGAACGCTGGCCATTTTCGTAATAAAGTTCAGGTTATTATCATCTGGAATAGTACTAATAGCCTCAATATTTATTTCTTTTATATCTTCTTATGGTATTTCCAGAAGTAAAAACGTAAATTGTAAAGATACCATATTTTAGCTGAATTTCAAAATCACACATGAATTTGGATCAAAAGATGCTAGCATTTCCAAGACATATTCTTGATCTTCAGCGTGATCATTTTGAATAGCCAAACGAATGGAGTTAATATCAATGACTCCGTTGTTGATGAATTTGCCAGCATTAAAGTCAGTCGTATATCTGTAAAAATCTCCGGACTATTAAGGTGTCAGGGCACACTTACACTCGCTTTGATCAGATTCTCTGGGCTAAGATTTAAAATGGCTTCCTCATTTAAATTTGGCTCCAGTTTTCACAGAGCATTTTTCTGCAATTTCATTATGACCATCAGGATGTTTACAGCAGTGGTAAATTTTCTAAAATGTTAAACCAATTAGAATTGAGATATAAATAATTGAATATGAAACCAGATAATCACCTTCATAACCCCGACACCGGAGTGATCACAATTTGGAGGATCAGTGGTTTGCAAACATTTTCTCGAATTACCGTAGTTGTATCCACAATGTAAGCCTATAAATAACCGCATCTTTTATATGACCTTAAAAACTAAGCGATAGGCTTTAGACTCATTTAAATTGAATTGAGGTAAATTAAGTCATACAACATCCGTTTGTATTTGACTTTGTGCTCGGATAAAAAAAACAGCATTGGATAGTGTACAAACTAAAAGAGCCAAGGACATAATTTTGGCGGCCAGCATCTATCAAAACCAGACATGACATCTTTTTGGAGCCTCAACTTGGCTAATTGCTGCTATGTTAATTGGGCTTAAAATATGGGTTCAAGTCTCACTAAATAAGGAGCAACTGTTGAGCTACATGTGTTCAATAAGACACATATTCTACTAACCCTATAATAAAGGTTCATGTACGGGACAATTAGCGAGGAACTAGAACAGTTGCTCAGCAGGAGGAAGATTTATTGCCAAAAACTAAGACATGGCGATTACATTTGCACGGATACATCCAGCGAATGGACTTTTAGACTCCAGATAAAAACGTCTTCTTGAATCCGTTTTTAAAGTTCGATAAGATCAGGAAGAGAACTCAAATGGGAAAGATCAAGACTCAAAAAAAATTTTGTATGGAGAGTTGTTGTCCATTTGTTCGACGTTTATGGAGCCTCGCGAGCTCATAGCAGCCGAAAAAAGGTTATAAGGCCTTAAATGGAAAGCAGAGGATTTGTCTTTACTTCCCGATTATGACCAAATGCTGTGTGGTCAACATGTTAATGTGTTCTTCCCCACAGCTTTTGAGATCATGTCTCTTCAACCCAACTGCTTTGTCGAATTAAAGCCATTGCGAACCAGCAATCAAACTGCTTGTTCAGCAACAGAAAATTTTCGGCTTACTCCAAAACTAGGCCCGTAATGGAAAGGTTCCCAAATGAAACTACCTCGGTGGGGGGAGAGCTCTCAGTGAAGCTCTCAGACTGAACTCAGGCTTCCCATATTAGTATAGCTGGACCCATACGTTTTATGCAGCAATTGGCTATCATATTACGAATAGAAGCCATCATCAATATTTCACTTGAGCTTCAATTCTGAAGAGCTGCCAAGCCTTGAATTAGGGGTTCGATATCACCGAGCTTGGCCATCGTTGGTTTGCGCGAACACTAGAGCTGTCGATTGGATGAAAGCCAACTTTGTATCACTTAGAACAGAATTTAGGTTGAACTTGAGACTTGTGAAAAAGGGATTCATTGCCAAAGGGATTCACACCAAAAAAACATGACTCTCTAACTTATTTCAAAGCCTTGAGGAAGAAATAGGAAAAATATGAGTCTCCAAAATAAGTCATACTCGTACGCTTTAGATTGCTCTACTAGGGAAACAACTTTTAGGTTAATTAATTATTTTTCCAGTCACCTTAAAAGAGCTAGCGGCAGACATTGTTGATATTCGATTAGAAGGTTGAATTAGGGAGGTTGTATGCCGACAAAATATGGTCGAGATGCAATTCCAGGAATTTTTTCCAGCCTGATTCAAACTAAGTCATGTAGCGGATAATTTTAATATTGTATAATAAATTATGCATTCTTGATTATTGGGTGCTGTAGAAATAGGGTAGGCACTTAGAGTTGTCAACTTGGCGATGTCCAATGTTGTGACTTTCCTACACATCAATTGAGTTTGTTTTACCGACAAGTGATACCCATCGGGTATTGGTTGAAGTCCATCCGGACATGCCAAACTTACGATATAAGCGCGAATGCAGTAGAAAAAAATAGCGGCACTATAAACGGGACAGCGGATGAATCCTCCAGATGGAAACAACGGTGAAGTAAAATCCCGGAATAAATCAAATGAGACCTTATCCGGGCTATCCCGACATATTTGAAACTCAGACCGGTAAGGATTTCCGATACAAGGTCACGGTCCTGAAGAAGAGACAGTGGAGCCGAACAAAATATGGAGGCCCTGGACTGCTGCGAAGCAGATATTAAAACCATCCAAGAAATACTATGCAATGGGAAGGACAAAAATATGGTAAAAACTGCAACATCAGCTACGGAGATTGTTTTAAAGGCAGACTTAGAAAAGAAGTCTTGAGTTTTCGGCATTTTAACGACCGCCTCGTAACAATTCGTATTTAGTTTAAACTTGCCACCATAAGACGTATATGCGTGCACGCCTCAACAAAGGTGAAAGACGACGACACCAAATATAGCTTCTACTAGTTATTGGACAAAACTTACCAGCATTGTCCTACCTATAACATTCAAACTATCCCCGGCGACTTCAATGCAGATCAAAAAAGAGAGGACATCTTCGGTATTACATCCTCGATAATACCTCCGAGGAGTCGAAGACGAGTCACCCGAGACCCACCCGAGTGGGTTGTCGGGTCGGGTCGGTGAAAAATCTACATAGTTTCCATAATTTAATTTAAAGTCACCAAAGATAAGGATACCGTGGTTGGAAATACTTACTTCAATAAGCTGGTCAATCACTTTAATAGCAAGGATGTAGGATTTGATGGATTGAACCGTAGAGTGTAGCATCACATAATGTACAGGGAAGTGTTATTTTTATTGAAACAAATTCAGGTTCGACGAAGGAGAGAAAGCGATGATCTAGATTGATCTAGTTCAAGAGAAACGAACGTATAAGATGTACAAAGTTATAGAAAGCAAAAAACAAAAAACACTATAAATTCGTGTTGTCATTTCTTCTTAAGGAGGAGTTTGAATAAAGTCTTGACCTCGATCCTCTATCAATTTCTAATTTTTTTTTTTATTAAAAACAAGTCTGCCAATTTATAAATTTGATATTGTTTATTTATGTCTTTATCAAAGGTAAAATCTATTTGTTTAAACAATCAACGTTACGATAAAACACTTATAAATGAAATGATAATAAATAGTAAAACATGTTTAAATGACATTAAGAGTTATTAAAAAAAATGAAAAATATATAAAACCACAGCAAATCAAACACGAAACATTAATTAAGTAAACTGTCCCATAATCTGGCTTTGGAGATGTCCAACTTATTGTTGACCTTGAAAATATAGCCATCGGGAGTGTTTACAATCTCGTTATAGTCACAGAAAGTATCATTGTCAATTGATTTTAAGACCTCCTGATTACATTCCCTTAATTGTTCACTGCCCTTGGGTTTTCTATTAGAGATGATTAAAGGAATTCTATTAACAAGATCTGAATTAGAAGATTTCCATTTCTAGATCATACCCGTATTTGGCAAAGGACACATAAGTGTCTATCCATTCCTTTATCACGTTCGATTCAATCGAAGTTTTATTGAATTCCTGACCAAATAAAGCCGACGATCGGAAGAGGTATATCAAGTCATCACAATGTACCACACCGTAGTCAGTGAGAGTGCCTGTGAAAGCCATGGAGTAGGACACCAAACCGCGGAAGTTGAATTTGTAAAGGTACACAGGATTTTTTTTTAAGTCCGCATATTGAACATACTCTTGAATGCTTTTATAGAATGGATGTACGAAACCACGATCAGTCACAATCTGTAAAGCATATAAAACCATAAAACCATCTGTAAACTTCAATTAGATTTCAAAGTCAAACTTTAAAACTCACATCGACTAAGGCTTGAGCATTGTCATCATTTAACTCATGAACTCCAGCAAAATAGGTATCAACGAGTCGTTGCACTTTTTCGTCATTATTATTGTTGTCTGGGAATTCCATGAGCTTTTCCAATAAATAGTCAAATTTTTCATTAAATTCATTGCGAGTATTATTATTTGACACTATAGCCAAAGACCTTACGCCACCTTCGTTAGGTACCAGGCCAGTCATCCAAGGGACATGGGTGTACCGACCAGTAGTCAGTAACTCTCTTGGATTTTCCGTCATAAAAGCACTATCCCCGGGCTTCTCAATCACTGGTCGGAATACTGTCAATGGGTCAACATGCCAATATTTGAATCCATCTCCTGATTGCACGAGATCTGTTGCGTTAACTTGGCGCAGAGCCATTGTTAATTCTTTCGTACTCAATATTGTGGCGTTGCGAATGTTGCAGAATTCAGCTTGCTTACGTGCCTGCGCAATAGGATCTTTGACTGGTATAGCGAATGGGGCAGCAGCATTGCCACTCATTACTATTGCTCTGTGGAAAAGGCCTAAATGGAATGAATAAGTTATTAGTTTGATTCATATAGAACAAAAATCATTTTACCACTTGATAGTGGGCTTAGCATATGCAGATGAACAGATACACCGCCAGCACTTTGTCCGAATATTGTAACACTATTTGCATTACCTCCGAAGGCCTGAATGTGTTCTTGAACCCATTTCAATGCCAAATTTTGATCCTTTAGGCCGAAGTTGCCAGGCATATTTTCATCTCCCGTGGAGAGAAACCCTGAAAAGATTAAAACAAAACTAAAGATTAGAAATAAATTATGTAAACGCAAAAACATGCATATATATACCCACGTCCTATAAATCGAAGCTTCAATTCCCTAGCTCAAGAATCTTATGTTAAGATATGGGAACAACATTCAAACTATCCTTATCAAGCAGTGCAAATTAGGACAAACGATCCCAATTGCGTAAGCATTTTTACCTTTTGCACTTAATCCCAACGCTAAAAGGCTAATCGTGGAGTTAAGTGGCAAAAATTTAAATTGGTCTTTCAATGAATGATAACTTGATTAGATAGAAGTAAAAATAGATACTTTTCTCCAGGAGGATGTTGTGCCATCACAGTATTTTTCCTACCATGTCAAAACGAAACCTGTAGTGAGCGAAGTTATGAACAAACTATAAATTGAGCGTATGCGCTTTGAAAATTGGCAGGAAATCACCATCGTCATTCAGGAGATATGAATATAATGAATTTGATCAGAATAATGAGAAATCGGCGATATTGACCACACCCTATTATAAGCAGTCGAATAGGCAAGGATGCAGATTCAGAAATCATTCTACAATATCAACTTTCAAAAGCTGTAAGTACATACTGTCTAGGCTGAAGACAAAATAATGTTATGATCTCCTGAATGGAGTCTGTATTAAATATTAAATTTTAACTCGAAAGACCAGTTGTCTCACTGAGAGAGAAAGGGAGGAAGAAGCACTTCAACAGAGATCATCAAGACTTCGGAAAGGGTGAGTGTTTCCAGTGTGGCAATTCCAGAGAAAGTGCGCCATAGATTGTTTTTCATTTCCGTCCATGCTTCCGCAGAAATCGTTGCGAGTGTATGGAAATATTTTTGGGTCCCTCGATTATATTTGTGAGCCTCCAGATATCTGCTCTTGGTCGATTAAAATCGGCAAGGATCGAGTATGGACCAATTAAGTCTAAATGAAGTAAGACACTGGCAACTTAACATTATCAAACTCCTAGGAAAGTATGGCTAGTTCATCAACAACCACCTAGAACCCAACAATTTATTATTGCCTGACTGCTTTAAAAATTCAACGCGGGTATTAGATTGAGGTTGAGTCAAGCAGCGCCCCTTGGATAGCTGAGACGCTACATTACAGGAAGCGAAACCAATGATACAAAAATAGAAACTTCAAAGAAAGATTTTTTTTGTGGTCAAAAAGGTGATGAATGCGATTATATGAGAACACAAGCGTGATCACTTTAGCCTCACACTTGTCACCTCCACGTGGTGACACCTGGGTCCTTCGTACCTCGACTGGAGATGGGGTAACCAACCCCATGGCAGCTGTCGAGAGAGGAAGAAGGGGGGAGGAGTATCATCTAACTTAGGCACTTTCTACTGTTTCCTTCCAACATCAGCCTTATATCCGCTCACGCTCCAACAGAGGAAAAGGACGATGCTACCAAACTAAGTTTCTTTGAGCTCCTCGACAAAACCTACAAGCAATATCCGATGTACGACGATAAAATCGTCCTAAGTGATTTAAATGCCAAAATTAGAAAGGAGAACATCTTTGGAAGCACAATCGGAAGACGTAGCCTACACTTGATGTCGTCAATATTCACAAGATAACATGGCAGACACCAAATCAGCAAACTGTCAACCAGATAATGTTGCGATCGACGTAAGGCACTCCTCAAGTATTTTAGATGTCAGATGTTTGCATTTTTCGTCAAAAAATTACGAATAATGATGGCGACGATGCGTTATCATGGTGCAAAATCCACGAGTTTTCTGCCCACAATTGCTTCACGCAAACGTCTCATAACACCCAAATAATAGTTTTTGTTTACAGTCTAGCCTTCTGGCAAAGTCATAATGCATTACACCGTTGTAATCTATGAAAACCGTGAGCATTGCCTTCTTTTTTGACTGAAAACGACGTGGTTTTTTTTGGTCTCGGCTCATTTGGTGAACCCATTCACTTGCCTGATGTCTGGAATGCGTGTCGTACTCATAAGCCCACGTCTCGTCTCCAGTAATGATCCTGTTGATGAATGCCGTATCGGATTCAGCCTTGCAAATCATCTCTTTTGCGACGTCAACACGATCTCTTTTCTGCACGAAATTGAGGTCTTTTGGCACCAACTTTGCTGCTACACGCCGGAAACCCAAATCATTAAACGAAATGTTTTGGACGGATCCATAGGCAAAGTTTAAGTCCTCCGCTATCTTTCTGATTGTTATTTTGCGGTTATTGACCAACATTTCTTTTACTTCATCAACGTTTTCATCGGTTTTCGATGTCAATGGTCTGCCACTGCGTTCATCATCTTCAATTGACTTACGACCACTTTTGAACCGCTCGTGCCATTGATAAACGACCGTTTTCTTTAAAGAATCGTTGCCGAAACACTTTTTTAACATCCGTTTTTTACGCAAAATTTAATACAAATTCGTTGTTGCAAATTTAAATCCATTTCTGAAATTGTAAAAAATCGCCAACACACGTAGAGATAGATGTAGTCTTGCCTACGTAACTTTTGCAAATGTCCAGCTATGGCGCTAAGATTTAGACAGAATGTCAACAGATGTACCAACTTAAAAAAAGAACAGAACTTAAATCGGAACAGTGAGAGCGCCACACGGTGGTTATTCCGTGCGCCGGCAAGTACATGCAGCAAAACAACATTCCTACAAAGAGGCTTTGCACAAAAGGAAGAGAGCAACTCTTGAGCTCTACGAGCAAAAGAGGAGGGAAGAACACCGACTTCTCCGGAAAAAAAGAGCATGAGAGGCGCTCAATCGAAGAAATAGAGAGGTTCTACTCCAGGAATGATGTTCGAAAGTTTTACCAAAAGGTAAAGAGAATGTATCAGGGTAATAAGACCCGAACGGATACCTGTAGATGAACAAGTAAGCCTTGCAGTAAAGTAACAATCGGTGCTGAGAATATGGAAAACCTTTTTTGCAGACTTTCAGGCATAGCGAACCATTCATTGACTATGCAAGTTAAGAATTCCGTCTACCCGACCAAAATGAAGTTTGCAGATAGCAATATCTAAACTAAATTTGAGCATCATGTTGCTGCATCAAGGCATCTCCAGTTAGTCCGGTCTTTAGCTAACTATCTCCATTGCGCACTCGAAATCGGTTGAGGTCCCCTTCTACTTGTGCGAATAAAAGTCAACCTCTACTGCGTTATCCCTTCGAGAGAGGTTCGGAAACTTTGCGGACCGTAGCATTTGTGTCCATTCGCTCTACATTTCCTAGCCATCTGCGGTGAGTGATACACCGTTTTCTGACTAGGTCGATGCTACTCTACAGCTCGTATCATTCGTCGTTGAATCTCTTCTTCTCCAAAGCCTGTCAATGTAAGCAGGACCTAATATTCTTCGAAGGATTTTTCTCTCAAATCGACTGAGGATACTACATCAGCTTTCGATAGGGTCCATACTTCTACACCGTAAAGTATAACTGGGATGAAAGGGTCTTCTCAGTTTTTCAACTGTCTTCTTAGCCCAAAAAAACAGCGACTGGCAATAGTCATTCTTCGCTTTATTTCTACTAATGTGTTATTAGCAGAATTTATAACAGAGCCAAGGTCCTTACAGCCTCAAAGTTATAACCGTCAACTCTGACGTTCTGTCCAATTCGTGGATGTTGTCTTTTTGACTTCATACACTTGGTTTTGTCCTCATTTACCACTAAACCCATTGTGACAGTTTCTCTATTTGGTACTAGCGAATGCATCGGTAACAGCTCGCTAAGTTCTCCTATCGATATGCGATCAGGATAGAAGTTTTTAAGAGATTATATGATACGCGTTCGGTGAAAATTCTGACGGTCTCATGCGATTGAAGCTTTTATACGCTATATCTTTTCATAGTAGTTCTTCATTGTTGTGGCGCTTTGGAAATATCGCATTTGCACCTTGATTGCAACATGGAAGTGGTCCGAATCAATATTGGCCGCCCAAAACGTGCAGACGTCTAGAATACTGGAAACATACAAATCGCAAAATGGTCATTTTGATTTAGCATTTGATGATCCAGAGACCGCTATGTCCCCCTGTATATATTGAGATGAGAAAACTATGTGCTTGCTAAAGTAACATTTCGTCTCGCCTCAATGCCAATAAGCGTAAATCCGTTCCCAGATGTAGCATCATGTAAGCTATTATTACCAACTCTCCTACCAACGGGATCATACATTGGATATTGCTCATATGTCTTATCGAGGAGTTCGTAGGATCATTCTTTGGTGGCGTCGTCCATGTCCTCCGTATGGGTATGGGCTCATATTAGGCTTATGTAAGCGACTTAATAGTAGCGTTGATGCGGATTGTCATAAGACGCTCGCTCACGTGTCGGAACCTCAAGACATCTTGCTTGAGCCCTTATATCTTATTTAGAGAAAATTCAGATAAATAAGTTATTAACCAAGAAGATAACAGCAGTATGCACGTTTCAAAAGCATCTAAAGCCTTATTTTCGTCCCATTCTATACCTAGAAATCCCGACCTAAAGCCAAAAGAAAACCTCAGAAGTATTATTGCAAGAGAGTATAATTGCAGACAAACAGACCGCAGAACAATGGCTAAACTGAAAATAATTGTTTCGCAGTCATGGTTGAACGTAAGCCTAGAAACTCTTCAAAAGTTAGTCTATTCACTTCTGGAAGGAGTTTTTGAAGTTTTCAAATTTAAACTCTGCTCTTGAAATATTTAAATTTAAAATTTTAAAAGAATACGTCTTAAATTATCTCTGTATGTGGACTGAAGGCCTAGATGTATACTGTCTTAGGGCCGTTTGTGAAGATAGTGGGGAAGAATTCGCATTGTCTTCATATCGATATGGATTAGCCGCCAATGCTGATCGATACTACATAAGCACTCAAGATTCGGTACTTCAGATGAGTTAACGTTGACTCTGAACATTACCATATAGTATCCAGATACAGCTCTCGATTTCCAGCAGAAACACAATTTCTATCTAGGACTAGGAGATACAAAATAATAATTTAACAATATTGACATCATTGCGCTTCCATAGTCTTATACGTATGACAGAAGCTTTCGTGATGAATGAAGATGAAAGGGCTTGCCACATAGTCGACGAGAATAATAGTATAGTATAGCCTTTTTATCTAAAACAAAAAGAAAAAGCCACTGAATATATATGAGCAACAAATTCGTTTTGTTCGTAAATGGATAGGTATGTCATCTCGGTTGGGGCGATCACATCACACAAACATCATAGATAGAAAAACTTAAGACAACAACGTGCATTTACTTCTGTACTTTCGTTTCCAGCATATCCTGCATCTAAAGTTTTTACCATAATTCGAAATATAAAGTAAAAAGTTACTTACTGATTACGGTTATCCAAACTCTTTAGGATTCTAATGTCCCCATGAAGTCAGTCATCAGAGATGTAAATATCTAGTGTTCTTGTTTATCATAACCAAGAATTCTAGGAGGAATTCGGTTAAATAGGGTTCCAGAATGGCCAATTTTAAGCCTCTGTTAATTGCATGTATAACTACAAAATGTAAGACAGACACATGTTCAGACAACGATCCTTACGTTTTTTCTGCATCCAATCACGTTAAAGCAAAAACAGTCATAGTCAGATCTGAATCCTACAAGATAGCTCAGTCTTGCAATTTACCTGGCAGGCGTATAGCTTTGATGCCAAACGTAGTTCTGAATGTTGAAGTCCCACTAGATAAGAAGATCTTTTTTTTCCGAGTTAGGCGATACAAGATGAATATTTATTAAGTGGAATAACATGGTAGCAACTTTCTTCCTCTCACTGAAAACAATCTATGCTCTACTCCTCAAAATCAACTGGTAGCATGCCCGTAGCCATATTTTAGGCAAATGGAGGCTTCTACATCAAACAAATTTGCCTACAAACTAATACCTATCAATTATGAGGTAAAAACCAAGAGTACTGCGCTTAAGCACTATGATTATGAACTCGAAACAAAAGAAAGTATACAAACATTACTGTTATTTACCATTGCAACTCCGCTTAGTACTTACTTAACCGGAGGGCCAAAATTTACTAATGACCTCGGGGACTTATTTGGTTACTCGTGATACATGAGATAGCTTCAACCTGACGCCCTGGACCAATGAGATTATGCATTACTCGTAAACAATTGAGCTTGTAATCGAAGTCTGGAATTTAAGACATTTAAAACAGAGACCGTTCTTTCAAACTCACCAAAATTATACTAACTTTTTCAGACTAAATCTCTGAATCCAACTTGTTAAAATAACGGAGCAGAGTAAGGCCTTATCGAAAATATCCTTCTTAAAGGCGTATTGGTTGAAATCAGGATTCATTATAAACTGGGTCACAATATTGTGACCTCGTTTTGAAAAATTTAAGACCTAAACCAAGCCACGAATTTTATTAACTAAAAGAAAGAAGATCTGGATGTAATCTAAAGGACGGAAATGGATCGTTTTCCTAGAAACTATGGAGATCAACAATAAAGAGTAGAAGAAAGTCTTCGGATGCAGGTCTTTCTTTTACTTAAACCAAGTAAAGGTGAAATGCTTCACAACGTTTTCGTTTTAAAGAACTTGATACGGCAAATGTTAATAATAATTTAGCAGTCATTTTTGAAAAAGAAAAAATAAAATTTCGAATTTTCGAAAGTTACGAGTACTCATACTTACCTAGTGCTCCAACACGATAAGCAATCGTTACTAAGATAACTTCTTTGCTATCCATAAAATATTCCGGCCCGTGTATGTTGGGCTTTGTTGAGCCTGAGAAAAATCCTCCACCAAAAATGTACACCATCACCGGCAGTAGTTGTTCGTCCTTTTTCTTCAAAACAAAATCATCCGACAATTTTTTTTTCAATGGATTTGTTTTTTCTTTTTTTAATTATGTGTTGCATAAATTTTACTTACTTTAGGTCGATAAACATTTAAATACAAACAATCCTCCTCGCCAACGATAAACGGATTTGGCAGTAAGTACAACTTTTGGATACAGTCTTCCCGTGCTTTGGTTGCATTAAGGACTCCTTCCCATGGTATTGCCGGCTTTGGATTCTATAAGGTGTTGGTTTTTTTTTTTTTTTTATCAAACTCTTCAAATCACTTTTTTATATGTATGATACTTACTGCAAATCGTAAGTCTCCAACTGGAGGTTGGGCAAATGGGATACCCATGAAGGCCTCATATTTTTTTGATTGATAACCGGGCAAAGTTGTTCCTTGAATACAACCCAAACCGGGTACACAAACCTTTGGAATAGCTTGGGTGCTAACTTGACCCAGAATAATCAAAACGAAAGCCAGTGGGGAGATCATTTTGATAAAAACGGTTTATACTAAAAATATACAAAATACAATAATTGTATCGAATTTTAATTCTACTCAATTTAGATGATTCTGTATGCGCTTCTATTGAGCAAACTCAATTTTCAATTATAAAATAAGTAAACCGACTGTGGAAGTGTTGTAAATATTTTACAACTGCTTTACGAGCCATTATATCGATTTGGCTCGATTATGAGATAATCGAGTCAATTGTGATGCCTAGACTTGAAGGTTATTTGGATTAAATACGAGTAATCGTTCACGCTTTCCTCTGGATTATAGTACACAATTTTGCTAGTTCTTATGAGCCCTAAGCACTCGTTCTGAGAAGTGATCCAGGAGTAAATCTAACTCAAGAATTCAAGAGCAGGACAACTCGCGGAAATTTCTATGTAAAAGTACATTAGAAAACTGTAAATTATGCTATAAAGACAGATATACAAGAACAGAAATAAAAAAATTCAAAAAAAGAGGGAAAGGCTTTTCGATATTATGAGGGTTATGGTAAACATCCCTTCTTTTTCCCCACAGAATAATATGTAGTTTCTTGTTGGCAGTAGTTTTATATTTATTAAAGAACGCGTATCGTCTCTTATTTGCTTTACAAACTGTCCTCTATATTATATATATGTATTCAACATGAGCCAAAATTATCACCTTAATGGAATTTTCTCTGATTTTTGCAAATAGCGATTTATGTCATCATATCCATCATATTTGTGAAGTAAGCAAAAGTGTAGGGTTTTCTAATAAAAAGTTCAATTTTTAATAGTCTGCTCTTTTGAAATACGATTATATCAAAAACTGTAACACATTTATAGAGGTAACACTCTACCAATAACGACACGTGCATGTGCAATGCCAGTAAAGCATTAAAATTGTTAAAATGGTAAATGGTAACAACTGAGGATATTGCTTGTCTAGCTCGAAGTATGAACGAAAACACATATTAATCGACTTTAAGTCAATTTTAGAAATTGAGCATATCACAAGCAATTAACTTACTTACTTAAGGTGATTCTACACTCTGGGGTGGCCTCAATCAGTAAGCGTCTTCAGCTAGCTTGATGTTTAGCTAGCTGACTTCAGTTTTGCACGCCAAGTTTCCCTGTCCCTCGGGGCTAGATTCGAATACTTTTTAGATCAGAGCATTACATGACCCAGCCATCTCAGTCGTTGGACCTTTACTCTTTTGACTAAGTCGATGTCTCTACACAGCTTGTACAATTCGTCGTTGTTCGTCTTCCGAACTTATCACCATGCAGACCAGACGGAAAATCACTCGAAGAATTATCCTCAAGAAGGCAATTTCCTAGTATATTGGTTTCTTAGCCCAAAGAAGCAACAATTTACAAGAATTATGCTCTGTTTGATCTCAGCACTGGTGTCATTATCTGAGTTGATAGCGAAGGCTAGATAACAAACCCCTTAATTACCTCAACGTTATATCTATCGAAGGTGACGTTCCTGTTCTTGCCCCCATTGACCGTTAAACAAACCTTCGTTGTTTCCGTCTCAACATTCGTAAAAGGGGCATTGACGTTACGCTGCTTTCTTCCGGTTACGTCAATATCAAATATAATCGGCGTATGCAAGTATAGAGTTTTCCAATAGGGACTTGACAACTTTGAATTTAATTTGTGAACGCACTCTTTCACTAATTATCAAACTGTTACTGTCAATTTATTCAGTGAACTCAACATTTTCAAGAACTCAGTGAACTCAACTCAAGAACACTAACGAGCAATGTCTGCAAACGTTCTCCGATTGGGTTCTGGAGAAGATTCGCCAAGTTGATGAATTTCATCGCAAAATCATCTTCAGTGACGATGCTCATTTTTGGCTCAATGGGTTCGTCAATAAGCAAAATATGCGTTATTGGTCGGGTGAAAACCCACATGTGCTTCGTGAATCACCACTTCATCCACAAAAAATAACTGTTTGGTGCAGTTTGCAGTTTGCATGTGAATGGTCAGCGTTATCGCGCCATGATCACCGTTTATTTTTGGCCCGAATTGGAAGTTATGGACTTGGACGACATGTGGTTTCAACAGGATGATGCCACAAGCCACACAGCACACGCTACAATCGATTTATTGAAGAATAAGTATGGTGAGAGTGTTATCTCAAGACATGGGCCAGTCGATTGGCCGCCTCGTTCGTGCGACTTAACGTCATTGGTTTATGCCAACACACCGACGACGTTGGAAGACCTCAGAGCCAACATTGAACGCGAAATAGCAGCCGTTTTGACCGAAATGTGTGGCCGGGTCGTTGAAAATTGGGTCCAAGAAATCGATCGCTGCAAACGTGCCCGCGAAGTCGAATTTAATTCATAAATGTTTTGATTGTACTTCAAGCCAATAATAAAGTTTTTCAAATATCTCAAATGGTTTGCCTTTCATTTAAAAAAAAAGTTGTCAAGTCGTTCTTAGAAAACCCTTTATATAGAAAAAACTTTGAAAGATTGTGCCTCTTGTGTTGGCGAGTGACTTATTTATTTTTCTTTATTTTTCTTCATCTTTCTTTATTTCAAATTAAAAAACTTATATGAAAATTAAACTACTTACCAATGTTTTTGTTTGGTAGGGACATTTGTATGGTATATGAAATAGTGCGATACATTCAGTTGTCCTTTCAGTTTTCACTTTTGCATTATTATTTAGTGAATGATGTTAAAGAAATAGCATGATAGCGAATCGTCTTGTCTAAATCCTTTTTTAACATCACACGTCTCGGCGAGTTCTCTACTGACTTTGATGGAGAAGCGTGCATTCTCTATCGTCATTCTGCACAAGCTGACGAGTTTGGAGTTTGGCAGAGATGCCAAAACTAGACATTGCTCTGTATAGCTCTTCTCTATAGATGATAAAATGCGCGGCCTTATAAACGATGAATAAGTGATGTGTATGGACTTGGAGATCATGGGTTTTCTTCCAAGATCTGCCTTAGTATGTATATTTGGTCGATGATGGTCTCTCTTGGTCTAAGGCCACACTGATATGAACCTATCAGGTTGTTGACGAACGGCTTCAGAACGGCAGATAGGATCTTGCTAAGAAGACTGATGCTTCTGTAATTGGCGCAGTTCAGAGAGTCTCCTTTTTTGAGGATGAGACAAACAAAGCTGAGGTTATCTTCATTGGGCATATTTTACAGATGAGTTGTGTATATTCCTTGTCAAGTCACTTTGAAGAGCGCTGTAACCAGTCTGTCCGCTCCAGCAGCTTTGTTGGACTTAAGCTTAGATATGGCAATCTTCACTTCACCCAAATCGGGTGGATGAAGTTGTTGGTCTACGTCGTCCTGTCTGACAGCGGTATTTGCTTCTTTATCACCATTATAAAGTCTACAGGAATGCTCTTTTCAAGTCTTCAGCATCGACTACAACTCTACTACTATGCCTTGTGTCCGTGGCATGTTTTTTTATCTTTTACTAAAACTTCCGAATCTCATTCCTGAAGTAGCATCTCTCCTCGACCTTAGCTGCTAGTGCTTGCAAACACTCGTAAAAAACCAGGGGTTTCGATGTGGTGGTCAAGCGAAACCCAACAAATCAGATGTGGTACCTATGATGGCTTTTTGGTAATGTTGCAACTGTTCTTCGATAACTCATGTTGGTTGTATATTAATCTTAAGAGATTAAGGGAAACTGTTTCGGAAAAGGATTTGGCGATCTCTTGCGATTGTATCCGTTCAACCTCAAACTTTCTCACAGATTGAATTTGCAATGTTCGGAATATCCGCAACCTACAACAAGCTTATGCTGCGAGTCGATGATGACCCCTCGGAATCCATAACACTGGTTCAGGGTTGATTGATTAGGAGTTCTCCAAGTCCCTTTATGAATATCAAGTTGCAGGAATCGAGTAGTAGCTTCGGCAAAGTTCCGCTCCGCTGCAAAGTGAATTACCTTGGATCCGTTATCAGAGGTGGTGTCCTACAGGCTATACTTACCGACAATAAATGTACTACCTTAAAGTAGTATTAAAGTTGCCGAGGACAATTTACTACTCTACTCGTGTAGTAGCAAGAGTACTTAAAGATCTCAACATACACAAATGCGTTGATATCCCTGCGCTGGTATATCTCCCGTTCTTCTGAAGAGGTGTTTTTCCTCGCTGAAAAAACCACTGCTTTTTCATTAATCCAACTTTTTAGGGCTCTTTCCGAGCAAATGGAAAACAGCATTTATCTAGCCTGTGCCTAAAAACGCCGAATTATCTTCTCTCTCTCTCTCTCTCTCTCTCTCTCTCTCTCTCTCTCTCTCTCTCTCTCTCTCTCTCTCTCTCTCTCTCTCTCTCTCTCTACAGACCCATTGCGCTTATGTCCCTTCTTACCAAGGTCACGAAACCCGAAAACTTTTCAATGACTGGTATTATGGTTTTCGTAGCAACAAGTCCACTGGTGATTTAATGGTATGACTCACCTAAAAGTAAAACCAAAGCGTACATCAATCTGGCGAAAGCAAGATAGTTGAACTTCATATTTCTAAGGCATTTGACAAAGTTTGGCATCAGGCTCTTTATTTCGAAAATGCGTGCTTTTGCGATCAATGACTCTCTTCTTCAAAAACCTTCAATTCAAGTTGTCTTGGATGGTTTCAAAAAATTCTGGTGTGTCCCAGGGCTCCGTTCTCTCTTCGACAATCTTTTAAGTTTTCATCAACGATCTCTTATCTGCTACATATTATCCAATATATTCCTTTGCTGGCAACAGAACTCTCTGTTGTTCATATTCATTCTCGGACATATGTAGCTGCTCTTGTGTTGTCTGCTGTCATTAAAGCGAAATTTAATTGACCAGACATTATCCATGAATGGCACTTGCATCGTTGAAACCAAAAAACTTTCCATTCTCGGTGCGTGTGTCAGTGACAACCTACGTTGGAATGACCACATATTCGATGTTGCAAAAAATGTTCGGAAATATCTAGGTTTCCTTCAACGATGTAAAAAATATTTCACCCACTCAATACGAGTATATAAGGCATTCATCCACCCAAATTTGAGTACAATGTCCACATCTGGTCAGGTACATCTAACACATATCTGCACATATTAGATAGAATTCAAAACCATGCGATAAAACACATAAGTGATACAATATCAGTCAGTCAATAGACATCCTCGAATACCAACGTAATGTCTCCTGCCTCACTTTGTTTTATCACAATTTACACCACCCATACTTCAGTGAAATCCCCAGAAGCATTCTGCCCCTTCAAATCTTCAAGCTTAACATCCGTCTCGCTATGAATGCTGATCAATACACCCTTAAGCTCAATTTCGGACGTACTCTGAAATATCGTGATTCGTTCTTAAGCCGTACAACCCGCTCATGAGATGTCTATGTGTATTTTCTGTTCATTATAACTTGTAAATAATTAAGACCAATGTACATCAGTATGTACATCAGTAATTTGTAATTGATGTGTATCAATACTTGTATACTACACTGTATGTAACCCATTCCAGTAGAAATGCATACATATCTATATATTTTTAAGTAATTAGGTTAGTACGTAAGAAGAATTTAGTCTTAAGTAGAGATCACCGCGTTTCAGTTCTTTAGTAATTACCCTACATTTTACTTACCAGCTTTTGTTTTGAATAACAGTTCAATCCTTTGCCAGCTGGCCTTAAGAATTCACCACTAAACTGGCAACTGTGTTCCATAAGAGAAGTTTCTACTCCAGCTGACAAGTGTTTGATAGAAATTTGGCCACCACTAAAAGGTCAAAGTTGCAGTCTTTGTTCTTTGTATTCAATGCCTTGAACAAAGCCTGTACTATCAGTAGGATAAGCGGTAGGAACTCTCTTAGGTCAAGCTCCTCGTTTAATGAAAATTCAGAATGCCATTGCCGTGATCATTTTTAGGAGAAGCAATCATTTTCCTTGCTGCATGCAGTCCCTATTTCTTTTTATAGCACCACGAATGCATAACATCCGATTAATGATGTTGCAGGGCTCGACGGAAGGTGTTATTCAAAGAGAATAACAAGCTATACGACGTCAACAGCTTTACCTATCTACCATATTACTATCAATCTTTGATATCTATGGTTTTTCTATTACCATAGATGGAACGTCAAAATATTTGTGAAATATGCGTATGTGAGAAGCAATTACAAAATTTGTTCAAAAAGTAAGGTGACTTCATATTTTTATAAAAAAAAAATAATTTCAACAAACAGCCCGTTGAATACCCGGAATAGAAATGACAACGCAACTTATTTAGGTTTTGACAATTTATTTTTCAATATAGTCCCCTTTCAAATCGAAACACATTTCCCAGCGGTGCTGCAACTTTTTTAAACCCTCCGTATAGTACGACTTTTGTTCGCCTCCAAAATACTCCGCCGCGCCGGCGATGACTACCTCGTTAAGCCGTACTTCTCTCCGTCGAGTGATCTTTTAATGTTTGGAAACAAAAACTCTCGGCGGTTCGTCAATACGAGATCATGGATTTTGTCCACGGTTCCCTCTGTTTTTGGGCCACCTGGACGCAGTTCATAAAAAACCGACGTGCGGCCATGGCGAAACTCTGCGAACCAATGGTAAACGATTGTACGGGAAGGTGTCCCATATACACCATAAAGAATTGGCTTGATTTCCTCGCAGGTTTTGCCACTCAAAAATAAGAATCTGATCACGGAGCGATATTGCTCTTATTCCATGGTCGCAAAAGAACACTAACACGGTGATTTGAAATGGGTATCAAAACAAAACTAAGCTTCGGATTTTCACCGAATTTTTACAGTCGGGATAAAAGAGTTTTAAATAAATGATGGTCATTTTGGCTTAGTACTGCCTATCTTCCAATCTGGGTACCCATCAAGCAGCCCTTATTCATTAATATTATTCTTGTCCTCGATTTGGGTTCGACGTCATAACCATATACCCAAGTTTCGTCACCAGTTGTGACCCTTTTGAGCAAGTCAGGATCACTGTTGACATCATTCAAGAGCTCCTGAGTGATGCTCATGCGACGGTTCTTCTGATCAAAATTAAGAAGTTTATGAACAAACTTCGCTGACATACGTCTCATTTTCAAAACATCCGTAAAAATTGCATGACTAGAACTACCGATATGCCAACAACTTCATCAGCAACTTCTCTTATAGCAATTCAACGATTTTCCGAAACTATTTTCCAAAACAATTTTCTTCACAGCTTCGACGTTATCATCTTTTGTTACTGTGCTGGGGCGTCCATAGCGAGGTTCGTCATTGGCATCTTCTCGGCCATCTTGGAAGAACTTGTAACACTTGTTAACATTTTTTTTCTACCTCCATAAAACTGACCCAGTCCTCTTTTTCAGGAAATATAAAATTCCAACTATAGATTCTCCTTCAATAAACGGTACCAGTTTAGTGTTTTCGGATTCAACAAAATACCTCGGTCTCATTTTTGATAGGAAACTAAACTGGAAATCAAACATTCAAGAAATAGTTAAGAAATCCATAGTACCTTTATTTTCTTGGAAGAAAGCTATTTTAAACAAATGGGGCCTCCATAGTCAGGCCGCAATCAAGTCTCTAGTCTTGGTCTCACTAAATTCTAAAACCGCCCTTGAGGGCCGATCACATCTTACGGAGATGGCAGAGCATTTCAACCTTCACTTTTGTTGGGCGCCGGGCCACAAATACATTCCAGGGAATTGTAGGGCCGACGAACTCGCCAATTCTACCGGAAAAGGGCAGCTTAGGTATACCAATCGCTACGTGCAAATTATTATTTAAGCTGGATGCTAATAACAGAACAGGCCTTAGATGGACCGGTGGGCTAACATGTCTAGCGACTAAACAGATCTGGCTAAAGCTGGATCTAAATCGCTCTAAGAGTCTGATTCTGCTAAATAGGAAACATCTCAGCGCCATTATAGATGTCATCATTGGACAATGCCTTATAGGTAAGCATGCAAGAAGGCTTGGCACTTTTACAAACGATTTCTGTAGAAGCTGCATGGACGAGGAGGAAGAGGAAACAATCCTCCACCTTCTCTGTACATGTCCAGCTCTCTCCCAGAGAAGAAAACTTCACCTGGGAGCCTTTTTCTGCAACGACTCTAACGATTTCCTTCGCTTTATCGTAAGCTCAAATTGGTTTCATGAGTGAGGGGATCATAGATCCATGTGGCAGCACAACGGACCAATAGGCCTAACTGTTTTTTTTTTTTTCAACCGCCACTTTAACCTAACCTAACCTAATCTAACATTAACATTTTTTTTTAACTTAGAGCAGACTCACCGTATGTCACTGTCAACATTTCAAGTGTTTTAGAGCACTTGATTCCATTTTTTACACAAAATTTGATGCAAATTCTTTGGTCAATTTTTTATTTTTTTTTTAATTTAAAATCGCCGAGCACACCAAAACACGTCTAAATTTCTATGAACATTTATTCGGGACATGTGTACCAACACAGCAGAAAAAATAAATCGATGATTGAATGTACGTTCAAAGTCACTTTTTGAACACACCTCGTATACTATAGTTGCTAGTAACAGCATTCCACAGTGTAGTGCGTCAACGATAAAGAGGTTCCTCCACCAAAAGGAAATCATCTTTGGTAAGTACTACGTAGCTTGTGAACAACTCAACTGAATACTGGAATCTATTACTTAATTGCCAAGGTCCACAAACAATTTCCCAAGGAACTTCCTCTTATAGTTTTTATAGCTGTATCTGATCTGTATGAATGGCGATCGTCGTAATATTCAAAATATCATACCTTTGATTAGACGGTCTATGTCGACGATTTGGTCATCTTGAAGTTTTGCTAATTTTTGACAGCTTTAAGCAAAAGGCGTAGCCATTTTCCAGTCAACAGCGACTAGAGAAACTTATCTTCTACCATCAAAATTGACAGTGTAGATGGAATTGGCATACTCCGTATGGGCCGTGGTATATTAAAATTAGCTTAATACCTATAGTGTTGTAAGAATGCTCTTAACTCACTATAGCTCACTATTATGGAACTTACATCTTTTGAACCTCACTAAAATACAAAGAGCAAGCTGCATTGGAATTCTGTGATTAATTACACACAACACCCAATTTGTAAGACTGCTTCTTGACCGAAATTCTCCATCGGAATTCCTAACAGGAGTGTATGGCTTTCTACTTCAACAGTTCTTGAATGGACATAGGTATGTGGACTAAGTCGACTGTTAAACTCTAGAAGTAAAAAGCTTCTTCAGAATAAAGTTATTCCAAGCTCAAATAAATGTCGTTATCCAGGCTGCAACAATTATTTTTTAACGATCAATTGGAATATACCTGGAAACCAGTATATCTGGATACAGACTGAATACTCGAAAATCTGCAGGAACCCCCTGAGTAAGTGCTAAGACGAATTTGTAAGGAAGAGGTAGATGCAGCACAATTCACAGGCCCTTTTCTCCATTAAACGTTCGTTAGCCACTAGAATGCAAGGACCATCTCTGGTACACTTACAGGGCTTTGCACAATTGGCAACCATGTTCAACAGCTGAATTGTATATAACACTACCACGACATCAACAAAAACGCAGGGATGGAGAAAATATTGTATCTGTCGCTATGTTAATACCATGCCAAGAGAAGAATACGGACTATGAGTAATTACTTCTTCACAGAGCTGAAGAACTTATATAATAATGAGTTAAGAACTTTCCTGATATTCATATAATTATCTAACATATGTAGATGGTTCTAATATGCCGGTCTCCCATCATAGGTTTCCAGTTCGAATAGTTCGCCGATCAACTGTCGATGGATCTACCCAATCAAATATGTATCACAGTATTTCGGAAGCTGTACATATGTACGTAGAAAAAAGATAAATCGGAAACAACCGCTAAGAAGCAAGGTAACTATTCAGAAACTTCATTAATTCCATTTCCAGCTACAGTTTGAAAGATCAGCACTACAAATCGGCGGAAAGTGTATAGTATCTAATATCTGCATTTCTTTAAAGCATCATAAACACGATTATACTTGTATTTTATGTATACAAAACCTCACTTTGTCATTTAAGTGTTTAGAAGCGCCAATAAAATAAATATCTGTCCGGTAATACCGGTGGGCTTTATGATGATTTTATTGTGATTTTAAGCAATATGTAGATAAAAGACAATTAGCTTAACGCTACACTGATGGGGATGATCTCCTTCAAACCTCATTTCATAAATTTTTTTTTAATCTGACACGCTCCTGCGGATGGAATGTCGCAATATTGCTATTTATATATCGATAAATAACTTTGATTTCAATTTTGATTTTGGTTTTGATGATAATTTTGATTTCTGGATCTTTGCTGTGATCTAGCAATATTAACATAATTATTAATAGCAGTTAACTATTTGATAGATATTTGACCAAGTATCTGTATTGTCAGAAAACAGTAACACGTGTTTAAAACGCACGACAATATCACAACTTCTATGAGAAAGTGTTTTATTTTATATTTTTTCGGATACGACCTCACCTGCTCCAAGAGACTTGACTGTATCACTTTTGATAATAGCATATTACTTTTATTATGATATTATATGGTTATTTCCTTCGGTGACAGGTGTCACACAGAATTTTGGATAAATAAATTCGGCATATCCGCAATTACTTTATGTTATCTATCATAGAAGAATCATTTTGTTGTTGATTAGCAGGTGATAACGTTTACAATCACGTTCTTGGTCATTTGGTCAAAATAGGTCGACGTTTTATTAAATACGAGTAGGTACATGGGATTTTAGTATCTTATCAAAATTAAATGCGGATATCAAATTGCTTGTTGGCGTTTATTATACAAATAATAAGTGATCATAAATTTTTGACGGAAGCCAATGATAAGCGATCGTATTTGAAAGTTATAGAGACATAAATCAGTAAGCTATCTGTTTTCTATAAGCTCGTTGAGAGCATTGTTAAGGACAGACTCAATTTTTTGCCAAATGAGCTTCAGCATGGGTTTCGTTTCCATTCGGTCTACTGTAACAAACTTAGACTTTTATTTCATCTTATAATTTAAAAGAGATAGAAAATAAAGGTCAAGTTGATGCAATCTAAACCGACTTCAGTAAATCTTTTAACTCAGCCGATCATTCAATTCTTCTATTGTATAAAAACTGGAGTATTTTCTCACAAGTCGTACTCAATGACTTAAATTAGAAAATAGGGTTTCAGCGCCAATAAAATATATTTCAAGCGTACCCCAAGGATGCAATTTAGGCCCATTACTTTTTATTATTTTTATTAATGAGATAGTTTCGTACTCAGTGCAGTTACTGCCAAATGTTTGGCCATGGGGAGAGAAATTGCCACATTAGGACTTACTGTGCCATCTGCGCCGGTTTACATAAGACTGCTGAGTGTGACAATACTGCCCAACATAGATGCGCAAAATGCGGTGGATCTCAAAAATCTACAGATCCAACATGTGGTAGCAGAACTAAATATGTGGAGCTAAAAGAAAAATCCACGAAGCTTAAAAGCTCTTTGCAACCAAAAGCTTTTCATGCATCACGTGTTTCTGCACAACCCGCACCTTCACAAGTCTCATTCGCGTCTTTGACCGATTTTCCTGCACTCTCGCGGCGAAGTAATGAAATCAGCAACAAAAGCGAAATTTAGGCTGAATACCAACGAACAAGTATATACAACGAAAAGTTACGCGAGCGCATTCAAAAACATATACCATAGTCACACCGATATACTTAGCAACCTTCCCAGCAACATCTGTGGCAACACATTAAACAACAATTCCAATACATTGCTTACGGCAGAAGAGATAAATTCCCTTTGTAGGGAGATGATAACGAAATTATCAGTATGCAAAAATAAAATTGACCAATTCAATGTTATCGCACAAACGCAATGGCAGCGTTTCAATGATTTTCGCAGATTATTCTCCATGGGCGGTAAAGCACTTTTTGGATTAGACTTTAACTGCAGACATAGGGACTGGGGTTGTTAAAGAGCTAGCTTCTGGGGAAATATTCTGTCTGATTACCTTTCAGTTTCTTTAATGTTTCCCTCTAGTCCCACCTATTTCCCTTGTAGTTCCCGTGGCCGGCCATCCGTTATAGACTTGTTCATCAATATCACAGTCAACTGTTGTTAACGTCCTTAGTTATGATCACACTCCTATTTTTTGCAAGGTTTATTGCACAGCGGTTAAACAAGTCAAGTTTACCCAAGATTTGAGATCAATAATATATTTCGAGGTACAATTTACAAGCTAGTAGAAGCTATTTCCAGTAAAGAAAATGTCGATGCTATTTTAAAACAGTATTCGGATATCATATTAAATGCTGATGAAAATAGTATTTCAAAGAAATCTATAAGTGAAGTTAACATAAAACTTCCCCCCTATATTTTAGATCTAATAAAAATATATTGAGTATGTAATTTAATTCGTCCCTTTTTTCTTTTTCAAAACATGTACAATAGTATTATTCAAAGTATTGCTCATCTGAAGCTATGACTTTTTCCCATCTTTCTGACAATTTGTGGATCCCATCCGAAAAGAACTGCGCCGCCCTGACAGCCAAGAATGAAGCAAGCTAATTTTTGATATTCAGCTCTGATGTGAACCGTATTTCAGTGAGAGCGTTCTGCATCGACCGGAACAAATGGTAGTCAGAAGGGGCAAGATCTGGGCTATAAGGCGGGTGGGGTAAGACTTCCCATCCACTGTTTTCCAAATAATTCTTAACCGGAATAGCAATGTGGGGCCGAGCGTTGTCATGATGGAAAATTATTACCTCGTGTCAGGTCGCATATTCCGAGCGTTTTTCGGGTGATGGTTTCACCCGGTTTTAGCAGCTCTTAATACAGCACACCCATATGATCCCACCAAATACATAGCATTACCTTCGCGCCATGGATATTCGGCTTTGCCATTGATTTGGCTGGTTGGACAGGTTTCCCATATGATTTTTTGCGCTTGGGGTTGTCGTAATAGATCCATTTTTCATCACTAGTAACAATCCGATGCAAAAATGACTTCCTTTTGTGCCGTTCCAGCAGCATTTCGGACATGCAAAACCGCCTTTCAACGTCTCTCGGCTTGAGTTCATGTGAAACCCAATTTCCTTGCTTTTGAATATATCCAGCTGCTTTTAAACGTTTTGAAAGCTTTCCAACGCATGTTCCAATGGAATAATAACAATGGAATAATACAAGTGACGCCATCTCTTAGCAAACCCAATAAGAAACGTTTACCGAAAAAAACTGGCAGAGATATCGGGACCCTTTGTACAGACATGCGGTATCAAATATCAATAAAATCATTGCCTTAGGAATATCACAGCCTCGCAATAAAAACTGGAACAGAAAGTTGAACTCATTAGAAAAAAATGCTAAACCTTTATGGAACATTATGAAGGTAATAAAATATAGAAAAAGGCAGTTAACATTTTTAAAAGATACTGTAAGCACCAATATTTCGGATGTAGACAAAGCAAATGCCCTTGCACTGAACTTTGCGAGAAACAAAAAAATCTCCAGATATATTGGTGATGCTAATACATATAATACTGTGAACACCACAGTTCAAGAGTATTTTTTAAATAGTAGCTCACCAATATCTTCTGTAAATTTCACATCTGAGAAAGATATTCAATTTATAGTCAATGATTTAAAAACAAGAAAAGCAAGCGGTATTGACTTCATACTTATTATCTATGTATATAAAGCAGTTGCTTTATATTTCTTTCTTAACTTTCCTCACAAATGCCTGCCTGCAGATAGGGTATTTTCCAGAGGCTTGGAAATTAGCCAAAATTTTCCCGGTGCTTAAAGCTGGTAAGCCACCTGAAAATGTAAAAAGTTATAGGCCAATAAGTTTGTTTTGTAGTCTAAACAAAATATTAGAAAAAGTTATTAAGGAAAAGTTACTAAAACATATCTGTGATAATAATATTTATCCTACAGAACAATTTGGCTTCAGGCAACATCTGACACTTCACATCAAGTAGTTAGAATTTGCAATTTTGTGAAACCAAATCGCTCCGCAGTTAAATCAACTGGAATGATTTTACTAGATATCGAAAAAGCAAAAAAGGTCTTATTTACAAAATGATACAATTTAATTTTCCGTCCTATACCGGGTAAATTTTTTAACTTGAGACATCCAAATAATTTGAAAAGTAGGAAATATCGCGAAAAATGTTTCAGACAAAAGTCACAAGGTTCTGAAGGGGACATAAGATGGTGACCACGAGTTTGACTTTGAGACCCATTTTCAAGGTCAAACGAAGGTCACTTTTGATTTTTCAAATGATAATTCCTGATTTTCATTGCTCTGTCGCAAAACAAAAACAGTTGTCATTTGTTTTTAGATACTGCGTTTAGCATAACTCAGTCCAAGGGTCCCCTTGCCACCCACTGTTGAATCATTGAAATTTTCCCATCTCGACGTTTATTTCCTGAGACTTTTTCAACAAATGCTCGAAAATGTTACCATTCACTTCAATACACTTGTCTATCCGCGCTCTAAATGAACCAACAGAACTGAAAAGTATTTCTGGCGTAATCTTCCGGGAAGCTTCAGTTATTTGTCTTTTTATGTCCTCACGTGTTGTTGGCTTTTTTCTGTAAACCTCACCACAGGAAGAAATCAAGTGACGTAAGATCAGGTGATCTAGCAGACAATTGCCTCGGACCCCCTCGTCCGATTCATCATTGATGATAAACATTGTTTAATACGCCGCGGGCTACTTGGGAATAAAAGCCTGGACAACCATCATGTTTAAACCACATTGTTTGTCCCAACTGCAATGGCAGTTCTCTAAGTAATACTGGAAGATGGTCCCGCAAGAAGTTTGCATACTTTTCGCCATTCAACTTACCTTAAATAAAATATGGACCTATTAATTTATCCCCAATAATTCCCGCTCAAACAGTAACATTCCAAGGGTGCTGGCGTTCAACTTGTCGCAACCAAAAAGGGTTTTCGATAGCCCAGTAATGTATATTATGTCGATTGACCGTATTTGTAAGTTAGTTCAAAGTTTCTTATCTAGTCGTTGTTTTAAGGTCTATGTGGTGTCTCAAACTTAATTACTTTTGATTTTGGTGTTCCTCAAGGTTCTATGTTAGGCCCAATTTTGTATAATATCTACACGTCCGATTTTCCTGTTTTGCACGATTGCCATGTAGCCATTTTTGCTGATGATACTGCAATATTTTCATCACATCTCAATAATGCGATAGAAGTTTTAAAAAAGTATTACACAAAATGGAAAATGATGAAATGCAAGCTATCCTTTTCACTAGAAAAAGAAAACATTGCTTTCTGCCTTTTAACCGGTTACAAATTAATGGAGTAAATATCCCTTGGGAGCCCCATGTCAGATATCTAGGTATCCAGCTAGATTCAAAGTTGTTATTTAACGAACACATAACTAGAACGGTCAAGAAAGTAGGGGTGGCTATTAAAATGTTATTTTTTCGTATGGAAGGTTTTCGTCGTATTTTCCTTCTAATGATTTTTTCTTGTTAATAAATTTCTGTATTCAAATGTTTCAACGAATATTTCAGTGGCAGGATACTTTGTATTATCAAATAAAAATGAGATATTGGGTATGTAATTTAATTCGTGCGGTTTTTTTTCCAAAATTTGAACGTTTATTTAAGAAAAACATGTACAATAGTATTATTCCAAGTATTGCCCATCTCAAGCTATGACTTTTTCCCATCTTTCTGGCAATTTGTGGATCCCATCCCAAAAGAACTGCGCCAGCTTTTGATATTCTGCTCTGATGTGAACCGTATTTCAGGGAGGGCGTTCTGCATCGACCGGAACAAATACTTGTCAGAAGGGGCAAGGTCTGGGCTATAAGGCGGGTGGGGTAAGACTTCCCATCCACTGTTTCCTAAATAGTTCTTAACCGGAATAGCAACGTGGGGCCGAGCGTTGTTATGATGGAAAATTATTGCCTCGTGTCTGGTCGCATATTCCGGGCGTTTTTCGGCTACTGCTCTCTGCAAATGGATTAATTGTGTTGGATAGCGTTGTCCATTGATGGTTTCACCCGGTTTTAGCAGCTCATAATACTGCACACCCATCTGATCCCACCAAGTACAGAGCATTACCTTCGCGCCATGGATATTCGGTTTTGCCGTTGATTTGGCTGGTTGGCCAGGTTTCACATATGATTTTTTGCGCTTGGGGTTGTCGTAATGGATCCATTTTCCATCACCAGTAACAATTCGATTCAAAAATGAGTTCCTTTTGTGGCGCTCCAGCAGCATTTCGGACATGCAAAACCGCCTTTCGGCGTCTCTCGGCTTGAGTTCATGTGGAACCCAATTTCCTTGCTTTTGAATATATCCAGCTACTTTTAAACGTTTTGAAATGGCTGCTTGAGTGACACCGAAAGATTCTGCGAGGTCTTCTTGTGTTTGGCAACAATCATCAATTTTAAATCGTGCAAACCATTTTTGGCACGTTCGCTCAGCTAGTGCATGTTCACCATAAACTTCCACCAAAATACGATGACTTTCAGCAGCAGTTTTCTTCATATTAAAGGAATGAAGAAGAACTCCCCGCAAAAACACTTTTTCAGGCAAAAAGTTCGACATATTTGAGTGAAAAAAAATTATTGTTGCTTACGCTTCAAATGAATGACATATACTGAAATGACGTACAATGACAGTAGCTTTCCAATGCATGCTCAAATGGAATAATAACAATGATATAATACAAGTTAAGGAATCTCTTAGCAAACCGTTATAGATCCAGTAGTTTCAGTTGTCAAGAATAATTAATGTCTTCTCTATGCATACGACCTAAAACTTTTTTCTTTAATAAAATGCAAAGATGATTGTTCTCTGATTCAAGTGGATTTAGACAATATAATTGATTGTTGCAATTCTTGTAATTCAAATACCATATAATATTTAATTACTCTATTGATTCGATTAACATGAACCGCGTTAAAGAAATTAAAGACGTGGCTGTAATATTTGACATTGTACTTTCCTTTATATGTCACATTGAATATATTGCTGCAAAGGCAAACTTGATTGCTTTGGAGTTCAGCGGGCTCAAGACATTCCGATCGTCTTGAATAGATTCAAAAGTATTTTACAAAATGCGCCTTTTATAAAATGAACTTTTACACCACCACTTGGAATAAAATCCCTAATCGTTATACGCATGATGTCATGTTTGTGAGAAATTTACTGTGCT
Organism: Volucella inanis; assembly: GCA_907269105.1. Classification (NCBI taxonomy): domain Eukaryota; kingdom Metazoa; phylum Arthropoda; class Insecta; order Diptera; family Syrphidae; genus Volucella; species Volucella inanis. Next base: position 86,911,327 of record OU026155.1, on the reverse strand, counting down.
ATCATATACCATAAGATATCCGGTTCTTCTTTCTATGGTATCTTTATATGCGCTAAGTACAATAGAAGCTTGAGAATAAGAAATTTGCTATCTCAAGATTCTCATACAACTAATTATAGCTAAAATGAGCGAATTTTAAGAGCTATGATATATAAACGTTCAACCGCATTTATAGATTTAAGGTTATATATTATACCAGGTGTACCGGTACGATAAGCGCCAAGATACAAATGTCTCGATAGAAAACATTTCTTGTAAACGGGCCTTTTTTTATTATTGTTATTATTATTTTTTTTTTTTTTGCTATGACACCTGTCAAACATATTTAGTATGCATCAAGTCATTGAGCAAACATCATATTTTTCCAACGTGTTAAAAATGTAGAATTTTGTACCAGAAAATGATGACTTGCGGAAAGCATTAATTTTTTGTTGTCATTTGAAGAAAAGTGCTGCAGAGTCGCATCGATTGCTTGTCGAGGCATACGTTGATCATGCTCTATCAGTAGCAACATGCAAAAGATGGTTGCGATGGTTCAGAGATAACGATTTTGATGTGAGCAATAAAGAACGTGGAAGACCACGAAAAAAGTTTGAAGACGCCGAATTGCAAACATTGGCAGAATTGTTAAATGTTGCACAACAAACAATTTTTGACCGTTTAAAAGCTATGGAAAAGATTCAAAAGTCTGGAAAATGGGTGCCACATGAATTGAATAAAATTTCACTTGTGAAATTTTGCCTCAAAGACACGATAAAAAATCTGTTTTGCATTCAATTGCATGTGTCTAGTGGGACCAGAAAGGTGTGGTGTACCACGCGCTCCTAAAACCCGGTGAAACCGTTAATACAGATCGCTATCGACAACAAATGATTAATTTGAACCAAGACACCAAAAGGTAATTGCACACCAAGCAAAACTGGTTCAGGATACAACCAAAGCACTTGGCTGGGAGCTGCTGCCCTACCCGCCGTTTTCACTAGGCTTGGCTCCTTCCGACTACCATTTGTTTTTATTGATAGGACAAGCATTAGCTGAGCAGCACTTCGAATCCTACGAGGAAGTCGAAAATCGCCTGAAAGATAGGAAAAATGTGCAGCTACCATACTTTGAATAAAATGTTTTTACGCTCACTTCATGCCGGTACACCTGGTAGATTGTAGATTATAGAGGAAGAATTTCAAAGATAAGTTAATGCATATTGCTAACTTTTAATTTTAAGGCTAAACAATTTATTTCGTATATTATTATAAGCATGGATTTCCATTAATTGATTGATAATAGATTGACTTAAAATGCAGTTAATATCTCTAGATGGCTTCGAATGTTGCATATGTTGAGCGTGTCAAAGTTCTACAGAACAGAACGGAATGATGCGCTGAAATAACATTTATCGTTTTGCAATCTAAGTGTTAGAAGGTAAAACTTTACCCCACAAGTCGTTGATTTCAGTCGTGGTTCCGATGCTCTTGTGCATCGTGGTTCCGATGTGCCTCGCTTCATGTGAGGCCGTTTTGCAGCGATTGTAGCCTTCAATCGCTCCAATAATGCACAGTAATACTCGCTGTTGATTTTTTTTTTCCTTTTTCGGGGTATTCCACCAAGAGTATGCCATGACAATCCCAGAAAACCGACGACATAACCTTTCCGACCCATCGAGCCTCCCTCGGCCGCTTCGTAGCACTTGTGCCGGCTTCAGTCTATTGCCGGGCACTCATTCTGTTCTCTGGTGTTCAAAAGTTACCAATCGACGCCAAAAGTCCGCCCGATTCCGCATCAGCAAGTCCAAACACTCTTTCGAAGTGCTCTCGCATTTGTGTTTTTGGTCAGGAATGAGGCAGGATAACTTTTTCATATGCAGAATATTGCCAAAAATATGGCGTATGCGCTCAGCACTAATCTTTGTGGTATCTGCTAGCTCGCGCACCTACACTTTCCGGTCAGCGAACATCATTTCATGTATTTTTTTGACATTGTCCTCTATAACTTGGTCGGTAGTGGAGTTGCGACCACCACGAAACTCTCGAAACCAATATTTGACGGTGTAATCTGACGGAGCATTAGCCCCATAATATTTATCCAACTTTTCTTTTGTTTCACCGTTTTGCCTCGCAACAAATAATGTTTTATGAGAGAACGAAAATTGTTTTTGTCCATACTCAACATGATGCCAAATACGTCAACAACAATCAGCTGTCAAAACAAAACGAAAGACAGTATCGCACTGATATTTGGCATGTCTGCCTAAATATGAACGAACTTTAAGGCACCATAACCTTTTTTGCAGGTCAAGGAGGTTACTTTTCACTCCACCTAGTATAACTCTATCTGAAATCCAATTGAAATTTGTCAAACATTTATGTGAACAATACTAGACAGAAAATTGAACTTAAAGCAGAATATCCAGAACGCGTTAGCACAACATATGTAGATGGCTCAATATATGTACATGCAGAAAAGGCATTGGGGAAAAATGGGACCTACAACCCCAAATTATCACTTGACTCTACACATTGGTCGTCAGACCAGGATGCATTCATCTGTTTATCACTTTAAAAGCTGCAATGGTCAGACTGCCTTTGTCTCAGATCTACATCCACTGCTTTACTGGAGGAACTTTTTCATCTTCTTCTTTAAGGGCGAATCAAGTGGTAGGGACGAATTTATAGGCCATCTTTCTTGGCTGATGTAAAATGTAATATCTACTACCAATATCTGCATCTGCACTGACAGCCAAGCACCTGTTTAACCCCTGATGATATGGCCAAACAGTGTAAAATCCACATTCGTTATGCATTTGGACAAGCTGAACGGATTGAGCATTAGTAAATCATTGCTGGAGATTCTTTTTTTAAATTAGCTCACAAATAGATAGTTCATCGTGTAAAATGACGATGTGACTTCAACATTTACACAAGTGATCTCATAGGTTTACTTCACCATGCCGTAGCGTACGCAAACTAGTTAATCACTTACAGATCAGGTCCACAGATTGAGGTCATTAATATATTTTGCAACGTGACTTCGACAAAATTAAACGATATTGCGACGACTGGTAGTTGAAAATCAACTTTCAGAAATCGGAAACCTTTGTCTGGGGCCTCTAGTAGAGACAATAGAAATAATTGGAGGAAGTTTTCAACCGTCTGACAACATGAATAACCATCTGCGTGTGGAAATGTAGACAAATACCTTGGTATCTGGCTAGATCAATATCTTTATTTAAACAGATATATAGATGGTGCTCTGACCAGAGCTAAAGGTGCTTTTGCTTTTACAAAGAGACTATTTTACAGCAGCCAACTCGATGCAAGGGTAAAGGTGATCTGCTACATGGACCTTATCCTTTAACGTGTGAACAAGAACACTAGAATCTGAGTACGTACAATTTTATCCCAATTAGATTTTGAACAAAAGGGCGAAACTTATAAGAGTGAATAATTTCGTCATCAAATTGACTCGAAGGTACATTGCAAGAGCAAACACTTCTTCTGATCTCCGGGGCTTACTACCCTAATTATACTCGCATTTATAGAGAGAAAAAACGCTTTGACGGCTGAAAGGTCTGATCCAGGACAGATTAGCGTCGTTCGAACAGCTGCGGACATGCGACTCAACTACGACAGAGCAGTCGCACATGGCGGTTTGTCTTTGATTCAGTAGGACGTGACAGAGTCACGAAATGAGGGATATTTCTCGGCAGTACCAACAATTATAGTGACTTGTTAAAGAAGAGGAAGCTTCTTCGTCTTATTCCTCCAATACAGTCTAGCTTCTAGAAAAAGTTGGTCAGCTTAATTTTTTTTTTTTTTTTGGCAGTTGCTGGCTAACATAGCTTTAGATAGAAGTTGGTTAGATTTAAGATTAAGATTTTATATATACATATAAAAAAATACAAAAGAATTATAACAGAACAAAAGAGATGGGTGACAATTTTTTTTAAAAAAGGGGGTAATCCACACAAGAAAAAAAAATGTATTGTATTATATAGTTTTACTTTTAATTTTTTTTTTTTTTAAATTCATTTACTAAGTTTTTTCCTTAAAAAAAATCTTTTTTTTTAGTTGTTAATGTAATAAATATAAAAATACAAGTACTGTAAGAAACATCGAAAGATATACAGGGTTTTCCAATAACGACTTGACAACTTTTAGTTTTAAAGAAAAGGCAAACCATTTGTGATATTTCAAAAACTTTATTTTTAGCTTGAAGTAAAATCAAAACATTTATGAATGGAACTCGACTTCGTTCATATGGCCACCGCGGTCACGTTTGCAGCGGTCGATTCGTTGGACCCAATTTTCAACGACTCGGAGACACATTTCAGCCGAAATGGCTACGCTCACCATACTTACTCTTCAATAAATCGATTGTAACGTGTGCTGTGTGGCTTGTGACACAGCATCCTTTTGAAACCACATGTCGTCCAAGTCCATATCTTCCAATTCGGGCCAAAAATAATCGGTGATCATGGCGCGATAACGCTGACCATTCACAGTAACGTGACGATCACTATCGTCGATGAAAAAATATGGCCCAATAACGCCGCCGGTATGCAAACCGCACCAAACAGTTATTTTTTGTGGATGAAGTGGTGATTCATGAAGCACATGTGGGTTTTCACCCGACCAATAACGCATATTTTGCTTATTGACGAACCCATTGAGCCAAAAATGAGCTTCGTCACTGAAGATGATTTTGCGATGAAATTCATCATCTTGGCGCATCTTCTCCAAAACCCAGAATAGCACGTACGTCGCTTCAAATGGTCCATCGGCTTCAATTCTTGAGTCCGCTTGATCTTGTATGGGTGTAAACCAAGATCCAAGATTTCGATCGTTTGCTACGGACGTCTGAACGGCAGCGATATTTTCGACACATCGACCAATCCGTTGTCTCACTGACACGGCAACATCACACAACGAATATGTAGACTCAAATTTTTGCACTAAACTTGTTATAGGGCGAGAATTATGACCGAAAATTGGAGTTAACGCTCTTAAAGTTGCAGCCACCGACTCCGAATATCTGTAGAAAATTTTTATAATTTGCAGACGTTGCTCGTTAGTGTACTTTACCATGATGAAAATGTTGAATTTACTGAATAAATTGACCGTGACAGTTTGATGATTAGTGAAAGAGTGCGTTCACAAATTAAATTCAAATTTATCAAGTCCCTATTGGAAAATCCTATAGTTTAAGTATTATGTTTAATTAAGAGGGTCCGCGTCCGACCAGTAAATTAGAATAAGATAATTTTAAATCTATTTAAGTAAATAAATAATTTAAAATAAAAATGTATTTAAAATTAAATGAAAAACTGTAAGTCCGATGACCTTGTCAAAAATGATATAGCCCTACACAATATACGTTCTTCATTTCAACGAATTTAATTTTATATAATGGAAGCTGTATAGATGAAGATAAAGAAAGTGGTTGAAATCTTCTGTAATAATCTTGTAGAACTATCCTAGCCTTTTGGTTTATACTTAATAGGTGTGAGGAATTTAATATGTTGTGGAATTGCAAAAGTCTTTTTCTGGCCTAACTTAATCAGCTCGATGTAGGCTGCCACTCGACCTAAACTACTCGTATCAAAGTTTAGATAGGAATTATTAGGTGCGCATTATCGCTGTTTTTTTTTTTTTTTTTTTTTTTTTTTTTGATGAAAATGCAACTGAAAGAATGGTTACAAATGAATCATTCAAAGTATTGCCCAGAGCAAGCTACAACTTTTTTCCATATTTCTGGCAGAGCTCGAATATTGCAACGGTAAAAATGTTTATCTTTTGAGGCTATCCACGAATCAAGCCATTTTTTGATGTCTTGATATGAGCAAAGCTGCTGATCAACCAGATCATGTGCCATCCAACAGAACAATATTTGAGGAATAGGGCGGGTGGCGTAGGACTTCCCATTTGAGCGTGCTCGGCTCAGTGGCATCAATTGAAATCGATAACGTTCCCTAGTGATGATTTCGTTGAGTTTCAACAATTTATAATAAATAACACCGACCTGGTCCCATAATAACTTTCGCAGCGTGTATACTTAGACGACGTAGAAGCATGACCAGGCAGTCCAAACGACTTTATTTTCTTTGAGTTGCTGTAATGAATCCACTTTTTATCACCCGTCATGATGCGATGAAGAAAACTTACTTTTCTTCCACTGGAGCACCTGTTCACAGACGAAAACGAAAACGATGCTCAACGTCCCTTGGCTTCAAATCATAAGAAACTCAAGTTCCTTGTTTTTTAATCATTCCCAACGCATGCAAAGACTTTGAAATGACTTAGCGTGTAACTTCTAATTCTGAAGCAATTATCGAAATTCATAGAAATCACCGTCTTTGATGTGAAAGAACCTATAACGGCACGTTGTTTCACTTAGAGCAGCATCTCTGAAAACTTTTTGGAGCTCTCGATTGGCTTCAGCCGCCGTTTTTTCGGAATGAAAGAAAAAAATCAACACTTTCCGCAAATGACGATTTTTTGGCACAAAATCAGATATTTTCACACAAATAAAAGTATACGACGCGAAAACAAAATCAGTAATGTGTCAAAACAGTTTGTTCACCATATCTAAGCTTGGTTCTTGACGTTTTGGATATATAAAAATCAAAAGCACTTACTGCTAGAGCCATCTATTGACAAGAAGGTATGTAATTTAATTCGTGCGGTTTTTTTTTTTTCAAAATTTGAACGTTTATTTAAGAAAAACATGTAAAATAGTATTATTCAAAGTATTGTCCATCTGAAGCTATGACTTTTTCCCATCTTTTTGGCAATTTGTGAATATTATTCCAAAAGAACTGCGCCGGCTTGGCAGCCAAGAATGAATCAAGCCAATTTTTGATATTCTGCTCTGATATGAACCGTATTTCAGTGAGGGCGTTTTGCATCGACCGGAACAAATGGTAATCAGAAGGGGCAAGGTCTGGGCTATAAGGCGGGTTGGGTAAGATTTCCCATCCACTGTTTTCCAAATAGCTCTTAACCGGAATTGCAACGTGGGGCCGAGCATTGTCATGATGGAAAATTATTGCCTCGTGTGTGGTCGCAAAATCACCACTTTTAAATCGTGCAAACCACTTTTGGCACGTTCGCTTATCCAGCGCATGTGCACCATAAACTTCCACCAAAATACGATGACTTTCGGCAGCAGTTTTCTTCATGAAGAAGAACTAACCACAAAAACACTTTTTTAGGCACAAAGTTCGACATAATTGAGTGAAAAAAAATATTGTTGTATACGCTTCAAATGAATAACGGAATAACGTTCAATGACAGTAGCTTTCAAACGCAATTAGCAAACTTAGCAATTAAGTTATAGACCCAATACCTACTAAGACTGTATGCGTGATCGTTATCTTACGTTTGGGAATCTTAGTGCTTAATTCAATTCGACGGTCTATACCAAAATTTCAAATGAATATATCAAATAGTTTTTTAGTTACAGCCTTCCAAAGAGTAGGCTTTCGGCGGTCAGAAATCAATCATTTCATCCTTAAACGCGTTTTTCTCGAAACTATGTATATTTTTCAAATTTGTTGCAGTTGTATCTCGAAGACAAATCATCCGATCGTTTTGATATTTTTTTGCTCATTTTGTATATTTAGTTTTGTAAACAATGACCCTCCAATTTTTCGATTGTATGAAAAACATAATTTTGGCGGGCCAACCATCATTAAATTTTCGGGCAAAATTTAATTTTTTTTTTTTTTTCCACAATCATGGATCATTGCCTAGGTAATACTCCCGTGGGTACTGGTTATCAATAACATCCTAAAAAAGCTTATTACAATTTGTATAAGTGCCACGGCATACGCAGATGACGTGTTAATTATAATCGTAGTGCAGGGTAAATACATAGATATTTTAGCCCAGATCATAGAGGTTGCCCTGAAGACGATCAGCACTTGAGCAAACACCTGTGGTATCACTGCCAGTACGGAACTGGTTATTTTTACCAGAAAGTACAAGATACTGCAACACCCAAAACTCAACAGAGTGGAACTGTCCTTCTCGAACAGGGCGTAATATCTGGATGTAATTTTGGACAAAAAACTAAATTGGAATCTTAACCTAGCGGAAAAAATCAAAAAGGCATATATGCTCTGTTTTCTGCAAATGGTGCACTGGCTATATACGGCGATGTTAAGACCCATACTTACATATGGCGCATTAGTATGTTGGAAAGCATACCGGTTTAGTATTTTCCGATACAAGTAGCTGCGACTGCAGCTATTTGCCTTAAAACGACTACACAGTGGACAAATAATTTATTTGGCCACACTAATATTCTTAATATATTAGGAATCTCACAGAGAACATCGATTACATAATACCTAAAGTTTGGTTTGACAAAGACTTTCATGTAAGCTTACCCTCTAGATCCTTCTGGGTGGAATATGCTTTTATGGAGGACAAGTCAATCCACTTCTATACAGATGGATCTAGAACCAATAACGGGATTGGTGATGTCGTTTTCTCAGATAAGCTAAATCTAAGTCTCTCCTTTCGTCTTCCAAATCACTGTGGCGTGTTCTAAGTGGAAATTTTGACATTAAGGAAGCTCTGTCCTGGCTGAAGAAAAACGTCATATCTACAAAGGATATCCGCATCTTTTCGGATAGTCAGGCCGCTATCAAGTCCTTGGACTCAGTCACCTTTGTTGGGTGCCTAACCACATAAACATTTCAAGGAATCGTAGGGTCAACGAACTCGCCAAAATTGGAACCACTATACCTATTCTATCGGCAAAGGGTAGCATAAGTATATTAATCGCTACGTTCAAATCATTATTAAAGCTGTATGCTAATAAAACAACACACCTTAGATGGACAGGTGGGCTAACATGTCTAGTGACTAAACAGATCTGGCTAAAGCTGAATCTAAATCGCTCTAAGAGTCTGATTCTGCTAAATAGGAAACATCTCAGCGCCATTATAGATGTCATCATTGGACACTACCTTATAGGCAAGCATGCAAGAAGTCTTGGCGCCTTTATAAACGATTTCTGTAGAAGCTGAATGGTCGAGGAGGAAGAGGAGACCATCCTCTACCTTCTCTATACATGTCCAGCTCTCTCCCAGAGAATAAAACTCCACTTAGGAGCTTTCTTCTACAATGACTTAAGTGATCTGAAGAATATACATAGACGTTAACAATCTCTTCATTATAAGCTCAAATTGGTTCCATCAGTAAGAGGATCATACATCCACGTGACAACACAATGGGCCAGTAAACCAAAGTGGGTTGGTTTTCCAAACGTCACTCTCATCTACCTACCTACCTAAAATGGTGGAAGGTAACAAACAAAAAAACGGTTTATGGAAAATTAGCGGCCGCGGTTCAAAAAACGGCTTCCACAGCGAATACAGGTGCGCTTCGTACCACCCCCATTGCAGCATTGGACACCTTTCTGTAACTAACACCGATTCAAATGACAATCGGACACAGCACGTTATTAGCGTAGCTACTGCCATAGGAAGGAACAGGTTCTGCTATCTTCTCAGGAGACCCAAGACTAAGAGTGTTTATTAGACTACCGGGCGCAAGCCGGGTCTTCCAATCAGAGATTTGGCTGTCCTCAGGGTGGGTAAGCTAATGCAGATGAGATCCGGAAGAGATATCGCTATTTATATCAATAACCTGCCCGTACTTAAAACAATGCAATCGACAAACATTAATTCTGATATAGTCAGGGGTTGTCGCACAGTGCTCAAAGCATTACTAAAATTAAACAGAGATAAGCTTAGGACAATATTAAGAATGCTAACAGGACACCGTCTCCTGCGGAAACACGCAAAGAGACTCAAATTATCACAAAATTATACATTCTGCGGTGATCTGCAAGCTGTTGAGGACATAACACACATACTGTGTGAATATATCTATATCATGTAGTCGAAGAAATATTTTTGAAAACCTAAAAGAAATTGACGGCACGAACTTAAAATGCCTTCTTGACTTTTGCAAATAAATTGGATATTTCACCAAGGAGATTGTTTAGGTTTTTGCCCTTTATATACAAATTCAACCGGTTCCACAGGGATCGTGATAGGCCCGTTTTGGTGTCTGGTATCTGTGTGATGGCATGACCATCACACACCTCTTTTTACCTAACCTTAGAACGCAAATTCGAAATAGTAAGCATTTAAGAGCGGCTGATACATACTTCTGGATGTAGAATAATCGCGTGCTTGAGCTATTAAAGGAAGGTAGGCATTGTCGGTGAATAACAGTGTATATACCTCACCTAAAAAGTCAAAATCAGCCAACAAAGATAGGATAAATATGAAGCTAGTTGAACCCAGAGCTGTTTCACATCGGATCACATTTGGTTCAGTAAGGAGTGATTTCGCAAATTTATAAATTTATAATCACCTTGCAAAGATGCACATACAAAGACTTAATTTGTTAAAGCTAATTTTTTGTTAAAAACGTGAATTTTCTGTTGGGAAAAATGCTAATTGCATTTAAGGTTGTTACAATCGTGTTTTAATATAGTAACTCTAATTACTCGGACCTGAGTAACACGTGGACTTGATTACTGAGTTGATATACTGTTTGGGTTATTTATAGAAAGTCTTGATCAATTAAAAAGACTTATAGATGATTTTAATGTCTTAGGTCGTGAACATCGGTGAATATGAATATACGAGAACTCGTACAAAGTAATTTGATGTTATAGAAAATATTGCACTATGTGCAATCTTGTTATTTATTTATAAATTAAAGTTAACTGGTACTTAAGGGTAATATACATATGATGAAAACGTGATAAAGTTAACAAAGATTACAGAGTTAATGACGAAGACTTTTGTTGGAGAGTTAATGTGTTCAAGAAATTCGAACAAGATTGCGGTAACGCATCTTATATTATACCAAGATTACGTCATTTGATGCGATTTGATTACTTCTTGTGAGGCTAATAAACCGCAAACTATCTAATACTAATAGCCAATACTCGAAAGAGTACCTTAGAAATGAATCGACATGATGCGCTTGATCAAAAACAACCGAGAAAACCACATGCCTGAGGTAGATTTGAGAAATAGTATGATGAACCATTTTTCATAGTGAACGAAACTCAATTCCTTTTCGGTTAGAAAATAAATGCTTTAGCTTTTTAAAAAACACTATTCTAATTTCAGTACAGTACGGAATAATCTATAGTTTAAAATCAATAGTGAAACAACAGCAGAGATCAATCCCTATTTGACCTATTTCAAAAGATTCAGATCACTCTGTAAACCTAAAATACAATAGAACTAATAGATTTCTCGCTCTGGATTATTTTAAGAACAGTAGTTTCGGACATGGAACAGTTCAAGCGGAGCTACTGCCAGGTAATCCAATTTTAACGAATTAAATTTCTTCCTTGGCCGACTTCGACATCCCATATGATGTAATATATCCGGGGAGGGAGGACTGGGGAAAAAAATGCAATAAACAGGTCAAATGAAATTGCAATTTTTGTAGACGGCTCGAAAACAGAGGAAGGAACAGTTTCTGGTATCTTCTCAGAAGACCCAGAAATAAGAGTGTCTATAAAACTACCTAACGCAAGCAGATGAGATGGGTATCCGAAAGAGATATTGCTTTCTACATCGATAGCCAGGCCGCACTCAAGGCCATGGAATCAACCAAAATCATTTCTGATACAATCAGGTGCTGTCGCACAATGCTCAATGTATTCTGTAGTCAGAGTCGGGTAAGGCTGTGCTGGGTACCAGGACACTGCAGTATAGAGGGAAATGAACAAGCGGATGAGCTTGCCAGAAAAAGGGGCTACTCGAAAATAGTATGGTTGCCAACGTCAAACCACTTCGAGGAAAAAATCACAAAGACTGCCCAACTAAGGTGGTCAAGCCTTGAAGGACTCAGGGTATCCTAGGCTCTCTGGCCGTTTTTTGACGGTAAAAGATCTAGAAGGCTAATAAAATTAAACAAGGTTAAGCTTAGGTCCCAATAGGAATGCTGACAAGACACTGTCTCCTGCGGAAACACACAAAGAGACTCAAATTGTCAGATATGGATATTTGCAGATTTTGCGGTGTTGATCAAGTTCAAGTTCCCGGATTAAAAATAGTATAATATAAATCTATATTGTCCCCTTCAGAGCATGCTAGCGCTTAATCCAACCCTCGAAACATTTTTTACATTCGGTTTTCGGTATGTTCATCAGTGCTTCCTGAGATTTTTCCATTACTTTCTCTCGGCTGCTGAAACGCGTTCCGTAGTGGTTTTTTAACTCGATTGAACAGAAAGAGCCAAATCAGGTGAATTTGGTGGCTGTCGGATGGTATTTGTTGCATTTTTCGTCAAAAAATTATGAATAATGATGGCAAAATCCACGATTCTGGCCCCTTTCGCCGAATGCGTAATTACGAAAACGTCTCATAACGCCCAATAATAATAATAGTAATACTCTTTGTTTACTGTCTGACCTTCTGGCCAGATGCACTACTACACTGTTCTAATCCATGAAAACCGTGGGCATTGCCTTCTTTTTTGACTGTAAACGAAGTGGTTTTTTTGGTCTCGGCACGTCTGGTCTCCAGTAATGATCCTTTTGATGAATGTGGGATCGGTTTCAACCTCGCAAATTATCCCTTTTGCGACGTCAACACGGTTTTTTTTTTGCATGAAATTGAGGTCTTTTGGCACTAACTTTGCTGCTACACGACGGAAACCCAAATCTTCAACCAAAATGTCTTGGATGGATCCATAGGCAATGTTCAAGTCCTCCGCTATTTCTCTTATGGTTAATTTGCGGTTATTGACCAGCATTTCTTTTACTTCATCAACATTTTCGTCGGTTTTCGATGTCGATGGTATGCCACTGTGTTCATCATCTTCGATTGACTCACGACCACTTTTGAACCGGTCGTGCCACTGGTAAATGACCGTTTTCTTTAGAGAATCGTTGCCGAAACACTTTTCCAACATTTCCAACGTTGGCGCACCATTAATACAAGTTCGTTGTTGCAAATTAAAATCCATTCTTAAAATTGTAAAAAATCCCCAACACACACAGAGATAGATGTACTCTTGGCTACGTAACTTTTGCAAATTTCAAGCTGTGGCGCTAAGATTTAGAGGGAATGTCAACAACAGATGTACCAACTTAACAAAAAAACAGAACTCAAATCGGAATAATGGAAACGCCACCCGGTAATTATTATTTATTTTATATTTTTTTTAATTATTTTTGATCAAGGTGGTACTGTTTCGAAAACCTGGAGGAAATAGACGACACGGACTTCAAGGCCTTTTTAGCCTTTGCAAAAAAATTGGAAGTTTAACCAAGGAGATTGTATAGGTTTTTACAAATTCAACTGGTTCCACAGAGATCGCGGTGTGCCCGTTTTGGTGTCTGGTGCCTGTGTGATGGCACATCCATCATACCCCTGTTGAAACTAACTTAACCTTAAACTTAATTATCGTTAATATTAGATTTCTTTGTAGGAAACTATATAATATAAATTTTCTACTCGTGTGACTCTTTGACCGTTTCAATAATAAACCAAAAAATATTGTAGCTAAAAGAAAGATAAATAAAAATATCCAAGAGATCACTGAGTGTCTGCAATCTGATCTACTACGAAATTTGCATGTTCAGCGGAAACAAATGCGATTTGCGAGTGTGTCACACCAACGGTGCCTTAAGCCACCGGCCGTTTCAAATTTCAAGTGGCATCTGCTATTTATAAAAAAGTTATGATAAGCGGTTTTTTTTTTTAATCAAATAAGACACACCATGTGAGAAATGAAACTTGTGTCGGAGATTGAACTGCTGACCTTGGTTAAGCATGCATACCAGATTAAATCGCATAAACGTTTTGCAAATATTTAAGATAAATTGATTTGAAATTTAACAACAAAAAACTGGTTACAATGTCAGAGAATGAGACGATACTACAATAGGAACAAACCGGTAAAAATAACTTATTCCTAATGTTTGATAATAAACTCAAATTAATGTACAATAAAACGCTTACAGATAAAAATTTGAAGATACCGATATCGTTTAGCAATAAATTGCTAATTAATTTTATTAGCTTCTCGCAGATTTTTTAACAGCTTTGTATAATGTGCAAATAGCTGGCTATCGAAATAATTAGCAATTCTATAAAAAAAATGCATCACTTAACTAATTTTTATTATTTTTAAAGAAGTAAACTAAAGAAAGTCGAAAGAACAGTTTATCCACAAACTTTGGATCAGTATGGCTATCATAAGACCAATTATATTCTATGCATCGGTTGTTTTGTAGGAAAACCTTGCACGTGATTACGTCACTGCTGCTTTTCCCAGAATCTAGAGAGCTACCCGTATTAGTTGCATAGCGACCTTCCCTAGCAAGACTAGATCTGCTCTAGATGTACCGATGAATCTCTATTTTCTCAAAGCCATTTTCCGTCTTTGGTATTAGACGCATTGGATTTTTGATGACCGGACCTATCAAAATGCCATCTAATGTGGCAACTGTTACTGTAAAAGTACGAGCAGCAAGTATTTCGGCAGAAATCTGACACAGCAAATGAATACAGACGGGTTTTCACGGATGGCTCAAAAAGGGATCTAGAATCCGGCCTTGGTGCATTTTTCGGGGACGACAACTTCGACCTCTCTCCTCCTTAGGAAAATTTACGTCTGCCTACCAAGTGCAGATATACGTATACGCAATTCTAATCGCAATGAATTCTCTATCTCACACCATGTTCAAACTAGTTCAAAAATTGCTTCTCTGAACTCATTTGGATGGCTGAAGTCACAAAGTATTGTTTGAGTTCAAAATAAGAGTTCAATGAGTTCAGATTGCGATCAAAATCAGATCGCGGGAAATAAAATGAAATTTTTAGGCAAGGGGAAGAGTTTCTCAAGACCCGAACCTGTATTATGACCCTCTGCATTTTAAGGTAGGCCTTTCATTGACAACTGCGTTTTTTTCGAGCATAACTGCAGATAACATGACTCCCTAGGTTGCTGCCGTCAGAGCACGCGAGTACTTCCTGCAGTTACTAAGATATCGACGTTCTTGTTGTCTTTCAAGCGAAAGACTTAAGACTGCTTTCTTAGCACCTAAGCGCGCTAGACATACCATATGACAAGTACCTCTGTTATCCTCTGTTAGTATCGGCTCGCAACAAGTACTCTGATGGTACTACTGAAGTGGTGGATGATGGTACTTTAGGTACCTTATCTCTGAAGCGTTTATTCATCTATCACCGAAAGGCTAGGAAATTCTAAAATGATATCACAAGATTTTTTGAAAGGGAAAAAGATTTGAAATAAAGGTTTTCCAATCTTTAGTAAACCACAAACATAATGAAGTAGCCAAAACTCACACATGTGAAATTACAACATATCGGTGATATTTTTAAGTACGAAAGGGAAAAGGTACATAGATAATACAGCCATCGTGCGAATAACGATATGGATATGACTCCTGACTCCTGCACGGAATTCTTAACATGAAACAAGTTGCAATTCAAGGTACTACTGCTACCGGAAATAAATCGAAAGGATCGGGTTCTCACTGAAAATTAAGTGGTATGGAAGAACCGTATCCAAGAATCAAAAGAACACGCAAGTCTCACAGCCTCACCACTACACTGGTCCTTTACTGGCTTGTGGAAAAATAAATAAGTCGGTTTAGAAGAAAATAAGTTCCATGGTGTCACCAGTCTGTCATAAACAGAATCATAGATGCGAGAGAGTGGAGAATACTTACCAACGGGATTGAATGTGTTATAATAGGGTATGTAGAGGTTAAGACATAGTATTGGGTCTATAACTTAATTCGTGCGGTTTGCTAAAAGATGGCGTAACTTGTATTATTCCATTGTTTTTATTCCATTGCAACATGCGTTGGAAAGCTACTGTCATTGTACGTCATTTCAGTATATGTCATTAATTTGAAGCGTAAACAACTATAATTTTTTTTTCACTCAAATATGTCGAACTTTGTGCCTGAAAAAGTGTTTTTGCAGGGAGTTCTTCTTCATTACTGAAAACTGCTCCCGAAAGTCATCGTATTTTGGTGGAAGTTTATGGTGAACATGCGCTAGCTGAGCGAACGTGCCAAAAGTGGTTTGCACGATTTAAAAGTGGTGATTTTGGCTTGGACGGCGATGAACGTCCTGGGCAGCCAAAAAGCTTTGAAAATGAAGAACTGGAAGCATTACTTTATGAAGATTGTTGCCAAACAATGGGTGTCATTCAAGCAGCCATTTCAAAATGTTTAAGAGCAGCTGGATATATTCAAAAGCAAGGAAATTGGGTTTCACATGAACTCAAGCCGAGAGACGTCGAAAGGCGGTTTTGCATGTCCGAAATGCTGCTGGAACGCCACAAAAGGAAGTAATTTTTGCATCTGATTGCTACTGGTGATGAAAAATGGATCAATTACGATAACCCCAAGTGCAAAAAATCATATGTGAAACCCGGCCAACCAGCCAAATCAACGGCAAAGCCGACTATCCATGGTGTGAAGGTAATGCTCTGTATTTGGTGGGATCAGATGGGTGTGCTGTATTATGAGCTGCTAAAACCGGGTAAAACCATCAATGGACAACGCTACCGAACACAATTAATCCGTTTGAAGAGAGGAGTAGCCGAAAAACGCCCGGAATATGCGACCAGACACGAGGCAATAATTTTCCATCATGACAACGCTCGGCCCCACGTTGCTATTCCGGTTAAGAACTATTTGGAAAACAGTGGATGGGAAATCTTACCCCACCCGCCTTATAGCCCAGACCTTGCCCCTTCTGACTACCATTTGTTCCGGTCGATGCAGAACGCCCTCACTGAAGTACGGTTCACATCAGAGCAGAATATCAAAAATTGACTTGATTCGTTCTTGGCTGCCAAGCCATCGTAGTTCTTTTGGGATGGGATCCAAAAATTGCCAGAAAAATAGAAAAAAGTCATAGCTTCAGATGGGCAATACTTTGAATAATACTATTGTACATGTTTTTCTTAAACAAACGTTCAAATTTTGAAAAAAAAAAAAACCGCACGAATTAAATGACATACCCAATATCATTGAAGAAGGTTTGAAGAACCATCACCGGAGACGTTCACTTTGCCTTGCAGACCGCAGAAGTGTCTTCTAATTTGCTTTAAGAAACCACGAAGCGAGCGTTATCACTTAAGGACATAACTATATTTATTGATGGGTAGGTTGTCATAAAAGTCATCCCTATTTTAAAAGAGTTATAGAGGAGTTATGGCTATTTTCATGCTTGCGCTAAGCTTAATGTTAAGCTTTGCAGGGTCCTGGTCACAAAGACGAATAAGATTGCAAAGGATCTGCCAAATCTAAAAAACTTATCAACATTCGAAATGTCTAAACAATTTTAAGCCGCAGTGTAACAAATTCAAATCTAGCAAGATTCTAGCTGATCACGATTATCAACGCATGCAGAGGCTTTGAAGACTCTGACTCGCGAAAGGAACCTTACAGTTTTTTATTATTATAATACTCCTAGCAATCTGTTGCACAAAACTTCACAAAACGTACTGGCTATGTAAGAAAAGTATGTTTACTTAGATAATGTAACCAAATCAATAATTGAGAATTGTAAGGAAAGCCATATGAGATGCAGCCGAAGTTCTCATGTTGATATATAGTCAGGAAATAGTTTAAACTCTAAACTCTTCAGCAACCAAGCTAAGTCCTCCAAGTAAGAACGTAGCATAGTGTGGCATGAATTATCATAAATGCAAGAACACATGATTCAATAGAATATTTAAGAAACTAATGGAATGAAGAGATAAAACCATAATATGATTAGATGATCGAACAAAGCTTGGTAATGACATACGAGAGCTGTTTGAGTACCCGGATTGGAAGATAGGCGGCGCTACTAAGCCAAAATATACCATCATTAAGTATAATCTCTTTAAGCCCGCTTGTGACAATCCAACGCTTAGTTCTCTTTTGACACCCATTTCAAAACATCGTGTTAGTTTTATTGCAACCATGGAAATAGAGCAGTATCGCTCCTTGATCCGATTCTTGTTTGATTCTTGAGTGACAAAATCTGCGAGGATATCAAGCCTATTCTCGATGATGTGTATGGGACCCATTCACCTTCCCGTACAACCGTTTACCATTGGTTCGCAGAGTTTCGCCGTGGTCGCACGTTGGGTTTTGTTTAACTGCGCCCAGGTGGCAAAAAACGGTTACCACAGGGGAAACCGTGGATAAAATCCATGATCTCGTATTGGCGGACCGCCGAGTAAGAATTTGCGAGCTGTCTGAGATAGCAGGCATCGCAACTATACATGTTAGCCATATCATGCACTAGATTTTGGGCATGAGAAAGCTGTCCGCGCGATGGTTACCGCCTTTGCTCGTACCGGAGAAAAAGCGCAATAGTGAGACCATTTCAAAGAAGAGTTTGGCCCTATTTAATCGAAATCCGGAGGAGTTTCTGCATCGTTTCGTAACCTTTGATGAGACATGGGTTCACTGGTACACACCATAGAACAAAGAACAATCAAAACAATGGGTTTTAGATGGTGAATGTGCTCCAAAGAAAGCGAAGACCGTGCTATCGCCGGAAAGGTGACGATGTGATCTACGTGGACTATTTGAAGAAGGGAAA
This sequence comes from Volucella inanis, assembly GCA_907269105.1. Taxonomy (NCBI): domain Eukaryota; kingdom Metazoa; phylum Arthropoda; class Insecta; order Diptera; family Syrphidae; genus Volucella; species Volucella inanis. The sequence continues at coordinate 86,892,699 of OU026155.1, read as the reverse complement.
AACAATCACAGGAGCATACTACGTCGATTTATTGGGCCGATTCAACGACCACATTTAACGAAGAAAAAAGTGCTCTTCCACCACAATAACGCACCGGCTCGAATTGCTTCCGTATTCTTCGGATTTAGCTCCCTGCGACATAACATATTTTTGTTTCCAAACTTTAAAAGATCACTCGGCGGGAAGAGGTACGAGTCTAACGAGAAAACCATCGCCTTAGCGTAGGGGCATTTTGAAGGCCAACAAAAGTCGAACTATAAGGAGGAGTTTAAAAAGTATCAGCGGTGTCTCTGAGAAATAATATTAATCAGAAGGAATAGGTTGGTAATAAACAAATCCTTCCCCTGCTTGTCGTAAAAGGTGACTAGTTGGAAAAATAGGAGCATTAACACCTAATGCAACTTCCCGAAATCTGAATGTTTAAACGGATTTCTACATTTGGAGACGTAAAGACGTAAAGTTGGACACACGAGTACGTACATACATACATACGTACTCCACACGGATGAATGGAGTACGAAAGTATGTTGGCAAACTTACACTAACCTACCGAGCACTTTTTTTGCACAGCGTAGTAATAATTCCGGAGCGAATGGAACTATTTGTATCAGAGCTCGATGGTTTCATTCGACGAACAATATAATGTTTCCAAAAAATAAACTACGAATCGTAAGATGAAATATTTACGAGTAACAGTTTCGGACCAAAAAACGCATTATGGCAACGTAAAATCGATAAGCTCTTAAGAAACCAAGTGTCGCAAACAGGTTGAGGAACAGAACAAAATAAGAACGGAGTTTCTATAATTTTGATCTCCTAGATAACACCATAAAATTATCAAAAATTAGCGACCAACTAATAGCAATAAAAGTAATAATTGAACAGGAAACTTGAAATATTGAAAGCGCTTGCTCATCGCAAGTAAACACGGAGCAATCAGAAACAGAAATATTTCGACTTGACTTAGACGACCTTTATTAGAAATAACAATAACAAACAATGTTTGTTTGTAACATATAAAGAGTCCCATGGAGGAAAAGATTGTGCAACGAAAAAAGATATACTGAGCTTATGCAAATCTCATGGTCTTATTATACTAAATACGCTATTTATGGTACTAAGCAATACCAGGACTTTTTCATATGGTGCAGTGGTGAACAAAGACGATTATCTATAATATTGTAGAATAGTCCGAAACGAGGAGTATAAGATCCTAAAGTAATCTATAATAATAACGAAAACTGGCATAATTCAAGTAAATAAACTGCCACTACTGTATTAACAAAAAAGACCGGTTCTGAGAAAAATGTAAGAGTAGCACATACTCGTACAAAACCTCTGTTCGTTGTAAACAATATAATCAAGGGTGATCGAATGCCTAACAAATGGACGAATAATTTCCTTCTTCCACTGTATAAAGGCAAATTCGATACGAAATTGAAATAACTGTTGATTAGAGAAACTATACTCACATCCTATGAAAATATACAAAAGAGTTCTGCACAGTCGACAAAGCAATATTGTTTGATTTAAAAAAAAATAAAATAAAAATCGGTTTATATGTAAGTCACTTAAATCTCAAAATATATCCAATACGTATGTTAGAATGGTCTAGCGGAGTACCAAAAGGCACAGTAGTGTTCAAAGTCGGTTGCTTTTTAATATCGTAAGAGATTGCCGATTCCAGAATGCCTTCTTTTCTTTTCGCGGGTGATAGCAACTCTTAATAATTGGATAAAGACGCTAGAAGATAACGCGATACTAATCAGTCACACTAAGTCTGAGCATCTGCATCACCGCTTTTCGGAACCCACCAAGGAAATTGAGCTGACGATGTCGCATTAAGGTGGTCCTTATTTTTAATTTCTTCTCCATGTTTTAAGTTTCTATGTTAAAATTAATCCGCACCACCTTTGCAATGTAAGTTTTTTTTTCATGAATAACATGGGTTTTTCGACATTCAACCTTATAGTAGTAGCTACTCGTTAGAATTTTTACAGAGTACAACCATTATAATTTTATAATTTCAGCTAAGTACAAGCAATTTTTTCATTTTTTTTTTTTTCCAAAATTCGTTCAAAGATTAATAATAATTTATCCTTTATTCGTATATACGAGTAAAGCTATGCTATCACTAATTTTTTAATTTGTTTATTCTTTTATGGATAACGCCATCTATCGTATTATTTCGAAACTTTTGTTTATATGGTGAGTTGTCATGGCTCGAGTGGTGGTCAGTGCGGCCGAATGCAGATATTTATTCTTTCAGTCAACTAGAATCATAGTAGGCTAGAAAACAATAACAAGCCAACTTCCACTAACAATTTAGTCGCCCACATTAAATGTTATATTTATATTTACTATTAATTGCTATAAAAATTTGTAAAAAAAATTAAAAACAAAATTTTTATCTATCATAGCTGAAACTATAAAATTATAATTGCTAAAAATCTGTAAAAATTCTAAGGAATAGCTACTATTATAAGGTTAAGTCTGCCAGGCCTAAAATTTTTTAAATAGTAACTTGAACTGGAATAAAAAAATTATTATTCAACGCTGAAAGCCGAAACTTGGAAATTATTTTTTTATTTATTTTGCACCTTATGAGCAAAAATTGTCAAAATGGGGAGCAATCTAATATCGCACATAGAGTGAATGTGGGGTGGTTAAAATAACTCGAAATTTCAGCTGTATTTTGACTCATAAAAGCCTAAGCCTTGATAGAAGAGCAGGGCGATCTTATCAAATACTACTTCTACGATCTCCTCGACAAAACATACAAGAAATCGGTCTTTAAAGTTCCACATCGAATACATCAGCTTCGGTAACGGACACGGGCTTATTAATTTTGCCACGGGACGAAATATAAATAACTGTAGTCAGAACATTCTTTCTTCATCCTGATATCCATAAAGGGACCTAACTAACTCATGACCAATAAGTCGTCAGTTAATATCGACTTCGACCATTGTCTTGTTGTAGCTAAGGTACCCGTGCAGATAACCATAATAAGCCCTAGAGTCATTGTAAGGTAGTTCGACTTTGAACGGCTACAAACGCAAAAGATCAATGTGAAACTCGCAAGTCAACACCCGTGTTACCGTCTTGTAAAAGTCCGTACAATTACTCGCTTACTCGCAGACGACATTGGCATAATGAGAAGAACTCAGCGAACTATGGACAGAACATTTGCGACTTTCGAAGAAGAAACGACAAAGATGGCTTTATCCATTATTTACCTTGACTCCGCTATCAACTCCAAAAACGACACCAGCGCAAAAACCATGGGCTGAAAAGTCCGTTTCTAAGAGAGGGCACTACTTGAATTACATCCGTACCATTTTCAGTTAGTACCAACCTTCAAAAGATACGTGTATAAATTTGACAGCTGTCGGACGATTAGTTCTCGAAATATAGCGCTGTGAGTGAAGCAACTTTTGTTATTTGAAAAAAAAAAAAATGGATTCAAAGCAATTTCGTGTGTTGATTTATCATTGCTTTTTGATGTCAAAAAATGATAAGTGTTACCCGGACTCTGCACCAGCCGAAAGAACCATTCGCAAGAACCATTTCAGATGAAAACATCAAAAAGTCCACATGTGACAATGGATGAAACTTGGCTCCATCATTTCACACCAGAGTCAAGTCGGCAGTCAGCTGAGTGGCGAACAGGCGACGAACCTCGTCCAAAACGACCAAAAACTCAACAGTCGGCTGGCAAGGTTATGGCATCCGTATTTTGGGAAACACATGGAATAATTTTCATCGACTATCTCCAAAAGAGGCAGACTATTAACAGCGACTATTCCATTGCGTTGTTGGAGCGTTTAAAGGACGAAATCGCAGAAAAACGGCCGCATTTGAAGAAAAAGAAAGTGAGGTTTCATCAAGACAATGCACCGTGTCACAAGTCGATAAAAACGATGGCAAAATTGAATTAATTCGGGTACGAATTGCTTCCCCACCCACCGTATTCTCCAGATTTGGCCCAAAGCGACTATTTCCTGTTCGCAGATCTCAAAAGAATGGTCGCCGGAAAGAGATTTAAGACCGATAAGGAAGTAATCGCCGAAACAGAGGCGAAGCTAAACCGAAATCGTACTACAAAACTGGTATCGAAAGATTGAAAAATCGTTTCAATCAGTGTATTGCCCTCGAAGGCAACTATATTGATAAATAAAGCTGAATTTTGCAAAAATTATGTGTTATACTATAAAACGGCACTGACTTTTCAGCCCATGTGTTACATTAGCGTCCCGACCCGGAAAACTTTTGACTCCAAAACAGAGCGATACATATTAAAGAATAATCTCATCTTTGTGTGAAAAGGGACATTAACCAACCTCTTACGTGCAACTAGATGCACCCTGCAAATAACCGCACTATCTGGAGAGCCATGGTAGCTGAGGCACTGGTCCATCCCGAACTGTAGCAACATCTAAGTAAGAAAGTAAGAAATATTGTCTATGCCCGAGAAATAAAGAAAAAGTAACATCTACTGAATAAAAAATGCCACGAATGTCAGCAAGTGTAACAAAGTGTAACACTAGTCATGGTTTTACCATGTTCAATGAAGACCGTTAGAAACGTCAGATCGAATAGCAATAGGGGCTCAAATTTCAGTCGACGTCCCTAAAACGGTCTGAAAGAAAAATAATGCATCAACAACATCAACAAATACTTCTAAGATCCTAACCAATCTCAAAAGCAACGCAATAGCAGTGCAGATACGTAGGGAAAATATGTAGAATTAGCTATAACTATAGGCGTTATAAAGTGAAGGTTGAACCGCTATTATAAAATAGTGGAACAGCTTTAGAAAGCACCACATTAGACTAATTCATTTTTCAATATAAATTCAATATAAATCATGCTGCCGCATGATTTCTATTTTTTGCTCTCTTACAATATTTAAAAAAAAAAAAGTGTTAAAACACCACTTGCCTCGAATTTATCTGATCTCTTTACAACAATAATCCAATCCTCATAACTCTCTATAAGCTCATTGCGGAAATAACTTCACAAATGCACACGCTAAATGGCATAAAAAATTGCAACCGGAAATTTGACATTAAGAATTAATGTATGTATAAAAAATATATATAACCTTTTTAACAAATATTAATTAATTCAACCGGTTTATTATTTCCGTTAACACGTGCCTCAGTTGTTTCGCAAAATCATCGGCATTTACCACTGTTAATCATGTATGACTCGTGCCAAATTCCCTCCTTCCCTTTTTTACTACAAATTAGTGTTTACGGCAATATTTTTCCCAAATTCCCAAATACCCCGCTCACTTTACCATCTTCGTGTTTGGGAAGTCGTAAATAAAATTTAGACTTTTAAGGTGCAAAATCAATTTAAATCGAAACACGATTAACCCGTGCCAAAGCGTCACAAACATCGACATTGACACTCGATTACAACGGCTCTTTTGAAGAACTCGCCAAAGAAAATTAAAAAAAAATAAATAAAAATTAAAACACCTATCTTACTTACCTAGGACGAATAATAATAATATGTAGTTTGATTACTGCCAAATAAATATCAGTCACAATGCGATCACTTGATGTTGACCACAATAAACCGACAGTCAAGCACCGGCCGATCGAATCACTCACGACTGAATCCAAAGTAAGATCAGTGATCAATGCAATACCGATAAATGCATGATCATGCTGTTACCATTCGAAAGAGAGCGGAACGAAAATCGAACTTCGAAAAAAGGAGAAACAACCAATCAAATACCTTTACCTGGAGGCGTGGTTGCAGCGCTGTTTTATTGTTATCTTTATCGGACGATCCCAGCTGCCGAGTTCTTAGCTTGACATTCGAGGAAGAACAAAACGTTTAAGTGGCTCGGAAGCAACAACACAACTGTTTTCGACTCAATCTCGAATTGGATTTATATATTGGGAGCGATACTGTCATTTTCGCATTTTGCCTACCGTTACCTACTATCATCCACTGGATGGATACATATTGGGAAGATGAATACTACATGCAAGGCGCGAATGATACTTTTTCGTGGCGTACAATATGGTATGAATACGATTACGAGTGACTCTTGTAAATCGTGGTCCATTCCTGTGCCAGTCTGGTATAAATAGATACTTATCGTCAGCTGGTCGTAGTGATTCTTTAATAACATTCGCCATCGATGTCGTTAATTGGTAAGAAAATCTGCATATTTCCCCGTGTAAAGTTTTCGATGTAAATATTGTTGTAAAAGTCAATTTAATTCTTGTAAGATCCACAGCCAAACATCACCACACGCGTGTTAAGGAGAGAATTTTTTATACATTTTCTTTAAAAGAGTTCATTATTAGCATTAACATAAATGTAACCATGCGATTTGTGTATTAATCGACGTGTAAGAGATTCGATGATATCCATCATTATTAATCAAAGATATGTGGTACAAGAGGACAAGATTACAGATGCTAGTCGTAATTGCGCGTGGCGATAATCATTATAAGCCGCGGGTTAATCAATTCTCATGTACTCGTGTTGATGTTTTTTTTTTTTTTTTTTTTTTTTTTTTTTTTTAATTTGCATGAGACATGTGCGGAGATTTGATTATAGGTTGGCTATAATTGAAATATACGTTGTTTTGTTAAATGTTCGATTTGTTTTTACATATCTGTTATTATGATTATCTTGCAGTTGAAAGGTTATTGATTTAATACATATGGTTTGGTAGAAATGAAATATGAAAATCAATTAACACTGCACTATAGTCGAGTGAAAATAAAGGCTTTTCTTGGTGCAGCCAAGGTACGAATGCAGATTTATCAAGCGCTACAAAAAAGAAAAACTACTATGAGAACAAATAACGTAGAAAATCTGCAATCGCAAGAGACCGCCAGAATATTTGCCGAAATCTCTTAATAACTAGTATGCCTCCTATGTATCGAAGACCAGTGGCAACGCTGTCAACGTGTTTACTGATGTGGCGGATTGTTGAAGTTTGATGAAGAATGCCGGCAAGCACATGCAGTTAAACAAGGAGTGTACAAAGCAGAGTTGAAATTAAGACCGAAAACCACTCGTGAACTCGAGAAGACCATCGGCTTTTCTGAAAGAAAAAAAAAGGATACGGAAATTCCAACAAACTGCAATGACATTGAGGAGAAGCATACAGCAAACCATTTCTTAAATCTGATCAACAGAATGTATGCCTAATGCATGGAATCTCACCATCGGTTGCCCGACCTACAAAAGAGAACTCCTCAACTGCGTCAACTATAGAGGTTTAAGTCTATTTAATATTGTGTACAAGATCTTATCTCTTCATCAACAACCTGATTGGTACTTGTCTTATTTGTTACCAGGCGAAGAAAGTCCTGAGTGAAAATTTCCACACTCCGTGTGATCCTGGGAATCCAAATCGAAGTAAGTAAGTAACAATTTCAAACTATTCAGCTACATTTTCTTAGTGAGACTCGACATTCTGTAGAATGTTGGTAGTGGTTATCCTCAATGGCTCTTCTCCCCTTATCACTTAAAACATCGTCCAAAAAACTGGCGAAGTCGAAGAATTTAGAGCGTGTGTTCAATCGATTATGTGTTTTTGGGCTCAATTATGAGGATTCAAATATCTGATTCAGTAGCAAAATGCTAAGACGTTTTTAAAAAACCTGCTCGGCTACCACAAATCACACAATTATACGAGTACATTAGAAATACCGTCTGTGGATGTTTAAGGGTCCCCAGAATATTAGCCAGACATTGGCTTCTAAGAAAGTCATATTGGTTTCAGAATAATCATCTGCCATGAAAACTGACTCTGTATGACAACAAATGGATGCAGACGAAAAGGCAAAACATAACTTCATAGACAAGTGTCACAGTGCTAGTAAAACATTAGTTACTTATTTTCGTAAGAGCTTATTCAGCCATGGCGATTCAGTATGGTGGCGATAGCTCACTGGCTGTCATGCAAACCTACCTTTGATAAAAATTTTCAAATCGTCATCCCCCTTTCGGGGCGCAATGAAACACAAATGAGTGCAAGAAGCTAGGCCTTGGCCCACACCAGGGTGTCGCGCCAAAGTATTTATTTATTTTTGTCATAGCTGTATATATTCAAAGAACCCTGCTCTGTTACTGTTACTGTAACGGTTCATATCTTTTTGACAGCGCCTTAGCCCAGAAATTTTTTTTATCCAGAATGGCACACAAATACTTATTGGGTATGTAATTTAAATTGTGCGGTTTTTTTTTCAAAATTCGAACGTTTATTTAAGAAAAACATGTACAATAGTATTATTCATAGTATTGCCCATCTGAAGCTATGACTTTTTCCTATCTTTCTGGCAATTTGTGGATCCGATCCCAAAAAAACTGCGTCGGCTTGGCAACCAAGAATGAATCAAGCCAATTTTTGATATTCTGCTCTGAAGTGAACCGTATTTCAGTGAGGGCGTTCTGCTTTGACCGGAACAAATGGTAGTCAGACGGGGCAAGGTCTGGGCTATAAGGCGGGTGGAGTAAGACTTCCCATCCACTTTTTTCCAAATAGTTCTTAACCGGAATAGCAACGTGGGGCCGATCGTTGTCATGATGAAAAATTATTGCCTCGTGTCTGGTCTCATATTCCGGGCATTATTCGGCTACTGCTCTCTTCAAACGGATTAATTGTGTTCGGTAGCGTTGTCCATTGATGGTTTCATTCGGTTTTAGCAGCTTATAAGGAAGATCGACTGAAATCCAATTTCTAATGCACCAATCATCAATTACGTCTTGCCTGCGCAAGATCTGCATATGCAGATTCATTCGCGATAAGTGTCCTTTTAACAAGCATTGCTCTTGCTTCATCTACGTGGTGTCTTCTGGCTGAGTTATATATGCCGTCGAAGTTTGCGTTGTCGAAAGCATACTTAATGCCTGTTGTTGTTGCATGTTCCTCCTTTTCAAGTGAGCTTTCAATTCTGCAAAACAGATCTTCTGCGGTGGTAAGTACTTTGCATCTTAGGCAGAGAATACATTCACAAAACAGTTTTATTCTACCATTCTCTCCACGCTCTTCAATATAAAGGAACTGAGGCCTATAGGTTTGAAACTCATGGCGAGTAAATGGTCCTCTTTTCCGATTTTTGGTATAAAGGCCAAAATTCACTGTTCACCAAGATTAGCAGTGAATATTCTAGTTTAGATCTTTTCGCAAAAATCTTTATAAGAGGGACTCTTCAAAATCTGAATAAGCTTCTTATATTATTTTTACATTGATCTGTAAAGACTCTATATATATAAACTCTAAACTGTTATTCATCTCCTTCTGAACCTGGATTTGAAGCGCTCTAAAGGCGGCATACAAGCGCTAGAATAGGACACTGTTTTATAGGTAAACATGTAAGAAGTACTTTTGTATGGAAAAAAAGAAAGGAAAGAAAGAAAACCCAAGCAACTCTCTACATTAGCGATCTTTACGTTTTTACTTATAAAGAAGTCATTTATATTCCATATATCTATCAGAAGTCCTTATTGACTAACACTCTCATAGATTTCATAAGTCAGAGAACTAGTCAACTGTAGTCTTTGCTGCTTTTGAAAAGAGCAACGCCCGTTAAAATACCAAGAAGTAATCTACAGTCTTTTTTGAAGAAAAGCGGCAGAAATGCTTCCAACCATGAAGAAACGTTGAAAAGCATCTGTTTCGTCTGTCATGCTATGAATACTTACGGTTATACAAAACTTTTAATTCAAGGGCTAACCGAGGATGTAGGCAGTCTCAACGCCGGTTCAGGTGCTGAGAAGTCCTTCTAAAAGTCTTGTCTAGCAAGTTCATTAGTGAGCTTTTTTCCACTGTCCCATGTTTATTAAGTATGCAAAGAATACATAGTGAAGTTTACTTAACCAAGAGTGAAGTTTAGGATGATCGTTCTTCATATCCTCATCCTCACATCCTCCTTTGACCACATTCCTTTCCTGGTTTAGAGAAAGTTAATTTCGTGTGATATTTTCACAGTAATAGGTGTACTGCATAAAACTAAAGCGTGAAGCAGAACATCGAACACAGAATAAGGAAGGCGTTGAAAAAAACTATACCACTAATGAGAAGGAGATGCTGGTAATTGTTTGGCCTCTTGACAACCTGCGAAACTATTTATATGGAGCAAGGAAAAATAAATTTTGACAGACCATCCGCAATACAAACGCCAAGATTAAGAGATGGAAGGCAAGAATAGAAGAATACAACTATGAATTAGTCTACATGCCATTGAAAACAAATATCGTAGCCGACGCCTTGTCTAAACTCAAGTCAGAGGCCAATAATCTATCAACATCTGATTCACAGGCCATACACAACTCTGAGGAGGACAGCTGAGATCTAATACCACACTGTGAAGATCCTTTAAATGTTTTCAGGAATCAGCTGTGTATCTACGAATTACGAGAATTGTTTGCATGAGAGGAACCCCATCCAACTCTTGGGAGACATAACTTCCGCTTCCGGAAAATAACTAGGAAAATATTGATCACGGTCCTAAGGGAGAAAGTAAATCCGAATGTAGTAAATGGAGTAGAGATTGCTAAGGCATTCATTCCACTCCTTCAATAAATATTTAATGTTTTTCTAAATTCAAGATCAGAATAACATAGAGGCTAATCGAAGATTTGCGCAATGAAGAAGATAAATTCAGAATCATTCAAGAAGAGCATAACAGAAAATAAACCACGAAGCACTTCGAGACCTGCAACTCAAATAAATATGAAAGACATCCGACAAAATCTGAACTTCAGGAAACACCATTTCACTGAAATAATACATATGGATATTTTATAACCTGTGTTGACAAACTCTTTAAGTTTTTGAAGTTCTTTCATATCAAAGAGTTTTTAAATTTTTAAGATTTTTCACTATTTTTTAGTGACTCAACTTATCATCTCAAATTAGGAGAGGCGCTTGGCATAAAAACCTACCTAACTCCTCCTCAAAAAAGCGAAGTTAATGGATCTATAGGGTTCATTCGACTATATTAGAAATAACAAGATCTTACAATGAAGGAAATCGTTGAAATAGCCGTAAACCGATGCAATATCTCCATTCGTTCGTTTACTAAGAGAAAGCCTAGTAATGAATAGTACTAGTATTTTTCGGAAGAAGCCAGAGAATCAATTACCAAAATCTTATCGATTTCTAATCTAAAGTGAACGAGGACCTTACTGAACTCATCAAAAGGAACAAGAAAAGAGAAATCAGAAAGAAACATTCCAAAGAAATATCAATGAGTACGCAAACCTCCAACGACGAAATGGTGAACAAAAACCGCTCTACATAAAATAAATAGTACAACAGTATAATAGAGTCATGGTTATTACCTAAACTGGCAAAAAAGGTCCACAAGTCACAAATCACAAACATTTCTAAGTAAATCATGTTGTTCTCTAATTTCAGGTCGATTCAAATGCTGGCATTCGGCATCGTCAACTTACATATTCGAGTATAATACACCAGTAATCACCCTGAAGATAGGGAATGGCAAGATCATCAGTGGAAATTTTAAGATGTTTCACATTATCAACCTGAAGATGTCATAAACGAACGTAAAAGTCTGATAGGAAACCAAATAGATAAGAGCAGTATTCTACGACCGCAATTGCTTCACAAGAATCAACAAACCCAATATTCGTTAAGAGTACTAATGGAGTAAGCCGAAGGAAAGCTAGATCAGCGTGGAAGTGGATAACAGGCACACCTAATGCGACAAAAAACAACCCACAACTTCATCATCGAAAATAACAACAATCAATAAATAAATAATAATATTTCTCAAAATTTGTAGCAAGGTCATCAAGAGAATAGACAGCGCCAGTATAGACAAATATGAACAGTTGTTACACAAAAATCTAACAAAAATCATATGAACTAAACCAAATAGTCTCCGTTGAATTGTTGACACTTATCTGCTGAATACAGAAGAAATTCAGGAAGTACTCTCTCAAATAGAAAACTTTCCTTATAGTAACGAGAAAGAAGCAATAGAATACGCAGAACCCATCATGCAACAGAAAGAATATCTCTTACTTTATGTTATGTCGCTACCAAAAGCTATCCTTAAGGACTTTAACCATGTAGTGATCAGAGGTACAATTCAAAACAACAATCGAATACACCTTGCAACAAATGAACGTCTGTTAACTCATGACGAGATGTACAGTAATCATATTTAGGATATGACTCTTTGCAGCGAAAGCGACTACCAACACAACAATCCATAAGTCAACTGCTAAAAGGAAGAAACGCAAGTTGCAAGTTTTTTATATAAAAAATCTATTACTGAGCTTTTGTGAGAGAAAACAATCTTTCTCACCAATTTCAACGGAACTCTAAGGCATGGAAATGAGGCTAAGATGCTGAGTGGAACGTTTATAGTACAATTTGACAACGATACAATAACTATCAATCTCTATACCAACCGAGAGATTAGAACCTTCCAGGTTTTGCCTCCTATAATACGAGTACAACCAAATATAACCTTGAACGAGATGCAATTAGATTTAGAGTTTTTGTACGACTAACACCTAAACAACATTAAGAAACCAAAGAAACTTTCAATCCTTAACCAATTATCAATTATTTAAAATTAAAAATTATCTTAGTCATAATGCAAAAAAATTAGAATTCAACAAAAAAGGAATCTGTTCAGGTTCAATTACTGTAAATCAAAGATCTCCTCCCTCAACCTACAAAACTGAGCTTTTAACTTTTTAACTCAGCACACGCGCGGATTTCCACATCCACCGAATGTGCTGGGTTGTATAGGGTTTTCTAATAACGACTTGACAACTTTTTTGAGATATTTCAAGAACTTTATTATTGGCTTGAAGTACAATATCAATGTACAATCAAAGCATTTATGAATGGAACTCGACTTCGTTTATATGGCCACCGCGGGCACGTTTGCAGCGGTCGATTCGTTTGACCCAATTCTCAACGACTTGGCCACACATTTCGGCCGAAACGGCCGCTATTTCGCGTTCAATGTCGGCTTGTTGACATAAACCAATGACACAGAAAATAGTCAAGCGGCGTTAAATCGCACGAACGAGGTGGCCAATCGACTGGCCCATGTCTAGAGATAACACACTCACCATACTTACTCTTCAATAAATCGATTGTAGCGTGTGTTGTGTGGCTTGTGGCACCATCCTGTTGAAACCACATGTCGTCCAGGTCCATATCTTTCAATTCGGGCCAAAAATAATCGGTGATCATGGCGCGATAACGGTGACCATTCACAGTAACGTGACGATCGTTATCGTCGACGAAAAAATATGTCCCAATAACGCCGCCGGCATGCAAACAGCACCAAACAGTTATTTTTTGTGGATGAAGTGGTGAGTCATGAAGCACATGTGGGTTTTCACCCGACCAATAACGCATATTTTGCTTATTGACGAACCCATTGAGCCAAAAATGAGCTTCGTCACTGAAGATGATTTTGCGATGAAATTCATCATCCCCAGAACCCATTTGGAGAATGTAGCTCGTTAGTATACTTTATCATGATGAAAATGTTGAGTTTACTGAATAAATTGACAGTGACAGTTTGATGATTAGTGGAAGAGTGCGTTCACAAAATAATTTCAAAGTTGTCAAATCCCTATTGGAAAACCCTATATAATACATACTCGTATGTATTCATTCAAATTTAGATTATTCCATGCCCAGCCTTCTACTGCATAAGGTTAATGTTTCAAATTACTATACACTTTTGCTGAATAATTTAATTTTAAGTTATAAATAGAACTTAAAAAATATCAAATATCAACTATCAAAAAGTATAAACAACGTGTGGCGCTCCCATTGTTCCAAATTGGGTTCTGTTTTTTTGTTAAGTTGGTACATCTGTTGTTGACATTTCTTCTAAGTCATAGCTTGACATTTGCAAAAATTACGTAGCCAAGAGTATATTACATCTATCCCTGTGTGTGTTGGCGATTTTTTACAATTTTAGAAATGGATTTAAATTTGCAACAACGAACTTGTATTAAATTTTGCGTAAAAAACGGATTTAAAGGTAGATAGATAGCGGAGGATTTGAACATTGCCTATGGATCCGTCCAAGACATTTTGGTTGGTGCCAAAAGACTTCAATTTCATGCAAAAAAGAGACCGTGTTGACTTCGCAAAAGAGATGATTTGCGAGGCTGAATCCGATTCTACATTTATCAGAAGAATCATTACTGGAGACAAGACGTGGCTTTATGAGTAAGACACGCAATCCAGATATCAGGCAAGTGAATGGCGTTCACCAAATGAGCCAAGACCACGTCGTTTTCATTCAGAAAAGAAGGCAATGCTCACGGTTTTCATGGATTACAACGGTGCATCATGAATTTTTGCGAGAAGGCCAGACAGTAAAGAGGAAAAAGTATTATGTGGGCGTTATGAGACGTTTGCGTGAAACAATATCATGGATTTTGCACCATGATAACACACCGTCGCACAGTGCCATCATTATTTGTAAGTTTTTGACGAAAAATGCAAGAAATACCATCCAACAGCCACCGAATTCACCTGATTTGGCTCCCTGTGACTTCTTTCTGTTCAATCGAGTTAAAAAAAACCACTACGGGGAACGCGTTTCAACAGCCGAGAGGAAGTAATGGAAAAATCGCAGGAAACACTGATGGACATGCCGAAAACCGAATATAAAAATGTTTCGAAGATTGGATCAAGCGCTGGCATAAGTGTGTTGCATTCGATGGAGATTACTTTGAAGGGGACAATATACATAGATTTAGATGAATAAACTTGTATTTTGAATGTTTTGAATAAATTCTTGATCAATATTATAAATTCATTTACTGTAATTTTGACAACTGCTGAAACATAACAATTGGAAAAACTATCATTGCTATCTGATCACAGATTATACGGACATGTGTCTGAATAAAGCCTTTGGAATACCGTCCTCGTTGAGTATGATAAAATTGTGAATCTCAACTGGTCGATTGTTCTGCCAAGTTGTTAATGTCATAAGATATTATATTTTTATGTTTTGGTCAAATATTTTAAATGTTTATATGTTTATAATTTGCAATGTTAAGTGCGAAGGTATCCTTTTCCTAAACTCATACATATATATGGTATATGATATTCTGTCAATTGTATTTGCATTTCAATAGATCTTCTCAGTGACAATATTGCGGATTCGGTGGCGTGTGCTAAGAAGATACATTCAAAGGAAGGTTTCCGACACTGGAAAAGCTGGGAACGAAGTTGCCGAAAACCTGTGAATTTACCTAATTTAGTTGTTTTTTGTGGAATAAATGATATGAAATAATTTTTGGAGACACGAAATACATTTTTTACTTCTACTGTGCATATGTTTAGAAACAAACTATGATGGGGTTTACATATATTAAAGGAACTGTGCCAGTTTTGGTAAATTTATTGCTCCAATGACTCAAGTACAGATTTACGATTTGCTGATTACCTCTTGCTGTCGTGTACTGATGTACCGATCGGTAACGTGACTCACCAAAAGAAGTCATCAGAATACCAGATTCCTTTAATTTAAGAAAGGTTCATGTAGCACAAGATGTACAGCTCGGGACTGAGCTGGTGATCGACAAAGTAGAAACCGTTGATATTGACGGCAAGATTCTGGAGTAGACTAAGAAAAATCATCATTCTGCAGTGTTCGCTGGGAATATGGGCTGGTGATCACAATAGGAATTACCATCGTCGCAGTTGAATTCCCATTGGTGACAATATTATTGTGATGAAGATTTCAACAGGAATGTAGGAAGTAACAATACAGCGCTTAAATATAGCCTTAGAGGTATTAGTTCCAAGTACAACACCCACATACTATACTTTGAGTCTTCATAGTACGGCAACAAGTAAGAACCATCTTGAACTATTGTAGAAGCTGAAACAATTAAATTGTTAAAATTAGTTCAACAACTAGAGGGCAGTGGTATGTCTGTTACATCGAGATCGTTTCGAGAAATAAATTTCATTAAAAGCTCAGAAATAGAGAGATCTTAACTAAATCTTAAATAAATTCTGTTGGATTTATATTACAGGTTTAGCGAAAGGAGCTGTTAGTTAGAGGTACACCTGTCATACAGAATTGAATGAGTAAAACAATAAATAAATCGCCAATGTGGAGGAATTGGCAGCAATTATTATTGAAGATTATGATGAAGAAAAGTATGCCCCGTAGGCATCAGTGCTAAAAGCTTAACAACAACAACTTATATTAGTACGAGATAAATCTATAGATTGTTACAGGAGCAATCCTACAGAGCGTCATATGAATACAATGGTGCTATTGTAGGAGTAGGAGTAGGGGAGTAGGAGTAAGAGGAGTAAGAGAAGATTCCATCATACAGTCGAAAATATTCAGAAGGAAGCAACTTGGAAGAAAGTAGAAAAGACGACGAAGAGGATGGCGAATTCGCCTTCTATGCCTGTAGCAAAACCTTTGGAAAGAAGAAGGGCTTCAACCAAAGATAACCTTGTGGATGTGCACAGCCATAATGCGTCCAATTCTCACGTATGGATCACTAGTATGGTGGCTTGCGTTGAGCAAAGTCTATAGCCTCACAAAACTAAAAAGACTGCAAAGAACAGCCAGTATATGCACCACGGGGCAATGAGCTTTGCCCCAAGAGATGCCCCCACTGTGCTTTTGCATCTTCTACCTCTTGAACTACACACAAAATACACCGCTTTATGCAGTGCTATAAGACTCAAGGAGTCTGGATGCAGGACTACAAGGCCGTATAGCCATAGCAAAATCCTGGATTCGTTACTAAACGGCATGGTCACGTTTCCAACTGACTACATCACACCCAAAGTAAACTTCACGAATGACTTCGCCGTCGGTTTCGCAACAAGGGCTTCGACACGGTCATATACACCTACGGATCTAAGATGAACTGTGGTTTGGGGGACGGTGTCTACTCGGAATCACCGAAAATATCAATTTCAGTCCGCTTAACGGATTTTGCCAGCGTTTTCCAGCCGGAATTACTGGCCATCCGAGAAACATGCACGCAACTAGGGTGGGACACAACGCACAAACAAAGCACTGCCATCCTTATAGATAGCCAAGCAGCTATCAAAGCCATCGACTCGGCTACTATATCCTCCAAACTGGTGCAAGAGTGCCGAAACGAGCTTGTCTGCCTGAGCGAACGTTTCAGGATCACACTTCTCTGGGTCCCAGGGCATAGTGAAATAATAGGCAATGAGCATGCGGATGAGCTGGCCAGAAAGGGCTCAGCACTACACGCCTCACTCTCAACGAGGGTCCACATTCTGCTAGGAGCGGTTAAAGGACAAATACATTCATATTTTCTGCAAAAAGCCAATCTCTAATTGTCGGGATTAACAAACTGCGTCATATCAAGAAAGATATGGCCTACCAACGATCAAAATAAAACGAAGAACCTATTAAACAGAATGCTCCCAGAAATCCAAAACCAAACTAAGTATCCCATACAACCCTCACTGCCGCAGTTGCGGAAATGCAAACGAGAAAGAAACTCTTTTCCACTTCCTCTGCAAATGGCCAGCTCTAACAAGATCCAGACTGCGCGCACTAAGCCAACCATTCTTTGACGACCTTAGCGACATCTCGGGTAAAGGGATACAGGATCTTATCCGCTTTCTCAAATTTACAGGTTGGTTATAGGCACCGACCGGGCCACATCCTTAACAGCCATCACAAAATAAGTTACATAAGGCTTGGTAACAAAACGGCACATCCTAGTGCTAATTGAGTTCAATAGCATAAACCGCCACTTCTACCTTCCAACATAAAACTAAAGCGTATCCCTGAAGTAATTTATATAGAATACACAGGTTTTTAATTAAAAATTGTAAATTTTGTATTAATTTATAAAAATGATATAAATAGTACTAGGTGGGGTAAAAAGTAACCTTGGGAAGGGCTGCAAGATACTCCTCCGTGGCGTCGATGATTTCCTCGAGTGAGCTGAATTTTTTATTTATGAGCCATCTTTTAAGGTTTGGGAAGAGATAATAGTCCGAAGGAGCCAAATTGGGCGAATCGAGCCGTAAGTCATTGATTTCAGCCATGGATGCGATGCTCTTGTGCGCCGGTGCATTGTCTTGCAAAAACAAAATTTTTTTTCGTATGCAGAATATTGCCCAAAATATGGCGTGTGCGCTCAGTACTAATCTTTGTGGTATTTTCTAGCTCGCGCACCTTCACTTTCCGGTCAGCCAACACCATTTCATGTATTTTTTTGACAGTGTTCTCTAACCGCATCGGAGGGTCTTCTGCTGCGGATATGATCGGTAGTGGAGTTTCGGCTACCACGAAACTCTCGAAACCAATATTTGTATAGGATTATGAATTCGTGTGGAATAGCACATCAGGTAAATAGCTTCAACGGATTTGCTAGCATACGCACTCTTTTGTCGAAATTTTCCATGACAGTTTCGCAAAACTGTGGCTTTAGTTGATACAGCGATCAATTTGTTCTTTCCAGGCGTTGGTGGTCGTAGGCTTGTTAGTCTGAACCATAGACTTCAAAACACCAGAAAGAAAAAGGTGCTACGGCGTTAAATCTCGTGTTCAGGACGGTCAATTTTGATCACCAAAATGGGAAATTACACAACCGGGAAATGACTCATGCAGTAATTGAATTGTTTCCTCGGCTTTATGGCATGTGACATCGTCTTGTTGAAACCACATATCGTCCAAATCAAAGTCTTGCAGTTAAGGTACAAAAAATTGGATAATCATGTCGCAATAGGAGTGAGGACCATTAACCGTTATTTCCTGACCAATCGCATTTTCAAAGATGAATGTTCCGATGATGTCCACTGGGGACATCATTAAAATTCGCATCAAACAGTGATACGTTGTGGATGCATTTTGACGATTAACAAAGCCATCAAGATTAAAATGAGCCTAATCGCTGAATATGATTTTGTTTGAAAAATCAGGATCCACTTCGCAGTGCGTGGTCAATAGGCTTCAGTTCTTGAATTAGTTGTATTTTTTATGCATTATGATGCAAATCTTTTCTGAGAATACATTGTAAAGAGCATCTTAAAATGTGCAATTCTGAAACACCGTGTCGAATTGATGTTCCTGGACTTTCAAAAACACTCTCACGAGTGTTTGAAGGACAGGGTGCTTAAGTTCATTTATTGATGCGGTCTCCCTTAATTTTTGTGTGATTTGATGAAACTAAATCATTATTTCGACCATATTTCGTACCAAAATTGCGAACTGTACCTGCCAGACCTTAATTTTTATAATATTGCCGAATAATGAAAACATGTCCTTCTTTCGTGTATTGCTAAATTTTAATAACAATGAACTGTTAGCTGTCATGCTGTTTTATTCTCATTCCGTCAAGGAATAATGCAACCAGTGTCAATCAAAACTTAGGATCCCGATATAACATTGGAATGAAAATAGTGCATATTAACTAGTATTTGAGGTAACCTAGACAACAAATTTATTGCTTTTAAGGGTTTTTATTTTTCTTTAACCGAAATATCCCCTAAATAAAAGGTTAGATAACAGGGACCACATACAGGTTGTCGCCTAATTTGACTCGCTCTATAATTTATTTAAGAAACTATAGAATCAAATTTATTGTTCAATTGTTTAAGAACCCTTTCCGAAAATGTTACTCAAAGCGTTCTAAACATCTTATATTTGGAAGGAATTTAAGGGGTCCAACTTGAAACTTTACAGACAAATAGGCTCCAAGCTGTTGATAAAACAAATAGCAATTCAAAATATTAAAAAAGAGTTCACCCAATGCAAGCTAAGAAATTCCTTAAGGCAAATAGGGTAAAGTGGTATCTTCAAATTTCAAATCGCGTAATATACATTTAAGATCCAAACAAAAATAAAATACGAATCTGTTTTCAACTATTTTCAAGTGCAAAACAAAATACTTTATATCACGGTAAAAAAAAAACAGATATTGTGAATAGATTACTATGAGTAAGCATCTCTTTTATTAATCTGCCTTTTATTGTTTTAAATTTTACATTGTTTTAATTGTTATAAATTTTGTTTTTTTTTCCGTCATCTGAAAAATAATATCCCAATACTACTAGAAATTAAAAAATATTTTCACATTGGCTTAATCACTTAAAGCGAATTATATCGAGTGGCTATAAGTAGACAAGCTATGTGACTATCAACACTGCTCGGACATCAAGCTCAAGATATTTGAAATACAATTATCGATGAGAGACTGATCTTATCATGTGAAGTGTTACACTTCGCGTATTTGCAAAAGGCAAAATTATCTTGTAGATTGTCCAAATAATGATTTTCAATTTGAACCTTATAGATTAATAAGTAAAACAATTCAAGAACAACTCTTGTTACCAAGTGACCGAAGGAACTGATCTACGGAGCATACTACGAGATATTTTTTTTTCGAAGTAAATACATTCCTGAGTTAGTTGTTAATCATACATCCTTTCAATTGGGACTTAATAGATTGCTTGAAATAGACTAAAGATCTGATATGCCACTTGTCAAAATTAAGAAATACCCTAATTTATGACTCTTTGATGAAGGTTTAATCCTGACCAAGCTGAAGTCGTTCGC
Organism: Volucella inanis; assembly: GCA_907269105.1. NCBI lineage: Eukaryota > Metazoa > Arthropoda > Insecta > Diptera > Syrphidae > Volucella > Volucella inanis. Next base: position 86,872,117 of record OU026155.1, on the reverse strand, counting down.
CCATATTCAGGTTTTTCATATTAAGACAGAGTACTTTGGCAAAAAATTACCCCATTGTGCTATTTATCATATACTAGTACGCCTCTACAACACTACCATTCTCCACATCAGCGCCTAGTTGCTTCAACCTGATGCAAGTGTTAGGGACAGTAGCTGAAATAGGAGGTAGAAGAATAGTACTGCGATGAAACGCAGTAAAAGTTACGACCAGTAAAAGTTTAAAATTGTAATCTCTCATAGATATCGACAAGCACTCGTTTTTTTTTTTTCCTTTTTTTTCCTTTTTTTAATTAGCGCGCGCTTGAACGGTTAAGATGTCTGCACACAGCGCGGGAGAAGGTAAGTTATTGAGGAAAAAAAGAGTGGTGCCGATGTTAGTTCATTTTGAATGTTTGAAGATTATAATGATTAAGAAATAAAGATCTTGCCAGGACATTTCATTAGAGAGATGTGCGGCCTAGGAAGAATCATGATATTTCAATGTACGTCCGAAAATGGGCTTAAGGGTAAACTGATAAGCATAGTGAAACGGGTGTTATGGCTAGAGATTTGTAGGGGCGGAATTTCAATCGAACACTGGAAAAATATTACTTACATTGTTTGAGGGAACCTAGACATTTCGCAGCATTTTTGCCGACATCAAATATGAGAGCTGTTTGATGAGTACCCGGATTGGAAGATAGGTGGCGCTACTAAAAAAAAAATGAGTGCACCATCATTTAGTACAGCCTCTTTTAGCCCGCCTATCAAAATTTGGTGACACTCATTTCAAAATATCGTGTAAGTGTTTATTGCGACCATGGAAAAAGAGCAGTATCGCTTCGTCATCTGATTCTTGTTTTTGAGTGACAGAACCTGCGAAGAAAGCAAGCCCATTCTCGATGGTGTATATGGGACCCACTTAACTTCCCGTACAACCGTTTACTATTGGTTCACACAGTTTCGCTGTTTCGCTTACATCGGTTTTTAATGAACCGCGCCTAGGTGGCCCAAAAATGCTTACCACAAAGGCATCCTGCACGAGATTTTGAGCATGAAAAACTGTCCGCGCGATGGGTGCCGCGTTTGATAACACCGGAGAACAAGCGCAATCGTGAGACCACTTCAAAGACGTGCTTGGCCCTGTTTAATCGAAAACCGGAGGAGTTTCTCTATCGTTTCGTGACCGTCGATGAGACATGGATTCATTGATACACAACAGAGACCAAGAAACAAGAGGTTTTAACCGGTGAACGTGCTCAAAAGAAGGCGATGACCATGCCTTCAGTCAGAAAGGTAATAGCCACCGTTTTTTGGGACGCGCGATATGTGATCCACGTTGACTATGGAAAAGGAAAAAACAATCACAGGGTCGGTTTATTGGGCCGATTCAATGCCGATTTGGCGAAGAAAAAAGTGCTCTTCCACCGCGATAACGCACCGACTCACACCTCCGCAGTTACCACAGCCAAATTGATTGAATTGTACTACGAATTGCTCTCACATCCTCTGTGTTCTCCAAAAGTTGGGTTGTCATTTCTAATCCGGGTATTCATCAAAAAGTCCTCTTAATGACAAGAAAATAAAGAGCTCGGAAAGGCATTTCATAAGCGCGATGTGCGGCCTAGGACAGTATCACGATATTTCAATGAACGTCAGAAAGTGGACTGATGAGCAAAGTAAGACGGGTGTTATGGTTAAAGGTTAGAAGGAGCGGAATGCTACTGGCAATTTAAATGGGGCACTAGTGGTGAAAAAGCGATAGATTAAAATGAGACAGGATACATTTCATCGGTGTTCGAAGTTGTCAATTGACTGGGTGATATAAGCATCACTTATAAGCCTTATCGCACGGTTTTGAATCTAGGAGCACCTGACCAAATGTTGGCATTGTACTCCAGTTTTGGGCGGGTGAATGTCTTATATATTGAGGCCAGATCAAAAGGTGAAAAATATTTCTTACATTGTTTAAGGGAACCTAGACATTTCGCAGCATTTTTGACGACATCAAATACAATATATGGTCATTCCAACGTAGCTTGTCACTGACACACATACCGAAAATGGAAAGTTTTTAGCTTTCAGCAATGCAAGTGCTATTCATGGATAATGGCTGGGTGCTTGGATTTCGCTTTAAGGATGGAAGACTGCATTGTTGATTATTCCATAATTGGTTATGCTGTTTGTATCGGAATTTAATGAGCTTAACATACGCTATCGCCTCCTTCTAAAGCTGAAGAGCAGGGACCTGAGTCAGGAAACGAATACTAAAAGCAAAGAGTACTGTCGTCAGCAAAGGAATATATTGGATTAGAAGTATGCAGACAAGAGTTCATTGATGAAAATAAAAAAGAGTGTCGATGACAAAACGAAGCCCTGGGGAACGCAAGTATTTATTTTGTGGATATCAGACTTGAATTTAACGTTCCGAAAGGTAGTTGAGAGATTCATCGATCTCAAGAAGCCTAATGCCAAACTCTGTTAAAATGCCATAGTACGCAAAATACCAGATTGATGCACGCTTCGGTTCCACTTTTTGGTAAGACATGCCATTAAATCATCAGTGGATCTGTTTTTACGAAAACCGATATTGCCGGTCTTTGAGAAGTTTTCGTGTTTTAAGATATTTTATGAGCTAACGGTTCATCAGCGTTTCCATGACGTTGAAAAGAAGGGACGTAGAGAAGAAGATTCTTTTTAGAAACGGGCTAGAAAAATAATGTTTTCCATTTTCTCAGAAAGAGTCCTTAAGAGCAGCTTCGATAGAACAGCTTAAGCGTGGAAGAACACCTCTTCAGAAGAAGGGTAGGTACTACACGAGTGCAAAAGTGGATTCATCCCATTGAAGATTTGCCGCATTCAAGTGTAGGCGGAGACAAAATACAATCTGGAAGTGTAAAAGTGTCCTCAAAGTGTGCAACAAGTAGATTGACATTGTCTAAAGAGCTGACAGCTGGAAGGTCATTTTAAATGAGCGTTGAGATGGAGGATGAGGAATGACCAAAAAATTTTACTATCTAAGGGGCAGTGTAGTATTTTTGCCTCGTTTTTTGATCATATTAAAATTTCGCATGCTTAAGAAGTTGCAGATATTTCTGGCTATTGAACTTTTTTCGGTTTTCTACTGTCGGATTGGTCATATAGGACCGAAAAAAATATTTCTCTAAACTCTTACAGTTCGCGTTGTACCATGCCCTTTCTATTGGTTTTATACTCTTCATCCGATGGGGTACAAGGTGTCTCATTCCAAAAAGAATAGTGTCTGTGAACATATTAGCAGCCTCATCTGCGTTGTTATCGAGGAAACATACCGTCCGCTCCAATACGGTTTTGATGAGAATCCTTTTTCTAACTATGTGGTCGGTATACGAGAAATAAGTTGATATGACACGGTGGTCCGACGAGCCTAGAGGAGATAGCACATCGAACTTGAACATACTTATCAGGGTGAAAAATTAAAAACAAGTTAAGAATTTTGGCGGCATGGCTATCAACGCCTGGTATTCGAGTGGGCTCATTTACAAGCTAAGTCAAGTTATTGCGAAGACCTAAACACACCGTGCTTCGGGTGGTGTCTGTTCAGAGTGTCGAAGCCACCCAGAATTTTTTATATTGAAATCGCTCGAAATAATGATTCCAGTTTGAGGATACAGGGATACAATCCTTTGAATGGAGTCAGACAACACATCAATCTCGTTAAAGGTCGAAATATTGTCTAGTTTAGGGATTAACTTCATGAAATTGAAATCCGGATTGGAACAGGCTTTACATTGTGGTATAGTTTGATAAGCTACATCACTACGCACATAAATGGGGAGACTGCGGTCAGAGAAAAATGGTGTCACTCATTCATTGACAGGTAGCTTCAGGGTGTGAGTGGGGAATTACCTGTGTTCACTAAGTGCCAAAACAGCTGGCCTGTTTTTACAGACGTGGACGTACGCAAAGAAGTGATTACTACTACTGGTACAAACTTAATGGAAGCTTTATTCGAAGAATCAGGCACTTCCAACGAGGATACAACTCCTGCGAAGTTCGAATCAGAACCTTGCTTAGCAAATTTATCGTCGATCTCATTTTCATTTTCTACTGTTCAACTCAATTCTTTTGTACTACGAGCAGCCTCATTAACTGAATTCAGCCTTCTCACTACTTTCAACGAATTTTCACTTGTTTCCGCTTGAATACCACAGATGCAACAAACCTATGAAGACACAAGTGGGGCATCCTAGATCAGTTTCGGAGCAATCTGTAAAGTATAGGAAAAGGCGACTTCGTGTCTAATGTGTCTGCTGATGTAATTGTTGATCTGTGTTCATATGACCAGAAGACAGTCGCGTCTAGCGGCTGAAAGACTTCTTCTTTTTAAATGGGAATTGCCTTTTAGAATGCAGGCGTCAAGATCAGAACGAGGAGTGCTGCGAAAAGTCTTGGTGATAACCCAATTCCACTGTGAGTTGTTAGTTTTGGGTTCAATTAAAAAACGACTTTTAGCATAAGTTGAATGAGCCGAGTCAGCTTTCTTCTTCTCGCAAAAATAACAATCTCGGTTTTTGAGAGAGTTACTTGAAAGTTCATTTCTAGTCTACTAATAGCAGATTACATCTAAGGCAGCCTGCCTCTCTAAGCAAACAGTCGCTAAGCATGAGCCGATAGATACGTATACGTGCAGATGAGGCACTTGCAACAACTGACTGTTTTATTAGAACAGTTGAATGTGTAAGTCAATAGAAAAAATATCAGTTAAGATAGAATGCGCCGCCATCACATATTGACCGCCGTGTACATCTAAGTACAATCAAAGTTCAATTCATTTGCTTTGTTCCAGAAAACTACTGATCCGTCTACGAATACTGCGAAGAGTTGTTTTAGTGAAGGCACCCACTTAAGTAACCTGTTTAGAAAATCATTGGTTTTCTTATGAAATCAATGCATTCCTCCGTTCCACTCAGAAACAGGCGATCAGTGAGGGTTGTTTATTACAAGACCATTCAGTTCAGAGCATTCGGTGAAGATACCGTTTGGCCAAAGTTCGTTAAGAGTATGGGTGAATGTAAAGGGTAAAATAAAATAAAAAAAAAAAAAACCCATAATAAAAATTCCTATTAGATAAGCTTTAAAAAAAAAAAGTCCAAACCTTTCTCAAGTTCTTTCGTAACTTTATTATCTTAATTAACATTCCACAATACATTTGGCAAATCTAGACTCTTTAACTAAGTAATATTGACGCCGATTTATTTATTCAAATAAATGAATTGACGTCAGAGTTCTTCTGTATATTTAATTAATTATTTGATTTTTCATAATTTTTTTAAATTCCCTATTTAATACAGACCACAACTGTGTCCTACATATTTGCACTTATATGTATATATAATTAGTTTTTTTTGTACTATGCATAAAATAAAAAATTAAAAATACTCACTCATACTATGGATTTTTCCTTAAATTGTATTTTTTTTTTATGAAATTAACATAATCTCAGTAGTCGAACTGCTATTTAATTGCACAGACTAGAAAGGAAATTGAAATTCCGCCTAGCCCTAGAACGACACAGAACAGGAGATAGAGGAGCTGTGCAGAGCCAAAACGATTTGCTCGTCAGATGTGTTCAATTAATGTGTCCCATCAGAAATCACTCGGCGGTTTATCGCCAGTTTCTTCCTTTCATCCAGAAGAAGTCATCGTAAGCATCGTGAACACTGAATATTTATAAAAAGCTTGAAGAATTAAGTTAGAAAGTTACATCTCAGGTAACCTGAGCTGAAGGTGAGCTGAGAAATACAATCGGTTGTAGTTGGTATCCGTCGTCGGTTGTATAAGGCAAACGACATTTTTTAAAGTTGTAGCTGCGTTATTTGATAGTCTGAAGTTGCCTAGCAACAATATCATAATATATTTTCAGTTATCCAGCAAAAGGGTGTATGGTAATATACAAGTTGCTGGCAGCTCTGAAAAAATTTTTTTTGTAAGCATTAACTCATGTCTATACTGGCCAAATACGGAGTCTGCCAGCTAGAGATGTCCCTTTGGTCTATGTGATTATAAAATTGATTCCTATACTAAGGCACTGTCTGTCTTGTTTACATGGAGGCTTTCTGCGGCACGTGTTTCTCTCTAAGTGCACAGATGAAACTCCGTCCTCTAAATACCCACGATATGGACTGCACATTGAAAAAATTAGTGTTTGCACACCCTGTAGTTTGGAGGTGGAAATTATAGGTGGTCTTATAAAAGATGTTCCAAAATTAAAAGTAATGCAAACGAAAAAAAAAAGACTGTGTGACAGATGACAGTTCCGGGTTATTAAAAAAGGAGCGCTACACGAAAAAACAACGCGTTTTCGTTGTTGAGCAGTATTTTAAAAAAAAACTGAGTTTGGCAGCTACAATTCTCAATTTTCGTACAATCACTATTTATTTAACTCAACTGGGAAGAGATTAATTCATAAATTCAGGTAGACTGGATCAATTATTGATCTAAGACAATATGGCTGTCCTTCAACAAGTCATTCAACAACAAAATTTGGAAGTAGTCCTTGAGAGTGTTGCTGACAGTCCAGGGGCATCAATTCGACATTGTGGTCAAAAATTGGACATTTCGAGAAGCATATGGAAAAAACTATTATAGAAAATTTCGAAAAAAGAGTGCGTATATGCTAGTAAAGCCTTGGAGGCCATTTACGCTATATTCCATTCCATACATAACCCTATATTATAAACTTTATGAATAAAAAAATTTAATTAAAACCCTGTGTTTTCTACCAAAGTTAATTCTTAGGTGAATTTTAGGACACCCTTTATATGTATATGTACATACTCGTATTAACCAAAATTCTTGTTAGTCTATTAAATATCTAAAACTTAGATCTGTCTGAATCATGTTACAAGACACGTCTAGAACGACAAAACCGCTTATCGTTTTGATCTACTTGGTTCTCAGACTACTGATTTTGTTACCGCATTCCTAATGAGGGATGAAATTTAACGTCGTCGTCCTCTAGACGCGTCCTATATGGGTTTTTGAGCCATTTACTAAACCGACTACATTTGTTTCTTGGATCAGATTTTAGCCAAAATATTCTGGTTTTAGTGTCACTGCGTCCGACGGGATGGATGCTTAAATAAGAAGGCAGCTCATGATATGAGTATCATTATATTTGTGTAGTTCAAAAGGATGACATACAAATGATTATATTCGCTAAAAACGCTAGCATTGTCTTTTAGCACCAGACGAGTTAAACTAGTTAGCTACTGGGGGAATTGACTAAAAGCTCATTTCTAGTACACTTATCATCGATCACATTTAAAGCTAATCCAACAAAAAGTTACATAGCTACATAGCCTGTATAACATAAGCGCCGACATAAGAGCTGTTGAGAGCGTTAAACAGCCATCCGACAAACAAACAGCGTAGCAATGAGGACAAGAAGTTGTCCAGCGGGCCACCTCAATTTACTAATCCCATCACATACTGGTCACAGTCAGCAGGGTTTTGTTCACCAGCTTACCGTAATGATTCGCTTTCACTGTCTGACCGTGTCACACATCCCGTCAAAAACTGCGTTGTAAAAAGTGCCCTCAATGTCGATCCTTTAATCCTGCCGACCAAATTTTGAGAGACATCTTACAGATGCTTATATTTCCATATTTCCATATAGGATGCATTCGGACAGCAGCTTGAGCATTTGAGGCTCAATCATTCTCTCAAAGCTCTTCGACATGAAGGAAGTCAGACTGTAGCTCTTAACGAGCGAGTAGTAATTTTTTTTCGATGTTTGGCATAAAAATTACTTTCACTGATCACTAGACGTTCCGTATGTAGTGCGTATATCTACATCCAATAGTACATATCTACAACCGATGCTACCCTGCCGCTTATGGGGTTGGCTACAGGTCGCTCTATTTTGGATAACCTCATTAGTAATGCCAAGAGCTAGCTGTTATTTTTACATTTGAGTGATATTTTCCAGGTTTTGGATACTTTTATTTAGAGTACATATTGCTACACCCACTGACATTCGTACCACTGTCATTTCCGTCGTTGACATTTTTTTCTTTATTTGCATATACTAAGTAAACATGGTCAAACAGACTGGACGAATGATTGTCGTGCTGACAAATGGTGTTTTTCTTTTACAGAATACTGCGAACTTTTATGCTATGCAACATTATCATCAAAATTTCATTAGTGGTTAACGACAGAGACTAAATATTTTGATGGTTTGATGATTTGGATAAACGGTAATAGTGGGTCTTAGTACAACAGAATCGTAGCCCGTTATCTGCTAGCGCCTTTATGAAAAGAGTTGCCAAAAAGTATGTCAGTCAATGCTTGTAATAGCACTATTATCAGCAAATAAAAGAAAAGGATTAGAAACTATGTTTTGGAAAGTTCAATTCAAGTTGTCTTGGATGGTTTTAAGTATTAAGTATTCCCAAAATAAATGCCAGTGTACCTCAAGGCTCCGTTCTATCACCAACACTCTTTTTAATCTTTATTAATGATCTCGTGTCTGCTACTTTTAATACAATATATTCTTTTCCGGACTCACTTACCTGCTCTTTGGCTGTATAAATTTTGATAAAGACATCATCATCAATTGGGGAACAATCAACAAAGTGGAATTTAATGCTTCCAAAACACAATGCTGTCTGCTGCGTAATTCAGGTGGTAGTGGACTGGCTTCCAAATCGAAAGGTTCGGTGTTCGAATCCCTTCCTCGCCCGAGAGACATTCATTTTTCAGCTAATAAAAATGAAGTAAGATGAGTAGTTGACTAGAAAATAACAACAAGCCAACTTCTACTAAGAATTTAGTATCCCCATTAAATATTGGATGCCACACATCGAGAGAAATAACCAGTGAGCACAAACCTCTCTCTTTCTCTTTTTACACTTTTTTCCAATAAACTTGTATTTATACCCACTTGAATGTTCTTTAAGGAAAAAAAAATAGAAAACAATATTTAAACACCCAGCCATTATCCATGAATGGCTCTTGCAATGTAAAAACCGAAAAACTTTCCTTCCTCGGTTTGTAGGTCAGTGACAACTTACGTTGGAACCATATATGGACCACATATATGCTGCAAAATGTCTAGGTTTCCTCAAGCGATGTAAGAAACATTTCACTCCCGCTGACTTGGCCGTACAACTCACTTATGGAATGCCCTTGCCGAACTCTTTATTTCCCAGTCACTATAATCCTTTCGACCGCGCTATGTGCAAACATCTTAAGGGTACGTAAAATTACTTGTAGGCGTGCCAATTGTAAAAAAATTGTCATTCCGGATTCGATATTTGCGATACTTTAATAGAAAAACCTGAACGAAGCTACACTGCAACGGACAAGTTATACTACCTTGGTGTACCCCACACTTGACTTTGAATTCTCCGGTTATTACCGCTGTGTATTTTACTTTAGGTTTAACGTTAGCGTACATATCGCGTACCATTCTTATAGGACTAAGACCTCTGGGAAATTTTCAGAATGCCTTTTCCAAGTCCATGAATTCAATATGCAGACTTTCAAAGTCACAAAAGTCTGGAATCATCATTATCCGTAAACTTTGGATGGTGTATATTTTGAACTGTATCCGCAAAGCTCTATTAAATTTGTTTGATGGATTTTGTTTATATTGCTGTCTAGAGCCCACTCGTAAATTCGTAAAGTTTACGACATAAATTGTACAGATCACTTATTGTTACAGTTTTCCGTGTCACCTCTGCCTTTTTGCAATCGAACAAAAACGTTAATGTTATGTTAAATCAAAGTGATGCAAACAAAGAAAAGAAAAAAAAAAAAAGGAAACAACGTAAATCAAGCCATATTCCCAAAAATAAACAAACTTTTTGGAATTCATACTCGAAAAGGATCGCAACTATCGTACTCGTATATCTATGTATTGTACATCTGCATAAATAATAATCATTATATGAATTTCTTGACATAAAAATTCCAATGATTCTTACAAAGTTTGAGCAGGAAAAAAAAAAAAAAAGAAAAGAAACTGATCATATCCATTCAGAGAATTTCATTCCATCAATAGATCCTGTCACCTCTTTTCTATACGCACATACTCGTATTATTTTAAACTATGAAGTACGAGTAAATGCTGTCTTTTCTTGCATTCTGGTGCCAGCTTTGCTTTCTGTAGACAATGATTACAATATTTTTTTATGCAGACATCTGCATTGTATCTCAGAGAATGCACATCCAAAAACATGAATTAAAAATGAGGGCAAAGAAAAACGATCGTCAGCGAAACTGATAATCACGATCACAAAAGCGAAGGAGTTGAGAACGAGAGTGAACAATTACTTTTTTTTTTAACTCTATAGTTTAAATTCAAAATATGGGTCAAAGGCATTCTGGATTGGGATCCTTAAGTGACATCTAAACTTTTCAAGGAACTACAAATATTTACTAAATGACAGGCAAGTTATCTGCAAAAATTGGCTTGAGATACTGCAATTAACTTTCAACAAGCTCAATGAACGAAAACATAAACACAATTCCCGTATGAATTTAATTAATTTATTAATGCTTACAACTGGTTCTTAACACAAAAGCAAGAATAATTCCGTAGCATTAAGATTTTATGGCAACATATCAAGTATTATGGTATAGTTTGAGTTTTATAACTGGCGACGACTTTTCTTGCTGCATATCACACATGTAGTGCTTAGATTTTTTATGAAGTGTGAGATTACATATACTTAAAAGTAAACACAACTGTATATTGGTTATTCGATAGGACTTCCTTATCAGATTTTCTGTAGAACAACTTATCGCTAATTGTAAAGTGTTTTAAAAAATTAACTATTCCACTGAAATATCAACGGACAAAATTTAAAATTGGAACGTGTATACCATAAGTTCCTACTTCAGCACGCGCCTGTGACCTTATTCTTGACATTGTTATCGTCACTGGTGCCTTCGATTCAGTAGATTGTGTACGACATTGAACCAATGACGGTTATGCGATGCTGCTCTGTTGTAATTGATGTCATTGCATTCACCCACTGTATTTAAGGCGCTTGTGCACCCGTCAACTCAAACGCATCTCATCAGTGAAAGTGCCTCTGCAGTACGTTACGGAAATGCTATAACCGTACTTACTTGCAGACAATAATTCAAAACAGCGACTTTTAAGAGGTCGCGAATGTGAAATTGGGTCGCCATGATTGGCACGTGGTGTGATGCATAAGAGTGCGCATCGTCTGAAATGCAACAAACAAAACATGTTTGTCATGTTGATTCTATGTGTACGAGTATTATGATGTACGTACTAAGCATAATTAAAGCGATGAATCTCTACTACTTTAGCGTATTGATAGTGTGAGTTTAAGAAGGAAGCATATTGTTTAATCGAATTGTTGACCCTAATTGGATAATGCCATAAGTGGGCATATGTACATACATATATTCATTCGCAAATAGCTATAAAAAAAAAAACTTAAGTATCAGTTCACATAAAGGGTTCAGGCTTTTTTATTTAAATAAAATAAATAAAGCACAAAGAATTAACTTGTTGACGATATATTAAATTCATTCAAAATATTGTTTCATGCCATTAAGATATTATTTGAAATTAGTTTTGGCTCCAATTTTCCACCACTTTTTCGAACAATTAGAGTGTGTTTAAACTAATGACTTGAAGTTGCCCCACAGAAACAAATTCAATGGCGTCAAATAGCACGATATTGGTGGCGAAATCACGGCTTCATTTTTGGAAATGACTCGTTTGCCAAATCGTAGTTTCAATAAAGCGATGTTTACATTGGTAGTATAGAGTGGAGCACCAACCTGTTGGAACCGCAGTTCTTCCACATTGATATTACGCAAACTTGGGAACAATAATCGTCGATCATTGCATTGTATCGGTGTCTACTATATTCAGAGTCCCTTGTACTTCGGTTTCAATTTTGAAAAAATAACGACTGGTCGATTTTGGAATCGTTGTTATGGCGTCAATCTTTCCATGATGAAATGGCAAATTATGCTGAAAATAAATGAAGTTTGGCAGATTAACGTAATAATTGATTTGACATCTAATCCCTATTGAAAAGTCTAACACCGGAAAAAAAACAAAAAGAAAAAACACCCATTATAAATATTTTGATTAGTATGTGCGACTTATATTAGGATGTTAGTATGTATATTCAAAGAAATAAAGAAATTACCTTAATTCTTCTTTTTTTATACCCATCTGAGGAGAGTTAAGTCCTGGTTTCCTAAGGTTAAGGAAAAAGCTGAAATTACTTCCATTTTACACATCCGAAATACAAGTAAGAAACAATCAGCCAAAAAGCCGATATGGATCACAAGTTTCAATTGCAATACGAAGGCTGTTGTACCAGCATTTAGTAACTAAATTTTAGTATAATCTCTTTCAGGCCTCAAAAATGGTGTAATTTTGTTTCGAACCCATTTCAAAACATTGTGTTAGTGTTTTTTGCGACCATGAAGAAAGAGCAGTATCGTTCCGTAATCCTTTACTTGTTTTTGAGTGCAAAATGTGCGAAAAAATCAAGACCATTCTCGATAGTGTGTATGGGACCCATTCACCTTCCCCTACAACCGTTTACCATTTGTTCGCAGAGTTTCGCCGTGGCCGAACGTCGGTTTTTGATGAACTGCGCCCAGGTGGCCGAAAAATGCTTACTACAAAGGAAACGGTGTTCAAAATCCATGGCGGACTGCCAATTTAAAATTCGCGAGTTGGCTGAGATAGCAGGAATCTCAACTGAACGCGTTAGCCATATTCTGTACGAAATTTTTGGCATGAGAAAGCTGTCCGCGCGATGGGTGCAGTATTTGCTCATACTGGAGAACAAGCGCAATCGTGAAAATACTTCAAAGACATGCTTGGCCCTGTTTAATCGACATGGATTTTTTGTTACACACTAGAGATCAAAGAACAATCGAAACAATTGGTTTTACCCGGCGAACGTCCCCGAAAGAAGGACAAGACCTCACCGGCTCACACCTATGCAGTCGCCAAAGCCAAATTGGTCGAATTGCACCACCAATTGCTCCCACATCCTCCATAATCTCCGGATTTGGCTTCCGGTGACTTATTTTTGTTCCAAACCTTAAAAGATCGCTCGCCGGAAAGTAGTACGGTTCGAACGAGGAAGTCATCGCCTCCGCGGAGGAGTATTTTGCAGACCAACAAAAGTCTGATTTTCACTGCTCGGAAAAGTGCATCGAGTTAAAAGGGGATTATATTGAAAAATAAATTGGCAAGTCCTAAAAAAGTTGCGTTGTCATTTCTAATTTGGGTATTCATGAAACAGCCTTCGTATTTCATCTATTTTTCTATAAAATAATAAGGAAGACCAGATAAGAATGATAAGAAAACAAATTAAAATAAAACAACAACGGCGAGAGATACAGAAATTATATGTGTAAAAGCACATCATTTATATAGTCGTGTCAGATGAGCCAGTCGCCAAATTTCTCCTTCACAACTTCGAGCGTCGCGTCGCTTTTATGGCATATAGCGCCGTCTTGTTGAAACCACAACTCGGATACATCGATGTTGTCGAGCTCTGACCACAGATAGTCGGTTAACATCGCTCTATACCTAACGGCATAGAGTGGTAACAGTGTCACTTCCTCATTTAGAAAGAAATAAGGTCCGATGATGCTGTCATGTCATAAACCGCACCAAACACCCAATCTTTGTAGATACATTGATGCTTGGCTGAACACTTGTGGATTGTGTTCTTTCCCATAAGGGCAATTTTGCTTCTTGACATTTCCGTTGTGCCAAAAATGGGCCTCGTTCGAGATGATTTTTTGCCAACATTTCCAGCACCCAATTAGCGAACTCACAGTGTTTTCTAAGATCGTAGAGCTTTAATTCTTCGTCAGCACAGTCTTATACGAATATAGGCTCAAACTGAACTGCAAAATAAGACGGGTTGACTCTATGGGAACTATTGGAAAAACGTTCATTGCTATCTGATCACATACACTGTTTCTACTTCACTTATTAAAGGATATTTTTCTTTGACTGATAGATCTTCAATTGGAATTATAATTAAACAGCTTCGCGTCATACTATCCATAAAATAATTTGACTTTTTAACATATGAACAAGAGCCTGATGACGATTTTTACCAACGCAAAATTTCCCAAATTACATGCCCCTACAGAGGGGAAGGACGACGATATCAAAGACAGATTCTATGTCTTTCCGAACAATTAGACGTGTCCCAATTTTAATCCCGCTCTCGCTTATTGTTTGAAATAATCGATTTAATTCATTAATTGTGCTTACCCAAATTTTTGGTCTCCAGTCACCTAGTATTGTTTTCTCCGACTTTATCAGTTAATCGTTCATTGTTGCTTATTGCTTTTGTGCCGACAAATTTATTTTTTATTTCCCGTTTTCATTTTGACCTTCAGTATAAATAACCAACCCCACACTGAATATGTCTAAATGCTGCGGTAACTTCGATTGTGCAATTTCCAGCGAAACGATAGCTGACCTGCGGTAAATCGTATAATTCTTTTCGATAATTTATCTCAAAGATTATGGAAACAATTTCCGTTTTTTTTTGTGACGAATGCAGAGATTTATCCGGCCCACATAATGCTCGCGATAAAGTATCTAAGAACTTATTAAGTGATCTTAAATTTGAAGACTGACAACGTGGCGAAAAGAAAAGAACCTCTCCAACACAATCGATCAATTTACCAACATCTATAATGATAAACATCTGGCGCATTTTATAGAACTTTCAAAATCTACTGACAATTTGAACTGTTATTAACCGTAGTGTAAAATTAGTTCTTAAATCTTACATCTCTTCCTTCACTGAAACTTTGAATTTTCTTAAGTCCGATATCGATATTTGTTTTCAAGGTTCATCAAACATTAGTGCTCTTGTCCCCATTTTAACCAAAATTATGTGCAAAATGAATGATGTGGGCAATTGTTGACGATACCAGCTTGACGTTCAACAAAATTGATGACCACCCCATACAACCACAGCCTAAATTTGGCGCAATGTACAGTAAATTTCTGCTAGCTGAAATGATTGGGAATGCTGTAATAATACCTCAATGAAGTTGTTACCCCACTTAGCTTCTTCGGTGTGGAACAGGTGACTTGAAAATGTAAATTTGAAAAGTTACTTTTTTACAACCCCTCCTCAGAAGTCATTCAACTTGGCGAATTGAAGCTTAACAAAGTAATTGAAAACCAGAGGAGAACCAAAGGGCACCACACGCCAGTTGTTAATCCCAACCCAATGTCTAGTATTAAACCTAAAAATAAGGCCATTCATAAGTTTACTGCTAATCCAAATCCCAATCACAATCCCGAGCCCAATAAACAATCCTTGACTTCTCATCGAGGCCCTTATTAGAATGTTAAAGTAAGAACATTTCCCTCGTTTCCTCCACAGAACCGATTCCCCACCTCTCCATTCCCTATTCATCCTATAAACTTTCACAAAACTCATCTTTCCACGAAATCTAGTCTTACTAAATGCGTATCTTTCAATCTTACGCCCAACTCTCTCCATAATAAAAGTCAAACCGCTGCAAATTGTTTTCAAATTCCGTCTCTTATTGGTCAATGGCCTCAACTTGTTCATCACTTCTAAGACTTCTACATCTAAAATCTTAGACCCTATTATTCCCCACTGTACGGCTTACTCAGCTACTAGCCGATATTGACGACGACATTGATGGCGGCCGCTATGTCCTTCCCTGCGTAAGGGACTGTAGAATTTACCAAAATGTTCTCCAGTACCTCGCTAATTTGCATGATAAGCCCGACACAAATATCGGCACCACCCAACCCACGAAAAAGCTTCGAGAAATTTTCACAAATTTTCATAAATTTTCATAAAAACTTCAACATCTCCCCCACTGATGTTGCTGAAAAACTTAATTTTTCTGAAAAAATGTGCCAATAATCTTATTCAACCTCTAGTAAGCATCTTTAGACTTTCAATCTCACAGGGGAAGATATCTAGAAGAGCGCTTCTATCATATAATTCCTATTCATAAAAAAGACACAAATGGGATATTACCAACTACCGAGCCGAGACATTGCTAATTTATCCTGCATTCTCTCAAGATCTTTGAGAACATCAGCCTTAAGCAAAATATTTCCCAATTTTTCTTCTCCAGTCTAAATCCATAAGAAACTCCCTTCACGTTTCTTCACAAATTCACCAATTGTCACTCTTCCATCTAAACCTCAATATAACGGGTTCCTTTTAATTTAACCCCTGCCCCTGATACGGTCTCTGCTTAACCGCCCACACCGCCTCATATAAAAACTAACAATTGGGAGTTGGGCGCCACACGTGAAGCCAAATTTCTAAACTTTATTAGATCGCATATCTTATGAGGGCTGTTTGATGGCTGATGATGATGATGATGATGTTCCCGGATTGGAAGATAGGTGGCACTTCTGAGCCAAAATGAATGTACCATCATTTAGTATAACCTCTTTTAGTCTGTCGAAATTTGGCGACATTCCGACGCTTAGTTTTGTTTCGACACCCATTTTAAAAAATCGTGCTCGTGGTCTTTACGACCGTGGAAGAAGAGCAGTATCGTAAAACCTACGAGGAAATCAAGCCCATTCTCGATGGTATGTATGGGACCAATTCACCGTACAACCGTTTACCATTGGTTCGCAGAGTTTAGCCGTAGCCGCACGTCGGTTTTTGATGAACCGCACCCAGGTGACCCAAAAACAGTTACCACAGAGGAAACCGTGGTCAAAATCCATGATCTCGTATTTGCAGACAGCCGAGTGAACATTCGGGAATGCCTGAGATAGCAAGCATCTTACCTGAACGCGTTAGCCATATCCTGCAAGAGATTTTTGACATAAGAATCGTAAGACTACTTCAGAGACGTGCCTGGTCCTGCTTAATCGAAATCCGGAGGAGTTTCTGCGTCGTTTCGTGACCATCGATGAGGCATGGATTCATTGGTGCATACCAGAGACCAAAAAACAATCGAAACTATGGGGTATTCCCAATGAACGTGCTTCAAAGAAGGCGAAATTTTTGCCTTCGGCCGGAAAGGTGATGACCACTGGTTTTTTGGGACGCGCGAAGTGTGATCCACGTTGACTATTTGATTTGGATTTGGCTCCCTGGGACTCTTTTTTGTTCCCAAACCTTAAAAGATCGCTCGCCGGAAAGAATTATGTGTCAAACGAAGAAGTCATCGCCGGCGCGGAAGAGTATTTTGCAGACCAACAAAAGTCTTACTATCCGGAGGGGTTAACAAAGATGCAGCACCGCTGAGAAAAGTGTACCGAGTTGAAAGGGGATTATTTTGAAAAATAAATTGTCAGAACCTAAAAAAGTTGTATTATCATATCTAATCGGGGTATTCATCAAACAGCCCTCGTAAATCCCGCTTCACCAGAACCAAAACCTGTAGATATGAGCAAGGAAATTTATTAGTTGTAAGAAATACTGAAGAAGGAGACCCTCTAAGCTGCGCCGTAAAGGTCGGAAGCAATCACATGACCTCTTTAACATCATATAACCCAACACATGAGGGACAATTTTCCAAAACTCTGTACGACTACCTGTAGACGCTAGTGAAATTACAATCATGAACAGCAAGTTGTGTACACGCTATCAATAAGAAGGAATGCATAACACCAACTAATCTGACAGAATGTCATGATAGACAGCTATATCTTTTGAGATAGTGGAGAATTTTGGCTACTTCAGCTCCGCTATTAACTCTGATAATGACACCTAGTCGAAAATCAAAAGAGAGGTTAAAAGGCCTTCTCAAGAAAAACTAAGGATAAGATGCGGGTGAAGATGAAGATATCCTTGGACAATTTGAATGCGAGTGATTTTTGCTACGTACTTTGAAAAAGGAGATATAGTACAATAAAACACAAAACTCTTCGAATTGTGCGAGTACATTGACATAGACCTGGTTAGTGAGCATCAGCCGCCTGAAATGACTACGATATATACAGGTAGGATATGTTTCGTTTCAGCCTATTTCTTCGATTCCTACCCGGAAAGAAAGACCTCGCCTTAGGTGAAGTAGAAGGGGACTTCAGCCATCTTGGAATGCATTATGAAGACCATTTGCCGAAGATTTGCCGATAACGAAGTGGAAGCTAAAATCAACCCCGAAATGACTATTTTTTTCCTACATATGGTAATTTTTTAATCTGCTCCACTTGCCTTAACCACCTTAATGGTTTCTGTTCAGTGCAATACTTCACGTTAGTATACTTATTCAACTAATCAGAAGCGAAGCATTCGTGGACACATTCATTGTATCGTTAACCTACTAAGCAGCTCGGTGTTTAGACAAAATATAAAGTATGTAATTAAATGTTGACCTCAGATACCAGTGCAGGTTAAGATAAATCGTCATAATTTTAATCCTAGGATGCTTAGTAATTTTTATCCTAATAGACCGAATTCGTTGTAGCAATCCACATTTCTTCAAATTTTTGCAATAAGGTTTTTTAAGATACATACAAACAAGATTTTGTTACTGTTATGGGCAATCAACAATGACATGATTAACTTGCGCTTTAAAAACTAACATTGACTAGCGAAGAAATCAAAACAGCAGAAAACAATATGTAGCATTCTGTTAAAATTTGATCTCCAGCAGATTCTGATTTGATGTTGAGGACTGTTTGATTGAGAGCTGAATTTGAATACTGTGTTAAGTATGAATAGTGCAACTTTCTATATACAATAGACTCTTATCATACATATTATGTTAATTAATTAAAATAATTTTAGAACAATTCAGCTAAAAACTCCCTATCGAACTCGCAGACTTGTTCACTATTTAATAATATGCCGGAACAACATTTCAATTCACCATCCGTATACGAGCGCTGTTAATGAATACTCGGATTAGAGATAACAACGCAACTTTTTTAGGTTTTTGCAATTTATTTTTCAACTCGATACACTTTTTCCAGTGGTGCTGCAACTCTTTTAACCAATCCGTATACTACAACTTTTGTTGGATTGTAAAATACTCCTCCGTGGCTAAATCCGGAGAATATGGAAGATGGGGGAGCGATTCGTAGTGCAATTCGACCAATTTGGCTTTGGCAACTGCGAAGGAGGCTATCATGTTGGAGGAGCACTTTTTTCTTCGCCGAATGTGGTCGTTTTTTATTCAAATCGGCGTTGAATCTCCTGTGATTATTTTTCACTCCTCCAAATAGTCAACATTGATCACACCTCGCGCGTCCCAAAAAACGGTGATCAACACCTTCGCCTTCTTTGGAAGTCTTCGCCTTCTTTGGAGCACGTTCACCAGCTAAAACTCATTGATTCGATCGTTCTTTGGTCTCTGGTGTCCATGAATCCATGTCTCATCGACGGCCACGAAGCGATGCAGAAACTTATCCGGATTTCGATTAAACAGAGCCAAGAACGTCTTTGAAGTGGTCTAACAATTGCGCTTGTTCTCCGGTGTGAGCAAACGCGCACTGAGAGCTTTCTCATGCCCAAAATCTCTTGCATACCAATTGAGATTGAGGCTGCTATCTCAGCCAACTCGCGAATTTTTAATCTGTGGTAACCGTTTTTGGGCCACCTGGGCCACCACAACGCGAACCAATGGTAAACGGTTGTACGAGAAGGTGAATGGGTTTAATACACACCATCGAGAATGGGCATTATTTCCTCGCAGGTTTGCCATTCAAAAACAAGAATCGGAACACGGAGCGATACTGTTCTTTTTCCATGATCGCAAAAAATACTAACACGATGTTTTGAAATGGATTGTCACCAAATTTAGACAGGTGGGCTAAAAAAGGTTATACTAAATGATGTTACTCATTTTGGCTCAGTGGCGCCACCTATTTTCCAATCCGGGTACTCATCAGACAGCGCTCGTGTAACGTTAACATTTCGTTATCAAAGTCACACTGACTAAGCAAATCCAAGAAAAAAACCCAACAGAAGACTTCGGAAGGTTTCAGATTTGTGAACCCTATGCACAATACTCATACTATCAGATCTTATTTTTGATTGCGTACCCGTAGGACAAGTACCGATTACAACAAACGTAATCTGTGTATTCTTCCTTAACGTGACTTGAACTTGAGATTTTCATCTAGACCTTAGCAAAAAAACGTGTCACAATGCACACCAGTTCATAAAGCTTTTTGAAATATGAGATCAGCTTGAGTGTATCATACTAGACTAAATGAAGCTCACAATAAAACTCAAAATAATTTATTTTTTTAGAAAAAAATATAATAATTCTATTCATTACAAATTTATACGATAATTAACAGATATCAAAATATTTAAATTTAAGTCACAGTTGACCGTTTGTTTATGGTAAGTTTTTCTTCCTTGTTTGCGAAACAAGACGTTTTCTTTTTAAAATAATTTTCCTTTCTTTTAATTTTCTCCTAAAATTAACAATATTTTAACAAATTTAAATGATATAACTTTGCAAAACCAGTTCAAATACTTTTAGTGTATCTATAACAACTATTTGAGATTTTTTTTTAATAGAAGACTGTTACTTTGTTCAATAATACAATAGAAAAAATAAAAAAAATCAAAAGCTAGGAACTCTTTAAATGATTTTGTGGTGTGCATACATTTACAAAAGTCTCTGCCGTAAAACGGCACAACAAAATCTGTTAGAGTTTATTTTAACTTTAGTCTCTTAAATAGGAGATAAAGTTTGGCGTTGTTGCTCATTTAAATCTGGATGCCAGACATCAACGATTAAAATAAGACGTAGGCTGGTGCCATTGTGCCATACTTCATGTTCAAAACTATCATCGAATATCAGAAATTTTCCCTCCTGCCAAGCTCTGCAAAGAAAACAAATTAAGTAGGCACGAATGAAATAGATTAAGTTTAATGAATTATAAATACCTCTCTTCATTAGCGACTCTAAGTAACGTCGCAGGAGGCACTCTAAGTCCTAAATGTGCTCTCAATCGACAATTCGTTGGACCACAATGTGGCCATACATGTGTTCCCGGATGCATGACACTAAACTTCACCTGGCCACGTTTACAAAATCGAGCAGAGGGAAACGTTTCAATGATGCCACATGTAATAGGAGTTTTTAAGCAATTATTTCCTCGCCTCTGTCCACGGGCGAACAGTTCAAATTGTTTCCAATCGCCAGATTCACGCAAATTCTCAGCTTCATCCTGAAAATAACCCTTGGCATTAAGTACGCTAAGCCCTTCGTCGCGTATTTTTTGCCAATTACTTTCAATTCTATTCAAATAATCTTCATAGCCTGTTTCTTCTTTGGTCCAAAACGTTTGAGCCTTAAGTGAACCAACATTGTACAATGATCTTTGGTATTCAGAGAGAAATAGACTAAGACTGGCACCGCGTTTATAGATTTCTCTTGCTTCTTCTATACGACCCAGCCTCTGGAGACTGTCTCCCAAGTTAAAGTAAAATCGTCCGTCTTGGGTACCTTCTGCTTGAGAATCAATGCCGCGCCTCAGATATTCAACGGCAAGTTCAAGATTACGATCAAGATTTTTTAGAACAAATCCATAGTGTACCAGGGCAAAGCCATCATTGGGCCAACCATGTAAAATTTCTTCTAAAACAAACTTCGCACCTGAAAGGCTGTGTATTTATAACGCGTACTATTAACCTACTCAAGCTTCAGCATAGGGAACTGTGCATGAGACTACCTTAAACTTACCGATTTATCATTAAATACGTAACTGCTAATTGATTTCTATGTGTAACTTCATTAGGGAATCTTTCTATCAGCATTTCGTGAACCGGAATTGCTTGCATATTAAATCCTTCAAAGAAAACAAGTCATTTAGAAAATAAGAGTGAACTCAAATAAATTGACGGCTTACCAATAAATCGCATCTGTTCTATGCATCGCTGGGCAACATTTCTAAATTCATCATCGTCGAAAATATTTTCACCAAAGGCCAAATATCTTTTGTACGCCATAAGAGCTTCGTTTAATTTAGTATTACTACGATGAATCTCGGACAATTTATCGAGTGTTCTGGCCTTTCCAAGGAATGCTTCAGGCTTGTTGGGGAATTTTCGGGATAAGGATTCAAATGTGATTAGCGCTGAGTTATAGCTCTACATTCAGAGCGCAGCATTTAATAACCAAACACACAGGCACAAATAGAGCAAACGGTTTTAAGCGGGCACATTAAAATTGGATTTAAATCCAGGAAGCGGCATACATAAGGGAATATTTTTTAGATGGAAAATAAAAAAAAAAAAAAATCACAAGTTATATGTTAGAGTGAGCTTTTGTTAAGCAATTGATTATTTTTATATTCTAAATTACATTACGACTAGTAATTTAATTTAAGTCTTCGATCCGATTCGCTGAAAACAATTAGTGTGTGGGTGATTTTCAATTCGGTAATCAGATCGAAAAGTTAAATAAATGAAGAATTCAAATAAAACCTTAAAATTTTTCTGTTTGGCTTTGTTAATTAAGACAAAATGCAATTTTTTCTCTTAAATAAAAATCAAATTAATGAGAGTTTAAAACATAAAATGTCATTTTCAAAATTAACATTATTAATTAAAACACAAAAAAAAAAAATCGTTAAAAAATAAAAATATTAAAACACTATAAAAGGGGACTTTTTATTTTATTGGTATCCGAACTAAAATAAATTTGTAAAAATTTTGAAAATTCGTAGGTCAATAGTTTGTTTATACTATTTTTTATTTTTAATGCAACTCACTTCTCGAAGCATTTCCTCGTTAGCCTTTCTTAGTTCTTCCTCAAAGGCATCATCGTCTAACGATTGTGGGCCACCACCTCTTGATTTGACTTCTATAGATGAAAACGATATATCGTTTTAAACGCTTTAAATTGTGAAACAATTTAAGATTATTTTGAAAGAAAACCTTAATACAAAGGATCTACGATACAGAGATTTGATAAAAAATAGAAAAAGAATGTTAATATTCAATACATATCCGAATCCAATCATAGTCGTTCTCAAGCCTGGTTGACAAATATCATTTACTTATTTGCAATATAAGTGTGCAAAATCTGAATGTGCAAATGTAAAAGAATACTCGGGTCTGATACAGCTGGATAGCCTTAAATGTATGTATTCTATCTGGAAGTTTCAACATGAACGTTCGAGGTTAATACACCGTTAACCTTATTTTAACGACTTTCACAAATTCAGAGTTCAGGTGTTTTTTAAGAATTTTTCGGCATTCATCCATGGATTTCGAAATAGAGTGACGGGAGTTTTCTAAACGTATCAGCGGCAACGTGTAACCCATAGATGAACTAACAAAACTCTACTTACTTGTTTCCAATCCCTTAAGCCCATCACAAATATACTGTAAGTGAATTACCAACACTTTTCCAAGTCTGTAAACTGCTAGAGTTTGCAAGAATGAGAGCAATTTACAGGTAAAGTTCAGTGTAAAATGTGAGGGGAATTATCATTGTTTACAATTCACACGTATGTCCAGACAGGGTCACATGGATAGGTGCATTTAATGGAAAGTGGTTTAAAAAACGGCGAAATTCTGGAAAGTTTTCCATCTATTTGAAGGGAGACCTGATACTGCCCACCATACACTTGGAAAATGATTTTGCTTCACTTCACTTAATCGCAAGCGGATCGTTCTTGCTAATTTCATTTGATATTAGGAAAGAGAAGCATGTCATTTAGAATGGAGCCACCTTTTAACATACCTCAACATACAAACAAAAATTTGATAGTCCCTTAGTCAAAAAATCGTTAACAAGGTTGACCACATTGCGATCAATTTACCACCCTGTTGTAGCCAAATTACAAAATCATATATCGCATACTCAAGAAACCAAGAAAGAACTATGAATGAATTTGGTTTTCTGATCGAGCTTCATAAAACCTCTTAAGAAGTCCGATGCTGGGTTTAACGATCGCAGATAATTAATGACGACTTGTCAGCAAGCCAAGAGAGTCCCCATAATGATACATTTAGTTTGATGTAGAGTACCGACAAGCGCATGCAAGGGACGAGAGGAATAAAAGGTCGCACCGCATAGAAGGACGAGAGCTGATTGCGGACTATACAAAGTAGAAAAAGAAGCCATAAATGAAAGGCTTCTTCATGAGAAAAAGAAAGAAATGAGGAAGCCCTCTATCGAGATCATAAAGGCGTTCTGTTGCAGAAATATTGTTTGGATGCTTCATCAGAAAAAGCAACAACAGCAACCAAAGATAGGATGAACACGTAGTACGAGTAGTAGAGTCACGATTGGTGCTGAAAAACTGTAAATATTAATTCTTAGTATTGTTTTACCATTTAATGTAAATGACGATGAGAAGTATTTTCGTCCATCTAACCAAAAAGGTATCAATTTATCACTCAGATCACACGGATCAAATGAATCTTCTCTCCGAAGTCTCCGCGCTCGATTTGATCTGCGAGGCAAACTAAGACTCTGTGCTTCGGTTCAATATAATAATCCCAAGCCGAGAAGCATGGAACCACAAAAACCCCACTAATAAAGGTATAAAGTGGCATACGGATGAATCAAAGATGGTATACGAGATGTGTTCAAAAAATATGGTGACTTTTGAAATTTCGCGGTCAAAGTATATTCGATTATCGTTTTTTTGATAAACATGTGCCGAACATTTCAAGTACTATATATAGCACACCTAGTTTGTTTGTGATAGATACGCAAATTAGAAGTGTTTTGCTGTGTTTTCAATTATTATAAAAAATGGAGCAAATAATTTACATCAAATTTTGTTTGAAAAATGTAATCAAATGCTCTAAAACACTCAAAATGTTGACAGTAACATACGGTGAGCGTGTAAAAAACATGTTTACAAGTAGCACAAGCTCTTCCATGATGGCCGAAAAGATGCCAATGACGAATGTCGCTCTGGTCGCCCCAGCACATCTACAAAAGACGATACCGTCGAAGCTTTGAAGAAAATTACCATATGAGAAGTTGCTGCAGATGTTGGCATATCAGTCGGCTCATGTCATGCAATTTTTTGGATGTTTTGGGCATGAGAAGTGTGTCAGAGAAGTTTGTTCCGAAATTTCTTAATTTTGATGAGAAGAACCGTCGTATGAACATCGCTCAAGAGCTTTCGAATGACGTCAATGATGATCCTGACTTGCTCAAAATCGTCATAACTGTTCCCTGCTCTTGTACTGTTTATGTTCCCAAAACTGAGAAGACCTATGAAAGGATGGAGATTTGCAACGATTGAAAAATAAAAACAGCATGGCTGGAAGAGCTCACCAAAAGTGCTTATGAGAAATTCTTTGAGGATTGGAAAAATTGTTGGCACAATCGTTGTATTATATCTGAGAAGGATTACTTTGAAGGGGACAATATTAATATTGATAAACAAACAAATATTTTTTTATAAAAATATAGTCACCTTAGCAAAAACTCCCAACGTGTTTCAAGCGGAAATACATGCCATTCAGTGTGCACCAATCTCATCCTCTATAAGGGAATGAAGGGTGCTCTTATTCTTATACTAACGATCAGTCAAGCAACAATTAAAGCCATTCGGCTCTAATCTCTTTGACTTTAAATCAATCTTGCACGGCTTTAATACACTACAAGATCTCTCCCATAAGAACAAAGTAAGACTTTAGTGGGCGCCTGATTATAATGATATTGTCGAAAATGAAATAGCCGATCAACTGGCTCGAAACAGTAAGTCTGATTTTTTTTATCTGCCCTGACCAGTTCTGTAATATCTCGAATTCAGCAATTAACTGACCAATAAAGAATTGGGAGAACAAAATGTGTATATCCCATTGTGAAAACATCTAAAAAAAAACATTAAGCCCTTTCACAAAAAATTATACGAATCCCTACAACTCAAAAGGGATGATTTCAGAAGACTGGTTGGATTTCTAACAGAACACTCCCACCTTAGATTTCACTTACATAAAAAAGGAAAGCTGTCTGCCTAACATAAGGTACAATGAAATATCTACCAAACTCAGGCCATAGAAATTGAAACGTCCCACCTGCTCATCGCATGACAGCACATGACAGAAATGAACTACATATATAAAGCCGTGCCTTTTGTATCCAAAAGTTGGATACAGCAGATAACAAAAAGACTGTAGTGGCACCATCATGACATTATACCACCTTGATAAAAAAAAAGAAAAAAAAGCCGGAATCACCACCGTGTGGCACTCCCATTATTCCGATTTGATTTCTGTTAAGTTGGTACATCTGTTGTTGACATTCCCTCTTAATCTTAGCGTCATAGCTAAGAGTACATCTATCTCTGTGTGTGTTGGGGATTTTTTACAATTTTAGAAATGGATTTAAATTTGCAACAACGAACTTGTATTAAATTTTGCGTAAAAAACGGATTTAATGATGCGCGAACGTTGGAAATGTTGGAAAACTGTTTCAGCAAAGATTCTTTAAAGAAAACGGTCGTTTACCAGTGGCACGAGCGGTTCAAAAGTGGTCGTAAGTCAATCGGAAATGATGAACACAGTGGAAGACCATCGACATCGAAAACCGACGAAAACTTTGATGAAGTAAAAGAAATGTTGGTCAATAACCGCAAATTAACCATCAGAGAAATAATGGATTACTTGAACATTGCCTATGGATTCGTCCAAGACATTTTGGTTAATGATTTGGGTTTCCATCGTGTAGCAGTAAAGTTGGTGCCAAAAGACCTCAATTTCATGCAAAAAAAAGAGACCGTGTTGACGTCACAAAAAAGATGATTGTCGAGGCTGAATCCGATCCCACATTCATCAAAAGGATCATTACTGGAGACGAGACGTGGATTAAAGAGTACGACATGCAATCCAGACATCAGGCAAGTGAATGGCGTTCACCAAATGAGCCGAGACGTCGTTTTCAGTCAAAAAAAGGCAATGCTCACGGTTTTCATGGATTACAACGGTGTAGTGCATCATGATTTTTTTCCAGAAGGCCAGACAGTAAACAAAGAGTATTATTTGGGCGTTATGAGACATTGTTATGAGACATCGTCGCACAGTGCCATCATTATTCGTAATTTTTTGACGAAAAATGCAACAAATACCATCCGACAGCCACCGAACTCACCTGATTTGGCTCTCTGTAACTTCTTTCTGTTCAATCGAGTTAAAAACCACTACGGAACGCGTTTCAGCAGCCGAGAGAAAGTAATTCAAAAATCGCAGGAAGCACTGATGAATATACCGAAAACCGAATATAAAAAATGTCTCGAGGTTTGGATCAAGCGCTGGCAGTCGATGGGAATTACTTTGAAGGGAGCAATATAGATTTAGATGAATAAACTTGTATTTTTAATTTTCTGAATAAATTCCGGGATCAAGGTCAGAATCAGACGTATACTCTTAACACTTCAAATCTCTATAAAATACCATATACAACAGCATGGAAGAAACAGTGGGCTATCAATGCGGCTACAGATGGAAGGCGAAAAAAAGTATATACATAGTATGGTTTCGATAAGAAAAGACACCCAGCATAAATTGTAAGCCACACAGAAACAAAACGAAGCTATCATTTTAAGGTAACAAATGATTCAGTCAACGTGTACTTTGGAGTAAACTCTTTCTTTAGAGATCACAACGGCAAGAGCAATTCATTTTTTTAAAGTCGATAACGAAACCATTTCACGCATGTTCTTTATGTATAAGATCTGCGCAGTATGTTCCAGGGGCTATCTAATGGATAAAGAACACCGAAGTAGAATGATTACGTTGCGATATTATGACACTTTAGAAAGTCCAAGAAGAAACTTTGTTTGATATGGTACGCAAGGTAGAACCGATGAACATCTTAGCGTGGTAATCCAGTAAAGTAAAAACAATGCCTATAATAGCAACGCGATTGAAAGATGAGTCCATTTAGCGTGAGAAACAAGAGGCAGTTAGCTAAGGATCGAGTTTAATGCAGTACTTTTCTTAACACAATAGGAAGGCTAAATACACTAAATTTTGCGTGGATTCTAGATCGCAATAAAATTGTAGAAAATCTGCTAAACAAAAAGCCTGCTAGTTGATGTCAAAGAAAAACTTTTCGGACTTTCTTTAATGTTTGGAATTTTCGAAATATAGCTGTTGATGGCATAATTCTCCAGGAATTTAACAAACCAACGTAAAGATTCCTGACGTCTCTAAAAGGTCGGCTACACTCTTACTATCTCTCAGTCGAAAGGATTAGAGCCTGTTTACCAATGTGTTACTGATCTTAATGAGGTGGACAAAAGTGACACCACCTATAACGTAGTTTATTGAAAGAGTCAGGACGATGCCACAGCCTCAAACACTAACCAGAGATGTGATAAGTATTGAACTGCTGCAGTAATGGCTTTAACAATGACGGAAATATCTATATCTCTATTTAGTATGAACTAACATACTTACATATAGGGTGAACAATGATAATGTCGTATCATACTTTTACCGTAAAGTAAACTCAAAGTTTAAATTCTAGCATGAAATACTCTGCATGATATTAAGCGTGTGGGCCGTAAAAACGGGTTGTTATTTTTCCTCTAACGCGCAGTAAGATTTTACTTCAATTACATCTCGTTCTTGCAAGATATTAGACGGTTTCGTAAAGAGATGTGTTTTATCAAAGGCACAACATTATCCATTATAGCTGCAGCAAGGTATCTGCTGCAGTCCACGAGTTTTTTAAGTAAATGGATAATTCGATTTAACGAGCACGGGAACGTTGACGATTAGCCTAAACGGCAAAACAAACACCATTTCAAAAGTGGTTACGTTTTTTGAAAAAAATAACAGTTATCTTCAGGAGAGCTATGTAAATGTAAAATATGATATAAGAAAAAGTTCACGAGGTCGCATTAAAAAAAAACACGTGAGTGCGCTCACAGTTACAAATATATTGACTGGACCAAAATTATTTTCACTGGCGAAATTTAATATTTGTTGTCCAATGAACAGTAAAACATCCGGCAAAGGTGCATATTTACGGCTGTTTCTATGCAGTGGGTTCGGAATTTGGCGACCTTTACCAGGAACCCGATGCTCAAAGAATGATCCAATTGTTTGTATCAATGTGTTTGATTTGGTATTTCAGTCTCCAGAAGCTAATGTGATTAAAAATGTCTGTTCACTTAAAAAGTAGAGGATCAAAGGCAAAAATATAATGACACTAAGCCAGCTTAAACAAGACTTTGAAAAAGAATTTAGAGGCAATTAACGCAGGAATATACAGAAATATTGACTGAGTGTTCTCGACAAAGGTGTGAAGTGATGATTGAGAGCGAGAGATACTAGATAACCTACTCGTACTAAGCACTTTGCCAATTAAAGAAATGTTAAAAGGTTTTAAAATTATCAATTGTATTTCCATAAGGTTATCAGTTGTTTTCTTTTAAACATAACCTTGCAGAGCGGCATCATAGTTCCAAGCGAATGCCTATACTTGAAACCGGGAAAAAGAATTTCCTAACATCGCCAGTACCTGCTACACAAAAAAAAAACGCTTCATTGAAAGGAAAGTAATGCTAACAAATGGGGAACGATTAAATCTAAAACATAGGATATGTTGAAATGGTTTTCACAAAAAAAAAAAAAAGAATAAGAGTGAAGACATTTTGTTAGCAGTTTAAATACCAAGTGTACCGCCCAAAAACAGCAACATAACCAGCATGTGCAACACGCCTGATTTTAATCAAGAATCGATTTCCTACTGTAGATTTAATTCGCTTTTTCCTTCAATCTCCCTCGCACTCAACTTTTTGACTTCCACACACTGGCAACCCTCCCAAGATAAGCAAAAAAATGAAGAAATCCTATGGAGGGAAACGCTTTGATAACAGAACACTCATACCTCCACCGAAAATTATATTTTTGAGTCATCCGTACAGTGTAGGCCCTCCGATGTTCGGAAAAAAGAGAAAATGTGCCAGAAACGAAACGCTTTGAGAAAAGAACATTCATTCTTCGACCGAGAATTATATTTTGAAGTGGAGTGAAGTGGTGTGAAGTGGATAATTACTGGACTAATTACCCGGGGGTAAAATTTTTAAATTTTTTTTAAAGAAGAGGGAAATGAAGTGTAAAGTATGAAACGGGTTAAAATCTTCAACCAGTGTTGAATCGGTTGAACAACAGTGGAAAACCAATAAACCAATACACACATAAATTGCAAATTTTTACCAGTGTGCGGTTGAAATAAATACCCAGGGTCCAGTGTGCGCCGGCCCATTCGATGCAATCAACACCTGCTCTTTTGACTTGCATAAAATCTACGTCTCTCGTGCGACACGTATTTCATTCCCATGATAATGTAGACAGGCACATAGATATCGAATTTCGATGCAAGTAACCCATTTTCTTCCCACTTAAATAAAAATCTTTCTCCCCCTTTCGGACAACCAACCTACCGCCAATGTGGACGGCCACAATGAGTGGCAACAAAACGACTGCACTTAGTATTTAATGTTTGAATACAATTTCGGGCATAATACCATATCGACTAAGCTTTACAAAGTTTATCTTTTCAGTGCAATCTTTGTCTACATTTACTCCTGGAAATTGTCAATCAGCCAACCATACGTGGACACCAACATAGGAAAGGGATCTGAAGTAGTAAATGTCAAATGTCAAACGAGCGGATGGATATTGAACTGTTAACCCAAAAAAAGCTTTGAATTAAACAAAGTTGTTGTTCCCATTTTCTATTTCATGAAAAGACATAACCGAATGAAGCCTATACATTCAATTTGAAATAGCATAATAGTTCTCAAAAAAAAAACTATTTACTATACAATTAACTTACCAAAGAAAAGAAAAATGTATTGATCATAAAATATTTCTAAAACAAAATACTTATTCTTAGATACTCGTATTTCACATACAAACCATTCTACTGAGATACTGAGATATAACATTTTAATATATCTAAAGTTGACACTACTTAATAAAATGTAAGACTAACTTAAACCAATATACGCACTATGTTATAAGCTATAATTTACTTGTCCATGATTGATCATCGACATTCTCGTCACTGTCGTACTCTCTTGCGGGTAACCGACCATACTTAGCTTCTAATCGATTCATTAAATCTGAATCATCAACATCAGAGAGATCATCTTCATTTCCTTCATCATCGACGATGTCTTCCTCCTCCTCTTCTAACATTTCGTCATCATACAACTCATCGTCATCATATTCGATTTCCTCTTCATCGGAATAACCCTTGACATTTTTTGCTTCGCTTTGCGATTTAGAAGGCGTTGCTGTTGATAGTTGTGGTGATCTTCTAGTCTCTTCTGGTGGGGATGTTTTGTCTCTTCGATATTGAGCAAAACGAGACTGAGATGGATTGGCTGTTGGCACAGGCTCAGACTGTTGTGCAGTCTCAAGACTTTTAGTTATTTTTGATTCAATGGAAGGTTCAACAAATGTTTTCGGTGGGCTTAGTTTCTTCTCTTCATCTAACTTCGATTGTTCATATGTTTTTGGTCGATACATTGTGCTTAATTGTTCAAACGTTTCGGGTATATATTTCGATTTTTCGGTCTTTTCTTCATACTCATCGTCGGTGACTTCGATTTCCTCCTCTTCTTCGACTTCTTCTTCGATATATTCTTCTTCAGTTCCTTGCTCAGCAATTGGTAAGACGTCTTCAGAATAGTCTGCTTGTCAAGATAAATAAATTCATTTCTTATCTTAGTTCTACTTTTGAATGTATTATTTAAAAACATGTATTCACGAAGTAACATTAACAATTAACATTCAATGTTTAACGTAAATAAAAAATAAAAAGAGTTATGAGATACTTGTATAGTCACAAATGGTTACTTCGTAAATAAATTTTTAATTTAAATTGTTAACCGTATTTCAGAAGCTCATCAGCATCCTCGGGGAACGTATCTTCTTGTGATGCAATGGTAAGGCGACGTCTCATCAAAACTTCAGCTGGCGTTTCATCTTAAATTTGTATGTGTTGTAACAGAAATTCATAATAAATTTTTAATTTTCTTACTTTTATACGAAACAAAAGATTGCTTTCTTTGTTAAAGCTGATTAACAAGCATTCAACAAATATACAATGTATAAACCAAATTTATAAGTTCAGTTTTTAAGTCCTAAGAAAGTGCAAATCAAAAAGAAGTTTCTTTTGTTTTTTTTTTTTTACAAATAACATTTACATGCTTTAGCGTGCAACGAATGTTATAAACAACAAAAATCAAATTTGCGGTTATGGTTTAAATAAAGGAAAAAAAAAAAACATCAATATAAACTTAAGTCTGCTTCAAAATTAAAATGCGTATACTACCAGAAATGGAGTTTAGTTTAAACATAAAAAATAATATTGCAAAAAGGCAACTGCAAGCTGGCTAGCACTAGCAACTCGAAACACTAGTTAAAATAGTTAAAAAGAACAAAAAAAAAAAAAAAAACACATTGGAAAACTCACTTGTATTTGGATTTTTCCTAATCAATACAAGGCGTGCAACTAACGCAAGTGCCACACCCACACCAATTTTAACGGCAACTGCAAAATTTATTTGAAAAAAAAAAAAAATACGCAGATTAATTTTCTATTTTCATCAAAATTTTCTTCTTGAATTTGCACTTTCTTTCACAAAATACAAGGGCCTCAAGCTAACTTAAATGTAATGTTTATACTTATAAAATATAAAAAGCCACGCTAGTCTTACCTTCTAAAATAAAGCCAACGTTTTTGGTAATAGACACACAAATATGGTATATATAGGGTTTTCTAATAACGACTTGTCAACTTTTTTTTTAAATAAAAGGCAAACCATTTGAGATATTTCAAAAACTTTATTATCGGCTTAAAGTACAATCAAAACATTTATGAATGGAACTCGACTTCGTTCATATGGCCACCGCGGGCACGTTTGCAGCGCGGCGGTCGATTCGTTGGACCCAATTTTCAACGACTCGGCCACACATTTCGGCCGAAACGGCCGCTATTTCGCGTTCAATGTTGGCTCTGAGCTCTTCCAACGTCGTCGACGTGTTGGCATAAACCAATGACTTAACGCAGCCCCACAGAAAATAGTCAAGCGGCGTTAAATCGCACGAACGAGGCGGCCAATCGACTGGCCCATGTCTTGAGATAACACGCTCACCATACTTATTCTTCAATAAATCGATTGTAGTGTGTGCTGTGTGGCTTGTGGCACCATCCTGTTGAAACTACATGTCGTCCAAGTCCATATCTTAAAATTCGGGCCAAAAATAATCGGTCATCATGGCGCGATAACGCTGACCATTCACAGTAACGTGACGATCGTTATCGTCGACGAAAAAATATGGCCCAATAACGCCGCCGGAATGCAAACCGCACCAAACAGTTATTTTTTGTGGATGAAGTGGTGATTCATGAAGCACATGTGGGTTTTCACCCGACCAATAACGCATATTTTGCTTATTGACGAACCCATTGAGCCAAAAATGAGCTTCGTCACTGAAGATGATTTTGCGACTCCGAATATCTGTAGAAAATTTTTATAATTTGCACGTTGCTCGTTAGTGTACTTTACCGTGATGAAAATGTTGAGTTTACTGAATAAATTGACAGTGACAGTTTGATGATTAGTGAAAGAGTGCGTTCACAAATTAAATTCAAAGTTGTCAAGTCCCTATTGGAAAACCCTATACAATAAGAGGAAAATAAAATAATTATTGACTATAGTTTTTTTTTTTGGCGCATATGTCTCGTAGGTAAGATCCAGGTGGGGGATTTATTTTTAAGAAAAAATTTTGAAATACGATTTTGTGAATACACTTTCACTAGCTTTTCACTAGGGCGCGGGAGGGCGGTGTAGTAGTTTTGAAACTCAGTTTGTTAGGTTTCGATATTTTTCCAGAGGTGCTAGCCCAGCCAGCAACCACTCCAACATCAGTGTTATGCCTACATGTCAGAGTTGACGCCGACGGGATTTACATATAACTACATACAAATTCCATGAAAAGAATTTTTCAGAGAATTGCCTCGCACGGGATTCGAACCCGCGACCCTCTGCTTGAGGAGTGTATGCATATACCACTACACCACGACCACCCCGTAGTGGCCTTTAATGTAATAATAGAAAGTTCTTCTTGAGAATGCTTATTGGTTATTCCATTCGTCGTCTGATTCACCTTTCTGGTCTCCTGTAGTCTCTTGAGTTAGTCCAGTTTTTCGGTTTCCGTCATTCTCTAGATGCTGTTGTAAAAGTAAAATTCTCTGGATCCCTTGGATTCTATGGATTCATTTCCCCCTCTTAACCTTTCGCAAGAAAGGCGGTGTTGACACCGCCAGCAACAATCGAGAGCACATTCTAATATTCTTTGCTCTCAAGAATCTGAAATTTGTAAAACCTCAAATGGAAAACTACTAAATTGTAAAAGGAAGGTGAGAATGATTCACAATGATCTGGACCATCTTAGTCAAGTTTGCTAGGAGAATTGCGGGCCTCTTTAAGTGATTGTTAAGAATTGAGATCCCATTGATAAGTTGATAAGTGTTGATTTTAAAGTAAACTTGAGGGAACCACCAGCAAGTCAGCACCGAATCTTTCGTGAAGAAATCAAAGTAAAACCCATCAATTGGGAAAATAAACTGAAGATTAAAGTAAAGAAAGAGGTCAACTCTGAGCGCCAAATTTGCGAGAATAGCTCCAAAATGCCAAAACTGAGGAATTTAGAATTAAGCGGGCAAGATATGTCGAACAACTTCGTATAAAACTGTAATCTAGTGCAAAATCTTTGCTCGGTGTTTCAAAAGGCCAGCTTCACATAAAAAAATAAACGTGCTCGTGGGACGTTGATCCGAAAATGGCGACAAAGAAAAAAAATGCAGGAATTGATGAATAAGTACTGCGAAAATAGCGAAATAGATAAAATCCATCATGATTTACACTACGAACGTTGCAAAAAACAGTCAAAAAGTGGCTAGAGCACATGCGATAGCAGTAGAGGCACTGTATCAGGAATTAGGAATGATATCGCTGCAAGCTAAAACCACAGGCGAAAATCAATACAAAAAGTGCAGCGTTAAAGCACAATATTGATTCTCTGAAAGCACACATACAATCTTTTGTAAGATATCATGTTGGTTTTCCAGATTGTCTACTGATTCGTCATGGAAAGGTATACGTGTCAAAACCGCCAAATCATTCAAAATTTATTTATTTACAAACTTATCAAATCACAGTAACAACTATATACGTTACAAGCGTTAACTCCAATTTTTGGCTGTAATAAATGTCCCGATAAGCTAGCAATAAAATAAATTCGAATCGACTTATTCAATCCATAATGTTGTCATGCCAGTGAGATAGCGAAAGGCTAGAAGTGAAGAAGATATTTCGGCTTTACGCGAATCGATAAGTCAGGATCGCAATCATTCGTTTCCGAGCTCTTGAGTACAGCTGTCTCAAGTGTTTTTGTGCAGTATTTTGATAAAAGTTTTAGCTATACATCCGTTTAAAATCGTATTGATCCAAAAACCGAAGCCAATTGACCACCGTGCACGTCGAATTTAACTGACTGAAATATGATTTTCAGTAACGAGGTACATTTTTGGTTAAATGTTTTTGATAGCAAAAATGCCACATTTGGTTAAGCAAACAGCCGTAAGTGTTCCAACAGCAGCCTTTGTATACGAAATTATTGACGTTTTAAGCAGTTTTTATGCCGAAAGCGTGTAACGAGATTATACCAGCGAGTCAGTTACCTTCGATGGAGACCACTGTCACTCCATGTAAATAATTTTTTTTTTTTTTTTTTTTTGCTGATAAATTGGGACTGGTATATTTGGAAGATATGTAGTTTCAAAGGACGGTGCCAGCTGCAATTAACCACAGTCGATTTATTTATGAGACGAAGTTCGCTGATTGTCTAATCGTCAAAGATGAACAGGAACACCTTATAAGAGTCAACAGCGAAATTTTCAATAGATAAAGAGTACTTGAACGCCTCGCGATATATATAAAGACAAAGGCGACACGGAGAAATTTAACATATTTTGCATCGCAAAACTTGGAAAGATCTGCATATCTTAATTGCCTTGGAAAAGCGTTCGATAGATTTCCCGGAAATCTTATATGGACGGCGCCAAAATATACCCAAGACGTATAAAAAAATTTAACACGATATGTTTGCTAATTTTAAAACGAAAGTTGAATAAAATATACAGGGTCAACCAGTTTTTTTCGACAGATTTGGATCTTCTTCAACACTTTCACTAACGGTAGACGTATTTCCTGTAGAGCATGCATTCCGATGATGGATAGGTCCTAACAGAGCCAGTCTCTTCGAATTTTTTTTTTTTTTTTACAGTTTTGCCTATAGTACGCACAAATGGACGATTACGTCAACCGTACCTATTACTGAATCACTATTTTTGTAGTAAGCTGTCACAATTTTAACACGTTCAGCAATTGTTAAACGATCAATTTTATAAAATGGATACAGTCTCGAATGACGTTTAGCGTATGTTATTGAAACAGGGACGTCAAATTCTGACCATGAATTGGATGACCCTAAAATAATACAAAGCAAGAATAAACAAAGAATTCGAAGTTAAAGCTGAAGTACACTAAGCCAGCGTAT
Organism: Volucella inanis; assembly: GCA_907269105.1. Taxonomy (NCBI): domain Eukaryota; kingdom Metazoa; phylum Arthropoda; class Insecta; order Diptera; family Syrphidae; genus Volucella; species Volucella inanis. The sequence goes on along the minus strand of OU026155.1, from coordinate 86,835,566 downwards.
AATATGCATCGTGGAAGACTTGAGGCAATTTCATTAACGGGTCAGGAAGAACATGTCTTCTTTTCTTATTCGATTCAGCTCTTATAATTCGAATAAAGGTGCTAGAAGATAAATGGCTAGGAATCAGTCATACTAAGACCAAATATCTGCATTATCGATTATCCGAACTCGCAAGCCGAATTCCTGAAATCATTTTAAAATGAGTCATCGTGCCCAAAGCGCGAATAATTTGAATACTTGGGCTCTGTCGTTAATAATCAAGGAAGTTGCGATGACGATGTCGTAAAAATATAAGTGTGGAGTGGCTTATATGGCAAAAAACAGCTTCGCAATATTTTGTGAGAGAAAAAGGCGGCTCGAACTTAAATGTTTGTTATACAAAACTTTAAAATACTTTAAGAAAACTATAAAGGAAAAATGACAGGGACATAAATGAAAATGTTACGATCGTCAGCGGGTGTAACAAGACTTGATCTAATAAGAAGTATGTACATACATACATACATACGTGCATTCAAGGAGTCTTCACATTAAGAAACCAATATAAGACAAACTTCAGGCTGAGCAAATCAGCTGATTTGGCCATACTCAAGGTCGTCTGAAAGTCTGATTCATAAAGTAATAGTTCAAGTTTTAACCAAGGTTACACGAATAAGACAAAAGAAAAATTGGATCACTTAAATGCAAAACATCAGCAAACTCATCAACGAGCGACCCGTAGAAACGATTTAGGTTTGCAAACTCAGCCAACCCTTTAAGTGGGGCAGAAGCAATGTAAATAGAAAAATATTTAGCCTCATTTGTAATTATGTAAGTAACTTATTTCAATGGTATTACAGAAGATTACAAAAGAAAAAATACAATTTTTTACTATTCTAAGGTAGGCGATTTATACAGGCAACAACACTGACAACGTATGTACATTAGAAATTTTTAAGACCAACCAATTTGTTCGTTGCCAAAACCTAATTACACTTTGTCTGATTTATACTCGAAATAGTAAAACATGCATGCTGATCGGTTAAAATTTTTGTAATTAGTATGATCAAAATTCAGACTGATACCTTCCCTTCCATTATCGATTTTAAAGTCACCTTTGTTAAACTTTAAGAATTTTATATTAAAAAATCAAATCCGTAAGCCATTATCCATCTTCCTAATTGTCTTATTGGTTCACCTACTAGTTAGTAGTTTTCAAGTCCTTCAGTTCGTTATTTGGAAATTATTGTCATTTTATAACGAACCCGACAAGATATAAAATTGTCCTACCACAGATTTACAATTGATGATATGAGAATGAAAGCTTTGTATTAGATATGCCACAGACAATTAAGGAACGAGTCCGATATACATAGTCCTACGTTATATTAAAGCCAAGAATCATTTCATATGTGATTGATTGATATAAGTTTTTTTGTTTGTTTTTACATATCTACTTGCTCTAAAAATAACAATTTTACTAAAAGCCAATACTCACGTGAAGAGGTGTACGATGATGTTTCCTCTTCGGGCTGAGGTTGTTCTTTTTCTAAAGCAGCTTGTTGTTGACGGGCTTTTTCTTTAAGAAGTTGCAATTCTTCTGCATCGTTGTCGATAACAGATTCTATCGATTCAAATGTGCCATCATCATCCTCCTAAGAGAAATTTCGAACATAATATAAATAACAAAGTAAACCTCTACTCTATAACTTAACCTCCTCAAATGGATCGTCATCATCATCATCCTTCTTAGAAGAACTCTGCGCATTTACAGTTCGTTGTGTGGTCTGCTCTGTGCGAGAGTAAATAGGCTCCACGGCTTCTTCTGTATCTACATCATTGTCATCATCTGCATTGTTTTCTTCTTCCTGTGTGTCATTTTCATCGTTGTCATCATTATTTGTGGTTTGTTCCTCTTCTTCGTCGTCGTCTTCCTGTGTTTCTTCTAAAGTTTTTCCATCATCATCATCATCGCCCTCATCATCATCATCGTCATCATCATTATTTTCTTCAGTTTGATTATCTTCCTCTAGAGTTTCGTCTGCATCTTCTAATGTTTCCGTTTCAACTTCCTCAATTGAGGTCTCTTTTTCTTCGTCTTCCTCTTCTATCTCTTTAGTGTCTTCTTCATCTTCCTCCTCGTTTTCATTTTCTTCCTCTGTATTATGATCCTCTTCCTCGGCATCATCTTCTTCATCTGCTTCATCTACTTCAGAATGATCTTCTTCTTCTTCAAAAGGTTCATCGCCGTGTTCATGTTCTTCTATTGAAGCAGATACTGCATCATGTTCATCATGCGATTCACGATGCTCATCAACCCAGCCATCAAAATAATTGGAAAACCTGGATTCTGAGAGTGGGGTATCCACTAAAAATGATAAATACACAGCATTTATTTTACTTTTTTAAAGTGATTGATGTAGATTTTCTATCTAAACTTACAATCAGCGAGGCCTCTGTTTTCTAAGATGATCAACCCAACTAAACCTAGGAGCACAGCTAGCAATGCAAAGAAAAATATCTTAGCGCACCAATGACCGCCGGTTTCGTGATCACCTTGCACGTGAAGGTGTACATCATCGCTTCCCATTTTGGAGCCATGGACTCCTTGATGCTGCTCCTTTGGTTCATCGTCTAAGAAAATATATAATTGATTTAAAAACTGTTAAATAGTTGTTTTATCGGACATTTTGATTGTTAGTATTTGGTTAGGCATTTGTTTTAGCAATTCGGTTGGTTGGACTTAAAGGAAAGCACGCTGGAGGGATTGCAGGAACTACCTTGTAAGCTTTGCTTGCGTGAAAATATTAAATCACCTTCAGACCTGCGATCCAATGAATCTGTTAAAATACACATACATATATACAATCACTAAGCTTTAAACTTTACAAAAAAACATAAAAAAGTGTTAAATGTTAAATATATTTTTATTTTCTAAAGACAACCCTAACTCCGGTTCCTCGTTTACGAGTATTATTAAGTAGGCAGCCGATTTCTAAAGGATGCTTGCCCTCGTTTTTCTTCAACCCTCCCGACCAATCCTTTCCCCCCTGGGCTGGATTAATGTGTCATATGATTCTTGCCGATGATCAACCTGGCTGAGGAACCCGCATTTCTAAAAATAAACAATCGAAAACGGAGTATCCGGATACCTGGCGACCTCTGGATTAACAAGCATTATCCTTTCTCTTTAATGGATACAACCTTAAAAATAAAAAACCTGAGGCCGATACTCTTTTAATATAGGGCGGTGGAACGGTGACTGCACCGACTACCGACAAGGCTCCTGCATTGTCGAGTGGAGGTAAAACTGTGGCAGGCCATGGTGCACTATCTTCAAAAGGCAATCGCAACGAGCCTAAAATTAAACCTTCAAGAAGAGATAAGACTGTTGCAAGCCAATGTTCTATCTCTTCCTCCACCCCTAACAGCAGCAAGTTAGTGGCAGGCCATGGTTGCCTTCTCCCAAAAGTTGCAAAACCATAAACACCAAAACCCCTTGGCCATCTAACACCACATCTCCAAGTCTTAAAATGACGATCGCGGTAACCGATAAAAGCGGCACCGACGGTTCAATTACACCTGAACAGCGGCAGTTGGTCAAGTTGAAGCTTTCAGGCAACTTCTTGGCCGTTATGCGGGAAAACTCCGGAGCACCTCCCATCACAAACGACGCTAGCTGGCACCAAGGCCACGTCAAACTTATCGAATGGCCAACCAAAGATCTCACGATGTTTTCACGAAAGCCATTAGTGGTTTAGGAGATATTTGGCCAAGTGCAAGACTCAAATTCATGCCTAGGGAGGATATCCCTAATTGACCTAGACAAAGGTAAGATAAGAACTTGTATACTAGTGAAACGTAGCCTTGATGCATTTTTACTTCCTAATCCCAGCGACCCTGACTTAACCGTTGTCAGGCTAGAGACTGCCAAAGTCCCCTACTGGCCTCATCATCGGGTGCGACGCTAACGCTCATCACACGGTATGGGACAGTACCGACATCAACGATAGACGTACTTAGATTATATTTTATGTACTAACCTCATTGTTTGCAACATTGGAAATGAGTCCACTTTTATAACAAGAAACCGAGAAGAAGTGCTAGATATCACTCTTGTCTCAGACATCATGACTCAAATGCTAACGAAAAAAAAAAACAGTAATCAAAACTTTGACATTTGATCGAACTTGGCGTGCTTTTTTTGGTTTTGGCTTTCTTGGGTGCTTCCATTGGGACGATTAGGCTTTGATTTCGACTATGTAACCATATACCCATGATTCGTCACCAGTTATTACCCTTTTGAGCAAGTCAGCATCATTATTGACGTCATTCAAGAGCTCATGAGCGATGGTGATCAAAATTAAGAAGTTTCGGAACAAACTTCGCTGACAAACGTCTCATGCCCAAAACATCAGAAACAATTGCATGACACGTGTCGACCGATAACATCCGCAGTAATATCTCTTATGGTACAACCATTTTCCAAAACAATTTTCTTTACATCATCGACGTTATCATCTTTTGTTGATTTGCTCGGACGTCCAGAGCGAGTTTTCGTAATTGACATCTATCGGCCATCTTGGAAGTGCTTATACCACTTGTAAATTTTTTTTTTTTTTACTTAGAGCAGACTTACCGTATGCCATCAACATTTCAAGTGTTTAAGATTACTTGATTCCATTTTTTACACAAAATTTGATGCACGTTCTTTGCTCTAATTTTTATAATAATTGAAAATCGTCAAGCACACCAAAACACTTCTAACTTTCAATCTGTCAAAAACAAAGTAAGTATGCTACATACTTGAAACTGTTAACATATGTTCCAAAGCAAAGCAGGTTTTTTCTCTGTATCTTTTTACATAGAACGAATAAACATCTTGCATGCATGCAGTATACCATAAGTATCATCGGTACCATTATTTTATACCAAGTGTACCGGTATAAAGTGAGCGTTTTTTCCATCATTTTTCCCATCTTTTAGGCAATTTATGGATTCCACGCCAATAAAACTGTTCGTCTTTTGAAGCAAACCAAAAAGTCAGCCAATTTTCGACTACCTCGTAGGATTCGAAGTACTGCTCATCTAATGCGTGTCTAATCGATGAAAACAAATGGTAGTCGGAAGAAGCCAAATCTGGTGAATACGGCGGGTGGAGTAGCAGCTCCCAGCCAAGTGCTTTAGTTGTATACTGAACCAGTTTTGCTTTGTATGCAGGTGCATTGTCATGGAGCAAAATTACCTTACGGTGTCTTCCGGCCTATTCTGGTCGTTTTTCGATCAATGCATGGTTCAAATTAATCATTTGTTGTCGGTATCGATCTGTATTAACGGTTTCACCAGGTTTTAGGAGCGCATGGTACACCACACCTTTCTGGTCCCAACAGACACACAGCATTGTCTTCTTGCCGAATCAATCTGGTTTTGAAGTCGAAATTAATGGTTGCCCCGGACTAACCCATGATTTTTTCCGTTAGGATTCTGAAAATAAATTCATTTTTCATCGCCAGTAACAATTCGATGCAAAATTGATTTTTTATCATGTCTTTGAAGCAAAATTTCACAAGTGGTTTTTCAGTTTTCCATCTGTCTTTCATTTAATGCATGTGGCACCCATTTTGCAGACTATTGGATCTTTCCCATAGCTTTTAAACGATCAGAAATCGTTTGTTGTGCAACATTTAACATTTCTGCCATTTGTTTCTGACTCAAAGTGTCATCTTCATTCAATATTGTTTGCAATTTGGCGTCTTCAAACTTTTTTGGTGGTCTTCCACGTCATCAAAATCGTTATCTCGGAAACCATATTTTACGTGTTGCTTCTGATAGAGCATGATCACCATGCTATATGCCTCGACAACCATTCGATGCAACTCTGCAGCACTTTTCTTCAAATGAAAACAAAAAATAATGCTTTCCGCAAGTCATCATTTATGTAAAAATATGATGTTGTTTCCTCAATGACTTGGTGTATACTAAATATGTTTGACAGGTGTTATAGCAACCAAACCAAAAAAAAAAAAAAAAAAAAAAAAAAAAAAAAAAAAAAAAAAAAAAAAAAATTAAGGCCCGTTCACAACAAATGTTCCCTATCGAGACATTTGTATCTTGACGTTCACTTCACACCGGTACACCTAGTAGACTCCCAGAGGAAGTTCATATGGAGAGTCCTATGTAAATGCTACGCATAAACGTGCAAAATGCTGTGGATGACAAAGAAATCAAATGGACAGTTGAACCAGAAAAGCGTTTTAAATAATTCGTCCTAAGTCAACTCGTAAGCTTTAATTATTCAAATTTTTTTCAGAGAACTAAGCATTGCTGGACAGGAAGTTGAGAAAGCTGATAATTTCCTTATGCTTTGTTATATGATTGCAATATGTGGAAGGCAACAGTTATACACTCCAAAGCTGCAGACCTTACTAAATAAATATATTCGCTTCATTCTAAAAGTTCTTTAGCCAAAAAGTATCATATAATCGTAGAACCACCTCAACATGAGAACATGAACATGGGATATTACCTCGCTAATCGGATGAAGAGTATCAAATCGATGTTAGGATTAGAGATCTGTTCGGTTTTACAAGACTAACTCTTAAGAAATATGAGAACAATTTAAATGAGCCAGAAATGAATTCATCGTTTAACTTTCTTAACCGCATGGAATTCCAATAGGACAAAAACTGATACAAAACGTACTACAGCGTCCCAAAGTACTAGGTGGCGCAAAAGTCATAATTTTTAATGATTCTTGTAAATGGCGGCAAATGTCAGTTCTCCTTCGACATTTGTGAATTAACAGATAAAAAATACACGTCAACAAGATATGAATCGTTATACTTTTAAAGAACGCGGAATAATTGTAACGATTTTCCCGGCCGTCCGATACCAACTGGGCAAACACTACGACGTTTAACCGCTCGCCTAGAAAAGTATGGAACAACACGAGATGCTGCCTGGTATGACAAGTCCCTTACAAAGTGCATCAGCTCTTAACTATTGACCGTCAAGCGTCTGTAACCTACGCAAGACAAGGAGACAACTTTTTATCGAAAATTCATCTCTGTGGATATGTGAATGAACAAAATTATCGCTTCTGGGGCACCGAAAATACGGGTAATATATAAGTGCCATTACACCCCCTCAAAATTACTGCCTGGTATGTTATTTACGCTGCGGGTGTCATCGGACCTTATTTTTTCGAAAACGCTGCGGGCCAAAAGACTACTGTAGACGGCGAGCGCTACCGAGCCATGCTCAACGACTTTCTCCTTCCTCAGTTGGATGAATTTGGACTGGAGAAAATGTAGTTTCAACAGGATGGAACAACAGCGCATACTGCTCAAGCCACAACCGAAATTCTGAAGGCTTCATTTCCGGATCGCCTAATCTCTTGTTTTGTCGATTTGCACTGGCCTGCAAGATCGCCTTATTTAACACTTCCAGACTTCTTTTTGTGAGGTTTTTTGAAGTCATGAGTCTATGTCAACAAGCCTCAGACCCTTGAAGCGCTCAGAGGAATATCCATCAAGAATGCGAAGACCTATACTATAGATGCGAGAGCATTGTGAACCGTAAGATTAGGATTATCGCAGAGAAAGTTAAAATTGGCCATATTAAGGAGGTTGTTCAGTTTGGCGTAGTTAACCCTATGAAAATCAAAACTGTAAGAATACTCATAGGAAACGGAATTAAGACCATTGTCATACGACAACGTAAGAGAAAGGTGAGGGTGGTAATTAGAAAAAAGATGTCTACTTTCTAAAACAACGCAGTTATATATATGAGTGGCGAAGACTACGTCGAGTTGTCTGCATAGCTTATTTATGATCCCACTTAATTGATACAAACCAGAGTCAGTAAGGCAATCGATGAAAAGATTTTCTTTATTAGAGGTGAGATTTGTTGCAGTAAAGAAGGACTGGTCAGACTGTCCATAGAAGCTTAGGCAAATTAAAATCACCTAAAAAATAACAACGTTCTTGGGATCAGTAGCATTAAAAATATTGTTGGAGATTTATTCACATATATTTATTGCAAAAAACATATTGTAAAATATTTACGAATAAATTTGAATTTGGCACCTAAGTGCCAAAGTTCGCCATCTTTTTTTATTTTGCTTTAACGAAACCATTGTACTAAAACTGTAAATTTATTAAACGAATATCATTGAACTAAAGTTTAACTTAAGAGCTCAGTAAAAAATTTCATTCATTCGCTTGTCGTATATTGAAGTCTCTTGTCGTCGTTTTATTTCTCACTCGGGTTTTATTTGGGCGAAACGTTCAACCAAATTCCTCCGGGTGACAAGTGGAAATAGCTCCACTTCGAACATTTTGGCGCCCAACGTGGGACATCTTTGTTAACAAAGAAACCTAAAATATTGAAGTAATTTTTGAACTGAGTTTGAAAAACGTAAAACAAATCGTGGAACAGTACAAATAATACACATATACAAAGAAAGACTGAACTTTTCGCGCGAAGCTATTCGGTTACGGTAACGGTTTCGGTCCCGGTTTCGGCTTGAAAGTGGAAGTGCAACCAATTGACGTAGGACAGGACAAACCAAGGAGGCCTTCTAGAATTTCGTTGGAGAAGCAGAGGTATAAGTATAAATATCTCACACCAGGTACGTCTTTCGGATTTAATCGAATGTGCGTTGATTCATCTATTTAATTACATATTAATTGGTAACTTGCGAAAAGAAAGCTTAAGATTCTCACTTGGAAAAAAAAATATCATACTAACGCACCTTGGATATAATTTCGCCTGCATTTAATACAATTGAATAATAAAAATAAGTACTAAGTAGATTATCACATATTGCTGTTCGTACTTATCGTACTGTTCGAGGTCGATACATATCGCACATACTTCAATATACAATTATTTAGTCTAATTGTTTCAACCCCTTTTAGCATTGCAACTATCATTCGAGTATCAATAATTTATTCGTCAATATGTCATTAGATTTGGGTGCGGAAAAAATTGAAGATTTAAAACAGCAACGCTCTTCGACAAATGGTAATATATCGCGAATAAAAAATGCAGTCGAAGTCAAATCCCTTTCAGCTACGGAGTTAGAATGTCGTTTAAGGATTCTGGAGTCCTACTTTAAACAAGCGCTGTCGTATCAAACTCAAATTGAGCAAATAGCTCCGGCAGATACAGGCCGTAGTGAACTTGAGGATGTTTATATCTCAACAAAGGCTAAGATTCTTTCACTTTTAGGAAACGGTAGACGTACTAGCGCTGTCGAAACTTCGTTTTCAGTCCTACATACTCACATTAATCATTTGCCAAAGCTTCGCCTGCCAAGGTTTAACGGGAAATACTCGTAAATAAAAAATGTACAAAGTGCGCACATGTTTTAAGTAAGCGATGTCAGTACCTTGAAGCAAGAGACAGCAAACTGCCTAAAGCTGAAACTAGCCAAAGACACCATTTTAAATCTACAAATTTCCATCATGGAAACCAAACGTCGTTAACGATTGCACAGCAGTCTTGTAGTTTTTGTCGGGACAGCAACCATTACTTTTCCGAAATGTTCAACGTTCAGTAAACTATCAGTTATGGATCGCTTTTCAAACGCAAAAAGATTAGGACTTTGTCTGAACTGCCTGGGTAAAGGTCATAGCGTCTCAAGATGCCCTTCTTCGCAAAGGTGCAGGAACTGTAGGCAAGCGCATCATACTCTACTTCACAGACCTCAGCAATCCGAAAATTGATCGAACGACGGAAGGATCTCGCCACCAGTCGTAGTGCACACCGCATCAAAAAAGGAGGATAGTCCGGATGAAGGGCAAGTTATGTTAGCAACAGCTTTAGTCCTAGTAAAAGAATCTTTGGGAGGTTTTCAAGTAGGAAGGGTCTTGCTTGATTCAGGTTCTCAAGTTAACCTCATAAATGAAAAATTCGCAAAATTACTTAATCTTAAAAAACAAAGGAAGAGGATATCTAGTGTTTGTGTTGGAATAGCTGAAACAAAAATCGACTATCAAACCCAAACTATGATTTAATAACTTCGAATTATCTTTAGAGTTCTTGATAACACCATCAATCACAGGATACCAACCCGAAACATCACTTATTGTTACTGACTGGAACCTTCCCAAAAATGTTGAACTTGCAGATGAACAGTTTAATAAGTCGTCGCAAATAGACCTTCTGTTAGGAGCAGAAGCATTCTTTGATCTGCTGCAAGTGGGACAAATTAAACTTAGTCAAGGACTGCCTTCATTACAGAAGACATCTTTAGGTTGGATTGTATTTGATAGATATAAATCCCCGCTAGGTTACAAAAGACAATCTTAAAACCGAAGATAATGCACTCCACGAATATGTAGAAAGGTTCTGGAAACTAGAGGAAGTCGTAGGTCAGAAATTGAATTGGAGCGAAGAGCAAAGGGAGTGTGAGGAACACTTTAAGAAGCATATTAAGGTTGAACCAAGTGGTAGGCTCATGGTACAACTTTCCTTCAAAATCAATCCTGCATGTTTAGGAACTTCGTACGATATAGCTTTTAAACGATTTTTGTCACTAGAAAGGAGATTGTCAAAAGATCAGTGGTTAAGGGCAGAATACTCGAAATTCCTTAAGGAATATATATCGTTAGGACAAATGTCCCTTGTAAAGACTTCTAATTTGGACAAACCACATTATTATTTGCCACATCAGTACGTAACAAAACCGAACAGCGGTTGAACGGAATATTTATGTTTGGTCCTACAATTCAAAACGAGTTGCAGATCACATTGCTCCACTTTTGTCTACATAGATATGCGATTCGGCAGACATTGTTAAGATGTATCGACAAATTCTAATACACCCATCTCATCGGAATTTTCAATATATTCTTTGGAGAGAAAGTGATCAGAACAAACAAAGTTACCAAATACACGGCTTTTCTGACGCCTCTATGAATGTTTATGGCCTATGCTGCTTGTATGTTAGAACAATAGATACTTCTAGTCGTGTATCAGTTAAATTTTTAGTGGCTAAAAGTTCTCTTTTCCTGCAGAGAAAAAGCAGCTCCCACGGCTCGAACTTTGTGGCGCTCATCTCTTATCCAAATTGTGGAAAAAAATCCAGAAAATATGTTAAAACATAGATGTCGCGGTTTATTTTTGGACTGATGCCACAATCGTTTTGCATTGGATCTCAAACTTACTACCTTTGTTGGCAATCGAGTAGCCGAAATACAGGAGAACACCCAAGGTGTATTTTGGAGACACGTGCCCACACATGAAAACCCAGCATATAAAGTAGCATGGGGTTGCACAATATCAAAATTAAAGCAATCTATATGGTTCCAGGGTCCTAAATTCTTGTTACAGAAGCCAGAATCATGGCTTCAGAAGAACTTCTTCTAGAAAAGCGAAAAACAGCATTGACTTGTCATCAAATAGAATCAAACCACGTTTAAGAAGTTATCGAAAAGTACAGTTCATACATAAAGGTACTGCGAATATTTGCGTACGTCTTAAGAGCGATCAGTCGACTGAAAAGGCAAGTGGAGAAAAGTCTGATCTTAACTAGCATTGAGCTCAAAAATGCCCTGCTTCAAATTATTTAGACTATTCAAATAAATAGTTTTCAAGTAGAATTTGAAGCTTTAAGGAGGAAGCGCGAACTAAAAGGTTCCATTAAATGGTTAAATCCATTCGTCGAGGAGTCGAACGGCTAGTCATTCCTTAAGGTAGGAGGACGACTTATACATGCAAACATCCTTGAAGAACGTAAGCACCCATTGCTACTTCCGAAAAACTGCAGTTTTACAACCGTCATAGTAAGGCATCTACACTTGACGAATTACCACACCGGGCCAAAAGTTATTGTAGGACCAGTAAGACAAAGGTTTTGGATAGTCATTGTACGAGACATTGCGCGGCAAGTAATCAGGAATTGCATACATTGTGTCAGATACCGACCAAGATTACTGGAGCAAGTGATGAGCGATTTACCTGCAGAAAGAGTGACCCCATCACGTCCCTTCTCACGTTGTGGAGTAGATTTCTGTAGGCCAATCTAAACATATTATAAAATTCGCAGTAAGGTGCCGTACAAAACGTACGTCTCTGTCTTTGTTTGGTTCGCCTCCAAGGCAGTTCATTTAGAAGCAGTGTCAGACCTTTCTGCTGACGCATTCGTTGCGGCGCTGAGGCGAATGATCGGTCGTTAAGGCTTTCCGCAACACCTTTATTGCGATAAAGCTACTAATTTCATAGGGGCGCAATTTAAACTAGCAGAATTTCGCATATGTTTTATAAACACAGTAGTCAGGAGCTTATATTTAATTTTTGTTCTGAAAGAAATATCAATTTTCATTTTATACCCCCCAGGGCACCCCACTTTGGTGGACTATGGGAATTGGCCGTGAAAACAGCAAAGGGTCATTTATATCGAAGCTTGGGAAGCTCATAATTAACGTTTGAAGAGTCATCAATGGTACTAGTAGAGATCGAGGCAGTCATGAACTCAATGCCACTGACACCACTTTCCTCCGATCCGAACAATATCGAGGCACTCACACCAGCCCACTTCCTTATTGGGCCGTCACTGAAATCGATCCCAGAGCCCGCAGCAGATGTTCTAGACATAAGTTCTCTTCAACGATGACTACGAATCAACGCAGTAAAGGCTCACTTTTAGAAAAGATGGTCGAAAGAGTACATCCAAGTGCTCCAAGGTCGAGGCAAGTGGACCGCATTGCAACCCAACTTAAACATCGGCAACTTGGTCATCGTACATGAAGACAACTTCTTTGGGAAGCTTCAGCAAAGAAGAGAGATCATTAGCCACATCATCGGGAGTCATATATAATTGCTTATGACTCATAAGAGTTTGGCTTATCATGTACCATAGATAGATGTTCTCAATCGAGAGCAGAATCAATGTTTTTCATTCATAAAAAAAATTACAGCCAAAAAACATTGGGTAACAACATTTGTAGTATTAAGTATCCAGTCATTCGCAAAATATAAAAGAAACTCTCACCCATCCTCCATCTAAACGATCATTTATAATTTCAAGTTGTCTTGAACGGTTTGAAATGTGATATTCAAAAAAATTAATATTGGCGTGCAAAAGGCTTCGTTTCATTTATTTTTAATTTTATTAATGATCTCTTCTCACAGGAACGGCAGCGGATTTAAGCTTATCAAATTCCGATATTAACATTACCAACTAGGGAATCACCAACACAGTAGAATTTAATGCTTCCAAAACACCGTCCGGTCTGCTGTCGTTAAAGCGAAATTTAGCCATTATGGACGAAACCATATATGTGTTTCAATGAAGACCTACGTTAAAATGACCACATATTCAATGAGGCCAGAAATGCTGCAAAACGTCACAATATGCTTAGGTTTCCTCAAGAGATGTAAAAAATACTTTACCCCGTCTGATTTGGCGTCAATATGTAAGGCCTCAGTTTGCCCAAATATGAGGTAAAACTCTCACATCGAATCAGATGCTTTTATAACCTCCCTACTGGATAGGATTCAAAATCGTGCCAAGAAACTCATAAGTAATGCTAATACTGCATAGTCAATTGAGAATCTTCAACATCGACGTGGTTTTCTTTGTCTTAGCTTGTTATATTGTTATTTTCACCACCAGTATGGCATCGGCACTACAGCAGCATTTAAAAAGTTCAACCGTAACACCCGTTTCGCTATGAACGTTTATCCTCAAGTCCTTTTAAATATCGGAACGTGTGAACTGACAAGCTTGGCAAAAAGATGTCAGTCTTGAAACCTGCTTATACATATAATAATATGCTTCGGCGACCCAAAAAGCAAACGACAAAAAGGAAGCAAATACGTATTAGACTTTTTTGTTAAAAATTATCTTTTCATCGTGGACATTGATAATAATACCATATGTCATCACCAAATTTACGGCCTCCCTGAGCATATAATCTAAAAGTCAAAATGTTCAACCACATAACATATGTATTTTTGCAAAATTTATACAAATTTTATTTAAAAACTTAATGCCAGAAATGTATTGTTCTTTTTATGTTCTTTTTTTACTTTTTATCTTATCCGTGGGAGTCAGAAACACGTCATAAATGATAACAAAAGACAAAAACCAATTGAATATGACCTTAAGAGGCGGACAGTTTTTTATTCGATGGAATGGTAATGCATAGCAAATCATTTTAACTCATAAACCATTTACGTCGGAGAAAGCAAAGCGATTTTCGAAAAGGAACGCATTCGAAAAAAGCGCCTTTTCTTTGACTTAATAAGATGGCCACAAGCCAAAAAATTAAATTTAGATTTTCTTGGTCGCAAGACTACTTTATACATGAAAACAACAACGATGTAGCAATTGAACGACAAGGTAGTGTTTTCTGCAAGCAAACCATATGTCACACAATAATGCCTGATTTAGTTAAACAACATCTGAATTGACTCCCACCGTTAGTTTAAGTAGATATATCCGTACTCTCGTATGCGGAATTTTTTCGAAAACAAAGATCTGAACTTCAGAAAAACGAATAATTATAAAAATAAATGAGGAGAGAATAACTGATTTCGAAAGAACGATTATTGCAAGAAAATATCTTGAACAAGACATTGATAAGCGATTGTTTGTGACTTTTCGAACACGTTGTTTGCGGGGGAATAGAACTATAATAGACTCTGAACTAATGGACTAAGAACTTGTTCATTGTGTAGTCGCTTTGAATCAGAATTAAAAATCTCTTTCATAATGATGCGTAATCGGTGCAGTGAAAAAGTGTTTACACTTTCATGCTCATACGAACGTAGGCAAAACACTCACCACACAGTAACACTGCCCTTGTCATTCATTCATTCCAACATGCATCGCAGGATATCGCTTATGTTAGGAATATTGTCGTGGCAAAAAGCAGTTTGTTATTATGAGTAACTTTATCACATACAGAGAATATAACACATGGGCTGAAAAGTCCATGCCGTTTCTATGAGAGAGCACCACTTGAATTAAATCCATACCATAAATCAGTTAGTACCAACCTTCAAAAGATACGTGTATAAATTTGACAGCTGTCGGACGATTAGTTCTCGAGATATAGCGTTGTGAGTGAAGCAAGTTTTGTTATTGTGAAAAAAATGGATTCAAAGCAATCTCGTGTGTTGATTTATCATTGCTTTTTGATGGGAAAAAATGCAGCCGATGCAAAGAAATGGCTTGATAAGTGTTACCCGCACTCTACACCAGCCGAACGAACCATTCGCAAGTGGATTGGAAAATTTAAAAGTAGTCATACAAGCACCGAAGATGATGCACGCAGTGGACGTCCAAAAGCGGCTGTTTCAGATGAAAACATCAAAAAAGTCCACGAATGACCATAAAGTGAAGTTGATCGAGATAGCTGAGGCTCTGAAGATATCAAAAGAGCTTGTTGGATATATCATACACGAATATTTTGACATGCGAAAGCTCTGTTCAAAGTGGGTGCCGCGTTTGCTCACAGTCGACCAAAAACAACAACGTGTTGATGATTCAGAGGAGTGTTTAAAACTGTTCAACAGTAATAAAACCGAATTTTTGCGTCAGTATGTGACAATGGATGTGACACCAGAGTCAAGTCGGCAGTCAGCTGAGTGACGAGCAGGCGACGAACCTCGTCCAAAACGACCAAAAACTCAACAGTCGGCTGGCAAGATTATGGCATCCGTATTTTGGGATACACATAAAATAAGTTTCATCGACTATCTCCAAAAGGGGCAGACTATCAACAGCGACTATTACATTGCGTTGTTGGAGCGTTTCAAGGACGAAATCGCAGAAAAGCGGCCACATTTGAAGAAAAAGAAAGTGCTGTTTCATCAAGACAATGCACCGTGTCACAAGTCGATGAAAATGATGGCAAAATTGAATGAATTCTGCTACGAATTGCTTCCCCACCCACCGTATTCTCCAGATTTGGCCCTCAGTGACTATTTCCTGTTCGTGTTTTACTATAAAACGGCACTGACTTTTCAACTCATGTGTTAAGCAGCCCCAACGCAGACTCAGTTGCTAAGAAGTTCTCATCTTTTCAGTAAAAAAAAGGTAAGTTCAACATGTTTGAGCAAGGAGTTGTTTGAGCATTTGAGTTCTTATGATTACCAAAAATAAAAAATAAACAAACAATTCAGAGGCGCTTTAAGTGGGTATTCTAGACTACAAATTTGAAAAAAATAAAAAATAAAAAATAAAAAATAAAAAATAAAAAAAATAAATAAATCCTAAGTTTTGACATTCAAGAATATGAACTAAAAGGATTTTTCAAATTTTCAATTATTTTATGAGTTACAGCCATTTTTGTGACGCGGCGTCTGGCCCGATCTGACCGGAACAATTGAACGCGTTTTTCTCGAAACTACTTTTTTCGAGTTGGCGTGCACGATATTTCAAGTTCTAATGAACCGATTTATTTAAAATTTAATGTCTCAAGCACGATTAATTTATAATTTAATTTAATTTTCAATCAAATTTTTAATTTTACTATTTTTAAAAAATTCGGGATTGTTAAAAAAACATGAAAAAAAAAATCAAACGGCCGCCATTTTGTGAAATTTTATTTTTGACTTTTCTACGGTTCGGGCTATAGCGTCATCTATACTAATTAAGAATCCGTTTGGCTTTTTTGCTTTAGATGACTAGAAGGGTTGAAATCATGCACGTCAGGACACCTTTTTTTGGACCCCCACTTTACCAGCTCATATATATTTTTATATATCAATAAATGATAAAAAAAATGATTAGTAAAAATATTTTTTATTTCGTTGGTACAGAGCTTCAAAAACCGCGCGAAATTCATGCTTCTAGACTAGAATAGTCCCTTAATGGAAAACCAGTTCAGCTTCGGACTTTCTCCTAACCCAAATGCATTAAATGGTACAGGAGTATCTAAGACAGTAGTTGATTGACGTTCCTATAAGGTTTGATTATGTTTTGACTGTACAACAATCACCGGCTATAAACCTGCACATGATAGCACTCAGCGTATCAGATTATGCCAATACAAACCGCTTAAAACGATAGCATACACGATTCCAAATCAACAAACGATTAACCAAATTAACAATATTGCGATCAATGAAAAGCAGGCTATGAGAAAATATGACGTAGAAAAACTGCAAGTGCAGAAAGCTGACAAAACCTAACTGCGTATTCGAAAATTATTTTATGATTTCTACTCGGCTAATGAAAATCCTTAATACCAGAAGTAGCTAGTCCAATAGAATATCAAAAATGCCACAAAAGATCTTCGGAAAGCACCTGACGACCACCATTACGAAAATTCTAGTTCAAGAACTATAAAACTTTACAACGAGCCAAATAATAAGAGCTTAAAGATGGGCTGGCAAAATGGTCGAAAGCTAATCGAGAACTCTAACAAATTACTTTATATAGCGTGATTCATGGTGAGGTTTGATTTATAATGTAAAATAAAACACATAAATTTGAAAGTGAATTTGAAATTTTTTGTATCGGTTAAAAGAAAAATTTATGGCATTTACTTTTCGAAAATGATGTCATGTAAATGTTGGCCACGACTACATCTGAGGTGGTTCATTCGGAAGGTCCAATTTTGGGCGACTCGTTCGAGCATAGCAACTGGTATCTCGCGGATAACACGAGTAATGTTGGCTTTCAAAGCGTCAATCGTAGCTGGCTCATTCCTGAAGATCTGAGACTTTACATATCTCCAGAGAAAATAGTTCAAAGGTGTGATATCGCACGATCTAGGCGGCCAATTTACCGTGGTTTCTCAACAAGTCCATTGTTTTACGTGCTGTATAGCTCGTAGCACAGTCTTGTTGAAACCAGAGCTCACCGAGACCATGTGCTCGAATTTAGGAAGCACATAGTCCGTTAACATGGCGCAATAACGGTTACCATTGACGGTAACATTCTGATTTGCATCTTTTTTGAAGAAATATGGACCAATGATTTCACCAGCCCATAAACCACACCATACCGTTGTTTTCAATGGATGTAATGGTAGCTTTTGGTACACTTCGGCTTGCTCATTAGCCCAAATACGGCAATTTTGTTTATTAACTAATCCATTGAGCCAGAAATGGGCTTCATAATTGAACAAAATTTAACGATAAAACACCAGATTTTCATTGAGTTTTTCCAGAGCCCATTCACTGAAAATATGCAGCAAATTCAAGTCGCCTGGCTTCAATTCTCGCACAAGTTGAATTTTGTACGCTTTTAGGCCGAGATCCTCACAAAAAATACGCCAGGTTGTCGAATACGCCAAGAAAAGCTGCTGAGAACGACGACGAATCGATTCGTCACGGTCGCGTACACTCTCATTTACAGCTGCTATAGTCTCTTCACCACGTGCTGGATGTGGTCTAACATCCAACCACATAAGTGGTTTCAGTAGGTCGATTATGCGCACCGTAAGTTCCTCGAATCGCACGAAAAAAACATTTATCACAGAACGCTGATTTTCGTAAAATAGCTGAACAATTTGGAGACGCTATTGTGGTGTGAGTCTTTCCATGATGACTTGCCAAACGATACTGAACAAAAATGACAAAGCAGTTTGATAAGCGTCACGCGTGATCTGTCAAGAAATGACTATTGAAAATCAAACCTCACGATGAATTTATTGTGGCCACCACGATTTGTTATTTTTAAAGTTCTATACCTCTAAAATCAAGAAAAATGGTCATAGTCTAAACAATATATAAACCAGTTCTTCTTCCATTGCAGGTGATAAGCAATAGGGTACATATTCTGAGTCCTGGAACAATACCTTTAATTGTTGCTTCTTCTACTTTTTTTCATTTTTTGTGTCTTTCAAGTCGCACTTTATCGGTATTGCTTTTTTTTTTAAATGGTCCATGAATGAAGGACTTGGCTTCTCATCTCATTGTTCCAACACTGTCTATACGTAACAAAGCACCACCCTTCAATTTTTCATCGAAGTGTTTCCACATACCTTGTTTTTATCTCCTTGAAAATTTTGGAAGAATTCTGGCAAATTTATAGCTTTAATTTGTGCCAGTTTATTTTCTCAACTGATGACTTTTTTCCGATATTCATTTGGTTACAGCTAGTTGCATATGTCCTTAGAATCGGTGGTGAAAATTTCTGTGTAGTTCGGTGTTCCTCAAACAGCAATTGGATGGGGATTTAACAAAGCATACCTTTCTGATTCTAAGCAACCGCTGTTATGTTTACCTTATATGATAAGATCAACTCGTCACTCAAAAATCACACTGAACAAAGGACTTAGCCTGTTAGCTAAGTTTGAGTTCTGTACGAAGAGCAACAATCTAAGAAAACCATTTGGTTTCATCTGTGAGGAGAGTAAATGGAGAATACATAACCATAAACTTAAGGAAATATTTTTCTATATCAAAATCAGTGAAATCAAGAATATAGACGACAATGCTCCAACTCAAAGCCTAAAAGACTATTCAAATTACAACGTGTACAGTACAGTACAGTGTACAGGGAAACAGCTGGGTCTCCGATATATTAAGGGCCACTTTCCTACGATAATTAAAGAAGAAAAACACAATAGATAAAGGAGGACAAATTCAAGGTCGAACAATTTCAAACGCACAAAATGGATTCCAATTGTGGAAAATGCACAAAAAATAGTTGTTGTCGAGATTCTTTAAACAGTCCAACGGTGAAGAAATGGTTACAAGAAAAAAAAAAGAAAAAAAAAAAACGGAGCGTTCGCTTATTTCAAAGGAAGGAGCTTCAAAACTAAATAAATAAGTATACCTTCAAAGTAACCCAATTATTTACTGTGAAGAAACGAGTACACATTTCAATGCATAATTTTATCAGATGCGATCATTTATATTCGGATATCTCAGTACAAACTAATTCCATATAACTTCCTGCACTTACTTATCTTATCTGCTATCTATGTTTGTCTCATTTTGAATAAGCTCCATTGATAACAGCAAAATCAACAAAATAAACAAACAAACCAAGAAAGTGAAAATCCTCAAATATGATACTACACTCGTACACTTAATTGCATTTTTCTCGCCTTCATCTGCGTGTTTGCGACGGTTCCATGGTTACACGATTCTCAGCTAGGTTGAGCCAAAAATAATCAACACTCAATAGTTCATGTGAGCCAACAGAGAGGACCACGTTTTGCTTTCGAAACTATAGAAAAGTAGAAAAGCACTAGGAAGGGAGCAACGGCCAAAATCACATACTCGATGACAACGAAATGTAGAAAAGTTCTACTTATACTAGCTGGCTGGCTGGCTGGTTGGCACTCCTCCTACCCTCTGGACTGAACCATTTCTCGTCAGTCTTGTGTGCGGTAAAAAGACTATTCTTTAAATAAATCCGAGCCAAATTTTCATTTATGACTATAAATAATAGAAATACAATTTTGATTTCCTCTACACTCTACTCCACACGTTTTATTTCGTTATTTCGTCGTTATCGTCTTTTGTTCCTTATTCTTCGTCTGTTCGTTTTTTTTTTTTTTGTTTTTTTTTTATATAATTCAGTGGAAGAGCTTTTCTTTTACCAAAACGGAGAAAATAGAAGTTAGATACTACGACATTTGCTAAATTAATAAGCACAAATAGTTTTGCATATATCAGAATAATTTAAATTGAACGGTTTTTTGGAATTTCACCTCTTTTCCTCTTTTTATCCTTTCGTTTGCGCGGTTGTACATCGCCTGACATTTTTCACACTACAAATCACTTTTTTTTTTTAAAGGAGCGCGTAAAATAGTTAATTGGATTTTTATTTCGTTTTGATATTGCGACACTTTTTTGGTATCTTTATACGGTTTTCATCTCAGGGGGAGAGAAATTAAAAATAAACTTCTTCCCGGACCGGAATGCAATCAACCCGCCCACCGAAACCAGAGATTCTGCTGCTGATGCCGCCTTTGCTCGCGATTTGTTGGTGCGGAACAATTACAGAACAAATGACAGTTGCCCTTGTTGTTGCTTTTCGGCATTCTGACAGTTTTCATATGGTTTTGACAACAAGTTGAAAGATACGTAACGTTGTACTAGATTGGGGAGCTAATGGAGCGTCCATGCAACTTACAGGGTGCTAGCTAAATATTTCTGATATTCTGACCCAATTCGCTAATTGGAGAATTTTATTGCGAAACAACTGCTTTCCAAATTCTCTAATTTAGTAATTGGATAAATGGTAATGTAAATTTTCTTTTTGGGTCGCCTCACCAATTTTCATATACAGCTTTATTACCAATAAGGTCCGTTCCCGAGGGATTTTTGTAACAATTCGTTAACTAGGATTTTTTGCTAAAGTTTCAGGACAAGATGTAAATCTTCTTTTAAGCCCAAGCCTTCTTGCATGCTTGCCTTTAAAAAAGGGGCCAGTTAAATAGGTAGAGTGGTCCCAACCTAGGTGAAGGTTGAACTGCTCTGCCTTCTCCCTAATAGATGATCGCATTGCATTGAAGGGCCGATTTTTATTTCTAGAATTTAATGAGACTAAAACAAAGGACTTGATAGCGGCCTAACTATCCGAAAAGTTAAGGATATCGTTTGCAGATATCACGTTTTTTTTCAGTCATGACAGAGATACTTTAAATTTCAAAATTTCCGTCTGGAACTCGCTACAGAGATTTGGAAAAACTGAAGGAGAGGCATAGATTTAGATTGTATGAGAAAACACGTTCACCATCACTGCTATCAGTTCTAGGTCCATCTTTTTAGAAGTGGATTGACTTGTCATCCATGAAAGCATCTTCCTCCCAGAAGAATCTAGAGACAAAACTTACTTGAAAGTCTTTGTCAAACCAAAGTTCGGGTATAGTGTAATCAATGTTCTCTGCTATATTCTCTCCAAATAAATTATTTGCCCACTGTGTAGTTGCCTTAAGGTGAAAGCAGCTACTTGCGTTCTCCTCTTTGTCCATGCCAAATCATCTTTTGAGTTAATTTAAACGATTTTTACGAATTTAATTGATTTGACGTTTTTTACAATTTAATTAAAATTAAATTACAATTACAATACAACTTATAACAGGACTTTCTACAAATTTGTAGAAATAGAAGATCTATTATGTCAATATTACAATTTTTGCTTAAAAAATACAAATATATAAAACCATACATTCACTTATATTTTGTTTCTGAAAAAATTAGGAGAAAAAAAGAGAAAAGAAGAAAACTTTTATGTCACTTTTGTGCTCCTGAGTACAAAAAAAAAAAAAAATAAACCCAAACGAAAACGCAGTAATGGTGTTTTCGATTGTTTTCTCTCCGGTAGTTGGACAATTTGGACTCCAAGGCAACACAAAAAACTTCTCCCAAAACAAAAATCGGGTTTGACACACAATACTATCTTACGTTTATATTAACATGGTCTTGTGCATTCTGACATAAAATCCAGAAGAGAAATTTTGCTTCCAAACTGAAAACCAAAAGTTAAATTTTGTGACTGAGCGGAATGATAATGAAACAGTTTCATGTTTTTTTTTTTTTCAGAAGGCATAAAGGAGGCTTTTGTTGGACAATCTAAATCAACATACGATTCAAACAAGGTTACCTTAAAATATTTTCCATATTTAACATATATTTAAATCTAAATATGAATGTCGCTTCACGTCTCAGTATCAATAGTACTCCTCAAATGCTTTCGATTATCTTAAAAGACACCATCTGGTGACTGAGTCAACTGGCGTTTATCAATTATTTTCGAAAACTTAACGTACCACGTAAAGCCCACGATAATTTGATATAAACTTCATATTAGTTCCTACTATAGTATGAATATTAAGTATGACTGCAAAATGGCCAACCTTATAACGTTTGTCTTCCTTATTGTTTTTAACAAATTAAACAAATTATACTCCCTGAAATTATCAATTCTATTCAATGCATCCAATCAAATGCATTGACACAAATCACGGCAAGTATCTGTAGCCATCATCTGTACTAGGTGAATTCTTCGTGGTACTATGAATAGAGTAATCATTCAACCCGCAACAACTTATATGACCAATTGGCATGATTTACAAGTTCGGCGAGTTTCTTCAGCATAGCTTTTATCACCCGATAGCTATTCTTTTTAAACAACAACAAAATTCTCATTTTCTGTCAAAATAGAAGATCCCGGTGTCATCAAAAATGTGAATTTCACACATATTTTGCTCGATTTAATCACCGATTAGTCTTTTTTATTTGTCCATTTGCCTGGGCGACAGCTATTTTCATATGATACACGATTCTGATCTCAAATTCAAAATAGGTAAAACGCGCACCCATATCTAACACAATTCGGTTTTGTCGGCTGTAATATCGGAAATAATATAGAAATAGAAGACCTTGTCGGGTATAATTTCATAAACTTCGTAAATAAATCCACCACACCTAAAATATGTATTCATTTTGAACCTATAGACGGTAAAGGACCACAGTTACCACATGAATTTTTTTTGTGTACGGTGACTCTACACAATATTCACTCACCTACTCATATCTAAAGGAAAAAGGAATAAAACAATAACTAACATTCTAATTGCTTCAGTATTTTGTTGGTCCTCCCCTTATTTCCTATAACGTGTTTTAGTCGAGTTGAAACAGAATTAACTAAATTTTAGGTAACATCTGGCGTTATTTTCTCCCATTCTCTTTTAGATCTGCTTTGTTACGAACTGTATGCTGCTTTATGTGTTTCTCCAGGATATTTTAAACACTTTGTTGAAGTTTGATCCTAATGTAATGTGTATGTAATATTTGTAGTCCAATACACCATCTAAAAAATGCAAATTACCAACAACTTTTTGCACTCATACAACCGATACTACTACTGAACCTGGCCCCATTATTAAAAGTTTACTCTAGGATGTTCGTCTTCTAATTAATCTGTCGCCAAACCATACATCCACCGTCTGATCAAAAAATATCTATCTATATCTGTAAATATAAAATTGTCCCAAAACGCATTTGGTTCATTTTTAAAGGATTTTGCAAATAAAAACCTTTCCCCTTTGTTGTTGTTGTTGCTTACAAAATGTTTTTTTCTGGATACTTTACCATGATAACCCACTTCATAGAGTACGAGTACATTTCGGACTGTATTCACACTAGTTTGCTTTATCGACTTATTTCTTATTGAGTTTGAATTACTTGACTATACGAGTTTTCTCGTCGTTTTTTCTGTCAGATGAATAAAATCTGAATTCCGTTTTCTATTTTTTTAAAGCTTTCTTTGCTATTTTCCTTGACCACCCAATTTTATTTTAATATCCATCTGCTTTGAAATATAAAGGTAAGCGAATAACATAATGCATTTAAGGCACTTTTATCCTTTTGTCAAACTTTTTATGCGCTAACTTTTTCATGAATCAATGGTACAACGAACTTTCGTTCGTCTCTTTTACCCTAAGTACAAGCGATCACTAAGCAAAAATATTTAATTTCCTCAATTTCCATACGATCTTACAAATCCTTAATTATTTCATCGCGTTTCCGAGCGGCTTGAATTTAAAAGTCGAAATCGTCCGCATCCCAAACTAAATCAATCTGACATCTGCTCGTAAACGCTTTGATATAAGATACTATATACCTACCACTACAATGCTGAATCTTATAATAGTAATTTTCCAACTCTAATGCCCACCGGGCAATTCGTTTATTAACCTATTTCTTCTCCGACGTCGCCCTAAATGAGCTATAATCCGTCTAAATTAAGGAAGTTATCCCTACTAAATACACCCGGTGGCGTCTCAAGCCATATATGTAAGTATGCATCTATAATAGAAAGCGTCATCAAAACGATGATAACTAGTTTCGGCAGCGGAAGTATGATATGATAGTATTCGAAAATTTCCCATCATATTGTCATTGAACCAGAATGGCATTAAAACAAATTGAACTAGCAAATAAAAACATTCCGGCACTGTTTATCGAAACTAAAGTCGACATTTTTTAGCAAATTTTGTAGCGACTTAACTATTCAGAAAAAAAGAAGGCAATACAAAATGACAATTACATATTTCTGATTGGTCGGCACCAGATATATCTTAATAGCAGCAATATGATATTCACTCGGGGGAATACCATATGATGAAACGGCATATTCTAAATATTCAAGCTCGGTATAACAAAACTTACATAAAGCAAGACTTTACTTAACATCAAATGACAGTTTTTATGATCCCGGTTACCATATCACCATAATTAAATTTGTTCAAAAGAATCAACAACTACACCAAACGAACACACCTCGGAACGCTTCACCAAACCTTACGAATTACATGCTCTCCAAGCAAACAGAACCCTTGGCGTTTTCGAACATCTATCATAGACAACAACAAATTCATGAAACATTCTACAAACCAGACCTTTCGTGCTCCATATCGAGTTTTCTAAAAAGCAATCATTCCACCCCGAAACATAAAACAATAATTTTTGGTCATTTTCCTGTTCAAAAAAAAACATTTCTACTCCCAAATTGCATTGCTCAAAGTTTACAAATTCAAATTTAATCATTTGTGAATAGATCTCTAATATCTTCGGCATCAAATTCTCATTTATAAATCGTGAAATTTCCAATTTTTCTCTTCATCGAAAATCACTGGGAAAATTCGCACTCAAAAAAAAAAAAAAAAAAGGAGAAAAAATGACATTGCTGTCAGAAGTCATGAGCAGCAGCACCAGCAGCAAGAGTAGAAACACCAACAGCAGCAGCTGTGTAGACATTTTGTGGAGTTGTGCTCGCAATTGAGCTGCGATTTGGCCGATTTTTTTTTTTCGAATTTTTGTGTTCCGTGCGTTTCGGGTTTTCTTTCCATCGGAGCGAAAAGAGTTAAAAAATTGTATAAAAGACTGTTTAATTGATTTTTCCAAATTGAAGTGCGTGAACTGTTTAATTTGTGTGTTTCATTTTATTTTATTTTATTTTATTTTTTCTTAAGAAGAAGGAACTTTAAATTTTACACAGTCCAGTGAAGAAAAAGTACTTTTCTTTGGGTTAAAAATTATTGTTATTGGGATTTGGATTTGTTGAGATGGCAGAGTCGCCAGATGTGGATTTTCGCACAGACTTTAGTCCAACGTATCCGGAAGTGCAATGTCCATCGACACCAGGACCGCAGCTCAATATAAAATCACCGGAATCGAACACTTCGAGTAGTTCCGAGGAGACTGAATTGGCACGAGGTGATGGTGCGTTTTCTCCACCACCGAATTGTGCAATTTGCCTGGGACGATGTAAGAATAAGTGCTTCACCGATTCGTGTAAGCATCAGTTTTGTTTTAAGTGCTTATTGGAGTGGAGTAAGGTATTAAGAGATGCCGTAGAGAGTATATAACAATGGATTTGAACTGATTTGTTATTTTTTTTTTTTTTTTTTTTTTTTAGGTGAAACCCGAGTGTCCATTGTGCAAGCAAACATTTAAAGCAATCATCCATAATGTTAAGTCTAAAGATCAGTTTGAAGAGTATTTGGTGCAGCAACCGGTGCCGGTTTCCTCAAATCCAGAAAATTTTCCGCCCTTTACGGCGCACATGCATCCGCGATTACCTTTGATCCATGATGGACGAGTGAACTTTTACATGGAGGATCCATCGATGTAGGGAAGAGTCCGTATCTCCGGAATTTCATATTCACAATCTCTTCTCTTTGTAGAAATACGTTGGATCTGACGGGGACGTCGTCGTCGACCTCGAATATCAATCAGGAGACACATCGGTCTGTGGGCTATAGGCGAATGTTACCAGGGCCAGCTCAATTGCTGGATATGTATAGTCAGGAAACTATACAAGGTGAAACAGGGAGTGGCAGTCTAAGTCAACTGTGGCGGCGATATGTTTATGACCGAAAATTGTACGCTCTGCCAGTGCCCGATGTTACTGGAAGGCTACGAGAGAGTAGTGACAGATATTACAGGTGAGTGAAAGGGTTTGTTGTGCGGGTTCTCTTTATATTGGTTGATAAAAACCCGGGAATAATTTTATTAAATCATTTGAAAAGAGGAACTCATAAGTTAGTTGCATTGGAAGTGCAATTTCAAGCAACGACACGTGCTGATTTACATAGATTGCAAGTTCAGTTGTAAAAGGCGTTGCATTGCTTAATAGATAGGGTTCTTCCCAATAGTATTTGTGGTTGCAAACGATTTTGTTTCTGATTTCACTTCAAAACTTGTTGGCTTGACAAACTGTTTTCTGCAAAAGAGAAGCATACAAAAGCAATTGGAACAGATGTAGCAATACATTGCCTTTAAATAGGTATTGAATCGTCACTGTGCAGGGAGCAGGGAAGTGCCTTCGATGTCGGATAACATAAGCTGACATTGTTTAAAGCAATAAAAGTTTAATATAGGAGAAATGTCAGAAACCATTAACCAAATGCTTTTGTTGGGAAGCAAGGAGCGTATTTCAATCAATTTCTATCCTGAGCTTGTGCAGCTAGCTCGTTGCAGTTTCAGACTAGATTGTCGGGACCCCAATTCATCTTCAAAAGCGGTCCTCGTCTGTTATGTCATTTCTTTGGTTTAGATTTAACAAGTGCTTAAGGAAGTGCACCAGCATCCATGCGGCAGATATGTCGTAACCATCTCAAACGCTGCTAAAAATGAGGCTAAAAACTCCATGTCGTCCTGAGACTTCTGACATTAGAAGGTCTCTATGTCTTGTCAGTATTGTTGTTTTTGGGACCAGATAAGGCTATTTCGACTGTAGAAGTGTTCCCTATAGGTTTGCTTGGCTGTGTCAACATGTTTCTTTTCGGATTTAGTATGCCTGGTTTGTTCCTTGTTTTCGTTTAGTACATCTTCTAAACATGATCTGAACTGGGTCCCTATATTTGATTTTTATTTTGCTGCATTTGCTTGCCAAAATTGTCGTGTAGGTTCACATTTTCGGACATTGTGCATAGCTTACGTTGAATATCTTATCTTATGGGAAAGCGTGCTGGCATATGAGGCTAATGTTGGCAAATTTAGTCTCGATACGAATTTTCACGAGTCACTAGTGGCACTTCCTTTTCAATATATGCTACTTCCGTTCTGTCGGGGCTTCACGGACGGCTCCAAAACCAATATAGGATTTGGCGCTGTTGTATTTCTGAAGGACGACAACGTTAGATTTCACTTCACATTAGGAAAGCTTGCATCTGTCTTCCAAGCAGAAGTTTACGCAATCCTGATGACAGTGACTTTATTGCGGAGACCCGGTGGAGGTGGCTAAGCATTTGCATCTGCAGCGCCATCCAAGCTGCGCTTAGAGCCTTGCTGAATCCTCTTATGACCTCGAAGCTAGTTCGAGAATGCAAAAGATCACTGAACGCAGTCAAAAGGCTAAATTTAGTTACCCTTATCTGGGTCCCAGATCACAATGGGATCATACGAAATGAAATCGCCGACGAACTTGCCAGGCACGGTTCAGAGGAGAGTTTTTCAGGAAACGAACGTACTTTGGGTCTGCCTGCGGCCTCGGTTAAGGCTTCCATTGACAGTTAAGTTTCACACGGGCACAACTGCAGATGGTACAGCTCCGCGGGATGTAGGCAGACTAAGAACCAAGGGTGGTTCGAATAATTAAATTTTATCAAAAAATTCGGATAATCGAACACATAAGCGAATCGAGTAAAAGTCAGCTGTGTAGTCGGTCCCCAAATGTCATGTAATTGAAACCAAAGAAACATACCACCTTGATCAAAAAAATTTCGGAATTTATTCAGAAAATTAAATATACAAGTTTATTCATCTAAATCTATATTGTTCCCTTCAAAGTAATCCCCATCGACTGGAACACACTTATGCCAGCGCTTGATCCAATCCTTGAAACATTTTTTATATTCAGTTTTCGATATGTCCATCAGTACTTTCTGCGATTTTTGAATTACTTCCTCCCGGCTGCTGAAACGCATTCCCCGTAGTGGTTTTTTAACTCGATTGAACAGAAAGAAGTCACAGGGAGCCAAATCAGGTGAATTCGTTGGTTGTTGGATGGTATTAGTTGCATTTTTCGTCAAAAAATTACGAATAATGATGGCACCGTGTGGCGGTGGGCTATCGTGGTGCAAAATCCACGAATTTTTTGCCTACAATTCTTGTCTCTTTTGGCAAATTGCTTTACGCAAACTTCTCATAACGCCCAAATAATACTCTTTATTTACTGTCTAGCCTTCTGAAAAAAATTCATGATGCACTACACCGTTGTAATCCATAAAAACCGTGAGCATTGCTCTCTTTTTTGACTGAAAACGACGTGGTTTTTTTTTTGGTCATGGCTCATTTGGTGAACGCCATTCACTTGCCTGATGTCTGGAATGCGTGTCGTACTCATAAACCC
The DNA here is from genome assembly GCA_907269105.1 of Volucella inanis. Classification (NCBI taxonomy): domain Eukaryota; kingdom Metazoa; phylum Arthropoda; class Insecta; order Diptera; family Syrphidae; genus Volucella; species Volucella inanis. The sequence goes on along the minus strand of OU026155.1, from coordinate 86,806,303 downwards.
AAGTCTCGTCTCCAGTTATGATCGTTTTGATGAATATGGGATAGGATTCAGCCTCGCAAATGATCCCTTTTTCGACGTCAACACGGTCTCTTTTTTGCATGAAATTGAGGTCTTTTGGCACCAACTTTGCTGCTACACGACGGAACCTCAATTCATTAACCAAAATGTCGTGGACGAATCCATAGGCAATGTTCAAGTCCTCTGCTATCTTTCTGATAGTTAATTTGCGGTCATTGACCAACATTTCTTTTACTTTATCAATGTTTTCGTCGGTTTTCATTCCCAACGTTCGTTCACCATTAAATCCGTTTTTTACGCAAAATTTAATACAAGTTCGTTGTTGCAAATTGAAATCCATTTCTGAAATTGTAAGAAATTGCCAGCACACACAGAGATAGATGTACTCTTGGCTACGTAACTTTTGCAAATGTCCAGCTATGACGCTAAGATTTAGAGGGAATGTCAACAGGAAAAAAAAAAAAAAAAACAGAACTCAAATCGGTGCAATGGGAGCGCCACACGGAGGTTATTCCTTTTTTTTATCAATGTCCTATACATATAAAAAAATTAAAAGGATTTCATGTCCGCACTTTATGTAGATAATCATAAATTTTTTTTTAATGGATCACTGCCCGTTGATCTTCCTCCAGGAAGGACAAATGTTCATTGTCGTTAAAAATCTATCATCTACTAGCCACGATATTGCATCATCTTTATCACAATCGCAAAATTCAGGGATTTCCTGGAACATATCAACGATTTCATTTAAATATTTGTTATTGTGCGTGTTAAGCTCTCCATTTTGTTCTCTTCTTTGCAGTTGTAATTTATTCCAAGCTTTTCTTAGATTCTCCTGTGATAGTGTATTCCACGCTTATATATAACAGCAGTCCTTTACATTAAGTTTTTTCGAAAAGGTCACCACACTTTCCTAATCTGCCAACAGCAATCGACGTAGGACTTGCTTTCTGTATACCCTCTTAAGTTTTTCTATAACTCCTGATCCATTGGTTGGAAGATTGCTGTCACGTTTGGTGGTGAAAACATCATTTTAAAATTTTCATCGACGGCATTCAATTTTGGTGCATTATCCAGTATAAGAATAACCTTCCCGGTCTTCTTTTCCTTATCTCTGAACTTTCTCACATTTAGAATGAATTCATTGGTGTACCAATCAGGAAACAGTTCACAATTTATCCAAGCAGTCTTTTGTGATTTGTGGTGAAGTGGAAGACAAGTCACATTTTTGAAACATAGGGGCTTTTTAGCTTTATCATTTAAAGAATGATTTCCTGATGCATTTGCGATTACCATAATCTTTACTCGCTCTTTACTGATCTTAAAACCAGGTGTTGCTGCTTCCTTTTTTGAGGCTAGTGATTTCCGTTGCAGTGATTTCCAGTTTAAACCAGTTTCGGCGGCATTATATAAGTCATCGAGTGAAAAGCCTTCTTTTTTACCAGTGCTGAGAACGTTTCTTTAAATCTTTTAGCGGCAAGCCCATCACTAGATGGCAACTGCCGTATACCATAACCAGATTTAAAGTTCTTCAGCCAATCTGTGCTGGCCTTAAAATCAGGAGGCCCGCCAATTTTTCATTTAATTCTATTGCATATAGATGGACCAGAAATAGGCTTCCCTCCGGATCTTCGTTGCACAAACCACAAACAATTTTTGGTCCGCTGGTTTTTTCATCGTCTTTATTGCATCTTCACTGTCTAGCTCCGACGCAAATTTAAAAATAAAGTCCTTTTGACTTTTAATCTCAGACACTAGATTTTTCAATAAAAACGTTTCGGTTCCTTTTTCTTGTTGACGACAAGATAATAGGCACATACGAGTACGAACTTATGCCTGCGTTAAAGTGGACCGTTAAGTCACTAACACTCCGTTAGTTTTTGTTTTCTCCTTTTAAGATTTAGCTCGAATAATTGACTTTGCGGCTGTTTGAAGTTCGGATAGCTGACGTTCATTTGCTTCCACTGTTACGTTCGGATAACTGACGTTTCGGTTAATTGACGTTCGGATAATCGACGCCCTGCTGTATTGCTGAATCGGCTTTATTTAGAGGAGTTCCTTCGCTGAAGCGTTCGTATGCTCTCTTGTCTTGACTGACTGCAGTGAATCTACATTCAGGAGTTCTACTCCTTTATTAAATGCGCTTGCGACCGGCTATGCCGGAGTCCAGAAGATCAGTTTTATCCTCTTTTTTTTTTATTAACGTTGATATTATAAAGATGTCTTGTCTACTTGTTGATTACATTAAAAGAATTCTAATCGCGTGCTGCCTGCCATTTACCTCCAGATGTTAAAAATGCTAATTTTTTGATAAAAATTTGATTACACCTTTCTAATCAGCTGCTATAAAAGTGGCTTGAATTTTATTTAGCTAGTATATTAGAGAGTTTTTTTCTATTATATTTGTGATGAAATATGCACATATATTTTTACAAATTGCCATTTCATTGGAATAAAACAAAGCATCGTAGAGATGAAACAAACTTAAACACTGCACATTTTAACTGCAATTTATCTAAATTGACTGAAAGCCAATATTGTTTTGAAACACAATGCTTTCATAGATTTTCTGTTCTTTTTCTTTAAAATAAATAATTCACAATATCTAAAATGATCGATGCTTCTTATCATTTTAGAGATTATCCTGCGCAAGTACATCGCCTAATGCCATGGATCAATCGTGATATTGTATGCCTACTGCGCAACACAGAACATGATGTGTCCGCTGTCATGGAACAAATCAACAGTATGCTAGTAACCTACAATATAATATCACCGGCATTTAGACGTCGTCTGCAACCATTCCTTGGCACAAAAACCTCACATTTCATACATGAGCTAAATAACTTTGCTCGCAGTCCATTCGATATGATTGGCTATGATCGTGTTGTTCAATACTCAGCGCATAACGCCGATGAAATAATTATAGAATTTTCATCGACATCATCAGGTGGTTCCGATGTTGAAAGTATTACAAATGATATACATCATGAGGCAAGCACAAGTAGGCGAATAGGCCATCAACAGAGTGCCAATAGTGGTGGTGGTTTTAATCTATATACAACGACATCAACATCGACATCATCACAGGCATCGGCAATTAATCTTTCAACTCATAATCGAGGTGCAAGTAATGAAACAAGAGAAGGAACAACAACTTCCACAATAGAAGTAGTCAATACTCCAACAGTCGAGCGGCCAACAAATATTATTCTATCTTCCACCAGCAGTGATGAATGTGAATTTGTTCTCGAACAAAAGCCACCCCATCTGCGTACACCAGAAATGGTAAGTTTAAATTCAGATTCCGACAGCGATGTGGTTTTTGTACAGGAAACAAAAACCACACCGATGTCGTCAGGAATGGGCAAATGGGACTCCACGCATAGTGCACGAGCTCGTCGGGTGCAACGTAGGCGTGCCAATTCCATGCTAAATAATCAGTCATTTAGTACATCTAATTCTGATACAGATGCATATCAATATGATGATGCTAGTTCAGCCAAAAAAATAAAATTAGACGAACGTGAATCAAGTTCAACTGCAGATCCGACTGCATTAAATACAAATCCATCGCAATCCTTTAATGAACCAGTAACCAAGGTCAAAGAGGAATTTAATCAAGGAGCATCTACATCGACGGGCTTACAAAGTCGTTACCGCAGCACACGGCCAAACATTTTTCGTGTTCGCCACTATAGACATACTGAAACCAGTGATAGCGATGAAATGGAAGACAGTGACACATTAACCTCAGAGCTATATTTAACGTCCGATGGTACCGAATCAAGTTCAGACTCCGACACTTCATGGTCAAAATCTCGACGAAACAGTAACAAGCAATCACTTAAAAGATCCCGCCAGCAAAAAACCAGTGCCAGTAGAAAATCTCGGCGACAATTATCATCTTCGAGAAAATCCAAGCGCAGCAAGCGTTATAAAAACACCAAAAATACTTCCAACAAATCATCTTCGTCGCTGGGGAAAAAGAAAAAATCATCCAAACGTTCCCGAAGGAAATCAACAAAAAAATCTACATCTCACCGCAGAAAACGACAAGTAAAAGAAGAAACAACAACTGAAGAAGAGCAAGAAGAATATGAACACACAATGACTTCATCATGGTCACGTACCTCACCAGAATCATTTGTCCAGCCTCATCGTATTGATGTCGAACATCCGAAGACGCCACCTCAAGACACTAGATCTTCTGCATATTCACCGGCTTCGAATTCCACAACAAGCGATGTTAACGATACAGCCGAAGACGCAAACTCAATCGTTCCGAACATTGCTGACTTGTTGACTTCAATCCAACCTAATCTGCTTCCACCGCCTCTGGAAGCTGATGAAAATTCATACGCAAACCTGGCCATTTACAGCGAAAATGAATAAAGTTCTCTGTCTATTTTTTTTTTTTTTTTGTTTTTTTTGTTTGCGCCGTAAAATTTCAGAAAGGAAAACAAAAACGTTTTGCAGCTTTCTTTGGTCACAGGTTGTTTCTAACTAACGGAAAGAGGTAAACATAAGTTTGTTCAAATTAATTTTAAAATAAACAAAACCTAGCTAAACTGTAAGTGTATTTAAGAATAAAACAAAATAAACTAATAGTAATAATGATCATGCCTCAAGACAAGACTCAATTTATGAAATGCAATATCAGTCGTTTATTGTTACACATTTTTTCTGTCTATAAATCGATCTATAACATGAATTTCTACTCTTTATCTATTTCACAAACTCCAGCCCCGTTTCCGCTCCCTATTTCCATAAAACACCACCCAGAAAAAGGCTGTTTGCATATTTGTATATGTAAAACAAAAGAAAAAAAAATACAAATATATAAACAAAATACGTCTCTTGTTAGCACGACGAGAACCGTTTTATTTTATAAATAAAATAAGAGTCTTTATTAAAATTTAATAATTGTGAGTTTAATTTATCGTATGTCATAATTTTATTGTCCTTTTGTAGATTCCCCAAATGTTGGTAGACTCATAGAATGGAGCTGATTGCATCGTTAGTGTATGAGTTCCTCTTAAATCCTTTCAAGACTCAAGTGGCATAGGGATTCAACGAGGAGTCCTGCAAATTCCATTGCATAGCCTATTTCGCAACGAAGTTATCTTCGCGCCGTAGGGATTGTTCAATTCAGTTTCTCCATAAACTGTTCGCTGGAGATACGATTAATCTTAAAAATTGTCAAGACGTTTCCTACTTATTCTTATTTGGAGAGAAATAATCGCAGCTTGGTTTTTATTTCTTCTGCATACCTTGGAAGGCAGCTTTTTCTTCCCCGATTCTGATGCCCACATTCAGTTTAGTATCATATGACCTAGATATAGAAAGTTGTCTACACTTTCTCGACAATGTTAATTTGTTGTTGAATTACGCCTCACTTTGTCTAGACTTCTAAATTGTTGGCCATTATCATTGTAGTCGAGGTGTTAAAGGTAAAAAGTCATAGCCGATCGAATTCCATTCTTACTTTTCGTCAAAACTGCACGGAGTACATGGGTAACGACCACTAAGAACAGTAACGGTGACATTATACATTCCTAGCTTATTCTACTTTGAACTTCAAAATCGTCCGATACCTTACCATTGCGAAAGACGTGATACTAACTTCCTTTTAATGTTTCCTTGATAATAGCCATTAATTATGTTGGGATGACTTCCGACGTACGGCTGTAGGGATTGCATCTTGATCCAAGGTGCGGGAATCTCAAAATCGATAAATAGCTATGTAGCGAAGACCTCTGTTATGATTCGTAATGTGTTAATGCGGTCGGTGTAAAAGGATCTAATGCAAGGCCTCCAAGTGAATCTAAATGTTACTTAATCCGTTCTAATAGGTCTAATAGGATTTAAGCAATTATCCTAGTTATAGCTTGGGGAACGCATATAACTCTTTTATTTCCACAATCCAACATATTTCCCTTATTTTTCAAGTTTTTTGATGACAATCCTCCCCCATTCCTTTGGAAAATTTTCGTACGCTTTCTATTTAACTTGAAGATGTTAAGGGGTACACCTAGTGTGACAGCCAAAAAAAGGTTTATATTTATACGTAAATAATGAATATACACTGACATTTTCAAAGGAAAAAATTAAATTTTCAGCGGGTTATTCGCTATCTCCCAAGTCACAAAAAAAAGGTCCTCCACTGGTGCAGTGATTGTGGCCTTCACCGTGGCTGAAATCAAAAAAACAAAAAAGAAAATATTGCCTATACAATGACTCACGATTGTGGAAAATATGAAATTGTATTATAATGGTGTACGATGACGAAGAGCCCGAGAACAATAACTCTGGTAGACCCCGTAGCAAACGTAACTTTCTGACCGCTGAGCGGCTACTCTTTAGAAGGCTGTAACTCAAAAACTATTTGAGATATTCATTTGAAATTTAAGTATGTTATTTTAAACGATATAAACTATCGAAATATGAAAAATCAATTTTTTCAAAACTTCACACTAGGTGTGCCCCTTTTTGCTTTAAAAGGGTCATAAGAGTTCGATTTCAAATTACTTTCGTCTAAGAGATTAATGGCTGTATACAAATGTTCTCTCCACCTGAGCTGATACGCGTCACAAAGTTTCAAATTCAAAATTATGAGCTCCTATTAAGCATAGTGTAGTCGTTACCTACCTTGTCATTAAAATCCACCTTCACAATAAAAGTTCCCCCATTAGACTGTGCTTAAGTGGCTATAGAAATTGTTCTTACGATACTCAATCGCGTTTTTGATCAGAGTATAACACTATATGACGGTAATCTTTTATATTCCACTCTGGAATCTAGCTGTTAGTATCCGATCACTGCCAGGGTCTCCAGAATATGATTCGAGTGAATCGAGAAGAGTCTAATTTTAGGGCAACATTAACTATGAAGCAATTAAAATACTCATATATACGAGTTGAGCGGTACTGCATTTGTTACCATATACGCATAAATTTGAAAGATGTTATTTTCTATATGCGTCAAAATAGGGCAGCGTAATGCCTGAAACATTTGTGCAGTAAAATGTGATATTTTATCGCATTAAATTTTAATCTTTTATAACCAAATTTTTTTATCCATTTTATCATATAAACAATTGTTATTTCGCACAAATTTAATTAGGTGTCCCTCCATTTTCAACGATATATTTTTCGAAGAGATTTAAAATCCCACTACCATTTTCATTAAAGGCCGAATGTACTAAATTGTACTAATTTGCAATTCTATTACATCGGGTTTGCAGTAAGATTAGAATTTGCGATCTATTGCAAAAACGCATGAGGTGCAATAAACACGTGTGTTTGCTCCAATAGAAAACAATGTTTTCTAATTTTGCTGCACGAGTTTTATTGCACATATGTTTAACTTTGTCAGTAGAAATTCCAAAGAATTTCCAATTTGAGTTGCAACAAAAAACTTACTCAAAATTCGAAATATTTGACTGACATAATTAAAGAGAGTATTTCATCAACATTTAAATAGAATTAGTAGAGAATTTTAGGAGCTTTACTCCCAGTTAAAGACCCTAGATGAGATTATCAAGGAGAGAGTCAAAATAAATCTAGATATTGATTTATGTTATTTCGGAACTAATGTCATAGTATATTTCCTTAACTACAATGGGCTAGGAGTAAATATATGACACGGAAACGAAACTCACCTCATTCAAATAAATCGTTACAAAAACACCCAATTTCGACCAAAATTTTACCAACCAAATCATTCAAACTGTCGAATATTCAAAAAGTTGCTCTCAAAATAGCTAACTTAGTCAAGATATTCTCTTCATCTCACCATCTATGATCAAACTTTTTCGATCAAATCGTAAAAACACGATATCGGATAACTCTAATCAGATCTCAAACTTCATTTTTCAGAAACGTTCTCCCTCAGTAAATGTTAAAAGCATATTGAACCGGAATACCTGAATAATGTTTATTTTTCAGCAATACGGAAAAAATCTATTCCATTGCCTTTTGACTTTCTCCCTGTAACAACAGCATAATCAATTCCAAACTGGATGGGAATTCTGCTAAAAGATATTTTAGTAGAGGCTCGCCGCTAAATGAATTGCTGATATACTTGGAAGAGGGAGGGAGCAGGGTGATTATATGCAGACGACTTTGCTTTAGCCGTCTCAGGTAAGCATCTTAATACTATCAAAGAACTCCTTCAGCGGCGCTAAAAAATCGTTTTCACTTGACACTCATCAACCGTCTCTGTACATGTTCAGCTCTCTCTTAGAGAAGAAAACTCCAACTAGGAGCCTTTTTCCTCAACGACTTAAACGACCTAAAGAATACTGGCGTTAACAGTCTCCTGCGCTTCATCATAACCTCAAATTGGTTCTATGAGTAAGAGGGTCATAAATCCACGTGGCAGCACAATGGGCCAATAGGCCTATGTCGTGTGCGCTTAGTTCTAATCTTTGTGGTATCTACTAGCTCGCGCACCTTCACTTTCCGGTCAGCCAACACCATTTCATGTATTTTTTTGACATTGTCCTCTGTAACAGCATCGGAGGGCCTGCCGCTGCGGACTTGATCGGTAGTGGAGTTGCGGCCACCACGAAACTATCGAAACCAATATTTGACGGTGTAATCTGACGCAGCATTAGCCCCATAATATTTATCCAACTTTTCTTTTGTTTCCTTCTCCGTTATGCCTCTCAAAAAATAATGTTTTATGAGAGAACGAAAATAATTTTTTTTCCATACTCAACATGTTGCCAAACACGTCAAAAACAATCAGCGGCCAAAACAAAACTAAAGACAGTATCGCGCTGAAATTTGGCATGTCTGCCTAAATATGAACGGACTTCAAGGCACCATAACCTTTTTTGCAGTAGCAGCGCATTCTGGCGGTCAAAGAGGTTACTTTTCACTCCACCTAGTACATTCTGACATAAAATAAAAAAGAAAAACTTTGCTTCTGAAATGAAATCTTGTAACTAAATTTTACTTATTTGGTTGTAAAAAGTGAAACCAGTGTCAATGCAACAGTTTCAGAAGATTTTTTTTCTGTCCGGAGTGCAAAAAGAAAGCTTATATCGGTCAACTGAAAACGTCATGAGAGAGAACATTCAACAGAATATATTGTGAAATATTTGTGTGGGTACAAATGATAGAACTTATTTATATGAAGATAGAAAAATTATATACAAATCGATCGATTTTTTCAACCGCTTTTACTTTACTTTATCTTTTATTATTATCTTGGAAAGGACCACATAAATCGGGAGTGCATCAGCTCCAATGCTACACTGCTTGCCGAGTTAATGACAACGTTCCGATATTAAGAAGGCGATCAATAATAATCCAATCTAAACTCTGTTCACCAATATGTCGCATTCTGCCATGCCAAAGCATACCATTAGCTTTCAAGTCCTGAACTACGCGAGGATTTCGGCAATGGGGCCTTCTCAAGTAGCAGTTGCTAAGACATCATAATTACGATTATAAATTTTGCAGCCTCGCGAATTGAACAATAGTGTATATCCTTTTTGGACTACTTTGCTCACTGAAAGCAGATTCGTGCACAAATCCGGTATACACGATACGTTGTGCACTTTCGCCTTAAGCTTTTTGGAACCTGTAACGGGTAGATATAGGCTGCTTATACTTTCCACATCGATCCTAGCGTTGTTGGCTATTACCACTTGTCTACTGTTATCTGCCTGCTACTACAGATATGTGCAGAAGCACCGGAATCAATGTATCAGGCACTTTGTCGCATTTGCAGCCAAATGTAGTATAAAACAACAGTAAGGTACTCACCTATTGGTCGGATACATCTATCCCAAACCTAGTTTATGGGCAGTCGAAAGTATTTTAATGACATCTATTGTGCTGTTATCACCAGATCGCGTCGTTATAAGGCTTCAGCAGATCTATTTTTCGTTTCAATCCGGAATCTTCAAATACCTTTTCCAAGATATTCCAAACTTGTTTTGCTATGGTGACTGTCTCTTCACTGAGTCCGCGAACATATTAATTTTCGCCCGTGCTCTCTTGTCGTCATTTTCGATTTGTCGTTTATGAGGACTCGTTCTCAGAATCCCCTAAAATTTCCAAGTATCGTAGTTTGCACGATCCAACAGTTTGTCAATTGCCGATAGATTGGATGCCATTTTTATACTTCAAAATATAGGGTGATTCATCGTGAGGTTTGATTTATAATGTAAAATAAAACACATTAATTTGAAAGTGATCTTAACATTTTTTTTTATCGGTTAAAAGACCAATTCATGGCGTTTACTTTTTGAAAATGATATCATGTAAATGTTGGCCACGACTACGTCTGAAGTGGTCCATTCGAAAGGTCCAATTTCGGACGGCTCGTTCGAGCATAGCGACTGGTATTTCGCGGATAAGACGAATAATGTTGGCTTCCAAAGCGTGAATCGTACAAAATAGTCCAAAGGTGTGATATCACACGATCTAGGCGGCAAAACGTGAAATTAAGTGTTCACTTAGACCACCTCACCGAGACCATGTGCTTGAATTTCAGGAAGCACATAGTCCGTTAACATGGCGAGATAATGGTTACCATTGACAGTAACATTCTGATTTGCCTCATTTTTGAAGAAATATGAACCAATGAATCAACCAGCCCATAAACCACACCATACCGTTTTTTCTAATGGTAGTAATGGTAGCTCTTGGTACTCTTCGGGTTGCTCATCAGCCCAAAGAGGGCAATTTTGTTTATTATCGTATCCATTGAGCCAGAAATGGGCTTCATGAACAAAATTTCACGATAAAACACCGAATTTTCATTGAGTTTTTCCAGAGCCCATTCACTGAAAATATGACCCAAATTCAAGTCGCCTGACTTCAATTCTTGCACAAGTTGAATTTTGTACGCTTTTAGGCCGAGATCCTCACGTTAAATATGCCAAGTTGTCGGATACGCCAAACCAAGCTGCTGAGAACGACGGCGAATCGATTCGCTACGATTTTCGCGTACACTCACAGCTACAGCTGCTATAGTCTCTTCACTATGTTCTGGATCTGGTCTAACCGGTCGAGTATCATTCACTTATGTAAACTGGGACTCAAATTTGCGATAGGTACTGGCAATAGTGGATTCAGTAGGTCGATTATGCGCACCGTAAGCTCCCCGAATCGCACGAAAAACATTTCTCACACAACGCTGATTTTTGTAAAATAGCTGAACAATTTGGAGACGCTGTTGTGGTGCGAGTCTCTCCACGATGACTTGCCAAACGATACTGAACTTTGTTATTTACAAAGCAGTCGAAAAAAACCTATTGAAAATCAAACCTGAAGATGAAGCACCCTATACAATCTTCAAAAATCTTCTCCATTCTTCTAGTTTTTTTTATTGAACTTAAGTTTTATTTACTAAAAATTTTTTTATTCTTTGCTATTGGCGGGTGTGGGCCCATAACCTGTTGAACAATTACTGCAATCAAAAGAACTATACTATAAAAAATGCGACACTAGATTTTGGAGATCAGCGAAAAAAAAAAATTAATATTTTGTTTTATAAATTTGACATACAGTTTACAGAGCCGGCATTAAGTGGAAATTATACTCTATTACAAAGGTTTACAAAGATATGGCAACCTCGACATCTAAAGTAGGGTGGTGAAAAAGATATGCATATTACCTTTTACAAAAAGGTATAAATTGACTTGCGAATTTTTAGCAGTATGCAAACCAGTGATTAGGCTATTTTTTTTGTTTTTGCTTTCGGAGCACATAGTTGATGATGACTCAATCGCACATAGTGCAACAAACCGGTTGCTGGCTTCGGTCTGAGAGCAACCATCGATATCTTCTACTTTTCATTTCCTTATTTATTTACCAAAATTATTGGCAGCTTGCTTGAGATTAGTAATAACGGTCGTCCAATTACTTGTGGTGTTGTTGATGTTCATTCACTCGGTATGTCTAACAAGTCAACTAGATGTTTGGTGTTTTGAATTGCGAGGGAGCTTATCCCGTGTGCACTTGCTATGGAGCGGGTTTTCACTATTGTTTGAACACAATGTTACACAGTTTTTTGACTTTAAATTTTACAGAAAGCATTGTGGCGCATAATTACTCTTTGCACTATCGTCCACTGTATTTATACAGAGTGTTCCGGATAATGTGTCAAAGACTGTTAGGGGCGATTCCTGACATATTTTCAGAAGAAAATCGTGAGGGGCTGGGGAGATCTCCTGCAAGATATATTGGTTTTAGATATTTTAAGCGACCCTCTGTTACACTGACCAGTTTTGACTCCTATTGAAAATTTAAGCGTGTATATCACCAAATCGTTTAAATATTGCCCTAAAATAAGGGTGCCAAAAGTCATCAAAACAAAAATAATTTTTTTTTTTGTAAAAAAAGTAAAATTTTTATTTTATCATAATTTTTCTCGGAAATATATCTTATTAATCTACCTTTTGCAACTAAAGTATACCTAGGATTTATAAACAAAAAAGAGGTGAGTCATTTCATGTCATGTAGTCTTCAAGGTACGACCAAACTTGTTCAAACTGTAATATTGGGTCATATAAAAAGTCGCCGCGGTTTTTTGTCACTAGATGCTGGTGTGCATTTATCTGGAAACACTAATCTGATTGTGTCAAACGAACAAGTGTTTGAAAGGTAACATGTCAAGCTGCATTTTTTGTGAAGACAGCTCTGTAATTCGTTGCTCGTGTTAAAAGTTATACTGATTTGAATATGAGTGAAATATCTGAAGAAATACGCTATGTGATGCTTTTTTACTATAAAAAAGGGAAAAACACTACAAAAACATGCCGAAAATTTTGTGCAGTTTATGGTGAGAATACTGTGAGTGAACGCCGGACCCAAAAGTGGTTTGTTCGATTCCGTTTCGGAAATTTCGATATAAAAGGTGCACCTTGCACTGGTCGGTCTGATACTGAAAGATAGAGCAAGATCGGCACGGAAGCTGCTTGGAGATATCGTTGGGACTAAACATCAACTGTATGGCAGTTTGGAATCATCTAAAACGAGCAGGCCACTCAAAGAAGTTCGATGTTTGGGTGCCATATGAATTAACGCAAAGAAATTTAGTTGACCGAATAACTGTAAAATGTAAAAAAATTTGAATTTTTGATTCATTACGGGCGATGAAAAATGGCGATGACGATAAACCACTTTAAAGCCTGGATTGACGGCAAACAAAGTTTTGTTTAGTGTTTGATGGGATTGGAAGGGAATTGTCTATTATGAGCTCTTAGAACGTGGCGAGACAGTCAATTCAATCCTCTACTGTGCACAACTCAACCGTTTGAACGAAACTTTCAAGAAAGAGCGACCAGAATTGACCAACAAAAAGGAAGGAGTTGTCTTCCATCATGACAATGCCAGGCCACACACATATTTGATGACCTGGAACAAATTGACGGAGCTTGGTTGCAAAGTTTTGATGTTTTGGTCTTTGCAAAACTCTCTTGATGGTAAAAAATTGGCAGACCGAAGAGTCGCTGAAAATCACATGGCCAAGTTTTTCGCTGATAAACCACAGAAGTTCTACACCGATGGAATTATGAAGCTACCCGGAAAATGGCAAAATATCATAGATAATAATGGCTTATATGTACTTGATAGCAATTGGTTTTGGATAAAGAAATTTTTTTCAAAAATGTACAAAAAACCGCGGAGCCCAATATATAAAATTAACTATTTAAATCGGCTCAGAATTTTTTCCCGTAAAATAATTTTTTTATTGCGCAATGTAATTCTAAAGAATTTTTTTTCTATGACCCCTAAAAGGGAAAAAAGGGACCAATTGGGGTAAGTAACTCCTCCTTTTTAATGTCAAAAAAGTAGAGGTCTTTTTTCCAAAAAAAAAAAAAATAAATAAATAAATAAATAAAAAATAATACACAGACCCCTTATGAAGAAAGTGTTTAAGGAATACGGAATTATTTGCATAACCAGTTCGTAGTTTCTTAACCGAGATGTAGCATAGACGTTTAATTCGTAGTACACTTGGTAATAGACTTTTCAGCACATGAATACGCAGACATGGTTTATGCGATGGCGATTATATCAGATATGCCACCTTGATAATAGAAAAACTAACTCAGGTGGCAAACTTCATTAAAATTATTAAAAACTCTTAACTTTTGTACAGACACTGTAAGTGATTTACCAATACTTTGTACATCTCTATGACCTGCCAGAATAAATGAGAGCAATGTGCAAGTAAAGTTACTAAAATAAGAGCAGTTTGCCAGCGTGTGTGTAATGTGTATGACGTTTTTTGAAGAAAAGTATTCATATCACACGGATAGATGCGATCAGTAGAAATCGGGTTTTGGTTTTTCAATATCTGGAAAGTTTGCCATCTATGTATGTTAGTTCATCTATGACTGATAGGACTGCTTTGAATCGGAGAACATTTATTGGAACATTTTCCAGAAGAAGGAAAAGCGCGAAAATCGTCAAAATCCTGATTTAGCCAAAAGGCGTTCCCAGCTACGAAAACGTTTTACATTTAGAAACCATTCAAATACCAGATTAAAGCAATGCTACTTTCAGAAGGCATGCATGCATTGCATTATATACCAGTACAGGAGCTACAACCCTGAGACCCAGAGAAGCGTTTGAAAAGATAACTTTATTTTCTGGATTTCATGGAGGGGAAAATCCAAATTCACCAGGAATAGAATTACTAATTTCCACAATTTTTATGCCTGAGGGGAAAGCAACCCCATTTTCTATGAAAGACAGAATTTTTAAGCATATGTTCAAGGTCAATGTGTGGGCATTTATATTTGGTAATAAGCTGATTTGACCATTTCCAAAATTTATATTCATGAGCAAAAAGCAACCCCATTTTCTACGAAATACAGAACTTTTAAGCATAAGTTCAAGGTCAATGTATGGGCAGTCTTAAAGGTAATAAGCTGATCGGACCATATCGGCTTCTTCTACGATTTTATTCGAATCTTTAAATGGAATTTTTGCAAAACAAATTACTAAAAATAATCTCCGCGCTCGACTCTAATGGACTTTTATTTAGGAGGACGGATGAAGGACATTGTTTACTCATCAGAAATAACAACATTGGATAACTTTAGCCATAGTATTGACAGGGTAGCAGCGAACGTTCGAGAAGAATTGTACAAAGCAATGGTTTGCACTTTGAACAATTGATATGATACAAGCTTTGATGAGAAAAATAAAAATGTGGAATCAGTACCTATTGCTTTTCCTAAAATTTTTGAAAAGTTTTAATTTAATGTTTTACCGGTTGCAATAAGTTGGATCATATCTAGAAAACTACTATTGTGAGTTAAAATGATACGCCACTTTCTTGTTTCTAAATGATAAGTCAGTCAAAATTTTAAGTTTCTTAAAAAAAAAAAAATCACTTTTGATCTTCAATATCTTTTCGACACATTAATTTAGGGCAACATTTAAATTAAAACAATTAAAGTATTCACAATTACGATTTAAACAACACCACATTTGTTACAATGCATAATGTTGAACCTCTGTATCTCGTGGGTAATGCGTTTCCAACCTCCACCAAATCATACGATTTTTTCTCAAAAGATGTCAAAAATTCCGGCTTAAAGTCTTTGACACATTATCCGGAGCACCCTGTTTATTGTTTTGAAATCAAGAAATATGAAACTTTTACTCATGAACATAAATCCATCTCTGCTGTTTGTTCCGCAAACACTCCACTGACATGTCAATGTTCACTTTGCATCATGACAATGCAGATGCGAAGATAAACTTTTAAAAGATGGCTACTCTGTAGTTTAAGTATGAGTTTCACACAAGTTTTTCAATAACGATGTGTAAGAAAATCAAATGACAAGCATCGCCTTGTTTAAGTGCTTTTTTGACATTGAAGATAGCATATCATTCGTCAGGCATTGTCTCCCAGATTTAAGAGATTAGTTGTTGGATCTTCCTGGTGATTTAAACAGCTCGCTAGTCAAACCATCTGGTCCAACAACTTTATGAGCATTAAGTTTGGAAATTACCTTCTTGACTTCGTCTTGTCCAGGTGGATGAAAATATTGTCTCACCTCGTTTAAGTTGAATGCTTCAAACACATTTACAGACATATCATTACACGACCAGACGTAATTAATTGAAAACTTTTCTAGGAAGGGCCGACATCTGGAAAGTGTGCTATATATTTCATTTTCAACCATTAAATATTTAAATTAATTTCAACATTGCATGCATTAGAAACGTCATATATATCAAAGTTGTCAAAGCTGTTAAATATTCTAATGTGCACTTACCCTAAATGTTTGCTTAGAACAAAGTAATTGGTATAACAAAATGGCTGCCAGCACCTTTAGACATTTTACAAATATCTTTGACGTTTACTCATTGTGTTTACTTCTCCAATCCGCTCAATTATATTTATGGGTAATTTGCCTTTGTAAACAAGTGAACTATTTTCATTTGAGGAAAATTATAGATTCAACTGTAATATTGGGTAACCCTTGAGTAAATCGTATCAATAATAATCCAAGCGATTGCTAAAACAATGGATAAGCGAAAAAAGCGAACGTCCATCAATCAATATCTAATGTATATTGAATTGCTGGAGAAAGACAAAATCTTCAGGACAGGTATTACACCCCGTGATGCAGAGCCCAACTATTTAGGCAATAAATGGAGGGAGCTAGCTGGAAAATTAAACACTTGTCCAAATGGTCCCCAACTATCGCCCGAGGAGTGGAAAAAGGTAAATAGGGCGCGTTCTCGTCTAACTAGTTTGTTTGACATGTGTATCTGTTGTTTTAGCGTTTAAACGATTGGAAGAACAGCACGCGCTGCAAGTATCGTCGCAGTATATCCGGCGAAAAAGATATTTCAATGTCTCCACTTGAAGTGAAGGCCCTTAGTTTGTTTGGTAAAACGCCAGTACTGCTAAGATCGCCACAAACATTAGAATTTAAGTCAGAGGCGAAGGCATTATATGAAGCAGAGAAGAAACATCAAGCAGCAGCTAAAGCGAAGGATCTAAAACGAAATGAAAATAATTATTCACTTGATGATGACATTGAGGGCATATATATCGACGAAGATGATTTTAACGATGATGATTCTGTGGAGGAAATCGAAGTAAAGCAAAGTAAAGTCAACACAAACGATCAAACAAATGGTGGGTCTCCAAAATCAAAACGACGACGTACTATCGAGACAACTGTATATCAAAGTATGTGGAAATATTTTCAGCTTTATACTATTGTTATGATTTTTATTTTTATTTTAATTTTTTTCAGTTAAGTCTCTTTCTCCAAAGAATACACTCCCAACAACTCTGCAAACAATAGCAACTCCTTCAGCTGATAGTTCTAACAATAATTCTGCTGCAGTACAACAAACTGCCATTCCTGTGGCAGCACCAATACAGCCTGTTCAAAGTCACATTACGGTAGACACAAGCGCGTTGGAGTTTCAGCTCAAACGGATAGCTGACATCAAAGCAGCCAAGTTAGAGTTTGAAATTGCAAAGTACAAGTACAATAATCCGGGATTTATTTACTCTAGCACTCCTTTATAGTACAATAGTGTAGGAGCATAAGTTAAGGTGTTTTTTTTTTCTTCCTTTATTTTTTTTTTTTTTTTTTTTTTTGTATATGTAAGAAGTAAAGATCGGTCATACCTGCGCATCTTGTTAGATTAATGTAAAGTCTAAGGCATGTCGTGTTGCATTTGTTTTGTTAAACTTTTCCACGTTTTTCCTTTAATTTCTTGATTGTTTATGTATTTACTCGTTTTTAACCAGTAAAAAGTACACTCTCCTCGAAATCAAAATTCCATTCCCCGTAAATGAATAAATACTTTGTACAGATTTGTACATTCCTCTGTTTGTAGGGAGCAATCACTTAAATGAGCTTCTGAAGCTTTAACAGACGACTTCATATTATTTTTTGCGTGAAAATATCATCCTTTTTAAGGCGCTTTCGAAGGTGATTTTGCTCCATATGCTTGGAATGGTAGTATTTTATTTTTTCCTAACTGGTGTACAGTTCAGGAAATTTTATTGATCACTTTTAATTTTCGAGTAGCCTAGCTAGTAACTTTGCTTTTGCACTTTTATTAAACCCAAACGAGTAATCGTTATACCGTATGTATTTGTAAATGTCCATATTTGTATTATCGAAATAAAGAAAAGTTTATTAGTATACAACGTTTGTATTTGAACCTGTTCCGACACAAGAAAAGCAATTAGGGCCAGGTGTAATGCTTGGAATACTGTGCAACGATAGACAATCATACACTAGGACCAACAACCATGCAATCATTTGTAAGGAAGATGAGAAAAATGTAAAAACAATGAAATACGAAAGGATAACAATTTTAGAGGCTATATTTAAATGAAGATCCTTCATATAACCGGGGAGATGTGTTATTTAGAAACTAGGGGACTCTCATGTCTTAAAAATTTACCAATTATCGGGGCAATTAGAGGAAGGCATGCATTTGAGCATGTATCGGTGGTCTTGCAGAGGCTTAAAGAATGGTTATACGCTCAAGCTAACTAACATACACCTAACAATATCTGTGCCATAACAGATGGCCTGAGAGCCCAGCGTTGTGTGACATGAAGCTCCCTCTTATTGTGTTAAATGATTTATTAAATCGTGTTTACTTAAAAACCTACATTTGCACTTCGGTCATTAACTCTTGTTTCCTCCGACGTAATCAGTTTATTATTTATTGTTATTTGCTGTCTGCTGGGGCAGGGATTTTGAAGACCCCAACCAACATAATCAAAAAACTCCCCATTGAAATGTCAGATCACTTGAATAAGATGTCTTCTGTGCCTCTTTTTATGGCACGTTCGTTTAAACAATGGAAGGTGTGGGGGTGAGGCTCTATCTGCTGCGGTTAAACTCCATTAGAATAGTCAAATGGTTGGTCAGGGTGCTGTTTTTGACGACTTATCTCGGGAAACCAAAATGGTTTCCAAAGCGTCCCACATAAGAGAAATACCCTGAAAGACTACCGTCTGAGGAGCACGGCGCGAAGAGGCGGCAAGTCTTTTAAATATGGAACGTCTGAACGTCTTCTTGACTGGGAGACATTTTTCCTCGTTTCTGTCGCGGGGAATTCAGAATGCGGACTGTGGCTCTGCCTGAATGTTAACGCGGTTCCAGGATGGATTAAAGCCACGTGGTAAAATTTTTGGTGAGTATCAGGTTAGTTCGGACTAACCATTGTACGAGTCTTACACTACCATAAGTCCCTACGGTAGGTTATTCTCCTTCCCCTTACGTAAAAAAAAAACGGCAAGTGGTGTCGGAGGCGGTAAAGCTAAAAGTCTCGAGCAGAGACTTTGGAAGACTTGCAATGATAACACTCTGAACGACGCAGAATGCAAACACTGTGTTCTAGATAAAGCAGAGAATGTTGGCATTCAACTAGAGGGCTGTTATATGGAAAACGGGGATGTTAGACTGAAGTGCTTCACACGACAAACTCTTGAATGGATGAGCAAGTCCTCCCATCTGAAAATAAGACCTGAGGTTATCAGATTTCGGGGAAACTCAGGGAAATGGAGGATGTTATGACGCGTCTTCATACCCAGAACCCTTGACTCGAAGCTGAAAATTAGAAAATCTGCTCTCGTAAGCGGAGAAAGAATCGAAGAAAAAAGGACGGCTTGGATAAAAACTTCTGTCGAAACCAACAAACCTACGTATGACTCATTTCCCTATCTGAAATTTGCAAGGATTTTTTCGACTTTGTTTCCAAATGAATGCAGACAAGAGACGTCCATCCCAGTAGTTATTAATTATACTCATATGTATTTTTTCGGATCAGCCTTCAACTGCTACATCCGTAAGTAGAGAGAATACAAAACCTCATCTGATATCCTCATAGGAATCATCTGTAGTTTCGGATTTAAAAGGAGTTTTACGCCACCATATGATGAGCGATTGAAAAGACCGATAATTTGAAACCGATTTGCAATCAAAATTTAGATGCTGCAGATATAAGCGACGAAATGAACGGAGAATGGCACAAATTCGTTGTTGCGTCTGGTTATTCTCCCTATTATTCAGTATAACCGCCAGCGACGGTAACCGAACTCATTGAATACTGTGATTTCAGGAAATTGGGACTTTTTATATGACGCGATTCTAATGCTTAGAACACTTTCTGGGGCAGTTAAAAATGCAAAGTGAGAAGCAATCATATCCTGGATTTCATACTATCGTATAATCTGGATGTAAGCAACGTTGGCTCTCTCCCAACTTTTGTTACGAAAGTAAGACAGCAAGTAATCAACTTAACGGTATCCATCCATGTCAGATCATAGGTACATAGAATACAGAATTGAAATCGGCTTTTCGATCTTGTTGGAGAGGATGAATGAGTTTGGCAAGTCTAACAGCATTCTCCTAAACTCAGGACAAAAAAAAAAAAAAAAAAAAAAACTGGAATATGTACAGCTAATCATCTGGAATTGATATATCCTTGGTAAAATGCAGATCTGGAGCGGCTATGTAAGTAAACTAGGAAAGTGCTAAACACGTCACTTAAGACGAAGACTGGAAAAACATTTTAGAAGCTAATTCACGTTTTAACGAATGCAAAAAAAAATCGAAGCGGTCGGTGAAACTATTGGTTAGTCAAACCTCAAAGTAGGGAAAATCAATTAGGCAAGAATTACACATGCTGTGCCAGCAACAAAGCAAGTAAAAAAGACAAATGTCGTTTTTGGTAATTTAAGAAGAACTAAACTATATTTCGTGATTAAAGTATTTAATACATAATTGAGACATTGTTACATAAGATGAACATAGTTCAAATAAAATTAACAAATATTTATTAAAAATTGTTAAAAGCTACTATTCTCAGCGTTGTTGGGGTAAATAATCGGGGAAAACTATCTCTAGTATAGATATCAGCAATTTGACTTTTACTTGAAGTTGGTAAGCAATGTCGAGTCGAGTACTCATCATTAAATACATAAGTCCCCCAACCGCTTGTCGAAAGGGACACCATCACCTCTTTTGGACTTTCAAATCTACCTTTACTGTTGAACGTTTCATCCGCAAGTGTGAACCATCTTAAAGCTTTCTTTAGCGGAAGAAAAACTTTTATTTAAAGATGTTTCTTTTGATATTCACACAACCTGGTTATTTCATTTTCATTAGTTGACGCTATATGGTATATAACATATATAGACAGAATAGTTTTACCTTTATCATTGTGGCTTTCAAATGCATGCATCGGCCTCGCAAACCGACGCTGCAAACCTTTCCAGAACCATGAGGATGGTCCTTTTGGCTAGAGTACCGTGTCAACAAATAACTAAAATAAAAATAATAATAAAAAAAAAAAATAAATAAATAAATCACATGTGTGCGGGAGAAAAAAAAACAACGCCCGATTGCAGTGTTATTAACATTGCGGGCATCCCAACTTTCCTGCCCATGGTCCTACTGTTGCTTGCACTCGGTTACTGCCGTTGCTGTATTACATCATTATATAGAATGGTGAGTTTCCTATTGCAGCATAACAGCTACAACAATTTGATTCGGTAAACCAATTTCGTGATATTTTTATCACAGCTGTGCTAAGTATCGTCAGTATTTGTATTTTTCTCTCACCGCGGTCTCGCTATTTACATGCAACTCCACCACGATGTAACATAGTCCCTGTTCTTATCCGGAATTTACTTTCATGTGATTAAAATTTTATCTCCGTAAGGAAATTATCCATTACTGCTTTATTTACAGAAGCCCCAAATTGACCTTTAATGAGTTTGATGCGCTGTCGGACTCCATACAAAAAATTGTATCCCTGTATATTTATACTGAAATGGTGATTACAGGCGATTTCAATATATGGTGCACAATTCTGGGTGGCATGGACATTCTGGACAGACGTGAAGCACGGTGTGTTGAGATCTTTGCTGCAGAAAACTACTTGATCTAGCTTGTAAATGAGCCCACATAAATATCAAACGTTGATAGTCATACCGCCAACATCCTGGACTTGTTTTTAACTTCTCACCCTGATAAGTACACCGTTGATGTGCTCTCCCTCTAGGTTCGTCAGACCATTGTGTTATATCAGCTAATTTCTCATACTCCCACCACACAGTTATGGGAATATCAGAAAGCCAATTGGAATGATCTTAAGACCTCCTCTAGGAATTTCAACTTTTCGTTATGTTTCTTCGATAATGATGTTGATGCCGCTTCTGATTTGCTCACAGACACTATTCTCTTTGGATTGATATTCCTTATCCCTCATCGGATGAAGAGTAACAGACCAACGAAAAGGCATGGTACGTCTTGAGCTGTAAAGAGCCTATCAGGTTAGAGAAATATTTTTCGGTCCTACAAAACCAACCCAGCAGAGGAAAACCGAAAAAAGTTTTAACGAGCCAGGAATGACTGCAACGTCTTTTTTAAACGTGTGAAATTTCAATACGACCAAAAGCTGAGGCAAAAAACTATTACAATGTCCCAAAGGTAGTAAAAATGTTTGGTCGTTCGTCAAAAATATTAGAAATTCTGCCCCGTCCTCCACCCCAACGTCAATTTACAATGACATTCTAGCTGTTAGCTCTTTGCGGCCAGTTCAACACTCCCAGATTGTCCTTTTTCTCCGCTAACACTTGCGTGAGTCGAATCTGAAATGCTACAAATCCACTTTCGCACTCGTGTAGTAGCAAGAGTTCTTAAAGATCTTAGCACAAATCCGCTGGTCCAGATGGTATATCTCCCCTTGTTCAGAAGAGGTGTTCTTCCATGCTGGCAAAACCACTGCGTAAACTTTTTTATCAATCCTACTCTTTAGGAATCTTTCCGAGCATATACAAAACAACATTTGTCTAGCCCGTCCTTACAGACCCTTTGCACTTACTTCCCTCAAAACGTCAGCTCATGAAATAACTCGAAACAAGAAAACTTCTCGATGACCAGCATTAATTTTCATTAACAATCTCTTGTTTGCTACTTCCAATCCAATATATTCTTTGCTGACGACAGTACTCTCTGCTTTTCATATTCGTTCCCTAACTTACGTCTGTAAGTTCTCTGTAAGTGCTCTTCGGCTGTAGAATGGAAACGTCAGCGTATGTTAATCTCACTAAATTCTGATATTAACAGCATAACAAATTGGGGAACCACTAATAGAGTAGAATTTAATGTTTCCAAACAACAATGCTGTCAGCCTGCCATTGCCCATGAATGGCACTTAAATCGTTGAAACTGAAGAACTTTACATTCTCGCCATATGTGTCAATGACAAATTACGTTGGAATGACCACATATTCGGTGTCGTCAAAAACGTTGCGAAATGTCTAGGATTTCTCAAGCGACGTAAGAAATACTTTACCCTCTCTGATCTAGCCTCAATACATAATGCATTTATCCGCCTAAAATTGGAGTATAATGCCGACATCAGATCGGGTACGCTCAAAACTTTTCTGCACCTGCTAGATAGGTTTCAAAACCGGGCGATAAATTTCACCCATACAATAGACGGCCTTGAACACCGACATAATATCTCGTGTATCACTCTGTTTTATCGTTATTTCCACCACCAGTGCTCCATAGAAATCGCCAGTAGTATTTCGTCTCTCAAATTTTTAAAATTTTTTACCCATAATACCTGTATGGCTATGAATGTTCAGTACAACTTCAAGCCCACTTTCAGACGTACTCTAAAATATCGTGATTCGTTCTCAAGCCGCACAACTCGCTTATGGAATGCCTTGCCCAGCTCTTTATTTCCTATTCATTATAACCTTCTAACATTTAAAACCAGCGTTCATCGGCACCTCTCTTTCCATTCTCCCTGATTTTCTTTTGCCCGCGCGGGTATCCGCGTTATTTTCCATATTCCTCATATATCAAGACCAGACAGACAATAAAACGATTAAACCATATTTTAAAAAACTCTTTATTTTGATAAGTCTTAAAAATGAGCACAAAACTAAAATTAACCATAATCACAATTCAACAATACCACCAAATAAATTGTGATTCAAATCATTCAACAAGTCTTACTTCGTTTAGTAAATTAAATACATATGCTCGTATACTCATGTAAGTAACATTAATCTTAAGTTCTGACCACTAAATAAGAGTATATAAAAGAAATGTAATAAAATTTATTATTTCAAATAATTTATAAACAAAATACATTTAATTATAAAAGTTTATTTATTTTGTAATACTTGGTTGTAACAATTTTTGATTTCTCTTCAAAAATGTCAACAAGTTTACATTCTCTGGCAAAAGACAAAATCGTTTGGGTGTTACAATGTTTCCTGCAACGGGGAAACAACGTTCTGAAGACACCTATGTCGCTGGCATGCATAAATATTTTTTGGCCAAAATGCCAGGTTTGGATGTTTTGCTGCATTAGTTTTCTGCCACTTTAATGGGTCAGGGACATTGTGGTTCAACTGTGGTTCACACGGATACATGTCGAACTTATTAACGGCTGAATCAACACAATGGCACTACATCTTTGACTCACAACTTCTCTACTCTCGATGGACATAGAGTTTAATACCGAGTTCGGCAAAATTCTTCTAACAAGTTGTCTCACTCCTTCAACCTCGACTTCCAAGTTTTTTGTCTTGAATCCAAAAAAGAGGAAACTTGTTCTGTGAGAAATTGTTATATTTTCTTCATAAAGTAATTTTGTCGCAACTTGGAATGGCTTCAAGATTTTAACCATCGCTTCTAACATATTTGTTACCATTCAAACCGCAATAATAGCGCATCGATTTGCTAAGAGCCTTTCACATATTAAATAAGAGGTACTCCATCTTGTAAGGCGACTTTAAATTAATTTTAGCTCATGCAAGCCAAGTTGTCTCTGTTTCTTACTTAAAGCGGAAGCTGTAATATTGCAATGATGGAAATGACTTACTAAAGTGCTTATTTTCAGTACAACTGATTGCAAGGCATGTTTTACACAGATTTGTAACGTGTGTGCTGCCCAGCAAATACTATTCTGAACTTTTTCAACATAATGAACTGAAGATACAACATTTGCAACATTTTTTTCATTTTAAGTCCCACTCTGCTATGACCATTTCTAATAAAAGAGTTAAGTTTTCTGCAGTTGGTCTTTCCTCCATATATTCAGCACACAATGTATTTTTTAATTCCCAGCCATCATTAAGAAAGCGCAGGGTAACTGATATGAACGAGTTTTGAGCCCTGGACGAGGTTTGATTTATAATGTAAAATGAAACACATAAATTTGAAAGTGAACTTAAAATTTTTTATCAGTTAAAAGAACAATTCATGGCATTTACTTTTCAAAAATGTTGGCCACGACTACGTCTGAGGTGGTCCATTCGAAAGGTCCAATTTTGGGCGATTCGTTCGAGCATAGCGACTGGTATCTCGCAGATAACACGAGTAATGTTGACTTCCAAAGCCTCAATCGTAGCTGGCTTATTCCTGAAGACCTGAGACTTAACATATCCCCAGAGAAAATAGTCCAAAGGTGTGATATCACACGATCTAGGCCGACAATTTACCTTAGCAAAACGTGAAATTAAGTGCTCACTAAAATTATTTCTCAACAAGTCCATTGTTTCATGCGCTGTATGTCGCTAGTAGGTCTTATCTGCTTGAATTTTAGAAAGCAATCCATCAACATGGCGCGATAATGGTAACCATTGACGGTGACATTCTGATTTGTCTCATTTTTGAAGAAATATGGACAAATGATTCCACCAGCCCATAAACCACACCATACCGTTGTTTTTAATTGATGTAATGGTAGCTCTTGGTACTCTCCGGCTTGGTCATCAGCCCAAATACGACAATTTTGTTTATTAACGTATCTAGTGAGCCAGAAATGGGCTTCATTACTGAACAAAATTTCACGATAAGAAACCGGATTTTAAATGAGTTTTTCCAGAGCCCATTCACTGAAAATATGAGGAAAATTTAAGTCGCCTGGCTTCAATTCTTGCATAAGTTGAATTTTGTACGCTTTTAGGCCGAGATCCTCACGTAAAATACACCAACTTGTCGAATACGCCAAGCCAAGCTGCTGAGAACGACGACGAATCGATTCATCACGGCCTTCGCGTACACTCTCAGCTTCAGCTGCTATAGTCTCTTCACTACATGCTGGATGATGTCTAACCGGTCGAGTATCATCTACTAATGTAAACTGGGACTCAAATTTGGGAATGGTATTGGCAATAGTGGTTTCAGTAGTTCCTCGAATCGCACGAAAAACATTTCTCACAGAACGCTGATTTTCGTAACACAGATGAACAATTTGGAGACGCTGTTGTGATGTGGGTCTTTTCATGATGATTTGCCAAACGATACTGAACAAAAATTAAAAAGCACTTTGATAGGAGTCAACCGTGATCCGTCAAAAAAGCCTTTTGAAAATCAAACCTCACGATGAATCACTCCTTATAATAGCTGTAATCGGGATAAAATAGTTGAAGCTAGGGGAAGTTTGTAATTGGGTTCAACAATAGACATAAAGTGCTTAAATTCATCGCTTTCAACAAATAAAATTGTCCATTTGCAGATATCATGTTGCATGCGAAATTTGTTCTTACCGGTAAGAGTTGTATTTATCGTTATTACGGCGTCTTTTTTTCTTGGATGTACTGCTTGTTGTAATATCTTTACTTATAAACGAAACATTCACTCGGGTGGTTATACAGCAACCGACTTTATTTTACTTCATTCTCTTTGTTCTTTTATCTTTGTTCATAACATAACATAGTATAACATAACAACATAACACCCTCATCCTAAGATAATTGTTATACTTAAGTATATATAAATTCAAAATATTTTATATTATTTTAAATAAATTAACAAATTTACATCTTTACTACAATAAAATCTAAATTCACATCATTACCAGTTTCCCATTGTTAAATGTATGCTTTTTTTTATTCACAAAATAATATTTCCAAAAAGTAATAACTCAAAAAAATTTTTGTTTATGTTTTATCTTATAATAAATATCATTATAAATTAAGCCTTTCGGGAGCTTTAATTTTATTTCCAGGCCTTAAAGACCTCTTAATTAACTCCTTTCTATCGCTACTCGCATCATTGTCTCCAGGACAGTTGCTCTCAGACATCGTTGCCGAACCATCAAAATCAACATTCTCTCTATACTAATATTTTCGACTTCGTTTTTATCATCAGCCGATGGTGGTGCAACAAAGCATTGATTTGGACTTTTGTCGTTGTCCGTAACAATTGGTAGATTTAGAGATGTTTCCGAAGTAATGTCTTCTACTATCCTTCTACCACAACCCTTATAGAATGTACCTGCCTTCATCATTTGATCAATATGCGTTTTCGTAAATCTACCGGATACTATTTCTTTGCAAATATAGACCGAGGAACCTAGCCTTTGTTCTACTACTCCTGCACTCCAGCTTTTGCAGGCCGGATTCTTGTAATTCCTGATATAAACTAGATCACCCTTGACTCTTGACTACTATTTGGTAACAATTTTTCGTCGCTATTAAAATTTGGACGAATTTGGTCTAACCGTGAAAAAATATGTCGATTTAACATCAACACCGAAGGTTTTTCTCCTGTCGTACTGTGCGGAGCGTTTCTATAACCAAACAGATATCTTTGCAACTGCGTTTGCAAAGGTAGCGCATTGTCCAAAGCCATTTTTTTTATCGCAGCTTTAAACGTTTTCACTGAATTTTCCGCTGCCCCATTGCTTGATGGATGGAATGGTGAAGATGTTACGTGCTTGATGCCATTGATCTTGCAAAACCTCTCAAACTCGCTGGAAACAAATACGTATGAAAGATTATCAAATTTTGGTCGTCATAATCTTTGATCAACTAAGTTCACAACTATTGTTATTTATTGTTTATTCATTTATTTAGTTACTTAGCATAATTCAATTGTGTTACCCGCAAAGCGGAAGGTTGTAAATTTATTACTCTAATTTATGTCAAGGTTTAAGTTTATGAAAATTGTAAATATCGTTTATATGCAGAACATGCAATTTGAGAAGTTGTTTGCGTTTCCAGCGTAATGCACCCGTTATAATTAAAAACATACCATCTTTAAAGGGTCCTGCATAATCTATGTGTATCCGGTCGAATGGCCGCTCTGCATTTGCTCATTTCACCGAGCTCGCTTTTAGTGTTTTGGGGCTTCCTTGCACACACTGTTGGCAACCCTTAGACAACAGCTCAATGTCTTTATCTAAATGCGGCCACCACATATATTAACGCGCCATTCCCTTCATTTTTGTCATACCTTAATGTGTGGCATGTAGTTCTTTTAACACAAGCGACCTAAATTTAATTGGAAGAATCACCCTGTAGCCCCACATGATAACACCCTTCTCAATACTCAATTCGTTCCTTCGGTTGAAATAGCTCTTTAACCTCTCTTCAACATGTACTGGCCAACCATTTCGAATATAAAGATAAACCTGACTTAACACTTGGTCGTGTTTTACCTCTTCTCGAATTTGATCAAAATTTACTGGGACAAATTGTTCTACCCAATTAATATAATCAAAGTCCCTTATTTGAGCATATATCTGATTACTTTTTACCGGAAATCGCGATAATCCATCGGCCGCTGCATTTTCAGCACCCTTAACATACCTCAACTCGTAGTTAAAGTGTGACAAGTATATTGCCCATCGTTGGAGTCGCCCTGCAGTCATCGCTGGTATCCCTTTTTGCTCTCCAAATAGTGCTAATAAAGGCTTATGATCTGATTGAATACAAAACCGGCTACCCATAAGATACTCATAAAACTTTCGCACGCCCCAGTAAATTGCCAATGCTTCTTTTTGTATCACCGCGTAATTCTTTTCAGCCTTACTCAGTGTTCGTGAAACGAACGAAATTGGCTTTTCGCTGTCATTCGGTATTTTATATAAAAGAACTGCTCCTATTATTCCATTAGTTGACGCATCGCAAGCTATAACAATCTCATATTTTGGGTTAAAATGTACATGTACCTTGTCAGAAATTAATGATTTCTTGCATCTATTAAAACAATATTCACAATCTTTATTCCAATAGAGTTCCTTTCCTTTTTTTAATAAATTATACAACGGGGCGAGTAAAGTTTACAAATTGGAAACAAACTTCCCATAATAATTGACCATACCGACAAACGCTTGAACTTCGGTCACATTGCTTGGTCTTGGTGACTCCAGCATCGCAGCTACTTTGCCAAGATCTTTTTGTAAGCCCTCCTTGCTTACAATATGGCCTAAATATTTGATATAGGGCTTAACGCATTTTTCTTTATTTAGTTCGACAAAACACCTTAAACTTCCTTCAAATTTGCGATATGTTCTTTTAGGTTAGTTCCAGTGACCACTTTATCATGTAACAAATTTACTGTACCCTTATATCCCTGAAGTGTTTTCTCAATTTCTCGTTGGAAATTACCCAAAAGGTAAACGGAAAACTCTAAAAATGCCCTTGTGTGTACTCCATGTCAGTTTTCTACCTGTTTCTTCGTCTACTACAATTTGATTATATGCCGACGTAAAGTCAAGTTTGGTATTGTAAATAATTCCTCACCTTCAAGAGAATTAAAAATTTTCTCAATCAACGGTACGGGATGATTAACATCTTCCAATTGATCGTTTACCGTCACTTTATAATCCGCACAAATTCGCACCTTACCGTTTGATTTTAGAACTGGTACCAACGGCGTACTTAATTCCGAATTTTCAATTCTTTCTATAATGCCATCCTTTTCTAGTCTTTCAAGCTCCTGTTCAACTTCATCTTTAAACGCAAACGCTGTTTTTCGCGGCTTGCAAAACATCAAATAAATTACTAAACTCTTCAAGAATATCTTTATTTAACTTTTCTAACTTACTTCCCCTAATTTCTACAAAATCTTCACTTACTATTTCTCTTCCGCGAATGTTCCAAGTTATACCTAAGCGATTTATTAAATCTCTACCTATCATCGGTTTCTTATTTGCATTTAATATATTAATTACCTAGAAACATCCCAAAATCTGTCTATTCATGAAATCGACTGTAACTGTAATTACCTCCATTGTAATTACGTAAACATAAGTGACTCTTTTCTAAATCTTCCTTAGTGGAAACTTTCTTGAAAACTACCAACGGCAACACTGATGTATCTGCCTCAGATTCCAATTCAACTAATAGTGGAATATTATTTAATTTAACTTTAACGTTAATCGGATTTACTTTTACCCTATTAGAGGCTACATTATATAACAATTCTTCCGCGTAAATTTCGTATTCCAACTTATTCATATTTTCCGCAATCTGTTTCTTACAAACTTTTTCTACATGCCCTTTTACATTGCATTTTCTGCATATTACGTTTTTAAACTTACAATCTCTAAAAAAGTGGTTTTTCTTACCGCACGCAAAGCACATAGCTTTGATTTCTTTCTTCCCTTTTCTTTGATGTCCCGGACACTGCTGCTGGTGGTGGTACTGCTGCTGTTGCTTGTGATACTGCTTCTGTCGCTGATGATACCGTTGTTGGTGTTGTTGCACTTCTACAATTCTTTGTCTGTTTTTCTCCTCCTCTACCTTGTTTCGATCACTTCCAAACTTAATTCGGTGTATGCCTTCTTCCCTTTGTTTAAGTGCAAACTCCCGTTGTACTGCCACCCGGAGAATATCAGATAGCGGTTTTTCTACCTCCTCTTCGCATACCCGATCCAATACCGGACCTTTTAGCAGACCGATTATAAAACGGTTCTTCACATAGACCTCAAATGAACTATTAAATTTACAGCACATAGCGACACTTTTAACTCTTATTAACCAGGAATTTACTGCTTCCCCTTTCGACTGCTTGATATCGAAAAACTCAATACGTTTCCTGATGCACGAAGATGCTGTCTCAAACTGTCTTTTCATGCAGCTCATGAGTTCTGCATACCGTAGCTCCTTTGGCTTTCCACGGAAGACCATCTCTCTAAGTATTTCGTAGGCCCTCTGGCTCACTGTTGTCAATACCACTGGCACTCTGTGATCATCTTCGATATAATTTGCGATTAAATACTACTCCAGGCGTTTTTCATAGAAGAGGAAATCATCTTCCAAATTAAATGATGGTACCGCTCCCACGTGGTTAGCACTTCGCACAATTAAAGGCACCATTGGCAATCTATTTTTTTTTTTTTATACACACATAAAAACGTTTGATTTTTATTTGCTCGTCGCTAATGTAATATCTTTTCTTATAAACGTAACACTCACTCGGGTGGTTATACAGTAACTGACTTTATTTTACTTCATTCTCTTTGTTCTTTGTTCTCTATGCACAACATAACATAGCATAACAAAACGTAGCATAACATAACATAGCATAACATAACACAGTATAGGGTTTCCCAATAACGACTTGACAACTCTTTTTTTAAATAAAAGACAAACCATTTGAGATATTTCAAAATTTTTATTATTGGCTTGAAGTACAATCAAAACATTTATGAATGGAACTGGACTTCGTTCATATGGCCACCGCGGGCATGTTTGCAGCGGTCGATTCGTTGGACCCAATTTTCAACGACTCAGTCACACATTTCGGCCGCTATTTAGCGTTCAATGTTGGCCCTGAGCTTTTCCAACGTCGTCGGCGTATTGACATTAACCAATAAATTAATGTAGCCCCACAGAAAATAGTCAAGCGGCGTTAAATTGCACGAACGAGGCGACCAATAGACTGGCTTATGTCTTGAGATAACACGTTCACCATACTTACTTTTCAATAAATCGATTGTAGCGTGTGCTGTGTGGCTCGTGGCACCATCCCGTTGAAACCACATGTCGTCCAAGTCTATATCTTCCAGTTCGGGCCAAAAATAATCGATGATCATGGCGCGATAACGCTGACCATTCACAATAACGTGGCGATCGTTATCGTCGACGAAAAAATATGGCCCAATAACGCCGCCGGCATGCAAACCGCACCAAACAGTTATTCATGAAGCACATGTGGGTTTTCACCTGACCAATAACGCATATTTTGCTTATTGACAAACCTATTGAGCCAAAAATGAGTTTCGTCACTGAAGATGATTTTGCGACTCGAATATCTGTAGAAAATTTTTATAATTTGCAGACGTTGCTTGTCAGTTTACTTTACCATGATGAAAATGTTGAGTTTACTGAATAAATTGACAGTGACAATTTGATGATTAGTGAAAGAGTGCGTTCACAAATTAAATTCAAAGTTGTCAAGTTCCTATTGGAAAACCCTTTATAACATAACAACATAACACTAGTAGTGATAAGTCTTGAAATTCATGCACAGGAGATCGCATTAAATGTCTGTGCCATTGTCTACAAACCGCAAATCTTATTGTACATATGATATATTATTGTCAATATGTCATGCCTTTTAAATCCGTTATTGTCAGTAGCTAATGGTGACTGAGTCTTTGGATCATATTTATGGAAATATCTGAGGTGTTTATTCATCGCTGATGGTGCGTGATTGTATGAAATTGTGGTTCCATAAATATTGCAAATAATGTCATTGGTATCGCCACTACCTTACAGTAGGATTACTTCCACTATTGGTGGAGAAGTTGCTCTATACTGCAGTAAATCATTAAAGGTTAAGGTATTTAAAAAAGTGAGGATAGTGCCGTTGAATAATTATAAGTAGAAGTAAGCGATGGCAATAATAAATTTCTAATTGGTGTTGCCTATAATCCCAACCGTTGTTACTCCCCAGAGCCATTATTCTTCGCAATCCAAGAGTATACGGCACTGTATAAGCATATTATTGTTGGTGGTGATCTTAATGCTGGCCTTCTGAAAAAAGACATTAAAGCTATTCAACACATTGATTTTACCGTTGGCTCTGGCTTATCAGTAATCAACTCATTTCCCAAGTCTACTTGATGTAACCTTCTTTTGTTTTGTTTTGCTTCAAGACCAACTATCTTTGGCCGGTATGTCGGATCATGATCTCATTTTCTGTACATATAATGTTGACTTGTGTCGTCTCACAACACCGACAACATTTAAGTTCAGAGATTTTTCCTCTATTAACAACGACCTATTACAAGCGTATGCTAGCTATTTAAATTGGGGAAATTGTTATCTTGCCTCTAACATGAATGACAAAGCTAATCACTTACAATTCCTGATTTCAGAACTCTTTGATAGGAATGTTCCCGAAAAGATAGTTATAAAAAAAAATGTCCATGGCTTACCACTGAAGTTCGAAATGCGATAAAAATTCGTCGTAAACTATACGCTAAATGGAAAATAAATCAAACAAATTTCAACTTGGAGGATTATTGTCGGGCCCGTAATGACTACACCTTTATTACCAGAAGAGAAAAGAAGGATATTTTTCATCAAAACTGAGTACTGTGTTAGGAAAAAGCCAACAGTTGACGAAATCCCGAACTTAAATGAGCTTAACAAGGCATTTATGTATATCGAGTGCTAGTAACAAACCAAGTTTTATACCCAATAATGACTGAATGTTACTGAAATTGATGTAGTCAATACAGTACGAAATATAAAGTCAAATGTTGTGGGCGAAGATGGCATATCTATTAGATTTGTAAAGATGATCCTGTAGTACTTCGCTACAGTACTATATTATCACACTATAAGCAACACTTGCATGTTCCAAATAGCAACAAGTACATCATAATTCAATAATTCAAGTACACAAAGTCCAGTGAAGAATCCACTTTGCGCTGTTTGTCACTTCAATGCATTCAATGCATGTGTTATATGGGTCAAAACCAAAATGCCGACTTAACAATAACAAACACTCATAACCACTTCAGATGCATTCACCCCAAAGCCAAAATGCCTACAACAACAACGCAGCGCAAGCAATAAGTGTCGTTGCACTTAGGCAGCATGCAGTTGTATGTAACACTAAATGAATCAAATTACCAACCGATCGTACGAACGAAAGGGTAAATAACTGGGACACTTAGGACGATCGAACCGAAAATCTAAATCAATGAATGAAAAATGCATTGTGGGAATTATTTTGTAAGAATGCAAGCAAAATTATTTACAAATTTAGTATAAAAGGCTGTGGTTGGGAAGGTAAAAACCAGAGATTCACAATTACTCTAAACAATAAGTTCATAGACCTTTGTTACACAGCGGGCCTTTAGCTAAACAAATTTAATAAAAGAATATTTATAACGTTTTAACAAAAGTCTTTCTCTCCGCACATATACTCTTCTCCGCATTTTGACGCGGAAAGCACGGTATATTGGGCGTTATCAAACAATCCTACCTCATATCTTAAATGCTACACACACATGGTAAATTACTGCATTACTTCTTCAACCTTTCCAGATAGTTCTAAGTTGGCGAAGATTATTCCAAACCTATTACCATGTCTATCAAAAATCATAGAGAAGATCATGGTAAACCAGATTTCCACTTTTATAGATCAACATGTGCTGGACATAGCTGTTTGATAGCTATGATTAAAATCCTTGACGATACAAGAACTCAATATGATATGGACTATCTGACGATACTGTGTTTGCTAGACTTCTCTAAGGCATTCGATAGTGTCGATCATAAACTGCTGTGCCAGAAGCTTAAGCTGTTTTTCGGTTTCAGTGAAGGATCAGTGCGACTGGTTTGTAACTATCTTGATAGCTGTCATCAAAGAGTAGTTCATAATGATGTTTTTTCTGAATATGGCACTTTAGCTACAGGTGTACCACAGGGGTCAGTTCTTGACCCAATCTTATTTTGACTCGTCATTAACGACTTACCCATATTATGTTCGAGTGTCCAAATACATCTGTATGCCGATGATGCCCAGATCTATCTTTCCAGACTAATCGGGCTTGTTGTCAATCGTCAGGCTAAATGATGACCTGTCAGATATATGGCACTTAATTGGTCACAATGTAATAGACTGACTTTAAACACAATTAAATCTCAACTTACCTTAATAAGTAAAAAAAAAAGTTGACATGGACGCAATACCGCCTGTATTTCTGAACTGTGAACAGCTTAATTTCTTTGATACAGTTACAGTTAAAGTAAATAGTTCACTCTCTGCTATTGATCACACGAATAACGTCGTTGGCCGTATCTATCAAGCCTGACTCCCACTCCCAACACAAGTTACTTCTTGCTTTTAATGATATGGTCAGGTATATATGGTATACGGGGTGAATCGAATTACCCATGTCTCACAATATCACATATCTGTACTTTGCTGCTCATTCAAACATATCTATGATTTAAGATGCTGTGCATTTATGCATAAAATTATACAAAACAGATGTCCCAACCATTTGCTTAGTATGATACAATTCACCCAATCTAGCAGAACACAAAATATTTTAGTTCCTTTCTTCAAAGTCTATAACTTAATTTAGCAAACTTAGCGGTTTGCTAAGAGATGGCGTAACTTATATTATTCTATTGTTATTATTCCGTTGGAACATGCGTTGGAAAGCTACTGTCATTGTACGTCATTTCAGTATATGTCATTCATTTGAAGCGTAAACAATAATAATTTTTTTTCACTCAAATATGTCGAACTTTGTGTCTGAAAAAGTGTTCGACACGATGCGGAAAGTCATCGTATTTTGGTGGAAGTTTATGGTGAACATGCTGAGCGAACGTGCCAAAAGTGGTTTGCACGACTTAAAAGTGGTGATTTTGGCTTGGAAGACGATGAACGTCCTGGGCAGCCAAAAAAGTTTGAAGATGAAGAACTGGAAGCATTACTCTATGAAGATTGTTGCAGACACAAGAAGAGCTCGCAGAATCTTTGGGTGTCACTCAAGCAGCCATTTCAAAACGTTTAAAAGCAGCTGGATATATTCAAGAGCAAGGAAATTGGGTTCCACATGAACTCAAGCCGAGAGACGTCGAAAGGCGGTTTTGCATGTCCGAAATGCTGCTGGAACGCCACAAAAGGAAGTCATTTTTGCATCGGATTGTTGCTGGTGATGAAAAATGGATCCATTACGACAACCCCTAGCGCAAAATATCATATGTGAAACCCGGCCAGATAGTAGACAAACCATAGCCCGGATTTGGTAATTTTAATGACGGAAATACAGCCAGATGTTTTTTTCAAAATCTAGAAACTTCTGCAGACATAACCAAAGTTGATGTACAGCTGATTAAAAAGATGCACATTATTATGGTAGCTGTATCTAGTGGCTTTGAAATTGATGTCAAGCAGTTCAGGAAATTTTCGCACGATACAGCCAGATATTATGTTGAGAAGTATCCCTGGTATAACATGTCACCCAAGGTCCACAAATATTACATTAATGGACCAGAAATAATATCGCATGCTTTATTACCCATTGACCAACTGACAGAGGAAGCCGAAGAAGCATGAAACAAGGACTTCAAAAAACATCGAGAGCATCACTCGCGAAAATCTAGTCATGAAAACTAAAATAAATGTTTTTAATTCTTTTTTAATAAGTTCCGATCCAATAATCAACAGCAAAGGGAAGCTACCCAACAAAAAACATCAACACCTACATGAGGAAGCATTGTATTTACTTAAAGCTTTGCCAGTCCAAGAAAGCAGTGATGATGACGAAGACGACAGTAGTGAAGATGAACATGAAGATTTCGTTACAAATTATAATTAATAATAGTAATATATATGCATATACATAGATAATATTAATAAATCGATTTTATACAAAATCGTAGTTGAAGCAGTGTTTTTTTTTTATATGGGGCGTTTTTGTAGGCGTGGCCATGAGTGGACTGGATATTTTCTTATACACAGTTTCAATAATCATCAGATTATTGTAAATCAGATTATTATAAAGCTCCTAGCTCTATCGGTTGATTTGGTTCCAACTTTGAGCCTATTCTGCCCCACTGTGCGCCGTCTTGTTGAAACCAGAGCTCACCGAGACCTGCTGCTTGAATTTCAGAAAGCACATAGTCCGTTAACATGGCGCGATAACGGTTACCATTGACGGTAACATTCTGATTTGCCTCATTTTTGAAAAAATATGGACCAATGATTCCACCAGCCCATAAATCATACCATACCGTTATTTTTAATGGATGTATTGGTAGCTTTTGGCACTCTTCGGGTTGCTCATCAGCCCAAATATGGCAATTTTGTTTATTAATGTATCTATGTTATTAAGCCAGAAATGGGCTTCATCACTGAACAAAATTTCACGATAAAACACCGGATTTTCATTGAGTTTTTCCAGAGCCCATTCACTGAAAATATGACGCAAATTCAAGTTGCCAGACTTTAATTCTTGCCCAAGTTGAATTATGTACGCTTTTAGGCCGAGATCCCCACGTAAAATATGCCAAGTTATCGAATACGCCAAGCCAAGCTGCTGAGAACGACGACGAATCGATTCGTCACGGTCTTCGGGTACACTCTCAGCTACAGCTGCTATAGTCTCTTCACTATGTGCTCGATGTGATGTAACCGGTCGAGTATCATCCACTTATGTAAACTGGGACCCAAATTTGCGAATGGTATTGGCAATAGTGGTTTCAGTAGGTCGATTATGCGCACCGTAAGTTCCTCGAATCGTACGAAAAACATTCCTCAAAGAACTGATTTTCGTGATACAGCTGATTAATTTAGAGATGCTGTTGTGGTGTGAGTCTTTCCATGATGACTTGCCAAACGATTCTGAACAAAAATTACAAAGCAGTTTGATAGAAGTCAAGCGTGATTTGTCAAAGCGTTTTGAAAATCAAAATCACCCCTTATTTACTTTGTAATTGTTTAGAGCCTGGGCTAGTGTTCGTGGTCTGTTCAAGGTCCGAGCCCTTTATGTGCAAATCTGAACGTCATTTTGCTCTTTTTGTTTTGTTGGTTCGTCAACAGTAAATGACGAAATTGTATGGATTCTTTTTTTAGAGATTTTCTCTGTAAAATTTAATATCCGGTGATTTCGTCACATCTCAGAGAGCTTAAACATCCGTATAAAAGACAAAGTTAAGGGATTGAAAGTACGGAACAAAAGTAATAGTTTCGCTGAAAGCTTTTCAGCCCCATAAAAGGCACAATATGAATGGAAAAGCTCGTTACAGTCACTGAATGGCACGAGCAACTACCCTTAAATTCGTTTAGATCTATTTCTGATGGAATTGCCTCGAATAAGTGAAATCTTTAAATCTACACCTGAGACCTAAATGTATATATAGCGGAAGCTATAACTGAAAATGCTTTAAAAGCGTTATGATGGGATGTTCATAAGAAACCCTTCCAACTAAAACTGTATAATAGTCATTAAATCAGAAATCTCAGCCTTCTAACCTTTTAAATGTCGACAAGGAATTCTTGCAAGGGTTGCGTGTCATTCATTTACACTCAATTCGCCTTCGTTTTGCTTACAATTGATAGCGGACATGAACAATTACCAGGGGAGTGGCGCTTTGTTCTTGGTCTCATTTTGGGAGGTGGAGACTTGAAACAAATTAACTCATTAACGTGACTATATTAATTGCGAACAAGCGGTATGGGATATGTAATTAACGATGCAACACACGAGTAGGTACACGCAATAATAATTTATTTTCGTAATTACATAAATATTCATGTTGCCAGTGAGGACCTTATTATAGATTTCTTTTAAGTTCACATCTGCAGCTGAGTACTGTACTTAAAGCTTGTCTCATGTATTTGGCTTTTCAACTCGTTGATCACGTTATTTTTGAGCACATACGTACGATGGATTTGGAAATATGGATTTATAGGCATTATTCCGTTTGTTTGGTGTTATCTTTATCCCGCATTTTGATCCGAAACCATAAAGCCCAAAGCTGAAAGCCCTCAAAGGTACCCTGACATCTAAACCCTGCGTCATATTTTGAATTATATCAAATTTGACTGCTTTTCAAAAAGTGTGATAATATGGTCCGGGAACATATGTATTTAGTTGAACCGTCAGCAGCAGGTTTAATCGAATTAGTAATTTTAAGCATGTAAGTGAAATCATTCTAACAATCCAGATGTTAAGTTTGTTAACATCATCCGAATATGAGTTCACGGCCCCCTGCAAACAGACAAAAGGTAATTTATTTTGCTGCGGGACGAAATATCACAACAGTTTCTTCACATCAATATTCACAACTGATCATGTTCGTCTCTTTGTTATAAGCCTCCCAACTAAATTGATCATATTGGAATTGAGGCAAGACACTCCTCAAATATAATAGATGTCCGAACATTCTAAGCGGATAATGTAGACATGGACTACTGCCTTCATACTTCATACGCTATAACAGTACAAAACTGTGAGATATAATGTAAAACGGCTGCAACTGCAACAGACCACTAGAACCTTTGGCAATCGCGAATCTCGCACTCCTTAACCTGCACTGAGTGCCAAAGATAGTAGCACCGATGCCAAGAGATCGTAAGACATGACGCATCTGGTGCGCTGGGTTCCAACCGAACACGACCGTGATTCAAGTAACATGTATATGTTAAACAAGCACATCAAGCAAAATAACTTGCCTGTGGAAAAGGAAAGAGAATGATAAGCGAGGGAACAAACAGAGAGGTGCTATCACAGGAACAACGTTGTAAAGTTTTACCAGAAGGTAAAAGAACGTATTAAGCCAACAACACTCAAACTGAAACCCGTAGAGATGAGCAAAGAAATTTTATATAAGAGTCGCAGTCTAAGAATTTTCAGTCACAATGAACCATTTAATTCGAAAGATGAAAACCAAAGGTTTACCCCTGCATGACCAATAAGATATTTTAATTTTAGCAAGCTAAAGGAACGAGTGGTCTACCTGTCGAGTTATCTATCTCAGGTAGGGAGATTTGTTAGAGAGGATACACTAACTAAGCAACTAATCCATAAGGAAGAGGACTGAATTATGGCAATCTAAGAGACATCAGTCTTCTTGACATCGCATAGAAGTTTTTGTCTGTCGTATTGTGTGGATGAATGAAACCATTTGTCAACAATCTGATTGGCTTCTATGAGTGCCATTCTAGAGAATATCCAAACAGTCCAGATAATTTTTCATCGATTTCAAGACCGCATATGACAAAATCTATAGAGATGATATATTGAGAGTTATAATGATAGAGAAAGCTAGCTGCTTCGTAAAAGTCCGAGGTTAGGGGAACTCATGCTTGCTGTTAGAAAAGGCCCTAACAAGCCTTCAGATAATTGTGCGAAACTAGGAAGCCAACACCAAATACACAATTTTCCAGGAAGATACTCTGATTGGATTGATATGATATGATATGATTGATTTGTCCTATTTTTAGGAATAGTTTCGGTAGAAGTCTGAACGCGGAAAATAATTTATACGAGGTTTGTTCAACAAGTAAGGTGACTTTTATATTTTTCTGAAAAAAAATATTTATTTTTTCATCAATATTTATGTTGTCCCTTTAAAGTAGCTCTTCTCAGATAAAATACACTTATGCCAATGCTTTTTCCAATCCTCTAAGCACTTCTTATAAGCACTTTTTGGTATAACCCGAGCACTTCCAGCGATGCCGCTGATTTCTTCAATCGTTGCAAATCTCCGTCATTTCATAGGTCTCTTTAGTTTTGGAAACAAGAAAAAGTCGCATGGGGTAAAATCCGATTAATGTGGTGGCTGAAGGATGATTGTCGTGTTGTTTTTGGCTATAAAATCCTTCACGAGCAACGATGAACGAAGAGGTGCGTTATCGTGATGCAAAAGCCATGAATTGTTTTCCCACAAATTCGGACGTTTTTTTCATATTGCTTCTCGCAAACGGCGCACAACATCAAGGTTATGATGCACTATGCCACGGATATTGAAAAAAACAGTGATCAAAACTTTGACATTTGATCGAACTTGGGGTGCTTTTTTCGATCCTGGCTCCTCTGGGTGCTTCTATTGAAACAACTGGGCTTTGGTTTTGATGCTATAATCATATACACATGATTCGCCGCCAGTAATGATCCTCTTGAGCAAGTCAGGATTATCATTTAAGTTATTCAAGAGCTCATGAGCGATGCTCATATGACGGTTGTTCTGATCAAAATTAAGAAGTTTCGGAACAAACTTCGATGACACACGGCTCATGCCCAAAACATGCGAAAAAATTGCATAAAACACATTCTACCTTTCTATATGTCAAAAACAAACTAAGTGTGCTATATACTTGAAACTATGAACATTTATTAGGGACATGTGTACCAACACAGCAAAAATAAAAAATCGACAATCGAACGTACGTTGCCCGAGAAATCAACGTTGCAAAAATCTCTTTACTTTTTGAACACAATATGGCGGTATCTCAGAAGAAACATCTTCCTTTCTTCGGAAAAAGCGAAGCAAAGAAGAACACAAGACAGGATAAGTATTGTTTATATATATAACAAATGGGCTGAAAAGTCAGTGCCGTTTTATAGTAAAACACAAAATTTTATATTACGTATGTAATTTAATTTGTGCGGTTTTTTTTTTCAAAATGTGAACGTTTATTTAAGGAAAACATGTACAATAGTATTATTCAAAGTATTGCGCATCTGGAGCTATGACTTTTTCCCATCTTTCTGGAAATTTGTGGATCCCATCCCAAAAGAATTGCGCCGGCTTGGTAGCCAAGAATGAATCAAGCCAATTTTTGATATTCTGCTTTGATGTGAACCGTATTTCAGTGAGGGCGTTCAGCATCGACCGGAACAAATGGTATTCAGAAGGGGCAAGGTCTGCGCTATAAAGCGGGTGGGGTAAAACTTCCCATCCACTGTTTTTCAAATAGTTCTTAACCGGAATAGCAAAGTGGGGCCGAGCGTTGTCATGACAGAAAATTTTTGCCTCGTGTCTGGTCGCATATTCCGGGCGTTTTTCGGCCACTGCTCTCTTCAAACGTATTAATTGTATTCGGCAGCGTTGTCCATTGATGGTTTCACTCGGTTTTAGTAGCTCATAATACAGCACACCCATCTGATCCCACCAAATGCAAAGCATAACCTTCGCGCTATGGATATTCGGCTTTGCCGTTGATTTGGCTGGTTGGCCGGGTTTCACATATGATTTTTTGCGCTTGGGGTTGTCGTAATGGATCCATTTTTCATCACCAGTAACAATATGATGCAAAAATGACTTCTTTTTATGGCGTTCCAGCAGAATTTCGGAAATGCAAAACCGCATATATGAATATATCCATTTTGAAATGGCTGCTTGAGTGACACCCAAAGATTCTGCGAGCTCTTCCTGTGCTTGGCAACAATCTTCATAGAGTAATGCTTCCAGTTCTTCATCTTCAAACTTTTTTGGCTGCCCAGGACGTTCATCGTCTTCCAAGCCAAAATCACCACTTTTAAATCGTGAAAACCACTTTTGGCACGTTCGCTCAGATAGTACATGTTCACCATAAACTTCCACCAAAATACGATGACTTTCGGCAGCAGTTTTCTTCATGAAGAAGAACTCCCCGCAAAAACACTTTTTCAGGCGGAAAGTTCGACTTATTTGAGTGAAAAAAATTATCGTTGTTTACGCTTCAAATGAATGACATATACTGAAATGACGTACAATGACAGTAGCTTTCCAACGCATGTTCCAATGAAATAACAACAATTGAATAATACAAGTTACGCCATCTCTTAGCAAACCGTACGAATTAAGTTATAGACCCAATAGTTGCCTTCGAGGGCGATACACTAAATGAAACGATTTTTCAATCTTTCGATACCATTTTTGTAGTACGATTTCGGTTTAGCCTCAAAATAGGCCTCTGTTTCGGCGATTACTTGTTCATCAGTCTTAAATCTCTTTCCGGCGAGCATTCCTTTGAGGTCTAAGAACAGGAAATAGTAGCTGGGGGCCAAATCTGGAGAATACGGTGGGTTGGGAAGCAATTCGTAGCCGAATTCATTCAATTTTGCCATCGTTTTCATCGACTTGTGACACGGTGCATTGTCTTGATGAAACAGCACTTTCTTTTTCTTCAAATGCGGCCGTTTTTCTGCGATTTCGTTGCTCCAACAACGCAATGTAATGGTCGCTGTTGATAGTCTGCCCCTTTTGGAGATAGTCGATGAAAATTATTCCATGTGTATCCCAAAATACGGATGCCATAACCTTGCAAGCCGACTGTTGAGTTTTTGGTCGTTTTGGACGAGGTTCGTCGCTTGCTCGCCACTCAGCTGACTGCTGACTTGACTCTGGTGTGAAGTGATGGAGCCAAGTTTCATTCACTGTCACATACCGACGCAAAAATTCGGCTTTATTGCGGTTGAACAGACTTAAACACTCCTCTGAATCATCAACACGTTGTTGTTTTTAGTCGAACAGAGCTTTCGCATGTCCAAATATTCGTGTATGATATATCCAACACGCTCTTTTGATTCTTCAGAGCCTCAGCTATCTCGATGAACTTCACTTTACGGTCATTCGTAATGGACTTTTTTGATGGTTTTATCTGAAACAGCCTCTTTTGGACGTCCACTGCGTGCATCATCTTCGGTGCTTGTATGACCACTTTTAAATTTTTCAATCCACTTTCGGATGGTTTTTTCAGCTGGTGCAGAGTCCGGGTAACACTTATCAAGCCATTTCTTTGCATCGGCTGTATTTTTTCCCATCAAAAAGCAATGATAAATCAACACACGAAATTGCTTTGAATCCATTTTTTTCACAATAACTAAAGTTGCTTCGCTCACAACGCTATATCTCGAGAACTAACCATCCGACAGCTGTCAAATTTATTATCTTTTGAAGGTTGGTACTAACTGAAAATGGTATGCATTTAATTCAAGTGGTGCCCTCTTTTAGAAACGGCTTTTTAGCCCATGTTTTATATATATATTTTTTAATTGACGCGCGCACAGTAACTATGTAAACTTTTAACACGTGAGCAAGAAACACGTGTTATGGTTTAACCTTATGGTTGAAGGTTATAAGGAGTAAATTGCTGCATTAAAGGGAGCAAAATTTTTTGAAATCTTTATGTTTTAGACTTTT
The DNA here is from genome assembly GCA_907269105.1 of Volucella inanis. Taxonomy (NCBI): domain Eukaryota; kingdom Metazoa; phylum Arthropoda; class Insecta; order Diptera; family Syrphidae; genus Volucella; species Volucella inanis. Next base: position 86,762,386 of record OU026155.1, on the reverse strand, counting down.
TTTAAGAAAATGTTTGTGTGTTATATTTGCGTTCGTATGTGTCAATTTTTGGCTCTCAATACTCGCGAGTCTTCATGTAAAATCGTGGATGACTTTCAAAATTTTTACAAAACCTATTAATTGAAATCTATTAATGTAGCATACATTTACCGAAAATTTCAAACAAAACGGGCCATAATCATCTGAGTTATTTAAGGAATAGCAACAATTTAGAACTGCGAGTGCAGTACAACCTACGATTTCGTTAAAACAAAGTATCCCAAATATGACCTTAACTTTTTAACAAAATTGAATTATTTTTTTGTTAAATAGAACAAGAACTTTGCAAAATGAGATCCATTACCGAAATATCAGTCTAACGGTTCCTTTATTTTAAAGACGAGCCACCACCACTACCACTGGACACATACTATGGGCTAAGGTTCCAACAATAAACCGACATTCGTACACCGACTACGTATTTTAAAAAAATTTTCGGTTTAGGTCATTAATTGAAGTTTTTGGCTTACGTCTTATGACTTTTTTGCCCAATTTACTTCAAGTTTGTATTCAACTCGATGGAAAGCGGAAATTAAATCACCTGTCCCACTGTGTTTTCTTAGCCTTGCCAAAGCTTTTCAAGCATAACAGGATATTCATGTACCAGCTACACTGAGTCATATAAAAATTGGCGCACCTTGATAAGCTCGAAAAGAAAATGTTTTTTAATACTATTTTGTTTATTAACATAAAAATAAATAATTCATATTTAAAAAAAAATGGAAGAACCTAAAATGAAACATAAATTAACGAAAATAGGCAAAAGCTTAACATTTAAAACTTTGTTTTTTATTTTTATTTTTTTCCAAAGAATCCTCGTTCCTTTAGTAGTGGGTACTTGCTCCCTGAACATCTAATAATGTTTTAATCCGCTTGGGCATACCTTGGATAAGGTTACTTATGATGTTGTCGTTCAAATTCTCCCATTCTTTGAGCAAAGCCAATTTCAGCCCACTGAGTGTTTCTGGAAGGGTAGGTCGCTTCCTAATCTTTCTTCCTAGCAGGTCGCAAACGTGTTCGATGGGATTCATTTCCGGGCTCATCAAAGGCCAAGCTATCACATCGATAAATATGTTACTTATACAGTAACGTACCTGGCAACGTGTGGTCTAGGATTGTCATGCATCAGAAGGAAGTTTTTTCCAATAAATGGTTGGAATGGAACCACATATTCCTCCAGAATGTTGGTGATATAATACCTGGAGCTCACCGAACCTTCAACGATGCACAGCTCGGTTTTTCTGTGCATGGAAATTCCTGCCCACACCATGACGGAACCTGTTCAAAAATTTTCCCTTTGAGCAACTTTCGCCGAAGAGTATCTTTCACCTGAAGGTATCCACACTCTGCTACGTCCATATGGTAAGCACAAAACCTCTCAATATGACTAGGGAATTCAAGGTGGATGTAGCCAATATACCGTCCACACCTCTCAGATCACTATGATCTGAAGCTACCTGACTACGAACAAGTGCCCCTATTCTTTCCCCAACGCGATCTCGCCATTTATGTGCGTAATGATGCAGCTTACCAAATTTCACCACAAATTAATCGCTGTTCCAATCCGGAATTCAGTTTCATGTGATTAAAATTCCATCCCGTAAGCAAATTATCCACTACTACTTTATTTAAAGAAGGCCCAAAATAGACAACAACTCGACTTTTCACGAGTTTGATGCGCTGTCTGACTCCATTCAAAGAATTGTATCCCTGCATCCTCATACTGAAATCGTAATTACGGGCGATTTTAACATACACAATTCTGGTTGGCTTCGACATTCTGGACAGCCAACACCCGAAGGACGGTATGTTGAGTTCTTCGCTGCGGAAAATAATTTAACCCAGGTTAAACACCCTGGACTTGTTTTTAACTTCTCACACTGACAAGTTATGCGTTGATGTGCTCTCTCCTATAGGCTCGTCGGACCATTGTGTTAAATTAGCTTAATTCTTAAAAGATTCCTAAAAGATCCGTATGGCAATACGAGAAAGCCAATTGGAGCGGACTTTACAACTTTTTTTTTTACTAATTTTAACTGATCATTATGTTTCCTCGATAACGACGTAGATGCCGCTGCTGAGATGAGATGAGATGCTTTATCCATCATCGGATGAAGAGTATCAAACCAAAAGAAAAGGCATGGTACGACTCGAGCTGTAAAGAGGTTGTCAGGATTAGAGAATTGTTTTTTCAGTCCTACAAGACCAACCCGACAGAAGAAAACCGAAAAAAAAATAAAACGAGCCAGAAATGACTGCAACGTCTTTCTCAAGCATGTTAAATTCCAATACGACCAAAATCAGAGTAAAAAAATACTGCAATGTCCCAAAGGCAGTAGAAATTTTTGGACATTCGTTAAAAACATTTGAAATTCGGCCTCATCCTCCATCCCAACGCTCATTTAAAATGACATTCCAGCTGTCAGGACTTTGGACAAGACCAATCTGCTTGCTGCACACTTTGCGGCTAGCTCAACACTCCTTTGTGCTTTGTCACTGCCTACACTTGAATGCATCGAATCTACAATGGGACGAATTTCGTACTCGTATAGTAGCAAGAGTACTTAAAGATCTCAACATGCATTAATCCGCTGGTCTAGATGGTATATGTATATTCTCTTCTTCCATGATGGCAAAACCACTGCGTAAGCTTTTTCATCAATCCTATTCTTTAGGACTCTCTCCGAGCAGATGGAAAACAGCATTTGTCCAGCCAGTCCCTAAATAAGGCGAGTCTTCTCTCTCCTCCTACAGACCCATTGCACTTACATCCCTTCTCTCCAAGGACATGGAAACGCTAATAAATAGTCAGCTCATGAAATATCTCGAAACTGCTCAATGACCGGCAATATGGTTTTCGTAGCAACAGGACCACTGGTGATTTGATGGCATATTTGATGGATATTTTTAAGGCATTTGTCAGAGTTTGGCATCAGGCTCTTTTGTTTAAAATGCGTGCTTTTGGGATCGATGACTCTCTTCTACAACGGATTAGAAATTACTTTTCGGGACGTTCAATTCAAGTTGTCTTGGACGGTTTCAAGTCTGATAATCACAAAATAAATGCTGGTGTACCCCAAGGCTCAGTTCTGTCTCCGATACTCTTTTTAATTTTCATTAATGATCTCTTGTCTGCTACTTTTAATCCAGTATATTCCTTTGCTGGTGGCAGTACTCTCTGCTTTTCATATTCGTTCCCGTCGAACACCGACGTAATGTTTCCTTTCTCACTTGGTTTTATCGCTATTTGCACCACTATTGCTCCATTGAAATCGTCAGTAGCATTCCGCCCATTCAAACTTTCAACCGTTACACCCGAATAGTATAATTGCTCAACATTATAGCCTCAAGCTCATTTTCGGACGTACTCTGAAATATCGTGATTCTTTCCTAAGCCGTACAATTCGCTTATGGAATACCCTGCCGATCTCTGTGTTTCCTGGTCGTTATAATTTACAACAGCTCAACAGCTGTTTGGTGACGATCTCGAAGGCTTTGAATCACTAAATATCGATCATCCTTTGCAGATGTTGCTCTGGAGCGACATGAGCCATGACGCCGGGCATAGGAGTTGGTTTCTCTGTACCTTTTAATAGCTCTTCTTAACTACGTCTTCAGTTTCCTGATCATAACAGCAGCATACCACACACTTTGTCCATCCTCAACCTAAGCCAGTACCCTGTATGTATGAGTATCATTTATAACGCAAAATGTAGAGTATGAGATTCTCCACTATCTGCCTCTTACTTACGTCTACATCCAGAGCTCGTATTTCTTCAAGTTCTTTCTCTTAAGCTAAGATTTCTAGACAGAAATTTGATAGTTATAAGGGGTGATTCATCGTGAAGTTTGATTTTCAATAGGCTTTTTTGACAGATCACGGTGACTATTATCAAACTGCTTTGTTATTTGTATTCAGTATCGCTTGGCAAGTCATTATGGAAAGACTCACACTACAACAGCATCTCGAAATTGTTCAGCTGTATTACGAAAATCAGTATTCTGTGAGAAATGTTTTTCGGACAATTCGAGGAATTGAAGGCAGCCGACTTGAATTTGCTTTATATTTTCAGCTAATGGGCTCTGGAAAAACTCAATGAAAATTTATCCCATTTCTGGCTCAATGAATACGTTAATAAACAAAATTGCCGCATTTGGGCTGATGAGCAACCCGAAGAGTACCAAGAGCTATCATTACATCCATTAAAAACAACTGGTGGAATCATTGGTCTGTATTCCTTCAAAAATGAGGCAAAGCAGAATGTTACCGTCAATGATAACCGTTATCGCGGACTATGTGCTTCCTGGAATTCAAGCACATGGTCTCGGCGAGCTCTGGTTTCAACAAGACGGCTCTACGAGCCATACAGCGCGTGAAACAATGGATTTGTTGAGAAATCATTTTGGTGAGTACTTAATTTCACGTTTAAATTTACGTTACGGTAAATTGGCCGCCTATATCGTGCGATATTACATCTTTGGACTATTTTCTCTTCTTCAGGAATAAGCCAGCTACAATTGACGCTTTGGAAGCCAACATTACTTGTTATCCGCGAGATAACAGTCGCTATGCTCGAACGAGTCGCCCAAAATTGGACCTTCTGAATGGACCACGTCAGACTAACATTTACATGATATAATTTTCAAAAATTAAATGTCATGAATTGTTTTTTTAACCGGTAATAAAAAGTTTAAATCAAACCTAACGATGGATCATCCTTTATAAGATGCACTGTCTCGGCTTACGGTGGCAGCAAACTTAATGTGAGGTCTAGAATCGGTGCAGCTAAAGACATATTCGTTGTTGGTGAAAACACTTTTTTAACACTTCGGTCAACCCGCGACAGTTTCGCTCCAACGTAGAGTCAGTAGTTATATACGGTTGGAAATTCATACCAAACTTAAGACTTCCAAAAGCTATCTCAATTAACCATTCATAAGAACATCTCTAAACAAAAAAAGAAATGACAGTAGATATGTAAGTTAAATTTTAAAGCATGAAGAAAACCATATTATGAAGCATGCGTTACAGATAATTGAATTATTCTAGTCGATAGTCCTGGTAGCTGGTGCTGTATCTTTTATGTATACCATATTAAGATATAAATTAATTAATGTTTTAAGAAACAATAATAATAATTGAACTATAATAGAAGGCGTGCAGGAATTGTTGAGGTATTATGTTCCACAAAATCAACTCGTAATTACGTAGTAAACTATCTCGCTCGAGAACATAAACCTATTCTATAGTACGTGGGGCTTATCAACGTTTAGGGTTATTGTCGGACCGTGAAAAATGAAATTGCCTGACTTCTTCTTCTCTGAAAAGTCAGTAACACTTCTGCTGTTTCCCCGCAAAAGGTATTGCCATAAGGAGGATGGGGGTAATGATTTGCACTTTTTTTTTTGTCATATCTTATTGCTAAACATTTCAAGAATATATTCCCAAAATTTTCGATCGATCTGAGCAAAACTCATGAAGTTATAGTCTCCTGTATTTTAACACTATAGCTCTGACAGCAGCGAGCAGGTATACAGCTTATTCACTTCTGTTGTTCTGGTCAATTATCCTGTTTTGAGAATACTTACAGGTAAGTTAAGGCATAAAGACATATATATTCTATACACCGTACAATATTTGAAAATGACAGACGAGCGATAGTTTATCGTTGTACATTCGACAACCTATCTGGTAGCAAACAAATTGTTGAATTTGCATACGATGAAGCTGCATGCACCTTTAAAGAAGGTGCTGGTGCTTTTCTCACCCTTCTATCGCTTATGAACGTCAGCGTCGGCTCAAGCGCTCATCAATACGCAAGATTGGAGGACAGCAATCGCATTAACAGGCTTGATCCAAGCTGAGCAGCAGAACAAAAAAGCCATGATAAAACAATGACTTGAGAAAAAGGAGGCTGAAGACATGGAAGTTGTTGCAGGGAGTCTATTCTATGGAGCTGGAGTCGATGATTCTGTGTAAGTTGAAAACAATTTTTTTTCTTCACCTTTTTAGCTCATAAACTTTTAAACGCGTTTTTCTCAAAACTACTTTTTCAAAGTCTGTGTTCACTGCCATTTAAAAACTACTTGAATGATTCATTTCAAACTTGGTACACATTTTCTACATATAAAATACCTCCCCCCAACGTTTAGTTAAAATTTTTTTTAATCATAGAACGTTGGGGGGAGGATTTGATCATACTTTGACAAAATTTTAATGGTTTTTGATTTCAGATAATTTCCGACCGAGATATAGTGAACACCGCAAATTGTTATTTATTTAAGACGTTCTGGGGCAAGCTCTGTCACCGGCTTATTTCTCAATATTTCTGCATGAAAAAATTACAGAATATTGCTAAAAGTATATTTAATTATGTATAGGGTTTTCTAATAACGACTTGACAACTTTTTTTTTTTTTAAATAAAAGGCAAACCATTTGAGATATTTCAAAAACTTTATTACTGACTTAAAGTGCAATCAAAACATTTATGAATGGTACTCGACTTCGTTCATATGGCCACCGCGGGCATGTTTGCAGCGGTCGATTCGTTGGACCCAATTTTTAACGACTCGGCCATACATTTCGGCCGAAATAGCCGCTATTTCGCGTTCAATGTTGGCTCTGAGATCTTCCAACGTCGTTGGCGTGTTGGCATAAACCAATGACTTAACGTAGCCCCACAGAAAATAGTCAAGCGGCGTTAAATCGCACGAACGAGGCGGTCAATCGACTGGCCCATGTCTTGAGATAACACGCTCATCATACTTACTCTTCAATAAATCGATTGTAGCGTGTGCTGTGTGGCTTGTGGTACCATCCTGTTGAAACAACATGTCGTCCAAGTCCATATCTTCAAATTCGGGCCAAAAATAATCGGTGATCATGGCGCTATAACACTGCCCATTCACAGTAACGTGACTATCGTTATCGTTGACTAAAAAATATGGCCCAATAACACCGCCGGCATGCAAACCGCCACCAAACAGTTTTTTTTTGTGGATGAAGTGGTGATTCATGAAGCACATGTCGGTTTTCACCCGACCAATAACGCAAATTTTGCTTATTGATGAACCCATTGAGCCAAAAATGAGCTTCGTCACTGAAGATGATTTTGCGATGAAATTCATTATCTTGGCGCATCTCCAGAACCCAATCGGAGAACGTACGTTGCTTCAAATGGGCCATCGGCTTCAATTCTTGAGTCCGTTTGATCTTGTATGGGTGTAAACCAAGATCCTTACGCGAAATACGCCATAATGTGGTCTGAGCGACGCCCAATTCTTGAGAACGCCGTGGAATTGACTGATTTGGATCGTTTGCTACAGACGTCTGAACGGCAGCGATATTTTCGACACTTCGACCAACCCGTTGTCTCACTGACACGGCAACATCACACAACGAATATTTAGACTCAAATTTTTGCAATAAACTTGTTATAGGGCGAGAATTACGACCGAAAATTGGAGTTAACGCTCTTAAAGTTGCAGTCACCGACTCCGAATATCTGTAGAAAATTTTTATAATTTGCACGTTGCTCGTTAGTGTACTTTACCACGTTGAAAATGTTGAGTTTACTAAATAAATTGACAGTGACAGTTTGATGATTAGTGAAAAAGTGCGTTCACAAATTAAATTCAAAGTTGTCAAGTCCCTATTGGAAAATCTTATACAAAAAGTTTGAATAAATTTGTTCAATCCATACTTTAAAAAAAAAATTCACAAAAAAGTGTTTTTTTTTTACGCTGAAACACTTTTGTGAGGTTCGCCGTGAGGTGATAGTATTTGGACGCACATATTTCTTAAATTTCTTCTTAAAGGTGCTTTAATCATTTTATTACTGAAAAAAAAAAAAATATTAACATTTCAACGATAACGATAAACTCCTTTCATTTGTTTTAAAAAAAAAGCCATACAGTTTATGTCATTCGATATAGCATTGATACGTCTATGTTCATATGTATGGTATATATAAGAATGAGACTCCTACTTTTAAATTATCCAAATTTATTTTTACAGTTCACCCTCGACTGTTTTGCAAAATCAGCTTATATATACCAAAATAATACGAAAATGTGTTATAGCATTCAAAGGGGGATGGTTATTGGTAAGGGGTGTGAGATCCTATATTGCCTATAAAGCCTATAAAGATTGCCAGTATTCCGGATAGATATGAAGCATCGAATCGAAATGAGAGTATCAACTAGACAAAATATAGTAAAGCACTTTTCTCTCTATGCTCCTATGAGTAGCAAATACCACCGCCATTATTCTACTTTGTCGAGCTTAGCAAACCTCATGTAAGTCACACGTATACCTCATAAAAATAAAACTACAAAGATACTCCTAAGGCTTTCTTAATGCTCAAATGAAACAGTAATATGACTTTAGCTCTCACCCATTACCACAAATGCAATTTTAATTAGTTTGTTTTCTACATGTCACCAACATACAATGGAAATCGTAATAGACCGCGTGTCACATCCTATATCTCTATCATAACATAATCAAAACCACTAAAGATACATTTCATTCGCATGTCCCGGAACATAAGGTATACAAAACCATATGTATTGGATATGCCTGGACAATAGCAAGTCGAGTCCTTACATTACCATATATAGCATAGGTATGTATCTCTATTCACGCCCTGGTACAGAATCCAACTGACTGCACTGTAAAATTTGCTGACGCACATCCGGAAGAAATCTTGGTTTCAACCTCGATGGATAGAAATAAAACCTTTGTGGTTCGGTTTTGTTAGACCACCCGCAATTAAGAGGTCTTCAGTTATGTCATCCTCCCACAACTTCTTTCTGTTGGCAGTTTTATCGTGTTCAACTTTCTAATGTCATGTTTCTCGCTTTCAGATAACAATAAAAAAAACAAAAAAATCCCATATGACAATGTTCTTGCCCTTCCTGACCAAAAGCATTTGTAAGTAGGTTGTACACGGCGGTGGTACGGTGGTGGTATGTAGTAGGAACATCGAAGGAAAAATGTGCGCTAACCTATCTAAGCGTTACATCAATGGGAAACTGTTATACTATTATACAATTGTAAAAGGAGACAAGGACTAACGAAATCTTTGCGCATTTCCCAAAAAATAAAAGCTCTTACTCTCTGACTTCTCATTCAGTGTTCTAACATCGAGGGATTATTGTAGAGATTATTATTTCTTAAAATTTTTTGGCCCTAGCAGGAAATTCTATGAAAATGGCCCCCCAACCATTGGTATTAATGAGTGCCAAAGTGTATGTTAACTGCGAAATTGTTCTAAGAAATTAATTCGAAACCTCTTGTGTGGTAAGGTGCTGTAGAATTAGGGTAGGTTCTGACCGGTGCCAACTTGGCGATGTCCATGTCGTAGCCATGGACTGGACTTACAAGTTTTGAGCAACAAGAAAGTAGCAACACAATGTATAATATAATAGCCTGCTGTTGGGTATGGAAAAGAAGACTTACTCGTATGGGAGTCTAATTCACGAATCTCAATCAACAAGCAGAGATATCTTATATGAAATGCTTCAACGTAATTTGATAACTATATTAATTTTAGGACAATTCAGTGTGAATTAGTTATGCTGGCGGATGAATCCTAAAAGATTAAGCGCAGATTTAATTTCCCCAATAAGTATAACTGACACCGTAATATACTTTTGTCCAAAGTATTTTAGAGAAAAGTCAGCCTCTAGGTTGAGAATTTTACGTGAGGTCAACTAGCAGTCACCTGAAAACTATTGCAAAGCAGATAAGAAATCAAATAAGACATTTGTGGTGGGGTAAGCTTCTGATTGCTACGGAGAACAAAAGCAATGTATTTTTGCTCTTAAGCGACAAAACAATGCAAGTAGTTTTGAGCTTTCGACAGTTGGGCGAACCCACCATAATGCACATCAGGGCTGAATTCACTAACATCAGCTTGATATTGGCTAGTGCTGTATTTTTCTACGAGCTTTTCAGCCAAATCTATGTACAATATCTTAAGCAAGACGTTAAAATTATTTTAAGTGGTTTTAAAACCGAAGATGGAAGGGAGGACGTCACGATTGTACTGGCGAAAAAAATAACTTGCACTAAAACGTCTTGAAACAGATTTCAACTAAGTGACTTTGCATCCATCATAGGATTTATCTAACCTTAATATTCACATCCCTGTCTTTCCCATATCACAGAAACTTATACGTTAGCAAAGATGATGATTTTAAATGTAGGATTCTTCGAACGAACTTTGATTCTGTTTATTCTGAGCGAATACGATGAACTTTATGAGCTCTACAATGACATGGAAAACGTAGCAATCAATCGCCTGAGATGGCTATGTGACGCAGTGCGATCAAAATCCAATGTCCAAAGAGTTTTCGATCTTTACTTGAAGGAACAACTGAGATTTTTTTTTTTATAATTAAGGCCCGCTCAATGGATTTGTGTACCCTTAAAATGTTTGTACACAGCGCAGGCGAAAGAAATTAAGGGAGGAAGAAAAGAGAGTTAAATAGAAGGCTCTGTAGGGCATTCAATAAGGGAGCTGTATGGCTTAGAGTACACGGATGAGCATTCATAGCGAGACGGGTGTTATGGTTGAAGGTTTGAAGGGGTGGAATGCTACTGGTGATTTTTAGGAAGCACTGGTGGCGGAAATAGCGACAAAACAAGTGAGACGAGGGTGTTAGTTGATTGACTGATATAACTATCACCTATGAGTTTTATCCCTATTTTGAATTCTATACAGCAGGTGCAGAGTTGTTTTAGGAGCACGTTACCAGATGTGAGCATTGTACTACGGTTTTTGGGCAGATGAATGACTTATATATTGAGCTCAGTTCAGAGGGGGGGGAAATATTTCTTACATCGCTTGAGGAAACCTACACATTTCCCAGCATTTTTGGCGATACCGAATATGTGGTTATACCAACGTAAGTTGTCATGGCCACTCGTACCGATAATGAAAAGTTTTTCGGTTTCAACGAGGCAAGTGGCATTTATGTACAATGACTGGGTGTTTGCTTTGACGACAGCAGACAACATTATGTTTTGGAAGCATTAAGCTTAAGTTAGTGGTTCCCCAGGACAAACTTTTTTTGGACACCCCACCTTGCCAGCTCATAACTTTGTGAGTTTGTTTTTTTGGTTAATTTTTTGTGTAATTTGAAAATATCAATTAACAAATGATCAAAAAATGGATACTAAAAATATTTTTTGTTTCGTTTAAACAGAGATTACATAATATCGTAATTTAATGTGCCTAACATATTCTGCCGTTCCTGCTTTACAGCTGAAGAGCAGGGACGTGAGTCCGGGAACGAATATGAAAAGCAGAGAGTACAGTCGTCAGCAAAGAATATATTGCATTAAAAGTAGCAGACAAGAGATCGTCGATGAAAATTTAAAAGAGTGTAGAAGACAAAACGGAGCCCTGGGGCACACCAGTATTTATGTATTTTGTGAATATCAGACTTGAAACCACCCAAGAAAACTCGAATTGAGTGTTCCGAAAGGTCGATTCTAAACTATTGAGGGAGAGATTCATCGATCCCAAATAAATACATTTTCGACAAAAGAGCTTGGTGCCAAACTCTACACGAATGCGAAAGTAGATTTGTAACATTGAAGATCCGATGCACTCAAATGTAGGCGGGAACAAGACACAATGTGGAAGTAATGAGCTGGCCGCAAAGTGTGCAGCAAGCAGATTGGCTTTGCCCAAGCTCACAGCTGGAATGAGCCTTGGGATGGAGGATGAAGCAGAATTTCAATTTTTTTGACGAACGATCAAACATTTTTTCCGTTTTTGGTCGATTTGCTTACGGACATGGAATTCTAATCACATGAATTTAAATTCCGGGTTGGAGAAAAGAATAATGGAACTATTTCGTTGCCAGGTAGCTTCAGATCAGAGTGATCTGAGAGGTATGAACGTGGATCTACCTGTGTTTCATTAGGTGTCTGTCGGTACTTACAGACGTGAACTTAAGCAGAAAAGTGATGAGTTTTTAGCGAGCGTATATTGGTTTCGTCCACATAGGATTCCCTAGTAATAATCACAAACAAACACAAGCAACACAAATACCGACGATGCTAAGCAAGGTTGCGAAGTGAGAATTTTGACGTTGGTTTATCGAATCAAATTGCTATAGGTGTTATGCAAACAGTATGAAACAGTGCACCAAAAAAATTCACGCTGACAATCGGCTATGTTATATATACTCAGTCACTACTCATGCCGTATGATAAATACGGTAACGGCCGTGACTAAGTGCAAGCAGCAGCATTTAGAACAGGAGTGGGAGAGGTAGATACCCGCACTGTTTGATATATATATTTTTTCTCCACTGCACTGCATTATTATTTTTTTATTTGAAAATAGAAGGGGACTTAAACCATCTCGGAATGCTAAACTGGAGGCAGTTGCACAGGCTTAAGGAGAGTCCTATCGATTAAGCCCAAAGTTCATTTACCTTAGTAGATCGCTACATGAGTAGCGATGTAACATCTAAATGTTAGATAGCGGTTTACAAATTAGTAGTATAAGAACCGAATATGTGCGTTTCCGTTTTTCTAAACCTGAAATCAAACTTGAGACACCAATTTAGAAGCAGTCATCGTGCTGAAGTGTAAACAATTTGAATTTAAACTCCTTCGTCAACCATTAGAGTAACTGATGACGATGACGGTGTCACACAAAGGGGCGATTCTAAAATGTCTCAAAAACGCCGCCGTATTTTCGGAACTAACATACACATCGCGTTACGGGACGATGTACAATAAGTGTAAAAGAAAGATAACAGCGATAAAGTTGTCAATTAAAAGAAAAAAATGTCAGTGAACATATCAAGGTGAGGTATTCTTCAAAAAAGTCGAAAGGACTTTTCTCCATAATAGTGGGAAATTTCGTTATACAACGCTGATAACACTATTACAGCTCTCATCAAATTGAGAGAACATTGACTACACTACATAGTTGGAAATTCATTTGTCCATCTTTCAGTCACACTTCGAATGTCATACTCTTTAAACCATAATTCCTCGTGTAATAGCTCAGCCACATAACTCTTTCCAAACTCAAGCTCTGTGTTTAATGTCTATATTCCATAGTACACACACACCTACTCATTTACGGTAATTGCATAAATTACATAAAATAAGTGCAACACCGTTTTTTACCTCCAAATTTCATTACACTTTTCAAAATACAAACAAACACATTGACACACTGCGATCCTTTTGGTGCATTTTCCCCAATTGAAGAAATAAAAAAAAATTAACAATTACAAAATGTGAATTTTCTTTTACCAAAAAAGCCATATAAAAATTTATTTGTGTTTAGAAAATACCCGCGCTAATGCTTGCCAAGATATAGTTAGATCCTCGTATCCTTTGCTTAAAAAAGAGAATCACGAAGAGATAACAAAAAAAAAAAAAAAAAAAATAAATAAATAAATAAAATCAGTGATTCCATTTGTGCAATTTCGAGGGAAAAGCGAAAGGAGTTCACTTATCCCAGTTCCGGTGTTTGTGTTCGTTGACGTGTGAAAAGGATTTACCAAATCAAATTTCCTCGAATAGCATCTGCACGGAAGCAACAACTCTAACAACACAGCAACAATTAACGGCAAGGATGAGTGACAGTCGAAGGAATACTGCAACAGAATTTAGTTACATCCTTCAGAGACAGGTAAGAGAGTAATGAACGTGTGGGTGGGTAAGGTAATTGGGTAGATAGGTTGAAGATAGTTTGGTTATTTTTCCATTGAAATTTGTTCGAATCTTTTTTTTTTTTTTGTGAACTCTTTTTTCGTCTTTCGTTCTTTGGTTCTTCAGTACTTTGCTGTAAGCTATTTACCTTTTGATTTGTAACTGTTGTTGGGGTATGATGATAATTAGAAGGATTTGCTCCATAGTTTGTATATCCACCTACAAAGCATGGAGACTTGGACGCACTGGCAAAGGAAGGAATTCTAATTAGTTTCACTTAAATTAAGGACTCTCTATGCCGGTGTACCATGTTTTATTGATAGTGTCCGGATATAAAGGACATTTCACAAATTTTAACAAATTTACAAACAAGGCCAAATTTAGATCGACTCATGTTTTGGTTGTTGTAAAGGTTGTTTGTGGTTGGCACAAGAAGATGGCGGAAACGAAGGATATCTCCTAACAAAGACAACTCAAATTATTCATAGTTCCGAGAAGCACCTATGCGGGAGGAATGGGTTGCTTAAGCTGATTTTGGTTAGCGTAGTATATATTTAAGTAACGTCAGCCACACTCTTGTGGTTCAGGACTTTACAAGTTTCTTTGCTACCAAAGGAAGGTAAATTAAAGACTGTTTCTTTGTAAATGTAAACTCATACTTGTAATACTTGTACAAATATGTATATGCATGTACCTACATATATTGAAACAAAAGAGGATTTTCAGGGAATTTGAAATAGAATTGATAATCGGGTTTGTCTGATGTGTATCGGCATTCAAAATTTGGTAATTAGCCTCTGAAACCTTTTGAAACCTTCTTTGGTTAATTTTTATTAATTGTTTGGCAGCTCATGGCTATACTCTTATTTAGGTTAGCTGGTAAATGTTATGTGGAATCTTAAAAATTCTCCAAACTTTAAGGTCATAAAAGTCATGTCCGTGTCTTTTATCTTAGATTCAAATACGTCGGTTCAAATGTGATATAACTGACACCGAAAATTATATTTGCCATTTGTTCAACTTGTATATTAATGACGTTTTCCATTGCCCGACAGAAGCCTTCTTTTTGCACTCCGGACAGCAAAAAGATTACATAAAACTATACCATTGGCATTATTCCTACTTTTTCAGGAGCAAAATTGTGTTTTTTGTTTCATTTCAGAAGAAAAATTTCTCTTCTGGATTTTGATTCAAAATGTACTAACTCATATATTTATATAACCATAAACGTCGAATAGTGTTATATTTTTGAATGAATTTTCAAATTGATTCGGAAGAAAATATAAAAAATAAAAGAAGATGGAAGCGGAAATAAATATATATTTTATTGGATTTTGCTATTTTGCTGAACAAATAAATTGCGAAATAAAAATTTGACATTTAACCAAGGCATGTAAGAATAAGTCCAAATTTCGCAATTTGTAGAGAAACCAATGGAAAACAACATAACGAAGCTTCCAGTTTCCGCTCATCTACAGTGATAGTTTACGAAGAAATATGACAAAATGTCAGTTTCATCTGACAGATTAGTTGATTTTAAATTTTGACAGCGTACTCATCCTCAGCTGTAGTGTCGTAATAATATTGCGGGGGTAGTTATAAATCAATTTTTTGGTTAAGATATTTTAAGAATTGAAACGGCCGCGGCATAGAATGAAAGATGTAGAATATACATACACACTCCGTAAAGTCGATCTGCACCAAACAATCGGAGTATTTGTAAAGACCAACAACAATATCAGCACACGATGCACAGGAAAGTAGACCACTTCAGAATGTGCTCTATTAGCACATTCCTGGACGTACTTCGACTGTCTCCGGATGTTTGCAGGTTTTCATCACTCTCGCTACTGTCCAGTTCATCTCTTAGTGTCATTTAGAACAGATGTAGAATAAATAAAAATAAAAAATAAATTGTAGAAGTAACCAAAGAAAAGTATTTTACTATAGTATACGGGTTTTCCAATAGGGACTTGACAACTCTGAATTTAATTTGTGAACGCACTCTTTCACTAATCATCAAACTGTCACTGTCACTTGTCAACTCAACATTTTTATCATGGTAAAGTACACTAACGAGCTACGTTCTCCGATTGGGCTCTGGAGAAGATGCGCCAAGATGATGAATTTCATCGCAAAATCATCTTCAGTGACGAAGCTCATTTTTGGCTCAATGGGTTCGTCAATAAGCAAAATATGAGTTATTGGTCGGATGAAAACCCACATGTGCTTCATGAATCACCACTTCATCCACAAAAAATAATTGTTTTGTGCGGTTTGCATGACCATGAATGGTCAGCGTTATCGCGCCATGATCACCGATTAGTTTTGGCCCGAATTGGAAGATATGGACTTGGACGACATGTGATGCCAAAAGATACACAGCACACGCTACGATCGATTTATTGTAGAGTAAGACATGAGCCAGTCGATTGGCCGCCTCATTCGTGCGATTTAACGTCGCTTGACTATTTTCTGTGGGGCTACGTTAAGTCATTGGTTTATGCCAACACGCCGACGACGTTGGAAGAGCTCAGAGCCAACATTCGTGCAATTTAACTATTTTCTGTGGGGCTACGTTAAGTCATTGGTTTATGCCAACACGCCGACGACGTTGGAAGAGCTCAGAGCCAACATTGAGCGCGAAATAGTGGCCGTTTCGGCCGAAATGTGTGGCTGAGTCGTTGAAAATTGGGTCCAACTAATCGACCACTGCAAACATGCCCGCGGTGGCCATATGAACGAAGTCGAGTTCCATTCATAAATGTTTTGATTGTACTTCAAGCCAATAATAAAGTTTTTGAAATATCACAAATGGTTTGCCTTTTATTTAAAAAAAAGTTGTCAAGTCGTTATTAGAAAATTCTATATATGCTGCTGATATGAAAAATAAACAGAATTTGAGATTAACATACGAGTTGCTAATCTTAATAACCATTTAAGTCATTCGGATTACAAAATTTCCTGTGAACCATTTTCTCGTTCCACAAAGTGGTTTTGCCTTTGAATTGATCCATAGCCATACTTATCAGGATTAATGCAGCACATTCAGGCTCATTGTTTACTAAATTATTGAACATATCATAAGTGTAACTGTAGTTGTGGGATTCTTATAGTATCTTTGCTTCACTTAAATATATTTCCTTTTTATACAGTTCTTCACTTTTTGTACAGTAAAACCAAAAGAAATTATAAAAGAACAAGAAAACTGAAATATATATAGAATTTAACTTAAAGACAACGAGTCAATAATGAAAAATATAAGAAAATAGTCCGGTAAAAATAGACATTTCATTGGTGGAGAATTTGGGTACACCAGTAGAAATAAAGTATCAAAAGTCACCATAGATCCAATGTGTGCTAAATATTTCCGTCTTTTTTTTTTTGATTTTTTTCGAAAATAGTAAGTTTTATCAAAAATATTGCCAAGACAAAAATTGTAGATCATAAAACTATCTACAAAAATAGTCCAAATACTTTTTTTTCTTAAGAATCACCATATCTAAGATATCGCCATTCTAAAAGTTGAAGAAGTTACATTCTACATGATATCCACACATTTCCACAATACCTGTGAGGTAGTGTACTTGGCAGGCCTACTCCACGATCTGTTATGAAGGAGATTTATGGGAAATTACTGTATTTACTGCATGATGATTACTGATTTTGATACTGATATAGGTGATTGATTTAAACTATTTTCTGTTAATATATATGTTAATGACTTCAACAGTCATGACTTCTTCGATTTCTTCTTCTTCTTCTTCCTCTTCCTCTTCTTTTTGCTGGATGTTCATAAATTGTTCAACGAAAGATGAATTAGCTGTTTCTTCATCGATATCATATGAATCTTCGTCTATTGGATTTAATTGAATACAAGACTGGCCTTGGCAATTAGTGCACGTTGATGAACACAACAACCCTACTCTTTTACAGCCAAATGTAGCACTACAACCTTTTTTGGAATTGCAAAAAATAGTTTTTAGGAGGTTTTTTTTTGGAGCAGGTGGAAGTATAGTTTGAATCGGTTCCAAAGTATTATCTGTTAATTTTCACCCCCAGTCTTCGGGGCTCAGTTGATTGCCTAGCCATGCCTGAACTTGATAGTATACTCGATACAAGTGTTCATGAGCAGAAGCCGATGTTGGACTAAGACAAGATAGCTGTACTGGTTTCTCGTTCCGTGCTTTTACAAAAGCCAAATATCTATACTTGTCGATAAAATTAATTTTTTTTTGGAGCCCCATAAACAGCAAGGAGAAACCAAATTCATTTTGTGATTATCGTTTGAAGAATAGGCCAATTTCTTCAAATAATTTTAATACAGATGTTTTACCCCTTCTGAATGTTGCTGATGCAGTATCACAAGCGGTTATCGCATGTAAAAATATGTTAAAATATGGTTTTGGCATTTTTTGAAGAATATATTTCTGTTCGCTGTTGAGCTGGGCCTTAAAAAGTAAATAATGTTATCAATTGGAGTCCGTGCAGTGAGTAGTATTAACAAATCAACATCTTCACCAACCACAACAGTTGTATTAGTTGCATTGAATTGTTCAATTGCTGTTTTAATTATGAGGACATCAGCGTCATTTTGATCAATATGGTATGTTTTCTGTTGCGTATGGTGTTTACAAAATTTTTTATTTACTTCAAAACACCAAAAAAAGTTATAATTATAGGAAATTTCATTTGCACTAACAAGTATACGCATTAAGATGTTCCACTAAATTTTTTACATGATGAATATGCAATCATTATTCTGGGATTTCAATCCCAATCTGTTTACATTTATAACACACTTCTGTCTGCGAGTAGATGGCTACATAGATTGGCCGTATTGGGATATTTTTACCCCACTTTGGGTATGGAAGGGCATTGCGGCACATGACGCCGCAATTAAAGCAATAGTTTAGTGTAGATATCCGCACTATAGATTGGAGGGCGATTCCTATACCCAATTCAAGGCAATGTTGATCTTACTGTCTCTTCAATTGATTCTGCTGATGTTTGAGCTACTGGCATGTGATAAACTTTCATCGAGTCGCCACATTTGGATTCTAGTTTTTATTCCTTTGATCTTTGACAGCATAGCCAGTGTGTGTTTGGGCAGTGAAAGAAGATAGATCGTTTGAACAGCTGTTCCTGGCTGTGACTGCACTGCAGTTTGTGTGGTTGCCACTGAAGTTGGACGGTTTGGTCTACTGGAGCTGGGAGGTGCTGTTTATTCCAATGTGGATTGTTGTTTGCCTGAGTTTTGTTAGTGTACTTTGTTAAATGATTTTTTGTGGAATAATAATGCGAACGCCTGCAGGAGAAGAAGACTGCTCTTAAGTCGGCTATTGAAATGCATGTACTGTGCTGCCACTTCTTTGCTTCCAGGTGATAATTGCTGATAAACTCTAAGGTGAACTGAAATTTTCCTACATCATCACCTATATACCGTTGCTAGCTGCCATCTTCACACTGATCATTCTTAGTTTTAGCGCCAAGAGCGGCAACAAATGGTGGTTTGAAATATGTTAGAGTTTCAGTCAATTTGTCCTATCGGCTGTGCCATTCCTGCAAGAATACGACAATATATCTTACCATAGCAACAACGAAGGGCAATCTGTTCCGCTGGATTCGAGGACGAGAACGAGAAGCACGACAAGAAAAATTAAAAAAAGGTCTCAAGAATGATAGCATGAAGCTTAAGTTAGTTGGAATATCACGCCCAACATCCTCACACAACCCTCGTATCTCTTGGTACAATCCTCCATTGTCACTCCTCCTGTAACTTAGATATTTCCTAAATTGGTATAGCAATTGTAATTAAAAAAAAAAAAAGAAAAAAAGAAATGCTTTCAACTTTCAACAATAAGTTCCAAGCGCAATATGGAGTCTACAGAGGCGATAACTAGTTTAACAGGTTTTTACGAATTTCAAAATTAAGATTGTTCCCTTAGTAAGAGAAGCATAAGCGCAGTATTATTCAGCAGAGCCCGTTGGCTAATGATCGTTTTTGGATATTTTGTTTAAGTCCGATCAAAATAGTGATCAAGTAACAAAACCTCCGACAGAGCTGAATTTTGGTAGAGACTTTGGGTACACCAGTAGAAATAAAGTGCCAAAAGTCCCCATGGATCCCATGTGTGCTAAAAAAGTTATTCAAGGTAAAATATGAAAATTTTTGGTTTTTTGGATTTTTCTCTTTTTTTCCTTAAGATTCACCAATACGAAAATATTCCCGTTCTGAAAGTTGAAGGATCTACATTCTACATGATATTCACGCAAACGCCACGTATATACCTAGTCAGGCACTTAATATATGTTAAGTAAAAATACCTACTTGTGTCTTTAGTATGTATAAAATACTACCTCGATCAAATTGGTATTCCGATTTGAGTTCTGTTTCTTTTTTTAAGTTGGTACATCTGTTTTTGACGTTCCCTGTAAATCTTAGCGTCATAGCTTGACATTTGCAAAAGTTACGTAGCCAAGAGTACATCTAGGGCTGCGTGTGTTGTGCGATTTTTTACAATTTTAGATATTGATTTAAATTTGCAACAACGAACTTGTATTAAATTTTGCGTAAAAAACAGATTTAATGATGCGCAAACGTTGGAAATGTTGGAAAAGTGTTTCGGCAACGATTCTCTAAAGAAAATGGTCGTTTACCAGTGGCACGAGCGGTTCAAAAGTGGTTGTGAGTCAATCGAAGATTATTTTATCTTAAGCCAATAAACGCCATCACAACTGTCACGATGTTGCAGTTTTGAGAATAGATACAATATTGGGGTATGCACAAATGAAGCCAGAAATTTGTTGAGATATTTAAAAAACCTAAAACCTTTATTGCTTTATAAGTTGGATAATATGGGGATTATTTATGGAACACAATATCTTGCAGACCCTCATCATTTTCCAAAATTTTCAATCACTCTTGGAATTGTTTGCGTTTGGTTTTGGTAGATCTTGCTTTTAATATAGCCTCAAAGAAAAATGTTCGTGCACAATAACTCGATTGTTTCGCTCTTTGTATGACACGTAGTACCATCCTGTTGAAAATATAGGTCGCCCGAAAATACGAAATAGTTATTCAATTTGGATGCATTGGCATCTCATAGTAAATCACATAGCAGATGTGGCAACAATCAAGTGGGCGTGAATACACTTACAATACCTCAGCATGTGTAAAGTTTTTTGAAAAATGGGATAGAGAAAGAAAGATGTTTGAGCTCAGTGGTTAATGTCACTCCACGAGTGGCATCCCTGACTGACTCGAACTGCAACCAATTTCAGACTGCTATAACCGTTCATTACTGTGGTCTCAAATTTTGACACATGACATATAATTTTATTATTTACAAGCTTTTTAAACGATTTGCGTCTCAGTTGTGTTGAAAATTTTTTATACGCGATGGAATTCAAACGTGATAGTGTGATTGCTTTATATTTGGCTGGAAAACCACAAGTAGCTATCGTTAGAGCCCTCAAGCTCAGCACCTCAACGTGAATAAATCATATGTGCCTCAAACCATAGCTCGTTACCGTGATATTGGCAGCGTTGCAAAACGTCATGGAGGTGGTCATAAAAAAACAGCAACATCGGCAGAAATGGTTCGGAAAGTGAAGGCTCGAATTGAGCGAAATCCGAGTCTAAGTGGAAGGAAAATGGCTCGCGAGCTCAACATATCGTTGGAACGGATGCAACACATACTGAAAAATGAGCTTGGTATGTGTCGAAGGAGTTGCTACGCTTGCACGAAAGTGGTGAGTTGCAGAATCGATCAATATGTCAACAAACAAAATGACCGAGTTTACTTGCCAGAGAGGTCCCATAACCGCCGAAGGACGTTCTCCGCTCGTATTTTTAGACCGTGGCTTCTTAATTAATACGATCGTATACCGTGAAACTGTCTTAGAGACAGTATTGAAGCTCTGGGCAAAAAATCATTTCGGTCGGAGACCGTGGACATTTCAACAAGACTCGGCACCGTCAAGGCACCAAGATTGGTTAAAAAACAATGTTCCACACTTCATTTCTTCGACACAATGAATTGCAAATGTAAATCCGTTGGATTTCTCTGTCTGTGGTATTTTGAAGGCGAAGGTTGGCCCAAAAAAAAAATACCAAAGTTTGGACCACCTCATACTTCGCCGGGAATGGGCTAAAATACCGCAGAGCCACTTGCGTGCAGCGTGCGATGCTGCAAGATGGACATATTGAAAACTACTGATACAATTTGAAAATTGATGTATTTTCCAACATTTTTTGCTTTGACACAATAAAATTTATTAAAAAAACAAAAAAAAGTAGAATTTTAAAAAGTTGCAGTTTGAGTCAGTCACCCTGTACATCCTTGGTAGAAGTTGGCCCGTTGTTAATTTCTAGCCAGCTACCCATCTTCCTTGATTTTCATTAGCTGAAAAAACGAATGCCTATCGGGCGAGGTTGGAATTCGAACACCGAACCTTTCGATTTTGAAGGCAGTCCACTGCCACTTTAGCCACGGCCATCCGTAGCTGACAATATGGAAAATATGCATACGACACCCAATCCGAGATCTTACGGCGCTGCTTTTGGTGGCTCAGCTTTAGTTCTTGAGTTAATTGACCTTGTAAGTGGACCTTGATGGTGAGCTAAATCTTAACGAAATTTGGAGAAGTCAAGCTACTGAAAACGGTGACAAACGAACATGTTTGGGTCGTTTTCGACACTTTCTTTTACTGTGGCAATATTTTCTGTTAGACGTTTCGGCGTCTTCATATCTTGTATTAAGCCCGTCTCTTGGATTTTTTTGATTTGGTTGTGCATACAATGAAATCTGTCGCCTTATGCCAAGCCTCTTGTTGAAACCCCATGTATGTATTAAAGATAAACATCAGGTGAACTGAAGCTAAGTAGTCCGTTGTTCGATATTTATAAGCCGCTCTTGCTCGGGTCTAGTACAGCCACAAGATGATGCTTATTTGCTCGAGTATCTTTTTAACAATGATAGATGGCACACTAACTTCTTTCCATTTTTCCAACATAAGACTTCATTAAAAAGATATATTCTAAAAAATATTGACTTTCCTAAGTTCTCTCGATTAATAGATGCAAGAGTTCTAACCATCTCGTTAGATTGTTACCACTTTGTTGATTTTGAGTGCTTTTTGTGAAAAGGTGCCCAAATGAGCACCTCTTCTTTCGGGCAGCTAATCCTGATTTGTTTGTATATTATTCGCGAGTAGATACTCGTTAAGGAAATAAAACGAGATATTCCCTAAAGAGTTGGTTCTCATATGCAACGATTTAAAAACCTTCCAATGATTTCACTAAATGTTGCCCACTGTCAGCTCTTTTGTGATTCTAAAGATGGTTCTGTTGTTTTTATCTGCGCCAAGTGTACATAATTGTTGGATTGGTCACGTTGCACGCTACGTTGTATTTTTTACATGCAGTTTAATTGACTGAGAAGCTGAGACCTAAGCCATTTTAAGCTGCAAAATTTAATCAGAGGAGATAAGAGTTCCGGCGCTTATCCACTTATCCAAACTGACGACAGTGTAAAAATTAATTGTTCTGATGTACATGCGTACATATGTTAAACATATACGTTCGATGTTAACTACAACAAATGATAAATCATTGGATTAGTATAGTATTTCCAACAAGTTAATTGGAGCAATTATTTTTTAGATTGTATTTTTGATGTCTCGTAGGTTTGTTACTATGTCTCGTTAGTCCTTGACTATTCAGATTGACACAATCACAGTAGTATATCTAACTAATATTATTACTGCCCTATATTTACACTCCGCTAATATGGTTTCTACTTAGATTACCGTGTGCATGCAACTTTTCAATTTTTCGCAAAGCTGATTTAAACCAGTTTTCAAATTGTCAATCATAGGTTGTCTGGTTAGCATACAAAATTGATGACTCCTTATCATAGAGAATGAGCAATAAATATTTGTGTATCAAATTGCCTTTTAACATAATGGTAAAGTGGTGTTGTAAGGCCTATATGTACCTGTGCGAGGATATTGTGGTTTAATGCGCCATTTCTTATTCATTTGAAAAATATCTTCCACAGTTACAGTTATATAAGTTATTGTTCGTACAAAAAACGCTTTGAAAAAATAACATAGACCTAAAGACCGAAGTAGACTTCAGTGTCGCTGGCATTTGCTTCCAAATATGTACATCTATGTACTCAAAATTAAAACTGGAGTCTTGTAGTTTCCAGGTCGTCTAATCATCATACTCGTACATGTTAAAAGTGGCCAAGAAGGACTCGGATTATAAGCCTATAAATCGATCAGGTATTTTAGAAAGGTTTGACATTAAAGTATCGACATAGACTGCTGACAAGGTTTTTCTGAATATCTGCCATATTATGCACCGACGAAACACTGCCAACAACCAATTAGAAGTATCGCCTTCAGTGAGCTGAGTTTCACTTGGGACCTACAAGAAAATCATAGTTTGGTGCAAAACAAAGAAATGCAGGCTCTGAACAAGGCTTTTGCCATCCAGAGGTACTACTGAAGTGATAATATTAGAACGTCCTACCAGCTGTTAAAGGGAAACAGAGATGAGTTACAGTTGAAACTGAGAGTTTCGTCAATATTCTTGAATTTGCAACTTCCGAAAGATTCTGCTTTTTTTGGTCATTTGTCAATATTAGAAAATCGTTGAATGTTCAAAGTATGAAGTAAAGAGGATTCATTTTTTTCCTTGATAGTCTGGTGCTATACAACTATACAAGTACAGTTGTGTTCATAAGACACCCAAGCCCCAATGGTTACCCTAACTAAAGATGTAGTGACAACGAGGCGGTTTAAGGTACTGATGAATTTTAATCTGGACCTTATGTAGCAAGTTCGTCGGTGACTCCATTTCCCGTTGTAACTTGGGACCCAGTAAAGGGTTAGTGAACTGACCCATTCAAATGCTCTCAAAGTAGCCTTACACGCTTTGAAAGCAGTGAAGGGTTTCAGAAAGGGCCTACAACAAATTGACTGTTGCTACAGATGCCGATACTTTGCCCTTCACTTGTTACACTCACAATATAATTGGAAGACAGACCACAGTTTAAACAAGAAGTACTGCAAATTACCACTACCTACTTACCAATATTACAGGTTAACTCAAACTTTCCCCTTTTTTATTTTAACCTGAGCACTTCTCGTCTTAAACTTGATCTCTTGTACCATTCCTTTACTTCCTTATCTTTAATTACTATTAGTTTTTAAGTTAGTTAAAGCTTGTATAAAGTGGAATTAATGGCAAAATTAAAAAAAAAAAACTAAAATGTCAACTTTCAATTTATAATATCGAGTTTATAACCTAATTCGCGGTTTTGCTAAGAGATGGCGTAACTTGTATTATACCATTGTTATTATTCCATTGGAACATGCATTGGAAAGCTACTGACATTGTACGTCATTTCAGTATATGTCATTCATTTGAAGCGTAAACAATAATAATTTTTTTCACTCAAATATGTCGAACTTTGTGCCTGAAGCTTTGAAGCCGAAAGTCATCGTATTTTGGTGGAAGTTTAAAGTGAACATGCGCTAGCTGAGCAAACGTGCCAAAAGTGATTTGCACGATTTAAAAGTGTTGCTTTTGGCTTGGAAGACGATGAACGTCCTGGGCAGCCAAAAAAGTTTGAAGATGAAGAACCGGAAGCATTACTCTATGAAGATTGTTGCCAAACACAAGAAGAGCTCGCAGAATCTTTGGGTGTCACTCAAGCAGCCATTTCAAAACGTTTAAAAGCAGCTGGATATATTAAAAAGCAAGGAAATTCTGTTTCACATGAACTCAAGCCGAGAGACGTCGAAAGGCGGTTTTGCATGTCCGAAATGCTGCTGGAACGCCACAAAAAAGGAAGACATTTTTGCATCGGATTGTTACTGGTGATGAAAAATGGATCCATTAAGACAACCTCAAGCGCAAAAAATCATATGTGAAACCCGGCCAACCAGCCAAATCAACGGCAAAGCCGAATATCCATGGCGCGAAGGTAATGCTCTGTATTTGGTGCGATCAGATGGGTGTGCTGTATTATGAGCTGCTAAAACCGGGTGAAACCATCAATGGACAACGCTACCGAACACAATTAATCCGTTTGAAGAGAGTAGGAGCCGAAAAACGACCGGAATATGCGACCAGACACGAGGCAATAATTTTCCATCATGACAACGCTTGGCCCCACGTTGCTATTCCGGTTAAGAACTATTTGTAAAACAGTGGATGGGAAGTCTTACCCAATCTGCCTTATAGCCCAGACCTTGCCCCTTCTGGCTACCATTTGTTCCGGTCGATGCAGACGCCCTCACTAAAATCCGGTTCACATCAGAGCAGACTATCAAAAATTGGCTTGATTCATTCTTGGCTGCCAAGCCGGCGCAGTTCTTTTGGGATGGGATCCACAAATTGCCAGAAAGATGGGAAAAATTCATAGCTTGAGATGGGCAATATTTTGAATAATACTATTGTACATGTTTTTTTAAATAAACGTTCAAATTTTGAAAAAAAAACCGCACGAATTAAAATATATTCCCAATAAACTTATTACTTTTTAACATATAACGTTAAAAAGGAAGAAACAATCTTTAATTGATCTAAGTGATCTTGAAATATATATATTTACTCGTACATATAAAATATACTTATGCATGCCTAGGATAAGGGTGTATTTTTATTTAAATTGCAACACAAATAAAGCTGAAGTTTTACAGCAGTCCTCTGCATTGGTTCTGATCTGGTTACTTGGAAAATGAGTTTAGAGCATAAGAATTAGTGCCCCTGCTTTTGAATCAGTGAAGGCGTCATAAACACGCCGATGATGGACTTGTCGCTCTTGAGAACTTTCACTAGCTTGCTGGTATAAGTGTTTCTATCTCACATTTGGTGAGGGAAAAGTACAGGTTCTGAACAGCTAAACACCATTTCCTTCTTTCTCGTTCTGATATTTTAAGTGGGAGATTCATGGATTCTTTCTCTTCAGATGGAGACTTTGATTGAAATTTAAATTATTTCCAACTGGTCACCTCCTCAGCGTGTCTATTAGATGGGGCTAAATCAATTACTGCCATCGTTCTGTCACACCAAATGTTAGTTAATACATAGACAACATTGTTGATAGCCATTATAGTATGACGTCTAAGAAATAATCTCATTTGATGTTGCAGTAGCTACTGTCCCAAAAAATATTCTGAAGCTTAGTATCACAATAAGGGATCAAAGTATTCAACGTAGTAACGAATAGTAACGAATCATAGGCAGAGTAAGCAGGAGCGACGATAACGTAGCTTATGACTGCATCAAATAAATTGACTACGCGGAAAAAGCCATTAACAGATAGAGCGCCTGAAATTCTCTTTACCATTGCCCTGCCCGATATAGAAAAGCAGGAGGCATCTTTAGGTCTGAATTGGATTCGGCTGGTGTCAATTCCGTCGAATTGAGTAAATCCAATTCAAAATCCCACTTTTAAGTGTTGAGGCATTATTACTAACGGTTGCATTGCCAGTAAGTGAATAAACCAAACGCGGTTAACTCAGATGCCTAGGCAAGGTCGGTTGTATTAGTATAACAAAGGGGTCACAAAACTTAATTCAACAAGAGATCAGCTAAGGCTGCCAGAGGTTGACACCATATCAAATTACGAATTGCTGGTTTTCAGTCAGAGGACAATCATATGCCCACAAAGCAGCGAGAGAGCTAAGGCTAGCACCACGATCACTAACCAGCCAACAACACAAAAACAGCAGAAAATATATAAGCCCGCAGGGAAAGCTATGAAGAGGAAGCACCAGATGGCCCTCCTCATATTGACATCAGCACTATGCATGAGCCCCGGATAAGAGACTAAGCTATAAAGGAGCCTCAAGAGAAATTCAAGACCAAATTCAATAACATAGCCGAAATAAGCACCGTAGCAATCGCAGAACGTGAGGCAGAGATAAAGATTTCGAGAACGCAATGGACGTTGCATACAAAGTTTTGTGCCCAGAAAGAAAAACACTTCCCCAATGGTGGAATGAATACCTCTCTAATCTTAAGCAGATGAGCAGAGCGATTTTTAATATTTGCTACAAATATATTGTAATTTCTGGCAGCCTTACGATGACTGTTTAAGTCTGTATAAAAAAGTCATAAAGACATCCAAGAAGCAGACCTAAATGGACTATTGCCATTCAATAGAGACCCTCAAAGACTCTGCCAAGCTTAGCAAAATTGTGTCCCAAGAACATTCCAATCCTTCCAATCCTTCCTTTCTGAGAAGGTCAGATGGAGGATGGACAGAATCCTCTGCAGAGACCCTAGCACTCCTGGTGAACGCATATTTTCCCGAATGCAGTGATAATACTGCGGAAGGTGTCAGCAAGTACAACTTCCATCGTGTATCAATATCAATTCAATCATTTCCGAAAAAAAAAATGTCCTGGGATATTAACAGCTTCTCCCCATTTAAGTCTCCGGGACCTGACGGCATACATCCTGTCATGCTACATATAACGCAAAATCTAACAATACCTTGGACAGCGCTAATCTTCACCATGTACTCTACTCAAGTGGTGTTTATACCGAAGGAAGCTAAACGCGGGCAAGAATCCTCAAAGGATTTCAGCCCAGTTAGTTTAACGTCCTTTGTATTATACTTAAAACCCTAGAGCTTGTCTTACACATCCAAATCCTAGAAGCATCATCGCTATCCAAATAGCAGCCAGCCTATTTCAAGGGAAGATCCCCGGAAACGGCTCTCTACGATATGATGCGAACAATCGAAAAACCCATACACTACAAAGAATATACCCTATATATACAAATCTCTGATCGAGCGGGGCAATGAGGAATTTATTAGTCAATGGATAGTTCCTATGCTCAAAACAAGGATTCTTTAGGCAAAACTAGGTAACAGTCACCCAACCAAATTCGGGAATAGTCTAGACATAGAAGAGGTCGAAGTGGTCGCTTATGAAGATGACGTGGTGATACTATTATCAAGGAAGTTTCCCTCCGTACTAAGTGGAATCATGGAGGCTGCTCTAGATAAGTTTAACATCTAGGCCGCCTGATTTTACCCTTCTCTGTCCTAATGGTTAACTGCTCGCCTTATTCTCCAGCGCTAAGTATCTGGGTATTTTGTTTGACTCAAAACTTTATTGGAAGCACAACATCGAACACAGAGTCAAGAAGTCATTTGTTGTCTTTTTTACCTGCAAAATCTTTGAAATGAAGTGGGAACTTCAACCAAGGATGATCCTGTGGATGACGCAGCCGTAGTATGTCCTATTCTTACCTATTCTTACCTGTCGAAACCAAAGAACAGCCAATATAGGCATCACGGTGCACTGAGATTGACTCCAATGGATGCCCTCAATGTGCTCCAGTGTCTTCTGCCTCTCGACCTACACACAAAAAATACCGCACTTTGCAGGAGACTAGGCAGACTCAAGAAATGTGGGTGCTGGACTGCACAGCCTTACGGTTACAGTATTATCCTGGACTTGTTATCAAATAGCATGGTCACGTTTTCAATCAACTACATCAAACCAAAAGTAAACTTTAAGAAAAACTTCCACGTAGGATATCCCACTAGAGCTCAGTGGAAGACGAAGACGAAGATGGCGTCACGGTCATTTTCACAGACGAATCAAAGATAAACTATGGTGTGCGGGCCGGTGTCTACACAGAATCACTGAAAACGTGAATATCATACCACTTACCGGATTTTGCCAGCGCCGTCGAGACGGAAGTACTGGTATTCCGAAAAAAACAAACAATACATTGCTTTCCTCATAGGTAGATAAGCCGATATTAATGCTATTGACTCGGTTGTTGATATAATCTAAACCTTCCATGGTACAGTGACGTTAAAGGAAACGAGCGTGCAGATAAACTGGGAAGGCAGGCTCAGCTCTGCAGGACTCACTCACGGCTAGAGTTCACATCTCGCTAGGAGCAGTTAAGGAACAAATCCACTCCTACTTCCTGCAGAAGGGAAAACTTAGAATGGTGGGGGTTAACCAACTGCGCTATTTCAATAATGAAACGACCGATATTGCCAGAATTATGGTGATAATTACGGAGCATTGTAGATCATATGACCAAACTAGGTACAACTAGGTACAACCCCCACTGCCACAGTTGTGGGGACCGAAATGAGAAGGAAACTCTTTCCTATTTCCTTTGTAAATGTTTGGCACTAGCAACAGCCAGACGATATGTACAAAACCAAGCATTCTTGAACGACCTTAACGACAAATCGGATAAAGAGATACGAAATCCGTTTTCTTAACTCCACAGGGATGAATCTAGGCACCGACTGTCTCACGTTTTGAACAACACATACCATCAACCAGGTCATAGCCCTTTGACGATGTCTTCGATTATCGTTCCGTTTGGGACAAGGCCCAGTTGGTTTTAGAATATGTCGTAATCGTGACGCGCCTGTTGTCTGTTGTGGAAGCTGTCTTCAAAATACTAGCTGCGTAGTATGATGCCGATTATTTTCTGTAGGCTTCCCCATCCTTTCGTATGTTTATCCGGAATAGTATAGTAACAGTTTTGCATATAGACTCGTAAACGTACACCAAATTCATCTGTGATTTCTTTGCCAGTTTCAACGACCTTATGTACCATCTTAAAGCCTTAGCATATTGGTTAGGGAGGAAGAATTACCTAGCGGTAAACTGTCGATGTTTATTGCTATTGACCTTGTGGTTTTCTTGTTTTAAACTGGTTACATAGTTGACGTAGTTTAAATAATTTTCAAAAAAAAAAAAAATCCTCAAGGAAAGCTACACTTACGTTTGTTTCTTTATAAATGCATAGCTCGCGTCAAATATAAAATTTTTGTTTTAAATAGCACACGATGGCAATAATATATTAAAGCAATAAAACGTGCAATCACCTCAAAAAGGATTTGCAGAAATAAATTTCTGTCACTTTTTTTGCAGATACGAGTAAAATGATAAAAAAGAATTATCTCCCTAAGGACAGCTGCCACAACTGAATGTATAATTATTCTCTAAGGACAGGCATTCACATTTCGCACGTACGAATACTCCACGGCTGTATATCATGAATCTCAGAAAACCGCCACTCTCAAGAGTGTAACTCCATTTGAACATAATAATGTGCTTCTTACAGTACATGGTCCCAAGTAACAGGGGATGCAGACCCTCAAAAACGATTTATAAAAAAGCCAAAATTTTCTCTTTCCCTTGGCCGGACTCAGGCAACTGCGATGCTGTAATATTCTGGTAATACAATATTTAGATGTACCCAGGCAAAAAGGACTAATTAAGCAGAAAATCTGATCAAAAATTACGCAGCACCAGATGTGGGTGAGTAGGTAGGGTATGGTAAAGATGAAGGTGCAAGCGAAATCATGTAACACTGAACGGATGTCATGCAGCACACAATAACGATGGTATCAAGTCATGACAGCATCGACATCAGCAGGACTGGGTTCTCAGCATTCGATATCCATTTAGGCGTGATATTAAAACGAAGCAACAGAGGAGGCTGTCGCGCCTCTGCGATCCCAATGCGAAAGGTGGAATGAAATTTGTGCTATCAACTGGGAACAAGTCCAAACAAAAGCCGTTGGTAGAAGTTGCTCATTACTGACGTTTGATGATTTCGTAAAAAGGACGTAATGAATCGTTTAACTCGTATATGGAAAAAGAAAAATAATCGGGGCTTCAGCTGCTTCAAGGGACATCAATGCGAATGGGTAGGTATGACATGTTTTTTTTCGAAGTGATTTCTTTTTTCAAAACTGCTTTTTCGGAGGCGTATTTCCATTGGCGGGTAGTGGCTTTCTTTATACGGTCGACAAGTAACAGACTTTTTGCTGGAATGACTATACTATTTGCTTATCTATATTCGTAGATTTAAGAATAAGGATAAAGGCTTCGGGTTTTCAGGTCTTGTTTTATGCGTCACGTACTTGGTTTATACGTATGGTATATGTAATTATTCGTATTCTGACCGATTGGGTATGATCAGTAGCTCTGTTCAAAACACTCCTTGGCATTTTCGATTGATAGTATCTTTAATGGTAGTGTAGGATGCATGGGACTTAGGAAGGTCCCTTACGCAGTTTTGATTTTTATGGAATTGGTTTTGTCTGCCTTATTGCGTGTGTAGAACTTTTCGCAAGTTTTCTGCTAAAATTCATTAATTATTTTCGCTTGTGGTTTTATCGAAGGAAAGCCTTTGTAATTCTCGTTTAAACAACAAAAGGACGAATAGAACAAAGATGTCTTAATGGATTTTTGATGTTGTAGTAGATTATATGTAAGAGGAGAGATAGAAGATACTACCTCAAAACAAATACACATAGGACACAACAGTAATTTGTGGGATTTTACTCTGCACATTGAGTTGAGAAGAAACAGTCCTCGGAAAGGATGCTTTGGATGACTTTAAAATCCAGAAAGGAAACAGAACATATTTCAGTATGGCCGGAATGAAGAATATGGGAATTTTATTACACAACAAGAAATTGATTGACTGGATAAATTGACCGGAGAAAATTGCTTGCCGATTTGCCAGCAAAAATTATTAACTAAACGTTAAGCTATGTTGAAGGATTTATGAGCATGTTGACACCTGGATTTATACTCCAAGGATCTAAAATTTTATTTGTTTTTTCTTTTTGCTTTCTTACGGATTTTCTTATGATGTAGAACTGTTGTTGACTATTGTTTTACTTCTGCAATTAGTGCTTATTACATAATTGGCAAAGTTTCGACAAACTGTTCTAAATTGTTAGTTAATTTCGAATTATTAATTGTATTAATTATTTTCAAATTTAAGGGGAAATCCAAAGGGAAGTGGTGGCAGGGTTGTAGAATGGCTTCAGTGATAAAATGCCCACAATAATCAGTACACGTCATATCAGAGCCCGCGGTAAGCATTTGCCGAGCATTCACAAAAGAAGTGCTCCACAGTGCTGTCAGCATTCACGCAGCAAGAGATTTACGAGGTAAATAAAGCACTTGGTGCTTTGGAAAATTGTAGTGCCAACGCATTCTACTGCCTTTTTTACGGAGAAATAACGAAAAGGCAGCTGATTTTGGCCGGAAATATTTTAGAATCAGCTTGATTAGAATTAAGGGTTCTCAACACATAATGATGGCCTAAGCGTAGTTAAGCTGATTATTTATCCCTTCCACCTGTTCCTCAGAATATATTTTCATAGTGCATTGCGGTAAAGACAGTGTGTGAGGCCGCATGGAACTGCAGACCCAGCTTTGTTAAACAAATAGTAAAGTTGATGAGTCTTACTCAAAGACGCCAGAGACATATCTAGTTGTGAGTATGGGAATAGTGACTTCTTATTCCCGCAGCCATTGGAATTCTTGTGTCATTGAGTCAGAAATAGGGATATCCATAAGATCGGGGTCAAATAACACTCGAGTGCTAATTACACCAAAGAAATCGCCTTGAGAGTATTAAGAGGAGCGAGATTCAATAGAACATCTAAGGCAGGCGTGTTACAAATAGCTTTCAAGCAGCATGTAGTCTAGTCTAGTAAAAGCAATGCTGGCGTTTCTGCATGAAAGCTTATTTCAAAAACGATGCCTTATTAAAGGCTTGCATACACTGACAGAAAGGCGATAGTGCCATGAAGCTGAAGATGATGACGAGTCAAGACAGTAAATATTCTCTTTCTACTCTCTTTCTTCTATTCTCTACTGTTAGGGCTGCCTGTACCTTAAAGCAAACCTGATAGACATAATTTGAAAGTTTTTGGAGAGTTTTTTTTTTATAATACCGCGCGCGCATCAAGGGGGTATGAATACCCTTTTACTGGCTTTTCTCCAGGGCGCAGGCGGGTGGTGTAGTAGTTTTTTGAAACTCAGGTGTGTTTGGTTTCGAAGTTTTTTGCAGAATTGGTTGTCAAACTACACGGGACGAGCCAGTGCATCCTCAACCACTGGGTCTTAGTATGTGCTAGTTGTTAGTTCGTTACATTTAGCCCAGCTCCAACATCAGTGTTATGCCTTCATGTCAGAGTTGACGCCGACGGTATTTTCATATAATTACTACATACAAATTTTATGAAAAGACTTTTCCAGAGAATTGCCTGGCACGGGATTCGAACCTGCGACCCTCTGCTTGAGGAGTCTATGCATATACCACTACACCACGGCATGAGATGAGAGAATTGACCAATATGCATCATAGCAAATGGGAAAGGACGCCTTCTTGAGGGCAACTTCTGGATTTTCCGTTTCAATTCTGATTAATCGACTTTGAATAGCAGTTTCGCAAGACCTTCGCTGTAGGTATGCGTGTCGCATTCTAGAGATAGGGAGAGAGACCGCATTTACAAAGCAGTGCTCTTCTGCAGAAAGGTGACTGCCTTTGCCTTTAATAGTTCCGAACTTCTTTCGTCTTGAGTGACCTGTCTTCTGGTTTCATTTTGATGCAGATCTGCATCCAGCTACAGAAGCGGACAACCTGCAGAAACTCTTCTGTCAGAGCAGCGGCATTTGGTAAGGGAACTCATTAAATTTTGAAAAGCTCCCTTTTCTTCTGCCACGTTTTTACATTTTCTCTTTTCAAAGTGTGCAGTTGTGCAGTTCGTTTTTCTTCTTTTCCTTCTCTTTGAGTTTTAATGTACCTATTTGATGGAATTCAATTGATTACTTGCTTTTCTTCTTTCATAACAAATGCTGGTAAAAAATTCGGGATATAATTGGTGCTCGAACTATTAGCAAAGAAATAAATGACATCACAATATTCAATTAGTTTGTCAACTGGCTTAGCCGTACTGGTGGTGGCAGTAGTATTATCAGCACTTTAAAAAATAGGGTATCCTCCATAACTTAACAGTAAATTTTTTAAGCCTCTTCCATTCCTGGCATACTTTCTTTTTGTCACGCAAAGCTTGTGAAAATCGAGAATCACTTGGTCCTTAAATTAAACGACGACTTGGAGACGTCCAAAGTAATTATGATTGAATTGTTCCCAGCCATTAGTTCGACCCTACGCCGTATATTTATTTAAACTTTTTGAAATAGATATACATTTAGAAATGGCTCATAGAGTTTGGGTGTGTTTTCTCTTCCAATTATCCTTCCTGTACGTAAGATGTACCCAGGAAAAAATTGAATATGCACAACACCACTTGGTGTGTTATCCCCTAAGGCTTTCTTCCACTTTATTACAAGGTAGAAATGTAGAAATTTCCTATATTTTTAGTACTTTTCATCCTAATTGATACCACTGCTGGAATTACCGACACAATTTCTCAACGAATTAGAAGATATTGGTGGATAAAAACTACAGGATTTCTAATAGTCACTGTGCATGCAACGTTATCACTACAAACGCAAGCATTAGTCGTAAAGAAAAAGCGAGCAGAAATATTATTTTAATTCCAGACCAGCTCGCAAGTGCAAACCACCATGAAATTTTCTCACGAAATCGAGAAACTAGGTAGACCGTTTGTCGGTCTTATTACTGCTCTTGTTGAACAACACATTGACAACCTAATGATAACAGATGGGTAAGCGAAGTACATCTTCTTAATTAAGCCAATGGTTCCCTCAATCCTCCCAGATATCGTATACTGGCCAAAACAACACGTATTTAACTCACATTCTGTTGCTAATAGGATGAGTATTAAAACGTATGGTCAACCTTAAACTAAGCGTTTAACTTCGAAGGCAGTTTACTTGAAAATTTAGTGTGCCATCTTCCATAAAAGGCTTAGGAAAGTTATGGATTATTGGTTGGTAAGAAGAGAAATAGACTCATCGACGGGGAAACCAATTTAGAAGTTGAATAGGCTTTCCTACCATTTTTGGCCAGAGAAGGATATCTAAAAATATTTTGCTTCCACACTTCAATTAAGCCCAGTGGTTTTGTCGAAACGAGAGGCCTGTCGGCAGAGAAACATGACGTTGCGGTGTGATACTTAATGGAAAACGGCTTTTATGTTCTCAAGAAATTGTCTACAACGTGCATATCACCATCCAGCGAACATAAAAAATATGGTAATTACAACCAAAAATGGTCTTTTCGAATTTCGGTTTATGACTATTGGGCTTAGAAATGCGACATAAACCTTTCAAAGATACAAGCATCAAGTCCTTCATGACTTTAACTTTGTTTTTCCATGTGTTGATGACACTTTTATCGCTTCAAATTCAATGGATCGAGACATGAACGACATCTGCGAGCTACCTGGAGCAACTACGAGCGGAAAAGCTGATCTGAAGTCCAACGAAATGGACGAGAAGAAATGACTTTCTTTGGTCATCTTATTTTAAAGGAAGGCAGATGACCAGGATCTGTTATGAGGCCTTCTTACTTCTCTTTTTTTTATAATTTTCGCGCGCGGTTTTAGTCCCCTAAAATGCTTGCACACAGCGCGGGCGAACGAAAATCAGAGAGGATGGGAAGAGAGGTGCCGATGAACGTTGGTTTTAAATGTTTAAAGATTGCAATTACTAGGAAATAAAGATCTAGACAGGGCATTCCATAAGCGAATTGTGCGGCTTAGGAACGAATCACGATAATTTAGAGCACGTTCGAAAGTGGGCTTGAGTGTATATTGACTACACAAGAAATGACACGAGCAACCTCAGACCGTCAAAGATCTAAAATGAACGGTACGAGTCTACCGATGATTCCTATCAAGTTATCGAACTTGATAATTTTGCCAAGCTAACATATTTGTAGTGATTCTGCGGTCACGAGCGCAACGTATTGTAACAGAGAAGGGTCTCAAAAGCAAGCATGTGTTGATATAGTAAGTCAACCCAGTTTGAATAAAAAGACTGCACCCACGTCCTCGTACGGGACGATGTTGTCGCAATTTTCCCCATATTATGGACCTATCAATGCAGTAAGCAAGGGCGATAGTCATTTCAAGATTGTCTTCGACCAGAGGTAAACAAAAACACTAATCGATATCCTCAAGGCAGCTTTTACAGCAGACGATTAAAAAAATAACATCGTTTCAGTAGGTGAACATTCATCCTATGCCTTTCCTGCTTATTTTAGCACGGGAAGTGAAAACACTTTCCATTGCATTCCAATAAACTTGTATCGTAGTCTCCTAGTTAATAGTCTTTTGAAAGATTTTTTAGTCTGTCAATCTTGAACATATCTATCGTTGTGTTGTTTAAGATATCCAGACAATGTGTATGAAACCATTGACTTGATTCAACGATTGCGTTATATTGTGGAAAGAACGAGTGAATTGGCAACTGTACGATTTGACTCCACTCAATTACTTTTTGTGGGGCTATTTGTGCTGATAAGGCCCAAAAACTTTAGGGCTTGAAAGGTTATATTCAGCGTATTCTTTTTGAATTAGAGCCTCAAATGCTCGAATGACTACCCCGAAGTTGGACTGACGAGATGCGCTTAGTCAAATACATTCGAGGAAGTCAAATGCCTAGAGATACACAATTTAATCAAACATTTTTTGTAATGAATAAACATTTTGGATTCATTTCTATTGTTATTTAACTTCAAATCAAGTTAGGTGCCTGAAGCATTTTATGAAACAAACTATATTGTAACATACAAGTATAACAAACGTTAACTCAGCGATTACTTATTCCACGAAATGTTTCATATTCAAATTTATTTCTGTGATTTTGAGTTCAGAAAATACGAGTATCATCACTTCTCGAAATCATATTTTGCTTAAGGCAATTTCGCATATTACTGGTATGCAAGCAATTGTCAGTTGAAATCTATTTTGGTATTACTTTTCCTTCCTAGAATCTGTGAACTTTTGGTTCGGAAATCGTTGGAAAATATTTTACATTACACATAAGGTGAATAAAAATGATGTATCTACAAGCACATAGTATTTAAATTTGGTACTATATTTGCTGTAATAATTTAGCATTTAAAACATTGTAACGGTTAGTCGGTAGATAGTTCTCAATTAACAAAAATTATAGAAAATTGATAATGCGTGCGATTTCAAAATATGGTATACAGTTCTAAGTGGCTCCGACATTCTGGGCATTAAGATTCACACTGTGGAAAACAACTTAACCAAAAATCTATTCGTTTTGAAATTAATTCACTTATCGCTTACCGAATGAAGATTGTCAAACTAAAAGAAAGGAGTGGTATGACTTGAGCTGTAAAGAGGCTGTCAGGGTAGGGTAGAGTACGATTTTTGTAGAAATATGCCTACTGATGATTTGATACCATATTTCACCGGAAAGTGGTTCCACTTTTAGTTCACTCCAATCTGGAGAAAGCAAGGTTTTTGTACTTGGTACTTTCAAAGGCCTATCTGTTAGGCTCTTTTGTGGAAAATGCGAATTTAGAACCGACAAAGCTCTTCTTCAATGGATTTCAGAACGTTCAATTCAATTGTGTTGGACGGTGTCAAGTCTGATTTTAACAAAATTGATGTTTGTGTATCCCAAGGTTCCGTTTTTTCTACAAAACTTTTTTTTTTTCATTGATGACCTCTTGTCTGCAACTTCTGATTCAGAAGTTTTTGTGATACAGTACCAATTTTCACATTCGTTCCAAAATTCACGAAGCCGTCGGCTGTAAAATGCTGGCGTCTAAGTGGAATTTGATTTCTCGAAAACATAATTTTATTTAATTTTTTATTTATTTATTTTTTTTATTTATTTATTAAATTAATAGTCCTTTTCAAAGAATAAGATCTGCTGGTTCTCTCAAAATAGGCTGTATGTGCAGTATATGCAGAACCATTTTCTCCAGTATGAAAAGAGGAAATAGTCACTAGGGCCTAAGTCGGGTGTGGGCTGGTGTGAGCCTGTGCATTGCCTTTATGGAGTTGTTAACTGTTTTGACTGCTGTTCACGGTTATGAAATGGTGCAAAAACTTGTCCGGAATGTGATTGAACAATGCCAAATATTCCTTATCACGCTGCTGACTTTTTCCAATGGCTTCCATAAAAACTAAATGATGTAGCTTTTTCAAAATTTCACCCTTGATGAGAATTCAATGAGAGTTGATAGTGTTGGTTTTCAAGTTACAACACGGAATTCAATTCAAGAAGTCACTAGTCGCAGAGGAAGTGGAAGACATATTCCCCTTCTTCTTCGTTTCTACAACTTCTGAAGAAACCGTTGTGCATGGCTTGCATTGGGACAGTGTCTTTTGATAATATTTATGAGATAGGAGATACCATATCTCTTCTCCTGAAGTTGATCAGCTCTTCTGATTATTTGGAATTGAGTTTAGATTTTAGAAAGATGTCTCACAAGTATCCCTATGTATCATTCGTTTAGCGTATGTTAGAGATTGTCTGGCGGTGTTTGTCCGACATATAAAGAGTGACGTCGTCTGCGTAAACTTCCAGACCACTTTCAGCTTTTGTTAAAGTAGGTTTGTGGTAGATTGCTGAAGTACATCCAGGGGGATTAGTGTTAAAAAGAAAACCCAAAAATTCTTTCTTACACATGGCACTTTGAACAGTACATGCCAAAGTCTCAAGTGTTTACTTATGGTGGCGATCCTTTCTATGGCACTAGACAAGCACCTGCGTTGGGCCCTTCTTACTTCTCATTGATAGCTGATTTGTCACAGTGTAAAGTTCTTACCAGGCTTGAAGGGAAGTTTTGGAAGTTCATGGTCTACCAATGCAGGTGCTTATTTTTTGTTTTTCTTACTGTAAGACAGGCTGAAGTTAAGGCAAAATTTTGAGAGAAAGTGAGTTTGTTGTTAAATTCGTCAAGCTCTAGCTGTGATACAAAAGTATGATTTTCGCATTCAGCCATTTTGGTGAAAGCGATCTTCTTGTGTTTCTCATAGTTCGTCTTCCGATGGTTGCAGTAGATTATCATCAAGCAATTGCTTACTCTATGTGCTACCGGTGGTTAGAGTATAGCAATTCATCCGATCGAACTAAAAATATTATGAGAGGCAAGGCTGACGTCAAGAACTTGTTTTCGTTTTTTAGTATCGATAGTACTACTACTACTTATGTTAGAGATTACCTTTTTAAGATCTTTTTAAGTTTATACCGAATAATTTGACCTTTGTACTAGGACCTTTTATTAGAAGCGCTCTTTGGATCGGCCTCTCCTACAAACGTCCTGTCCACCTTATATTCAAAACTACAAACCTCCTTTGGCAATAAGCCAATTTTAGCAATTCCGCGTTCTTTAAAATTTCAACTTAGGCATTCAACCCATTTCAGGGGTACCTGCGTAATTGCTTATTTTTGTATCACCCTGTGCGTTTGAAAACGATAACAGTAAAAGTATTTCAGAACGCCGTTTATCAACCTGTTGGAGCAATAAAATGCCGCACAAAAGGGACTTTTAAATGGAATTGATTAATCCAATCAGCATACATAAACTTATAGCATATCGGAGGTGTATATACCATAGATGAATATAATTTTTCCAATATTTATCCGTATACCATATGTGTTTACGTGTGTTTTGTATTCGTGGCAAGATTTTATTGCCATATTTATTACTTCTATGATCGGATGTAAAACCGCACATCCATAAATGCATGTTTTATCCTCAACACGACTGCCATTAAAATGCAAATTTGCGGTTGATACTTTAAGGCGAGCAATTAAGTGGTAGCTAAATTTGATAAAATGGATATTTTGCCAATCGGTAGTTAATTTGATACGCAGCATATTTACTCATATACCCAAATATCCATACGTACATATGTTTGTCAAGGCACGTTAACATGCCCATATCTGTCAATTAATTCTTTATAATGAAAAGGCAACCGTCCTACAAACGTCAGTTTTTACCTGGTGTAGAGCCAATGGCTATTTGAGATTGTATATAGTTATGTTTGTGATCAAAATAGGAAGGGAAAGTACATTGGGAGCGCGGTGGCCATGTACAGCCATCACATTAAACCACTTTCATAAGTTGATAAGTTTTGCAGGTGAATGAAATATCGGCATCGCAAGCAAGCGTTTCCCTCATTTTATGATCTATAAAGGCACATGGTGATCTCGAGATTAAATAATCGAGATTATCGAATTAATTTGATAAACAGAGGAATAGCAACCAATATCCTAGACGACTCCATATTCTTAGTAGCTAAGATACGGATGCGGATTTCAAGGGCAGTACAATACCGTAAAAATATTGTGAGTATGTGTGAAGTTGGATGGCTGTAATCGCAAGAGCCTTTATCGACAGCATCTCATTCAATCTCTCTCAGAATCCCGCATCGCCAGCATAATGTGTGGAGGACCAGTGGCAAATGCCAGCTCTGACGTGCTGGGTTTCACAAGAAAACATCTAACAATAAATAAATGGTTCGAAGGCAAATGCTGATTATCTCTCCAGAAACCGAAACCTACAAAGATGGTGTAAAGACGCAATCGGTGCGACAACGTCTGTAGACTGCTATCAGGCAGGTCATATCATTCCACTTAAATAGACACCGTGAAAATTTCCATCGGTCGGGTGCAACACGAAGAGTAGCAATACCCAAACATAAATGCAACAAATCCACTGTAGTTAACAGTCTGATCATCAAGCTTTTAAAGGCTGAATTTAATGATCCATTTAGAAGCATGCAACAGCTCATATGTAAAATTTAATCAAAGGAACGCATGTCTGATGAAATGTATTGCAGCATCGTCTGTCCGAGTCTGAAAAAAGATCTCCCAAACGGCGCTAACTATGTATAGTATATGGAAAACAAGATCTTCAGCTGTTTTATATGAACGTTTAAAATCAATCATCATTTATCTGATAGAGCTACATCAGTGTAGTTATTGACATGGTAACTCTTCAATAGAACAAATATTCACTCTACGGTAGATCTTTAAAAAGAACCAAGAATATCAAATCAATCCTCATCATCTTTTCATCGATTTGTAGGTTGCTTATGATAGTGTTGATAGAGAGGCTATACGAAGCCATGTCTGGTCTTGGTATCTCTGCTAAACTCGTTCGGCTATTTAGGGTTTTAATGACGAACTTCGGCCGCTCTATCAAGATTGGAAGAAACACCACCGAAGCTTTTTCTGTTAAGAAGGGTCATAGACAGGTCAACCGTTTGCTATTTGTGCGCAACTCTCAAGTCAACATCCGGGGTACAATATTTTAAGAATACACGTAGATAACATTGACATAATCGATATTATCTCCAATAGGCAGACTGAGATACATATATGTAAGTTGACAGCCAAATAGCTATAACTGCTCTGGAAATGCAACTATACAATATAACATACAAGTTCAATGTTAAAGAGTATGTAAGTAAGCCATCCATCGCGTTTGCATCTGCAGTCGCATATTTGGGAGATGGATAACACCCAGTCTAAGGACTGGGTATGTTGACAATCCAAGGTCACAGTTAGCCAACGCACCTTAATAAAAAAAAATTGTAGCAGCACGGGAGTCTATCCTGGGTGTATTGCCCTTAAATATCTTCATGCAAGAATTTGCAGCCTAAAGTGTCTTAAAACTGAGTCAGCTTTACGGGTGAAAACCAAAGCGAAGGGTCCAGCCCACAATTCACTTTAGTAAACTGGATATACGAATATGCTTCTATACCGGCTATGTACTATTTAGTAATGACTTTGAAATTCTATTCTTCTGCATTCTTTCAAAGATGAGAGCTATGGGTCAGTAACAAAGTGCCAGACGACTTCGATATCCACTTTCGCGAATATATTAAAATTGGAGATAGGCACCGGCGCTGTAATCATTTCGTCTTTATTGAATCACTTAATTTACTATGTTTATTACGCCACGCACAGTACACATACTTGTACACGGTACCACATAAAATGATAGGCAGACTGGCAAAAGGCCAACGCTGCCGTTGAAAAAAATATCAATCCATCTACAGCTTTTTGCTAAAGAAACAAAGCATAATGTCAAGCTTTGTGGCAATAAACTCGAAGACGATCTGGTCGCTCAGATCACCCACTGAAAAGCCGCCCAAACCTGTCAGGTACAAATTTTAGGACATTTTCCAATTTTGTATGTAACAAACCTTGTTTGGGCGCTTACCATTCACGATGACGACGAAATCGTCGGCATGCTCAATCGCTTTGTAGACTAAATTTTCTTGCTTGACTTATAAATCGTCGATAAGAAGTGATCACAGAAGGAGCGAAAGAAAACTTTCTTGTAGAAAGCCTTTGGCTGCTGAAACAGTAATTTATGTCTCACCCGAAGTAGCTGTAGACTTACAGCTTTCGAACATCGCTTTCATCCATTTGAGGGTACGGTGATCAATACCTCTCAGTTGCATTGTTTTTGAGACGGAATCGTACCCGGTTTTGTAAAACTCACCTCCGGCTAGGCTTGTGGGATGTATCCCAGATTGAAACTGGACTTAAATAAGGCAACTGCAACTGTGGTTGTAGGTTTAAATGAATTAATGTCCCATTTGACTTTGACTTGACTGAACATTTCTCCAGATAGACTCTTGGTTTTGCTATCGTTATGATATGTACTGATATAATCAGCGTTAATTGTGAAGT
Source organism: Volucella inanis (assembly GCA_907269105.1). NCBI lineage: Eukaryota > Metazoa > Arthropoda > Insecta > Diptera > Syrphidae > Volucella > Volucella inanis. Next base: position 86,719,202 of record OU026155.1, on the reverse strand, counting down.
TTCTGGTGTTCACTATTGTCTCATTTGTGTTTTTGTGCGGGAAAATTTACCGCAACAATTGTCAAACATAGCGGCAGACAAAAAGTCAACCAAATAAATAAAAAGATCAGAAAACCTGAAAGGTCGATGAACAGCAGCGCGCAAACAACTTGATCGAGCAAATGAATTAATGGAGAACATTGAAACCGACATCATATGAGCCGCATTAGAATTTCGTGCCTCGGCGCTTTTGATGAGTTGCAAGCAAAGATAGAAGAACTGCACTCCGAAGAAGTGAATGCTGCAGAAGACTTCCCTACAAAATATGAGGAACAGTTTTATAAAATACGTCGTAGACTGACTACCTTGATGAAGTCTTTCAGCGCAACGAACGAGCCAGGGGGAGAACAAAGGAAAACTGAGGTAGAACGTATAAAGCATCCAAAAATTAATCTGCTCTTATTTATGGCAGAACTTCCACGAGTATTTCAATTCCCCCATACACTTCAATTCTTTCCTCCCCCTATCGCAAAATTCCAATATTTGAAGCCTTCGCTGTCTGGCAGCGCGGCAGGTGCTATTGAATCGCTTAAAACTAACGAATTTAATTATATATATATAATTATTATATATAATATATAATTATTAAAAATTTTCGCTGCCCAATATGAAAGTAAGCGTCTTACCTATGCCGAGCACTTAAAGAAAATCTTCGAGACACCAGGTATATACAACGACTATCAGCATCAACTTTGCGAGAACTAGCCGATTGCACCAACAGTCTCGTAGCCTCTAAGCTCGACTTCACCACCCGCTAAAAATGACAGCAAGAGCATTCCGCAGACAAAATGCCAAATTTAAAGGACTTCATGAAATTTATCGATAAGAGTTGCCATATTCTGGACTGTATCAGCAATTCAAACGCAAGTGTAACCTCGCCTATTAGGCTCTGGGCATAATATTGTTAGATGTAATAAATTTCTTAATTTCTCAGTTGATCAAAGACAGTAATTCGCTCATGAATCCCAACCTTGTCCAATTTTTTTGAAATACGATCATAGTACCCACAATTTTCGGAATTCCCCGCATCACACGCTTTTACATCCAATAGCCTTACTAATTTCTTCTACTTTTAACCAGTCTTACAATATACTGGTGAATGGGGTGAAAAGTAACCTTCTTGGGAAAATTTTTTTAATTTTTTTTTTTTATTTTATTCAATAAAGTCCCCTTTTAATTTGATACACTTTTTCGAGCGATTTTCCAACTTCTTGATACCGTCCGAAAAGTAATTTTCCGGAAGATCTGCAAAATACTCCTCCGTGGTGTCGATGATTTCCTCGCGTGAGCTGAATTTTTTATTGATGAGCCATCTTTTGAGGCTTGGAAGAGATAATAGTCCGAGGGAGCCAAATCGGGCGAATACGGTGGATGCGACAGCAATCAGAGCCGTAAGTAATTGATTTTAGCCGTAGTTGCGATGCTCTTGTGCGCCGGTGCATTGTCTTGCAAAAACAAAAATTTTTTTCGCTTCATGTGAGGACGTTTTGCAGCGATTTCGGCCTTTAATCTCTCCAGCAATGCAAAGTAATATTCGTTGTTGATGGTTTTTCGATGTAGTCCACGAAGAGTATGCCATGACAATTCCAGAAGCAGCAGGATAACAGCAGCAGAATGTTGCCCAATATGTGGCATATGCGCTCAGTACTAATCTTTGTGGTATTTACTGGCTCGCGCACCTTCACTTTCTGGTCACTTTGACAATGTCCTCTGTAACCACATCGGAGGGCCTGCCGCAGCGGACTTGATCGGTAGTGGAGTTGCGGCAACCACGAAATTCTCAAAACCAATATTTGACGGTGTGATCTGACGGAGCATTAGCCCCATAATATTTATTCAACTTTTCTTTTGTTTCCTTCGCCGTTTTGCCTCTCAAAAAATAATCGTTTTTGTCCATACTCAACATGAAGCCAAACACGTCAACAAAAATCAGCTGTCAAAATAAAACTGAAGATAGTATCGTACTGAAATTAAGCATGTCTGCCTAAATATGAACGGACCTCAAGGCACCATAACCTTTTTTGCAGTAGCAGCGCAATCTGGCGTTCAAGGAGGGTGCTTTTCACCCCACCTGAGTGAGCTCCTGAATTTCACGTCAAACAAAACCGTAACTAGAACCTCTTACATATTTTACTATGGTAAGCTGAATCAAGATCGAGGAAGTATCACATTGCTAGCAACTGCTGGATAAAAACGAAACCTTTATATCATGTCGCAATCTTCTTGACTCCGGTTCCTAATTAAACTTGAAAATAAAACGATTTGCACAAATATTAGGAACCCAGAAGAAACGATCTCTGACCAGCTTCGCGTGGAATAGGACTGAATAAGATAAACATTGCCCACGATGTAGAGCTTTCTCATCATTATTGCATTATAAACCCAGAGTACCGAACAACAAAGGTCGACATTGTTTTCGACGCCTCCATTAAAATCGACACGGGTCTATCTTTGAATGCTATATTGCATTTCGATTACAAATATGTCAAATTGGATTGCGACAGAAACCTGATCATAAATTAAATATTTTAAAATTACCTATGGCACTAGCTCGGCATCTGACTTCTATGTAGATGACGTACTTGCTGGAGGCGATAAGCTTGAAAAGGTTATTCAGATAAAGAGGGAATTGATATCCATCTTAAAATGGAAATGGGAATTATTTGGGAACCCGCAACTGGAACCTTTCAGTTCGTTCTAAGTGAGAGCGATAACATCACTAAACGGGCTGTCCGCTCAGACACAGCCAGATTACACGATCCTTTAAGACTGGTTAGCTATGTGACAGTAAATCCAAAGGAGTTTATGCAATGTCTTTGGAAATCTAAAATTCATTGGCATAAAGCCTTGCCTTGAACTTTTCATCAAGTATGGCTCTCGTTCCGAACAGATCTGCCAGAGCTCAAAAGATAACCATCCAAAGGCACGTTATCAGTGATGAGATAAGGAATGCTGAGCTACACGATTATTCTGACAGCTCCGAAAAGGCGTATGGCGCATGTATGTATGTACGGTCTATGAAAAAGGATGTACCATGGGCGATTGATATTGATTGATATTCACTGCCTTTTGTGTTTTTCTTCATTCAACATATTAAATTTTCAAATGAACTACCCTAATTGATTCATCATCATCATGTCAGAATTATGTGGAAGTCCGAATTGCTCCCTGTTATGGTGATCTGTTATGGTGGTCTTTGTAGCTAGTCGTTTCATGCACTTTGCATTGGCTTGAGTAAGAAATCCATCATGTACTTAAGACATTTTAAAAACAACTTTTAGTTTTATTATGATGAGTGTATGGACATTACTCTTTCCCACAGTTTACTTGCAATTAAGTGGCTCAGTGACAACTCAAAGTCATTTTATCAAATACGATGACATTTTAAAGCCTAAAGATAGTTTCGCTTATCTTATGCAGTTGCTTCAAAATAGTGATTTAATAAAACGAAACGATAAACACGACATTAATAATAAAATAATCATCAATAACAAATTTTTACATCCCCACAATATCTGACTCTTCAAGTTCTCTACGGTCTTCCCTCGATTTTCATCTTTAAGGTACATCCAAAAGCAGTGTTCATTCTCCACCAAATAATGATCAGTTGTTTATAAACATCATGTGCCAAATGAGTGATCTAAGTAACGAGATAACCGAATCACGCGCGCTGTTAAACGAAATTGTTGATCACATCCGGGTAACTTCCAGTAAAATTGACGATATACCGGTGCAATCTCAGCCCCTACCTACTGTATCATACAACTCATCGATTCTTACTGAGATGCTTGAATTTGCAATTATAAAACCGCCAATAACTCCTGGGTTATCTTTTCCTTTACCACAACTCTCTTTGGAAATTGATGTTACTACAACAACTCCTGAACCTACAATTTCACGATTCGGAATCTTATAGACACATTCGGAGTGGAACAAAAGAATAAAAAAGTTGAACAATTTCAACAAAGCTGAATCAGTTTCCTTTTTAATAAGAGGTGCACATTTCGATCGAACCAGGCTAATTAGTCTTTTTAAATCAAAATTTAAAATTGATTTTAGCAACTGTGCTAAGATCTTCACACCTTCAGGGTAAGCATCCCGTTAAAATATGAATGGATGTTCTGCAACCCCGCTTCCGACGTCATTAATCTAGGTGAAATTACCATGCAAAGACTGAATACAGGAATCAACAAACATCGCAAGGATACTAAGGAGTGATTCATCGTAAGGTTTGATTTTTAATCAAACTGCTTTATCATTTTTGTTCAGTATCGTTTGGCAAGTCATCATGGAAAGATTCACACCACAACAGTGTCTCAAATTGTTCAGCTGTATTACGAAAATCAGCATTCTCTGAGAAATGTTTTTCGTGCGATTCAAGGAACTTACGGTCCGTATAAACGACCTACTGAAACCATTATTGCAAATACCATTCGAAAATTTGAATCCCAGTTTACCTTAGTGGATACCCGACCGGTTAGACCACATCCAGCACGTAGTGAAGAAACTATAGCAGCTGTAGCTGAGAGTGTCGCGGTGGCTCAATGGATACATTAATAAACAAAGTTGCCGTATTTTGGCTGATGAGTAACCCAAAGATCTCCAAGAGCTACCATTACATCCAATTATATGGTGTGGTTTATGGACTGGTGGAATCATTGGTCAATATTTCTTCAAGAATGAGGCAAATCAGAATGTTACCGTCAATGGTAACTGATATCGTGCCATGTTAACGGACTCTGTGTTTCCTGAAATTCAAGCTCATGGTCTCGGTGAGCTCTAGATTTAATAAGACGGCGCTACGAGCCATACAGCGCGTGAAACAATGGACTTGTTGAGATATCATTTTGGTAAGCACTTATTTTCACGTGTTGTTAAAGTAAAAAGGCCGTCTAGATCGTGCGATATCACACCTTTTGACTATTTTCTCTGGGGATATATAAATTATCAGGTCTTCAGGAATAGGCCAGCTACGATTGATGCTTTGGAAGCCAACATTACTCGTGTTATCCGCGCGATATCAGTCGCTATGCTCGAACGAGTGGCCCAAAATTGGACCTTCTGAATGGACCACCTTAGACGTAGTTGTGGCCAATATTTACATGACAGCATTTTCAAGAAAAAATGCCATGAATCGATAATAAAAATTTTAAGTTCACTTTCAAATTTTTGTGTTTTACTTTACATTATAAATCAAACCTCACGATGAATCACCCTATATATCATAATTCGAAGATTCTGCCCTACGACATTTTTACCCTCACAGAAACCAATCTCACCCCTAATATTGAGAATAATCATTTATTTTCCCAAGACTTTGATCTACACCGTGACGATGGTCTAGATAAAGAGGAATAGTTAAATAGCCGTGGTGTACTTCTAGCTCTACACTCTTGTCTCGAGTTTAACCATTTAACCACTGAATTCTTTGAATTTGTTTGCAGTATAATTCCTATTTCCAAGCGCAACCTATATATTTGTTACTGCTAAATTTGCCCTTCTCAAACAATTCAAGGGTTCCAGCTATCTGCTGATGCTGTCAATTGTATTTTTAATGCTGCTGATCCTAACGATCAAGAAAGATACCTCATGTTCACCACCCTGGTATACTAAAGAGCTACGATCTCTTTGCAACAAGAGAAATAAGCTCTGGTAAACTAACTTAAAATCGCGTTACGATGCCGAATTCTTCTATTCTATCTCTGTATGCATATATAGGAATTTTTAATAACGACTTGACAACTTTTTTTCAAATAAAAGGCAAACCATTTGAGATATTTCAAAAACTTTATTATTGGATTGAAGTACAATCAAAACATTCATGAATGGAACTCGACTTCGTTCATATGGCCACCGCGGGCACGTTTGCAGCCTTCGATTCGTTCGACCCAATTTTCAACGACTCGGCCACACATTTCGGCTGAAACGGCCGCTATTTCGCGTTCAATGTTGGCTCTGAGCTCTTCCAACGTCATCGGCGTGTTGGCATAAACCAATGACTTAACTTAGCCAGACAAAAAATAGTAAAGCGGCGTTAAATTGCACGAAAAAGGCGGCCAATCGACTGGCCCATGTCTTGAGATAACACACTCACCATACTTACTCTTCAATCTGTTGAAACCACATATCGTCCAAGTCCATATCTTCCAATTCGGGCCAAAAATAATCGGTGATCATGGCGCGATAACGCTGACCATTCACAGTAACGTGACGATCACTATCGTCGATGAAAAAATATGGCCCAATAACGCCGCCGGCATGCAAACCGTACCAAACAGTTATTTTTTATGGATAAAGTGGTGATTCATGAGCACATGTGGGTTTTCACCCGACCAATAACGCATATTTTGCTTATTGACGAACCCATTGAGCCAAAAAGCGCTTCGTTACTGAAGATAATTTTGCAATGAAATTCATCATCTTGGCACATCTTCTCCAGAACCCAATCGGAAAACTTACGTCGCTTTAAATGGTCCGTCGGCTTCAATTTTTGAGTCAGCTTGATCTTGTATGGGTGTAAACCAAGATCCTTACGCAAAATACGCCATAATGTGGTCTGAGCGATGCCCAATTCTTGAGAAAGCCATGGAATTGACTAATTTGGATCGTTTGCTACGGACGTTTGAACGGCAGCGATATTTTCGACACTTCGACCAACCCCTTGTCTCACTGACACGGTAGCATCACACAACAAATATGTAGACTCAAATTTTTGCACTAAACTTGTTATTGTCTGTCTACTAGTGCGAGAATTACGCCCGAAAATTGGAGTTAACGCTCTTAAAGTTGCAGTCACCGAGTCCGAATATCTGTAGAAAATTTTTATAATCTGCAGACGTTGCTCGTTAAGGTACCTTAACATGAAGAAAATGTTGAGTTTAGTAAATAAATTGACAGTGACAGTTTGATGATACCCTTTTACTGGCTTTTCTCCATTTCAGGCGGGTAGTGTAGTAGTTTGAAACTCAGGTGTATTAGGTTTCGATGTTTTTTCCAGAGGTGGTTGTCAAACTGGACGGAACGAGCAAGTGCATCCTCAACCAGTGGGTCTCAGTACGTGCTAGTTGTTAGTTTTAGCCCAGCCAGCACCACTCCAACATCAGTGTTATTCCTTCATGTCAGAGTTGACGCCGACGGGATTCTCATATAACTACATACAAATTCTACGAAAAGACTTCTTCAGAGAATTGCCTCGCACGGGATTCGAACCCGCGACCCTTTGCTTGAGGAGTGTATGCATATACCACTACACCACGGCCTCTCCGTGTTTTGAAATCTCAAAGCGTAACGGTCCTTATTAGAACCACAAAAAGTATTTAAAGGAATATTAAATCTATTTTGTGACCCATGTCTGAATAAAATAGTGGTTTGCAATAACTTCCGTTATTCCTAGGTGGAAAAGCCATACATAAAAATCGTAGATAATGAAGAGAAGACAAAAGCTTTGATAAAAAAATTTGATCTTAAAGTTGAAAATTTCGAGATAAATGCATTTTTTTTTAATGAAATTGATCCGACGATTTTTCAATTTTTCAAAATGTTAGCTTTAAAATGTCATATTTTAGCTGGCATTTATTGGACTCGACGAAATTTCAATATTTTATGCGCACTGAAATTCTCTTTCAAAAATGTGCACAACGGTTTCTTAAGCTGAATCCGTTAAAAAGCTACGGGCTTTTAAGAAATTTAACTTCGAAATCAGAAGTTCCTCACTTTAACGGCCTATAACTTGGAGGGAGTGAAAATAGACCCCCTCTGCAATACAATTTTTTGTTTGTCATAACTTCATTAATCTTCAGCTATCAGGTACGAAAATCTAAACTGGGACACCCTGTATATTTTTTTTTGACAAAAGTATATATATATTAGTTGTGCAGGACCAAAAAGCTTGACTTCCTAATATTATATTTCAGCTAATGCTCTTCCGATTGATTTCATGCATCGGTTTTCTACGAATGTTTGTGTGATTCTTAGATCCCTCCAACTTAACCTTACTTTATTTATTCGTATCCAAACGATTTTTTTAGGGCTTTTTCTGTCCATTACAACTGCATGTAATTCCAATCTTAAATCAAATGTGCTAGAAAAACATTGAACGGAAGTGCCAAAAGTCCTTGCCGGGTCCTTATTAAATTCACCTACTTTGACAAATTAAATTTCACTTGCTCCATTAATTTTCCTTCGTACTTATAAATGTATGTAAGACTGTGTATGTATGGACGTCAAGTTATGTTAGTTTAAGTGCATTTGCCATTTAATTATTTAAAAATAAAATTTTGAACACCTTTATCCGCTACCTGTAGCCCAAGATCCCGTACTTGTACACTTAAATTCATTAATTTCACTTTTTCTCATTTTTTTTTTGTTTTTTTGTTTTTTTTTTTTTAATTCACAGGCTAGTGACGAATCGGCAGCTGAAGTGCACGCCTTTGACGACATTAAAAATTTAATGAAGGTAAATATACAAATGAATATGTGTTAAGGGGGTTAGTGGGGGCTATAACATTTTCCTAGAAGTTGCCGATAATTTTATTTCCATATCCCCTAGATGCTAACTGTTGATTCGGCATTCTCATCGGGTTTATTGGGATCGGTGACAGTGTGGAGGGCGTAGTGTGGAGGACCATCTCACTTAATTGAATTTCGTTTAATGTTTCGGGTTTGAAGGAGTAAAATTGCTGTCGCTGGAGAGGACAGGAAAAATTGAATTGTCGACGGCATACTCGCGTTTGTATGTACGAGTATGGATATACGACCGGCTATGGATTTGTTCTTGGAAATGAATGAAGTTTTAAGAGCCGCACTTTGTTCGAAATTATTCGCATCTGTCAGTGGTGGAAATAAACGAGTCAGTTGTTGAATTCATATGAATCCGTGTGTGGTTCTGTGCCAAATAAAATTAAGAACGTGTCACCAGACAAGAACTTGGCATCAAAAGAATTATGTTGCGAGGAATTTCAATCAGAAGTTTAAATTTTCTGTCAAACGTATTTTCAATGATTGAATTAGAATTTGTGATCATCTAACTTTATCAGTCTGCGCTTGTCTGCGAATAAAATTTCATGATATTTCAGAGCACGTCCGAAACTGGGTTTGAGGGTAAACTGATGAGCATTTATAGCGAGACAATGCTATTGACAATTCCGATTGAGCACTGTAGTAGTAGTAGGTAGTAACATCTGAGTTCATCACATAGATTTTAATTACAGGGAGGTGTTTGGAGCACGTTGTCAATAGTTGGCATTGTACTACTACATCGTTTAAGGAAACCTAAACATTTCGCAGCTTTTTTGGTCACAGCAAAAATGTGGTCCTTCTAAGTTTTTCGGTTTCGAAGATGCAGGTGCCATTCATGGACAATGGCCGGGTGTTTAAATTTCGCTTTTGTTTTGGAAGCATTCAATTCTACTCTGTTAGTGCTTTACCAATAAAACTCTTTATAATAAAACTCTTTAGTGCTGTTAATATCAGAATATAATAAGCTTGAGATACGTTGCCCATTTTTGTTCTACAGCCGAAGAGCACGGACGTAAGTAAGGGAACGAATATGAAAAGCAGAGAGTACTGTCGTCAGCGAAGGAATATATTGAATTAGAAGTAGCAGACAAGAGATCGTTGATAAAAAATAAAAAGAGTGTCGGAGACAGAATGGAGCCCAGGGGCACACCAGCATTTATTTTGTAAATATCAAACTTGAAACTATCCAAGACAACGTGAATTGAACGTTCCAAAAGATAGTTTCTAATCTATTGAAGAAGAGAATCACCGATCCCAAAAGCCCGCATTGAGAAGTTTTCGTGTTTCGAGGTATTTTATGAGCTGACGGTTTATTAGCGTTTCCATGACCTTGAAACGAAGTGACGTAAGTGCAATGGGTCTGTGGGAGGAGAGAAAAGAAGATTCGACTTTTTGGCGATGGGCTGGACAAATACTTTTTTCCATCTGATGGGAAAGAGTCCTAAAGAGAAGTATTAATAAAAAAACGTACGCAGTGGTTTTGCCTACGAGGTAGAACACCTCTTCAGAAAAAGGGGAGATATACCATCTAGATCAGCGGATTTGTGTATATTAAGATCTTTAAGTACTCTTGCTACTAGACGAATGCAAAAGTGTATTCGTCTCTTTGAAGATACGACGCACTCAAGTAAAGGCGGGGAAATATTTAACTGGCTGCAAAACGTGCATCAGGGTGACTGGCTTTGTCCAAAGAGCTGACAGGATGGAATGGAAAATAAGGCAGAATTTCTAATATTTTTGACGAAAAACCAAAAATGTTTACTATCTTTAGGATATTGTAGTATTTTTTGCCTCAGTTTTTGGTCCATACTCTTAGGAAAGATGTGGCAGTAGGAATGACTTTTTGACTATTTTAAACTTTTTCCGATTTTCCTTTGTCGGATTGGTTTTGTAGGACCGAAAAATATTTCTCTAACCTGACATTCTCTTTACAGCTCAAGTCGAACCAAATCTTTTCGTTTGGTTTGATACTCTTCATCCTATGAGGGATAAAGGATCTAAATCCTAAGCGAATAATGTCTGTGATCAAATCAGAAGCGACATCCATGTCGCTATCGAGGAAACATAACGACCAGTTAAAATTCCTAAAGAATGAGAATCTTTTCTCTAACTGTGTAGTCGGTGAACGAGAAATAAGCTGATATCACACAGTCGTCCAACTAGCCTAGTGGGGATAGCATATTTACCTTTGTCAGAGTGAGAAGTTAAAAACAAATCCAGGTTATTGGCGGTATGACTATCAACGTCTGGTATTCGTGTGGGCTCGTTTACAAGCTGGGTTAAGTTATTTTTAGCAGCGAAGATCTTAACGCACCGTCCTTCGGGTGTTATCTATCCAGGATGTCGAAGCCATCCAGAATTATGTACTCGTATATTGAAATCGCCCGTAGTAACGATTTCAGTATGAGTATACAGGGATACAATTCTTCGAATGGAGTCAGACAAAGGTCGAATTGCTTCCCGGTTATGGACTTTTGTAAATAAAGCAGTAGTGGATAATTTGATTACGGGGATGGAATTTTAGCCACATGAAATTGAGTTCCGGATTGGAAGAGGATGGAGTTTGGTAAGCTACATCACTACACACGTATATTTCGAAACCAATATGTGCTGGGACTAATGTATCCTTTTTAATGGAATTTTTAAGCTGGTAATCTCTAAAGCTTACCTGTTGCTTTAAGTTGAGTCCATTATTGCTCTCTTCCTTTTGCAACGAAGGCTGGTTTGGAGCCAATTATGACTCAAACAAGTGCTGGCTACCTCGCCCCAAAATTAGTTGTGGACTTAAAGATCTCTAATTTAAATCTTCTTGAATAATTAACTAATCGTAAAGAAAAATAAACAGTTTTTTTAAACATATTTCATATACTTAAAGAAGTAATTTGTATAATCAAATTCTTTGAATAAAATCTAGTTAAGAAAGGCATACCACATAAAGCTAAATTAAACAAGAAGGAGTTAAAGATATATAAAAATTTAATCCCTCTATTATTTGCTATATAATAGCAAGTCCCGAAAATTATTTGTATTATGGATAATCGCTCCAGCACACATAATTTATAAAGCCGTGGCTTTACGGAGAAGTTAGTTAGTTCTTTTGGACACTAATTAAGTAAAATTGAAGACTTGTTAGATTTGATATATGCCTCCATTCAAGATATCCACCGTTATACTCGTATATTTATTCTTGAACCAAAAAACGATTCTGCGGCTAATGAACTAATTTTGACAACGGTCAGTGGTGTCCCTCACCTTTATAATTATTTCTGTCGACAATGCAATTAAAGCAGATGATTCGGTACATTTGCCAACTGAAATCTTAAATTCCATAAACCAACCACTCCTCGCAGGACATTTGATTTGGTTAAAAGTTGGAGTGCCAAAAATTTTATTAAAAAAAACTTATGCTCACCATAGCTGTGCAACGGAACAAGGTTGCTAGTTGAAGTTTTGAGATCCAATGTTATTGAAGCAACTATTACAACAGGACCAGACAGAAATGAGGATTTATTAGTTCCAAGAATACCAATGATACCTTTGAACTATCTATTTGTTTTTAAAAGACTGCAGTTACCAGTTAATATGACTAATAAGGCTCGAGGTCAAACCCTAAAGAATACCGAAGTTGACTTAAACGGCTTGTGTTTTTCACACGGATAACTTTATGTGGCCTGCTCGCAAGTAAATGAACAGAAAAACTTGTTTACATATATTGTCTCCAAAACCGGAAATCTTGCGTAAAATAAAAGTATTATACTTTAGCTTCAAAAACCAGATAAAAAGGGTGATTATTTTGCTGTTTGATTTTTCAATGTTCTATTTTTGACAGCTCACCCGTGATTTTTAGCATGTGTCGAAGTCAAACATGATCAGTCAGCATTGCCATTTCTTACTTATACCTGAACAACGCTTACAAATGCTAAGTGCAAAATGCTTTTCGCGCACTTCGACCTACCGAGCAAGCAATTCAAGCCATAATGACTTAATTTCACACCAAATTTCACGTTATTGGACATCAAGCCACCTACTCATATGCGTAGAGTGTGTACAGAGGAAAATATTGCCGCACACATGGGCTGAAAAGTCTAAGTGAAAAAGTGCCGTTTCTAAGAGAGTGCACCACTTGAATTAAATCCATACCATTTTCAGTTAGTACCAACCTTCAAAAGATACGTGTATAAATTTGACAGCTGTCTGACGATTAGTTCTCGAGATATAGCGTTGTGAGTGAAGCAATTTCGTGTGTTGATTTATCATTGCTTTTTGATGGGAAAAAATGCAGCCGATACAAAGAAATGGCTTGATAAGTGTTACCCGGACTTTGCACCAGCCGAACGAACCATTCGCAAGTGGATTGAAAAATATAAAAGAGGTCATACAAGCACTGAAGATGATGCACGCAGTGGACGTCCCAAAAAGGCTGTTTCAGATGAAAACATCAAAAAAGTCCACAAAATGATTACGAATGACCGTAAAGTGAAGTTGATCGAGATAGCTGAGGCTCTGAAGATATCAAAAGAGCGTGTTGGATATATCATACACGAATATTTGGACATGCGAAAGCTATGTTCAAAGTGGGTGCCGCGTTTGCTCACAGTCGACCAAAAACAACAACGTGTTGTTGATTCAGAAGAGTGTTTTTTAAGCTGTTCAACCGCAATAAAGGAATGTGACAATGGGTGAAACTTGGCTCCATCACTTCAGACCAGAGTCAAGTCGGCAGTCAGCTGAGTGGCGAGCAGGCGACGAACCTCGTCCAAAACGACCAAAAACTCAACAGTCGGCTGGCAAGGTTATGGCATCCGTATTTTGGAATACACATGGAATAATTTTCATCGACTATCTCCGAAAGGGGCAGACTATCAACAGCGACTATTACATTGCGTTTTTGGAGCGTTTGAAGGACGAAACCGCAGAAAAACGGCCGCACTTGAAGAAAAACAAAACGCTGTTTCATCAAAGCACCGTGTCACAAGTCGATGAAAACGACGGCAAAAATGAATGAATTCGGCTACGAATTGTTTCCCCACCCACCGTATTCTCAAGATTTGGTCCCCAGCGACTATTTCCTGTTCGCACACCTCAAAAGAATGCTTGCCGAGATTTAAGACCGATGAAGAAGTAATCGCCGAAACAGAGGCCTATTTTGAGCTTAAACCGAAATCGTACTACAAAATTGGTATTGAAAGATTGAAAAATCGTTTCAATCAGTGTATCGCCCTTGAAGGCAACGAATCTTTGTCTAAAACCTTACAAAATACAGCTCATGCTGTATAGTTATGTACGTGGACCTTAGACAAGCTGAAGAAAAGTCCGCTTTTTTACTGAAAAACTGTTTTTAGCGACGCAGCTCATTTCTGGTTGAATGGGTATGTTATTAAACAAAATTGCCGTATTTGATCTGATGAGCAATCACAGGCATCACAAAAGCTACCAGTGCACACGGAAAAATGCACTGATTGGTTAAGTTTAAGGTCCGACGGAATCATTGGCCCGTATTTTTTTCAAACATGACCGTGAGAACAACGTTACCGTTACTGGCGTCCTAAATCGTTAAAAAATTTCGAACTTACTTCTGCCCAACATGCAAGAGCCGAACGTTCCAGAAGAACGGCGCTACATGCCACACTCACTGAATTCATTTCTCGTTTTGGGCCGGTAAATTGGCCGGCTGGATCGTGCAATTTGACGCCTTTAGACTGTTTTCTATGTTTATGTTAGACTATGTTAAATCAATTTCTATCCTGGAAGATAACATTACGCGTGTTATTAGCAAGATACCAGCCAATATGGTGGAAAAGGTGATTAAAAATTTGACTCTCGGTATGGACCATTTAACCCATTGACTGCCGACTACAGAATATCTCATAGTTTGGACTTCAAATTTAGATTGATTAGAATTGGTCACCAAATTTTTTTATTGCCGATTGAGTAAGGAGTTATAAAAAAGGATGAATAAAAATTTAAAATAATGTAAGAAGCACATGAGCCGTTTATTTTGAAAGTGATTTAAGTCAAATGATGACAAAAAATGAGTTAAGTCTGATTGCAACTAAATACACACGTCTTCTTTTGCAATATTTGCATTAATTCCTTAAAAGAAGTGTAGCTGTAACGAGAAATTGCATACATTTTTGAATTTGAATTGTGAAATGTAAAATCTTAAATATCTCGAAGAAAAGAAAAGTGTACTTACATCACTTTTAAAATGAATGGCTCATATTTAATTTAACTTTTTTTTTTTACAAAAGCTTGTTATAATAAAAATATACAAACTGTGATTCAGTTGAAAACATGAGAAACAGTATATGGGCTACACTGAATCATAAATTATCTACTGGTGCAAGACCGCAACACGATAAATGTCCGACCGGAGAGAATTCATGGTGCTGATGGCAAATGGCTAAATCTACAAATAGTTTGGCTGCGTGCAAACATAAGCCAGTTCTTTCAATTGAAGTGTATGAAGCTATTAAGCCAGTCTACGAAGAATTGACCAGATAATCGATGAATCGGCGGTTATACTCAAAACTGTAATAAATAATGTTCACACAGTCGACCCCCAAACTCCATTTCTAGTGGTAAGACTGTGTTGGATATATCTATGGATATTGCAGTTTTCGTATATAATGACGGCTTTGCTTGTATCTTGCACATAATGAAGTCGATGGATTTAGAAATCGAACAGCTACGAAATGTGTTTGAAGATTGACAAATAGCACATAAAGCTTGCAGAAAGAAGGCTGTCTGAAGCTGCAGAAGAGTGGAGGATCGCATTAAAACCCAATAGAAAAGAAATGGAAGAGCAGGACACTAATCTAAAAGGCCAATTATATGGTGCAGGCATCGTGGATGAAAGTTATTGAGAAATTTTTCATGACTTTCTATAACTTAAAATTTTAAACGCGTTTATCTCGAAACTGCATTTTTCAAGTTGACCGCACCTATAAGTTGAACAATTTCTAATCAATTCATTTTAACTATATATATATACTTATGGCATAGTTCATTAGTTATTAACAATTTTCTGGTGATTTACAGTTTACAGGAGAAGTCGTCTGAGAAACGCTGCACAGTCGCTATTTTTAAATAAATTATTCTATAAAAATTATGTTTTATAGAGAATCATATGTACAATAGACTTTAAGCGTTGTAAACTCTTTTTACGGCCTCTAGAGTAGCCTAACCCCTCAAATGACCTTGCCTTCAGTGTGCAAGAATTTTTAATCAAATTCAATTCATACAATTTGTTCATCCTTATTCAAAAAAAAAAAAAAAAAAAAAAAAAAAAAAAAAAAAAAAAAAAAAAAAAAAAAACACCTAAGATGATTTTCTTCAAGGAAAAGTTATTAATTAATTGACTTATTACGAAAATAAATAGGAACTCTGTCTTAGGACTAACAAAAATAAAGGGTCTATCACCAGATTTTAAAGCTAGGGATGGTGAAGGAGATCGAAGTTGAATTAGAGAGTGCTGCGATTAAGATTGAAAACGGAAAGGTTGAAGTTTACCTTACGCAGCATACGGGATTTCGAGGGTTAGCGTAAAAGAAAATGAAGTTGTGAAAAGAAATGCAGTCAAAGGAGCCTGAGAGGAGTCTGTGAATGAAAAGAATGTCTGCTCGGTCCTTTCGTTACTCAAGGGTATTTAGGTTAATGAGTTCGAGACGGTTTCGATAGGGAGGTAAGATTAGAGGATCGTCCCAAGGTAGAACCCGAAGAGCAAATCAAAGAAAACGACGCTGAATGCTTTCATTCGGGATAAATTAACTCGCTAAAAGGGACACCACGCTTGGCTGGCTTATTCGAAAAGGGGGCGAACAAAAGTGATATGCGATGGCTGTCCCAGAAGTACCCGACCCAACAAAGAAAACACAAAAATTTTGGAAAAAATTTATTTTTTTTCAACATAATCGCCGTTCAGCTCTCTACACTTTTCCCACGCGATGTTCAAAAAGTTCGATACCCTTTTTATAATAAATAATAAGAACTGTCTTGCTCCCCAAAATAGCTATTAACTGCCGAAATCACTTCTTCATCGTTGGAAAATCTTTGACCACTGAGCCATTTTTTCAAGTTTGGGAACAGAAAAAAATTCAACTTTGTTGCTGTGAGACTTCGCTAAACAATCAATTGAAACAATCCTCATGTCCAAATTTTCAAATAATATGCGATGTACAGCACTTTTTGAAATGCCTACAATGTCTGCTCGCTCGCGC
This sequence comes from Volucella inanis, assembly GCA_907269105.1. Classification (NCBI taxonomy): domain Eukaryota; kingdom Metazoa; phylum Arthropoda; class Insecta; order Diptera; family Syrphidae; genus Volucella; species Volucella inanis. The sequence goes on along the minus strand of OU026155.1, from coordinate 86,702,427 downwards.
ACTTTCAGTCGACGATCATCCAGTACCACTTAGTGGATTTTCTTCACCATTTCTGGAGTCGTCACCTCATTTGGTCGACCACTGCGATGCTCGTCTTGGCAGCTCGTACGCCCTCGTTTAAACTCAGCAATCCAAAATTTTACTGTTGTAAACGAAGGAGCAAACTCACCCAGAGTAGAATCCAGTTCAGCTTTTATATTGATTGGGCTGAGGCCTTTCAAATAAAAGTATTGTATCACAAAACGATGACCAATTTTCTCCATTTTCACAAATTCACTGACAACGTTTACTATTGATGGCTGCCAAACAAATACTAAACAACGTGACTCTTTCAAACTTGAAACATATGTTTCATAGACTATGTGATATTTTTAAACAACTACCGCCATGTCTTGGTCAGGCCGGTTACTTCTGGAACCGCCCTCGTATGCTGAATTCTTTGGACCATCTTTAAACGAAGCAAAGTGATGAGTTTGCTTTAGTAATTATCTCATCAATATGAGAGTGGAAATTAAGCACCCTGTCGCATACTGTGCCAAGGTCGCAAATAGACTAAACAAGGGATATAGGTTGGCCGTAGAAAATGTATATTCGGGTAGGAACCTTGGAGAAGGTAATCGATTGACATTTGGTGAGATTGAGTTCCAAGCAGTTCTTGATGCACTAGGTGAAAAAACTCTTTAGATCTATTTGAAGGAGACTGGAGTCATGTTGTGAGGAAATGGGTTTACAAAATTTGGTGTCCTCAGCATAGAGAGAAGACGCTGAGTATTGAACGACCCTTTCATGATGGTTAATAGTTAGGTTGAAGAGAAGTAGCACCTAGATGACTACCTTGAGGAACACCTGACTTGGCCAAAAATGGGACCGATAGGACAGACCTGAAAGAACACTTTAAAAGTGATTATCCAGGTGAGAGATATCTATTTCGGCAAAATGGGTTCAAAGCCCAGGACGGACAACTTGAACAGAATTAGTTTATGAGATATCTTATCAAAAGAATTACTGAAATCAGTTGTTATAACGTCAACTTATTTACCAATTTCTAAGGCTGAAAGAACAGAGGACACGAATTCGATGATATTAGTGGTAGTAGATCTATCTTTTAGAAAGCCGTGTTGATTAGGAGAAATAAGAGAAAAAGCTTTCTAGGAGTTTCGGTATATGTGAAAGTTTAGCTGTGGAGCTAAAGAAGACTTCCATATCTGTGGAAATTCACCTTAAGAGAGCAATAACCGGAAGAGATTTGAAAGGGGGTGGAAAAATGTTGAGGAACACTTTTTAAGAAATATGGATGAAAGGCCATCTGGTTCGTGTAAGCATTCATCATTAAGTTGCAGGAACGTATTTTCTATTACTGTATGACCAAAACTTTGAGAAATAGAGGGACCAATAGGAAAGATACTTATCTTTGAAATAGGAACGTTCGAAGGAATTATCGGCAAAGGATTGCTAAAAAAAAGTAGCAAAAATGTTGGCTATGGTATGCAGCCGGTTGATGATATGTTTTCGTCAGAGAGGGATGGAGGAAAATCGTTAGATTTTTTTTTTTTTTTTGTTGTTGTTGTAGTAATTGAATTGATAGAAAGACTAAGGATCGTTTATAAGCTTAGACCAGCACTATCGCTGGTAGAGAACGTTTTACAGCTGGGTGAATTGAAGGTATGGCCCGAGATAGTTGGAATAGTCAGCAAGAGGATTGAATCGAAGGAAAACTGTCCATAAATTGTTTCTCATGTTACGTAGAAAGCGAAGCCTACGATTACACCACCGGTGGCTCGTAGAAGGGGTTTTATTGAATTGAATTGAGAGTTGAATAATTCTCTGTGAAAAATGGAAAGAGCAACGTTAAGGGACATATGGATGAAATCAACGAAACACTTACTAAAATATGCGTTAATTTTGCGGAAATTCGCTTTATGAAAGTCGTAAAAAGATATAGCTTCAGTAGGGGTAGATGCAGAACAGTTGAGGTAGACTGAAATTGCCGAATAAAATAACATCATCGAGAGGATCAAATCAGTTAATTATTTGATCAATTGTATCGATACCGAGTTGATACGATTCAATAGGTGGTGCCGATAGGATGTAAAAACACATAACGTACAAGTAAATGCAGAGAAATGTTATCTTTATTGAAACGTACTCAAACTTAGATGAAGAGTTTAGGACATTGTGGTCAGCCAGTAGGATACCTCGATAATGAGAATCATCTTTTGGATGAGTAAGATAATTAAAACTAAGAGGGAATAATTCCTAAATCTTCATATCAGGAATAAGATTGGTTTCAGTCAGAGCGTAGACCTCAAATGGTAGAGCGTGAGATTGGCACAAGACAGCACGGGTCTTACCATAGATCGCAGTCCTCCAGCGTTTTGGTAGTAAAAAGTAAGAGGAATGTTATTTCGAGCGGGCGTAGGAGTTGATGGTTGAAACATTGGCAATGGTAGCTCGTAAGAGACGAAAAAAATTGTCGTTGTCAGCTCTTCTCCGTTGAAGGTGTGAGATCCTTTTTGAGTGCACTTAGTTACCGAAAGCAGCAAGGTCGTCTGAGAATTTTTGAGGAGACATATTGAAAATTTCGTTTAACTTAATGTACCATATATGTTCCTTAGACTTGTAAGGTCAGTAGGGAGACCTTCCTGCTGTATGATGACCATGACCCTTGTTTTAGTTTTTCCTTCATAGCAAACCGAGTCGGATTTGAAGCGACAATATCAGCTAGTACTTTATTATTAGACTTGGGACCAGACAGTGCTTCTTCAAACTGTTGCCTCACCAATTTATATTCCAAAACATTATTAAATTAACCTTCTAGTGTCTTAGTCAGCTTAGATGATCTCATTTGTAAAACTCTGTAGGGATTCCATCCGATTCAGGTGCTTTTCCATCTTTTAGTCTCTGAAATGCTGCATCTATTTCTATCATAGTAATTGGTGGATCCAATTCTTCGCTGACAAAATTTGGCTAAAGCGTTGAAGAAAAATATTAGGCTTTAAAGTCTTACTGATGATAAACTTTTTCCCATTAAGCTTCGTAACGTATCTCTAACAATGTGCAAAATTTTTCCACTTGGCGAAATTTTGCCGTAAAAGATGGTTCTTCGAACCATTGTTTGTCGTAGAAATTTTTGCAATTTACGGCCGCTTAACGTTATAGCTGCTCTAAATGTTGCATATATGATATAATTCTATTTCTAGTGCGGGTGTTATGCAATAGATTTATTAGAAAAAACCTTGTGTTGCTTTGGTCCCCATAGATCAAAAACAAATTTAAAGTACAGTTTCATAATTTTTTTTCGTATGAATAGCTCTTAATGGCAAATGCACAGAATGAAGTCAATTCCTCCCGTAGAGAAAACTATTTGGAATTAACACCACTTTTCAGAACATTTCGCGCGACCCCGGGATGCTCTTCCATAACATCATCCGGCAAATTAATATTCCTTCAAACACATTCCTAGAACGACCGGCTTTTTCTCCCAAGTGACACTTTAACGCATAAAAATTCAAATCAATTTACTTCCGCTCTCTCTCTTTTACTTCTTCCATTCACACCATCAGCAAGTACCACAACAGGATGGAATCTGCCCCTTCAGTTGACTACTACAAATCGACAATACATTCTTTCATTTTCATTTTCATGTTCATTTTCGTCACCTTACATAGCCCTTTTCAAAATCCTTCTGAATCCCCGGCATATTGTGGCCTTCTTCTTATCGGTACATCTACACTGACATTGACTATAGTTCAGTTTAGTCATACTGGTTGCACAGGAAGGTTGAGATTCTTTACTACTTCCGGAATTTAATTATGTTGACGTCTGCAGCTCGTTTCAATTTTACCCCGTACCATCAGGACGAGTAGATCCCTGCTTCGTTCAGATGATTGGCTGTATGTCTACGTTATGGTAACTGACAGAATGTTCTTATGCTCCAAACACCGTCCCACTATTGATCCATCCCGACCGACCTCGATTCTCGGCGAACTTTCACGAAGTTTAATTAAAAACCTTGAATTCCGAATTTTACTGTTTAAGGGACTCTTTGGTGCTAGATTCAATGGCTTCGTTTGGTTTGCTTTGTATTCATAAAATCGGGACTTAGGCCATGTTTTAAATCTTAAAGTCTACTAAATTATCATATCCTAAAACGTCTTTGGAAGAGTGGGGAGTTTTTAGAGAGGTCTTGGCGAGATTGGGTATTAAGCTGAGTCAAGCAATCAGCTGGGACATTCAATGGAAACGAACTCACGCTTGGGACTCAGGTGTGACTTAATTGATTGACACTTGAATTCAATTCAATTTCGGAGAGAAGAATACAATTTGAAATACAAAGAGAATTGGTGATTTAAATTGATGGGGCTTGGGTGGTTTCTGTTTCACGGTCGAGAAATATATTCGCACGAGTAGATTTGCATGTAAGTTCTTTGGGGAGCGTATGTATGTATAATATCGTTTTCTTGTTAAATGTCTCAGATTAACATGTGAATTTGAAATAATGGATTCAAGAAATGTGTCATGTGTTTTCTGATGGATGCGTTGTTACTTTCAATTTAAGTTTCGCACCGATATAGATAAGCTTCTACCGGTAAGTATGTAAAGCGCTCGATTTTAATCTGAATTCTATTAAAATTGCAAGGTGATGTTTTTTTTTGATTTTACTTTTCCGAAATCATTGTATTATCCATATGCACCTAGCCCGAGAAGACCTTTAGAATTCTTAGGCAACTCCAAAGCCCGAAGTGCACATATGAGTCATATGAGGCAGATGAATATATCGCATTCTTTCCTTGATTCCTTCCATTTGGGAACATATTAGGTTGAGTTATAGTATATTGTCGCCTAAATGTGGTACCTTATATTCTTCGCGGCAAAAAAATTGCTGTAGACTTCTAGGACTACGAATTCGAACTGTATTGATCATGTAAATGTTACAAAATACGTTTACATTTCATTGATGTGTCGTTAAATTCGTTAGCTATTCCGCTAAGTTGTAAATGATATCACTATTGAGGACCTATGCTATTCGAAAAAGGCACCTGGAATTTTTGGACTCTGAACATACTACGTGCATCCGAACTATTTGCACCTAGACTGTTACAGTGCAGATCTAACCTCCATTCAAAGAGTGCAATGGAATTGACCGACGCATAATAAACTGCGTCATACAGATACTACGTTGGGTGACAGCAAGATAAATAGCGGCTAGGAAACAAGTTTTGATGCATACTATTGAGTTTAATACGGCAATATTAGCCAAATATGCACACACACTCTAACGGATGAGAAAGCCGATGACATCAATCCACGAGCTTCTCGACCACATTAATACTCAAAGCGTTATGTTAAAATCATTTTGTTAGCACAGTCCTTAAAAATAGTCCTCATGACACCAGAACCATTTCTAATAATAGAGAAATAGAAAGCATACAGAGCAGTACTGCAGAAAATACCATAGTGTCTAGAACGTTACTAATAAAAAGAAAAAAACGAGCACTGCCTTCTCAGAATAGCACGAGAAGTGCGAAATCAAGGAGATTAAGAGTTTTTATAGTAAAAGAGGCATTCAAAAATCTTACCAGAAACTAAAAATAGTCAACATTTCGCTATCAGGTAGCCAGAACGAATCATTTCATATGAACGATGATTGGCAACAAATCCTTTCCTGTCTACCTCGACGAAGTAAGGATGGTTACAAAGCTTCTCAAGGTGGCAAGAGTATGATCTCATCTGTAAAATATGATCGGACCAGAGCATTGTAGACGAATTGAATTTCCTCTTTGTTTACCCGATTCTGAAGGAAGAAAACCCTCTAGTCTACGTCAGTGACCTCTAAAACCACAAGTTTCCTTATCTATAAAATATTCTCGCCATACTATGTTAACCTTGGAAAATGCTCTCAAATTCCATCTACTTGGTGTCCCTCACCATCTATTTATTTTGGTAGCACAGCCAGCACTTTAACCAGCTTTTGACGTGCTTGCAGTGGAGTAGAAGAAGCAATGAGTCACAATTTGCCAAGGCATCTGTATATACAGCTGATGAATCTATCTATTTATATCCAGAAAAACTGCGATTTACCATAAGTGTTTATAACAGAACCTACAGCTTGAATTTTTTTATTCTTAAGGTAGACGTTAGACAATAGGTTAAAATTTAATTTGGTCTTATATATTGGGATTACTTGAGACTTAGTCGGATTGAATAGTATTCCATTTGCTTCAGACCAAGTTTGAGTGAGTTAGGACCTTCATTCACAAGAAAAACTAATTTACCTAGTCTGCAGTGGGGCTTAGCTAAATGAAGTTGGACATCATCTGCATACAGGTGGACGGAAGCCCATTTGCACACAAACGAGAGATCGTTTATGAATGTTCAGAATAGCAACGGACCCAAATTGAGCCCTGGGATACCCCCTGCTTAAGTTCTTTGAGAGATAAATATCCTTTGAAATTTAAGGGAGACAAAACTTCTGATTAGTCTTACCACCTTACCGCTAAGCCCGAACTGAATTTAAAGCTTCCAACACAGAATAAAATGGTTTAACTTATCAAACGCTTTCGCATATCCCTTGTCAAAAATCTGTCTTGTCTCCTCAAGTAAGTTGACAAATGGAAGTAGAGCAGCTGCTCTTAAACCCGATTGTTTATCACTCAGCAACCTATTGATTGCAAGGTATTTAGTTATTTGTTTTGCTGCCTTTGCCCAACATGGAACAATACTAATGGGTCTAAAACCAGCAGGTGATGTTGGATTCCATTCTTTTGCGATTGGTAATACCTTTGCAGGTTTCCACATTTGGGGAATATGAAAGCTGTTAAGCACCAATGAATTACATGAATGAGGTGAGAAATAGTTAGTGACAAGATTAATTGATGTTATGCACTCAAGTATTTCACTTTTGCTTGCTAACTTAAAGTCATCCAGTTTCGGTGCGAGGTCTTCTTCTTCAGACAAATTATGGTGGTAATCATGAGTTGCAAAATCTTCTCCCAGAAAAAAGTTGTTGAGCTTATCGCGGTTGAGAGCACACTTAGCATCGTTTCCCTTTGATATACCAATCATACAAAGATTGCTCCAGGAAAGATCCCAATTTAGATAAATAGAAGTTTTTTTTGCAGCCCGCACTGAAGACGTTGTCAAATTAAGCGTCTCTTGGTATTTCGACTAGTTGGCAATGGATGGTTTACACTTCCATTTGCTGTCTAATTTGTTCCTATTTTTAATTGAATTAACAATTTTAGATGTACATATACCATGAGGATACTTTATTAAGTATTTTATTGGTTTTGGTTGGCACACATTCGTCGAAAAGCTGATTTGAAACAAACTGAAATGAATCAACTTTTTATTTTGTTTCCGAACAAAGATGTCATAGATCCCGTGAGGCTGAGCAAGGCGCAATTTTAGGCCGTATTGAAATGAACTAAAATCTTTAAAGGTTAAAGTATCCTCAGTTTGCACAAGTGAACTTCATAGACCAAAAGAGAAGATCATGATCAGAGACATCAAAAGACAATTGATCAAATAAAAGAACTAGAGAAGGATAAGAGAGAGTAGATAAATCTAAAAGGTTTGGTATATATTACCAATTACTTTTGCATAATAGTCAGAAAACTTACCCACTGCGCTACGAAACCACGTTATATTTAAACGGAGATTTTTCCTTAAGCTTGATAGACACCATCTTATATATTTATAGGAATTTAGATAGACCGAAGAGCAGTGGAGCGGTTCTGGTTGTGATTTATTATACATTGACTTACATTCGCTAATCATAAGATTTAAGTTGGTCATGCTGTATCGCGAATATGTAAATTAAACTGCTCTTAGAAAAAACGTGCTTCAGTGCTTAGCTCCAGGTTATAGTGTAAACTTCGGCAGTGACAAAGCCAAAAAAAAAAGTCCTCAACTAGCAGTATAAATAAAAGCGGAACCCCAAACCAATTTAAAGCAAGCTCTCAAAAAAAAAAAAAAAAAAAAAAAAAAATCATTACCAAAATTGAGTCCGTTATGCTCCTTCCCCCAGGTAACTGGGTAAATTTGACTAAAAATGTAACCAGAGAACGACTGCCAATCAGCTCATTTCCATTTCTCATTTCACAGTAAAATCCAAGACCATAAAAGAAACTTAATGGCGTGTAATCAAGTGTTCAACAGGTAATTTACCCTGTCTGGTGTCCTGTGTCGTATCCCAATTAGACTTATTATACGGACTATTGAACGTAATGAAACAAAACAAGATTGCGTGTGGCCCAAGGTGAAATCTGGAAGTTATTTTGCTCGAACAAAAAACTAAGAACTTAAACAAGCAAGTCACCTTGTCACTTTTGTTAATTAGCCGAAACAGCAACAGCAATAGAAAACAAATTGCACTCCAACCCACTTAATATATAATAGATGGTCGGTCAGTCATCATGATGATTCTGGAAGGAGACGAGTTTAGAGCTTTAAACGACTCCCAAATGTGGTTCGCACTGAAATTGCAATTTTATTCGGATAGAAAGTCAAAGACTAGCTGCAACCTATCCCGCGCTACATTTGGACACACCTGGAATTGAAAGGACCATGGAGACCGGAACTCTTATTTTAGATTCCTTTCGTTTGCTTCATTTTTCATTCAATTTCTAGTGATAGTCATCGGTCGGACATGAGAATGCTGCTGCATTTCATGAGGTACACATGCATCGTCCACCTCTAACGCTCCCTGAAACCTCATCCCTAAAGATTTCTTCAGTCTATAGATTTTGATAAACTCGTACAGATATCCATATACGATATGTCGATTGCACAAGGTTCGAGGATGTCCGTGTAATACGTAAACCTAGGTATTTGGGTGAAGGTGAGAAAAACCAATATTTTTTCTATCCCCATTGCAAGGTCGTGTCGTATCCGGGGGTCAATTTTCCACAAAAAAGAAAGTGACTAAAGTGGAAAAAAGAATTCGAATGTATACTCTGAGTATAATAAAGTCAATTTATGCAGGGCAGAGCAAGGTCCCTGTTCAGGGCTATAACCGGAAAAGGATGGAAAACCATTTTCTGTGTGGTTAATGTATGAAATCGATGGTAGGGACTGGACAAAGGTTAGGGGATCGTGGTCACATTGTTATAGACTTTTCTACGGGGTAGCACTTACGGCAGTTTGCTTTGCGAAAAAAAAACTTTAAAATATCCGAGAACCGAAATTATTGGATAAAGGGTATCCTTTTCGTTAAGGTATTGAAAGTTATCCCTCCCTTTTAAGAGCTTGCGGAATTTAAGATTTAATACTTTTTTTTTTTTTTTTTTAAGTTGTTCGACTTATCAGATAGATCTGCCCAGGAAGAACTTGGCTGATGAGATATCTAACCAAATAGATGTGCGTAATGTCTGTCAAGTTTGTTGAAAAAATTACCAAGCATCTTACTGGTGCCTTCGTTTTCCAATCGTAGATTCATCTAAAAATTCGTAATCATTTAGAATAAGACCCAATCCCTGCCTTCCATGTTGCTTATTTTATTTTCAACTAGCTTTTGTTAGCGGTTTGCCCGTTTGAATTTCGTATCTTAAAGAATTATTCGTTTCTCGCTCCTCAATTTTAACTTTAGAGTAAATTTAGAAAATTACTTTCCAAAGTAATAAAATAGAAATTATAAAAATAAAGTCGGCCGGCAATCCCTAACCTCCGAAAATTTAATTATCTGTCTATGAAAAATACCCTCGCTCTCTCGCTGCTCGGAATCAAAAGAAAAATATTCTCAATGAAGTGAGTGGAAGAGACTTTCCAAGTCTGCCCGAAAGAGGCCTATATGATGACATACTGATATTGACGTGTTTTGAGTGCATAGCGTGACGCTCTTTGAGGTGAAAAGCTATTTTCTATATACTTTTACACTATCATGACCGCCGATTCAAAAAATAAATGCTACTTCGACTGTTTGTATTTGTAGTCTCATTCTTTCGGACCCCATTCAGAATTAAAGTTTATTTTGAGTAAACCTATAACTTTGAGTCCATAACTAGACCTTCCATATAACAAATATGATAAAGCCATTGCAATTGACACAGTCTGGCTCCAAAATATTCAAATATCCCTAGTCGATGACCATCATTTCGGGTTGCTTGGATTCACTTTTATCTTTCACTTTATTTCATTTCTTGTACTAATGCAAATAAATAGTTCCTTTTACTCCTTTGATTTATCTTTTATTGAAATTTGTCAGTTTTTCATAGAAAGATTAGTGACAGCACCCTCTACACACCATCAGCGCTAAATACCTGCACCCTGATGCAAGCGTAGGCCGGACACTTACAGATAGCAAAAACATGCTGTTTATTAAAAACATAGTGCCATCTACCACGTTAATAAGAGGCCTTCCTATTGTTGGATAGCAGGAAGACTATTGACCTTTAAGAAACGTTGAGTGGCATTCGTTTGATTTATTGGAATGCCTGGAGTGTCTGAAGTGCCTTGCCTTCTGCAGTTATGTTCAAAAGAAACTGAGTTTTCAATTGAACGCAAGCGGTCTTAATCTAAGTGTTGAAAAACTCTTCTTTGAGCGCTGTCTTACAAGTGCGTCGATGATCTTATTTCCCGATCTGACCTGTAGCTTTGGCAAATCTCAGTGCATTCAGCGATCACAGAAGCCTTGTATTCTCGATTTGAATTGTATGTGGTAAGGGGGTTCAGCACACATAATTTACCTGTCGCTAAAAACGCAGATACTTCGCCTCCTCCACCGATTCTTAATAAGACAGACGCAATCTTTTTTTCAACAAAGCATTCAATTTGACTTTGTCATTCTCTACACTTTTTTCCTTGCTCAGATTCTGAATGAAATCATTCGGTAAGAGAGTCTAGAGCAGAGTCAGAGTCAGGCGTGCATCCAAACAGACCGTTCTATGTAGTCTGGTAAAACAAAACAACACTGATGTACTTTCGTGAAAGTAGGTCAAAGCATAGGATTTAATTAGACTTTTTATAGACGTGTAGAACCATAGTAACCTCTCCATGCCTTACCAAAAGCTCATTTACACTTCCAGAAAATCAACTGTGCGTTAAAAATTTTCAACGTGCCTTGCTTAGCTCACAGAAGTTTGTTGTACTAACTAACGTCAGACCAGTGAGCTTCCTTCTTCTTGTAAAAGGAACAACTTCAGTTTTGAGATAATTACCTAAAAGCCGATTTTTAGTGCAGAAGTCTTCGATTTAATCGGGCGGTCTGTCGTCTCACATTGTAAATGGTCGCCAATAATCGTGACAAGTATATTTAAGAGATTTTTCGCCTTAGAAAACTAACATCGTTTTTAATGAATAACAAACAAAATTATTACCATTTTGTTCTTATTCGCAAAACTAATGATACGTCTTGATCTGGCCGATATAATAATATTTTACCAGGTTGCCCACTTAATTTTGAAGAGCAGTCTTGCAGGATCTTCTGCGGTGGTTGGCATGTTGCTTCTTGGACAAAGGATGCGTTCGTAAAGCAGTTTTGCACACATTAAATCCACCTGTCTCTCCATGCTGTGAATATGAATTAAGTTAAACTGATAGGTCTGACGTTTCTGACGAAGGTGCACTTGTAATCATCTATTTTGATATATTTGTCAGTACCAGAATAGTACTGAAGCTGGACTATACCTTTTGTATCATACCTCGATATATGGCATATATTATTGGGTATATAACTTAATTCGCGGTTTTTTTTTTTTCAAAATTTGAACGAAATTTGTTCAAGAAAGTTTAAGAAAAACATGTGCAATAGTACTATTCAAAGTATTGCCCATCTGAAGCTATGACTTTTTCCTATCTTTCTGGCAATTTGTGGATCCCATCCCAAAGGAACTGCGACGGCTTGGCAGCCAAGAATGAATCAAGCCAATTTTTGATATTCTGCTCTGATGTGAACCGTATTTCAGTGAGGGCGTTCTGCATAGACCGAAACAAATGGTAGTCAGAAGGGGCAAGGTCTGGGCTATAATCCGGGTGGGGTAAGACTTCCCATCCACTGTTTTACAAATAGTTCTTAACCGGAATAGCAACGTGGGGTCGAGCTTTGTAATGATGGAAAATTATTGCCTCGTGTCTGGTCGCATATTCCGGTCGTTTTTCGGCTCCTACTCTCTTCAAACGGATTAACTGTGTTCGGTAGCGTTGTCCATTGATGGTTTCACCCGGTTTTAGCAGCTCATAGTACGGCACACCTATCTGATAGCACCAAATACAGAACATTATCTTCGCGCCATGGATATTCTATTTGCCGTTGATTTGGCTGGTCGGCCGGGTTTCACATATGATTTTTTGCGCTTGGGGTTGTCTTAATGGAACCATTTTTCATCACCAGTAACAATCCGATGCAAAAATGTCTTCCTTTTGTGGCGTTCCAGCAGCATTTCGACGTCTCTCGGCTTGAGTTCATGTGGAACCCAATTTCCTTGCTTTTGAATATATCCAGCTGCTTTAAACGTTTTGAAATGGCTGCTTAAGTGACACCCAAAGATTCTGCGAGCTCTTCCTGTGTTTGGCAACAATCTTCATAGAGTAATGCTTCCAGTTCTTCACCTTCAAGCTTTTTTGGTTGCCCAGGACGTTCATCGTCTTCCAAGCCAAAAACACCACTTTTAAATCGTGCTAACCACTTTTGGCACGTTCGCTCAGCTAGCGCATGTTCACTTTAAACTTCCACCAAAATACGATGAATTTCGGCAGCAGTTTTCTTCATATTAAAGTAATGAAGAAGAATTCCCCGCAAAAACACAGGCACAAAGTTCGACATATTTGAGTGAAAAAAATTATTATTGTTTACGCTTCAAATGAATGACATATACTGAAATGACGTACAATGACAGTAGCTTTCCAACTCATGTTCCAATGGAATAATACAAGTTACGATATCTCTTGGCAAACCGCACGAAGTTATAGACCCAATATATGCCATCCGTGTTAGACGTTTCGAAACGATCAACAGGAAGACAATGTGGTTGATTGCCTCATCTTTTTATAGTCTTTGTATTTGTATTTGTATTTTTAATGCGTAAAAATTCCAGTCTTCCTCTTAATAGGTTTTAAGTTGCCTACTTAGAAATAAACGCAAGTCTGTGTTTATTTGAAACGGGAAGCAATCAATTCAAAATATTTGTGTTGCCACGGTTAGAAATAGCTTTTTCTACCTTTTTTCCTGAGTTTTAGCGGACCATAGACGGACTTACTGAGCTCCTTCTTAAAGCGTATCTAGCTGCTTTTCTGCGAATTAATTCTCTTCCACGCCGGAACGTCCTTTCCAAATGAAAATATTTATGTACCAGGTGCACTGATATGAAGTGAGCGTCAAGATACAAATGTCTCGATAGGGAACATTTATTGTGAACGGGCCTTAATTTTGTTTGGTTACTATGACACCTGTCAAACTTATTTAGTATACATTAAGTCATCATATTTTTTCATTCCGTTAAAAATGTCGAATTGTGTACCAGAAAATGATGACTTGCAAAAAGCATTAATTTGTTCTGCAGAGTCGCATCAAATGCTTGTCGAGGCTCTATCAGAAGCAACATACAAAAGATGGTTTTAACGGTTCAGAGATAACGATTTTGATGTGAGAAATGAAGAACGTGGAAGACCAACAAAAAAGTTTGAAGACGCCGAATTGCAAACAATATTGGATGAAGATGACACTCTGAGTCAGAAATAAATGACAGAAATGTTAAATGTTGCACAACAAACAATTTCTGACCGTTTAAAAGCTATGGGAAAGATCAAAAGTCTGGAAAATGGGTGTCACATGAATTGAATGAAAGGCAGATGGAAAACCGAGAAACAACTTGCGAAATTTTGCTTCAAGACATGATAAAAAATCAATTTTGCATCGAATTGTTACTGGCGATGAAAAATGGATTTATTTTCAGAATCCTAAATGGAAAATATCATGGGTTAATCCGGGACAACCATCAACTTCGACTGCAAAACCAGATCGATGCGGCAAGAAGACAATGCTGTGTGTTTGGTGGGACCAGAAAGGTGTGGTGTACCATGAGCTCCTTAAGCCGGGTGAAACCGTTAATACAGATCGCTACCGACAATAAATGATCAATTTGAACCATGCATTGATCGAAAAACGACCAAAATGGGCTAGAGGACACGGCAAGGTAATTTTGCTCCATGACAATGCACCTGCACACAAAGCAAAACTGTTTCAGGATACAACCAAAGCACTTGGCTGCGAGCTACTACCCCACCCTCCGTATTCACCTGACTTGGCTCCTTCCGACTACCATTTGTTTTCATTGATTGGACACGCAATAGCTGAGCAGCACTTTGAATCCTACGAGGAAGTCGTAAATTGGGTGACTTTTTGGTTTGCTTCAAAAGACGAACAGTTTTATTGGGGTTGAATCCCCAAATTACCTGAAAGATGGGAAAAATGAGTAGCTAGCAATGGTCAATATTTTGAATAAAGTCATTTTCTTCAAAAAAATATATTAATATTAAATTATATTAAATACAATGACGTTAGAGTAAAAGTTATTGTCGGACATTCACTAATAAAAATAAGTTCGGGGATATCTAGCAAATGGAACAAATTATTAATTAATATTTTTGTTTAAAACCACTTTATTTTTGAAAAGATGCATTTCCAACCCCTATATCCATACAATTTTTATCTCGAAATATATCGCGAATCCCCGCTTTTAATTTTCTGACACTTTATCCACAATACCCTGTATAGCGAGTAAATTATTCAGGAGCACATTTTTAATTCATAGTTCGTTGCCTTGCAAACTGCATCCAAGGATGTTTGTGTTTCTCTCATAATTGATTGGGTTTTGTACAGGTGGATTTGTTGTGTCCTCATCCTTACCATGAAAGGGACTCGTTATACCGAATTTTACAAACATGCGCTCTGAACAAGTTCGAATAGCTCCGATTATTTTAGCGGTGGAGTGGGGAAAAATGAACAAATGAACTTTTAAAATGTTAATAGCATATTAGAATAAACATGAACTGATAAAGTTTTTTGTGTCTGAGTAAGTGTTAGTGGTTGCCCATCATAAAACTTCCTTGCTCTACGTTTTGGCGATAATTAAAAACTTCAAAAGAACTTCCGTCTGTTGCTCTGCTTTCATCCTCCGTAAAACCTCATTGCCATAAATTTTTGCACGAATAGAAGCACACTTAACAAGAGCGATTTTTTTTTTTGTGCTTTCTTTTTAAGGTACCTTCCCTCTATGGACTTAAAATGTACCCAAATGGGAGTCAGAGTGGAAAAAGGAGAAACATCAAAGCAATCAGTAAGGTGGTGATAAATTCACACCAAAAGCATTTAGTTTTTCTTTAGAAAAGAGTTCCAAATAATTCAATAAATAGCAGCGAATGTTGTTCTAAAGAAACCCCAAATAAAAGTATATCGACGTGAAACATAGAACAAAACGTCACTATTATCCGTATCTCAACTAACGAGGTCACAGTTTAGTCTTAAGTGCATATTTTTGCAGTTTCTCTCCCCTAGTCACGATGACTTGCTTTCTTTGTTATGTAAAATGACATTAACCTTAATCAGCTGGAGATGGTTCCTATGGTTAAATTCTTTAAAATGAGGCAGTGTCAACTCAACGAAGATGAATGATATGTGATGAAGAATAAAGATGGATGATAAAGACGGATGAACTGCATCATCTAGTGATAAAAGCCAATCCAAGAAGAAATCGATATGAAGGCTTCGTGAAATTTTAGTGTCTGCTTGTGAATACATTGTCATTCCATTAAGTCGGAACCAAATGAAAAAATCAGTTAATAATTGGATACTGGTCTGGGCTTTTCAGAAATTTTCAGAAGTTTTGATAATTATGCTAATTAAATTCGGAGTAAATTTGGGGGTCAATAAGTTGGCGACTTTCTCAACTGTGGCGTTAACAGTCAGCTTGTTAAATTCTTATTAGTCAGGGCGCTGAAATAGAAATTGAGGCAGATAAACTTTGAATAGATCAACAACAGGTCTTATATTTTCGAAGCGGATTACTGGCTCCAAAATAAGCGGTTGAAAAAAGGGCCAGCCCTCCAAGTTGGAGGTCGTGCGTCATTTAACTAGTTAGATACGTTAAAAGCCAACTGTTGCGAGTCGATCAGTATATAAAGACATACTACTTTCGACAACATTTTAGATTGAAAAAAAAAAAAACACAAAGGCGTTCGGATCTACATATGCAATATACGGATCTTGAGCCGGACACTTTTAACCTAAATTAAAAACTAGCAGAGGCCCTAGCCTGCTCTAAGCCAGATATCATGCTCCTCGAGAATATGCGATAAGATAAGTAGGACGAAAATTAACATTTGTTTCTGCTAGAGAAAGAAAAGCAGTGCCTTTATGCAGACTAAGGCAAGAGCACTTGAGCTTTTAAAAAGATCTGCTTTTATTTCTTTTTAATTTGCCTGCGCTTAAGGGATTTAAGTACCCCAAAAATGTTTGCAAACAGCGTGAGCGAAGGAAATCAAGGAAGTTGGAAAGAAAGGTACCGACAAACGTCGGTTTTAAATGTTTGAAGATTATAATGACTGGGAAATAAAGAGCTAGGCAGGACAATGTTGTAGGGCCTAAGAACGAATCACGATATTTTAGAGTACGTCCGAAAGTGGGCTTGAGGGTATACTGATGAGCATTCATAGCGCGATGGCTATTACGGTTAAAAGTTTGAAGAAGCAGAATGCTACTGACGATTTCTATGGAGCACTGGTGGTGGAAACAGCGATAAAAGAGAGTGAGTGTTCAAAGGTGTCCATTGTCTGAGTGATATTAGTGTCACCTACGAGTTTTATCAAACGATTTTGAATTCTATTTAGCAGGTGCAGAGATGTTTTGGGCGCACCTGACCAGATGTTGGCATTGTACTCCCATTTCAGGTGAATAAATGCCTTATATAGTGAGGTCTGATATGAGAGGGGTGAAGTATTTCTTACATCGTTTGAGGAAATCTAGACATTTCGTAGCATTTTTGACGAAATCAAATATGTGGTCATTCCAACGTAAGTTATCATTGATGAACATATCGATAATGGAAAGTTTTTTGGTTTCGACACTGCAAGTGTCATTCACGGACAATGGCTTGGGGCTTAAATTTCGCTTTAAAGACAGCAGACAGCATTGTGGTTTGGAAACATTAAATTTTACTCTGTTAGTGGTTCTCCATATTAGTTATGCTGTCAATATCAGAGTTTAATGAGGTTAACATACGCTGACATACCCATTCTATAGCCGAAGAGCAGGGACGTAAGTCAGAGAACGAATATGAAAAGCACTGAGTACTGTCGTCAGCAAAGAATATATTGGATGAGAAGTAGCAGACAAGAGGTCGTTAATGAAAATTAAAAAGAGTGTCGGGGACATAACGTAGCCTTGGGGCACACTAGCATTTATTTTGTGGATATGAAACTTGAAACCATTCAAGGAAACTTGAGTTCAACTTTCCGGAAGGTAATTTCTAATCCATTGAAGAAGAGAGTTACCGATCCCAATGCCAAAAGATGTCGAGCTCTCGGAAATTCCAAATGCAACTATCTTGCTTTTGTCAAATTGATGTAGACTTTGGTTCTACTCTTCGTTGAGACATGTTATAAAATCACCAGTGGATTTGTTGCTACGAAAACCGTCCTGCCGGTCATTGAGAAGTTTTTGCGTTTTGAGATATTTTATGAGCTGACAGTTTTCAGTTTTACCAGCGTTTCTAGGGTTATAAGGTCTGTAGTAAAAGAGAGAAGAAGATTGACATTTTTTAGGGGCGGGCAGGACAAATGCTGCTCGGAAAGAGTTCTAAAAAGTAGGATTAATTATAGTGCTTACAAGAGCACCTCTTCAGAAAAAGGGGAAATATGCCATTTGGATTAGCGGATTCGTGAATGTTAATATCTTTAAGAAGATTCGATCCACGCAAGTGTAGACGGAGACAAAACATAACCTGGAAGTGTTGAGCTGGTCAAAAAACTTGCAGGAAACAGATTGGCTTTGTCCAAAGAGCCGACAGCTGGAATGTCATTATAAATGAGCGTTGGGATGGAGAATGAGGCAGAATTTCTAATAATTTTTAGAACGACCAATAATTTTTACTACTTTTAGGACATTGTAGTATTTTTTGGCCCAGCTTTTGGTCGCATTGAAATTTCACACGTTTGAAAAAGACGTTTCAGTCATTCCTGGCTCTTTTAACATTTTTCGGTATTCCTCTGTCGGCTTGTCTTGAAGTACCGAAAAATTATTTCTCTAACTCTGACCATGCTTTTTATTTTGGTTTGATACTCCTCATCCGATGGATAGAGGATCTTATTCCAAAGCGAATATTGCATGTGATCATATCAGAAGCGGCATGCATGTTAAAATTCATAAAAAAGATGTTAAGTCCGCTTCAATTGCCTTATTTGTTTTGCCATACGGTTCGCTTAGAAGTCTTTTCTCTAACTGTGTAGTCAGTATTCGAGAAATTAGCTGACATAAGACAGTGGTCCGACGAGCCTAGAGCTGATAGCACATTAACCTTTGTCAGGGTGAGATGTTAAGAACAAATCAAAGATTTTTGAAGTATGACTATCTCCTTCGGGTGTTGTCTGTCCAGGATTAATTCAGTATGAGAATACAGGCAAACAATTGTATGGAGTCAAATTGCTGTTGTTCAGTTTGGGGCTCCTGTAAATATAGTAATGCAATAATGGATAACTTGCTTGGAGAGATGGAATTTTAACCACGTGAAATAGAATTCCGGGTTGGAAAAGGGACTACATTGTGATGAACTTTGAAAAGCTACATTACTACGCACGTAAATGGCAAGACTGCGGTGAGAAAAAAATAATGGCACTAGTTCGTAGTCAGGTAGCTTCAGATGAGAGTAATCTACTACTACTACTACTTAATTTGTATCAGTAGTTTTCAAAAGGTCCACCTTTGGCGCGAATAATGGCCTTGAGACGGCCGAAGAAAGCATCGCACCCTACGCGCAAGTGGCTCTGCGGTATTTTGGCCCATTCCCGGCGAAGTGGTTGTTTGAGGTGGTCCAATCTTTTTTTTTTTTAGTGACGACCTTCGCCTTCAAAATACCCCAAACAGAGAAATCCAACTTATTTGCATCCGGAGAAATTGCAATCCATGTGGAACATTGTTTTTTTAACCAATCTTGGTTGAAATGTCCACGTTATCCGACCTAAATTATTTTTTGCCCAAGGCTCCAATACTATCTCTAAGACAGTTTCACGGTATACGGTCGCATTAATTTTGACGCCACGGTCCAAAAATACGAACTGAGAGCGACCATTGGCGGTTATGGCGGCCCAAACCATCACCGTCGGTGCTGCCTACTTTCTGGTTGCCGTCCAAAGGTGTAAATTTTCAAAGGACCTCTCTGGCAAGTAAAGTCGGTCACTATTTTTTTTGACATATTGCTCTATAACAAATAGCGGCTCATCGGAAAAAAACAAATTCGGCAACTCACCACTTTCGTGCAAGCGTAGCAACTCCTTCGCTCTTTCGACTCTAACTTTTTTCTGTTGCGTGTAAGATCGTGTGCTTTTTGGAACTTCAACGGCTTGAGCCCAAGCTCATTTTTCCGTATGTGTTGCATCCGTTTCAACGATATGTTGAGCTCACGAGCCATTTTTCTTCCACTTCGACGTGGATTTCGCTCAATTCGAGTCTTCACTTTCCGAACCATTTCCGCCGATGTTGCTGTTTTTTTATGATCACCTCCATGGCGTTTTGCAACGCTGCCAGTATCACGGTAACGAGCTATGGTTATTCACTTTGAGGTGCTGGAGGGCTCTAACGATAGTTACTTGTGGTTTTCCAGCCAAATATAAGCTGTTAAACGTTTAATTCCATCGCGGATAAAAATTTTCCAACACAACTGAGAAGCAAAATAGTAATATTATTTATCATGTGTCAAAATTTGAGCTCACAGTAATGAACGGTTTGGAAATTATTGCAGTCTGAAGTTGGTTGCGGTTTGAGTCAGTCAGGGTGTATACCTATTTGGTGAAACATTTACCTACCGAGGCATTTGAGGTAGAAAAAGGTGATTTGATAGAGAGAATACACTATGGTGACTCATTTTCATCGGAAAAAAGTATACTACCTCGGATCATAGAGAAAATCCAAGAAGTCCATGCCGCATATTATATCATCTATAGAGACGAGGTGGTGGTTGGCTCACTGGCTGTTTCGCCAAGCTACCTGGGATCGAATCCCGGTAGGAGCTCAACAGCTCAGGGGTGTAAAAATTCACAAAGTGAGAAACACAAATGAGTGCGAGAAGCTAGGCCAGTACAGCCCCACACCGGGCTGTCGCGCCAAAGTATTTACATATTTATTTACTTTTTATAGAGACGAGAAATACGGAACCAAATTCAATTTTCGCATGTCTGTCAAACTCGTCAGTTTGTGCTCTAGAAACGTCGTCGGTCCTTAAAACCTTTTCAATCGTACTTTACTTCAGTGAGCATTCTAAATAAAACTTTGTGTTGCTTTGTTAAATTAGGCTTACCGGTGAAAAGTTCTACAGTGTAAAGGTATGAGGAGTTAGTTTGCTAACCACTGTGGTGGTTATTATTATTTTATTAACAAAAATGTAAACAAATATTTATTATGGTAATTGCAAGAACATTTGCGTATACAAAATGATATCTTGCAAACTCTGCATTGTCATACAGCACTTGCGGAACTTCTTTTTGTGCATCTCCCCGATGTTGTTCGCTCTGATTGATGCGTATTATTCTCTAGGCGGAACTCAATTGGATCTGTTGGCTTGCGATATTTTAACATCACAGGCAATGGATAATAGAGAATGTCCAGAGGTTCTCTTGTAGCAAACTGGGTTTGATCTTTGATTTCTTCCACCAGCTGGAGTAAGAATACCTTGGTAAATACTTCTACGAAGTCTTTTGCGGTCAATCGTTCCATTTCTGGGCGGTGGGCTTTCCGAAGTTCATTGTAAACGAAATTTTAATTGAAAAAAAAAAAAAAAAAAAAAAAATGCGATACCACCATTTATGAAACTTTCTATCCATAGCTTTTCAGTTGATCAAATTTATCAACAAAGTTCATGTTATTGTTCTGTACTGTCTCAAGGCGTCAGAACAAGTGTCTTCGTTTCGCACTCCATTGTGTTCCCTGTGAGTGAGCTCCCTTGGATCTAAGTAATTGGAAACTGTATAAATTGCAGTTTTGTCAGCACTCCGACATTCGTGTCACTAAGTCTACCTATATAATATGTTCTCTTCGTCTCAGATCTGTCTTCTTTATGTTCTAGTAGAAATTTTCGGTTAGAATCCAATATCGCAGTCGAATATTTTACCTTTTGTAGGTTTTCTTGTAAAGGATAACTATTAAAATAATAATAAATACTTGGTGATTCTTGGATTTCAAATTTAACAAAACTGTTTCTGGGGTCAATCTGTACACTAATGCCTTATTTACCTGTGTCAGTCCGGCAGTCTCCGGACTTCGCACACATGATCCAAATTTTTCATACCCATCGCCAAATTAAAAGTAAGAAACACTCCTATCTCTTGTAGTATCGTAGATGTAAAAGCCTTTCACTTTTAAGTTGCAGACAGATTTGTTTGGAAGCAAATTATTTTAACTAAGTCTTCTGAATGTGAGTTAGTATACCTACAGATCCTGTAACAAACTCACCAGGTTGATCAAAGTGAACGTTTTTCTTCCACTTTGGTTCCTTTACACAGCAGCTTGAGAAGGAATTGATTTCAAACTGCAAGTAGTGCCTAAACTCTCCTCATTTCCATGCAAAATATCACCTGGCACTATCGGAGTTCGGTGGTCATTGTCTTCTTCCTATGATTCCAGGCTACTGATAAAATTCTCGTCATCGTATTTGGCTCACCAGGACATTTCCGATTACATGTTCACGTAGAAAACGCGACATGATCCTCGATGGCAAATGAAAAGGTTTCTTGAGATATTCTTTGTTTTGTTTGGAGGAGATATATTCGTACGATTAAGAGGAAATTCTATGTGTGGCACAACTATATCGACCTGAGTAGAAAAATGCGGGTCAGCTGCCCTAAAGAGAATGAATATAAAAGCCTAACAGATTGTTGGTATATGGTTCTAAGTATTCACAGTACCCGGCCTGACCAAGACATGGCGGTAGTTGTTTGAAAATATTGTATTGCTGTATTGGAAAGTACGCCGTCTATAAAGCGTATGTTTTAAGTTTGAAAGCGCTACGTTGTTTAGTATTTGTTTTTCAGCCATCAATAAATAAACGTTGTCAGTGAGTCAGTGAGTCTGTTCCTTCGTTTGCAACAGTAAAATTTTGGGTTACTGAGCTTAAAGGAGGCCGTACGAGCTGCCAAGACGAGCATCGCAGTGGTCGACCAAATGAGGTGACGACTCCAGAAATGGTGAAGAAAATCCACAAAGCGGTACTGGATGATCATCGACTGAAAGTGCGCAACATCGCATATTATTTGAAAATTTGGACATGAGGCAGCTGTGTGCAATATGGGTGCCGCGTTTTCTTACACTCGAGCAAAAACAGTGTCGTGAAGATGTTCCAATTGAGTGTTTAGCGAAGTTTCAAAACAACAAAGCATCATAACAATGGATGAAACATAGGTCCATGACTTTACACCCGAGACAAAAGAACAATCAAAACAATGGACTCAAAAGAGAGAATCGGCTCCAAAGAAGACGAAGACCGTTTTATCTGCAGGCAAGGTCATGGCGTCGATTTATTTGGATGCGCGTGGGATAATTTTCATTGACTATCTTGAAAAAGGAAAAACTATCAACGGCCAGTATTATGCGAACTTATTGCAACGTTTGCGCGAAGAAATCAAGCAAAAACAGCCGCATTTGGCTAAGAAGAAAGTGTTGTTTCAAGACAATGTACCAGCTCACAAATCCGTTATTGCAATGGCCTAAATTAATGAACTTAAGTTTAAATTGCTATTTCATGCACCCTATTTGCCAGATTTGGCTTCCTTGGTTTATTTTCTGTTCCCAAACTTAAAAAAATGGCTCAGTGGTCATAGATTTTCCAACAATGAAGAAGTCATATCGGCAGTTAATGGCTATTTTGAAGAGCAAGACTGTTCTTATTATAAAAAGGGTATCGAACTTTTTGAACATCGCTGGGAAAAGTGTAAAGAATTCTGCTCGTAAAGTTCTTCTTTTTGGTTGGGCTTACGAAGTTTTTGTTTATAATAATTCAAGTTGAACTCGACACAAACAACTGAAAGTCGCCATTTTTTTTTCTGCGCGTAAGACTTTTTGAAAGGTTCTGAAAAACTCGATCGGAAAAGGGTTTATTAATCCCTTGGAACTGTAACCATTTGACGTCTTCAGTGTTTTATCGACCAGGATATTCGCATTTGTACATTGCACATTGGCTACAACAAGAAGTGAGGCGATTTTGGCTCCTCGAAATATTTAGACATGTAATTAATCTGGTGACTGTCAGGTCTTTTTGTTGACGTTGATATGTGGGAAACGTGCTAGCTTCGATGACATAAGTCTGAGCAAAGCTGTCCTTTTACAGTGTGGGAGCATAAGTATAACTCAGGTTTACCATATTTTGAACTATTGAAGTCAAGCATTTGTTCAGATGCCTGAAAGTCAAGACCTTTCGTCTAAGTCTTCCTCTTTTCAATGATATGGTAAATAAAATAAAGATGCTCGATTTGCCTTTAAATTCTGTGGAGAGGCGAAGCATATGCTTCTGTAGCCAAACTGCGCTTAGATCCTTGAACCGTCTTACGACTCTTAAGGTAATGTGAGAATGCAACACTTAACTAAATGCAGTCGCAAGGCTAAATTCACTGAATCGTGACTGGTTCCAGGTCACAATGGGATCATGGGAAATGAAATCGCCGATGAACTTGCTAGGTATTCAACATTCCTATGTTTCTCGCTATGGAAGTTTTAACGTTGCTATGAGTTAGGTCGCTTTAGACACCTCCGTCATTTTTTTTATTTCGAGTGGTGACATGACAAATAGATTAATCTTGTCAATGAATTGAGTCCTGCTTTGAAATCGTTTTGTTAGGGTTGATGATAAATTTAATCAAACAAGAGGCAGAGAACAGATGATCAATTTTTGCTGATTCAACACCATGTGATTTATTATACATAAGTTAACCAACTAAATAGAAATATTTTCACACCTAAGCTATCATACTCCAGTGCTTCATATTATGTACAACAGAGTACGTAGGTAGGTGTTATATTTTAAAATTCGTCTAGACTTAAACACTGAAGGAAAGTTGACCCTACTTAGGAATACCTATGTTGAAGTTGAATTTTTGCAAAAGTCTAGGAATTGACTCCAGAACGTGACCAGGCGTAAATCTGAACGATGGAAGTCAGCTTCATTCGTACCATGAAACGGGGATAGTATGACACCATGAAACTATATTTTTCCCACAGTAAAATGCATGTGTACAAAAAATTATGTTCCTCTTCTTAACACAATATAATGGATGGATGGATATATGTGTACCATTCGTTCTTTCAACAACAAAGTTTGCTACCCCGAAATTACTCAACTTTACTCTAGCGAAACCTTTAAAAACTCTAGCTGCCAACCTTTGCCTTTTATTGTAAAAGTTATCCTAAATGCTTGTTTTTTGTAAACTGAAAGAGCTAAAAAAAAAAATCATAAAGAGAAGTCTATAGAACCAAAGTACAGTGCACCAGCTTTGCCAAAACCTTCATAAAGAGAAAGATTTCTGCCTTAAAAAGGGAACCTCCTTAGGATCAAAGCACTTAAGAGGTATTTTAGTGAAGTCATCCTCGTTATTCTCGTAGAACGACAAGGAGATTTTATACATAGTACACCTAGATACATTTCCAATGAAAACCGACTATGATTCATTTCTTCCTGAAATCAATAAAGTCATGACACAGGTGTGCGGCCAGGATTACCTTTACAAAACGACCAATAAATTGCCTCCCAATCTACAATCTAATGTTTAATCAATAATACTGTGCTGTCAAATCTAATTTTGCTGGTGCTAACATATTTATTTCAATCACGTTTCCTTATACGAGTACACACATAATAATGAACAAATTACAGGATATCAATTTCGAGGTAAGGGTTTTCAGTCGGGAGCCATACCGTAGTCTATTGACGTACGGTGGTACGGTCGGTGTGGGTGATATTCACATTGATAACTGCCATGTTGGGTGTCAGGAAATTGGCTAGCATGTCAGCACCGGTAGGTGGAAGACGATCGAATGGATAACCCATAGCACGACGATCTGGGTAGAGGCGGTCACGAACACCACAATAGGATGAAGCATCACTACAAGCGCCAACTAAATCTTGGTCAACCTAGGAAAGCAACAATTAGAAGAGAATTTCTGGGATTTATAGAGGGGGTTACCTACTCTATCATCATCGAAATTGGAAATCATGACGAACAGTTCACAGGGTAGTCCTTCGGGGCGACCTCTTGGAATGAGCATGTGTTGTGGCCACCCACATCCACAGAAGTTGAATTCGAGTAGTTCGGGACTACCGGGAGCTGGACGATCGATATCCAAGTTACGGAAGGTTCTTTCGAATGGAATGGTTACACTTGAATCAGTTGATCGGCGACGAATAGTATTTTGACCAGGTTGCACTAGGAGGAGTAAAAATATTGAAAATACGAATCTCTATTGAGAATTTGTGAAATTTACATGATACGATAAACTTGTCTAATTCGACCATCAAATGCCGTTGATTCCTCAACAACATTGGTTGACCACGCTCGTCATTCTTCGGTCCTAGGAAGATACGAACTGTTCCGAAACGCTGAGCTCCACCATTATTAGTGACGTTGATAATGTAGGTAAATGGAGTGTGTTGCAAGTGAGTGAACCTGGCAAACACGTTTCCTCTTGGAACAAAGTCTATGCCTCGGGATAAATTTATATCGGATTGTTGCCAAAATGTTTGAAGGGAATTGGTGCCACCACCTTCATTATCAACCTGGACTCCATCGATAGTAATGTCACGGTAGTTTAGTTGAGTTTGATTGTATGGTGTGAGAGATTCCTTGTATTCTACGAAAACATCGTTTACGAACGCATGCCATTGGAAAAATACAGGATCTCTCATGTCAAGTGCAGGATCACCGATGACAGCGAAAGATTCCAAGTACCGATGATCGGGATCGTGGACATATGAGAGGAAAACATGACCCATGTTATGAAGATCACCATATAGTTGACGATTCGGTGAGAGAATTGATGATTCCATTACATCACCGAGAATGTCAATACCACGAGTCTCATCGAGTACAATGCGGTTGCCAGATTCCTGAAAGTAAAAAAATGCTTGAAATTAAAGATCCATTACCAAGCCTTCTTTACAGTGAGATTTACATCAACAACGAATCCCTGATGAATAGCTTCATAGAAGCGATCCCTCCAGCGTTCCAAGTCAGAGATGTCCAACTTAATTTGATCCATTTCACGGTTGAGATCTTTTAGTTCAGCGTTGGCAAAACGTGGTGCCCAAGCTCGACTGGCGACAAGTGAATCCAACTTTGGGAAATAGGCTTCACTAATGGGTGCCCTAAAGTTGCTAAATGGTTTCACACGGGCCATATTGTTACTGAAACGTTCCAAATTGTATCGGGCTTGGATTTGCTCGTGCATGTAGTAGAACAGCTCACCACGTCGATCTTTGGCTACAATGGAACGATCTGAAGCTTCGAAGGGATACACCAAATGCCAATGCCAATGGTGAATATTGACACCCATGTCTTCACGGAAGTACCATAGACGATGTTCCACATCGAGATCGGAAGCGGTGTAGTCTTTCGGAATAATGATTGGCATGCGAGATCCTTCTGCTACAATAGTGGCTTCTTCACGAATTTGTGTAAACACCGTAGAATCTACGTACTTATCTGGGAAGACCTCCACAAGAGATGGTAGATTTATGCCTTTCGTATCGGGGCGATGAAGTAGAGCTACAGACAGAGCATAATTGAAAAGATATGGATTCAAGCGATCCCTAGCGTAGACGGCAACACTCTGCAAATCTTCAATACTGCGAAGTTTAGTGAAAATGTCAATCAAACTTCCAGCAATACGACGATGACGTGGAATGAACAGAGAAAACTGTTCACGACGTCCCAAAGACATAGGGATCTTCAAATCCGGGACGGCAATGTCTTTGACTGGAATCCTTTGCTCAGCCTTACTGCTGTAGCGAGACTGAACTTCATTCCCAATGGGTCGATAACGATCAGTGAGGAAATTGTCGGGCACGTCGAATACGGTAGAAACCTTTCCTTTTTCCATGAAAACTGGTTCCTGTGGACGCTCGAAGAGGAGGAGGAGATTTTTTTTGTCAGCCATTTTTTGGGGAGTTTTTCAAATTTCGTAAAAATATCGTTGAAGTGTCCACTGTAACAGTGCCAGTAGAGGTGTGTAATTATTGCAGCGATGTAACTTTGCTTTTATTCATTTTTAATTCGACCGCAGATTATCTTTGAATAAACGAATAAGGGGCTTAACAAACTGTTAAGCTTATCACTTTAAAATTACTTTTGGTTTTCATAAAAATTTTGATATCAACTCTTCGCGGTTAAAAAGCTACATTTGTCGAGAGAATGTTACGTTTTTATCTTTTATTTCTGAATACTATTTTCGAAATAAATTATAACCAGTGTGACTGATAAATTGTAAATAATGTCAAACAAAGAGCAACGAATTTGACCAAGCAAATGTTTTTTTTTTTTTAGATAAGGAAAAAATACACCTCAATAAGCAGTCAGTTCATAATCCTAACTACGCAAACTTAAATGCTCTGCTTGATTGAAAGAATTATGAGATCTATAGGGTAAAGTTTTGTTATAGGATTGTGCGACTCATTTGAATTATTGCGGGAGTTATAATTTTTGACTAAATGAAAGGAAATAAGGAAAAAAAGGAAAATATACAGAGAAATTTCTTTTGGCAACTTTATTACTTGACGGCCGAAATTATTCTGTTTATTTTTCTAGCTTATCAGTTTATAGCTTCAAAGCACCATCGCCACTTGTATTACTTAGACGGAATTAAATTCTTATGCTTCCTCATTATACAAAAAAGTATTATTACAACTATGACCAAAACAATTAGCAAGGATGTGCTTATAACATAACTATTGTTTTTATGGTAATAAAATTGCTGATTTTTTTTTACGGGAAAACGATTAATGTTTTTGTTATTGATACTAATACTCAATATATACATAGAGAAGACACTACACAATTTTTTTTTTTATTTGAATCTTAAGAATAGTTTGCGGTGTACGCTTCGACGAAGTTGCTGCCTGGTAGTTGGTAGCAATTACGGTTCATCTGAAAAATACAAAAAAATATAATTTATAGCATCACGTAGGCGACAGAATTCTTTTTCCTATTTTTATCGTTTAAAAAAAAAAAAAATTAAGGGGGCCCTTTATAAAAAAAAATCCCTTCGTGGTGCCATGGAGATATTTGAACATTTTAAGACTTGGTACATGCAAATCGGATGAATAGTTTTTCAAATATGTTGCCAACCAGGTTGAAAAACGAAGTTTCAATGGAATAACCACTGTGTGGCGCTTCAATTATTCCGACTTGAGTTTTTTTGCTAAGTTGGTACATCTATTGTTAAAATTCCCTATAAATCTTAGCGTCATAGCTTGACATCTGCAAAAGCTACGTAGCCAAGAGTACATCTATCTCTGTGTGTTGGCGATTTTTTACAATTTTAGAAATGGATTTGAATTTGCAACAACGAACTTGAATTAAATTTTGCGTAAAAAACGGATTTAATGGTGTACGAACGTTGGGAATGTTGAAAAAGTGTGTCGGCAACGATTCTCTAAAGAAAACCGTCGTTTATCAAAGGCACGAGCGGCTCAAAATTGATCGTGAATCAATTGAAGATGATGAACGCAGTGGCAGACCATCGACATCGAAAACCGTCGAAAACATTGATGAAGTAAAAGAAATGTTCGTCAACTATCGCAAATTAACCAGCGGAGGACTTGAACATTGCCTATGGATCCGTCCAAGACATTTTGGTCTAATTATTTGTTGAGACCGTGTTGACGACGCAAAAGAAATTATTTGCGAAGCTGGATTCGATCCCACATTCATCAAAATAATCATTAGGTACTGGAAAAGAGACGTGAGTTTATGACACGCAATCCAGACATCAGGCAAGTGAATGGCGTTCACCAAATGAGCCGAGACCAAAAAAAAACCACGTCGTTTTCAGTTAAAAAAAGAAGGCAATGCTCACCGTTTTTAATGGATTACAATAGTGTAGTGCATCATGAGTTTCTGCCAGAAGACCAGACAGTAAACAAGGAGTATTTTTTGGGAGTTATGAGAAGTTTGCGTGAAGCAATTCGCCGAAAGAAACCAGAATTGTGGGCAGAAAACTCGTGAATTTTGCACCATGATAACCCACCGTCGCTCAGTGCCATCATTATTCGTAATTGTTTTGACGAAAAATGCAACAAATACCATCCTACAGCCACCGAATTCACCTTATTTGGCTCTCTGTGACTTCTTTCTTTTCAATCGAGTTAAAAAAACCACTACAAGGAACGCGTTTCAGCAGTCGAGAGGAAGTAATGGAAAAATCGCAGTAAGCACTGAAGGATATACCTAAAACCGAATAAATAAAATGTTTGCGCTGGCATAAGTGTGTTGCAGTCGATGGGGATTACTTTGAAGGGCACATTTTCCGAATAAATTCCAGGAATCAAGGAAACTAAATTTTATATCTGTTTTTTTTTTTTTTTGTTTCCCATCAGTCAGCTTTTCCTGGACCATAGAACAGCTTCGCAGCATCCAGAGACTCACCATTTTTTCCTCGTTTTGCATACAGACAACCTTCATGCGTGCTTTTTTCGGCTTTTTTCTGGTGAAATGCATCTAAACATCGTTCAAGGAGCTTATCTTTACTAAGGTCCATGTATATTGGTTTTATTGCCTCAATGACATTTACAGGCAATGCAAGAGTATGTGTATAATCATTAAAAGTTGTTTGGGATTCGCCTGCTGTCACGAAGTCTTCTCCTTCCGGGGAGGGACTTTCGTTTGTGGAACATTTGTGATAGAATGTAGCCCAGACAGGTTTTTTCATATCTTCTAATGAATCACTATTCCGACGAATTGCGAGTAGAATGTATTGAGTCCATAACGGTTTGCTAAGAGATGGCGTAACTTGTATTATTCCATTGGAACGTGCGTTGGAAAGCTACTGTCATTGTACGTCATTTCAGTATATGGCATTCATTTGAAGCGTAAACAACAATAATTTTTTTTCACTCAAATATTTCGAACTTTGTGCCTGAAAAAGTGTTTTTGCGGGGAGTTCTTCTTCATTACTTTAATATGAAGAAAACTGCTGCCGAAAGTCATCGTATTTCGGTGGAAGTTTATGGTGAACATGCGCTAGCTGAGCGAACGTGCCAAAAGTGGTTTGCACGATTTAAAAGTGGTGATTTTGGCTTGGAAAACGATAAACCTCCTGGGCAGCCAAAAAAATTTGAAGATGAAGAACTGGAAGCATTATTCTATGAAGATTGTTGCTAAACACAAGAAGAGCTCGCAGAATCTTTGGGTGTCACTCAAGCAGTCATTTCAAAACGTTTAAAAGCAGCTGGATATATTCAAAAGCAAGGAAATTGGGTTCCACATGAACTCAAGCCGAGAGACGTAAAGGCGGTTTTGCATGTCCGAAATGCTGCTCGAACGCCACAAAAGGAAGTCATTTTTACATCGGATTGTTACTGGCGATGAAAAATGGATCCATTACGACAACCCCAAGCTCAAAAAATCATATGTGAAACCCGGCCAACCAGCCAAATCAACGGCAACGTCAAATATCCATTTCGCGAAGGTAATACTCTGTATTTGGTGGGATCAAATGGGTGTGCTGTATTATGAGCTGCTAAAACTGGGTGAAACCATCAATGGACAACGCTACTGAAACAATTTGTTTTGAAACTCGTGGACACACTGCCCATGGGTTCATCCATTTTCATAGACAGGAATTTCATGTCAATTCCATCTCTTGATGTCTTGCTAAAAAGAGGAATTAAGGTGACTGGAACTCTGAAGAAAAATCGGGTGTCCGAGTACCAAAGACCAAACGAACAGGGATCTACCATACAACGTGCTTTATTCAAGACAGATGACATGTTACAAAAGACATGTAGAGGCAGTCACGATTGCGTTGTAGAAAGTGATGGTAATATTTCTATTGTCAAGTGGTTGGATAGTAAACCGATTCATGTTGCTTCAACAGAAGCTGCTGTTTAACCATTGAGAGTGTACCACCGCTGGAGCAAGAAAAAAGGATCTTACATTGATATTCCACAACCAATACAAAAGTATAACAAATTTGTGGACGGTATTGACTTATTGGATCACATTATCGGCAAGTATTTTATGCGGATCAGAACTGGTAAATGGACAGTGAGGTTAATTTTTCATTTCTTTTTACTTTGCTACCGCTTCAGGGTGGATACCGTACAGAAAAGATGCCGCGAAATCTGGGCTTCAGACAAACGATATTAAACAATATTTAGGCTTCAAACTTGACTTGGCAAAGCATTTAATTTATTTAAATAATTGACTCTTTCGTGTCGGATTCTTCTACGCTTCAACGGTTTCTATTTCTATTTCCCACCACAACACATTAACCGAAAAATATTAGGTTGGATAAGGGTTCATATCAAATCAGTCTAACAGCCGAAAGTCTGCCGCTCGGCGCGGTTGTGCTCATGGAACGGTTTCACATAAAATGCTGTATTTCCGTCAATTTTAAGAAATTCTTTACTAAAATTAGTTAGAGCATTCTTAACAAATGCATCTTTCAGAAAATGCACAGCGGTCTGGTGCCTTAAATCTTCTATTTGAAATGGTTTCACCTTATAGTATGTTTGAAATTTATTTTTTCTTTTATTGAAAGGTTTTCCTCATCTCTATACCATAAAATCGAGATTTTAATTCATTATTGTAATATTAAAAATATTAATTGAGAAATTGTTTACATTTGTTGCATAATTCCCATTCAGATTAAGTTTTCTATCTTCACATTTATTAATTAGAGTTTCGTCTTGCAAATATTTACAAATTTTCACTGCACATTTTAAGCTTTTATTATTTTGTCATAATTACATTCGTCTTGAATTGAGAAGTTAGTGCTTACATTTAAATATTTTATGTAAACAGTATCTGGATTATAATTAAACCTTGTGCCATTTATTTCAAGAAATGTTATTTCATTTATATCTATTTCTTTATGCTCATTATTCGGTACTGTAACTTGCGTTACATTCTGTTGGAAGTTTTATTGCCACAATTAACTTTTCCCTTCATTTATCCTACTCTAGATTGTTTCAATTTATAAAATTCTAAGTCTGAAGCTAATATTTCCTCTCCGGATGCTAATTTCCCTGCTTAGCAGATGCTATATCATTTGGAATTATATCTGCTTGGTCTTCTAAGAATTTTTATATCTATAATTAATCTAAATACACATTTGATGTGTATATTTCTCCAGTGGCTCAAGCAGTAAGTGCTGGTCGACTTTGACATAATCAAAACTTCATGAACAAAGCTAAGCCATGGCAAACAAACCGTTTTGACACATTAGTGATTTTGGTTGTTTGAAAATATCTGATTTTGTGCCAAATAATCGTGATTAGCGGGAAGTTATGATTTTTTTCTTTCATTCGAAGAAAACGAGACTTCGAAAAAGTTTACGGAGATGCCATAAACCAGCCATAATCCTTCGAAGATGCTGAATTGGAGCCATTTCTCGAAGAGGATCTGCTCCAATCGCAAGAAGAGCTTGCTTCAGCATTAAGAGTTACCCGCCAAGTCATTTCCAAGCGATTGATTGCATTGGGAATGATTCAAAAACAAGAAACTTGGGTTCCAGCGGCAAAAAAGGAAGAGTTTTCTTTTTCGCATCGTGGCGCGTGATGAAAAATGGATTCATTATATCATTCAGAAAGAAGAAAATCATGCGTCTACATTGTCGGCTTCACCGAATATTTACGCTGCGAAGGATATGCTGTGTATTTGGAGGGACTAGATCGGTGTTATTTATTATGAATTGTTGAAAGTCAAGGAAACCATCACTGGGAGTGGTATCGACATTAATTGATGCAATTGAGCCGAGCACTGCGAGAAGAGCCGTCACAATACGAGCAGAGGTACGAAAAAGTGACAACGTTCGTCTCACGTTGCCAAATCCGTTAAAACCCAACGATAGCGGCTGATCAGCAGTTCCACTCATACGAAGACATCAAAAAATGGCTTGATTCGTGGATAACCTCAAAAGATAAACACTTTCACCGTAACGGTATTCCAGCTCTACCAGAAAGATGGGAAAAGTGTAGCTCGCGATATGCAATACTTTGAATAATTCACTTGTGACCATTTTTTCACAGTAAAGTTGCATTTTCGTTAAAAAAAAAATAAAAAAAAAAACAGAGATAACTTACTTACATAGTTTCTATTGCAGTTCTTCAATTATTTATATTAAATAGTCTATAGTGGAATGACTATTTGAATCTATTATTTTCAAATATTCAAGAATCTCCACTCTGTCGTGGACGACACGGTAATAGATGACCATTTCTAACCACTTCGGAGAAAATCTGTTAGTCCTCGTTTTCGTCTTATTTGGCGATTCAGATCTAAGTTTGGACAGATCTGTTTGGTAGCTGGACATATCGATCCAACAGTCCGCTTAAGGTTTATTATTTTGCTAGCATACAGTTTTAATATTAATTTGCACGAAGCGATTGGTATACCGATGCTACCCTTTTCCGGTTGAAAAGGTAGTGTGGTTCCAATTTTGGAGAGTTCATCGGCCCTATAATGGCCCTTGGAACGTCTCTTTGGCCAACATAGGTGAAGGTTGATCTGCTCTGCCATCTCCCTAAGAGGTGATTGGCAGTCAAGGGCGATTCTAATTTTAAGTGAGATTGAGTTCAAGGACGGTTTTCCTTTGCGGATATAGCTTTTTAATCGCCAAAATTTCCGCCTGGAATACGTTACAGTGATTTGAAAGACAGAAGGAGAGGCTTACGGGTAGATTAAGCTTATCTGAGAAAATACTGCTACAAACCCCGCCATCAGTCTTAGATCCATCTGTATAGAACTGAATTTACTTGTCGTCTATGAAATAATGGACAAATCGATGTTCTCTGGGAGGATTCCCGGGATATTAAGAATATAAATTCCTTGTCCACTACGGTCGTAGCTACTTGCCTGCTGAAGATATCTAGGGGTGTCAAGTTAAACAGAATATCCAATGCCGCAAAAAGAGAGTAGAGCTCCGCTTATGCATAGACATGCTGTTCTTTGGACTGCGGTTAATTTGCTAAAGTTGACTGCATTGTCTAATTTCGTTCACCAGACAACAACCTCGTAGCTAAAGATCGGTCTTATAACCACGATGGCTTTTTTGCAAGAGAATAAAACTACTGTAACCTTCTTGACTCTTTTTTGAATATTAGATTACCAGTTTAGTTTTCTTTCAAAATTGAGGCCCATATATTTTGCTCTATCGGAAAAGACTAAACTGTTCGGTTGATAAATTTTATATTTCCTGGAAAAGAGGGCAAGATCAGATTCAAGATTCAAGACCTAATTCACAGCGAACTGCTCTACGGATTATTCTGTTAAAATATAACTGAAGGAGTTCTTTTATATTTTTCAATTTATTGATGAGGAGGATAAAGTAAATGTAATTTATATATTGTGGTTAAAAAGTATGTGTACAAATATATAACTTCTAAACATAATGCAACTTAGACCCGTTCAAGGCTGTGACGGAGCAGCCAGTGTATAATACGAGTATGGTTCTGAAACACATGAATGGTAACATTCTTATGGCACAGGGATATTTGTCTATGCAAATCCTACACGGTATCTATGTATGTATTTCTTGTGCTCTAATAGTACACTTAGCAAATGACATGTTCTTATTTTCCCTAAAGAATTCTATCTGAACCCTTTTAACTTTATTACCCATACGGTATACTCACTTTAAAAAAAAAAATTCTACTCTTCCTAATTTTATAGTTTTTTTTTTTTTTTTTAAATATTTTCTTCCAATTTGAATGATTTTTAGTCATATCAACTTAAATTATTTTTCTTCCATGAACTATTTATGTTTTATGTTTATTTTTTTGTAAATATCAGCTCTACCTTTTATTTATTGACGGTTTCTTCCTTGAGAGGAAAATATTCATGTAGTTGTTGTGGGGCAGAGTGACCGGTTGGTTGGTCTGAAGCTGAGTCATCTTCTAAATTGTCTACATTCTCTATCCTACTTAAAAAGTCAGCGATTTTGTTTGTCCTCCTTTTGAAATAATCTATGTCAAACTTAAACTCGGATAGTCTTAACAACCACATTTGGTTTCTCACTGAAAATTATTTTCCATTATATTTTCTGGTCATATATTTAATTGGCTAGGGGTCTGTCATTATTTTAAATGTATTCTGCCCAGACTATGGCTAAGAATTTCTTATCTGGTGCTGAGTGGTTTTCTTTATGGTCGTTCCGCTACCTAAAAGTATAGCAAACGGGTTGAATTTCCTGGGTGAGAACTGCCCTAATTGCAAGGTTGAATTCATCGGTAAAAAGGGTAAATATTTTATTGAAATTTGAAAAATGTAAGGATGGGATGATTGATTATATCTTTTTAAGTATTTCGAACGCTTAGATGTATTTAAGATCTTTTATTTTAATTTTTGATTAATCTTTCATGAATTTTCTATAAAATTCAGTTAATCCAAGAAAACCCTTTCACTATTATTTATTGGCATGGGAAAATCTACTATG
Source organism: Volucella inanis (assembly GCA_907269105.1). Lineage (NCBI taxonomy): Eukaryota > Metazoa > Arthropoda > Insecta > Diptera > Syrphidae > Volucella > Volucella inanis. The sequence goes on along the minus strand of OU026155.1, from coordinate 86,666,591 downwards.
CACTCCATTATAATTTACTTTGGTTTTACACTCTCTCTGGTTAAAGCATGGCCCAAAAATTCCGTTCTTTTCGAAGGAGTATTTATTTCAAATTCCACTTTTAAATTGTATTTAGCGAACACTATAAAAGTTATTTTAATTCCGGCCAGGTGTTCGTCTAGATTCATAGAAAATGTAAGTATATCATCTAGAAAACCAGATCTCGCTTGGATGATCTTTCAAAATTTCGCTCATCAAACTCCGAGAAGTGATTGGACCATTTTTCAGCTCAAAAGGCAATCCAAGTAAACTCATCAAGGCCACTTGGCTTATCAAATGCTGTCTTATGAATACTTTGAGGATGCATTTTAATCTGTGATATCATTGAAACTTCTTTAGCTGTCTAATTTTTTCTTCTACGGTTATTCGGAAGTTTTATATTCTCTATCTTCCTTTTATGAAATCAATTCGGCAATCAAATTAAATAAATTAAATTTGACGTGTATAAATTTGACAGCTGTCAGACGATTAGTTCTTGAGTGAAGAAACTTTTGTTATTGTGAAAAAAAATGGATTCAAAGCAATTTCGTGTGTTGATTTATCATTGCTTTTTGATGGGAAAAAATGCAGCCGATGAAAAGAAATGGCTTGATAAGTATTACCCGAACTCTGCACCTGAATTGAAAAATTTAAAAGTGGTCATACAAGCACCGAAGATGATGCACGCAGTGGACGTCCAAAAGAGGCTATTTCATATGAGAACATCAAAAAAGTCCACGAATGACCGTAAAGTGAAGTCGATCGAGATAGCCGAGGCTCTGAAGATATCAAAAGAGCATGTTGGATATATCATACACGAATATTTGGACATGCGAAAGCTCTTGTTCAAAGTGGGTTCCGCGTTTGCTCACAGTCGACCAAAAACAACAACGTGTTGATGATTCAGAGGAGTGTTTAAAGCTGTTCAACCGCAATAAAGCCGAATTTTTGCGTCGGTATGTTACAATGGATAAAACTTGGCTCCATCACTTCACACCAGAGTCAAGTCGGCTGAGTGGCGAACAGGGGATGAACCTCGTCCAAAACGACCAAAAACTCAACAGTCTGCTGGCAAGGTTATGGCATCCGTATTTTGGGATACACATGGAATAATTTTCATCGACTATCTCCAAAAGGGGCAGACTATCAACAGCGACTATGACATTGCATTGCTGGACCGTTTGAAGGACGAAATCACAGAAAAACGGCCGCATTTGAAGAAAAAGAAAACGCTGTTTTATCAAGACAATGCACCGTGTCACAAGTCGATGAAAACGATGGAAAAATTGAATGAATTCGGCTACGAATTGCTTCACTACCCACCGTATTCTCCAGATTTGGTCCCCAAATCAAAATCAACCAAATCAACCTCAAACGAATGCTCGCCGGAAAGAGATTTAAGACCGATGAAGAAGTAATCGCCGAAACAGAGGCCCATTTTGAGGCTAAACCGAAATCGTAATACAAAACTGGTATCGAAAGATTGAAAAATCGTTTCAATCAGTGTATCGCCCTCAAAGGCAACTTTGTGTTTTACTATAAAACGGCACGGATTCTAACAGCCTATGTGTTATAAGATTAAAAAAATTAAAAGTATATGCATTTAATCATTATATTCCCGGAAATAATTTCAAAGTATGGAAAAAAAATTTTCGTCAATTTATATTCAGGAGAAAATAGCAAATGAAGATAAAATCACGTGGCTAGTAACAGTTATTGATTCTAGACCGTTCGAGGTTCTCGTGAATTCAACCAGTCCTAAAGAAACTAAAACTGTGACATTCAAATAATTAAGAAGATTTAATGAATAATTAAGTTTTACAAAACACTTCATGGTGAAAGCCTCAGTGATTACTGATTACAAACTTGGATATTTGGTATATTTCTGGATGAAGCCTTATCGGAAAAAACAATAACCGGTTTGTGAAATGAGAAAAAAACAAGAAACTAAAGAGGTCGAGAATTCATTTGAAAAATACGATGTATGTTCAAAAAGTAAGGTGACTTTGATTATCGTTTTTTTTTTTTTTTTTTTTTTGCTGTATTGAAACACATGTCCCGAACATAATCGTACAAATATTTAGGAATTCCAAGTTTAAAGCTCTGTAAAAATATTAAAACGCGACTGAATTCTATAAAACTTTTTGCGTTTAATTTTTTATTTAATTTTTATAAAGTCCACTCACAAAAAAACTCAAAAGTCAAATAAGAAAAAGAGAATGAGAAAGTAACTTAAGAGAAACTCTATTTGCTCATTTGCACACATAAGACAAAAGTCATGTTAAACTTAAAAATAAAAAAATATTTTCCGTTAGTTTTTTGCTTTGATGTGTAAAGTTGTAAAAAAGTATATAAGGCTTAAGCATCGCCAATTTATTAAAAATATGAGGAAAATCAATCTTGAAATAGAAAATAGCATAGTGGTATTGGCTGAAAGAGAAAAATCTTCAATAACAATGGCGGACAAATTAAATGTAAGCCAACGTACTGTCCGAAAGCGACTTAATGTCGTACATGCACCAAGTGTTGTCGAACGACCTAAGCTACTATTGGACTTAGATGCACGTTTAATGACACGGAAAACGCGCAAAAACAAGTCGATGACTCCAAAGAAGGCTTCAGAAGTTTTAAATAAGACAGTTAGTGAGGGAACCGCACGTACAGTCTTGTACAGAATTGGCTTCGTGTCAGCTATTAAAAAAAAAGAAACCAGCCTTATCGACCAAAAACATGAGAGCTTGTTTAGCGTTATGCAAAAAAACATAAGAATTGGAGTATTGAGGTGAAACTTAACCATTTTTACTCCGATGGGATAGGTTATTTCTGGCGTCGACCTAGCGAAAATATTTAGAGGCATCCTGTCAAGCAAACAGTCAAATATGGAGGAGGCAGTTTGGTGATTTGGGGTTTCTTCACAAGGTGGCATATTGGGCCACTTGTAAAAATAAGCGGCATAATGAAGAAGGAAGACTATCTTAATATTTTGCAGACCAATTTTCCAGATTTTGTAGACTTGGGCGCATACCCTGAGGAGGAAGTAATTTTCCAACAGGTCGGGGATCCGAAACATGCCGCCAAAATAGTCAAGGAATGGCTATCTCAACAAAATTTTGAGGTAATGGAGTGGCCTGTACAATTCCCCGATCTCAATCCAATTGAAAATTTGTGGGCGATAGTAAAAAGGCGCCTGGGAAAATACCAAGAGGTTCCTGACAACATTGAAGAACTATGATATTGAGTTCAATATTAGTGGAACTAAATTCCTGATAATTTTATTCAAAATTAAGTTGAAAGCATGCCCAAATGTATGAAGAGCGCAATTAAAAATAAAGGGTTGTGGATAAAGTACTAAAAAGCAAGGTAGTTCTTATGTATGCGAGACGTGCAAAACAGAGCAGAGTTTCTTATTTTATATTTTAAAATTATTTTATAAGACAATTTTGTTAGAATTAAGTTACAAATAATATGAAAAAAGTTTTATTGAATTCAGTTGCATTTAAATATTTTTACAGAACTTTAAACTTGAAATTCTTAAACATTTGCTCAGTTTTGCACGGTACTGTATGTTCATAGTTTGAAGTATATAGCATTCTTAGTTTGTTTTTGACAGATAGAAAGTTTTGACGTGTGCTCGGCAATTTTCTATTATTATAAAATATGAAGCAAAGAATTGGCATAAAATTTTGTGTAAAAAATGAAATCAAGTGATCTAATGTATTTAAAATGCTGACAGTGGCATACAGTGAGTCTGCTATAAGTTAAAAAAAATGTTTACAATTGGTACAAGCTCTTCCAAGATGGCCGAGAAGATGCCAATGACAAACCTCGCTCTGGAAGCCCCAGCACATAAACAAAAGATAATAACGTCGAAGCTGTAAAGAAAATTGTTTTGGAAAATCGTTGAATTACCATAATAGAAGCTGCTCAGGATGTTGGCATATCGGTTGGCTCGTGCCATGCAATTTTTTCGGGCATGAGACAGGTATCAGCGCAGTTTATTCCGAAACTTCTTAAACTTCTTGAGAACCCTCACATGAGCATCGCTCAGAAGCTCTGATGATCCTGACTTGCTCAAAAGGGTCATTAATGGTGACGAATCATGGGTATATGGTAATAACGTCGAAACCAAAGCCTAACCGTCCCAATGCAAGCACTCAGGATAGCCAGGAACGAAAAAAGCATCCCAAGTTCAAAAAAATGTCAAATTTTTGATAAATTTTTTTCATTCGAAGTTTTTACCTCAAGGTCATAAGGTCAATAAGGAGTATTACTTTGAAGTTGTTCGCCGTTTGCGAGAAGCAATACGAGAAAAACGTCCGGAATTGTGGAAAAACCATTCATGGCTGCTCATTCATCGTTGCTTGTGAGAGATTTTTTGTCCAAAAACAATACGACAACCATGCCTTAGCCACCAAATTCACCGGATTTGGCTTCATGCCACTTTTTCCTGTTCCGAAAACTGAAGAGACCTATGAAAGGACGGAGATTTGCAACGATTTACGAAATAAACACGGCAACGCTTTTTTTTTTTTATAATAACGCGCATTCATTAAGGGGATGTGAATACCTTTTTACTGGCTTTAAGCTCCTGGGCGCGGGCGGGTGGTGTAGTAGTTTGAAACTCAGGTGTATTAGGTTTCGATATTTTCCCACCAGAGATGGTTGTCAAACTGGACGGGACGAGCTAGTACATCCTCCTCAACCAGTGGGTCTTAAGTACGTGCTAGTTGTTAGTTCGTTACATTTAGCCCAGCCAGCAACCACTCCAACATCAGTGTTATACTTTCGTGTCAGAGTTGACGCCGACGGGATTTTTTATATAACTACATACAAATTCTATGAAAAGACTTTTTCACAGAATTGCCTGGCACGGGATTCGAACCCGCGACCCCTTGTTTGAGGAGTCTACGCATATACCACTACACCACGGCCACACCAACGCTGGAAGAGCTTAAGGTTACATCAAAAAGTGCTTATGAGAAGTGCTTGAGGATTGGAGAAATCGTTAAGACAAGTGTATTACACCTGAGGGGGATAAGTTTGAAGGGAACAACCCTATGAATAAACAAATATTTTTATAAAAATATAATGTCACCTTACTTTTTGAACACACATCTTAAATGAATCAGTTTCCAAAATCTACCCGTATTTTAGCTTTTGCCTTTTAGAACATGTTGCTGTTTACTAATGTCAGATATGGTACATACGCGTATTGCGATTCATATAGACTGATGGTCGCTAACATTTAATTTGGCTTTGCGTTTGTTTAGAATGTGGTGTGAGATGCATAGTGATAGACGATGATGGTAAGTCATTAAATGATCAATCTGCCTGAAGGTTCGCTACCTATAAAATGAGAACCAGTAAAGTGCCGCCAATGAACAACGGTTATGTTTATTATAAGTACGAGTATGTACAACAAGCGTTTTGCTAGTTGACTAGCCCGAAAACCAACATTATGTTGTCATGACTAAAGTTAGATTTGAGTATCATGTCGATACTCTCAAGAGTTTTGATATATACGAAGGATAATGCTATTAAATCTATGGAACCAAAAGGACAAATACATTTGGATCTACAAATGAAATATTTAGACATTGAACAGGCCTAGTGCAGCTGAACAATTAGCAGAGGCCCTAGACTGCTGTAAAAAAAAATAACACCGTCTAGAAAATGCAGTGTGATGAAGGTCAATGGAGTATTTGTATATATATATAGATTAAGATTACAGTGAAGCCAGCACAAAGTTTCCTCGCCTCTTTTTTATCACAAAGGAACATGGTGATCAACTGGACATAAAACAATCAACTAATTCAATGAAATTGATGGCGATGGCCTTATGGTTGGCTCACTGGCTGTCACGCCAATCTACCTTTGATCGAATCCCGATAGGAGCTCAACAGTAAAATTTTTAAGTCGTCATCAGCCTTTCGCGGGCAATAAAACACAAATGTTTGCGAGAACCTAGGTCTTGACCCACACCGGGCTGTCGCGCTAAAGTATTTATCTATTGTTTAGATTGATCATGTTGCAAGAGACTCCTCCAGCATTATACAGTAGATATCCGAACATTATGGGAGACAAATCTGGAATTGTTGGTATTTCTATGTAGAACAAACTGCGTGAAAGACCCAAACTCCTCTGTCAGGCAGATAAAACTATTCCATCTGGGCCATGAGACCCAAGATTTGTTCGAGGAAAAGTATTCTGATGAATATTGCCTCAGCAACAGACCGCATCTCCACATTTATCAACCCCTGTTTCTCTGGTTAAATAAGGAAATTTTAAGAAATACTAAGATGGTTCACGAGGTTAGAGTTTGTGCCGATTGAGTAACTGTTCAGCTATGGAAAAAATGAACTAAGTTACGAGGCAACAACAAACCTCGAATACGAAGGTTTGCTGATAACGTCTGCAAACGAAACAAGGACAACGAACTTTGGATCTGCACGTGAAATTTTAGGTTTCTTAATAAGTCACATTCAGCCGAATAACTAGCAGGGGCTCTAGAGTGATGCAATAGGCCGGTCAAAAAGAGGATGAAAAACTGCGACAACTACCACAACGAAACCCCTGGTTTGACTACAAGTGCTGGCAACCATATGCAGCTAAGCAAAATGCATACAAAGCGGCGCTACATAGAAGGGCTAGAGCTGCTAATGAGCTCTGTGATCAGAAGAGGAGAGAAGAACACCGGCTTTTCAGGAGGAACGAGGAGATGCTACTCTAGGAATAAGATTCAGAAGGCTGTAAACGCGAACGAGTGACTATAGTAGTAGAGACACTGTCGATGCTAAGGATTTGGAAAGAGAATTTCTATAGACTGTATAACAGCGATGACGAACCATATACCGCTGTCAGGTAAAATGAACTTCTGAACTTGGGGTAACAATTCTGTCCACCCAACCTGAATAAAGTTAAGATAGCCACACCTTAGCTTAAGTCCAAGACAGCTGCTCCTCAAAGCGGCAGGCGATAACTTAGCGAACATACGAGTAAACCACCTCATCTATAAAATATGGTCTTACGAATGTATGCCCGATGAATGGAACCTTAGAATTATTTGTCTGATCCTCAAAAAAGAGTATCTCTGACCTGCGAAAACTACAAAGTCATTAGTCTTCTTAATATCACCTACAAGATCCTATCTGCCGGATTGTGTCATTCACAACTATACTACTCGTACTATGTATACTTCTCCTACTATACTACTTCATTACGGCAGATGTAGAAAAAAAACCATGAGCTCAAAATCGATACACACCACCTATCCATCAATTTTAAGGCCGCGTATGACAGCGTCTATAGAGACGACCTATATAGAGAAATGTCTGGTTTTGGCTTCCTTGCTAAACTCGTCCGTTTGTGCAGCAAGGCGATGGAGAATCGACGCTATTCCATCAAGGTCAGAAACGAAGTCACTGATACCTTTGAAGTTAAAAAGGAATTGAGACAAGGCAATGCGCTGTAATGCGATTTCTTTAACGTCATTCTTGAAACAATAGTGCAAAACTCAGGCGATAACACAAGAGGCACCCGTCCAATTACTCTCATATGCCGATGATATTGACTTCATCTATAGAACCAGTGTAATGTCAGTGACGGAAGCAGCGAAAACGAGTCAATGAGCACAAGACCAAGTATATGTTGTCAATAAAAAAGGATACCCAACCCAACACTGATGCATAATATTAGACAGAACATCACTCTTGACAGATATATTGTAACTTTGAAGTAATTAAGGACTTTGTCTCACTAGGCTCCGCTACCAATTCAGACAACGACACCAGCGCTGAGATCAAACCAAAAACAACTCTTGGCAATCGCTGCTTCTTTGTTCTAGGAAGCCAATTGACTGGCAAAACCCTCTCTCGAACAACAAAAGTGATTCCATATAAGATCTTCATGATCCCAGTCCTGCTCTACGCCACAAAGGCATGGATTTTATCAAAAATGTATGAGGGTGCTCTTGGCTGTTTTGAGAGGATTAATCATATTTTGCGTGTGATTTTTGGTGCTGTCGGTGATACAACGAAGAACTGTACGGGCTGAACAGCGACATCGACTTAGCCAGAAGTATTAAGTTCCAACGACTCAGCTGGCTAGGTCATGTAGAGTGAATCGACATCGCTACCGGGCACAGCGCAGTAGAAGAAGACGGCCACTAAGGTACCGCACGCAAGTGGAAGGGACCTTCTTATCGTACTCAACTTATCGTGCGAAACTGGAGGCATATAAAGATCAAGCTGGCTGGAAACGCTTGTTGCTTGAGGCTCAGGTAAACCCAGAACTGTTGCATCACCTTTACCGTCCCAGTCCTATCTATTGCGCTAGAACCATAGATTTTAGCAGAAATGGATGAAAATATCTCTGATCATTTTGAACGCAATAAATATTCTTCGACTGATGCTTGTTTTCGTTTGTGTTGACGGATTTGGCGATATAATACCGAACAACGACAGCGACTCTTGCCTTAGGCTAAGACATTTAGTCCAAGTGTCATCGATTACTACCCGAGGATATAACGCACCTGAATTGGCGTGCTTAAATGGTAGGGACCTCAAAGCTCTTAGAATGCATGACTTGAGGCAGCTGATCGAGAACCGACCTAACTAGAGAGGTTTCTTGGTTGAGATGGAGGTTTACTCTGGACTAAAGCGCCACTTAAGAAATTAAGTAAGCAAGTTTATCTGACCAAACCTACATACTGCCTCTTCTTAAGTTCCACATTAGAGAGTACGTGTCCACATTATTTGTGCAGATAAAAAAATTTAAAAGCATGATTTCATCTCATGACGGGCATTATTCGAATGGTGCCTTCCAATAACATTCCTCTGGGCCACAAGGGAATATCACCGTTATATGATTTTAATTCCTGTTACGAGATTTAATACTTCTTTCCTTTCTGTTTTACGAAATTGTACGGCCGACTCTATAAAACGAAAAAACGAATTTAATAAATAAACAGGGGGAACGGTGAGATATGAAAATATTCTTTTATTTTCTTCTTTCGTTTTACCAAAGTGTAAGTGAAAATTTATTGCAGTTGGAAATGTAAAAATAAAAGAGAAAAGAAAATCGATAAAAAAAATTCTCCACGTTTTCAATTAACGCCTACAAAAAACTGGAGGTTATATAAAATGATGGGCAGCTGTACTAAAAGTTCGTCAACCGCCCAAAAAACCGAATGCTATCCGAAAAAGAAGAAAATTTACATAAATTCTGATTTTATGGCAATATCACGCAGTGTGTCCTCTATGTATGATGTATGGTATGTATACCACCTTTATAAAAAAAACTAACGAAATAACCACCGTGTGGCGCTCCCATTGTTCCGATTTTATTTTTTTTTGTTAAGTTGGTACATCTGTTGTTGACATAAATCTTAGCGTCATAGCTTGACATTTGTAAAAGTTACGTAGCCAAGAGTACATCTATCTCTGTGTGTGCTGGCGATTTTTTACAATTTTAGAAATGGATTTGAATTTGCAACGACGAACTTGTATTAAATTTTGCGTAAAAAACGGATTTAATGGTGCATCATCGAAAATGATGAACGCAGAGGCAGACCATCGACAACGAAAACCGATGAAGTAAAAGAAATGTTGGTCAATAACGCAAACTAACCATCAGATCCGTCCAAGACATTTTGGTTAATGATTTGGATTTTCGTCGGGTTGCTGCCAAAAGACCTCAATTTCATGCAAAAAAGAGATCGTGTTGACGTTGCCAAAGAGATGATTTGCGAGGCTATATCTGATTCTAAATTCATCAAAAGGATCATTACTGGAGACGAGAAGTGGGTTTATAAGTACGACAAGCAATCCAGACATCAGGCAAGTAAATGGCGTTCACCAAATGAGCCGAGACCAAAAAACCACCTCGTTTTCAGTCAAAAAAGAGGGCTATGCTCACGGTTTTCATGGATTACAACGGTGTAGTGCACCATGAATTCTTTTCAAAAAGCCAGACAGTAAACAAAGAGTGTTATTTGGGCTGCGTGGTTTGCGTGAAGCAATTCGCCGAAAGAGACCAGAATTGTGGGCAGAAAACTCGGGAATTTTGCACCATGATAACGCACAGTGCCACCATTATTTGTAATTTTTTGACGAAAAATGCAACAAGTACCATCCAACAGCCACCGAATTCACATGATTTGGCTCCCTGTGACTTCTTTCTGTTCAATCGAGTTAAAAAACCACTACGGGGAATGCGTTTCAGCAGCTGGGAGGAAGTAATTCAAAAATCGCAGAAAGTACTGATGGACATATCGAAAACCGAATAAATAAAATGTTTCGAGGATTGGATCAAGCGCTGGCATAAGTGTGTTGCAGTCGATGGGGATTACTTTGAAGGGAACAATATAGATTTAGATGAATAAACTTATATTTTTAATTTATTCTGAATGTGAAATTTTACAATATTAAACAATTCCTGAGCAGTTGACTTAAGGGATACCACAAACATTCCTGTAAGTTTGTCTGCAAGATCCTGTTTAACGCCTTTTAGACTTAGGATGACACTTAAGGAACTATTTTTCCGAGAATGCCGAATTCTTACATTTTATAGAGATTTTTTTATGGATATCTGTGGACTGCCATCTTTGAGGTTTTTAAGAAATTCTAAGAATGGTAATGGTTGCCTTCTGACATAAATTGTCGTTCTGGCGATATCAAGTCCAGTGATAAGTTTTCAAATCTTAGTAATTGACGCGGGTTGAGATTTTCGCACCATTTGCGATAACAATTTTACGTAGCAATTCGTTAAAGTATATGTTAACATGCGAAAATGGCGTGTTTGCCTCATAAGAAGTCAAGTATCAAATATCTATTACTTTCACAGCACTTAAAAAGTTCTCCTTAGGGAATTACACAAAAATAAAGTTCTTTTAATAGTTCCGAAATTCGAATACATCCATGTTTTGCTAAACAAATGTCTGTTTAGGGATTAACAATATTAATTTGTAAAGCTCCATTAGGACATTTATAACACTTAACTGAAGATCTTTCTTTTCCGACTCATGTTGAACCATACACAAATATCTGCAGACCCACATTTTCAATTATTGCCAACAACCTCGTTTTACCGTGCCCACATTTTTGCGGTTCATTCAACTTTTCCGGCACAATTTTCTCCTCATCAAAACCAGATATAGTAAGGAGACATTGACTATGACCATACGACTAAAAGCTCCAAATATAAAACATTGGCACGTGTTACTTAATTAAACGATGACAACGAAATGTGTCCCAAGCCATTAATTCCACTGACAACGCACCTACCCCCGTGGGATGTGTGTTTTGGCGACTAACTATATTAGTTCCCGAGGAAACTACAGAGATTCCAAGCTTGCAGTTGCAAATACAATAAACCAAACTATTGTTTGGATAGAATCCATGAAATCAAGCCACAAGTGTCCCTGGGTGCCGGAAGACATTAAGTGGGCTAACAAAATTCAATCAATACGACAGTATGTGTGTATATTTTGATTCAGCAAGGGTTTACGTTCATTTATTTCAATCACGTTTTCAATACAATCGATGAGGGGATAAAAATAAACGACAGAAATAGGCTTACTAGGTAACTCGGTCGTCATCATGGGAGTCGTCTATTGACGTACAGTAGTCCGGTCTGTGTGGGTGATGGTGATATCGATGACTGCCATGTTGGGACTTAAGAAGTTGGCCAGTCTGTCAGCACCAGAGGGTGGAAGACGATCAAATGGATAACCCATAGCACGACGGTCGGGATAGAGACGATCACGGACACCGCAATAGGAGGAGGCATCACTGCAAGAGCCAACTAAATCTTGGTCAACCTAGAGAAGCAACCAATGATTATAGATATTCCTTCAAATGAGAAACAATTAACTCACTCTGTCATCCTCGAAGTTGGAAATCATGACGAACAACTCGCAGGCCAGTCCTTCGGGGCGACCTCTTGGAATCAACATATGTTGTGGCCAGCCACATCCGCAGAAGTTGAATTCGAGTTCTTCTGGAGTACCAGCAGCTGGACGGTTGCTGTCCAAATTACGGAAGGTTCTTTCGAACGGAATGGTGACACTTGATTCTGTTGATCGACGACGGATGGTATTCTGACCAGGTTGCACTAGATCGAATATTAAAAATTTTGGTTTTCTCGGAGGACTCATTTAACTTACAAGAGACGATAAATTTGTCCAACTCGACCATCAGAAGTCGTTGATCCCTCAGCAACATTGGTTGACCACGTTCGTCGGTCTTGGGTCCGAGGAAGATACGAACTGTTCCGAAACGCTGAGCACCACCACCATTGTTGATGTTGATGGCATAAGTGAAGGGAGTATGTTGCAAATGAGTGAATCTGGCAAAGACATTTCCTCTTGGAACGAAGTCCATGCCTCGGGATAGATCGATGTCGGATTGTTGCCAGAATGTCTGAAGGGAATTGGTGCCACCATCCTCATTATCGACCTGCACTCCGCTAATAGTTATATCACGGTAATTGAGTTGGGTCTGGTTGTATGGTGTAAGAGCCTCTTTGTGTTCTTGGAAAATATCGTTAACAAACGCATGCCACAAGTAGAATGCAGGATCTCTCATAGCTGTCGCAGAATCTCCCATAACTCCGAAGGATTCCAAGTAACGATGGTCAGGATCGTGAGCATATGAGATGAAGACGTGTCCCATGTTATGAAGATCACCATAGAGTTGACGATTTGGTGAGAGAATTGATGATTCCATCATGTCACCCAGAATGTCAATACCGCGAGTTTCATCAAGTGTGACGCGGTTACCAGACTCCTGAAAGTGAACTGCGAATAGAGATACTTAAAAATAATAATCCTCTTAAACTTACATCGACAACGAATCCCTGTTGAATGGCTTCAAAGAAGCGATCCCTCCAGCGCTCCAAGTCAGACACATCCAATTTGATTAAGTCAAGTTCACGATTGAGATCCTTGAGCTGGGTGTTGGCAAAACGTGGTGGCCAAGCTCGACTGGCGACAAGCGAGTCCATTTTTGGGAAATAGCCTTCAGCGATAGGTTCACGAAAATTGTTGAGTCGCTTTACACGGGCCATATTGTTACTGAAACGTTCCATGTTGTACCGGGCCATGATTTGCTGGTGCATGTAGTAGAATAATTCACCACGACGATTCTTGGCCACAATCGTGCGATCAGAAGCTTCGAAGGGATACACCAAATGCCAATGCCAATGGTGAAGATTGACGCCCATATCTTCACGGAAGTACCATAAACGATGTTCCTCATCAAGATCTGAGGCAGTGTAGTCTCTTGGGATAATGATTGGCATGCGCGATCCCTCTGACACAACAGTCGTCTCTTCACGGAGCTGTGTGAAGACCGTAGAGTCGACGAACTTACCCGGGAAAGTCTCTACGAATGATGGTAGATTCATGCCTTTGGTGTCGGGACGATGTAGAAGAGCCACAGAGAGAGCATAATTAAATAGGTATGGATTCAAACGGTCTCTAGCGTAGACAGCAACACTCTGAAGGTCTTCAATGCTTCGAACTCCAAGAAAGATGTCAATCAAACGTCCAGCAATACGACGATGTTGGGGAATCCACAGGGAGAATTGTTCCCTACGTCCCAAAGACTCGGGGATCCTCAAATCCGGAATAGCAATATCCTTCACAGGGATCCTCTGTTCAGCTTTTTCACCAAAGCGAGATTGGACTTCATTTCCAATGGGGCGGTAACGATCAGTAAGAAACTTATCGGGAACATCAAATACCGTAGGTTTCTTGCCCTTTTCCATGAAAATGGGTTCTTGAGGACGATCGAAGAGCAAGAGAAGATTCTTCCTGTCAGCCATATTTGGGTAGTTTTTTTGATTATGATTTAAACAAAATCGGACTGGTTCGGTAGTGTCTAGCGCAAGATTGCCAGCAGACTTGTGAATAATTAAACGAAGAAGTTTCGCTTTTATAGCAGACATAAAACCGCAAATTCATTTTTGGGGGTTAGCATTCTAAAAATGCAATCGGAAGTAGTTACATACTAAGCTTATCGTTTGCAAATATTTTGTATTTTTGGAAATATTTTTTGGCTTTTCGCTATATCTTGCGGTTGATTGCCTAATTTTAGTGCATACCCATGCATTGCTTTGGGGTTCTAATTTTTATTCATCTGATAATTCGTTTCTATGCTCGTGATAATGTTTATGGTTAGATACTAATATTGAAAAGACAAATTAAAGCTTTTAGATTTTCTTTAAAAAATATAACTAGCTAGATTATCTATGTTGAAATGAATTTGGAGTATAGAAACTGTGGTGAGTTTTATTCGGCTTAACATAGGTACTAGACATTTAAAGTAGAGTAGCAAGTTTTTAAGTCAGTATATCTCACAGACTTTATGCTGCCTTATAAAATCTTCACTTAAATGATTACATTCAATCGAATGCGAGCAGAAACATGAATGACGAGAGACGGTTTTACTACTCAGTTCCTAATCTTAGTTTTATCGATATCGATTCTGACGGAGAAGAGTGCATTTTTTTCCATTCCATCGTCATCCTGCGACTATACCAAAGTCGCTTATGTATATTTTATTTTAATAGATGCTGTTATATTCGCCTTTGAAATTATTGAAGAGGTAGGAGAACTGTTAGGTTCTTTTTATTAAAGATCTGCAGGTAGGTATGTGAAAATTTGACCTATGGTGGATTTTAGTTGCACATTAGCGTGCACAGCTCTGAAGATCTCCGTTCTTGAGTATCGGCCAAGCTTAGTTTTGTCGGCTTAGATTTTATTGAAGAGTTGATTTATGGTCCACATCCAATTATCCAGCCATCGAGTCTGCATAGTAGCTTTGTTACACTTAAGCTTGTTGTCCATACTACATTTTGGTTGGATGGACGGAATGTTGTCTGTCTTCGTCCAGATTGAATAGTCCGTTCTGCCCGACGGTCAGATGGTTATCGCTATCACCGTTTAACAGTCTGCAGAATAATATTTTTAGGTTATTAGAACCAACTGTGCTACTACGAGGTGTCCTCCTCAATTCTTGCAGATTTCTGTTCGTGCCTTACGGTTGCGGCATATTCGTTTAAGTTCTTGGGTTTTTGAAAAATTCTGAACTTCAATCTTTTGGTAGCAACTCTCTAAAGCCTCTAAAGATCGAGCGCTTCCCGTGCTTCTTCCTTTTTTCATCTAAGCTGTCTATGTTCTTCACTTTTTTTCTTCGTAGAGGTTGCTAGGACCTCTCGTTCTTTTCTGCTAAGCAGCTTTCTCCTGCCGCTATTTTTCTAGATTTGCTGTCTGCATTCGTTAATGAACCAGGGGTTTCTTTATTAATGTGGGTTGAAAATGAGTACATCAAAGGAGGTTTTTTTGATTTCTCTTTGACAGTGATCGCACTAGTCGTCTACTGGCTTTGCCAGTATCTTACAGTTAAACCCATTCGACGTGGAACTTCCTAACAATGGTTAACCGGTTTTTGGCTGTTGTGGATGTGGATTAGTAGTCAGCCAGATTCCAATATAGGTGTGAAAAAAATATGCTGGCTATAGTTGCATTACGTTCCGCCCCAAAATCAATAAGCCTATGTCCGTTTCCGAAGATTCGTATTAACATAGATGATCGTCTTGATTTGCTTGTCAATAAAATCGTCAATGACGATTTTCAAGTCATATGATATAAGCATTGCTTATGTATTTTGTTGAGGAACTTGTAGAATCAGTCTTTGGTAAGATCATCCTTCTCTCTATTGTAGCGTGGGCGTTTATTAGACACTACGCTACAAACTTGATTGTTACACTGTTGCCCTAAGCCAAGTTATAGGATAGTCAGTAGTTTCCTGATCAATTGCTGCACAGATCCTTGGCTCATTGAAAGCATTTATTATAACATTCTCTAGATAATTATGACGTGGCTGCGAAATGTGTACGTTTTTTTGGATTTTATATTAACTTACATTCAGACAAATTCTGTTGCTTAGGTGCTCCCTAAGGGAAGGCCTTAATAGGCTTCTGTATATATGTATACTTTTTAATATTGGAACACACTTTATTCGAATATGCTCTCTAGCATCCCCGATTATTCGGTTTCTAAAGTGAAAGTGTAGTGATTGTTAATTGAATCTGTATAAGGGAATATAACAATCATTTTACCATCGAACCTTCAACCAAATCGAGGTGAGGCATTTCTGCTGCATTACAGATGGATGGCACCTGTAACTGGCGCTGCATAGAAGGATGACAACCACCTCTGAGCACTTTGAGTAAAAGAGGAATAATAACATTGCTTCTCTCGATCAAGATATGAGCAGATGCTTCATTGGCTATTTAAGTTAAAGTAGCAGCTTTAATGCTCAAAAGGTTCTCTGTGATATTATAAAATCTCAATATAAGCAGAAGGTTACGAGGATCTGAAACTATCAGAATTGCTTAGAGGTCGAATTATTTGAAGCTTCTACCAAAATCGAGGCGCTTGCTTACTATTATTTTGGACATATCTCCAATATTTTCAAAGAACACATCAGTTAAATGAATTATGCTTCTGATGTAGCTGCATAGCATATCAAAGTGGATTTCCTCTTCATCTATACGGTTCTTGCTACAATCGTTGAAAGGTCTGCCCTGTGAACTAAGCTGATATGTTACACACATAATTGAAATGAGTCAACGTCTCTGCTAAGTACACTGGCAGAGATCATTCAAATTTCCTAGTGTTAAGCAGTTAATCTGTTTTTTCAGGGATGCCAGCATACATCTACATCACACATTAGGATAGATCTGTCAACTGAAGTATAGAGTCATTGGATAATTGGAGGTTGTTTAATTTTATTAATAACTTTTCTGCATGTGAGAGAGTCACCCAGGTTCTTATAATTTATCATTGACAAACTGTAATTACTAGTTGAGGTGAAAAGTAACCTCCTTGGGAATGAAAAAATTCTTTTTTTTGAAAGTTTTTTTATTTTATTCAATATAGTCTTCTTTTAGGTTCATACACTTATTCCAGCCATTTTCCAACTTCTTGATCCTGTCCGAAAAGTAATTTTCCGGAAGGTCTGCAAAATACTCCTCCGTGGCGTCGATGTCGCGTGAGCTGAGTTTTTTTATTGATTAGCCATCTTTTGAGGTTTAAGTCATTGATTTTAGCCATGGTTCCGATGCTCTTGTGCGCCGGTGCATTGCCTTGCAAAAGCGGCCGTTTTGCAGCGATTTCGGCCGCTTCGGAGCACTCGTGCCGGCTTCAGTCCATTTCCGGGCACTCATTCTATTCTCTGGTGTTCAACAGTTACCAATCGATGCCAAAAGTCTAACCGATTCCGCATCAGAAAGCCGAAACACTCTTTCGGCAACCAGCGGCAGGATAACTTTTTCATATGCAAAATATTGCTAAAAATATGGCGTGTGCGCTCAGTACTAATCTTTGTGGTATCTGCTAGCTCGCGCACCTTCACTTTCCGGTCAGCAAACATCATTTAATGTATTTTTTTGACATTGTCCTCTGTAACCGCATCAGAGGGCCTGCCGCTGCGGACTTGATCGGTAGTGGAGTTGCGGCCACTACGAAACTATCGAAATCATTATTTGACGGTGTAATCTGACGGATCATTAGCCCCATAATATTTATACAACTTTTCTTTTGTTTCCTTCGCCGTTTTGCCTTTCAAAAAATAATGTTTTATGAGAGAACGAAAATTGTTTTTGTCCATACTCAACATGATGCCAAACACGTCAACAGCAATCATCTGTTAAAACAAAACTAAAGACAGTATCGCACTGAAATTTGGCATGTCTGCCTAAATATGAACGGACTTCAAGGCACCATAGCCCTTTTTGCAGTAGCAGCGCATTCTGGCGGTCAAGGAGGTTAATTTTCACTCCACCTAGTACATTGAAGTGGATATATATGCAGACAATAAAGAACCGATTCGGTTTAAGGTTACTTGGGTTTACATACAAGCCACACATTATATATCGCAATGTCATCCATACACGCTTACTATTCCGAAATCTAAGTAGGTCACTGACTAGCATGTTCCAAGAAGGTGTGAATGTCTCCAAGTTGAGGACATTCCTAGATTTTTGTTGATAATTCTTATTGTTAAAGGTTGACTTATGAACTCAACTCTCAGACATGTTAACGCTGCTTTAATCGACTCTACTTCATCATTGTTAAATTCACCATCAATGTCAAGGTGGAGCACCACAGCAGATCTCTTATTATTTTTTTTTTTTCAATTAGTCGTAGTATTCGATTCAAGGGGGTTTCTATGGATTCACTCTTGGAGTATGTTTGTTAAGAAGTTGAAAACATGGTTGGATTTGTGCTCTGAAAGAGATAGTCGATAGATAGATAGATAGATAGATAGATAGATAGATAGATCTTTTCAAGATTCTTAGAATGGATGATTCTAAGTCTTTGATTATTGGGAAAAAATGAAAACTTCTTTCTATATACTTTAGGTATAAAAACCACATCCAAGTCTGTCTTTACCTGGGAGTGTAATCCAAATGTAGACATCCGTATGAGATAACTTCAAACCACGTCGAAGATTAAACTTGGATTTCAGCACGAAAAACACCATCCGGTGGTAGATTGTATCATTGTATCTGTATCAAGTATTTGTATTCGATGGCTGGTGATACCTCGGCCCCGATAAGGAACCTGGAAATCTGACAAGATATCGTGATAATCACAGAAACTTTATCGACACTCATCGCTTATCAGATCACCATCCGTTTATTTCGTTATGAACCATTCGGGGATCATATTTGGCTGCACAAGGAACATAGACACGACAGCTCTGTATGTCTGATTTTATATCGTAAATTTTGCACTTTGGACTGACTTTCTCTAAGATTACATCTTTAATGATCGTCTTGAGGTGTTGATTTTTGACTTCGGGTCGAACGTTTGATGGATTTCTAAGCAGTTTGTCGATGGCTCTGATAGGCTCCATTGTTTTAAGGTGTTCGTTGGGTGCGCGAGCATATCTGCTGAAACAACAGCAATCCATTTCATAGACTTGAACACTTTTCCGTTGCGAAGTGCCAAAGTGAATTAACCTCAAATAACCTCATGTTTACGATTTTTAATGGCTTCATTCCAAGCTGAGGCTGTTTGCTTTCGTTTATGAAGCTCTATGAGTTTGTCCCGTGGGTGATTTACCACCACAGTCGATTGAAATGGGTCTGGGCCATTAGCTTTGCGCATGAGTTTGGCAATAACTTTATTTGTATAGTATTCTACAGCACGTTGGCACGGGATTTTTTCGATTTGTATGAATCTATAACTAATAGAATAGTCTGATTCAATTATCACAAAAAATGCTAAATCTTATTTGATAAGGTGCAGTTAATTGGTTGTCACAGATTCCGAATTGCAAAATGACTTGCCTGAGTTGGGCGTAGTTTTACAGCTATCTGCAAAGGTAGAACTAAATTTGCCAACGAATTTATGTTCGCCTTTGTTCGCAGGTTTTTTTAAAGTTTTTCATACATCACTGGCTAAGCCGACTTTGTTTAGATACTTGGCTGGAATTTTTGCAAAAGTATTCTTCTAAACGTCGTTGCAGCTCGGGTAAAAGATACTTCAGCAGCCTGAAGTTGATGCTTCTAAATGCACAAATAGACACCTGTTGCTAAAGCTAAATTCACTACATTCAAATCGCGGATAGCATACAAATTATTCTTCTCATTAATGGTATTTATGAAATCTAGGCTGATGGTCATGTAGAAGAAAAAAGAATAGCAACAGCGTACTGACTAGAGCGCATAGAATGAAGGATTGCTTAGAGCAATACAAATGCCGTGCATTGTTGTCTAGTCGATCTGACTGCTTATAATCAATGTCTGATGCGTCGACAGATGGTATAGCTGTATGAATTTGTCTTAGAGGCTGTTTTGGTTGGCTGTTTCACAACAATAATAGCTCTTGAATCAGACTCCCAATATTCATGTGAATGTTGTATATTGTAACCTATTCGTAGGCGGTGCGGATTAAAAGCGCAAAACGACCAACAAACCACAGCGGGACAACAACGTTGGCGGCGAAAAATCTATCCATCCACTCAACAGTGCGATTTTTTTTTCTACTTTACTGAGTCGTTTTCGTTTTGTTTTGTTTTGTTTTACTTTAATATTGTGTCAGTAAAATAATAGTGACGGTCGATGCCATTTAATTTATAGAGAATCTGGAACACCCTGGAAATGAGACTCCAGTGGAAAATAAATCATTCTGTAACTGAAATTTGTCCAGCAGCTATCCGGTTTGTGTTAATAGTCTGAAGTTTTTGGAAGATCCCTTTATATTTTCACAACAGAGTCTTCAGCACATTCTATGAAATTCCTAAAATTAATTTAGAATTTTTTGAGGATTCTCTTATAGGACTTCCAATACAAGGTACTAAGTCCTATTAAATATTCGCTGAGTTTCATTTATTAGACTCTAAATCATGACATTCTATTAGGGTGGTTTTGTATGACCTCAAGGAGTGTGACTGACCTACCTTTGTACAGATAAGAGAAGTTGTTCAAGGAATACAGCTTCTAACCGTTTTTAAAAGCAAACCTAAATTTATTCCAATCTGTTTTCCTGGGACTTATACCATAGAAAAAGGTTTGGTCATTTAGAATCAGGAGAAGGTAATGTCCGAGAGGCAATTGTACATAGGTACCTTCTAATCCTGAACCATATGTATTGAATCATGGGAGACAAGAGTGATCCATGGAATTTTTATCACTTTTTAGTAACAAAGGTGCAGAAAGTACTAACGATAAAATAATAAAGAAACCCACCCCTGTTATTGATGCCGCTGAAAGTTGTGATCTGCATTTCACGCTTCTGCTTGGGCAATTTCATTTTTTTTATTTTTGTCGTAAGATGAGATTTTTTAAAGTTTTGTCAGAAAATACTGAGAAGACTGAAAAATTCCAGCCCAGCTCTATGAGACCAACCAACTTAAAATAGATATGGATTGAAATGGTTATTGAATGAAGCTCTAGGTCCACCGGAGACTGTATTTTGTATGCTGTTACAATTTAAACGAACACTATTTAAAAACCATTGTCATTCTTCTCCTTTCCCTAACAGATTTTCCTTACTATTATCATTCCATTTTATCTCTTGAAATTGTATTCGTATCTATAATATTTTCATCTTTTTGAAACCAACTGAAGATAATTCTATTGTAGATGGAGGGAATTCAGTATACCCCTTTAGTATTGTTTTTCTGTTCTATTGTTTGTAATGTGCTATTGTGTGGATTTTATTTTTTTTTTTATTTTAAAGAACAGCAACGACTATACAAAATATGCATATTTAAGGCTGAACAAAAACTACAAAGTGTAATAATTCACACGTCAAAAGTTCATAATAAAAAATGAAGGTAAATCTATTGTTTAATTGTTCGTAAATTTTCCACAGATTTATAAATGCACCGATGGCTAGGATCAAATCGATTTGTATCAACTTAATAATTTTGTAACAGTTTGCATTTTTACAGGAACTTATGTGCACCTTCTGCACAAACGACATCCTGTCGTCCCCTTGCCTTCTTATTGAGTTTTAATACCCAAAATCGATTTTCGAATAAGATAAACTGTGCTATTTCTCGAAGTTTCAGCTCATCTTTATCTGAAAAATAATTTCTTATTTATTTCATTCAGCACTAGGCTAGCCATAGACTTAGTCAAAAGCTCCTAGATTGCAAAACATAATTGAAATCATATCGCCATAGGTTTCGTCGACTTTTTCCTGTGAATTATATTCTTAAATTTACGTTGACCATTTGTTTCAATTAAAAGTCAGTGCTGACTTAAACTACTAGAAGATCCACAGAAGCATTACTTCAGCAAACTATTCAGATGAAGACACGAATATCAGAAGGTTCTTTAGTTGAATATGTCCTGCAGCTTCTGTAAAAGTAGCATAAGTCGATGTGCCTATGGCGTTGCGATCTGTAGTGACATCAGACACGACTCACGATCCGGTTCTTTTATGTTGGTGAATTGGCGGTTAGTGGAGGAATTCCTGTCAGTAATTCTGCTAGCAAATCTTCTAGCTCAGTTCACCGCTATCTGGAGTTTTGAAGGTAAATATCTCACTCTTGCTGGCGTACCTCCGCCCTAGAAGGGTTGATTTATAGATCTGTGTAAAAAGGCGAATTTTTTCATTTATCAGCTCGAATAGCCTCGACTTCAATTAGAGGTTCGTGTTGCAGAATAAGGTAAGTCAAGATCCTTTAAATAAACGTCAAGTTCTATTTGATTTTTAGACTACTCCGTAAGTGTTGGCAGTCGCGCTGCGTCCACTCTCATCCATCCGGCATTGAGTTGAAGAAAAATCAACTATGCATGTTTCCAACATTTGGAAACAAAAGGATACTGTGAAAAGTATGAAGGCTGCCTTATCAGTTTCTTATCTTCACCTTATGGGTCGTGATTCTAATACATGATGAAGCTATGAGTCGGTTTAAGTGAAGTGCGTACATTTGTCTTTGGTTCTTGGGAAATTTATGTCCAGTTAATTGCACGAATACGACCCCTTAGACAGATCACATTAAAACTCTCGATAGCACTACGTTTACATAATTATAGTGTCTCTCGGGTTGTGGTCCTTTCACTTAATTAACTAAATATAGCCTTGGTACCAATACTTTAAATGGTCTTGTGTCTGAATAGATTTATCTATCTTATAATCTATAAATTTAGATTTATAGATCTATCCTAAAAGAGCCTTCCTTCTGTAGGGCTTTGTACGAGCTCCAAATTGAAACAGAAGAGTGAGATTGTGTCTGAGAAGAATTCTACTCATAGTTTTGCTGTTTTTGTAGAGTTCCCCAACGCCTAAAACTTTTCATGGCATAAGTTCGTCGCTGCGTCAACACTCTTTCCTTATACTCGGTATCACCACCAGTAGTAGACCAGTAGCTCGTCCAATTCGTCGAAACTATCCACTAGCTCATTGCGTGAACAAAAATATAGAGGAGGCCATACGGAACCTGAACAGTCCCCTTATCAAACATTTTGAACTGATGTTTCTTACAGATCGTCCATTCCACTGACTACGTAAGAAACATGTAACTTAAGACTGATTTGGGAGATGACTGGAATTTTTACAGATGAACTTCAAAGAGTGCTTTACTAGGTAGAGTGAAAAGTAACCTCCTTGACCACCAGAATGCGCTGCTACTGCAAAAAGGGTTATGGTGCCTTGTAGTCCGTTCATATTTAGGCACTGTCTTTAGTTTTGTTTTAACAGCTGATTGTTGTTGACGTGTTTGGCAAAACAACGAAGGAAACAAAAGAAAAGTTGGATAAATATTATGGGGCTAATGCTCCGTCAGATTAAACCGTCAAATATTGGTTTCGAGAGTTTCGTGGTGGCCGCAACTCCACTACCGATCAAGTCCGCAGAGGCAGTCCCTCCGATGCGGTTACAGAGAACAATGAAAAATACATGAGAAGGTGTTGGCTGACCGGAAAGTGAAGGTGCGCGAACTAGCAGATACCACAAAGATTAGTACTAAGCGCACACGCCATATTTTGGGCAATATTCTGCATATGAAAAAGTTATCCTGCCGCTGGGTGCCGCGCATACTCACTCCTCACCAAAAACAAGAACGCGAGAGCACTTCGAAAGAGTGTTTGGACTTGCTGATGCGGAATCGGGCGGACTTTTGGTGTCGATTGGTAACTGTTGAACATCAGAGAACAGAATGAGTGCCCGGCAATGGACTGAAGCCGGCACGAGTGCTCCGAAGCGGCCGAGGAAGGCTCGGTTTTCTGGGATTGACATGACATACTCATCGTGGACTACCTCGAAAAAGGAAAAACCATCAACAGCGAATATTACTGTGCATTACTGGAGCGAAATCGCTGCAAAACGGCCTCACATAAAGCGAAAAAAAAATTTGTTTTTGCAAGACAATGCACCGGTGCACAAGAGCATCGCAACCATGGTTAAAATCAATGACTTACGGCTCCAATTGCTGTCTCATCCACCGTATTCGCCCGGTTTGGTTCTCTCGGACAAGATGGCTCATCAATAAAAAGTTCAGCTCACGCGAGGAAATCATCGACGTCACGGAGGAGTATTTTGCAGACCTTCTGGAAAATTACTTTTCGGACGGGATGAAGAAGTTGGAAAGTCGCTGGAATAAGTGTATCAAACTAAAAGGGGACTTTTTGAGCAAAATTAAAAATCATTTAAAAAAAATGATGTACATGTACATGTACATTTTTGCTGAGCTGATCGAAACATCGGTGAAACCAGCAGCCTGGACAAAGTTAGCTGTTATAATTTTTGACGGCTTTAAGTACTCTTTCATTGATTTCCAGCTGCGAAAAGGTATACCATAAATAGCTGCCTCTAACTCTAAATAGAATCTTAATCGCTATCCTGGCATTGGCCTACATGCTGAGCCCCTAACGAACAGTTAAATTATTATGATGGCTTTTATACTGGAAACCGGCAAAAATAACTACGAGTACTCACCCGCTAAGTTTCAGAGCTATCAATCTTTTTTCTTTCTTGCTTCGTAGTTGCGTTTCATATGCACAAAACTATCTTAGCTGCAATATGTATCACACCGAATAGTATGAACTTGCGAGAGTGCTCCTCGATATGCAGTGATCAGAAAAGAATGCCCATTCGATAAGATTTGGCATTTTTGTCGACATTGAGGTGTCCTCTACAATGAAACTCCTGACGATAACTCGGTCAAACAACGCGGCGGATGAGTCACTAGTTTTTTAAAACTAAAGCAATGCTAGTGTACAGAACCTTGATTGCGGATGCTGAATGCCGTCAATATGTAATGGCAAAGATGAATATTATTATTATTGGTATTTTTAATTTATTTTTATAGCGAAAATATAAAGTTTTAACACGCATTTAATTTAATAGTACTTCAGATAAAATATATAAAAAAAGTTGTTTTATGTGAGAAAAAAACCTTTTTACGGGTTTTTATGTTTGCTATGTTTTTTAATGTCTGCGGATTTTCATCCCTGGAATCGTCTTCTCGTCAACGGGCCTCCTTAAGCGAGAGTCTTCGTAGTATTCAAGCGCTACGGTCATTTCAAATATCTGTTGGACTTTCAATACCTAAAAGTGTTTTCCTTCTGATGTTGTGATTAAGTTTCTGCTATCATTCTTCTTTAGGATGGAGTTTTGAATGTCAAGGTGCGTTTTTGACAGGTTTTCCCATACAAAAATTCCATACCTCAGCTTAGATTGAACGAGGACATGGTAGACCTGTTTTTGGACTTCTATTCTAAAGAAAGTGGCTGTCCAAAATCACTTCCAGGTATTTGTCCTTAACAGGTGTTGCTTTTGAGGCGAATCCTTTTTTCAGTAGCTTTGTGACATGGTCTACGAATGTACATTAATTTCGTTTTCGATGCATTCAGGTTGAGACCATTATCGTGACACCATCCAACAGCTTTATTAAACTCCGGTTGCATTACTTACCATACAATGCAGTTTCAAGGCTTCTATGTTTAACAACTTTTGCGAAATCGTCTGCGATCGCAAATGGAACGGAGTTAGTAAAAAGAACCAAAAATTGAGGGCCTAGTTTGGATCCCTGTCTCTATCTGAAGGCCTTTCTAATCTTAACCTAAAAATATTTATCCATCAGGTAATCACGGTCAGGTGAGCCAATTAGCTTAGCATGGTTCAGGGTGTCGATCGCCTTACTCAACTCCATGAATAGTATCAAGATATGGTGACACTGATTTAGGTTTTCATTCATTGTGTTTCCAAATTCTCCCAGGAGCTGACCGGTACTCTTATTTTTCTAAAAGCCATATTGCTTCTCATGGACAATGGAATTGCGTTCAGTAAAGTTAAGTAATCGTATGGCCACAATTTCTTCAAGACACTTTTTAATAACTGCTAGGATTGATATAGGTCTACAATTTGAGATAATAAATTTCGAATTCTAGAGATTGGTTTTGATTTAGATGTTGTAATATGTAGCGTACTTCCTTGATGGCTTTTTCTTAAAAGATTGAGTTTGGCAGAACTTTATTAACACGATTCCATGTTATGGTGTTACAATTGTGTACTATTCGAAGAGTTTGGTCACTGAAATTATCGACACAATTGTTTGACAAAGTTGTAAGACATTTTTGGACGGAGCGTTACAAGAATTGCCTTGTAATTGCCCCAAGTTTTGCGAGAGTCTTTCTTTGCCTTATATTTGTATGATTTTTGTATAAGAATTTCCTTTGCTTCTAAAGTTCTTATACTCAACCTCGTAAGATTTGTTAAGACTCATTGTTTTTCCATCTTCGGTAAAGTTTGATCTTGTATTTTCATTTTTAGCGAAGGTTAGCTATGATTTATGTGATATGAGCTATCCGTAGAGCGACGTCCTTCCTCCACTGCTACGGTGCATGCTTATCGACTTGTGCTCAAGAAATGGTCTTTCAGTCAATCTTTCAGTCTCAAAAAGATGTTGAACTCTTAAGCCGAATGTTAAAGAACAGTGCTAAAAGGTTTTAACTTCCACTTTTCATACGCAAGTAAGTGCCTAGGTATCACCTTGGATAAGAAATCTCTATGAATTTTTATGTTGTGTCGAAAACATTAAAGACGAAATATCAGTGCTCCTTTTCACAGAATTACATTTGTTTCATTTCATAGTAAGCCATGTTTTGCTCTAAATGCACTTACGAATCTCTCTCACCTTGACGTTTGAATACGATCTATCGGTCTTACTGATAGGATCAAAATCGATTTAGAATGTGGCGCTAGGAGGCTATTAGGATCCCAATAGATCTCACTATTCGTTATGTAAACTAGCATCGGTTTTCTTAGCCATTCAAATGAAATGGCTTCGCCTAAATCCGTATTTAGCTCTTTAACAGTCACAGTCTTCTTTGAATCCAGTCACAATAGGATTGCAGATGAACGTGCCAGGCAAAAGATCCGAACCCTGTTGGGTTAGAATTTCTATTAGTGTTTGGTGGAATGACTTTTCAGGTTATAGCCACCCAAATGAATAGATTTCTTAGTGGTGTCTTACCGAGAAACTACGTATGTAACACCACGCTTGCTGTGAGGGTGATGACGATAACAGATTTAAAGTACGTAAACTCTATTCTAGTGTAATCTGAGAAACTCGTACCTACAAGGTTGGGCAAAATTAATGTCATAATGTGAATGCATCATATTTTTGTAAAGGGCGTCACTTTTATAATGTATATTGATAGAGAATTAATCGACAGCAAACCGTTTACTAATTGCTGCCTGTTGACCGTCAAGTGAGGTTAACTTACTCCCATGCTATGTTAAAGCTATTGCAGGGTGTCTTTGATTTCGTATCTAAAATCATAATGAACGACGAAACCGATTTACACTTAAGTGGTTATGTGTATAAAGAAAATTTGCATTTCTACGGCACGGAGAATTCACATGAAATGCGCGAAGAGCCATTGCAACCCCACAAAGTGACTGTTTGGTGCGGCATTTGCAGTGAAAAAGTGATTGGCTGTTATTTTTTTGAGGCACCACCGTAAACGTAACTGATGAGAGCTTCAGAGAGATGTTTAAAGAATTTCTTTTTTTTTTTGCCGTGAGTTGCTGAATTAGGTCTTGAGCATTCTTGGATAGCAGTAGATCACCAATTTCCAGTCCATGTAATCTCTCATTTTGGCGACTTCAACTGGCTGGCCAGATTGCTAGATCTGACGGAGCCAGACTTCTTCTTTTAGAGATTTTTGAAATCTTGCATTTGCCATAACAAACCTTGAAAGTCTTTAAAGACAGATGTTTTGCCAGCAACAATTAAAAATGCCGTGAAAGAGCACAAATGTGCATCAACTCAGAAAGTGGCCATACCACCTTGATCAATTAATTAAAAATACAAGTTTATTCATCTTAATCTATGGTGTCCCCTTCAATGTAATCCCCATCGACTGCAACTCATTTATGCCAGCACTTAATCCAATCCTCGAAACATTTTTTATATTCGGTTTTAGGTATATCCAACAGTGCTTCCTGCGATTTTTTCATTACTTCCTCTCGGCTGCTGAAACGAGTTCCCCGTAGTGGTTTTTTTGAACTCGATTAAACAGAAAGAAGTCACAGGGAGCCAAATCAGGTGAATTCGGTGGCTGTTGGATGATATTTGTTTCAATTTTCGTCAAAAAATTGCGAATAATGATGGCATTGTGTGCCATCATAGTGCAAAATCCACGAGTTTCCTGCCCAAAATTTTGGTCTCTTTCGGCGAATTGCTGGTATATGGTAGCCAATATCATTTTTTTTAATTTAACACCTTCAAATAAACTTTTTGTGGAAACAGAGCCCCAATTTTTTTCATTTCTAACAACATTACTCTTGCCCCACCTTCTATGTACTCATATGTATGTTCGCGTATATCATATTAGCTCTTCAATTGGTTAAATTTTTCTTTAAAAGATGAAATATTCAAGACTTCCATCAAAACTAAACGAATGATGAAAACTTGGCAATTTTGTTTCTATGTACATATATGGGATTTGTAATGCACATCAGCGGTTTTCTAACCAATCTATATACTCGTACACCTACCAGATGCATGAACCGCTTTCAGGATATGTTTGGATTTGAATACTGGCGAGTATGGGTAGGAAATCTCTTAAAACAATAACCGTTTCCTCATATTGTATTTCGTTGGAGGATAAACGTAAAGCTAAAGCATACAAAAATTTGATTACCATAGTAAAACAAGCAAGCCCAAGTCTGTAACAAAATCCATTATCCGGATGCATCCTGGATCAGCAAGCTATTCATTCATAGCAACTCGTAGGACTTCCTTTCTATCCGGTTGCAATAACATTTTCACATCGTTGCTTCTCTTATTATTCCATATCTTTCCGGAAACTGTATATAGTGCGTATTCCAGTAGTAACCTCATGAATATGCAAGCATCAGTACCCATTGTTAAACGAAAAGTTAGTCCTCTTTAAAAAAAAAAAAAAAAAAAAATTACTTGGACTTCCTGTACTCGTATCCAAAAGAAAGGATCTTAAAGGATATAATTTTGGAACACCCCATAAAGGACTCCAAGGGCGGGAAATTAAAACAAACGTCGTTGAGATTGAGTATTGTCTCCATTATCGTATCTGTCAACGGTTCTTATTGCTTTACATCATGATTTTCCTAATGGTAAATGGATCTCTATCCTTTGTGGAGGAATTTTAATACTCAAAAACGTATGCATACATAAATGAAATGGAGTTAGTCGTTTCGGACATATTCTAAGGCCTTCCACACATCGGCTAATATGTATATGGTATTTTCTCATCTACTCGTAAATACGAGTAGCAAATTGGGTTGAGTTAGGTTGGGTTAAGAGTCCTTTGTGGGTTATTGTAAAAATCATGCGTAGGGAATTTTTTGAGAAGGACCATTGTTCATTACAATATAAAAAAACTGTGAGGAAGAGTTTTTCTAAGTGGATATCTGTTTTGGACAGTCCGCACAGGGTTACTACAATACAAAAGGACGATAATGGTCGCAAGGGAGGCGCAATTTTTAAGTGCACATCATGGTGTGAGTTGTAAGTGACTTGATGGGTGCTTTCATTTTTGTATTTCATGCCTAATATAGGCAAGTAGGGTTGGGGTGTGTTTACAAAGGATTTGGCGTTTAATTTGTAATGTTTGATTGAAAGGACTTCTTGTTGTTTAACTTAAAAAGGCCGAGAATAAATTGATTTTTTGGTAAAATTAAAATCAGGACGCGGTAAAAGGTTTTCCCAAGTGTAACCTTGTAACCAATTCATTAAGGGCTTTTCCATGCTTAGATTAGGCTTTTTAACATTGAAATTTGTGTAAATAAAAGTCGTATAATTATGATACATTCCTCGTAAAAAAATAATATAACTACTTCCTGGTTTCGAACTGTGTTGTACATCTTGCTATTTAGTGCAAAAGTTAGAGGAACCTATGGTTCCTTGTCGATCCCGAGAGTATTTTTCATTCGGAGAGATTTTGACTTTCAAAGGTTTGTCGTTCCCTGTCGAAATGAGGGTCTCCGTAACATAAGGGTCTTCATATCTGCCACCTAAATGCTCTTAGTCTGCCTCCTAATCTCGACGTTAAATTGAAAATTCCAAAATTGATATCATTTATGTCTCTGAAACATAGTTCCACCCCGAAGTACACAATGGTATTTAAAAAGTGGAAGGTTACGAGCATTTTGTATGTACACAAAATGCTCAATTATGACTATCGACTTCTGTTTTTTAAGGATCACGTGTAACTAGAAAAAGATCTTGCAAGGGGCCGTTTATATGCCAAATAACTCAATTCTGTACTCCACCGTATGGCGTCCTTGCGGAGCTTTCATGTAGTGAAGGTAATATACTAATTTGTGGTGATTTTACTTAACAGATACAGCCTCGACTCTTATCGATACAATTCTTGTATCGGACAATGAGAAAGTTCTATTATACAGCCAGCTTCAAGCGTCTGGTTTCTCAAAACTTCAAAGTTTCTCTAATTTACTATATCAAAAATAATCACACTAAATCAAATATCGTTTACAGATATTTCCGTATTATTAAATATGCGTTACACCAGCTTACAACATGGTGTAACTTATAACTGTGATTATATCTATCAAAAACCAACAGTTAATTCGCAAAGGAATTTCTTGCGAGAAAAATAGTAAAAACTAAAACTTCTGAAACCTTTGTCACCTCAGTGATAAACTCGAAACATAAAACACCTAAAGACGCAACGTGATGACGCATATAGATGCTAAAAAAATATGGAATTGATGAGTTCCTTAATAAATACCGCTCAATACGAAACTATTAGCGAACTTTGGTTTGAGAAAGAATTTCGTGAAAGCTTCCCTTCCAGATAATTCTTCGAGGAAGATGCTTTCATGGAGGACAAGCCAAGACACTTTTACACAGATGTATCTAAAACTGATAGCGGTGTTTTCTCAGATAAGCTAAATTTAAGCATCTCCTTCCGTTTTCCAAATCACTGTAGCGTGATGATTTGGTGACTAAAGAAGCTCTGGCCTGTCTTTTTGGATCCGCATCAGTCTCATTAAATTCTAAAATCATCTCCTTTGGAGATGGCAGAACAGTTCAACCTTTGTTGGGCCGAAGAACTTGCCAAAATTGGAACCATTACCTATTTTATCAGAAAGGGTAGCATTGGTCCACCAATCGCTACGTGCAAATTAATATAACAGCTAGATGCTAACAAAAGAACATACCTTTAGTGCACTGTTGTCATGTCTAGCGGCCAAACAAACCTGTTCGAAGCTGGATTTGAATCGCTCTAAAAGTTGGATCCTTCTAAATAGGAAATATTCTAGCGCCATCATAGCTGTCATGACTGGACACTGCCTAATAGGCAAGAATGCAAGAAAGTTTGGCACCTTTAAAAACGATTTCTGTAGAAGCTGCATGGACGAGAAGAAAGAGAATACAATTCTTCACTTGCTCTGTACATGTCTAGCTCTCTCCCAAAGAAGAAAAGTTCACTTAGGAGCTTTCTTCTACAATGACTTAAGCCATCTAAAGAATACCATATAGACGTTCACAGTCTCCTACGCTTCATCATAAGTTCAAATTGGTTCCACGAACAGGAGGATCACAGATCCACGTGGCATCACAATGGACCAATAGGCCTAAGTAGGTCGGTCTTTCTAAGGGCTACTTTTACCTACCTAGCGTTGAGCAATCCCCTCCCAAGCAGTTCGACCCCATTCGATTATTTACCGGACAACACCATCGAGTTTTACTTCGACTTCTATCGGTTACTCAACCGTTTAAGACAGCAGAAATTGAATTCGCAAGAAGTATATACCAGCTTATCTATAGAATATGATCGGATTAAAGTATGCCCGATGGATGGGATCTCAGCATCGTTTGCCCGGAAGAACTTTTAATCCCATTTAAAAGTCTTTGTATGCACCAGTGAAAACTCGCTACGTTTCGCAATTCATATATATTTGCTCAGCATAGGCAAGTAGTTCCTAGTCTTTGGCGTCATTGTGCCTCTGGTATTTGGTTACGAGTTTCGCACAATTTTCTTCGGCATGTTTGCGAAAAAAGTCACATGATAGTGCATAATCTTGCCTAAGCCTTTTTTTGACACTAAAGGTCTAAGTGAAATAGCTCCTTAGTGGAGCTGCGAGTATTCTCTATCATTGTTCTGTACAATTAGACAAGCGATTAGCAAAAATGGCCCTTTCAAAGCCTCGGCATCAATTACGCTGGTATTTTGCCTTGTCCGTCTTTACGGGTTTCGGTTCAGGCTTTGTAGCCTTGGAATGTGTTTTTTTTTCAGAGCCCAGTGTTTTTCTACTATACTCATAGTGCTACTTCTATGCAACAGCGTTCTTAATTTGTTGCATCCATTGAGATAGACCAAATTGAAGTAAGACCTCTTGACAGAGCAAGTAGCGCTCGATCGCAAATTGTTGTTATTCGCAAAATTGATCGCATTGGCTTGCCGTAGACGAATCCCATAAAATAAAACACAGCTCCTTTCTGTCAGTACCATCAATTCCTTAGCCCATCTTAAAATAGTTCTATGTGCAAATACTTAAACTTTATTTAGAAAATATTTAGTAAGTGTCTGAAAAACTCATGTTTCTCGTTTTGCTTTTTAATTTAACTTCTAAGCGACTTTAGCTTTACCCCTCTTGTATCCTTCCTTGTTTTGCATGTTCGTATTACTTGTTTTTAAATTTGAAGCAAGCTTTCGATGGAAAACAACTACTTTAACTACAAGGGATAAGTTGAACATCAATGTTACTTCCAATAATCCAACAAATACTCTATCTGAATACAAATTACGTCTGGCAACTTAGAAGTTGATGTGATTGGAAAAAAATTAAAAAAATTTTCGATAGATGCTTTTGTAAATTGTCTTTAATTTCTTCTCCTCTGCAAAACAAAAAAAAAAAAAAAAAAACGATAATCCTATCAGATTGACAGATATAACCTTCGGTAGAGCATTCGGATATCTCACATTGGGTTTTGCAGAGGATTTGAGCTATCTTAAATGTATTAGAGACGAGAAAAGTTGTCAAACTAAATTTGATTGAAGTATTGTAGTTAATGATTATATATATATATATTTTTTAAATGTTTTTGAGGATGACATTTCTGGATGGGAAATCCTTCTGCCCTTCTTCTACGAACTACGAAGTAAGGTTATGTAATACATTTAGGATGTGGATTTGTGTCTTGAGAAATTAGTCTTTCTCTCTTCTTTCAAGAATTCGAAAACAATTACGACTCCTTGGAGAATGTTTTGCGGATCCATGCACAGGAAAAACACCAAAGTGGAACTTGGAATTGTTGGTTCCGATAATTAGTCCAATTCTTCTAGGTTTTATATGAATGAATGGAAGAGTGTTCTAATTTGTGCTTACCAGGTACAGATGTTTTGCACTGAACCATGGCTGTAATTAATATTTTCCAATTAATAAGGAAAAAACTTGACTTTGTGTATTGCTGTATAAAGGACATCTATTCTCAGAATTAATTTTTTTCTCTCCTTGGAATGTTAGTTACGAATGGTTTGTCCGACTCTTTTTTATTTTGTAAATGTTAAGAAATTCAAACAAAAAGTCTAGACCATCAGATGAATTACCTTGAATCTACCTTATATGAGGAATTCCAGTTAATTGGGGCAGACCATTACAAAAATCGCTTTTTTCTGTGAATGTTTCATTCAATTAAACGTTGACCGACCTTTTCTTGTACACACCTATTACTCGTACACATCCTACTTTAGGGATACTTGGTACTTGCTTTTTACAGTATACATTATTCGACAGACAGAACAAGGATATTATCTGCATTTCTACGGTTACAGATTACGGTAATCTTCTACGGTATGTCTGTTGTCATTTTATCCCTGCTACGATATAAACATCCGGGGGGGGTCATTTAACAAAACTGGAAGGACATACTGCTGATGTGAACGTCTATCACACGCAAATTGGGAGTTTAGATATAAAAACAAAAGGTGAATGTCTTTATGGTCCTGCCCTTAGTGGTACGAAACAAGATAAATATTACCCTTGACTTAGACAAAGTGATGAAAATTTATTTATTTTTCAATATAATCGCCTTTCAGCTCTATACACTTTTCTCAGCGATGTTCAAAAAGTTCTTTATCCTTTTTATAATAAGAATTGTCTTGCTCCGACATCAGTTCTTCATCGTTGGAAAATCTTTGATCACTGAGCCATTTTTTCAAGTTTTGTAATAGAAAATAATCCGAGGGGTCTAAATCTGGCGAATAGGCTGCATGAGGTAGCAATTCAAACTTTAATTCATTAATTTTGGGCATTGCAATAAGGGATTTGTGATGGATTTGATGAAACAACACTTTCGCCCTAGCAAAATGCGGCCGTTTTTGCATCATTTCTTCGCTCAAACTTTGCAATAAGTTCGCATAATACTGGCCGTTGATAGTTGTTTCTTTTTCAAGATAGTCAATGAAAACTATCCCACGCGCATCTCAAAAAATCGACGCCATGACCTTACCTGCAGATGAAACGGTCTTCGCCTACTTTGGAGCCGCTTCTTCATTTTGAATCCATTGTTTTGATTTTTCTTTTGTCTCAGGTGTAAAATGATGGACCCATGTTTCATCCATTGTTATGAATGAAATGAAATGAAATGAAGCTTTGTTGCTGTGAAACATCTTTACGACACTGTTTTCGTTCGAGTGTGAGCAAACGCGGCACCCATCTTGCACACAGCTTTCTCATGTCCAAATTTTAAAATAATATGCAATGTACCGCACTTTTTGAAATGCCTACAATGTCTTTAATCCACTTAGTGGATTTTCTTCACCATTTCTGGAGTCGTCACCTCATTTGGTCGACCACTGCGATGCTCGTCTTGGCAGCTCGTACGCCCTCGTTTAAACTCAGCAACCCAACATTTTACTGTTGTAAACGAAGGAGCAAACTCACCCAGAGTAGAATCCAGTTCAGCTTTTATATTGGTTGGGATGAGACCTTTCAAATAAAAGTATTGTATCACATAACGATGACCAATTTTCTCCATTTTCACAAATTCACTGACAACGTTCACTATTGATGGCTGCCAAAGAAATACTAAACAACATGGTCAGGCCGGGTACTTCTGGGACCGCCATCGTATACTGATGCGAGCTTCTACATATAACATCCCGCCAATCCCGTGAGAATACCAAAGTGATAAACAAGGTAGTAAAGTAAATGTTTAATACGTTGACAATGACTTTTGAGAAATCAAAAGGGCCCCTTTTTAAATGGTATAACATCGAAATCAGTTGAAAAGTAAGAGAGTAAGAAAACTTAAGGATATTCAGTAAGGAAATGCTTTTTATCGGTGCCGATTTAAACGTTGGAGAATCGAAGTACTAGATAACCATTGTATTTATTTAGTATTTAGTATTTATTTATTTAGATCTACGACAGATGTACATCAACAGATCAACAAATAGAAAAAAAATTTGTATTAAGTACAATAATTATAATATATAATAATATAAGTTATCTTAATGCTAACATTGCGAGTTCCTTAAATCTAGTTCTGGGTAATACAATATCGATATGATCATATACAAGATTAAATAATCTACAGCAAAATGTAACAGGCTCATTGGCTCCATATGAAGTGGAGTGGTGAACTTCAAATAACAATGGTCTTGCCCTAAGAACCCGTAGGGGGGAATAAATACAAATTAATGAAAGCAAGTACTCACAGTCAAATGATAGTAAATCTCTAACGAACATAACACAACGCATTTTACAACGAACTTCGACAGAATCAAGAATAGGGGACATTGTCATTCAGAAAGAAACAGTATAATGCAAAACGCCATAAATTTTATATCATCCGCATATAAAAGACAATGACAAAATTTTAGAATTCTCGGCAAATCATTTGTAAAAATGAGAAAAAAGGATTGGCCCAAGATGGCTTCCTTCTGTGACACCAGACACAGCATTAATTTCAACCGAAAATGAATGTCTGATAGAAACGAATTGTTTTCTCTCAAGCAGATAGGACTTAAACCATGAAAGTCCATGAAAGGGCCAAAAAATCCGTAGCATTCAAGCTTTTTAAGAAGGATATCTTTCACGAAATCAGTATAAACTACGTGCACTTGCTTGTGCTTCTGGATGGAACTTAAGCAATGTATGGTAAACTGAACTAGGTTAGAACAAGTCGAACGACCTTTCCAAAATCCATGCTGAGAGTCACTAATAAAGGTGCTTAAGATGAATAGCATCCGTTCCTTCACTAGGCGAGACAGTTTAGAAACTGGTCTATTGGGTATATAATAAAATTCGTGCGGTTTTTTTTTCTTCAAAATTTGAACGTTTATTTAAGAAAAACATATACAATAGTATTACTCAAAATATTGCCCATCTGAAGCTATGACTTTTTCCCATCTCTCTGGCAATTTGTGGATCCCATCCATGAATCAAGCCAATTTTTGGTATTCTGCTCTGATGTGAACTGTATTTCAGTGAGGGCGTTCTGCATCGACCGAAACAAATGGTAGTCAGAAGGGGCAAGGTCTGGGCTATAAGGCGGGTGGGGTTAGACTTCCCATCCACTGTTTTCCAGATAGTTCTTAACCGAAATAGCAACTTGGGGCCGAGCGTTGTCATGATGGAAAATTATTGCCTCACATATTCCGGGCGTTTTTCGGCTACTGCTCTCTTCAAACAGATTAATTGCGTTCAGTAGCGTTGTCCATTGATGGCTTCACCCAGTTTTAGTAGCTCATAATACAGCACACCCATTTGATCCCACCAAATACAGAGTATTACCTTCGCGCCATGGATATTTGACTTTGTGGTTGATTTGGCTGGTTGGCCAGGTTTCACATATGATTTTTTGAGCTTGGGGTTGTCGTAATGGATCCATTTTACATCGCCAGTAACAATCCGATGCAAAAATGACTTCCTTTTGTGGCGTTCCAGCAGCATTTCGGACATGCAAAACCGCCTTTCGACGTCTCTCGGCTTGAGTTCATGTGGAACCCAATTTCCTTGCTTTTGAATACATCCAGCTGCTTTTAAACGTTTTGAAATGGCTGCTTGAGTAACACCCAGATATTCTGCGAGCTCTTCTCGCATTTGGCAACAATCTTCATAGAGTAATGCTTCCAGTTCTTCATCTTCAAACTTTTTTGGCTGCCCAGGACGTTCATCGTCTTCCAAGCCAAAATCACCACATTTAAATCGTGCAAACCACTTTTGGCACGTTCGCTCAGCTAGCGCATGTTCACCATAAACTTCCACCAAAATACGATAACTTTCGGCAGCAGTTTTCTTCATATTAAAGTAATGAAGAAGAAATCCCCGCAAAAACACTTTTTCAGGCACAAAAAGTTCGACATATTTGAGTGAAATGAAATTATTGTTGAATGACATATACTGAAATGACGTACAGTAGCTTTCCAACGCATGTTCCAATGGAATAATACAAGTTACGCCATCTCTTAACAAACCGAATTAAGTTATAGACCATATATATATGTATATATATTAAATAAATAAATAAATAGGTAAACAAATAAGAATACGCATCACGCATTTTAATTTATATATAATTGATTAATGAGAGGTTTTTCATAAATGTCACATCTGATCCTAAATGATTCGTTAAGTTTATATATTCTATTGGAGATCAATTCAACATTATCTACTTGATGAAGGTCTGATGTAGAATGATGCCAGGGTAGGTTTAACATAATTTTTAAAATTTTTTTCTGAGTTATTTGTAAT
Organism: Volucella inanis; assembly: GCA_907269105.1. Lineage (NCBI taxonomy): Eukaryota > Metazoa > Arthropoda > Insecta > Diptera > Syrphidae > Volucella > Volucella inanis. The sequence continues at coordinate 86,628,832 of OU026155.1, read as the reverse complement.
TTTTTTTATGACACGTTGCACATTTACCCCAGACCTGGCACCCGTACAAAAGAATTGCCTGGAAAACAGTTTTGTATATTATTAATTTATTTTCATTCGAAAGCAATGATCTTCTGTTGATAAATGGGTACAAAAATTTAATGGCAATAATTATTATTTTAATTGTTTTAATGTTATGCTCTTGAAAAGTCAGTTTCTTGTCAAGATAAATGCCCAGATATTTTACAGATGGTTCCCACGTTATGGGGTGCCCGCCAATAGTTAACTGGTTAGTCGGAAGGAAACAAGGCTTTCTTTTTCTATTAATGAAGATTGCTTGAATTTTTTCCGTGTTAAGTTTAATTTTCCACTTAGTGTAGTAATCTTGTAATATTTAAGCCGCATTTCTAAGATTCGTCTCAATACTGAGACCAACTTCATGTGACGAAAATAATGCCGTGTCATCAGCGTATATTGCTGCATTGCATTCTGGAAGGAATGGGAAATCTGCAGTTTATAAATTGTATAGCACTAGTCTAAGAACAGTGCCTTGGGGTACACCAGCGGAAAAGTTTACCAGGTCCGACACACCAAAATTAACATTCACCTTAAAACACCTATTCGACATGAAACTTTGAACGATTTTAGACAGGAAAGGAGGAAAGTTTAAGTTTATCATTTTGTATATGAGACCTCTGTGTCACACAGAATCAAATGCTTTCTCAATATCTAGTATGGTCATACCTGTGGATCTACCTATTTCACGGTTTCTTTTAATGACATTGCATATCCTGATAATTTGATGCGAAGTTCCGTGGTTTCTTCTGAATCCAAATTGTTCGTCAGGATATATGCGTTGATCATCAATTATTTTAATAATTTTCTTCTTTAAAATATTTTCATATATTTTACTTACAGCGCTTAGTAAACTTATTGGCCTATAGCTTTCTGTTCTGTCTAAAGGTTTGCCTGCTTTTTGTATTGGAATTAATTTCGCATGCTTCCATGTATCTGGAAAGTAATGCATTTTAAGGCAAGAATTGACTATCATAGTTGCACTAACATTGTGGCATCGCTTTTTAATTGCAGTCCTTTTTAATATTGATTCACTCAATCATTTGCTCTGTGGGTAAAGGCCTGAGATAGAATGTTCTTCTATTTGAGCTGGTGGGTTTTGATTACTGTGCTCCAGTGGCATTTTGGTTCGGGCTAAACATACACGGATGAATCTAAAGTCAAGCCAACGTCTTTAGAATATCACGTCATTTCGCATTCGAAGTTCTATTTGTCGATTTAGCTGTTCATGCGTTAAAACCCACATCAGTGATTATTCCGAGACTAATATCGACCAACATATTCTAAATAATGTGCTAATAACAGAAGAACTCTTATTATCTCCTTTTTAGTTGACATTCCCAAATAGCTGACATGTACTTGTACTCGTTATATGTGTAGTGTCCTTCGATTCGGTTCTTTGTAAAATAGATATGTATATCCTTTGGAATATAAATTTTTCGACTGAAATTCTTACATTTTTCCAACCGGTCAATAGTCAATTCTAAAATATTAGAAAAATAGACGAGAAAAAGGTGATTTTTATGAAAAAACTCCACCACTTAATTTTTTGTTTAGTTGTTGAAGGATAGTATTGGTGACATAAAGTCGATTATAATGATTTGGAAATCATATTTTAAATATAATCAGCTTTATCCAACACTGGTTCAACATAGCCCAGGACTATATTCTGCCCACTTTTAGTGATTTTCAAAGTTTATATCAAATTTAAATAAAAAAGTAAATATATGCATTTGTGTTCGAGACATAAGCTTTTCCATTCACATAAACATAATTTTTAAGGGATGAATTGTTTATCAAGATATATGAGGCATTATAGTCAAGTCGGCCACCACCCATCCACCGCATCAGTAATCCCCGACATGGGGTTGAAATGAGTTTTATTTCAAAATGCTCATTTTGGCCCTTCAGCGTTGGAAAAATTGTTTTACCTTTCACAATTTGTCAGAAAATAAAAGAACAAACGCTTTTTTTTTTTTTGAAATGTATACTCGTGTTATACACACAAAGGCAGCGAAATGCGAAATGATGTTGTACGCTCTCTGGGTGCGGACAGATACATGGATAGGTTTAAATTTACCCAAAAAAAAGTCTGAATTACACAAGCGTCAGATTCGTAAATATTTTCTAGATCTACTAACACATGCATTTGCTTTAAGAGGACACTTAATACGAATACTGACATGGAGAACATTGTGCTCATATGAATATACTCTGAAGTGACATCCAAAGAAGGAATTGATTTTCCCTTCTTCTCGAATTATACAGAGTTTTGGTTCACGAAAGAAGAAGGCATTGGAGGGTCTTATGCTTGACAATGATTCAAAGCGATAATGTGACAATGAAGTCACAGGACCAGATAGAACGCTATGGGTGCTATGTTATATCACCATAAGCAGCCATAAAACAAGGGCCCATTTTTGCTATTTGCTCTTCTGAAACACTCTCATTGCATGTTTGCTTCGAGGCATGTGGTTGTTTTAGGGCTTCTTTAGGGAACTCTGTTTTTTTTTTGGTTGTTTTTTTTTGGGGGGGGGGGGGGATGTATCCTTGAGAATGGCTTTTGTGCTCTTCAGTTCTGTTGTCCCAGCTGATCTTATGGATGGAATGTAATAATGCGTGCGATGATGCTGTGGGTTTGCACATGGGTTTTGTTCTATTTTTTTGGAATCTCATTCATCTTCTGGTTAATGAATAATTAATTCGATTCATCTTTGTTGAGGAATGAGAACGTATGTTGTTAGGTTAGTGAAGAATCTTAGCAGGGAATATATCTTAATAGTTTCATAAAGAAAGTCAACAAGCGAATGTAAACAATGTAAACAATGTAATGACGAACATTAATGGCGAATCTTTGAGTGATATGGATGCCATCTTAATGATGAATAAACATCTTAACAAAGAATATTTGGCCTTTGGCATTAATCGCTTAATTTTTATTTGAATTGTGCCATTTCTAGATGGACAAAAATGCCTTAAATCTCTACATCCATAGTTTTTGGCTCCTTCAACGCATTATAGTGTCATTTTTCGTATGTCCAATGTCCAGGATTACTCATTTGATACTTTATGGTATACTCTGATTCGCGCTGGAGTTATATTTATTTGTTATTAACCTCTGTACCGCTGAATGGAGTAATTCACGCAAGAAGTAATTTTGATAGAAAACACAGGTTCTTAATTAAAAGTTATTGGGTATATATCTTAAGTCGTGCGGTTTTTTTTTTCAAAATTTGAACGTTTATTTAAGAAAAACATGTACAGTAGTATTATTCAAAGTATTGCCCATCTGAAGCTATGATTTTTTCCAATCTTTCTGGCAATTTGTGGATCCCATCCCAAAAGAACTGCGCCGGCTTGGCAGCCAAGAATGAATCAAGCCAATTTTTGATATTCTGCTCTGATGTGAACCGTGTGAACGACCGGAACAAATGGTAGTCAGAAGGTGCAAGGTCTGTGCTATAAGGTGGGTGGGGTAAGATTTCCCATCCACTATTTTCCAAATAGTTCTTAACCGAAATAGCAACGTGGGGCCGAGCTTTGTCATGATGGAAAATTATTGCCTGGTGTCTGGTGGCATATTCCGGGCGTTTTTCAGCTACTGCTCTCTTCAAACGGATTAATCGTGTTCGGTAGCGTTGTCCATTGATGGTTTCACCCGGTTTTAGCAGCTCATAATGCAGCACACCCATCTGATCTGATCCAAATACAGAGCATTATCTTCGCGCCATGGATATTCGGCTTTGCAGTTGATTTGGCTGGTTGGCCGGGTTTCACATATGATTTTTTGCGCTTGGGGTTGTCGTAATGGATCCATTTTTCATCACCAGTAACAATCCGATGCAAAAATGACTTCCTTTTGTGGCGTTCCAGCAGCATTTTGGACATGCAAAACCGCCTTTCGACGTCTCTCGGCTTGAGTTCATGTGGAACCCAATTTCCTTGCTTTTGAATGATATATTCAGCTGCTTTTAAACGTTTTGAAATGGCTGCTTGAGTGACACCCAAAGATTCCGCCAGCTCTTCTTGTGTTTGGCAGCAATATTCATAGAGTAATGCTTCCAGTTCTTCATCTTCAAACTTTTTTGGCTGCCCAGGTCGTTCATCGTCTTCCAAGCCAAAATCACCACATTTAAATCGTGCAAACCACTTTTGGCACGTTCGCTCAGCTAGCGCATGTTCACCATAAACTTCCACCAAAACAATGGCAGTAGCTTTCCAACGCATGTTCCAATGGAATAACACAAGTTACGCCATCTCTTAACAAACCGCACGAATAGTTATAGACCCAATATGAAATTGTTATTGATTCATAAAGTATAGGGCTCAGTGTGGATGTTTTTTTTTTTTACTGCATATGATCCGCTAATTCGGGAGCACTGCTCCCTTAAAGATTTTTGTACGACAAAATCAGTGTAAAGAAACCAAGAGAGGCTCAACTCTTTTGAAGAAATTGAGAATCGCTCTAGTGGAGAATGTGAGAATATCTTCAGAGGCTAAAGTTTCTCTAAGGAAGTTACGTCTCCTTATGACACTTTAAGCCATGTGTTCACATAAAATGTGTTCCACAGTTTTGTCGTCTTCAAATGCAAAGACTACATTCAGTATTATGGGTAGATAAGACTTAGGTAGTTCACTAGATTTATCTGGATTGGGGACAAAGTCTACGTTTACCTCCTTCAAGCTTGTGGGATGTATCCCCAGTTAGACTTAAATAAAACGGTTAGAGAAGAAAGAAAATGGGACAGACCTTTTTGAATCAATCCTGGGAAGATTCTGTCCGTTCAGGTGCCTTATTTGGTTTGAATGAGTTTATGGCTCATTCAACTTTGTCTATGCTAAACATATTTCCAAACAGGCTGTTAATTTTGCCTGGAAAGGTTCGTGGCTTCAGAATTATATAGAGTTTCTCTCGCCTAGCTGTCAAAGTAGCATCAACTTTTTGCAACACACCTAACTATTCGAAGAGTCTTTTGATACAACTTGTTGGAGATGCGCGACCGCTGGTAGTTCTTCCAAGTTTTCGCAATTCCTTCTTAAGGGAACTCTCGTGAGCTTTCTCAACTATCCATTGCATTTTGCGCAATTGTTCAAGTTAAGGGTTCCACTATTCTATATACCTTTTGACCATATTACGTTTAAATTTGCAACTGTTTTTAAATGACAAGATAGTAGCTGTATTTAATTGATCCGCTCCCTTCTTCACATCCCCAATGGACTGTAGAGATAAAAGCAGTAAATCAGCTATGATAGCGAGATTTTCTTGGAAAGTACTTCAGTTCGTGAGTTTCCTCATGTATCTAGTTTGAGCTCGTCCGACATTGCATTATCATCATGTTGAATCTTATGTAAATATGACAGGATAGCGATGCCTCATCTGATAGAAGAACGAACATTTACAATCCATTCCTCTGATTAACGCTGCCACTAAATCTCTGGTGATAAACCCTGGAATGAGGAGATACTTAATTTTGAAACTGATCAGTAAAGCAGCCATCGGCTAGGTCGATTAGCCGTTTTGTAGCACTGTCATTAACAGGAAAGTTTATGTGTACGAGATCTTACTTTTTCACTTTTTGTAGTACTCTTCAGGTTCTGGTGTTTAGATCTGAGTACCTTACATTTAAGGACGTGAGAATTTTCTCGCTAGCTAGACCAATACTTAAGGGAAAGGACCTACTTATGATGTGTGGTTTTGGAAATGAGTCCTCCTCCACTAACATGACGTTCAAACCGCATTTCACCTTGAAACAAGCAGAACCAAGCTAGCCCTGATTGTAGAGCTGTTAATAGACGGCTCCTCCCGAAGCTCGATCGAAACATCGATAACTTCCTTCTGTATTAGAGCCATTTGCTTAACACTAAGGGGGTTGAGATTAATATCTTCCGGGACTTTGCCTGTTAAGTCGTTTAGTCTCTGTGTGGTTATTGTCGGTTTTGGCAGTACCAAATTTAAGAGCATGCTCCCTTGAGTTACCTTGTTTCAAGGCTTTTTTTGAGCGTTTCATTTCCCAAGATCTGAGTCTAATGTAGCCGGTACGTGACTTGTTCTCAGAAACTACGGCTTTTTTTATGCTAACGGATGGTCGTGTAACATATCTCCGATAGCATATTGATTATGTTATCGCACAAGAGTCTGTGTCTGAGGGACACTCGCTTCCTCGTTTCTTATACAGCGATAGAGTTGGCAGCAGAAGTCCGATCGACAATTCCTACTGCAGGGAGCATAGGTGCATCCCTAGAAATCGATGCCTTTAAATAGGCATGATTATATCTTTTATTGTAATCGAGTAATCGGGATGGAAAAGTCCCTTAACAGCAGAGTCCGTTTTCCTGAAAGGAAGGCGGGGAATTTAAAATGGAGATAGTTCTAGAGACTAAGCACCCTCTTAAGCATGCATCTATTGGCGCTTGCTGATCCACTTTGGTGTTAAAATTTTTTAAAAGAGGTAAGCTCCTCTTCGTCGGAATTCATAAATTCTTCATGGAATTCATTAGCCGTGAAATCCATGGGGCTATCGCCTTGTAAAGGCAATAAATCTTCTTGTTTCGGTCACTTTTAGGGATCGTCCTTTGACTTTACACCGTATGTATGGAATACCATATCGGGTAAACTGCCTCCATGGCTTTTCTGGCACATACACACTTTTTTGTTGAAATTTTTGCATATAATATACAGTTTTATATATTGTAAATGCGGCAAAATTTCACTGATACAATGCTCAATTTGCTCCTTCAAGGCATGGTTGGTCATGGGTTTGTTGGTATTAAATTTAGACTTCAAAAAACCCAAAGACAGACGTCCAACGGCGTTAAATCGCAGTCAATTATGATCACCAAATGTGTAAAATACCAGGGTGAAAAGTAACCTCCTTGACTGCCAGAATGCGCTGCTACTGCTAAAAAGGTTATGGTGCCTTGAGTTTTGTTTTGACAGCTGATTGTTGTTAACGTGTTAAGCATCATGTTGACAAAAACGATTTTCGTTCTCTCATAAAACATTATTTTTTGAGAGGCAAAACGGCGAAGGAAACAAAAGAAAAGTTGGATAAATATTATGGTGCTACTGCTCTGTCAGATTACACCGTCAAATATTGGTTTCGAGAGTTTCTTGGTGGCCGTAACTTCACTACTGGTTAAGTTCGCAGCGGTAATCCCTCCGATGCGGTTACAGAGAACAATGAAAAATACATGAAAAGGTGTTGGCTGACCGGAAAGTGAAAGTGCGCGAGCTAGCAGATACCAAAAGATTATTACTGAGCGCCCACGCCATATTTTGGGCAATATTCTGCATATGAAAAAGTTATCCTGCCGCTGGGTGCCGCGCATACTCACTCCTGACCAAAAACAAGAACGCGAGAGCAATTCGAAAGAGTGTTTGGACTTGCTGATGCGGAATCGAACAGACTTTTGGCGTCGATTGGTAACTATTGAACACCAGAAAACAGAATGAGTGCCGGGCAATGGACTCAAGCCGGCACGAGTGCTCCGAAGCGACCGAGGGAGGCTCGATAGGTCGGTTTTCTGAGATTTTCATGGCATACTCTTCGTGGACTACCTCGAAAAAGGAAAAACCATCAACAGCGAGTATTACTGTGCATTATTGCAAGACAATGCACCGGCGCACACGAGCATCGCAACCACAGCTAAAATCAATGACTTACGGCTCCAATTGCTGTCGCATCCACCGTATTCGCCCGATTTGGCTCCCTCAGACTATTATCTCTTCCCAAACCTCAAAAGATGACTCATAAATAAAAAGTTCAGCACACGCGAGGAAATCATCGACGCCACGGAGGAGTATTTTGCAGACCTTCCGGAAAACTACTTCTTCGGACGGGATTAAGAAGTTGTATCATCGCTAGAATAAGTCTATAGGAGACTATATTGAATAAAATAAAAAAACATTTAAAAAAAATTTTTTTTTTCATTCCCAAGGAGGTTACTTTTCATCACGACCAGGAAATGACTCATCCGGTAATGGAATTGTTTCTTGAGTTGTATGGCACGTTGCACCGTCTTGTTGAAACCATATGTCGTTCACATCCATATCTTGCTATTTAAAAACCTGAATTACTATGTCGCGATATAAACACCATTAACTGGTGGCCGCATTTTCAATGACGAATTGTTCGATGATGCCTCTATCCCAAAATTCGCACCCAACAGTGACGCGTTGTGGATGCATTTGCTTTTTAAAAATCACACGTTGATTTTCTGAGCCCCAAATTCCAAAATTTTATCAATTAACGAAGCCATTAACATGAAAATGAGCCTCTTCGCTAAAAATGATTGTGCTTCAAAAACCAGCTTTCACTCGTTGTTCCAATTGCACTTTGTATGCATGAAGACGCAAATCGTTTATGCGAATGCTCTGTAGAGAGATTCTCGAAATGTCCAATTCTTGACCATGTTGTCGAATTGATCTTCCTGAACTCTTGTTAAAGGACGGCCAGTGTGTCTAAGTGTCTTAGACCTCTGATTGTTTCAGTCTCCCTGAATTTTTGAATAAATCTCAAAGTTGATGAAGTTAAATCATTACTCCGATTATTTTTTGGACGAAAATTGCGATTGTGATACCGTACCACTCCTCTTTGCGCAGCTGTTATAATAAGAATCAACAGGGGAGCCATACCAATGATGATTTTGTATGATCTTGCGTATATTTTTCAAGTGCGACGTATGAAATTGTGTCGCCGTACCTTTATCATTTTTGACATTGGAGAGGTCTTTACCGACCTCTATGGAACAACGAGTATATTTATTGCAATCCAACGTTAACGGATATGCTTGGCAGGAACTCCTCTGTACTTTGTATTTAGAAGTGCTGTCTTATGTAAGCTTAAAGCTTTAGAAATATGGTGTATGTCAATTTAACATGGGTTTTCTCTGCGATCGACTGAAGTGGAGAAATTTGGTGCCAAAAATCACACTGATGTGGAACAATTACCTTGTCGACAAAAAGCTCTAGGCGCTCGCAAGGTTGTAGAGATGTATACCTCTGCAGTTGCGTCCTTCTCTCTGTCTCCTTCGAGCTATGCTTAGCAAGTTGAGCAAGTTGCATTATTGAGTAGCTTGGAAATCATGAGATAGTTCAGAAAGGCTTTAAACGCAACTTGACTCTCTATATATGCAGATGCTTCGCCTTCTCCCCGATTCTGCACATCTTGCCATTTAGTATACCTTCGCTTGGAAGATAGTCGCAAGTATTCCGAATGAGGACTGAAATCTGATGTTGTTGTATTCCAGAAAGATACAAGATCCGACTACATTCATTTCCTGAATTGGATTCTGGCCGAATTTGATTCGCACATGGAAAGTTGGTTTCGTACTTTTTGACAACATGAGTTCTGGTGTATGCAAAAGACGCGATGCCCGTAAGATCATAGTCAAAAGACAGTCGGCGCGCAACATAATCAAAATACCAGTGCATGGTGTATACGTTAGATTTGTTTAAACAGAAAATGGCTTTAAGAGTGCAACCCATAATATGAATATCAAAGGGAGGGAGATTCATCAATGCATCTATACCATAACCAGGTGTGCTAGGCTCCCATTCAACTGAGACAGACTGGAGTGTTTGGTGTCTGATAAAAGCAGCAGGGACGTAAATTCGTGAAAACTTATTCTATCAGACAATCGACGTGTAAAGCATAATTGACCTTATCACAGCCATATAGATCCAGAGATCCCTCCTCGGTGGGTGTACACTCATTACCAGCTATCTTCTGTTGGTTTAGATGGTTCGGCGGATGAAGCGTGCTCGTTACTGTTGTGAATCTGTTATTTATATCATATTAGATGCTTTGTGTAGCAAAAAGAGCACCGCTCTGCGTTTTATGTTTCGCTGCTTGTGCTTGCCAATATTCACTCCGTTACAGACGTTTCCTTGTGGTTGTGGATCTTCTTGGATCTTATTTGTTATCTACTCTAAAATGATGGTGAATTACAAAATGTAATATCGAATTGATGGACATAATGATATGACTGGGTTACTGATGAATGAGCTTAAAAATCAATAGAAAGGAGCTTATGTCAGGGATTTTTAACCCAGGACCAGACAAAAAGTGCTGAAACTCCACTCACTGCATGTCCTTTTGCACGTCCCTCATTATATCATTTAATCAAGTTTTAAAAAGTCAAACGGTTCGGCACGTTCGTGTATTGAGTTTTGGTATTGCTGTCCTCATTTTGTTTTTGTTTGAATAGATAGTAACTTTTACGGTCCATAACCGATTTGAATTGTATTTAAAGGATGCTAGTGGTATGTTCGTCAGTTGGTTAGAGAAGTTAGTTTTCCTAATTATTAATCAACACTGGGTAACAAATAACCGTGATCCTCTATGCAGACTCCAATTTAATTTTTAATGCTCTGACCCTTCTTTTTTGGCGTCTGGTAAAATTTCCAAACCTTATTCTTTCAGTACGATCTTTCAATTGAAGGTTGTAGTTTGATTTTTGCCCCTGTTAAATCGTATTAAAGGCGATCTATATCATAGCTCCCATTCCCGACTGCAGCACGATATGACTTCTATATTACTGCAAGTGGCCACCGGCATTCATTGTCGAACGACTAAATTCTTGTTTTTTATCTCCTCGTAACTAAAACTCCTCAACTAAAACCGTGTTTTTTTTTTTTTTTTTTTAAGTTCCGGTTTTATTTTATCACTTTTCCATTGTGTTTTTTCGCTTTTTATTGCCTTTAATATCCACATTTAAGGTACTACTAGGTAGTGGTTCATAACTATGTTGGCTTACTAGAAACGTGCGGATGTCTAAACTACGCACCTCTACGGAACTCTCTCAAGTCAAGTTTCAAATATTCTAAGGACTTGTTTAAGATCTATTTAAAAGCCCAGGCTGAGAGTTGTTTATACCCTTGATCAAAATTATTCCCGGAATAACCACCGTGTGGCGTTCCCATTGTTCCGATTTGAGTTCTGTTGAGTTTTTTGTTAAGTTGGTACATCTGTTATTGACATTCTCTCTAAATCATAGCGTCATAGCTTGACATTTGCAAAAGTTACGTAGCCAAGAGAACATCTATCTCTGTGCAACAACGAACTTGTATTACATTTTGCGTAAAAAACGGATTTAATGGTGCGCGAACGTTGGAAATGTTGGAAAAGTATTTCGGCAACGATTCTCTAAAGAAAACGGTCGTTTACTAGTGGCACGAGCGGTTCAAAAGTGGTCGTGAGTCAATCGAAGATGATGAACGCAGTAGCAGACCATCGACATCGAAAACCGAAGAAAACATTGATGAAGTAAAAGAAATGTTGGTCAATAACCGCAAATTAACTATCAGATCCGTCCAAGACATTTTGGTTAATGATTTGGGTTTCCGTCGTGTAGCAGCAAAGCTGGTGCCAAAAGGTCTCAATTTCATGCAAAAAAGAGACCGTATTTACGTCGCAAAAGAGATGATTTGCGAGTCTGAATCCGATCCCACATTCATCAAAATAATCATTAGGTACTGGAGAAGAGACGTGGGTTTATGAGTACGACACGCAATCCAGACATGAATGGCGTTCACCAAATGAGCCGAGACAAAAAAAAACCGCGTAGTTTTCAGTCCAAAAAGAAGGTAATGCTCACGATTTTCATGGATAACAACGGTGTAGTGCATCATGAATTTTTGCCAGAAGGCCAAACAGTAAACAAAGAGTATTATTTGGGCTTTATGAGAGGTTTGGGTGAAGCAATTCGCCGAAAGAGACCACAATTGCGGGCAGAAAACTCGTGGATTTTGCACCATGATAACGCACCGTCGCATAGTGCAATCATTATTCGTAATTTTTTGACGAAAAATGCAACAAATACCATCTAAAAGCTACCGAATTCATCTGATTTGGCTCTGTGACTTCTTTCCGTTCAACCGAGTTAAAAAACCATTACGGGGAACGCGTTTCAGCAGCCGAGAGGAAGTAATGGAAAAATCTTAGGAAGCACTGATGGACAATAGGTTGGATCGAGCGCTGGCATAAGTGTGTTGCAGTTGATGGGGATTACTTTGAAGGGGACAATATACATAGATTTATATGAATAAACATGTATTTTTAATTTTCTGAATAAAATCCCTTTTGATTTTGATTTTGAGGTGCCGCAAGTGGAAGACTCAATTAGAGGTAAACGTATAACAGATTCGATTCCTAGGGACCAATGCCTCCTTTATTATGTAGCTTGACATGGGTACTTTAAACATTGACTTCGAAAGCAACATTCAGAGTGAAGCCCACCAAGAAAAGAATTATACAATCTCGGAATCTTGGCAACATAAAAACAGTAGAGGACATTTCAAAAAATTAAAGTGATAATTTTGAGAAATCTCTTGACCAACAACTTTTTTTTTATTTCCACTTAAGACTCACCTTGGCGAACCACCGATACACAAACTTTTTCTAACTTTTTCTAACTTAAGTTAAAATAATGATTTTATCCACTCTTCAAAGACAAACCCTTTGTCAACTTTCAAAATACCACTCGTCATTGTCCATTTCTTTAGCAAGCAAACCAGTTAAACTTATACTTTTCGAACATCAACTACGAGTACTCTTTAAGCTCCTACAATGTTGCCATTTCCGGCAAAGACAAAGTTTTGTCGGGTGACCATCCAGGATGGTTCATATCTATGACAACCAACTCTGCCAAATACTTTATTTTTACCACTTTAACCACTGGAAAACCACTCTACTGGATGACACTTTCCAGCGTTGCTCTGCAATTAAAGAAAGTCTAAAGTTTATTTTCCTCGAGAAAAAGGAGGAGTGAAAAGAGTGAACTCTTTTGTAGCCGAAGAAAAACTATCAGCAACAAGTGGATTCTTCTTCAAAATTTATGACAAACTGTCCTCTTGTAGGTATCTTCCACTTATGTACTTGCTCTAGTACTTGTAAACATGTAACATAGTTTGAGGAGGTGGCACATTGATTTTTTTCTACTTTACGAGTGTTTCGTCTCCCAGGATTCTGTTGAGTCTAAGACTGATTCTGGAGTTGGGTATGGTTCGTATGTGGTTTTGTTCGCTGATCTACACTTCTGCAACATGCTGGGTTATGGCAAAAATCGCGGCACATTCTTGAATAAAATAATAAAAAAAAAAAAAAAAGTATATCCAAGTACTGCGTCAATAATATCTCATTCCGTTCTCGAATGTGCCAAGATATGAGCATTCAAAATTGTGGTCTCTATTTGTCACTGGCAAATAACTCACATGCCTGCCGCATGTGATAAAATTGCATCCTTTTCCTATACGTTAAACATATGTACAATGTACATACTCCTTTCCAGAGTTCCTTCAGCTAGTGTCCTTTTGAATTATATATTGATGGAAACTTAAAACACATGCATGCGCATAAATAAACTTATAAAAGAAAGTCATGCATGCTTGCATATGGCACCCGAGAGTATGAAAAGGACTTAACTTGATTCCTTGTGGCTACAAATGTGCCTTTGTGCCGAATGGACTTGTTGTTGTCGGGGGTTTGCGTTTTATTTGACCATTCTCGTTTGCATGCTGATTAGAAAGTGTGAATGGATTTACGTGAACTTAAAGGACAATTTCCTAGGGCTAGGAATCAGTGGTTCGGTGGACCGGTAGATGTGAGTTATTTGCCTTTAGATAATGAAGGACTACGTAAATTTATCAAGCAAATACAGAAAGTAGGTAGGGGTAGTCTTTGTCATTTATGACGACAACGAGTCGGATTTCCTTTGAACTAAGAGACGATGTAAAATCTGTTGAATATTTATTAGAGCAGTCAAGGATTTCATTGTACTTGACCTTGGAAATTTATATACATCAAAACCTTAATCTACGCCAGCATACATATGGTATGTATGTGTACATATTAATATCTATGACAAAGGAGGCATAGTACCAATGTTCTCACAGGTGAAGATGAAGCTGTTATTTCAAAAGTAGGTGGGTGGGACCTGTCGGCAAGACTTGATTAAAAGCTCCATTTTGCAATTTATCTCGTATGCCTGGGGGTATATGATGAACATGAATAAAGCGTCTAGCGAAAAGCAACATAATTTGGAGCAAAATTGAAGGATGTCTTGATACGGGCTTATGGAATGCCATGAAGTGAGACCCTCTCCACTTGTATGCGCCACCTAAGATGAGTCATCCTCTATTGCGTTTTTCCTCTGAGTTTGAGTCGAACATATTCTGGGCTGAGATATGACCTGGGCTGACGATGACGTTCACATAATATGGCACACAGCATTTTATATGCAATATTGAGAAGACTTGTTCTCCTATAATTGACGCAGTTTAGGGGATCTCTCTTCCTTAGGATCGGACAAACAATGCTATACTTTGGGTATATTTTCGTTGACCCAGGTTTTAGAGATCAGTTGATGTATGACCGGTATCCAATTATCACTTACAGTTTGTCAGTTAAGCCATCGCGTACAGCAGTTTCGTTGGACATAAGCTTGAAAATGGATGGCCTGACACCATCTTGGTCGGGTGGATGGAAGTGAAATCTTCGTTCATTTTAAGTTCCCCTAAAATGTTAGTATACAGCGTATCATCTGCGCTTGATGCAGGCGGCATCGGACTTCTTGAATTTTAATGAAGCCTAGGCGGTCTTTTGCAATTGTAGCCGTTCAGCGTTGAATATCCTTAGAATGATATACTGACCTCGGACTCTTGCGGATATCCACATTCGTATTTTAAGAACAACAGAATAACAGTTCGAGTGGATGTTGGCTTCTGGGAACGCTTAAAAATGTCAGCATAAAAAATATTAAAATACGACAGACACGATTTAATACGCAATGTTGATTAATGAGTACTTCTTTCGAATGAACGCACCTCCTCATGGCCTTATTAAAGTTCTCTAGTCTTTTCTATGTTGTATTGTATTATACTACTCATGTCCTATTCTGGAAACATATCTTGCATCGATCATAATTCCATATTAGAGGACTGACAGGTCCGTTCGCAGATGTTAAAGTATCGCAATTTACGATGACATTTTATTCCGCTTCACCGGCCTGATTTAGTTTTAGAAGCTTGTGACGTTCGAATTATGTCTTGTCTTATTACTGTAAGGCCAGAGATTCTCTTCATTCGTAACTTTGCGTTAGAACCTAGCAATTAAGAAAGATCTACATACTCGTATAACAAATACAAAATAAAGTGACTGCTATATAGAAGTTGCTTCTATCTCTTTATGGTTCACGTGTGTTGTAAGTCGCATATTAGACCAAGAAATTTTGAGCAATCGGAACATAAACGAACTCCTTGTAACAATCAATGTAAAATTGGCCTGCGACGAAGAAATATTTTACAAGCTCCTAGACAAAACCTACGAGCAATGTCGTAAGTGTAACTTCAAAATTATTTTTAAAAGCAAACGCATAGAAAACGAGGATATGGTTGATGCAATAGTCGGCACGAAACGGATTTAGGCTAGTTAGCTTTTTTCGCAGCGGAATATTATTGCCATGTTTTTCATATCCCCATACAACCAAAGCGGTTAATACAGACCCATATCAATACCTAGTTGCCATAACAAGAAAGAAATACTGAGAAATCGCGAAAAACCACCGAAATTGTTGCTGACGACAAAGTTTTCCCGAAATGAGACCACCTCAACTTGCGTCAAATATGGAGACATTAGTATTCCCAACGCCGCGAAGAAAATCTTGTTTGCTATATGGCGTGAAAATCTGAAACCATTTGACACATTACGGCAGATCCTGCAGGAAATTTAAAGAGAATTCAGAACTAAGGTTATCATTTCTTCATGGACTTTAAGGGCGCTAATCTCAGCATCTATACAGCCTCATTAGAGGTTTGTAAATAAATGTTAGGAAGCTTCTGTTAAAGACTCTTATGATCCCAGCATTGACCTATGGCGTAGAATTACCGAAAGAGGATAAACATATTCGTGGTCGCTTTGATCGCAAGGCTCTTCAAACGATTTGTGTTCCCGTTTGTGGTGACCGACATAGGCTGAGGTAGGTAGGTAGAAGTGGCGGTTCATTCCGTTGAACCCAATTAGCCCTAGGATATGCCGTTTTGTTACCACGCCTAATGTAACCTGTTTTGTGATGGTTGTTAAGGATATGGTCTGGTTGGTGCCTATAACCAACCTGTAAGTTTGAGAAAGCCGATAAGATTCTGTATCCCTTTACTCGAGATGTCGTCAAGATTGTCAAAGAATGGTTGTTTTAGTGCGCGTAGTCTGGCTCTTACTAGAGCTGGACATTTGCAGAGGAATTGAAATAGAGTTTGGCCGCATTATTTCCAATTGGATTATTGGTTATTGCCGTGATTCATTGCGATTTCTGGGCGGGCTCTGTTTAATAGGTTCTTCGTTTTATTTTGATCGTAGGTAGGCCATATCTTCTTTGATATGATACGGTTTGTTAATCCCTACCATTGGATATTGCCTTTCTGCACAAAATATGAATGTATTTGTTCTTTAATCGCTCCTAGCGGAATATGGACCCTCCTTGAGAGCGAGGCGTGTAGTGCTTTCTTACCAGCTCATCCGCATGCTCATTGCCTATTATGTCACCATGCCCAGTTTGGAGGATATGGTAGCCGAGTCGATGGCTTTGATAGCGGCTTGGCTATCTATAAGGATGGCAATTCTTTGTTTGTGCGTTGTGACCCGGCCTAGCTGCGTGCATGCGTCTCGGATGGCTAGAAATTCCTCCTGGAAAACCTTAACAAGATGCGATAAGCGGACTGAAATTGATATTTCCGGTGATTCTGAGTAGGCACCGGCCCCCACACGACAGCTCATCTTAGATCCGTGTCGAAGCCTTTCACTACTCCATCCCTCCTCCACTGAGCCCTTGTTGGGAAACCGACGTGGAAGCTTACTCTGGGTATGATGTAAATAGTTGGAAACGTGACCATGCAGTTTGGTAACGGATTACAGGATGTTACTATGGCCATACTGCCTTGCAGTCCAGCATTCAGACTCCTTGAGTCCTACAGCACTGCATAATGCGGTGTATTTTGGGTGTAGGTCAAGAGGTAGAAGATTCAAGAGCACAGTGAGGGCATCTGTTGGGGCCGAGCTCATTGCCCTATACTGGCTGATCTTTGCAGTCTTTTTAGTTTTGTGAGGCTTTGCTTAACGCAAGCCACTATACTTCTGATCCATACGCGAGAATTGGACGCACTATGGCTGTGTACATCCACAAGGTCACCTTTGGTTGAAGTCCCCACTTCTTTCCAAAGACTTTGCTACAGGCATAGAAGTCGACCGACGCCTTCCTTATTCTGTGTTCGATGTTGTGTTTCCAGTTAAGTTTTAGATCATAGCATAGAACTCTGTTGTTTCTGTTTCTCGTTTTCCTGTACAAATGAAATTGCGACAATTTTATGTAAGGTTGACCTTAAGCGTTGGGAGCAGTAAGAACAACGCGCAAAAACTCTTTAATTCCTACATGTGATAGGAATGCAGTAGATATAGGACTCGTCTCAGTTGCCCCACACAGCTGAAAGTTAATCTCAATCACCTCAGAGTGCGCCACTAGAGAGAGTTAGCCAAAACCTTGTAAACTGGGGAAGCTCCTTGCTTGGAAGGCCTGGACTGTGGTGGAATCCAGGTATGAATAAATTTGTCTGGGCCTACGTCAGAATACTCGTATTAATGAAAGAAACAGACAACCAGTCTATTTGAACATTTTGTTTTGCGTTAGTTGAGTTTAAACTAGAGTCGTTGAAGCCATCTTTTATGACTTTACGACTGAATAAAAAATTTATCTTCACTTTGAGTAGGATGCAATGGAATCCGCGATCTTCTTTTATAAGTGATGCATAGAAAAATCCCTAATGACTGTGTAAATAGCAGTCGTGAAAGTTTGAATAACTTTTTTATGGACTTCCTCTGGCTTTTCACAGAATAAAGAGCATTACACTTAGCATCTTCATAACTTCCTCAGAACTTCCTATCTTCTTAAGGTTGTCAAAGCAAGTCGTAAAAAGGCTATGTACTGATGCACTCGACATCTTGCTCTGTAATTATTGACTTGCAACTCCGACGTCACATTTGCAACCATCTCATCCTCTAGATGGTTTTAGCTCTCAGAGGAATAACCTTTTGGATGTATAATGCGTTTCTTGTGTGTCAGTCAGTCAGATTAATTACTCGAGACTGGTGAGACAAGATTCAACTGACCATTCTTAAACAATGTACTTCCAACAATCAGCCAATTTGAACGAGCTTAAGTGCTTTGTTTCTTATTTTCGTATTAACATCGGTTGAAGTATAGCTCTTATAGCTATTGTAGAATGCAGTCATATAGTACTCCTTTAGAATTAATATCGTTTTTATGAGTCCTACACCATTCTCGTTAACACTTTCATCTGGTTTTTAAGAAAGGAATAATACTGTGTCATTAAAATTATGTATATACATACACATTCACCAATGTCTTTGTTTGGGAAACCTGACATTTATAAATACCGACAAGAAGCACCATTCGATATTTCTGAATTGTCTCAAGTTATTGCCAAAAGGTCGTCAACAAAATTAGATTGCATTGCATTCAACATATTGTACATTACCTCACAATCCAGAAAGCCAACAACTTTTTCTAGATATTAAATGCTTTGAAGGGTGATATATGGTAATTTCAATCACTTCTTTAAGAAATGCAAAAATGTATCTTTAAATGGAAAAGACTTTCATAGAAAGAATTTCCCAACATTTAAATTTATTCCAAAGTCGTGTTCCGAAGAACTGTTCATGAAGTATTAGAAATCCGAAAAAAAAAGAATACACAGTCCGCCGGATATGAAAGCATTGCCTTCAAACACACATGCTTAGTTTCACAAGAACCAATTCAATGATGAAAGAAGTGGATATTAAAATGTTTATACGTCTTTTGGGTTTCTCTGGCTTTGGTGAAGGACTATTCGTAGTCCGCATCAGACAGCAATGACACCCTGATCCATCACAATTTTGAAAACCCACTTGAGTGTGTTTTTATTCATACTAGCGACTTCAACTTCCTGTTTTTCATTTCACTTATTTCACTTAACCCAAAACTATGCACACATATCCTGCATCAAGGGTTCGGCGGATTGGATTCCATATACAATTTATCTTTTAGCTGCTGTCAAGAGTGAACACCAAGTGGGTGGCTCTTCGTCTAAAGTGCTTCTTCTTCGAAAGAGTGTAGAACGAAAAATTGCTTTTTCTTTCCGTTTCCGTTCACGAAAAAAAAAAAAAATAATAATAAAAAAGTTCATTTGAGATGAATGCTTTCATTCGTTGTTCCAAAGAAAGATTGGGATTCAGCGTCGTTCAATATGCATCAATGTTACGTTTCTTTAGTTTGTTTTTTGCGTTCTTTGGGAAACGAAAGCAGAGAAAGTATGCATTTCCGTTGGCATTTTAGCCCAGCAGTCGTGCTGGCGACATACCGTATGTATTTCCAAGAAGCTACTTTTGAATTCAATGGTTTTGATTGGATTTTGGTTGTAGTGAAAAAGGATGAGTGGGGTGGGTGAAACGCTTATATGCTAATAGTTGCTTTCATGATCTAGTTATACGTGTATGTAAAATGTAAAAGTTGAAAAACTTTTTGAAAAAAAAGCAAAGTTCTTCTGATTTAAACTTCAAAGTTAACTGTGCAGTTAAATTGAAGACGATTTAAATATTTCTGCTCAAATTAAAACTTAAAATTGCATCTCGAAGAATGAGAGTCTTTTTAGATGACGAACTGATGGGTGACACCAGAGAAAAGGCAGTTTCCATGATCTTTCTTCTTCAGTCACAGAATGAAAGTCAAACTAACTCTCTATCGACAAAACCTCCACTCGGACTTTAGTTTCTGTCTTAAATCTGTCCGTACCAATTGAATTTTGAATTTTGAGGTGAATACCAAAAATATTTAGGTCTTTTGTTTCTAAGTACGTGGTTGGGTGTCTATTGAAGGCTCAAGCAATCATCTTCTGGCCACTACTGTTAAACAGCAAACTGCAGAACAGGATTTAGTATGATTCGAAAATCCTAGTAAAATACGCGGCTTACTAAGAACTCTTGTATCTTCCACAAGGTATTAAACAGCACATCGGTGTGATAGCAGGTAGTAGAACTATCAAATACATAATCACCAACGAACTGTTCAAACAACATCCAGTTTGAGATGAGGATCAGGTTGAGGATTAGACAAATATATCTCAATGAATAATGAAGATAATGATATTTTCCAAATGACGATCGGCAGTGATTGTCAATATAGAAAATATCTCATCGGCTTACCTAATCTGTTATTTTGGATATAAGACAACGTATGATGCAATGACACCGAGACTCCCGAAACTTTCACAACGTCTTCGCCGAAAATGACAAACATAGACTTAGGTTAACTTAAGTCTGTAATTTATTGTAAAAAGCAATAAATTTTATTGTGAAAGACAGGCGGAGGAGGTAAACTACCGGAATATTTTGGTACTCCCAGATCAAAAATGAGATAACTGAAAGGTAAAGCTGGGAAGAACTGAAGCTACCTTTGTTCTCGTTTAGCGCTTTTATTGTCTGTGTGACACAACCACCTGGCTTCAGACAGTTAAAACGACATTTCTTATAATCAGAGGAGTTCAAGTTATCCTTCAGAGGGAAAGCCTGCAAACAGCTTACTCAATTGCACTGAAAACGCTAAATATTGCCACGGCTCTGATTTATAAAATAAAGTTAATTGACGTCTGCACCGATGCGCTGAAACGTCAGTGGAAGTTTTTCTTGGAAGTACCCAGTAGAAGAGGGATTCTTTCTGTCGAGATCCAATAAACCTGCGATATATCTCTACCTTGATAAGAAGTTCTTAAATACAGATAACATCGTAAGAAAATCCAACTTTGCTCTCCGTTTCATCAGGCGGTGATTTAATTATTTGATCTAACATATGTGTTAGAATATTAATTTTGTTCAATATCTTGTATAATACCCTTTCAAGTCAGATTTCATTTTTAAATCACCCATATAACATATATAGTCGGGTGCCTCCAAAACAACTCTGCACCTGCTACATAGGATTCAAAACCGTGCGATTAAACTTATAGGTGATAATAATGTCACCCAGACAATAGACACTCTTGAACACCGACGTAATCTCTCGTGTCTCACTCTGTTTTATTGCTATTTTCTCCACCAGTGATCCGTAGAAATCGACAGTAGCATTCTGCCTACATTCCGTCTCGCTACGAATGTTCAGTATACCTTCAAGCTCACTTTCGGACGTACTCTAAAATATCGTGATTCGTTCTCAAGGCGCACAACTCGCTCATGGAATGCCCTGCCTAGCTCTTTATTTCCTAGTCATTATAACCATTAAACATTTAAAACCAATGTTAATGGGCACCTCTATTTCCATCCCCCTAATTTTCCTTCAACCGCGCTGTATACAAGCATTTTAAGGGTACTCAAATCCCTTAAGTGCGCGCAAATTATAAAAAAAATAAATAAATAACAGCATTTTCAACCTACCAACCTTTTGCTATCATTTCAAACTGTTATATTTTGAGTTCAACCATTTATACACTGTACACATAGGAACGACCACGTAAAAATACTGCCGTTAAAAAGTAACCAAGAGCCTCAGATTAGGATAGTTTCGCTGTTGACGATCAAGTATCTGGCGAAACAGAAAAAGAAATCTTCGGCTGCTTTTGTAAAACAAATATTACCGTGGAGAAGAAATTTTAAGAGTAGTTATATCCTTTTAAATGTTAGGTTCTTAAAAAAAAGCCTTAACGGAGCAACGATGAAGCCACGCACCCATCTTTAGCTGATTATTCGTGAAAAGCGTTTTTGTTTTTTGCATTTAAACTATAGAAATCTTGAATTTAGATAACACTGGCATTTTTATTATAAATCCGCCACAAAAATGAGCATTTAAAAAAAAAAAAATAAGATTGATCCATTTTTTAATTTTTTATATCCAAAAAACCAGTTGACGAAAATTTGACTGTATATCATTGAACTAAATTGGCCTCACGTTCCTTTATCAAAGTGTCGGGAGTCAACAACAATCAAACAAATTTGTCATGTTGCATTTGACACAGGACCCTCCAGGCTACTTGGAAAAGCCGCAAGTTAAAAAGTTATTGTATTTTTCTTTAGTTCCCTGTGAACTGTCCCATGAGTTAGTCATGCGTGCACAGCCCCGTTAAATCTTTATTCAACTTGCCTTTTCTACTTCTTCATTTTCATCATGAACAGCATAAGCAAACTTGAAGTGTTTCTCACCATCTAATATTCTAAAGGGGTAGGTTAATGAGTTAGCTTCTATTCCAGTAACTTTCTTAATCCAAGTGAATCTTTTGAAATTCGTTAAGGTTACTCAACCACACCAGCGAAAAATGATTATTTATAGCCGTAACATCACCGGACTAGTATGCTTCGGCATACTAAAACCTTCACCACACATCACACATACAACTTTCGTATTTTTGCTTAACAATTCTGTCAAAGGCAGGCTTGTGGCAAAGCTAGGCACAAAGTTTCTAAATGTCTTTTTTCTTTGAATGCCGGAGTTCAAGCCATGCTATCTGGTTTCTCTGGACTTACGTTATTTTATATATTATGCAGCCAAGCTGGCGTATTATGCTATACGGGGCCAAAGTTTTGCACATTCCTTAACTTCGGAACCGCTAATAGCTGAACCTTTTATTTCATGTCTTCAAAGCATAAAAAAAATATAGGGTTTTCTAATAACGACTTGACAACTTTTTTTTTAAATAAAAGGCAAACCATTTGAGATATTTCAAAAACTTTATTATTGGCTTAAAGTACAATCAAAACATTTATGAATGGAACTCGACTTCATTCATATGGTCGATTCGTTGGACCCAATTTTCAATGACTCAGTCACACTATTTCGCGTTCAATGTTGGCTCGGAGCTCTTCCAACGTCGTTGGCGTGTTTGCATAAACCAATGACTTAACGTAGCCCCACAGAAAATAGTCAAGCGGCTTTAAATCGCTCAAACAAGGCGGCCAATCGACTTACTTTTCAATAAATTGATTGTAGCGTGTGCTGTGTGGCTTGTGGCACCATCCTGTTGAAACCACATGTGGTCCAAGTCCATATCTTCCAACTCGGGCCAAAAATAATCGGTGATCATGGCGCGATAACGCTGCCCATTCACAGTAACATGACGATCGTTATCGTTGACGAAAAAATATGGCCCAATAACGCCGCCGGCATGCAAACCGCACCAAACAGTTATTTTTTGTGGATGAAGTGGTGATTCATGAAGCACATGTGGGTTTTCACCCGACCAATAACGCATATTTTGTTTATTGACGAACCCATTGAGCTAAAAATGAGCTTCGTCACTGAAGATGATTTTGCGATGAAATTGACCATCTTGGCGCATCTTCTCCAGAACCCAATTGGAGAAAGTAGCTAGTTAGTGTACTTTACCATGATGAAAATGTTGAGTTACTGAATAAATTGACAGTTTGATGACTAGTGAAAAAGTGCGTTCACAAATTAAATTCAAAGTTGTCAAGTCCCTATTGGAAAACTCTATACATCTATCTTCCTAAAAGGGCTTCTTTTGCTGGCATAACCTTTTTCTTAACTTCGGGGTTTCCTTTCTTGACTGTAGCTACAAACATATCACCGACACCTGCAGCAAGAAGACGGTTAAGGTTGCCTCCTATTTTATGTACAACAATAACATACAAGTTTTTGGCCATTGCATTATCGGCACAATTCATTATAATCGTAGCATCAACAGGAAGAACCAAAGAAATGCGAATCTTTCCTCAAGCGGTTCTATCTTAGACATTTTTGCACCCGTTTAACTTGAATACGGTAAATCAAATGGTTAAGGGTCTGTAATGGTTAAGTCTATGTAATAACTTGCATGTGCTGATATATATGCAAGTTGTGGAAATAAGCGAGCAATCGCTAGTGCGTTTGTGAGTTTGAGATTTTGTTATGAAGAGGAATTAAATAATAAGGTTATTGCGATACTGCATTCTGTTTTTATTTATCAGTAAATTTAATTATCAATTTGTCAATAGATGGCTCCAGCAGTAAGTGCTGGTCGATTTTGACATATCCAAAACGTCATGAACCGAGCTAAAACATGGTAAACAAAATGTTTTGACATATAGTGATTTTGTTTTGGCGTCATATAAAGGGTGATTCATTGTGAGGTTTGATTTACTGTAAAATAAATGTAATGTAAAATAAAACACATAAATTTGAAAGTTAACTTAAAATTTTAATTATCGGTTAAAAGAACCATTCATCCAATTTTTGGAGATGATATCATGTAAATTTTAGCCAAGACTACGTCTGAGGTGTTCAATTCAGACTTGTTCGAGCATAACGACTGGTATCTCGCGGATAACACGAGTAATGTTTTCATCCAAAGCGTCAATCGTAGCTGGCTTATTCCAGAAGACTTGAGGCTTTACATATTCCAGAGAAAATAGTCCAAAGGTGTGATATCGCACGAACTAGGCGGCCAATTTACCGTAGCAAAACGTGAAAATGAGTGCTCACCAAAATGATTTCTCAACAATTCCACTGTTTTACGCGCTGTATGGTTCGTAGCGCCGTCTTGTTGAACCAGAGCTCACCGAGACTATGTGCTTGAAGTTCACGAAGCACATAGTCCGTTAACATGGCGCAATAACGGTTACCATTGACGGTAACATTGTGATTTGCCTCTTTTTTAAAGAAATATGGACCAATGATTTCACTAGCCCATAAACCACACCATACCGTTGTTTTTAATGGATGTTATGGTAGCTCTTGGTACTCTTCGGGTTGCTCATCAGCCCAAATACGTCAATTTTGTTTATTAACGTATACATTGAGCCAGAAATGGGCTTCATCACTGAACAAAATTTCACGATTCAACACCGGATTTTCATTGAGTTTTTCCAGAGTCCATTCACTAAAAATATGACGCAAATTCAAGTTGCCTGTCTTCAATTCTTGCACGAGTTGAATTTTCTATGCCAAGATGTCGAATACGCCAATCCAATACGCGATTCGTCATGGTCGAGTATCATAAACTTATGTAAACTGGGACTCAAATTTGCGAATGGTATTGGAAATAGTGGTTTCAGTAGGTCGATTATGCGCACCGTAAGTTCCTCGAATCACACGAAAAACATTTCTCACAGAATGCTTATTTTCGTTATACAGCTGAACAATTTGGAGAAGCTGTTGTGATGTGAATCTTTCCATGATGACTTGCCAAGAACAAAAATGACAAAGCAGTTTGATAAGAGTCACGCGTGATCTGTCAAAAAAGCCTATTGAAAATCTAACCTCACGATGAATAACTCCTTACTTTTTGTTGTGTGAAAATGTCCGATTTTATGAAAAATATTCGTCATTTGCGGGAAATGTTGATTTCCTTCTTTCATTCGAAGAAATCGGAGATACTGCTCTAACAGGAACAACGTGTCGTGATTGTTTCTGTCGCTTCAAAAACTGTGATTTCGATGTTGACGACCGTCCGCGTGAAGGAAGTCCAAAGCTCTTTAAAGACGCTGAATTGTAGACATTGCATGATGAGGATCCATACCAAACGCAAGAAGAGCTGGCTTCAGCATTAAGAGTTAACCTCCAAGTCATTTGCAAGCTATTGATTGCATTGGGATTGGTTCAAAAATAAGAAATAATAAGATTGGTTCCTTATTATTTAAATCCAAGGGACGTTGAGCATTATTTGCCTATGAATAACTGCCCTAGCGGCAAAAAAGTAAGAGTTTTCTTTATCGCATCGTGACGCCTGATGAAGAATGGATTCATTACAGTATTCAGAAAGAAGAAAATCATGCGTCTACGTTGTCGGCTTGGCCGAATATTCACGCTTCGAAGGTAAATATTTGATGGGACGTGGTCGATGTTTTTTTATTATAAACTGTTGAAACCCAACGAAACCAGAACGGGAACGATACCGACTTCAATTGATCCAAATGAGCAGAGCACTGCGCGAAAAAGGGCCACAATACGAGCAGAGGCACGAAAGAGTAATTCTACAGTATGACAACGCTTGGCCTCACGTTGCCAAATCCATTAAAATCTACATGGGAACGCTCATATTAGAAGTCCTAATCCACAAGCCATATTTCTCAGATATTGCGTCTTCCGATTATTAATTGTTCCGTCCGATGGCATATGGTCTAGCAGAGCAGCAGAATACCATCAAAAAATGGTATTTCAGTTGTGCCAGAAAGACGGGAAAAACTTTAAAAGATTCCTTTCTAATTAATTTTCATCAAAAAAGAAAAAAAAAAAAAACAGCGACAACGTAGTTGCGCACGTAATATATGTATAATACCATCAGAAAGTTATTCTCCACATCTTTGATTGTTAAAAACTTTTAAAAGCTACCCAACAAAATTAGTCACTCATTAATTAGTGCAGAAGTCTAAAGAGAACCCTGTTAGATTAGACTCAAAAAGTATCAAAAGTTGTTCGAGGACCTTTCAGTAGATTAACGTCCAAGTGAAATGTAAATACCCACTGGACCGATAAAACAAGCTTCTAATATGTGAAGAATAAAGTCAACACAACATCAGAAAATGTTTAACGCATCTGATGGATAATAACAAACAATATCTTTTCTGTTTTATGCTCTTTTTATTTCTCTTCGTT
Source organism: Volucella inanis (assembly GCA_907269105.1). Classification (NCBI taxonomy): domain Eukaryota; kingdom Metazoa; phylum Arthropoda; class Insecta; order Diptera; family Syrphidae; genus Volucella; species Volucella inanis. The sequence goes on along the minus strand of OU026155.1, from coordinate 86,602,159 downwards.
TTGAAGAACATCTCCAGACTTAAAGAAACTTATAACTTTTAATTACTACTTATGAAATATTGAAATTAATTTAAATCAAGAAAACATTAACCTTTCACTCAAACAGCTCTTTCCATCCAACTAAACTTAGCAAAGTTATCATTTTTAATCAAAATGATAGTGACAAAAACATATTCGTTTGATCAAAAATATTTGAAGGTCAATATTTGCAAAATGTACAATCCATTGTGTAAAATATTTAGTTTGGTCAACACAAATATTAAGAAAAAGTTTTGTCACAGTGAACCATAATGAAATAACTTCGTCCAGACTTATGCTGTCTGGTCAATTAGCCATATTGCATACAAATAGAAGTTGGCGATTTTTAATAAAAAAAAAGATACGTTTACATAAGTACGTGCATATGTATATGCGAATGTATTTGCAAGTGGGTATTAATTTATGTATATGTAAGGAAGTAAGTATATTTCCTGGAAGGTCCAGGAAAGGTAGTCTGATCTCAAATGGTCTCGATTTCCGCTGGTATGCCTTAGTAAAGCAAATATTAACAATAGATACATATCGCAAGTCTGACTCGATGTAGATGTGGTTTTTGTCTCCTACAAATCCGGTAAGTTTCATAAATCCTATTATCCGACTAGCTCGGGATTTTTCTAGAAAAAAAATACAATACACACAAGCAATATCATTCCATTCTGCATCCCACAAAGGCCTATTCACAAAAGCTGCTTTTAATCATTTGAGCAGCCACAAAGAAGAAAACTTTGAATCCGGAAACATGTCCATCTCAATACTGAGAGACATTTGAACCACACTGGCTATGATACAATCTCTAATGGCTTATCCTATAAAGGTATAGATCATTCAGTGAACCGGTGGGTAAGAACGATGCTTGAAAACTGATGAATGGCAGTCACTTTTGAAGAGGGATTCATGGCATTAAAAACCAAAATAGTGTTCGTTCGCTTTTAGCCTGCGAATACAAAAGACTCGGTCATATATAACATAGACCTATTAATCGTTTACGTAGAATATGGGACGTAGTGCACTGTTACACTTTGGTCTATTGTGCCCCCTACTCATAACCTTGAGAGGTTTATCCTCTCTTCAAGGTCTTTCTTGACCTCTCTTGAACTTATATTCAAGAGCCAATACTTAGATTTGCTTTGGCATGGATACCTGAGAGCAGATCACCCTGTACAGACTTTTCTATAAATTTGAGAATGAATATTGAGTCAATTTTTGAATTTTTGGGTTTGCAGTTTCCTAAAAGTTTTTTAGATTGTGTCATAGCCTAAATAGTTCTGAAAGATGTGAACACTTGCATGCAATTGATATCTTGTTGTCATCCAGAATTTATTGAATCTCTCAAGGCATTCTCACAAAAAGTTATACTTAATAGCATAGACTTCTTCTCTCGTTTTTCCGTAACTCCTCACCACAGTCCACTTCTTCCTCTATTATCTTTTCTCACAACAGTCATAAAGTATCTGTCTTAGCAAATATTTCTTTGATTTTACCGACCTATTTTATATGATGCTGTCTCCATTTTTTTAAAATGAAATATTTAATTCCATTTCTCTTTACGTCCCCTTTTTCGTCATAAAAGATCATCTATTTCCCCTCTCTGGTATAACAGAAGACTTCGCTATTTACGCTCTATAACTGCCTGTATCAGCGCTTTCTCGACACGCCGCAGACCAACCTTATCAACGACCCTGACATTTTATCAATTCGTCAACTACAAAAAAAATCAGACGGTTATTACTCCTCTTACTCTCGTTTGATAATATATTATAGACCGACCCACATACTATTCCCAACTATTTTGCAAAATTTTTTAATCAACCATTTGCAGACAACTTTTTTCTACCTGACTCTATATATTTTATTGTAGGTATATTCCCAATTTCTCCATTGGCCCCCTACTCTCAATGATGAATTTTTACCCGTGCATCGCTTCCAGCAATATTTCTCAAAAAATGTGCCTCCAATCTTTCACACCAACTTTCCTCTCTATTTCATCTGTCCTTCACGAGAGGAGAATTCCCTCAAGTTTTGAACACCTCATTCATACCCCGGTCCACAAAAAGGTATCAAAGAATGAAGTAACTAACTACGGTCCTATTGCAAAACTTTCTCACATAATTAAAATGTTCGAAAGTTTTTAATATGAAGTTTAAGCTCTCAGTGTCAGTCGCTTATATCACACAGTCAGCATGGATCTTTGAAAGGTAGATCAACTATATAGGTCCCCTTTTTTTATTTAAACTATATGTACAAACAATACTGAGAGGAACTTAGTGTTTAGTTTTCCAAAACTATTTCTGCACTCCCAGACTCTATTATCCTTCAAGAAGACCCCGATAGGTCTTCCACTTGGTGTCTAAAAAATTGTTTTGAGCTTAATGTATCCAAATGTCAATCTATGACTTTGTCACGTTAGTCCAATCAATCTCCTCATCGATCTTATTTTCTGAATGACCAACCTGTACCCCAGGTTCAATCCCTTTTCGACCTGGGAATATTATACGATAGAGAGTTAAACTTCCGTTCGCATATTGATGAGATAATCCTTAAAACGAACTCATCGCTGGGTTTTATTAAACAATGGTCTAAAGAATTTTGCAACCCTTATGTGACAAGGTCACTTTACATTACCCTTGTCCGGTCCTTTCTCGAATATGCCAGCCAAATGGGGTCCCCCTTTCAGCGAATTCATATATCCCGTGCCGAAAACATTTAACGTCGTTTTCTTCGAATTGTCCTTCGAGGTCAGTTCTGGGATGATCCCTTTTTTCCCTCCCTACCACGACCGCCTTAAAGTTCTTGACCTGAATACCCTCGAAAAAAGCAGAGACATAGCTGACATTCTCTTCATTCATCGACTGCTCTCAAGTTCTACGGATTGCGTTTTCCTTTACAATTCTATTTCCTTCAACACTTACCCTTGTAATTTACGCTGTCCTCGTTTTTGCTATATTCTAATGGTTCCAACGAACTAAACTTCCGCATGCTCCCTAAGGTCAACTAAAACTTCTCCCTTTTTGATTTAACTGATTTCCTACACCACTACTTCGTGGACGAAATTGTTGTTAGGTCTTGTTTTTAAGCATTAGCATTAGCTCCCACCAAAATTAAAAATTAAAAATTGCTTGAGATTGTTGCTATATTGCAATTTCTATAATTCTACTCAAGTTTGTTCCGAGCGCATGTCTCTGTTTCACATATTTCAGCCTGAAAGACGTTGTTGTGTGTTGTTCTTTGCTAAATATTTGGTGCAGCACAGAACCTAATCAGTTCCTGACCTGTTAGATTATAAAAAGGGTGGTTTTTTGGTGTTTGGTTGTTCAGTGTTCTATTTTTGACAGCTCACGCATGATTGGTGACATGTGCCAAATTCAAACATGCTCAATGAGCATTGCTATTTCATCATGCGACCTACCCACATGTATAAAATGAGTACAGGGGAAAATATTGCTGTTGTATCTGCCAGTGTTAATGAAGATCGTAATTTTTCCATTCGTCGCCATTCGCAGCAATTGGGATTATATTACTCGACTACGTAGAAGCTTTTCCGCAGGAATCTTGGTCAAAACCTTACAAAGTACAGGTCGTGCAAGAACTGAAGCAGAACGACCTGCTACAGTGTCGAATTTTCGGTGAGTGGGCTTTAGAAAAGCTAAAGTTTCTGGTTGAATGGGTATGCTAATAAACAAAACTGCCGTATTTGATCTGATGAGCAACTTCAGGAAATACAAAAGCTGTCAATGGTCAAAGATGACCATGAGAGTAAGGTCGTAAATGTCAATGGCGCTCGCTATCGTTCAATGATTTCCCACTTTTTTTGTCCAAAATGCACAAGCTGGACCTGATCTATATATGGTTCCAGCGCTACATGTCATACAGCACGCGAATCGATGCTCCAATTGCGAAATGAGTTCGGTGAACAATTTATCTCTCCTTTTTAACCGGCGAATTGGCCGCCTAAATTTATTGTTCTAAGACCATCAACAACTGGAAAAACGAGCCTCCTAGGCGTCAGATGACTTTATGATAAAACTACTTTTATTAGCCTCAGGCCAAGAAACTAATAATACAACAACAATTCCGTTACGAACCTTAAAATTTTCAACATACATATGCTTGTTTACTTTTAAGCATCTACTTCCTCTTTTATCTCGCGGATAACACGAGTAATGTTGGCTTTCAAAGCGTCAATCGTAGCTGGCTTATTCCTGAAGACCTGAGACTTTACATATACCCAGCAAAAATAGTCCAAAGATATGATATCGCACTATCTAGGTGACCAATTTACTGTAGCAAAACGTGAAATTAGGTGCTCACTAAAATGATTTTTTAACAAGTCCATTGTTTCACGCGCTGTATGATTCGTAGCGCCGTCTTGTTGAAACCAGAGCTCACCGGGACCATGTGCTTGAATTTCAGGAAGCACGTAGTCCACCACACCATACCGTTGTTTTTAATGGATGTTATGGTAGCTCTTGGTACTCTTCGGGTTGCTCATCAGCCCAAATACGGCAATTTTGTTTATTATCGTATGCATTGAGCGAGAAATGGGCTTCATCACTGAACAAAATTTTACGATAAAACACCGGATTTTATTTGAGTTTTTCCAGAGCCCATTCACTGAAAATATGACTCAAATTCAAGTCGCCTGCCTTTAATTCTTGCACAAGTTGAATTTTGTACGCTTTTAAGCCGAGATCCTCACGTAGAATACGCCAAGCCAGGCTGTTGAGAACGACTTCGAATCGATTCGTCACGGACTTCGCGCACACTATCAGCTACGGCTGTTATAGTCTCTTCACTACGTGTTAGATGTGGTCTATCCGGTCGAGTATCATCCACTAATGTAAACTGGGACTCAAATTTGGGAATGGTATTGGCAATAGTGGTTTCAGTAGGTCGATTATGCGCACCGTAAGTTCCTCGAATCGCACGAGAAAAATTTCTCACAGAACGCTGATTTTCGTAAATCAGCTGAACAATTTAGAGACTCTGTTGTGGGGTTGGTCTTGCCATGATTACTTTCCAAACGATACTGAACAAAAATGACAAAGCAGTTTGATAGGAGTCACGCGTGATTTGTCAAGAAAAGCCTATTGAAAATCAAACCTCACGATGAATTACCCTATATTATGTCCGGCTCCTAAATCAATAAGCCTGTGTCCGTTTCTTAAGGTGATGGCGTGGAGGCTTCACTTCTCCACTGAATTACCACAGATGCTCTTCTTGCCTAGCTTGGCATTAGAATGGCGAAGGATGATTTTCACATGGGCATTGCTCGTATGTTTTGTTAGGGAGCTCGCAGAAGCAGTCTTCTCATCTGTTGGGGAATGAGCGTTTCTGAGACTTATGTTATCGTCAGGCGTCCCCTTAGTCCTTAAGTCTTTCTCCTACGGCGAATCCGCATCGGAATACACGCAGCGACTGCTGTCCTTGTCGCGTTGGTTGTCTATGACATTCTCCATAGTAGATATCAGATTTTTTCATCCTCATGTTGTCAGGTCGGTCCCATTGCACGTCTTGGAATGTAATTATGTTTGCTTTGTACGTCGCGGATCTTCACTGGTTCTTCGGCTGCGCGAGTTATGTATAAGAAATAGAAAATTCAATGCAAAAAAAGCATTGAATTTCCTAAATGTTTCCAAGCTTTTCTTGCTGACCACTCGATTTACATTTTATGTATGCTTACCTGTGAGAATGCAGAAAAAGCAAAGTAAGCAAAATTGAAGTTATACTCATAAATAAGAACAAAGACAATATTGTGGTGTTGATTGTTTCATCCACAATGTGTACTTGTGATAAATCGAATTAAATAATTTTTTTTGTTTTGTTTTTTCTATTACGTTTGTCACAACGCGAAATAAGATTCGCACGGTCTGTTAAGGGAAAACTACACGTCCTTTGGCATTAAGGCCCTTTTTGGTTCGTTTTGCTCTGTTCTTTGTATGTAATTTTATTTGAAAAAAAAGTCGCTAACAATTAAGGGTCATTATTTCCGATTCTGGTTTTACTTCTGAAGGCATCTACCCAAATCGATCGCCCGTCACTAATTCATCCATTCGGCTGATGTTACTTCTTTATGAGCAACAGGAAAGGGAGCAATTTAATCTATGTATGTAATTCCCTGTTATCCTCAATACAAATTTTCTATATAAGAATAATAATATAAATGCTAAGAAAATAGTTTTTAATTTAAAAACAAAAAAAAAAAAATTAGTAAATGGACAACTTTGTTTTTAAAGGGTGATTCATCATGAGCTTTGACTTTCAATAGGCTTTTTAAACAGATTACGTATGACTCCTATTAAATTGCTTTATTATTTTTGTTCACTATCGTTTGGCAAGTAATCATGGTAAGACTCACAACACAACAGCGTCTCTAAATTGTTCACCTGTATTACAAAAATCAGCGTTCTGTGAGAAATGTTTTTCGTGCGATTCGAGGAAATTACGGTGCGCATAATCGACCTACTGAAACCACTACTGCCAATACCATTCGCAAATTTGAGTCCCAGTTTACATTAGTGAATTATACTCAACCGGTTAGACCACATCCAGCACGTAGTGAAGAGACTATAGCAGCTGTAGCCGAGAGTGTACGTGAAGACCGTGACGAATCGATTCGTCGTCGTTCTCAGCAGCTTGGCGTATTTTACGTGAGGATCTCGGCATAAAAGCGTACAAAACTCAACTTGTCCAAAAATTTTCAGCGAATGGGATCTGAAAAAACTCAATGAAAATCCGGTGTTTTATCGTGAAATTTTGTTCAGTGATTAAGCACATTTCTGTCTCAATGCATACGATAATAAACAAAATTGCAGTATTTGGACTGATGAGAAACCCGAAGAGTTTCAAGAGCTACCATAACATCCATTAAAAACAACGGTATGGTGTGGTTTCATTTTGGTGAGCACTTAATTTCACGTTTTGCTACGTAAATTGATCGTGCGATATCACACCTTTGGACTATTTTCTCTAGAGATATGTAAAGTCTCAGGTCTTCGGGAATAAGCCAGCTACAACGACGCTTTTGGAAGCCAACATTACTCTTGTTATCCGCGAGATATCAGTCGCTATGCTGGAACGAGTCCTCTAAAATTGGACCTTCGGACCACCTCAGACCTAGTCGTGGTCAACGTTTACATGATATTTTCAAAAAGTAAGTGCCATGAATTGCTCTTTTAATCGATAATAAAAATTTTAAGTTCACTTTCAAATTTATGTGTTTATTTTACATCATAAATCAAACCTCACCATGAATCACCCTTTATGTCGGTCGAATGACGGATATTTTTTGTCTTTCAGGGACCTTTAATTGTTCCAGACTCAAGTTTATATGTTGTGCTAAAAACGGAGCCATAACCTCAGCATTATTTTTTAGTCCTTTTTTTGTGTATCGTCTTCACCCGCTGATTTATTATCTTTAAGTAAATTAAAAACTTTTTGTACTTTAGTATTAAGTATCATACATTAATCGTTGAACAGTGCTAGATGGACCCGAGTGAGATTTATCCTCTCACATATGGATAGTATCTATTATATCTAAAGAACATTTTCGTGCAAAATGATTTGCCAGATTGGGAAGCTCGTTTGTAGAAAAAATTTTATCCAACAGATCATTCAGATTCGTGAATTTTTTGCTAAGTCATGAATTGATAATCTTCCATGCCTCTTTTGGATTTTTTTTTTTTTGCATTTAAAAATAGTTGCTTGAAAAAATGTATTTATCTGGATTCCTTCTACTGTTTTTATATCCTCTATGCAAACGATCTCCTTCTAGACATTGCATTTCTTAGATCTGTGGTTATCTGTGGTTTGTTTTTTAATTTTTTAATTTCTTCAGATCAATGAACTAAAGCTATTTTAGAAATGCCGATCCCAAAATACATGACAGACGTTGAAAGATTTAGGTATGCTAACTTACCCCACTACATTTATACCATATTTGTTCGAAAATTATCAGATATTGGGGAATTTACTAAAAAAAAAAATTTTTATGGAAGTGGAATGAAAATTATGTAAAATGTTTTAATCAATTGAAAGAGCTAAAAGGTGTTTCAACAACAAGTGAAAAGTTTCTTTTTTTCGAATAAAACGGATAAATGTTGAGATATCTCTGAAACCTTTATTGCTTTCTAAAGTATACACATGCTTTCACATAATTTGGGCTCTATCTCGACGATGGCGGCTTCAATGTTCGCTTTCAGGGTTTTCTGCCGATGGTTGGCGTAGACCATATTTTAAATATAAGCTCAAAGGAAGAAGTATAGCGGTGTTAAGTCGAACAATTTTGATCGCAAATGGGTGTTTCTGAAACGCAAAATTACGCGGGCAGAGAATTTCGTTCGCAATAACTCTAATGACACTGTATTACACGTAGCTAAATCCTGTTGAAAGAATAGGTCCGTATCCATATCCCTGAGCTCCGACCACGAAAAATTGTTTTTCATGCCTCGGTAGCTTACTCCATTCACCGTTATGGATTTTCCGGCCTCATTTTCGAAATTCGACACTTCGGTTCATAAACCGAATCGAACAGTTAGCCGTTCTGGGTGCATTGGCATCTCCAGGGTCACTCGTGGATTTTCGGTGCCTCATCCGTGAACATAATTTTCGTGCAAAAATCAATGTCAGCTTGCATGTTTTCAAAGACCTATTCCGAGACCGTATGGGGATGAAGAGACTGATCATTAGCCTTTGATAAGTTTTTTTTTTTTTTTAAAGATCACTTGCAAAGGTTCCATTAAGTGGATGCTCTGCATTCAAATATATGATTTGCAAGTCACTTCCAAACCAGGTAAATTAATGCAGATTGCAGACATATTATCAAGTGCCCCACTTCCAGAGACAGAAATTTTAAACAACGGAAAAGAGATTTATATCCATGTTGACATTTCAGCTTCTCTGTCAATATCTGAAGAGAGAATAAGAGAAATTCAAGATATTGTAGTTTTATTAAGGTGCCGCGATATGATGCCAATACACAAAAATATTTCTCTTTCTGAATTCACTAATCCAAATTAAAATAAGACCAAATCATCAGAAAGTTTTTTTAACAAAAAAAAAAATAATTAAATCAAGGTTAGGTTTCTTTTACCATATTTCATTACCAAACATGCCATACGAGGTGTGTTTTTCAAAAAAGTAAAGTGACTTTATATGTTTATCAAAAAATATTTATTTATTCATCAATATTAATGTTGTCCTCAAAGAACTTCTCATAAGCACTTCCAGCGATTCCGCTTTTATTTCCTCAATCGTTAAAAATCTCCGTCTCTTCAGTTTTGGGAACAGGAAAAAAAAGAGACATGGCGCCAAATCCGGTGAATATGGTGGCTGAGGCATGATTATCGTGTTATTTTTGGCCAAAAATTCTCTCACAAGCAACAATGAATGAGCAGGTGCATTAAAGTGATGTTTTTCTACAATTCCGAACGTTTTTTTTTTCGTAATGCTTCTCGTAAACGGCGCTTAACTACGAGGTAATACTACTTATTGACCGTACGTCCATAACGTAATTCTTTGTAAAGTCATGGAAACGCTGGTAAACCGTCAACTCATGAAACTTGATATTTCTAAGGCATTTGACAGAGTTTGGCATCAGGCTTTTTTGTCGAAAATCCATGCTTTTGGGTTCGATGTCTCTATTCTTCAATGGATTAGAAATTATCTTTCGGAACTTTAATTCGAGTTGCAAAAATAAATGCTGGTGTGCCCCAGGGCTCCGTTCTGTCTCTGACATGCTTTTTAATTTTTATAAATGATCTCTTGCCTGTCACTTCTAATATATTCCTTTGCTGACGACAATACTCTCTGCTTTTCATATTCGTTGCCAGACTCACGTCCCTGCTCTTCGGCTGTAGAACGGGAACGGCAGCGTATGTTAAGGTCATTAAATTCCAATTGGGGAATCACCAACAGAGTGGAATTTATTACTTCCAAAACACAATGCTGTCTGCTATCATTAAAACGAAATTTGTATATGTGTAAGTTGTCACTTACGTTGGAATAACCACATATTCGATGTCGTCAAAAATGATACGAAATGTCTAGGTTTCCTCAAGCGATTTAAGAAATATTTCACCCCCTGTGATCTAGCCTCAACATATAAGGCATTCATACACCCAAAATTGACGCACAATGCCCACATATAGTCAGGTGCTTCCTAAACATCTTAGCACCTGCTAGATAGGATTCAAAACCGTGCGGTAAAACAACTGAATAATATGAGTCAGTCATATTGAACAGCGACGTAATGTCTCCTGCCTTACTTTGTTTTATAGCTATTTCCACCACCAGTGCTTCATTCCACTAGCATTTCGCCCTTTCAAACCTTCAGCCGTAACACCCGTCTCGCTATGAATGCTCATCAATATACCAACAAGGCCACTTTCGGAACTCTAAAATATTGCGATTCGTTACTAAGCGGTACAACTCGCTTATGGAATGCCCTGCCGAGCTCTCCATTTCCTAGTCGTTATAACGACTCTTTTCTTCCTCTGAGCCTCTTCTGATATTGGCTATGAGCTTGCTAGGCAAGTCTCAGAGGAAGTTTATCAGGACATAAACGTGAGTTAGGACTGCCTGCATCTTCGGTAAGTACCTTCATCGACATTGGTGAACCTATCTACAAATTTGATAGCATTGCTCTGGACGATGTCGGCATATCAAACAAATGCATATCAATAGCTCTTAATTATGCATCGTAACTATGCTAAATGTGCTGGGCATACATTTTTGGTCTATGGCTGATGAGGGGCATTTTCTCTGCAACACCAACATACCATACTAGAGTATTTTTCAAGCAAATAGGCAGACTAAAAATCTTTACTTCAAAAATATTCTGAATTACAGGAGTGATGAAATCAGAAGACTCTTTGATCTTTGATATCGCTTGCATAAAATGAACCTATTTTCATAAACTGAGGGCTAACTCAGTGACTACCAAGGTAGCGGCTACTGACTTTCCTAGTTTTGTAAGGAAAATAAAGGAGGTTCAAGTGCATAAAAATGCACGAGATATCATACCAATTCCTCCGAAGGAACCGTACAGATAGAATTGTCAGGCAAGAGATATGCAATTTACATTAAAAGCCACATTAGATTTCGACTTCTATTTCGTTCCTCTCCCACGCATCCATATGACTTTGTGTTTGTTGAGGCTTTAAGCGGCGATCAAACTACAATTATTGGGTCAATTATCCAAATGTTCCCAGTTATCAAGGACTCATATAAGGATATAATTGAGCAATTTAATTACATTTCCCCAAACTTAATAGTGTGTGGGGACTTTAATATAAATTTACTCAGCCCATGTAGTAATCGTCTGAAAGACGCCGTGAAAGCTCTCAGTATGTTTTTTGTAAGCTCGATGTAAGCATCGAAATGCTTTCCACTTTGCTCCCAATAAAACATCGTCTCTGTTAGATGTAATTATTGTTAGTGATAAAAGTCTGTTGAAACATTATCAACAACTGTCTGCCCCAGCGTTTTCGTACCACAATCTAGTTTTCTGTATTCTGGATTTGAATTTCGACTCCTTTCCAAATCAATCCTTTCAATATTTTGATTTTCTCAGCATAAATGTGTCAAACTTATTTATTTAATGAATACAGCAATTTAAATTGGCACACAATATATAGGGTTTTCAAATAACGACTTGACAATTTTTTTTTAAATAAAAGGCAAACCATTTGAGATATTTAAAAAAATTTATTATTGGCTTGAAGTACAATTAAATCATTTATGAATGGAACTCGACTTCGTTCATATGGCCACCGCGGGCACGTTTCGTTGGACCCAATTTTCAACGACTCGGCCACACATTTCGGCCGAAACGTCGTCGGCGTGTTGGCATAAATCAATGACTTAACGTAGCCCCACAAAAAATAGTCAAGCGGCGTTAAATCGCACGAATGAGGCGGCCAATCGACTGGCCCATGTCTTGAGATAACACGCTCACCATACTTACTCTTCAATAAATCGATTGTAGCGTGTGTTGTGTGGCTTGTGGCATCATCCTGTTGAAACCACATGTCGTCCAAGTCTATATCTTCCAATTCGGGCCAAAAATAATCAGTGATCATGGTGCGAAAACGCTGACCATTCACAGTAACGTGACGATCGTTATCGTTGCGGAAAAATATGGCCCAATAACGCCGCCGGCATGCAAACCGCACCAAACATGAGCCATAAATGAGCTTCGTCACTGAAGATGATTTTGCGATGAAATTCATCATCTTGGCGTATCTTCTCCAGAACCCAATCGGAGAACGTACGTCGCTTCAAATGGTCCATCGGCTTCAATTCTTGAGTCAGTTTGATCTTGTATTGGTGTAAACCAAGATCCTTACGCAAAATACGCCATAATGTGGTCTGAGCGATGCCCAATTCTTGAAAACGCCGTGAAATTGACTGATTTGGATCGTTTGCTACGTACGTCTGAACGGCATCGATATTTTCGACCCTTCGACCAACCCGTTATCTCACTGATACGGCAACATCACACAACTAAGTTTACTGAATAAATTGACAGTGACAGTTTGATGATTAGTGAAAGAGTGCGTTCACAAATTAAATTCAAAGTTGTCAAGTCCCTATTGGAAAACCCTATACATGGTTCCTGACACGAATGAACAAGTAAGCATTCTAAACGCCAATATTCAACATCTTTATGAAAAAATTTTTCCATTAAGAGCTCGTCGTGTTAGGCCCAAAGAACAACCCTGGATGTCCAATTCCATCCGCAGTATGGTATCATGGCTCTAAGAGACTCTTACTTTCGACGGTGGAAAATGTATAGGTGCATTGATATGTTGAACAATTTCAAACTGCTTAGGAACCAGGTGACCCAGAAGAAAAGACGTGCTAAATTCAACAATTTAGCAAAGTTTAGCTTCAAAGTTTTTGCGGAATAAAATACGTCAGATTGGTTTGAGTAAATGTTTAACCTTGAATTCATTAGAAGGATCTTTTACTTTATCTGTGGTAGATGTTATAGCCGCTGGCAAAGCTATTTTTGCTATAAAGTCAAAATGTATTGGCTTAGATGATATCTACCCTGACTTTATAAAAATAATTCAACCTTTTATTCTCTCCCACATAACACATATCTTTAATTATATTATTATCCAAATCAATGGATAACTCCCTAAATCATCCCTATACAAAAAAATAAGACGAATGAATACCGGCCTATTGCAGTCCTGCCATTTTTATCCAAAGCCTTTGAGTCTATAATAAAAAATCAAATCAAAAGATATATTACAATAAACAAACTTATATACCCGTTTTAGTCGTGCTTTAGATCCGGACATAGTTGTATTACTGCATTGTTAAAGGTATCTAATGATGTTCGACAAGCTATCGATGAGGACAAATTATCAATTTTTAATTTCTCCAAAGCTTTTGACTCAGTCAATTTTATGTAGTAAACTTGTTACTTTTTTTCAATTTTTCAAACTCGAGAAATAAATTTATTCTGTCCTATCTCACCAATCATAAGCAATTCGTTTTTTTCATAGTCAGTTGTCGTGTTTCGATCCTGTGAACATTGTAGTCCCACAGGGATCAACTCTTGGTCCACTTCTTTTTTTCTATGTTCATTAACGATTTGCCGTCTGTACTGTCCCATTGTAATTTTCAGATATATGCTGATGACTTTCAGCTGTATTATAGCTTTCCTTTAGGACTTGTCGAGGATGCCATTTTGAAAACTAATGATCACCTGTCTGCAATCGCCAATGGGGCTTCACAAAATAAACTGATTTTGAACCTCACCAAAACCAAGGCAATCCCCATATTTAAGCAAGTACCCCGTCTCGATGATATCCCCCCTATTTTCCTGAATGGAACTCAAGTAGAATAAGTATCCAACGTGAAAAACCTAGGTATGTTCTTCAGTAGCAATTTATCTTGGGTTGATCATATTAATAGCACTGTTTCCAAAATATATGCTTCTTTACGCGGCCTTTCAGTTAGTCGCTTTTTTTTCCAACTGCAATTAAAATGAAGTTAGCTAGGACTCTCCTTGTGTCCATTTTAACTTATGGATGAGAATTGTTCTCGGAAATTGATTCGATCTCATCACGAAAGCTCAATGTGGCTTTTAATTCGATTGCTCGGTTCGTATTTAACCTTCGCAAGTTCGACCACGTATCTTCCCATTCTCGTCAAATTTTGAGATGCTCTATTGACAGCTTTTTTAAATACAAATGCTGCATTTATCTTGCCAATTTGATCTATAAAAAACAAGCATCATATTTATTTGATAAACTTGCATTAACTCCATTCGCTCAATGAGGCCGCTTAAGCATACCTGTTTAACTTCGCGAAGACAATTTTTTATTCGTGCTCTCAGTTTATGAAACAATTTACCCATTGCTATCAAGACGAATATCGAACTCAAAAAACTGCCCTCAGCAATCTTTTATTATTTTTCTAATAATTATTGAAATTTCTCCAAAAGATAAATTTAATTACATTTATGTACTAAAACTCTTTTTTCTATTTCATTTCAATTTAATCGCGAGTGGAACTAAAAGGTTACCGCGACTACCATGCTCATCCTCCATCGAGAAACTCAAGAGGCGTCATCCCTATTCATAAGAGACTGCATTGAACATACTTTGGAAGCAATAATTGAACTTGACAAATTTCAAATGACCGTAGTGCGCGCTAAAAATAAAAATTACTCTTTTAATTTATCCTCAATCTATTGCCAATCGCGCTGCAAAATAGAAAAACAAGAATTTATTGACCTATTCAACTCTCTTGGAGCAATCTTCTTTATTGGTGACGACTTTAACGCAAAGCACACCTTTTGGGGCTCAAGGTGTATCTCTCAAAAAGGCAAAACTCTTTACAGGGCTGGTATGGAATGTGGTTGCTATTTTTACTCAACAGGCAAGCCGACATATTGGCCCTCGGATGTCGCCAAAACACCCGATCTAATAGACTTCTTTATCAGAAAAGGAGTAAACGCTAGTTACGTCAAAGTTGAAGAGGGCTTCGAACTTTCCTCCGATCATTCTCCAGTTATCCTCTCACTGTGCGAATCCTTGGTTAAGAAACAAAGACCACCCAGATTAACTAACAGCAAAACTTACTGGGAAGATTAGAAGAATAGACGTTGTAGACAATCAACTTGAAAAAGAAGTTCAACGTTTTGTTGAAGTCATACAGCAAGCGGCCTGGAAGAACACTCCCCGCGAATCGAACAAAGTTCCCAAAGTCGTCATAAGATATCCACCGGAAATCAGAGAAATGATAAGGAAGAAACGAAGAGCGCGGAAAAAGTGGCATGAAAGCCGGACACCACAAGATAAAACGTCCTTCAATAGGCTCTGCAACTTGTTGAAAAAATCGATCAAGGACTTCAATAATCAAGGTATTAATAACTACCTTGAAAGACTCACAGCGACAAAGGATACCAACTACTCCATATGGAGAGCCGTTAAAAGTGCTCGAAATCCAGAAATACACGTGGCACCAATAAGAAGAAACCAGGATGACTGGGCGAAAGAAGATAAGGAAAAAGCTAATGTTTTCGCCGACCATCTTGCAGAAACGTTTAAACCATTCGATGGGGGGGTGCTTCCCGAGAATGTCAATACGCTAGACGTGACGACAAACTTTCCAGTAGAAAAAGCTACACTTAGGGAACTTAGACAAGTTATAGACACGCTTAAGCCCAATAAAGCTCCGGGATATGACTTAATAACGGAAGAGATACTTAAAGAGTTGCCGAAAAAAGGTTTGCTAAAGCTGCTCTATCTTATAAATGCCAGCATTAGATTAGAGCATGTACCGCACCAGTGGAAAGTAGCCGAAGTTATTATGGTTACGAAACCCGGTAAACCGCTGACTGAAGTCAAGTCATATAGACCAATATCGCTTCGAGCGAATCCTTCTAATCGTCTTAAACCAATTACCGACACAAATTCCCTCTTGCCTGACAATCAATTTGGCTTTAGAAGGCAACACTCTACAGTTGACCAAGTGCATCGAATAACCGATGTAATTGAAAGAGCAATCGAGTGTAAGTTAGTCTGTTCAGGCGCATTCCTTGACGTTTCGCAAGCCTTTGATAAGGTATAGCATGAAGGCCTTAAATAAGACACGGAAACGAATATTCCACTTTTAAGACAATAAAGGCGGGGGTGCCGCAAGGAAGTGTACTTGGCCCTCTGCTATATTTGCTTTTTACCCGTGATATACCGCAAACGGACGACACTGTCCTAGCCACATTTGTTGATGACACTGCCATTTTGGCAACGGGTAAAACAGTGGAAGAAGCAACTGCCAAGTTACAACGTGCCCTTACACGGATTAACAATTGGACAAAGACTTGGCGAATCGCGCTTAATGAAAACAAGTCTGTCCACGTGAACTGCACTCTCAAGAAAATTGAGAATCCACCACAAGGCCAAATATCTCGGTATGAAACTCGACGCTAAATTAAAATGGAGAGCACACGTCAAGAAAAAACGTGAAGAGCTTGAAATCAAATATAGAGATATTTACTGGCTTATTGGAAAGGATTCCAAGCTAAGCTTAGAGAACAAACTGCTGTTATACAAGCAAGTGCTAAAACCGATCTGGACATATAGTGTACAACTTTGGGGTTGTACTAAAAATAGTAACATTAATGTATTACAGACATTCCAAAACAAAGTTCTTCGAGGTATTGTTAATGCGCCGTGGTACATTAGAAACGATGTTATCCACAGAGACTTGGGAGTCGAAAACGTTCAGAACGTAATTAAAATGTTTGCGCGAACATATAAAAATCGATTACAAGGTCATACGAATATTTCTGTTAAACAGAGACAAATTTATTGCGCCGTCTGAAAAGGACTAAGCCTTTCGATCTAGCGCGGTGATTAGCAGCGCGTAATTTTTCTAAAGTACACAGGAATTTTCAATGGAAAATTGCCTGCAGGATATCTTATAAAAACAAAATAAAATGCGATAGAAGAACTGCTTGTTGAGTGTGAACTCAGTCGTGGTTTGCATAAGGGAAGTATTTTTTAGTGAGTATCTCACACTACTATAGTGCCTATAGTGTCTATGAAGATTTCTCACCTTCCCATGAAAAAAAAAAATTAATTTAATTGTATTCAATTCTTTTGTATTAGAACTTTCTTATTGTTTGTCTTTAAAATTGTTTATTCATTAAATTTGAGCACTCTGTCCTTAAATTTTACCTTTACATAATCTATAAGAATCTTTTATATTCTCAAATATACAGTGGTAATTAAATAAATAAATGAAATGAAATATGATCAGAACGAAAAAATTAGCTCTCACCATTTGGAAATAATCTGCAAACCTTCAAACGTTCGAGAACTATTGCTGGGATATTGGGACCTACAACACTTTGTCACGACAAACAGTACTCGATTTGATAAAGTATTTTCGAAACATTACATTGCTGTTACCAATAACGGGCTGACTTCAGTTTGCTTTTATGTTCTGGGTTACCTCTTCTTAAACTTCATTCCACTTAGAACTGTTGTCAAATTAATGCCAAACTGGTCAAGAATTAAAAAAAAAATGCAAAAACTAACTTCACTAAATCATGTAATTTCTGTAATTATGTCCTTAAGAAGAAAATCGGTTAGGCACTCGGCGAATCCCTTTCATCAACAGAGTTTGGAATTTTGCTATTATTCGAAATCCAATTAGCAATATCAAATGTCCCAGCAGGGGTTGAAATTCCGATTTAAATTGCACAACAACAATAGGGAGTCAAAAATAATAACCATCAATAATATCACCGAAGGTATGTATGTCCTTTACAACGGGAAATATGTTTCCAATTTCATCGTTCTTCTTACTTTTCAATGGCAAATAATTTTCTAATTAAAATCCAAAAACCGAAAAACAGTTCCATTTTCGTAATTTCCCGCACTGTATTTTAGAAATACTCGAATAGAAATAATAGCAAACAATGCAACAAACTAATAGATATGTTTACACTTTAATATTCTACCCTGGAGCCACTTTGATGTATTAAATTTTAATTGAAAAGCAGAAAACGATAATAATGGTAATAACAAAATTGTTTTTACTCCTACTGCCATCTCCCCCATCAAGGCGTCTTATTAATTTGATCACCATCTTGAAGCTCTTCATAAGTTCCTATGTAAGGTAGATATATTCAACACCAACTCCACGTGAAGGTAATTAAAAACGTTAATAGCCAGTCCATTCCAATCGCAGTCAAGTGAACTAGGGTAACTCTTTCGATTCGTTAATTCTTTTAGATTTATCATGAGTTCAGGAACACTAGATTGCAGTATTGTATCCTGAAAATGTATTCTCACATACAGTGCTTATCATTCTACCATTCTATGACCTTCCTTTTAACACCTGCGTATCATTTATCTTAACCACCATCTCTAACTACCTCATTTCAAATGACCTTGTTACTTCCACCGGCTCAATATTAATCGTTTTGTATTTTCTTTCTCTCTTTTCTTCTTGTTTCAGGATGAACAAAATAAAGAATCGGATAGCCTATCATCCTTACCGCAAGCATCATTCAATTATATTAACTCCATAGTAGGCAGTGGTGTCATTGGAATCCCATATGCCTTCCATAGAGCTGGATTTGGACTAGGGCTGTTACTACTTATACTTGTGGCCTGCATTACTGACTACTCCTTGATACTTATGGTGAGTGAACCATGCAAAATTTAGGGTCACAAAGTTGAAATGTGCTATACGAATACTAATGATGAAGATGATGGTAATGACGAAATATCTCATCATCCAGATTCCATATCGTTCGTGCCTCATGTCTGTCCTTCTAGAGCAAAATACAAAGGATAGCTTATGTAAACGCCCGCTCCTCTATTTATGTGCAATTTCATTGGAGTACGTCTGCGGATGTGCGGGAATGCGAACACATGTCGTCATCTTATGCTTAATTCATGTTTTATATTGACAATCGAATTGGATCCCAGGAGCCATAGTCATGAACAACGAGATCTCTCACAAAAACAATTTATCACTTAACACGTTCAAATTACTTCCTGGGATGTGTGGAACTTTTATGCAGTTACCATACATAGAATACCAACGAACGCGATGATTTTAAGCTGAAATTTAATTTTAAAGTTTTAATCTTTTCACAGGTGCGATGCGGTCACATTTGTGGACGATTTAGCTATCCAGGGATAATGGAGGCAGCCTATGGCAAATACGGATACTATCTGTTGTCGTTGCTGCAGTTTATGTATCCGTTTTTGGGTAAGTTTTCTTTTTTCAAATGACATTGATGGAAAGTCATTTTGGGTGGAATACTGGATTGGAATGAGTTATCTCGGTTGGTTATTCATCTTTGTGTCACCTTGATTCGATTTTTGTGTTCACATATTTTTGATAAAGTTTTTCAAGTGATGAATCGTGGTTTTCACACGTGGGATACTAATGTGTCTTTATAGTGATGAGAGAAAAATGTATATCTACAAATTCTCTGCCATCTTTTTGTTCGAAATAAATGATGAAGTTGGTTCTTATATGTAGAAGGATACCATGTACGAACATTTTTTATTTTTTCTTTTTTTGTAAAATTCATTACTGTTAATACTGTTTTATAGTGGTAACTACTTATGTATTGGGTAATTATTTAAGAAGAACATGTAGAATAGTATTATTCAAAGTATTGCCCATCTGAAGCTATTTTTCCCATCTTTCTGGCAGTTTGTGGATCCCATCCCAAAAGAACTGCGCCGGCTTGGCAGCCAAGAATGAATCAAGCTAATTTTTGATATTCTGTTCTGATGTGGACCGGATTTCAGTGAGGGCGTTCTGCATCGACGGGAACAAATGGTAGTCAGAAGAGGCAAGGTCTGGGCTATAAAGAGGGTGGGGTAAGACTTCCCATCCGCTGTTTTCCAAATAGTTCTTAACCGGAATAGCAACGTGGGGCCGAGCGTTGTCATGATGGAAAATTATTGCCTCGTGTCTGGTCGCATATTCCGCGCGTTTTTCGGCTACTGCTCTATTCAAACGGATTAAATGTGTTCGGTAGCGTTGTCCATTGATGGTTTCACCCGGTTTTAGCAGCTCATAATACAGCACACCCATCTGATCCCACCAAATACAGAGCACTACCTTCGCACCATGGATATTCGGCTTTGCAGTTGATTTGGCTGGTTGGCCGGGTTTCACATATGATTTTTTGCGCTTGGGGTTGTCGTAATGGATCCATTTTTCATCACCAGTAACAATCCGATGCAAAAATGACTTCCTTTTGTAGCGTTCCAGCAGCATTTCGGACATGCAAAACCGCCTTTCGACGTCTCTCGGCTTGAGTTCATGTGGAACCCAATTTTCTTGCTTTTGAATATATCCAGCTGCTTTTAAACGTTTTGATATGGCTTCATCTTCAAACTTTTTTGGGTGCCCAGGACGTTCATCGTCTTCCAAGCCAAAATCAATACTTTTAAATCGTGCAAACTACTTTTGGGACGTTCGCTCAGCTAGCGCATGTTCACCATAAGCTTCAACCAAAATACGACGACTTTCGGCAGCAGTTTTCTTCATATTAAAGTAATGATGAGGAGCTCCCCGCAAAAACACTTTTTCAGGCACAAAGTTCGACATATTTGAGTGAAAAAAAAAATTATTGTTGTTTACGCTTCAAATGAATGACGTATACTGAAATGATGTACAATGACATCAACGCATGTTTCAATGGAATAATACAAGTCACGCCATTTCTTAGCAAACCGCACTTCGACCCAATAGATATAAAGTGTCTTAATCTTGTGTTATTCCATTTTCCATTTTCCAATTTTCCATCCATTACGTAGGCTCACAATACACTCTGTTTGATTTTAGTTTTTATTTTCTTTTCTAGAAATTGATATGAACGTGTAAGGCGATAGATTATTTTCAATCTAAAACAAACATTTAGCAGTGCCTTCCCACTTATTTTACGGAAGCAGAAACCAAAATAAAGACTCAGATAGCGAAGGTGATAACTTAGATTTTGAAGGTTTAAGTTCTGATTAATACATACAGTTTCATTTTTTATTTCGAATTATGGAATAAGGAATATGATGGATGGAATATGACATCAATTAAAAAAACACACTATCTTGGTGGCCATTTCATATCACCAAAACGCGAAATGACTCAGAAGAAATAAAACCAAATCGGATCATGTTGTGTAGGATGTGGCACCGACTTGCTGAAACTACATGTCTTCCACATATACCACCTTGATAAAAAAGAAAACAACCACCGTGTGGCGCTCCCATTGTTCCGATTTGAGTTCTGTTAAGTTGGTACATCTGTTGTTGACATTCCCTCTAAATGACATATATTAGCTTGACATTTGCAAAAGTAACGTAGCCAAGATTACATCTATGTGTTTTGGCGATTTTTTACATTTTTAGAAATGGATTTAAATTTGCAACAACGAACTTGTATTAAATTTTCCGTAAAAAAACGGATTTAATGGTGCGCGGACGTTGGAAATGTTGGAAAAGTGTTTTGTCGATTCTCTAAAGAAAACGGTCGTTTACCAGTGGCACGAGCGGTTCAAAAGTGGTTGCGAGTCAATCGACGATGATGAACGCAGTGGCAGACCATCGACATCGAAAACCGACGAAAACATTGATGAAGTAAAAGAAATGTTGGTCAATAATCCCAAATTAATCATCAGATCCGTCCAAGACATTTTAGTTAATGATTTGGGTTTCCGTCGTTTAGCAGCAAAGTTGGTGCGAAAAGGTCTCAATTTCATGCAAAAAAGAGACCGTGTTTACGTCGCAAAAGAGATGATTTGTGAGGCTGAATCCGATCCCACATTTATCAAAATAATCATTAGGTACTGGAAAAGAGACGTGGGCTTATGAGTACGACACGCAATCCAGACATCAGGCAAGTGAATGGTGTTCACCAAGTGAGCCGAGACCAAAAAACCACGTCGTTTTCAGTCAAAAAAGAAGGCAATGCTCACGGTTTTCATGGATTACAACAGTGTAGTGCATCATGAATTTTTGCCAGAATGACAGACATGATGAGACGTTTGCGTGAAGCAATTCGCCAAAAGAGACCAGAATTGTGGGCAGAAAACTCACACCATGATAACGCACCGTCGCACAGAGCCATCATTATTCGTAATTTTTTGAAGAAAAATGCAACAAATATCATCCAACAGCCACCGAATTCACCTGATTTGGCCTGTGACCCTGTGACCTCTTTTTGTTCAATCGAGTTAAAAAACCATTACGGGGAAAGCGTTTCAGCAGCCGAGAGGAAGTAATGGAAAAATCGTATGAAATACTGATGGACATACCGAAAACCGAATAAGAAAAGTGTTTCGAGGATAAGATCAAGCGCTGGCATAAGTGTGTTGCAGTCGATGGGGATTTCTCTGAAGGGGGCAATATAGATTTAGATGAGTAAGCTTGTATTTTTAATGTTCTGAATAAATTCAAAGTTATGTAAAGTTACATGTAGATTTTAACTTCCCCATATGCGACAATTTTGTTTGTTAACGTATCGACCGAGTGAAAAATGTGCCTCATCGCTGAGGAAAATGATATGTTCAAATTGGTGGCTTTTATTCTTGAGTGAGTAGGGTGTAGGGTGTAGATGCAAATCCAAATGCAAACGATAATATGCGGCAAGACAAGTACAAATGCTGTACTTACCATGAAAAGGATACATTTGGACCTTCTTCAATACTTTCACAAACGACAGCCATATTTTCTGTAGATCGTGCATTCCAATGATGGATAGAGCTTAAGACATCTGTAACAAAGCCATTCTTTTCGATTTTTTTTTTTACAGTTTTGTTTATAGTACGCTCAGATGGACGATTATGTCTACCATAATCTGCTCATAATACGTGAAAGGTACCTATTACAGAATCCCTATTTTTGTACTAAGTTTTCGCAATTTTAGTAGGTTCAGCGCTTGATTGTAAAATGCTAAACCTTAAACTAAACATATACAGTCCCGAATGACAATTAGGTTTGACATATGTGATTGAAATAGGGATGTCAAATTCCCTTCGGATGACCCTATACCATCTGATTTTGAATCCAATAGTTCGGATGCTTCAGTGGAGGATTGCGAATCTTCAGAGGACAAATATATGCACTCCTGTCGGTGGGGGGTCACTCAAGACCTCCTTATTTATAAATCATTCATGTTCATCTAGCATATCGCATCTCGACATCAAGTCAATAAAACCAATCGATTTGTTTAGTTTGACGGTAACGGATGGAGTTTATGAACTTATAATATACCAAACTAATTTAACTGCATTGCAGTTCTATACTCTTGGATCTCGAATAAAGGATTGGAACAACCTACATACTATATATTGGAGATAAATTAGTTTCTTGAAATTGTTATATATATGGGAGTAATAAAGTACCCATTAATTTCCTTATACTGTGGTAATGACCACTTTTATAAAAATAATTTTGTCATGTAATTAGTTCCAATTTAACCACTTTGCTCACAACACTACAATCGAAGGTAATCGCTTGGCTTAAGTAAGCCATTTACCTCAAATGCTAGAGAATTATGATTCATAATACATGATTCCCTGGCGGAAAAGGCTTCAGTGCCGTCAGTATAATGCTGCATGGTAACAAAAATATAGAGAAAAAGTATACAAGGATACACTTATATAAATTCAATTTATTGAAGTTTAACAATGCAAGCACGAGACAATTATCCTATTTAGAACTCATCGTAATGAATTGCCCCTGTTACTGTTTGCAAGTGTCATATACCATGTACTCGGCGTCGGCTGTGATTCACGTAACATAAGTGCACTTGGGTGACACTAAGCCAGTGGTGAACCTAAAATTAGCATAGTAAGCAAATATAGTTTGATTCATCGTGAGGTTTGATTTTCAATAGGCTTTTTTGACAGATCACGCATAACTCCTATCAAACTGCTTTGTTATTTTTATTCAGTATCGTTTAGCAAATCATCATGGAAAGACTCAGACTACAACAGCTTCTCCAAATTGTTCAGCTGTACAACGAAAATAAGCGTTCTGTGAGAAATGTTTTTCATGCGATTCGAGAAACATACGGTGCGCATCATCGACCTACTGAAACCACTATTGCCAATATCATTCGCAAATTTGAGTCACAGTTTACATTAGTGAATTATATTCGACCGGTTAGAACACATCCAGCATGTAGTGAAGAGACTATAGCAGCTGTAGCTGAGAGTGTACGCGAAGACCGTGACAAATAGATTCGTCGTCTTTCTCAGCAGCTTGGCTTGGCGAATTTGACAACTTATGGCATTATATATGAGGATCTCGGCCTAAAAGCATACAAAATAAAACTTATAGAAGAATTGAAGCCAGGCAACTTGAATTTGCATCATATTTTCAGTGAATGGGCTCTGAAAAAACTCAATGAAAATCAGGTGTTTTATCGTGAAATTTTGTTCAGTGATGAAGCCCATTTCTGGCTCAATGTATACGTTAATAAACAAAATTGCCATATTTGGGCTGAAGAGTACCAAGAGCTACCGTTACATCCATTAAAAACAACGGTATGGTGTGGTTTGTGGGCTGGTGGAATAATTGGTCCATATTTCTTCAAAAATGAGGCAAATCAGAATGTTACCGTCAATGGTAACTGTTATCGCGCCATGTTAACGGACTATGTGCTTTCTGAAATTCAAGTACATGGTCTCGGTGAGGTCTGGTTTCAACAAGACTTGTTGAGAAATTATTTTAGTGAGCACTTAATTTCTCGTTTTACTACGGTAAATTGGCCGCCTAGATAGTGGGATATCACACCTTTGGACTATTTTCTCTGGTGATATGTAAAGTCTCAGGACTTCAGGAATAAGCCAGCTACGATTGACGCTTTGGAAGCCAACATTACTCGTATTATTCGCGAGATACCAGTTGCTATCCTCGAACGAGTCGCCCAAAATTGGACCTTCCGCATGGACCACCTCAGACGTAGTCATGGCCAACATTTACATGATATCATTTTCAAAAAGTAAATGCCATAAATTGTTCTTTTAACTGATAATAAAAATTGTAAGTTCACTTGCAAATGTATGTGTTTTATTTTACATTATACGAGTAAATCAAACCTCACGATGAATCACCCTATAGAACTGTGAATTAATGTGTAATTAATCGTATTTTTAAACATTTTGGATTTGACGATTGAAGATTGGTCCTTGACTCAACTCATTGCGACAACGGTAGGAATGTAGAAACAGACATTACTAGGTTGGGTGAAAAGTAACCTCCTTGACCAATAGAATGCGCCGCTACTACAAATTAGGCAGACATGCCAAATTTCAGTGCGATACTGTTTTTAGTTTTGTTTTGACAGCTGATTGTTGTTGACGTGTTTGGCATTATGTTGAGTATGGACAAAAACGATTTTCGTTCTCTCATAAAACATTATTTTTTGAGAAGCAAAACAGCTAAGGAAACAAAAGAAAAGTTGGATAAACATTATGGGGCTAATGCTCCGTCAGATTACGCCGTCAAATATTGGTTTCGAGAGTTTCGTGGTGGTTGCAACTCTACTACCGGTCAAGTCCGCAGCGGCAGGCCCTCCGATGCGATTACAGAGGACAATGTCAAAAAAATACATGAAATAGTGTTGGCTGACCGGAAAGTGAAGGTGCGCGAGCAAGCAGATACCACAAAGATTAGTACTGAGCGCACAAGCCATATTTTGAGCAATATTCTGCATATGAAAAAGTTATCCTGCCGCTGGGTGCCGCGCATACTCACTCCTGACCAAAAACACGAACGCGAGAGCACTTCGAAAGAGTGTTTGGACTTGCTACCTCGAGAAAGGAAAAACCATCAACAGCGAGTATAACTGTGCATTATTGGAGCGATTGAAGGCAGAAATCCTCACATGAAGCGAAAAAAAAAATTTGTTTTTGCAAGACAATTCACCGGCGCACAAGAACATCACAACCACGGCTAAAATCAATGAATAACGGCTCCAATTGCTGCCGCATCCACCGTATTCGCCCGATTTGGCTCCCTCGGACTATTATTTCTTCCTAAACCTCAAAAGATGGCTCATCAATAAAAATTTCAGCTCACGCGAGGAAATCATCGACGTCACGGAGGAGTATTTTGCAGACCTTCCGGAAAACTACTTTTTCGGACGGGATCAAGAAGTTGAATCATCGCTAGAATAAGTCTATCAAACTAAAAGGGGACTATATCGAATAAAATAAAAAATCATTTAAAAAAAAATTACTTTTCATCCCACCTAGAACATTATGTTTTCTAGTAGTCATCAGAATTAAAGAATTAGGCCAACAGCAATTATTTTACATAATACGTTAGGTGTTCTAGACCTAGCTGGTAAGTGGCAGAACAATCACCACTGATAATCACTTCACGTCCGCGTCACTGGCCAAATTACTAATTGACCTTGAAACACATTTCGTCAAAATTGGAACCACTCTACCTATTCTACCGGAAAAGGGCAGCATACAGTGACTCAACTTTTTGATCACATGATCAGAGCAAAGTATAATATAAGTCGTAGTTGTAACCCTTCAAGTTAAACAGTTAGAGCAACTCAATTTTCACTCAAAATACTGTTATTTTGTGAGAATTTGTAAAAGTTCTTAGGCAACGTATGTGATCAATTTGTTGACAATGTCGCAGTTGATGCCAATGAATCTAGAAAAAGCTAGGTGAGCCAATCAGTGTTTTGATTTGGGGATGCATGTGTATGGAAGGGATTGGTGAATGCATAAAGTGATGGGTCACATGAATGCTACTTAATACATTACCATCCTGAATGATGGACTCCTTACAAGTTTGAAAAAGTGTTATAAAAATCTGTCGGATATTCAATCCGAACGAACATCTTTGGGCTTAGGGTAAATTTTCCATTTCGGATTAGCCTGGAGACTGCCCGGACTTACATGAATTATGACACCGCACTCAAACTGCCCGGTAAGATATCACTGCAAACCAATATTAAAAGTTAATTGAATCCATGCCAAGAAGAATTAAAGCAGTCCTTAGAGCAAAAAGATGCCATACGAAGTGCTAAGTAGGAACAGTATCGCAAAGTCAACAAATTGATGAAATCCCTTACTTTTACTTACTACTGTTGTATTGCATTATGTTAAAAGATGAATTTGGTTCTCATTAATTTTTATACTGAATTGTAATATTGTTTTTATTTTTTTGTTAAAAATTTCGTTGAATTATAAGTACAAATAAAAGAGTTACGAACAAAAGCCTTTTCTTCTGCTAACCATGTGATGTCACTGTAGATATACCAATCGCTACGTGCAAATTATTAAAGCTGGATGCTAATAAAAGACCAGACCTTAGATGGACCGGTCAACATATATAGCGACTAAACAGATCTGGTCAAAGCTGGATCTGAATTGCTCTAAGAGTCTGATTCTTCTAAATAGGAAACATCTCAGCACCATTATAGGTGTCATCACTGGACAATGCTTTATAGGCAAGCATGCAACAAGGTTTAGCGCTTTTACAAACGATTTCTGTAAAAGATGCATAGACGAGAAGGAAGAGGAGACAACTCTCCACCTTCTCTGTACATGTCCAGTTCTCTCCCAGAGAAGAAAAATCCACCAAGGAGCCTTCTTCTACAACGACTTAAACGATCTAAAAATAAAGCTCAAATTGATTCCATGAATAAGGGGATCATAGATTCACGTGGAAGCACAATGGGCCAACAGGCCTAAGTGGTTTGGTTTTGCAACCACCACTCTAATCTAACCTAACCTATCTTCCAATAGTTTTATTATTATTATTATTATTGGGCCGGGTCTACCCCGGACAACGTTATTAGGCTTATTAATAAGCAAACACTTAAAGCTAGGCTTAAAAAACTAACAAAGATATTCTTAACCTAATGGGGCAAGGAGAAATGGCAATCGGGGTAAATGTTAAGGGAGTGTCATATTGAGGAGCGCGTTTTTGATTTTAAATTTGATGCTTTTAAGTTCAAAAACTTCGGCGTAGGAGGAGTGGGACAGATCTTAGATTACGGGGATTGGAAGTGAATGAAATATTTTGCGTTATTCTCGGGCAATCGATGTTTTGAGTCAATAACTGGTGGATATAAAGTACGTCAGCGCTTTCAAGGCAGGGTATGCATGCTAATTTGTTTTAGCCTATTTTCATAGAGAGGCGATACATATGTATAATATATATTCTCTGTCACAAATTATTCCTAGATCCCGTGCTGCGGTAGTGTAAAGAATAGGCTCATCGCAGATGAAGTAGTTTCTTTAAAAGGACTGCTAGACGTTTGCGAGAATAGCTTATAACTTAGCATTTGTTGACATTAAGCTCCAAAAATTTTATTTGCATCATACCGAAAACTTATTTAAGTCATCTTGCAAGCAATGATGATGTTGTTGATGGGATCGATCTTCTAAATAGGTTTTGGTCCATGCCACAAAATGAGGAGAAAAATCAAATATTTTTTAGTAAGAAATCTGTAGAAATTGAATCAATTTCATCACCGTCTTCTAAAGAACAGACCGTCCTAAAAACGAACTCGGTTAGGTTATTGGCGGTTAATTTACCTCCCATGAAAGCGTGCTGATTTGTGCAGATAATTGACTTACAGTACGGAAGCAGTTGTTAACAGATTATGCTTTCGAAAAGTTTGGGTTTGTAAGAGAGTTTTGCTATGGGCCTATAATTATCAACTTCGGCCTTAATTCCTTTTTTATGAATAAGGATGATATAAGATTCCATCCATAGGAAAGGGAAAGTACCCGTTGAAACAGACAAGTTAAATAGGGCAGCTAGGAGAGGACCGAGATGGGCTTCACACTCACACGAAAAATCATCTCTAAATTTGGTAATGTTTTCAGATACCAAAGATAATGTTTTATTTAACGAGGCGGATGACGGCTCCGGACAGTTTCTCATATAGCTAAAGTAGCTAGGATAGGGTTCAACTGCTTGATTAGAAAAGGATTTGTTAAAATGACAGACAAACAAATTTGCAATGGATTCACTAAGAAATTTGAGAGTAGAAACGTTTAGGGTTTGAAACCAAAATAAATTGCAATGCGGTCGAGGTACTCAAGGACTCACAAAGTACAGAGAAACGAGTGTATACAAATCGATAATTATTATAGTCGGTTTCAGATCGATTTCTTAGGAATTTGTGTCACAACTTGTTTTTGTTATTAAGGAAAGAGAGCAAATTCTTGTTGTACCAGGGAGGAGCTGACATGCAGTCCTTTCGGAAGGTATAAGGAACCGATTGGTCAAAGCAGGAAAAATTTAATGAATAGAAAATTTATAGGGCAAGATCAATGTTAGTTTTCTCAGCAATAAAATCAAAATTAAAGTTGCTAATGAGGCTTTAACTATAAGTTTGTTAAAGTCGGTGCCTTGGAAATTAAATGAAAATTAATTTTCCGAATCGACACATGTGTTGTCGTTTTCATATGAGTCTATAATTGACAAGAGGGGATGAAGGAAGTCTAGGGTGTAAAGAAGATGATCACTTCTATAAACGACACAGTTATCCGAATCGGATGTGAAGACAAGATAGAGTTTTCTATTCATTGTTTTAGGTAATCCACTTATCTGATATAGACTTGAGCTGAATAGGCAGTCCGCCATCAATATTTCAATTTCAGAAGAGGACGAATTAAGAGAGACGAACTGAGACGAATCGCCAATTTTAGGTGAGGAAGTTTGAAATCACCTGCTAGAATAATACTATCTTCAGGTTGTGCATCATCAATTTAAAAATCCACTGCGTAAACTACAGGTCGATAAGACTTAATTGGTTGTTTTAGGTCTTATATCAAAAAAAAGTTTTTCTGTCATTCAAATCTGTTTGGAAAATCGGTTTTCAATTCCTAAATAGTGTAGAAGTTTATATGATTTCGTTGTTCCCAACTGTCCCAACTGTTTGTCCTTTATAAGCTGGCTATTAGCCAGCTTGAAGTCGACTTTTGTTTTCATCGAAAAATCGAAAAAAAGTGACGGAACTCCTGTAGCTTAATGGAAAAATTGCCGTTTTTGAAGTGAAGCAAATTAAAGTCTCATAAAACTCAATTACACTTACACAACGTGTACTATTTGTGGTTGTCTTCACGCTGGTGGCAATATTGGTCTTTTGTGTTTAAAAATGAGACCGAAGCTCGTATTACAGTCAACGGCTTACATTACCGCAAAACAATCAGTGATTATTGGCATTGAATCGCATGATAAGTAATTCTAGCATGATATAGCTGCGTTCTATACATTATTTCGCGAAATGGACCAGTGAATTGGTCACTGGTCAATGCGAGTTGACGGCACTGTAAAATCTTTGGTTTGAAATCCAATATTCCTCACCGTTATTGGTGAGATAGAACTCTTCATGGTCGAAAAACGCTTCGTCAAAACCGCCAAAAAATATATGCCTGATCCATATACCATACTGAACCATTCTTTTTGCACAAGAATTTGGTCAAAACTGAAAAAACTTTCCTGAATCCGATTTTTCTTTATCTACGTGTAGTGTTTTCCAATTCTCCTTTTTCTGATAGCACTACAGTCCGTTTGTGGCTTCCTCCACAACTGTTTTTCAATGCATATTGTTGATTTTCCATTCCATTGAGATCTTCTTCAATGTTGTGTATCTATCTTAGTTTTTGTCGGCCTCTTTTTCTTTTCCTTCGGGTACTCTTATCATTATTTTTATTTTTATTTTTATCTTTTTTTCTTTTTTTCTTTTGTTTTTCGATACTCTGGTAGGCGTTGAACGTGACCTATCCATCTCAAGCTTTGATATGTCTTACTATATTTTTGCCTTCTATAAGGGTGTCGATTTCGTTGTTTGTTCTTATTGTATAGGAGTCATCTGCATTTCTTTTTGCACCATAAATTTGTCTTATTGTTCTTATTTCTAAAATGTTTAGTTTGTGTTCATCTAATGTTGTCATTGTCCATGTTTCTGCGCTGTACGTGATCATTGGTCTAATAAAAGTTTTATATAATCTTAGTTTTAAAGCTCAGCTTAGTAGTCTTTTTTATTCTTATTATTATTATTATTATCATCAAGGGAACGATACAAATTAATTTGAAGGGTCCGGGTCCGCCCATGTGGCGCGTTTTGTCAACAGCACGCGGAGTACTGAGTTCCCACGTGGTCCCATGTGTAGTTAGTAGTCTTGTTTTTTTTTTTTTTTTGTCTATCTACCCATATCAGTACCAGTGCAGAGTATTACTTTCTTGCACCGGAGTGTCAAAACTGGCAGACTGTACATGTGTTTCCGCTTTATCAACTTTTTAACTCACTTATTTGCTGTGATAAGTGTTTTTCAATCGAAAATGTGATTCAGTTCAAGTACTTTCGCCTCATTATAGATTATAGAATGAGCTTTTTTAAATACACCCTGCCTGACTCGAACTGCGACTTTTTAAAATGCTATAATTTTTTTTATTTTTTGATAAATTTTATTGTGCCAAAGCAAAAAATGTTGGAAAATACATTAATTTTCAAATTGTATCAGTAGTTTTCAATATGTCCACCTTTGGCGCAAATAATGGCCTTGAGACGGCCGAAGAAAGCATCGCACGCTGCACGCAAGTGGCTCTGCGGTATTTTGGCCCATTCTCGGCGAAATGCTTGTTTGAGGTGGTCCAATTTTTGGTATTTTTTAGTGCCGACCTACGCCTTCAAAATACCCCAGACAGAATTTGCATCCGGAGAATTTGCAATCCATTGTATCGAAGAAAAGAAGTATGGAACATTGTTTTTAACCAATCTTGGTCGACGCGCACTTTGTGAAACGGTGCCAAGTCTTGTTGAAATATTGACGGTCTCCGACCGAAATGATTGTTTGCCCAAGGCTTCAATACTGCCTTTAAGACAGTTTCACGGTATACGATCGCTGCCTGATTTCTGGTGGCCATCCGAAGGTGTAAATTTTCGAAGGACCTCTTTGGCAAGTAAACTCGGTCATTTTGTTTGTTGACATATTACTCGATAACAAATGGCGTCTCATCGGAAAAAAACAAATTCAGCAATTCACCACTTCCGTGCAAGCGTAGCAACTCCTTCGCTCTTTCGACTCTAAATTTTTCTGTTGCGGTGTAAGATCGTATGCTTTTTGAAACTTCAATGGCTTGAGCCCAAACTCATTTTTCCGTATGTGTTGCATTCGTTCCAACGATATGTTGAGCTCACAACCCATTTTTCTTCCACTTCGACGCGGATTTCGCTCAATTCGAGCTTTCACTTTCCGAACCATTTCTGCCGATGTTGCTGTTTTTTATGACCACCTCAATGGCGTTTTGCAATGCTGATAGTATTACGGTAATAAGCTATGGTTCGAAACACAAATGATTTATTCACGTTGAGGTCCTGGAGGGCTCTAACGATAGTTACTTGTGGTTTTCCAGCCAAATATAAAGCTATCACACTATCACGTTTGAATTCCATCGCGGATAAAAATTTTCCAACACAATTGAGACGCAAAATTATCTGTCATGTGTTACAATTTGAGCTCTCTTTCATGAACGGTTTGGAAATTATAGCAGCTGAAGTTGGTTGCAGTTCGAGTCAGGCAGGGTGTATACGGAGTCTTTAAGGAAATATTTTCGCTACACTTTAAGACATTTTTTTTTAATTAAAAAATGTTTATTCAAATAAGCTATTAAAAACTATATTTCATGGTATTTTTCATTCGAAGCTTCAATATAATTGTTGAGGAGATTCTGATTTGAATAAAATTCAGCCTCATTTAATTCTTAAAAAAAAATGTTTTGAGAAAAATTTGTCGAAAACACCGTTGACGTTTAAATTTTACATTGTTTTGTGATATAAAAATTGTTTTAAAGTGTTGAAAACATTTTTCGTGACACCTGATGTGTTTCTGATCACAATCTTCGTATAAAGTTTTTGAATGTTGAATCTGATGTATCGTACCACTGCTTTTCGTAATTTTTATTTGGTTTCATGTTGTCGCCTATTTAATACGCTCTCACTTTCTATAAGAGCATTTACTTTTTTTTTGGAAAGTTTGAAAAATATGTGAAGATTTGGCCTTTAACTTTTGGCTATGCTACTGGTGTAACGATTTTCCTTTCGCATTTTAATTTTGTAACATCTATTTTGCAAATGTATATTTTTATTATTTTAAAATTTTTGCAATTGTAAATTGTTTTCAAGACACAGCATCGACAGCAAAATCGTGCGAAAGCCAAATTCAATAAAATTCAATAGTTTTGGCCAATAACGAAACTCTGCGCAAGCTACAATGCCTGGAGGTAGAAAATTTGGATCTTCGTGCTAGACTCCAAAAAATTGAATCACTCTGCACGGAACTTAAAAAAGAACTGGACGACTTTAAAGCAAAATCCAAAACTGAGTCTGATCCGCCGGTCCATCGGGAAAACTCGGGTTATAACACGGACGAAAACTAGTTCGAAAAACAGACTAGATACTCAAAAAACGTCCAGAAAAGAAACGAAAAGCTGTTTCATCACCTGAAACAACAATAATGAAAGATGAAGATAAGTGCATTCCACCCGCAATAAATATAGTTGTGATTGCGGACTATTATAGGCTCCGTAAACTCCTTCAAAATACTCTAAAAGGATATTATAAAATAATCTCACTATCGAACAACGTATGGAAAATAACCGACAATAACTCCGACGCCTATCGGGCACTTTCTCCCAAACTTAATACCGAAAAAGTCCATTAGTATACTTTCCACAATAGGTTTGAAAAACAGCTTTGAGTCTGCAAAAAGGTCTTCACCCATTGCGCAATAAGGAAAACGTAATTAAAGATGTACAAGCACAAGGCTTTAAGATTCTTGACGCAGTGAATTTAATTAAGAAGCAGAAACAGCAAACAGATAACGACAAAGATACCGTAGTCAGAGACTACTTTCCTTCGATAAAAACGAGAAAGTTGATGATATCTATAAAATCAAAACAATTTTAGATATCAAAGTAAAAATAGATTTCGATTAGATTTAGATTTAGATTTTATTCATTCAACGAGATAATACAATTGATTATACATAAAATATTTAGAATCAACAAGAAGGATTTGAAAAAACCTTAATTCAAATACTATATAGGACTAAGGTACAAAAACAAGTTGATTAATATCTGTAAATATAAAGTAAATTATAAGTGTTTTTCATCAGAGAGTGAATAAATAGATATCGAGTTAAGTACCCATTGATATGTTTCAAGGTAAAATTGTGGTGGGGTGAATTGAATTTTCAAGTAAACAAGAATTATTAAATAATTTAATAATTAGTCTGGAGGGATTATTTATCTCATTGAAGTCATAGTTTAACAACCACTTTTTGACCTTTCTGCAAAACGAAAATATATTCAGAGAACGCCTTAATTCATTGGGTAATTTATTAAAAATACGTGGTGCCACAGAAGAATAATAACTTAAGAAGAGATGAGTATTGTGGGGGGAACAGATGCAAGATTACTAGCAGTGCTACGAAGACCGTATGTATTCGGATCATGATTTAGATATAGAAGAATAGCCGCTTCTTGAAAAAAAAAAGTTTTTAAAACTTTGTAGTAGTAAAGATGTTTAAAGGGCAAAATAAATAAGCTGAGGAAGAGTGGGAAACTATGCTCTCGGCACCTTTTTTTTTGCAGATAATTATAAGCAAATGTTTTTGTACTACCAGCAAAGTTTGTATTTTGTTTTTGTATGTGCTGCCACAACAAGTCAAACCATACTTTAGTTTAAAATGGACCACGCCATGATAAATTGTAAGTAGGAAGTTTCTTCCGCAAAATAATCTCAAGTGGTATAATATTTTAGTTGTTTTTAGCAAGTACTTTCTTAAGGAAGTGGTATGAGCACTCCAGTTCAACTTGCTATCAATTTCAATCCCCAGATATTTAAAGACCTGTACATTGCCAATAAAAAAAAAAAAAAAACAATTCATAGAGCAATCATTAGAAGTATGAAAAGAAGTTAGAGAACTAGATTCACAGCAAGTGTCAGAACTTATCAAAAAGTAGCAACAGTGTGATGGAAAGTGAGATCAGGCAGTTTTAAATTACGAGCATACATATCGAAGAGCATGATTTTTGTTTTATCGCTGATAACTAACTTGTGCAAACGGAACCAGTGCCTCAGTACTTCAAAGTCATGGTTGATATCCACCGCCAGATATCATCTGTGAAGCCGATAAGTTTGCTTTTCATATTTAGAGTAAATATTAAATTTATAAAGACTAGGAACAATATGGGTCCCAGTACAGTGCCCTGAGGGACACCAATTTTTATATCACAATACTCACTAAATGAGTCACCTATTTTTGCTATTTGTTTCCTGTTAGTGAGATAAGATTCAAACCGTTTAAGAATCCAGCTTTATCTAATTTATTTAGCAACATAGTTAATCAACAGTATCAAAAGCTTTACTAATATCAATAAAAAGGGAGGCAGTTAGTTTCTTGTTATTGATGCTGTCATGTATCATGCTACAGTAGGAGAGTATCCTCAGTAAATCTACCAGCTCTGAAACCGTACTGACTCTTTTTTTTTTATTAGCTTTTCGAAAATTTTTGAGAATACTGGAAGAAGAGAGATTGGTCTAAAATTATTTAGTATCTTATTGTCACCTTTTTTGAAAACTGGTATTACTTCAGCAATTTTTAACATACCAGGAAATTTTCCACAAAAGATACTAAGTGAGGTGAAAAGTATTATTTTTTTTTATTTTATTCAATATAGTCCCCTTTTAGCGATTTTCCAACTTCTTGATCCCGTCCGAAAAGTAATTTTCCGGAAGGTCTGCAAAATACTCCCCCGTGGCGTCGATGATTTCCTCGCGTGAGCTGAATTTTTTTATTGTTGAGCCATCTTTTGAAGTTTGGGAGGAGATAATAGTCCGAGAGAGCCAAATCGGGCGAATACGAATACGCTGTTGATGGTTTTTCCTTTTTCGAGGTAGTGCACGAAGAGTATGCCATGACAATCCCAGAAAACCGACGTCATAACCTTTCCGACCCATCGAGCCTCCATCAGCCGCTGCCGGGCACTCATTCTGTTCTCTGGTGTTCAACAGTTACCAATCGATGCCAAAAGTCCACCCGATTCCGCATCAGCAAGTCCAAACATTCTTTCGAAGTGCTCTCGCGTTCGTGTTTTTGGTCAGGAGTGAGTATGCGCGGCAACCAGCGCCAGGATAACTTTTTCATATGCAGAATATTGCCTAAAATATGGCGTGTGCGCTCAGTACTAATCTTTGTGGTATCTGCTACCTCGTGCACCTTAACTTTCCGGTCAGCCAACACCATTTCATGTATTTTTTTGACATTGTCTTCTGTAACCGCATCGGAGGAACTGACCGGTAGTGGAGTTGCGGCCACCACGAAACTCTCGAAACCAATATTTGACGGTGTAATCTGACGGAGCATTAGCCCCATAATATTTATCCAACTTTTCTTTTGTTTGCTTCGCCGTTTTGCCTCTCAAAAAACAATTTTTTTATAAGAGAACGAAAATCGTTTCTGTCCATACTCAACATGATGCTAAACACGTCAACAACAATCAGCTGTCAAAACAAAACTAAAAACAGTATCGCACTGAAATTTGGCATGTCTGCCTAAATATGAACGGACTTCACCATAACCTTTTCTGGCGGTAAAGGAGTTTACTTTTCACTCCACCTAGTATTAAAGATATGAGCCAGTATGTTTTCAATATTTAAAGCGATAACTTTTATAAAAGTATTCGAAAAAGAATTGTGGCTAAACGACTTTGAGTTATTTAACGACATAATAGTCTTATACACCTCGAATGAAGAAATCGACTCATAAAAAAAACTGTGAGCCTCTGCTCTTTCCCTGTTAAAACATTTAGTCATACATCGGCTAGAGCTGGAGTTCAGCCATGCATTAGCTAGTGTTTTATCAGCAACACTAGTAAAATATATATTGAAGGTATTGGCTAATTCTGTAAAATTAGAAATGTCCTGATTATTATGCCTCAAAGAAGACGGTATAGCCCTAGGAGAGTTTCTATTAAGAAAGTTGTTCACTATTTTCCATTCTTTTTTAGGGTTACCTATAGCACTGTGCAATTTATTTATTTGAAATTCTCTTTGCATATGGAAATTTCAATTGCAACTTCTTAACAAATCTATGAAGATGATTATTTTGTGGGTTCTTTTTACATTTTAATCTTAGTTTATTTTTTGCATTTATTTTATTTATAAAATAGTTAGATATCCAGGGCTGGATCTTGATTGGTTTTTTACATTTTTTACGTACAGACAATGAACACAATTCAAAATGCTTATGTAGTATGTTAGAAAACAAGCAAGAGCAGCATTAGAACTATTAATTGACCGTACGTCCGACCAGCTATCCTGAAGTAAGCGGACGTTCAGATCTGATAAGTTCACGGATTTCAAGTAATAGTGTAGATTTTGTTTGTTAGTACTCTTAAACTTATTGGAATTAAAGAATTAACAGATCATGGAATGGTCAGAAATTCTAAAGTCAGCCGTGCTACCAGTAAGAGAGTATTTAGAATTGCAACCGAGCCTGCAAAAGATATGTCCAATACAAGTATTAGAGGGTTGCCTTGTCGGAACATTTATGCAAGGCTATAAACCATTAACACACATTACAGATTGGTAACTAAAAACAAGTGGAGATTCGCTTAAGATAGCCAGATATTAAGGTTCCTAACTGTCTCCTCACTTAAAACGGAGCCAAGCTTATCAATAAATGCGTCTTTACTCTAACTATGAAGTTTGTAGCAATTAGTAAACACAATCTTACACCGCAACAGGAAAAAGTTACAGTCGAAAGAGCGAAGGAGTTGCTACGCTTGCACGAAAGTGGTGAATTGCCAAATTTGGTTTTTTTCCGATGAGTCGCCATTTGTTATAGAGCGAGTTTACTTGCCAGAGAGGTCCTTCGAAAATTTACACCTTTGGACGGCCACCAAAAAGCAGTCAGCACCGATGGTGATGGTTTGGGCCGCTATAACCGACGATGGTCGCTCTCCGCTCGTATTTTTAGAACGTGGCGTCAACTGTCTTAGAAGCAGTGTTGAAGCCTTGGGCAAACAATCATTTTGGTCATAGACCGTGGACATTTCAACAAGACTCGGCACCGTCTCACAAAGCGCGCTCAACCAAGATCGCGATCTTCGACACAATAGATTGCAAATTCTCCGGATGAAAATCCGTTGGATTTCTCTGTCTGGGATATTTTGAAGGCGAAGGTTGGCACTAAAAAATACCAAAGTTTGGACCACCTCAAACAAGCACTTCGCCGGGAATGGGCCAAAATACCGCAGAGCCACTTGCGTGCAGCGTGAGATGCTTTCTTCGGCCGCCTCAAGGCCATTTTTCGCGCCAAAGGTGGACATATTGAAAACTACTGATACAATTTGAAAATTGATGTAT
This sequence comes from Volucella inanis, assembly GCA_907269105.1. Classification (NCBI taxonomy): domain Eukaryota; kingdom Metazoa; phylum Arthropoda; class Insecta; order Diptera; family Syrphidae; genus Volucella; species Volucella inanis. Next base: position 86,563,705 of record OU026155.1, on the reverse strand, counting down.
TTTCCAACGTTTTTTGCTTTGGCACAATAAAATTTATTAAAAAATAAAAATATTATAGCATTTTAAAAGTTGCAGTTCGAGTCAGGCATGGTGTCTATATTATTGTACCATAATAATTCTGATAAATTGAATTGAATTGGATTGAATTGAAAACTTGAGTGTTTAGATGCAAAATGCACTCATATAATTAAAGCGTTCCATTTCGGAATGACGGTGCTATAAAAAGTAAAATATTCTTATTAAACACGGCGCCAAAAAGTCGTAATTCTCCTTTAACAGCACATTTCAAGATAAAAATATGTATCCTGACGTCGCCATCCTACTGAACCGAAAATGATTTTCGCTGAAGACAACATTCGTATCCTTCCTTTACTTTGTGTGCTTGCGGAAGGTTACTTATCTGCAATCGAAAACTATCGCGAAACTGTCATTGTTTGCTATTAAAACTATTCCACAATTTGCACTTGAAGATGATTCATTCCCCAGAGTTATGAAATCGAGGTCATACCTTTCACAAACACTTGCTTTCATTTCTCGAAAAAATACTGACTTTCCTTGTCTTCCTGTCATCCAACGCAGTTTAGCTGACGTCATCAAACGATTTAAATGAAGACAAGAAAAAATATCTCTGATAACGAATACACCAACAATGGCGTTCGAGATCGAAGCACTTTCTAGTGAGTTGCATAAAAAAGGATTCCAAGGAGGCCAAAACTTATTTTTTTAGCTCGTTCCGGGGTTCGTTGTGGAAATGGCTGTGCCAAGCTAGTGGCATTGCAAAATATAAACCCCCATTTTGAGCCAAGGGATATGATGAACGATGTAGCTGGTGCAAATGCAATGGAAGACAATGTGCCTTTGCACATGGACACGTTTCGTTTCTGCAGAACCGTCACGAAGAGTTGAGTTTTCATAATGCGAGTATTCGTATCTGACAATTGCATAGTGCTACTATTGTGTTGTGGTTGAAACGGAAAAGTAGACTCTACCTGCTTCATTGATTAAGGATTCTCATCCCTCTGATAGTTTTTACTCCTTTGCCCTCCTTTGTGTGATGGATGCAAATTGCTTTGAGAATGTTTCAAATTATTCCATCTGATGATGATTGTGTTGTGTGTAATAGTATTTTTATTCGATCTCACTTAATTTGATTTCGCAGAGCAATTACCTCTTTTGGCGTTGAATGGGTCATGGGTGGTAGCCCAATTGGATGAAGGATAATTGATCGGGATGGGACATTTAATATATGTGGCGCTCAAGCATTGATATTAGGGTAATTTAGGTGATTTGTTGGAACGCGAGGTAAAAAATGTAGGCCATCAGTCATGGTATCGATTTTTCGATACCTTGATTTACGTATACGAAATGTGGTTGTGTAAAGGTTTTTGTATCTGTTTTTACATTGAGTGAGGGTTGCTTGGGTGTCCTGTTGGATAACGATTGTATCTGACCATACTCACATGTTGGTCAGTTGAGGAACTACAATACTTTACTTGATCTTGAAAACCACTGTCAAATGGATTAAAACAGGATATTTCGCGATTTCCTATGGAATCCCATTAAAAATTGTTACTAAGTAATACTAAGTCAGGGTACAGTTATCGCATATAAACCCGATGGTTATGGATCAAATATCTTTCTGGCTTATTTCAAACAATGCTGAATTTGTGTGATTGTAAATAAACATATTCTTCCACCAAATTTGTATAAATGGACCCTAAGCTTGAATTAGACTTATTTTATCAATTTATTAAGTGACACTTGTCTCTTGAAAATAATTTTATATTTGGATTCACATAAGATTAAGTTGATAACTGTACAGATGAAAAAGGCCACTTGTCCTTTTACAATAATATCTTGATATCTTGTGCTATAGCAGTACCAGATCTCTGTCGGAGCAAAATTGGGATTCCAAGAACTTGTTTTTGCTTCGATTATGTTCATGTTTATTAGTGAAAAATGTAATTACACATTAAATTCATAAAAAGCATTGGCAACTACAATATATAGCTAAATTAAATTAGTAAACCAGAAACAAAAACGACTTGTTGGTCTCTTAGTCGTGTGTATGCTGTTTTGCAACCGTATCACACGGTGAATGAGAGGCACAACAAGAAGGCATCGTCAAACTGAATATTAATTGAAACCAAACTTATCCCCAACATAACAAACCAGGAGTTATTTTCCTTTCAATGTTTTTGGGGATAAACATAAAACACCCTTTTGATTGATTCTCCTTGTCGAGATGTCCTACTAGCCATTCACAACAGCTTCAACTCCTCTCTCGTTGCCATTTCATCTTCCTCTAAGCTTAACTTTGTATCAGTTAAAACAACACTTACGCGTAGATTCTTGTACGTTATGTGTTGCTACATTCTTCTGCTATAATCTATCGAATCCTACCAACTTGCTATTGATGCAATTGACAATTTCATTTACTAATCAGACTCTCTTGATGGTATTATTACCTTTGGCGATTTTAATCTGCCTCAGATGCCTTCAGCAAAGGACTCTATCTGAAGATATATCTTTTTTCATTCTCTTCTAATCCCATTTTTCAAAATCTTCTTTCAAATTTACCAATTTACAATGGTCGATGCCGTTTCCATTTTTTATAGAGAAATATTTTTCTTCATGTGACATATTCCCTCCATAAAACATCTTCTATATCCCCTGCTTAGTATAATCGTAGACTTCGTCCTCTATGAAACACAGCGGTATTCCTTTGCACCCACTGCATTGCATTGAAAATATCTTGGTACATTTCGTTATTTCATCGAACTCTACAAATCTTTCTATCATTGCTACCCAAATAGTGCGCAAACCAATCTTGTAAACGACGCCAACCCCTTCCTTCCTCTCTTTCGAAAACAAATCGTCAAGTGATACTACTACCGTGACTGCACTGTTAACTCTATAAGTAGACGACTCACGACTCATTTGGGAAGGTGATCAGTCTTATACTAAATAGCAGAATAATTAACTCTAAACTGGGTGGGGCTTCTGCCAAAAGATGTTTCAACAGAGATACGCCGCAAGGCGATGTCTGTTCCGCGCTTTTCCGGAACTTAGTTGTTAATGAACTGCTGATATACCTGCCTATGCAGATGACGTTGCTATAGCCTTCTCAAGTAAGCACCTTTATACCATTAAAGAACTTCTTTAGCTAAATCTTAACCGATTAAATCATTGAACAGATCGCTGTAGATTGGAAGTAAGCCCCGATAGAACTGATCTTACAAAAAACAATCATAGACCTCCCTCAACAAACGGTATGTGTTTTGTCTTTTCCGATACAGCAAAATATTTGGATCTCATTTTTGAGAAGAAACTAACCTAACATTCAAGATAGAGTCAAGAAAGCTACAGTTGCAAGAAAGCCATTGGAAACAAATGGAGCTTTCAACCCCGCATAACCCATCGGCTATACATCTCAGTCATAAGATCGATACTCACCTACAGGGTTGTTGTCTGGTGGACGGCCTTAGACAATGCAGTCAATTGCAGCAAACTAAGTAGAGTCCAAATAACAGCATGTCTGTAAGCGGAGCTAACGTTCTATTCCCTCCACGGCATTGGATATTCTGCTCTCGATATCGAGTACATAATAGAAAAACAGTTTATTTGACCACGTTAATGGTCTTATTATATTGAGAATCATCACAGAGAACATCGATTACACTACGAGTATACCCGAACTTTGGCTTAACAAAGACGTTCATGTAAGCTTCCGCTCTAAATAATACTGCAAGAAGGATGCTTTCATTGAGAACAAGTCAATCCGCTCTTACACAGATGGATCTCAAACTGGTAGCGGTGTTTTTGCAGATAAGCTAAATTAAGCCTCTCTTTCCGTCTTCCAAATAACTGTAGCCTGTTCCAGGCGGAAATTTTGTTGATTAAAGAAGCTTAGTTCTGGCTGAAGAGAAACGTGATATCTGCAAAGGAAACCCGCATCTTTTCAGATAGTTAGGTCACTATTAAGTCCCTAAACTTAGTCTCATTAAATTCTAAGACCGCCCTTGGGTGCCGATCATCTCTTACGGTGATGGTAGAGCAGTTCAACCTTCATCTTTGTTGGGTGCCGGGTCAGACACATTTCAGGGAATGGTAGGGCGAACTTGCCAAAATTGGAACTAATAAAAGAACAGACCTTAGGTGGACTACTGGACTAACATGTCTGGCGACCAAATAGACTTGGTCAATGTTAAATCTGAATGGCTCTAAGAGTTTTATCCTTCTAAATAGCAAACATCTCAGCGCCATGATAGATGTAATCACTGGATACTGTCTTCAAAAAGTCTTGGCCCCTCTAAAAACAATTTCTGTAGAAGCTGTATGGACGAGGAGGAAGAGGAGACAACTCTCCACCTACTCTGCACATGTCCAGCTCTATCCCAAAGAAGAATTAATCAACATTCGCCGCACAAAAACCAACCACTCAGCACCAAAAAAACAAAATCACATAAATCAGCCCACTGCAGCAACCTTAACTTCTAAGGAATCATCAAATTCCTCTTTAACCCTAGAAATGGTTTACAAAGAAATAGTATCTCTGAAATCTATTCAAAGAAAACAAATCGATGCGTTTACAACTGCAAACAAACTGTACGAGAAAAACAATCATTTACTGGAGCTGTAGTTCAACAACCCGGAACAAAAACAGCATTGAAATCTTCAATGTTCTTATTGAAAACACCAACTACACCAACAACAAACACCGAACTCGCTCTCAAAGTCTTTCGCAACAGGCTTTACGTCGATGCCAGTGAAGGCAACATTGATTATAATTTATGTAGATTGCTACTTGAAGAAAATAAAACTTCAATCTTCTCCAGCTGATGGTTCTTCGTCTCAATCAGCGGCAGCGGCAGAAGAAAGAGAAGATAATGAAGACATAGAACGAGGTGAGAGGAAACTTGAAAACCAAGCAGCAATGGAGATTATGTACACTTGCGGTCATAAAAACCGCACCATATCAAAATAATTGAAAAATTGTTAATATTTTTATAATGAAATGAAATTTTTGTTTTAGGTCTATAACTCAATTCGTGCGGTTTGTTTGGATATGGCGTAACTTGTGTTATTCCATTGTTATTATTCCATTGGAACATGCGTTGGAAAGCTACTGTCATTGTACGTCATTTGAACCGTAAACAACAATAATTTTTTTTTTTCACTCAAATATGTCGAACTTTGTGCCTGAAAAAGTGTTTTTGCGGAGAATTCTTCTTCATTACTGAAAACTGCTCCCGAAAGTCATCGTATTTTGGTGGAAGTTTATGGTGAACATGAGCTAGCTGAGCGAATGTGCCAAAAGTGGTTTGCACTATTTAAAATTGGTGATTTTGGCTTGGAAGTCGATGAACGTCCTGGGCAGCCAAAAAAGTTTGGAGATGAAGAACTGGAAGCATTACTCTATGAAGATTGTCGCCAAACACAAGAAGTTCTCGCAGAATCTTTGGGTGTCACTCAAACAGCTATTTCAAAACGTTTAAAAGCGGCTGGATATATTCAAAAGCAATTAAATTGGATTCCACATGAACTCAAGCCGAGACACGTCGAAAGGCGGTTTTACATATCCGAAATGCTGCTGAAACGCCACAAAAGGAAGTCATTTTTGCATCGGATTGTTACTGATGATGAAAAATGGATCCATTACGACAACCCCAAGTGCAAAAAATCATACGTGAAACCCGGCTAACCAACCAAATTAACGGCAAAGTCGAATATCAATGGCGCGAAGGTAATGCTCTGTATTTGGTGGGATCAGATGGGTGTGCTGTATTATGAGCTACTAAAACCGGATGAAATCATCAGTGGACAACGCTACTGAACATAATCAATCCGTTTAAAGAGAGCAGTAGCCGAAAAACGCCCGGAATATGCGACCTGACACGAGGCAATAATTTTCCATCATGACAACGCTCGGCGTAACGTTGCCATTCCGGTTAAGTACTATTTGGAAAATAGTGGATAGGAAGTCTTACCCCACTCGCCTTATAGCAAAGACCTTGCTCCTTCTGACTACCATTTGTTCCGGTCGATGCAGAACCGGAAATACGGTGCACATCAGAGCAGAATATCAAAAATTGGCTTGATTCATTCTTGGCTGCCAAGCCGGCGTAGTTCTTTTGGGATGGGATCCAAAAATTGCCAGAAAGATAGGAAAAAGTTGGGCTTTGTAGCTTCAGATGGGCAATACTTTGAATAATACTATTGTACATGTTTTTCTTAAATAAACGTTCAAATTTTGAAAAAAAAACCGCACGAATTAAATTACATATCCAATAATTTCCATCTGTTTGTTGAATGTTTGAAAAAAGATATTAACAAAGAAAGAAAAACCAGTTAATTTTCTTATTTTTTTAAAATATTTTAATACAGTCATTGGTTAACATAATCAAACGATACATTTTTTATGTATGTGTATAAAAGATGTTCAGATATGCCACTTTTACCAAAAAATTATCAATACCAAGTTGGTCCTCCTTTGGCGGTTATAACCGCTTTTATTCTAGAAGGCATCGAGTTTACTAGAAGTTCAATTATATCCCTTGAAATTTTAGTATTCCATACATATTCCAAAACTTCATTTAGCTTTTTTTTACTCTCTGGTTTATGTTCAGCCACCTTACGTTTCATTACATGCCACAAGTGTTCGATTGGGTTTAAATCGGGCGAATTAGCTGGCCAGTCTAGTCTGGTAATTCTGAGGTCATCAAACGTTGTCTTTAGCTAAAAATTATTGAAAGACTCTAGTTACTTGCCTGTTTATTATTTATAAAGTAGACATCTAGAAGTTTATTTATAGCACTTTACTTACGGATTTGGCGCGGTGGCAATGTGCAGAATCATCTTTAAAAATGACTGACAGCAATGAATGATGCTGTTCAATTGCTGGTACCAAAAACTTCCTTACTACTTCTCCATACTTTTCAGCGTTCGTAATTCCAGTAACAAAGTGCAAAGGGCCCAAAAAGTAAAAAGAAAAACATCACCAAACCATCTGGCCTTGAGGAAACTTCACTGTTTTGACAATGCACTCGTCCTCGAACCTTTCACCTGCTGACTGTCATACGTAGCGAGCTTTTTTCATTTTTGTGGTTCACTCAGCTCTGCTCTTATACGGACAGCACATTTAAAGCAATCTTTCATGCTAATTTGTTGCAATACATTGTGCGTCTTCTGGGTTGTTTAACGTTTTCGTCCCGAGCTTTTTTTCCTTTCCAGTGGATCTAAATTTTCTTTTTTCTTCATCAGTCGTACGATAGTTGAATGACAGTATCCTATTTTAACCGCAATCTAACGATAGCCAGGCCATTCTTCGACTAAAGTCAATATTTGAACTTTTTCGTCCCGAGTCAGTTGATGATATTTACCAGACACTTCATTTTTTTTTACTTGTCACCGTCACAACTCAATTCAAACTGATTTTTTTTTTTTTGCACTGAATACGAAGCCGAACTCCGCTATGGGGAATACCCTTCATACGATCTGATGTAGACATTTTTTGAGAACTCATTAGGTGGTGCGGTTTTTATGACTGCAAGTGTACATCTACGAGTGTACACTTTAAAATTTTGTGGAAAGGGAATGCGATCTTTTATTGGTCATATAAAAAGTCTTCGCGGTTTTTTGGTACATTTTTGAAAAAAAAAAAATTTCTTTATTCAAAATCAATTTCAATCAAGTACATATGGGCCATTATTATCTATGACCTTTAGCCATTTCCCGGGCAGCTTCATAATTCCATCGGTGTAGAACTTCTGCGGTTTATCAGCGAAAAACTTGGCCAAGTGATTTTCAGCGGCTCTTCGGTCGGCCAATTTTATACCATCAAGAAAGTTTTGCAAAGATCAAAACAAATGGTAGTCAGAGGGTGCAAGGTCCGGGCTATACGGTGGATACATCAAAACTTCCCAACCAAGCTCCGTCAATTTGTTCCGGGTCATCAAAGGTTTGTGGGGCCTAGCATTGTCATGATGAAAGACAACTCCCTTTCTGTTGGCCAATTCTGGTCGCTCTTTCTTGATAGCTTAATTCAAACGTTCGAGTTGTGCACAGTAGAGGTTCGAATTGTCCGTTTCGTTTCGTTCTTGCAGCTCATATTACTCCAATCCTACCAGACACTCAACATAACCTTGTTTGTCGTCAATTCGGGCCTTGAAGTCGTTTGAGGTCGGTCACCGGCCTTTTACCATGATCGCTTGCGTTGGATATTCTCGTATTTAATCCCCTTTTCATTACCCGTAACGAATCGTTTCAAAATGGTTACAAAATGGTTACGTTTCAGCAGCGTTTCACTGATGATTATTCGCTCAATTAATTTTATTTGCGTTAAATCATGTGGCATCCAAACATCGAGCTTCTTTGAGTAGCCTGCTCGTTTTAGATGATTCCAAACTGTCATACGGTTGATGTTTAGTGCCTCCGCTATCTACAGGCAGCTTCCGTGCCGGTCTTTCTCCATCAGTTGCAAAATTTTATTGACTTTTTCAGTGACAGGCCGACCAGTGCGAGGTGCATCTTTTACATCGAAATTTCCGGAACGGAATCGAAAAAACCACTCCTGGGATCGGCCTTCACTCACAGCATTCTCACTGTAAACTGCACAAATTTTTCGGCATGTTTTTGTATCGTTTTTCCTTTTTTTTTTTAGTAAAAAAGCATCATATAGTGTATTTCTTCAGATATTTCACTCATATTTCAATCGGTACAACTTTTAACACGAGCCTTACATGTCGCCTTTCAAACACGTGTTTTCTTTGACACAATCAGATTAGCGTTTCCAGATAAATGGACACCAACACCATCTAGTGACAAAAAACCACGGAGACTTATACCATATATGAAAATAACGAAGGGTGGTAATTCTATTTAGATTACGTGAACTTCTGATTTGAAGAATTTGCAATAAACTTACGTAACTTAAATGTAAACAATTCCACTCGTCATACCACTACAAGCATAAACAATACTAATTGTCAAAATGATACGTTTGTTCCCATTTCTAAAGAATCCTTTTGCATTCATCACAATATTCGGAGTCTGCGTAGGAATTTTGATAATTTTTTGGTCTATAGTCAGTCTCTTGAGAAGTTGTCTTTATTAATTGTTCTAAGATCTCACTTAGATGGGTGTATCAAAGTGAATTTGTTTCCTTTAACATAGATGACTACTTCTACTACTTACCACTTCTTTCGGTAACTGCAATGACACCAGAAGGTTGGTTAAAATTAAGTTAACTAATGCGGATATAAAAAAAGTGAACTTAACATTTCAAAACATAAACTACACTGCAATTTGCATTTATCGTTTGCATAGTTCTAGAAAAAGTGCTTTTATTGAAGAGTTCCACGATGTTTTAAATAATATAAAAGCCAGGAATTTAATAGTCCTAGGCGATGTAAATATTGACCTGCTTAACGATTCGGATACGGACTGTGAAGATCATATGCTACACATGGCTTCATTTGGCTTAAAAAGTATAGTTAATGTTCCTACTCGCATAACAGATTCAACCAATATAGTGCATCAATCACATTTTTTCTACGTTTAAACAAAAACAACAATGCTGTTTTCAATAGATCAGTATACGATTTCAGAATAACTGATCTCCACCTGTGTGTCCTTAATGTTCTAGCAGATTTTTCTCCTGTGGAAACTTGCCATAAGTGAAAATCTCCAGTTGACTATTCTTTTCTGCATTAGAAGCTCAGGTATGAATTCCGGGAACCCGTTTTTTAAGTAAGTAAGTACGCTATACATACATTCTTGGAAATTATTCAGAAAATTTACAGGTTTATTCATCTAAATCTTTATTGTCCTCTTCAAGGTAATCCCCATAGACTGCAACACACATATGCCGGCAGTATTCGGTTTTCGGTATGTCCATCAGTGCTTCCTGCGATTTTTTCATTACTTCCTCTCTGCTGATGAAACGCGTTCCCCATTGTGGTTTTTTAACTCGATTGAACTGAAAGAAGTTACGGGGAGCCAACTCAGGTGAATTCGGTGGCTGTTGGATGGTATTTGTTGCATTTTTCGTCTAAAAATTACGAATAATGATGGCACTGTGCGACGGTGCGTTATCATGGTGCAAAATCTACGAGTTTTCTGCCCACAATTGTGGTCGCTTTTGGCGAATTGCTTCAAGAAAACGTCTCAGAACGCCCAAATAATACTCTTTACTCTTTACTGTCTGGCCTTCGGGCAAAAATTCATAATGCACTACACAGTTGTAATCCATGAAAACTGTGAGCATTGCCTTCTTTTTTGACTGAAAACGACGCCATTCACTTACCTGATGTCTGGATTGCGTGTCGTACTCATAAACTCACGTCACGTCTCCCGTAATGATCTTTTTGATGAATGCGGGATCGGATTCAGCCTCGCAAATCCTCTCTTTTGCAACGTCAACAGAGTCTATTTTTTGCATGAAATTGAGGTCTTTTGTCACCAACTTTGCTGCTACACGACGGAAACCCAAATCATTAACCAAAATGTCTTGGACGGATCTGATGGTTAATTTGCGGTTATTGACCAACATTTCTTTTACACCATCATTCGACGGTTTTCGATGTCGATGGTCTGACACTGCGTTCATCATCTTCAATTGATTCACGATCACTTTTGAGCCGCTCGTTCTTTAGAGAATCGTTGCCGAAACACTATTCCAACATTCCTAACGTTCGCGCATTGGCATGTGTACCAACACAGCCAAAAAAATTTTGATAATCGAATGTACGTTACCAGCGAAATTTTAAAAGTCTCGTTTTGAACACACCTCGTACTCGTTTAAACTTTGGCTACAACTAGGTAGTGATCCGTGTCGATATTTGCAGTTGGGAAAGTTCGTGCACGAAAAATACTGAGATGTATTCTGTATCATTCCCAAAGAAGTCAATCTGATTGAAATTCAGAAGATCTGGTGATCACTTAGTCACGGTACCAATATTACCCTGTTAAAACGCACTGCAGCCCAAGTGTGTTCTTAGACATCTTTTCGTTAATTTTGCGACTTTGGGTTCCTAGTTTTACATTAAAATCATCTGACGAGGACATTTTCCATAGGTCTTGCTGAGAAGTAGGGGAAAAGACTTTCTTAGTAATGTTGTCCTTCTTATTTGTTGGGTCATGCCCACATATGAGTCAAATGTTGACGAATTAATGCGTTATCCGAAGCTCGAAACGTTTTGCCAAATTCTTTATCAATCACCTCTGTTTGTTGTTCAGTCTATCAATATGAAAGTGAATCATGCTGGTAGTCTCCTGCTCACTATATCTGTTAATTCGGTTTGCTATCAATGGACCCTGAGACACAATTTCTGTCATCAGGTTGTAAGGGATTTGGCTGCGAATTCTAATAAATATTGTGTCCCTCTGATAACTGATAAGAGTGCATAGGCCCATATTTTCGACAAAAACTTCTTAGCCATTCAAGAGCTTCCTGGGTGGAGCTCTTCACCTTTAAATCTGCGTTTTCTGTTTAATGTCCGTTTGAATGCAAGCATTTTTAGCTTGTTGTACAATGCACTGTTTGCACTCAGCATCGTTGAGACTACTGTTATTTCGCGCCTTTTAAATTCTCTGAGCGATAGAGAGAAGATAGCGACAAGACATCAAAATTCCGTTCATTCGAACTGAAAGATTTGCTGGTTTCAGTATCTGCTTCAGCCCGATCACGTGTGTGTAGAAAACCATGACCAAATTTGTTTCTCAAGTCGAATTTGACTCCATGAACTAACTTTCATCTACCAGAACTACGATTTCTGCTATAGTAATCATGGCGCCAGTTTCATCTAAACATTGAATAGCAGGTAGGGTGACTACTTTATCAATACATTCCATTCTTTCGTCTGATTTCTAACCACTGGAACAGCAGCCTTTGCTTGTTTTAACACCGGTTTTATACGGCCATTGTGCGTGGGGTGAATCAGAAGCTTTCTTCTTCTTGGTCTTATTTAAGACGGAAGTAAAACACTTTCGCCTTTAACAGTACTTGCCGTTTTTTTTTTGCCGTGCGTGTGCTTCACGTGTTTTTCTCCTCTTCAATTCCTATTCCTCAAGGTAAGGGCTTAGATCCATAGTTTTTCAGCACTCTTGCCGTGTTGATATTCAGTGGTATAACTGTGACTACACATCAATGCAACTTATTCTGTCCCCAAGTTGTGAACTATTGAATTTTGGCGGTTATTTAATCGGTTTGGACCTGCTAAACTTTTAGTTGTTAGTCTTAATTAGATTAATAAACTCAAAACTATAAATATGCAATTAGACGAATTACCAGAAGAAGTCAGGGAGCGATTTCCATGACCGAACCAAGCTTTTAGCAAAGAAATGGTTATTGATTGACTCTAAACAAGTCAACGACTATGTCCACACTTACGATTTTTACCTTCTCATCGACTTAGAAGTAATTTTTCCAATTCTACGTGGATGATTGTAGCATCAAGGTAAGTAACATATGCTGCGAAGCAAGAACCTGATACCAAAATATCGTCTTATATACTATCGGATAGCAAGCTTTCAACTATTGGCCCAATTGGTCGATGAGCTTACGTATTTCCAAGTAGAGACATGACTATTTGCTACTACATTTGCGAGTACAGTGCAACCGTTTAAGTTTAATCGATTTTTGAAAATTGGAAAAACATTTCATACCATCATTGCGTGTTCAATATTCATGTCCACTACAACAGTATTACTATCTATTGAGCATAAATTCTGCGCTTACATAAGCTAATGAGGATTTCCCTTTCATGTTGATAGTCGTATTTAAGGATACTTGCATCTGCGTATCTGCAATGAAGTGGCTTCTTTATCCTTCCCCAATTAAACTCTCCTGATTAAGTACTTATTTAAATTACAGTAGTGTAACCAACCACTTGCACACATGCAAAAACATTGCACTGTTATTGGATTATTTTGTTGTTTTTATTTTTTTCCTTATTACAAAGGATTCACTCGGCTTATGGATATCGTTAAGCGTACAACCTGTAAATTTGTTCGAGGAGTTTTGCCTTTTCCTCTAAAGCTATGGTAGCCTTAATCCTGGGAGCAGTTTTCTGCTGGAATTACATTAAGGTATGCTTAGATGTTTTCACTTTTTGCTCTTTTTTTCTTTCTCTACTTGGTCGAAGGAGATATATATTTTGAGGTAATGATTTCTACTTTTGCCAACATTTTGAGCAAAATCTCTTGCGAGGCAGACGTGCAATCAAATATTTTTTAAGGAACGTACGGATATTTTCGCTATTCAGACGTAATGTCTGGCAATAGAGCCCTAAAATTCAAGTGCGGGGATTTATTAGATTAGTGGAAATTTTTCCTAAGAGTCTTGACTGCGGCAGGGAGTTTTTTTTTAAGTCGTTTCGATGAAGTCATATAAATAAAATTCAAAGCGTTTTTGGAGCAATATAACGTACACGTTTTGTTGAAGCAAAGTTTCACGTGACAGAAGTTTCAAAAAGATAGTAGTTCGGAATTCAGGAAAGTACCTTTCAGCTCAATTCAGGTACAGACATCCAAATAAAAAGTTCAAAAGTTAACTTTTTGTTTAGAGCGCGATAAATTGTTTGAATTTTGATGTGATTATCGATTCAGTTGTGTCGACAGATTGATGCTTTTGGGGATAAGTAAGAAATTCATATAATCATAAAATATCCTCAAATTTTTAATGGACATTCAGAAATGATCGCCCAACGTAAGATGGTGATTTCAGAATTTATTTTCATATGTGTAGGTATATTTATTATTTTTTATTTTTATTTTTTGCATTGGCTGGAAGTCGATTTTTTACCATCAAGAGAGTTTTGCAAAGACCGAAACAAATGGTAGTCAGAGGGTGCAAGGTCCGGGCTATACGGTAGATGCATCAAAACTTCCCAACCAAGCTCTGTCAATTTGTTCCGGGTCATCAAAAATGTGTGTGGCCTAGCATTGTCATGATGGAAGACAACTCTCTTTCTGTTGGTCGCTCTTTCTTGATAGCTTTATTCAAGCGGTCGAGCTTTGCACAATAGAGGATCGAATTGACCGTTTCGCTACGTTCTAGCAGCTCATAATAGCAAATGGTAGTCGGAAGGAGCTAAGTCTGGTCAATACGGCGGTTGGGTAGCATCTCCCATCCAAGTGGTTTGGTTGTATCCTGAACCAGTTTTGCTTTGTGTGCAGATGCATTGTCATGGAGCAAAATTACCTTGCCGTGTCTTCTGGCTCATTCTGGTCGTTTTTCGATCAATGCATGGTTCAAATTGATCATTTGTTGTCGGTAGCGATCTGTATTAACGGTTTCACCAGGTTTTAAGATCTCGTGGTACATCTCACCATCGACAAGCATTCGATGCGGCTCTGCCTTACTTTTCTTTAAATGAAAACAAAAAATTAATGCTTTCCGCAAGTCATCATTTTCTGGTACAAAATTCGACATTTTCAATGCTTTTTCTTTTTCGAAACATTTGTATCTTGACGCTCACTTTACACTGGTACAGCTGGTATAACAATTAAATCATGGAGACGATTCAAAAAAAAATCCAAATCAGGTTAACCTAATTCTTTTTAAAAAATGCTTGCAAAACTTACCCTTACAATAAATCCCAACTCACCCTCTAACAAGATCTGGTATAGCTTTCGCTGTCTAACAGGGAATTATTCTCAACAAGCAATAAGGGTAATAGAAACACCAATGGTTTCCTTATCTACACCAAGTGAGATAAGTAATTACTTTACTCATACCTGGTCAACTCTATCCAAAGACGAAAAGTTCCATTCTAACTTCATAAAGAAAAAAAATGTTTCGCTGGTCACTCGCACGGATGAAGTCATCTACCTTTCTGCCACTTGAATTAAATTGTTGCTTATCCAGTCTTAAAGGGAAAACACCGAACAGGGACAGAATATCTTACCCCATGCTAAAAAATCTACCACCTTCAGTTTTTTTAGACTCACGCAACTTTACAATAATATTCTGGACACAGGTATCATCCCACAAAGTTGGAAACAGGCCACAATACTACCACTACCTAGCTCAAAGAAAGAACACTATAATGTGAATGGTTACAGACCAATTTCACTCATCCCTTGCATGGCAAATGGTCTTGAAAAAATAGTTGCAAAACGTCTGCTTTGGTTCTTAGAATGCAGAAAAGTCTTAAAAACAAACCAAGTTGTCATTCAGCCTAATAAATGCTGCGCCTATGCGCTACTACGCTATTTTTTTTTTAGATTTTGAAAGAGCTTTTGACAGCATAGAAAAACAGGATAGCTAAACTAATTAAATGGGGCGTTGGCCCAAAAATTTTAAACCTTATCAAGTCCTTTCCTTTCAACAGGATAAGATAAAAAGCCAACAATTGTTTCTCTCACCCCATTCCCTTATTTAATGGGATCCCTCAAGGGTCACCTCTTTCGGTGATACTTTTTATTATTGCTTTAGACAAGATCTGTGCAATCATTGATAGCCACAAACAGCTTGATCATTGCGTCTATGCAGGCGATTTTTACATTCTATGCAAACACAACGACCCAACAACTATTAATCGTCTCTTATCCAATGCGCTAAAAGATATATTTCAGTGGTTCAGCTGGTCGGGCTCTAAGATTTCTTTAGATAAGTGTAAAACGTTACATATTTGTCGTAAATCCTCATGTAATAATGTACCCCTCTCCCTCCATAATGTTAGTTTAGTAGATGTTAATGAATTAATGTATTAGGTTCAATATTTAATAATATGGTAGATATAGTTGGAAAACACATTGTTTACATTTAAGAAAGAGCCTAGCTTCGAGCTATTGTACTTACCAAGTAAAAATTGGAACGCACACCTTATGTACAATAACTAGATTGAGCAAGATTCTGAGCAAGATTGACTAAAGTTTATGTATACATCTATGGTAAGTCCCCAAAATCAAATATCAACATCATAAGGCCACCTACCACTAAAGTGTCCGCAAAAGCCTAAACGCCTTTCCTACAAGCACCATAAAAAACATGCTAGTTAGAGCTGGTCTTCCCACTATTGAAGAAGGTATTGAAGCAAACCAAACGAGGCTTTACATCAAAAAAAGTTGTAAATTCAATTAAAAGTTAAACACCAAAACGTCTCCAATCAGCCATCTCAATTTCTCTCGCCGTTGTTAAAAGACTAGAACCCCCAATTATGAAGCCTTTTTAATACCAATCACGTTTACCTCCATGGTTCATAAGGCCTGTATCTCTAATACTGGATCTGATTGACTTCAACAACAACAGTACACCAAACTCTATTTTTCGTTGGGCTTTCTTCAACATCGAATCAAGTCTAAGAGCCAATGGTTGGATCTTTATCTTCACGGATGGCTCTAAATCCAAAGACAACACTTCCATCGTATCTACATACGAAAATGGCTCGCGCATTAATATAGGTCTACTGCCAGACTACGCGTCCATATTTACTGCAGAAATATGACCATTCTGAAAACAAGTACAACATACTTAAAAACATGCGAAAAACATAGCCGATAAAATTAATAAAATCAGAGACAATCTCATCAGTTCGCCCAACAAATTAAAATTAATGTGGGTACCCAGCCATGTCGGGATTTAGGGAAACGAAAAAGCTGATGCCGTTGCTACAAACACCTTTCGGGCTGCAGTCTTAAAGTTGAAAATCTTTACGAGACCTGACCTCTTGCGGGATATTATCCGAAAGCTGGAATCCAAACTCCTTTTAAGTTGGAATAACTATCATCATCAAAACAAATGATTACTACATTTGTTAGATTACGTCTCAGGCAAACATGTGCTACCCACCAGCATCTTCTTCGAAAGGAAATCCGTCAACATGTCAAGCATCACAGATTGATATAAATCACGTACTTGGCTTTGGGAACTGCCAATTGAGACGACAAACCCACCAATCACCAATCAACAACTCCGTAATCTATGAATTGCTTGGAAACCCTCGTTATAAGAATATTTACAAAATATATGAACATGTACATAAAACAAAAAATTAATATTTTAATTTAATACGAATATGTTATATAAATTAGCCAATAACTCATAGAGCCGAAGGCCTTATAAGTCGTAGCTTGTGCTTTACTGTTGTATTAACATACAGTGTTGTGCAAAACATACCGGATATGTTATAGAACATTTTTCTTTGGTGAATTTTAGGGAAGAGAAAGAACCTAAGTAAAATCTGTTTTCAACTTAAGAAAACTTATTGTATAAGTTTACAAATAAAAGAAAAAAAGTTTTGCAATAATATGTTTTATTATAAAAAAAAAATAAATAAATAAAAATTAACTTAAGTCTGTATTATGTATTATGTATGAATACTTAATCAATATATTGTAAAGTAACCGTTGTTTTTAATACGTCCTCGCACCTTTTAGGTATGGACGACACTAGATTCTCAAAAATTTCTTTTGGAATGTTCTCATATTCATTTCTTAGTGACATCATAAGTGGGTTTTGGATGTGTTCGTCTTTGATCTTACCCGTTAAATGGCCCACAAGCTCTCGATAGGGTTTAGATCGGGCGATTGAGAGGCCAATTCCAACATAACAACACTCCTTACCCAACTTTGATGAATGCTTTAGGACATTGTCATATTGATAGGCCAAACGCAGTGACATTTCATTCATTTTATATGCTTTTTTATTAAATTCATTCATTGATACATAGCTTACAAGCTCTACAAAAAAAATGCTTAAAAATTAGCTTAAATTTCTTAAAAAAAAAATTTATTCTAACTTACTGGCCCCATGCGGGCACTCTAAGTTAAACCTAACAATTAAATTTATCTTTCGACGTGCCGTACAAATATTTTTTATTTTGCATTAAATATAATTAAAACTAAGAAAATTTTTTTTTAAATTCAAAATATTAACATTTTTTAATATAATATAAAACTTAAGCCTAAAAACTAAACACTACCTAAAATAAACCTTAATCTACTTAGCCCACTTAAACTATCTTATTCTAGGTATTATTCCTTTTTTTTTGAGAAGGTTACCCATCTCTGTTTAAATCTATCTATCCGTTAATATATCCTGGAGCAGACGTTTTTTATCTAGGTAGAGGAACGCTTCTGGAAGAATAAAGCCGTCAAAGCGTACTCTCTCGTGATACATATAATTGGGGTAGTAAGCCCCGGAGATCAGGTTATTCGACGAGGTCATTGCTCTTGCAATGTGCCTTCGAATCAATTTAACAACAAAATTGTCCACTCTTATTAGGTTCGCCCTATTGTACAAGACCTCGTTAGGATAGAATTTTATGTACTCAGGCTCTGGTGTTCTGTATAGGCGAAGACAAGACCTCTCAAACACCCGAATCTTTTCCAAAAGACTTTTTTTCACGTTAAACCACACGGGACAATAAATACAAGCATGGACCGGGTAACGGCCATGTAGCAGGTCATCTTTACACTCGCATCGTGTTGTTTTCTATAAAATAGTCTCTTTGTAAGGACAAAAGCACCTTTGGCTCTGGCCAGAGCAACATCTATATGTTTTTTAAAATACAGATATTGATCAAGCCGGATCCCAAGTTATCTGACTACATTTCGGCAAGCAAGTGGCTGCCCGTGTTGTTCCACGATCTAAAACTTTCGCCAATTCTTTCTGGTATCCGCAGAGGCCCCAAACAAAGGCGTCCTAAAAAGAATGGTTTCCGACTTGTGAAAGTTGATCTTCAACTTTCAACTAGAAGTCACATCGCCATTCTTCACGATGAACTGTTTATCTGTGAGCATATTGAAAAGAATATACAGCAGTGGTTTATTAATGCGCAGTCTGTTCAGCTTGTAGAAGAGTCCCTCTAACCATACGGTATCGCAGGCCTTTTCCAAGTCAATCAGGCAGGTACCCGTGCACTGTTTCTTGACTTTGTTCCATTGGATATCAGAAAACAGTTCAGACGCGGCATGAATAACATCATGTCCCGCCTTGAAACCGAATTGATAATCCGGAACTATATTTCTATCCTCTACACACTTAGTCAGGACTCTATTGATTACCTTTTCGAAAACCTTACTGATGTCTTTATCCCTTTTGGGAATGGGATGTACCACCGCAGTTTTCCAATGCGTGGATAATGTGTATTATTCCTCGCATTGTTAAACAGGGTGGTATAAATGTCCACCGCTTCTAGTGGGAGATGTCGGAGCACAATGTTCGGATTTCCATCGGTTCCCACTGATTTCTTACTTCTAATTGTGTCGAAGATCGTTTAAAGCTCTTCTTTCGAAATAAACGGTGGTTGTTCCCTTTCATTGGCGATGAGATTATTTGCCATATTATCGTCACTGAACTGGGTGAAACCTTCTCCTGCGGATTCTCGATCACAAATAAGTTGTTATCATCAACAGCCTCATTTGGATCTATCCCTGCTGTTAAAAGGGCGACTTTAATGCATGAAAGGTCGTTTTGATCTTTTCTCCGAAATATTTTATTTATTTGCGGGAACATATTCGGGTTGTTGGTGTTTACAGCCCGAATTTTATTGTTCCAATACAAACTTACGAAAGCTCTGTAATTTTCTTTTATTAATGTTTGGAGGTTTTTAATCGACGATTTTAATGTAATGATCTCCGAGTTATGTATGTCAGTAAACTATCTGTACATGGTTTTAAGTAGCAGCCTACTTTTATGTTGATGCAGTGCGTCTACAGTTGAATTGTGGAACAAGTCTTCGCTGTCAGTGTATTGATACCGAGGTATCGTTTTGTCCATTGTTCGTTTAATTTTCTCGTGCATTACTTTAAGATATCTGTCAATCTCCTCGTTTGACAGATTTCTGTTGGGCGGTGGAAAGAGCAAATTCGAGGAGAGTGTTCTAATCATTGTCCTGGAGAAGTGTGTCCAACGCACCTTACTAATATATAGTTGTAGTAGCCTTTGAACAATCTCATACAATTCCGCATTTTCGTTCGGAACGGTTATTTCGGTACTAAGACCGCAATGGTCACTGTCATATTCAAAAGTGCGAAGACAGTTCACAGTTTGTTGGTTCGTACCTGTCAGTTGTATCCGTGTGTCAAACAACAGGAGATCCAAATAGGAGCCGTGACTAGAAAACGACGGACTATCCGCCGCCATAAGGCCGAGTCGGTACATCACACTCTGCTGACCCCACCAATTGAATAGCAGGTTTTCTCTAGTGTTTGGTATGTTATTTCCCCAATCACTACGTTTGGCGTTGAAATCTCCGCCGATAATAAAATAATTGTCTTCCAATTCTAACCTCAGAAATTGAAAAAGTGTCTCGAGCTCTGAAATGAATAGGATGGATTGATTAGCCTTAGGTCCGTAGACAGACACCATGTACAACCGCTTTCCACTACTGAGACTGATATACATAACGCATGCTTCCAGCACCTGAAACCTACGTACTACACGATTGTATATTCTTTTAAAACGCAGTCCTTTTCTTACAAAGATCGCAACGCATCCTCCTTGAGTGGATTTGGGTCTGTTTCTTCATAATATTTTATATCTTCTGTTCCTCATTTTAAGTCTTTTAGTAAACTTAGTTTCGCTTACCAAAAGCATATCCAGGACTTGGTCTTTAAGCAACTTAAATAATGCGGCTCTTCGTTCGAGCCTAATTAGTGAATTAACATTCATTGCAAAGACCTTCAGGGTTTGCTCCGCCATGTACGTACCCATTACGACTGGAGGTGCGTTAGGCCCGGCAGCATCGCGTAGATTTGATCCACGAGCGTAGCCTGTTCTGTTATCTGACGTTGCAGCTGAGTCATCTGCCCCTGAATCGAGAGCAAGATAGCTAGCATGGCAGTTACAGGTTCCGGTGCTCTAGGCGCTGGGGTCTGAGAAGCAACCTTCGCTTGCTGTACCGTATTTCCCCTACCTGCCGCCATCTGGGCGTAGGTTACTTGGGGAGTAACGGCTGGAGTTACTGTGTATGCATGGGAGGACGTTCAACTTCTACTTTCTGCTGCCGAGCCAGGATTATTCTTTGTATGTATTGGAATTTGGGACAACGCCGATAGTTTGCGGTGTGTCCCGTATTCTGACATAAGGCACAATTGAACTGGCTTTTTCCTGACGCTCCATCCTTACCTAGAGCGCATTCCCCGGACTTGTGGTTCTTTCCGCACTTTACGCATCGAGGCTGCATTTCGCAGTTCGACGCGGCGTGCCCGAACCTTTGGCAACGAACACATTGTAAAATGTTATCGCTCCGCTTAACTCTTTCCCATGATACAATCTAGTAGTCAAGGATATTTATACTTCTTAGACCATCCAGTTTGCTATTGGGAGTTAGCTGAACCAGGAATAACGACAGTTTGTGCTCCTCCCTTTTGGCTCTAGCCGTGACAAATGGCGTTGCCCCCACGAATTTGAGCTCTTCGCACTCCTTCTCTTTCAACAGTGCAAGGAGCTCCTCCGGATCAGTCGATGGTTCTAATGCCCTCAGCAACATTGTTTGCAGCTTCTTCCCTTTCGGGGTGTAGGAGAATAACTCCGTCGTCGTATCCCTCAGTAAATTTTTAATTTTTTGGTAGCGCTCCACTGTATTGCAATGAATCGCATGCCTATCTACACTTAAGCCCTTTAAAAAAAAAATTACAGCCTATGGCCGACTTACACAGCTTAATTGTGTCTTTCAATTCGATTTTATACGTGTTGATTGGAGATACCTTATGTCTGTTGTTTTTCTACTGTTGTTGCTTCTGCTGCTGCTGTTGTTGTTGTTGCTCTTGCTTTTGCTTTTGCTGTTATTCTTAGGCTGTGGCTGTGCCTCTTTCTTTGTAAGTTCCTTAGCTGGTTTCGGTATTTTTTGTTGTTTAAGTGGTTGGTTCTGTTTTTCTGGTTGAGGTAGCTCCACGTTTGTATTTGGATGCTTTTGTGGTATCTGGAGTTGTTGTAACTCCTTCTCCCTCCTTGCTTAGTTTTTATAGCAAATACTTTTTGCTGTAGCTGCCTTATGCTACTATTTAAGGCTTTGACTTCGTCCTTATCGTCATCTGACTCAGAGGCAGCTAGCGATGTAAAGCTATTATTTCCACTCATGTAATGGCCACTGTCAGACACATATGGGTATTCGTCATGCCTCTTTCGTTGTTGTGTTGCTGCTCTAGATAAAGTTTTTGGCGCCTCTTCTCTTGCTCCACAAGGTGGCAGCTTCTCAGTAGATGGCTAGGGAAGGGCGCTTAACGAGGTTTGGAGTTGGCTTCAGCCGAAATTACGGTCTGATCATCAGACGATATCGTGCCGTCTCCCGGACCCGCTATTTGGATAGCAAACCGTTCACCAGCGCTCATCCTCCGGTTTCGATGTATTTATTTTAATTGTGGTATTTTATTATTTTTTTAAAAATAAAAAGTCCGCCTTATTCTGGGGATCGAACCTACGCCCCTTTGTTTCTCGGCCGATACCACTACTACCGTGCCACCGAAATACTTGACCAACACTTTTATTTAAGTTCACTTTTAACTTTTTCACTTTAATTGAAGCCAAAACACTAATCCCATGTATTGGTCTATACCCCGCATCAGAAAAACATCCCCACATCATACTTGAACCTACCCCATGCTCCACGGATGGACGAAAATGTCGTGGCTGAAGACATGTCCCCTTCTTTCTTCTAACATCAATACTTCCATCGAAAGCAATTAAGTTGAACTTACTCTAGTCGCTAAAGAGTACAGTTTTTTACTTTGTTCCTGACCATTTCAAATGGTTTCTTGCGAATTGCAGTCTAAGAAACGATTACCGTTAACAAAGTAATCAAACACTTATTAAAAGAATAAAATGGTACGTTTTTCATCCATGCTTAGCAGTAAGTACAGGCTTTTTCGCTTATCGAAAAAAAAATAAAAATCAGCTTGTTTTAAACGCTTGCGTACGGTGCTTGCTTCCTCACTTGCTTGCTTAAGCTTACTAACAATCATTTTTGAATGCAAGAAACGATTGTTAAGAATCATTTGCCGAGTGCACAGTCGTTGCAAGTCTGCATTTCACCATAAGCGAAGATCTGCTGGATACGTGAACTTAAAACATTTGGTGAGGGCATTGTTCAGATTCAAAAAGGTTTCCTCTTACTCTTGTTTCATTCTGAGTTCAGGCAAATCTTGTCTAGTTAGTTCCCTATTCTAAATTGTATCTGATTCTGAATTTTATGTTCCTGTGGTCTGACATGGAAGCCTCTAGTAGTGTTTCCCAACCTCTAATTTCCATAGTGTACCTTTAAAACAGCGCTAAGTCGTTTACTTACTTTTGAAACAAATATTTGGTAAGAGTTAAAATTTTGAACAATTTTTTCACAATATAGGGTAAAGACAGAACTTCTACAATGTTCCAAAGAAAATCATCTTTTGAAAAAATAAATTTCAAAAAATATGAGGCACCATTAACTCATTCATCCATTGCCACCCATCTAATAACGTTTTCTTCAAATTCTTAATAATGTGCAACCAATTTCTTCATTTCATTTCAGCTATGATATCCTACAATGTGGTCGTCGGAGATACGCTGTCAAAAGTCCTGGTTCGATTTTTTCCATCGTGGGGCACCTCAATGGGAGCAGTTCGACTTGGAGTTGTCTTCTTTGTCACAGTTGGCGTGGTTGTACCGCTTTGTCTCTACAAGAATGTGTCACGTCTTGCACGAGCTAGTTTCATAAGCCTGGCATGTGTCGTCTTCATCCTGTTCGCTGTTATCATAAAACTCATGTCTGGCGAATATAAAGTGTAAGTATACCATTACCAGCGAAATAAATGTTCAAAATCTCATTGCTCAAGTGGGCGTAACAATGGGGGGTGATAATTGTAATTACATTTTAAAGGAATTTTTAATACAAAACCACATACTTAGGACTTCACAAGTACATAATGGTGGTGTGTGTCGTGTTTAATTATGAAATTGCAAGTATGCATCATAAATTAACAATTTCGTACTCAATTGCTGGATTTCTTTTAAAAATTCTAACACTTCCCACTGCTGCCGTATTTTTAACGCTCAAAGTGTTTTGTGTAATATTACACTGGGGAAGATTTTTACAAGTTCACTATGTATTTGATATTAATCTGTTTGATGAGAGACGTAATTTTTTAAAAAAAATTATCTTGTAAATGTTAAAATAAGGTGCAATATAAATAGCCGGCTTTTATATAAATATTTTTTGCAATCTCCGATTTTCGCGAAGCATATAATAGTAGTTTTTGGCGTCAACAAGGCCTGTGCATCGTTACTTTGCACATAGACATTGAGCCAAACAGTCTCATCTTGGCTCTGATCCTTGTTTAAAAAAAAAAAAAAAAAAAAAACATTCTGGATCTAGTATTCCGACTTTACCAATTCTACAACTCATTTTGAGCTGGATGCCATATTTCTCAGAAAGAAACAATAAGAAATATTGAGGCTCCTCATCTATCCGTATTAAGATCAAGAAATTGTATATACTTTATATGGACACGTCTTTTTTCATTGTCTCAGACATAGATAGAGAGTAGTGGTATCAAGTCGCACGTTTTTAATACATATTATATGTTGTCAGACTTTGAAACAAGGCGGTCGGTGTAATTTTAGTACAATAAAACGATTATTTCATGATCTGTGAAGTCTGCACCATCCGCTAATCTGCTCCAATTATGCGCAACGAAATCAGTCATTAGTTGTCCAATTCCACTCGCTATTGGCCGTGTGACACTTTTATCATTTTTTACGAATAGGAAACCCATCGGTATTCGTCAACCTAATGATACCCAGTGCTGTGGCTATTATTACACATACATCCTGCGGGTGGGTTAATGTGGTAACAACCTGATACTTATCGTGTACGTCCTAACTCAACTTTGAGCAAGCAGTAAATAGAAGCGCTTCGAGTATAAAACTTTGTTTGAAGTAGCCAATCTTCAAAAAGAGTACACCCTGTGAATAAATTTAAGCGATTAAATCAACACTGCCAATAGTCAGGCTCGATGTTATATGGCGTCATGTGCTTAAATCGTAAGGAACTCGCAGTTGATTTATGGTTTTAACCTGACCACTGCCACATAAACCTAACTTTGATAAAGGTACCTTCAATTGGATGTAGCAAAACAACTCGATTACGAATTGGCATATAAGTATAAAGTCAGTTTTTTAAGCAGTACTAAAGGTTAGATCACTGGAGAAAAAACGAATAGCATGAGGGTTGCGGTGTTGACACAATGGAGAGGTGTTGCTCCGGAAGATAGTTCGTAGCTTTAACTAAAACCTAAAAGTTATGTGTCAAGGCAACAAGACCCGAACAGAAACTTGTAGATATCAGAATTGAAGAAACCAATTGTTAACGGATGAACTTCTCAATCGATAAAAGCCATGACCAAAATCAAGGTAGCAATATCGTACTAATATATTCTGTACTATTCTGAGACTCCGTATCCTAATCTTCAGAAAACTAGGCCAAATATAGGGTTTTCCAATAGGAACTTGACAACTTTGAATTTAATTTGTGAACGCACTCTTTCACTAATCATCAAACTGTCACTGTCAATTTATTCAGTAAACTTAACATTTTCATCATGGTAAAGTACACTAACGAGCAACGTCTGCAAACGTTCTCCAATTGGGTTCTGGAGAAGATGCGACAAGATGATGAATTTCCTCGCAAAATCATCTTCAGCGACGAAGCTCATTTTCGGCTCAATAGGTTCATCAATAAGCAAAATATGCGTTATTGGTCGGGTAAAAACCCACATGTGCTTCATGAACCAACACTTCAACCACAAAAAATAACTGTTTGGTGAAGTTTGCATGCCGGCGGCGTTATTGGGCCATATTTTTTCGTCGACGATAACGATCGTCACGTTACTGTGAATGGTCAGCGTTATCGGGCCAAGATCACCGATTATTTTTGGCTTGAATTAGAAGATATGGACTTGGACGACATGTGGTTTCGACAGGATGGTGCCACAAGCCACACAGCACACGCTACAATCGATTTATTGAAGAGTAAGTATGATGAGCGTGTTATCTCAAGACATAGGCCAGTCGATTGTTGGCTGCCTCGTTCGTGCGATTTAACGCCGCTTGACTATTTTCTGTGGGGCTACGTTAAGTTATTGGCTTATAACAAAACGCCGACGACGTTGGAAGAGCTCAGAGCCAACATTGAATTGGGTCCAACTAATCGACCGCTGAAAACGTACCCGCGGTGGCCATATAAACGAAGTCGAGTTCCATTCATAAATGTTTTGATTGTATAAACTGTTCAATGGATATTGAACACTATAGCATGTCCTAGAGAAAACTCAAGACGAGACGACTACACAAAACCATCGCTGTTTCATAAAATGTTAAGGTAATCTCAGTAAAACTTTTGTATATCAAATAAGACTTAGATAAGATTCTGCGAAGTAAGACACTTTGACCTTAAAGGTCTTTTGTACCTTTTAGTCAAACCTGTAGTTAGGCCAGTAGGTTTTCTACCTTCTTAATGAAGTTTATAACACTACTAGCAGAGGAATTCATTAGTTCGTTGGAGGAATTGTTCCCTGAAGAAGATCTTTCATCTAATTCCGTTGGGGGCTGGACATTCACATAAGATGTTTTCAACGTGGTAATCGACTAGGTTTTTGATATCATGCCGACTTTTTTTCATGTTTTGCTCGACTATTAAATGTGGGACAAGCATACTGCAAATATCGTATCAATACTGTCAAAATCGTTGAACTTTTAAAGGGAGACACACTTTTCCTTACGCATTTTAAAGATCAAATTACAAACGATGGAACTAAAAAGAACTTAACTTAGTTTCGAAGCAACATCCCTTCAAGCTCTACCGTCAGTACTTGATGACGTATCCACAGCTGGACATAACAGGTCAGCTAAAAAGTTCGTCGGCTAACATAGTAAAACATATAATTATTTTGTAAACTTTTTTCACATTTTCGCCGTAACAGCCTTTTTCGGGCGTCCCCGCGTGATTCTTCTTCGGTGCTCATTTCGCCCTGTTCAAGTTTGGCAAACCACTTCTCAATGGTTGGTTTTCCTGGTGCAGAGTCCGAATAATGTTCATCAAGCCAAGCTTTGGTTTCAACAGTATTTTTTCACAATAAAGCAATGCTTTATTAACATGCGAAACTCTTTTTTTTTCCATTTTTTTTTTTTACAATAACAAAAGTTGTTTAACTCACAATGCTACATATATCTCACGAACCATTTGTCGGACAGCTGTCAAATTTATACACGTGTCGTTTGAAGGTTAGTAGTACTATAAATCATATGGATTTAATTCTAGTAACACCATCTATGTGTTAGCCTACGTACTTTTCAGCCGACTTGTTATAATTGATATCGAATGAGCAGGTGCATTATCGTGATGCAAAATCCATGAATTCTTTTTGCACAATTCCGGACGTTTTTTTCATATTGTTTCTCGCAGTGATCAGTGATCAAAACTTTGACATTTGATCGAACTTGGCGTGCTTTTTTTTGTCTTACCTCTCTTGCTTCCATTGGGTTTTGATTTCGACGTCATAACCACATACCTATGATTCGTCACTAGTTATGACCCTTTTGAGCAAGTTAGGATCATTGACGTCATTCAAGAGCTCCTGAGGGATGCTCATGCGACGGTTCTTCTGATCAAAATTAAGAAGTTTTGGAACAAACAACAACAACATGCTTGATTTTCTAAAATAATTTCCTTCATATCTTCGGCGTTATGTGCGTCCAGAGCGAAGTCTATCTGTCGAAAACAAACTAAGTACACTATTTACTTGAAACTGTAAACATATGTTCAAGACATGTATACCAACACACAAAAAAAAATCGATAATCGAATGTACGTTTCCCCTCGAAATATTCAAAAGTTTCCTTCCTTTTTGTACACACCTCGTTCTTAAATGGAAACAGTCTAAGCAACATTAAACAGCTGAGTAATATTATCAACCGATATTTTCTTAGATGTTGCGGTGCGAACATCTTTAACTTAACTCAAGACAAGTATCAACTTTTCAATGTTCTGCTTTGATCAAAAAGAAATTATTCAAAAAATTAAAAATACAAGTTTATTCATCTAAATCTTTATTGTCCTCTTTAAAATAATCCTCATCGACTGCAACACACTTATGCGAGGGCTTGATCCAATCCTCGAAACATTTTTTATATTCGGTTTTCGTTATGTCCATCAGTGTTTCCTGCGATTTTTCCATTACTTCCTCTCGGCTGCTGAAACGCGTTCCCCCTAGTGGTTTTTTAACTCGATTGAACAGAAAGAAGTTACAGGAAGACAAATCGGTGGCTGTTGGATGGTATTTGTTGCATTTTTTGTCAAAAAATTACGAATAATGATGGCACCGTGCCACGGTGCGTTATCATGATGCAAAATTCACGAGTTTTCTGCCCACAGTTCTGGTCTCTTTCGGGAACCTTCTTTGCTTCATGCAAACGTCTCATAACCTCCAAATAATACTCTTTACTCTTTACTGTCTGGCCTTCTGGCGAAAATTCATGATGCATTACACAGTTGTAATCCATGGAAACCGTGAGCATTGCCTTCTTTTTTGATTGAAAACGACGTGTTTTTTTTTTGGTCTCGGCACATTTGATGAACGCCATTCACTTGCCTGATGTCTGGATTGCGTGTCGTACTCATAAACCCACGTCTCGTCTCCAGTAATGATCCTTTTGATGAATATGGGATCGGATTCAGCCCCGCAAAACATCTCATTTGCGACGTCAACCCGATCTTTTGAAATTATGGTCTTTTGGCACCAACTTTGCTGCTACACGACGAAAACCCAAATCATTAACAAGAATGTCTTGGACGGATCCATAGGCAATGTCCAAGTCCTCCGCTATCTCTCTGATGGTTGATTTACTGTTATTGACCAACATTTCTTTTACTTCATCAAAGTTTTCGACGATTTTCGATGTCGATGGTCTGCCACTGCGTTCATCATTTTCGATTGACTCATGACCACTTTTGAACCTCTCGTGCCACTTGTGAACGACCGTTTTCTTTAGAGAATCGTTTCCGAAACACTTTTCCAACGTTTCTCTCCGTTTTTTACGCAAAATTTAATACAAATTCGTTGTTGCAAATTTAAATCCATTTCTGAAATTGTAAAAAATCGCCAACACACGTAGAGATAGATGTAGTCTTGCCTACGTAACTTTTGCAAATGTCAAGCTATGTCAAGATTTAGAGAGAATGTCAAAAATGTACCACCTTAACAAAAAAAAAACAGAACTCAAATCGGAACAGCGGGAGCGGATCACGGTGACGCCACCGGGAACTTTTTAATCAAAGTTTACAACAAATAAAACATAAACAATATTTTTATAGGAATAAAGGGTAAACCAACAGATGGGGTGGATGTTGGCTGTCAACTACTGTATGACAGATGTCATAAAATTTTTTAAAAATTTTAGTCATGGAGTCACTTACAATGCAACAGCGCATTTTTGTTACTCACTCTATTATTAAAACGGGCGATTTGTAAAAGTAAAATTTCTTAAAATTCTAACTGGCGATAATTCAGGGTCTCAAACATAACATCCAAACTGAAATTGCTGCCACCGACCCACTTTTTCTTCTAAAAGTCATCGATAGTTTTTACCTTTGTATGGTCGTTTTCAACAGAAACCATGATGGTCACATGAACAATGTTGTATTCCTCTATAATTGCCATAGATCAAGCTTTATTAATCAATAAGACTCTATATTGATTTCAGGATAAATATGTGTTTAATTTATTGAAAACTACCACACTAGCTGCTAGCTCACCCTTTACAAACAGTAAAAAACTGAAAATAAAACCGAAATTTATAACGCCCTACAACACCGAACAGAAAACAGTGGTTATAATTACTTACATAGTTTGAATATATTTTATACAATTTAAAAGCTCTTAAATACAGAATCGAAGGAGATTCCAATCCAACCCAACACATTAGCATACAGTATAATTGGATTCCATTCCCGAGCATTATTCGCAGTACTCAAGACAATTCTTCTTTAAAGTGCTGCCAATCAACTGTTACTTCCCTCTGCCCAAAACGATATTCTCTGTCCGTGAAAATCTTAGAAACTAGGTTTGTGTGCTATTTTTATAAAGCGGTTCGATCTTTTTTTTCAGTCAATATGCCATCGAACACTTGAGGTTCCCATTGTATCACCTCCTGCCGACTCCATTATTATATACGAGTCAAAAACTGTGCCTATTAGTCCCTCACCTACTCTGTTACGAAGTTATTGATTGATTCAGTACATCTTCAGGGAGTCAAGTTTAAAACTGTTTGCAGCGTTTTAATTTCTTCAGAAGTAATTTTTCGTGCGCTACTTTCACATAATTAAAGGTATCCAATGCTGGAGCAGAATGGTGACACCTTGGTTCTTGAGATTATTACGTCTTGTTAGCCATTTCAAACATTTTCAGTGTTTGCGTCTATTTTTTTTTTTTTTTTTTTTTTAGCAATAAATTTATGTACATAGATCTACACATGTCGACGAAAAGGTGCTAGGTAGGAGCTTTTCGAAAAGTTAACCACTACTTAAAATATATCCCTAATATCATCTGTATCTATGTAATAGTTCCGTACTGTACAAAACACCGCAAAGCCAAATAAAATTGTTGCAGGCACCTTCACTGAATGGCACTCCATTGCCATTGGAAAACAAGTATCCGTACGTACTCTGCTAAAATAAGCAACATGTGTGCCACTTCTAGCTCCAAGCTATTGTCTTCGTTAATTCGTTCAGCATTTTGTTTGAACTAAAATGTAACACAATTTGCCCAGTCACTTGTAAGGTAACATTATGCACTTGTTTCTGCATACAATCCAACCCTTCGTTAAATTACTTCCATCGACTGGGATATGATGTTTATTTAACTGCTGCAGAGCAAGCAGTTTCCACCAAGTTAGTTTTTGTATTTATTTAAAAGTGAAAATGAAAAAAAAAAAAACAAAGTGGAATCTCTTGTCGGAGTATACCACTTGAGCAAAGCGCAACGGGGTGCAAAGTGGTTAACTTTTTTAAAACACACTTTAACCCTAAACCACTTCACTCACCATTCACCATTCGGCAGTCTATCATCTTGTATATGGCATTTAGCCGCTGGTGCCGTGTGGAAGTGGTTTGTATTCATTGAACGTGGGAGCGGAGGATTCCCCTACTAGGAAACTTATTTACATTCAGAGAGCGCTCATAACTTTTTGTTAATGTCAACCTTCGTGGGACTTCTATGAGAGGGTGGTATCTCTATATTCCATGTCTTCGGGTATCTGTATCTGTTGCATGAATAGAAATAGAGCGAACGTCGCCGGTCGCTATTAAGCACCTACCTGACAGTTCTGAGCTAAGAGAAGCACGTTCTTAGAAACGCGATATTTATGTAAAAGCCAGTTGGAGCAGTGGAATCCCTGATGCTTGAGGAAGCCCAATGCCGATGCTGTTGTGTAAGTGTTTTGCGATGCGAAACCGATTTGAATAATTTTCTAATTTAGAATGTCCTTAGGGGTGTGGGCTATTGTTGGGTAGTGGGTAGTAGGGAATATCAGTAGCAATTTCACCAGCAGGCACTTTCGATTGTTCACTGGAATGCGAAATTCTAATATTTTCCATTTTTTGTTTGTTCTTTCTGCTTTCAGAACGGATACAACGGATTCATGGAGATTTGCAAACGTTGATGTTATACCGGCCACAGGAATCATGGCATTTGGTAAGATTAGCATAAAAGTCTATTTTGGGTTTGTTGTAAGGATAGTTTCGAGATTGAAGTCTGTGGTGTAAGGAATTGAAGTGTAATGCGGTTTTTATTGGGCTAATTCTTGGATACTAGTATTAAACAATAAAGAGCCCGTACTTCCCTTATTCAAGATTCTATCTAATTTCTTCTTTGTGTGGCGTTACATACAATAACATATTTTCCAAAGAGGCAGTTTGAATCTTGAGGGAAATTAGGAGCACATTTTTTCTTTGGACTGTGTAAAAGAATTTGTTGAAGCTATGGTATTGGTGAAAAAATATCGAATGGAAATATTTAAATGATTTCTGGTGGGTTGCGATTCACATTGCAATGCCTTATCAGGTGGTTGTTCTTGAGCAACCGGATGGAAAAATAATGGTTCCAATGAAAATACGCACAGAAGTATTTTAACTTATAAAAACACTGCTAAGTGGTGTATTGACCAAACCTAAATCGGACGAAAACTAGTGTTGTCGCTATCCCACTTAATTCATATTTTAATCACTGAAATGAGATACTGCATCTTTAACGACGATGCCTTTGACCTTTTAATCAAATGTCGTTAGGTTGTTTATTTCTATTTTTTTTAGTGAGTTTTCTTTAGATATGACCATAAAGGATGCAACTAGTACAGCAATTCTTGAAAAAGTTAAAAATGCACTGGAGACCATAAGAACCCTAACTTGTAAGGTATGCTGGACTCATAGAACATAAGAATCAATTTACGCTTTGACCACATGGGTAGAATTTGCAAGGAAAGCAAGAAAAAATACTTCTTTTGTGAAAATGTTTAAAATTGAGGTAATCCACATTTATTAATGCGGACTGCAATATACGGGTCAAAAACTATTAACTATTAACGTTATTGTCTTCAACTTTTTTTCTGGTAATTTTAGTTTTTTTTTATTGTGAACAGCAAAGAACTTAGGACCGAGAGTTAATGAACATCACATGTTTTGTATGCCTTAATTCCTTCGGATAAATCATAGAAGATGACTCTATTCGCGATTGAGGACAAAAATATAGTTCCCAATCAGGCGATACATGACATCTCACATGGCGCATATAAGATAGATATACAATGAAACAAAAACAAGAAGCAATGCGCGGGTGCCTACCTTATTGACTTCGAGAAAATCCTTGACACCGTATGGTTAGAGAGACTTTTCTTCAAGCTGGACTGGTTTGGCTGAAGTAACTCTTTTGAATATGCTCACCAGCGAACAGTTTATTGTGAAAAATGGCGATGTGATTTCTGCCGGAATATTAAACATTAAAAAAGTACAGAAGCGATCTTTCGAGCTCACTTCATCATGCCATAGCGCACACAGACGACTTGATCACGTACAGATCAGGCTCAAAGGCTATTAAAACGCTCTTGCAATGTGAATTCGATATGATTTAGCGCTATTGCAATGATTGGAATTTGTAGATCAACTTGCAGAAGTTAGAAACCATTCTTTTTAGGACATCTCTTTCAGGGGAATCCGCGGATATCTACATTTTAACAAAAATTTAGATATTGCTCTAGCCAGAGCAAAAGAAGCTTTTGCCCTAACAAAGAGGATGATTTATAGATGCGTGTATGAAGGTAATCTGCTATATAGCCCTCATCGGGTCTATGATTGTCTTTGGATGCCCCGTCTGGTACAACGTGAGAAAAAGTTTAGTGAAAAAGGTTCGGTTGCTTTAAATCTCTAAAACCAGATTTGAAGAATGTAAAAGTTCTATCCTAATAAGGTCTTGTACAACATCTCCAACCTTATAAGCGTGAACAATTTTGTCATTAACTTGATTCGAAGGCATATTACAAGAGTAATAACTTCTACGAATACGATTCATGCTAACGTTTGATTTATAATGTAAAATAAAATACATAAATCTGAAAGTGAACTTAAAATGTTTATTATCAGTTAAAAGAACAATTCACGGCATTTACTTTTTTAAAATGATATCACGTAAATTTTAGCCACGGCTACGTCTGAGATGGCCTTCTTCTCTGAAGACCTGAGACTTTACATATCCCCAGAGAAAATAGTCCTAAGGCGTGATATCGCACGATCTAGGCGGCCAATTAACCTTAGCAAAACGTGAAATTAAGTGCTCACCAAAATGATTTCTCAGCAAGTCCATTGTTTCACGCGCCGTATGGTTCGTAGCGCCGTCTTGTTGAAACCAGAGCTCACCGAGACCATGTGCTTGAATTTCAGGAAGCACATAGTCAGTTAACATGGCGCGATAATGGTTACCATTGACGGTTACATTCTGATTTTCGTCATTTTTGAAGAAATATGGACCAATTATTCCACCAGCCCATAAACCACACCATACCGTTGCTTTTAATGGATGTAATGGTAGCTCTTGGTACTCTTCGGGTTACTCATCAGCCCAAATACGGCAATTTTGTTTATTAACGTATCCATTGAGCCAGAAATGGGTTTCATCACTGAACAAAATTTCCCAATAAAACACCGGATTTTCATTGAGTTTTTCCAGAGCCCATTCACTGAAAATATGACCCAAATTCAAGTCGCCTGGCTTCAATTTTTACACAAGTTGAATTTCGTATGCGATCCTCACGTAAAATACGCCAAGTTGTCAAATACGCCAAGCCAAGTTGCTGAGAACGACGACGAATCGATTCGTCACAGTCTTCGCGTACAGTCTCAACTACAGCTACTATAGTCTCTTCACTACGTGCTGGATGTGGTCTAACCGGTCGAGTATCATCCACTAATGTAAATTGGGACTCAAATTTTCGAAGAGTTTTGTCAATACTGGTTTTAGTAGGTCGAGTATGCGCACCGTAAATTCCTCGAACCGCACAAAAAATATTTCTCACAGAAAAGTGAGAGTCTTTCCATGATGACTTGCCAAATGATACTGAAAAAAAATGATAAAGCAGTTTGTTAGGAGTCACGCGTGATCTGTCAAAAAAAGCCTATTAAAAATCAAACCTCACGATGAAATACCCCTTAAAAACATAGTTGTCCATTTACTAAGTTTTTTTTGAAATTAAAAAATATTTTCTTAGCATTAATATTATTATTCTTATATAGTAAATTGTGTTGAGAATTACAGGGCATTACATACATAGATTAAATCACATACATAGATTAGATGGTATAGCTAAAATTGCCCGCATAGGGCCAGTAAGTAAGAAAAGATTGTTAAGTTAATTAAGATAGTTTTTAAGTGTTTTTTTTTTTTTTTGTATAGCATATAAGTAATAATGAATTTGTTAACTAAAAATGAATTTTTTTTTTTTTTTTTGTTTTTATAAAAGTAATGCTACCGACTATGTTAAGTGTGTTCCTGGTCCTGGCGTGCTAATTATAAAAAAAAATTTACCTGGGTTTAATTATTTTTAGAATAAGTTTTACTTAGAAATCTCAATAGTTTTTCCGTTAGATCGTTAAGACGGGTTTGTTTTAGCTGCTGTTTTTCTATACTCTAAACGCATGAATGAATATGAATATGAATATGAATATGGGTTATGAATATGGTTAAAATAAAATAGTCTTTGGTACAACTTGTACTGAAGCTGCATTGATCTATGGAAATATGCTCTTACGGACTTCTCATGTGACGAAATGATATCGGACTGTACTAAGACTCTTCGGTCAGAATTTGAGTCAGGAGATAAATGTTATCGGTCGTCATTGACAGCAGCTCTTTTTTAAATGAAATATAACTGTCGGCATGGTAGATTCTATGCATATTTGGAGCTTAAATAAACGTGACTTTGCATGTCTCGTCAGGGTCCTGAAATAGTTCGTTTTTTCGTTTTTAATGCATTTTTTATTTAATTTATTAATTTACTCTTACATGCTAGACAAAAAAATACTTAAAAATTAGCTTAAATAACTTAAAATTATTTTAATCTATCTTACTGGCTAACTCTTACTCTAAGTTAAACACAATACTTCAAAATCATGTCTCTCGACGTATCTTACAGTCTATTTTTCCATTTATTAAAACTATAACTAAGAAAATAAATTGTAAGTAAAAAAATAGAGTTTTTTTTTATGTTGTTAATAATTTTAAAAAAAACTTACAGACTACCTACCTACAAATAAATCTTAATCTATTTAACCTACCTACATCTAATATATAATATATGTATACATATTATATATACATGCATACATATACATATATATACGTAATATATAAATATATGTATATGAACTCTATGTGCAAAAAAAAAAAAAAAAATTAAAACACAAAACATCGTTGTGTTCTTTACTGTAATCCTTTTATACTGTTCTACTGTATTGGCGGGCCGACAAATATCCATTTTTATGATTTTATGGTCATATATCCTTATATCATTTGCCAGAGCCTATGTAAATTTATATAGGACTCGGACTTTGCGGT
Organism: Volucella inanis; assembly: GCA_907269105.1. NCBI lineage: Eukaryota > Metazoa > Arthropoda > Insecta > Diptera > Syrphidae > Volucella > Volucella inanis. The sequence goes on along the minus strand of OU026155.1, from coordinate 86,527,627 downwards.
GTATTATTGGTGCACGACTGACCCTTTATGACGACGCTTTATCTTTATCCTTTTTAACTCTTTTTATCCGCTGCAGCTTTTGTTTTCAGTAATCGCTACGCATTTAATTGCTTTTGATAAATTCTTATACTTTTCCTTTAGTTGTTGCGTAGGGTTTGAATTAAGATCGTAGATTTTTGGCATTGTCCTTTATCTTCCAAGGAAAAACGGACATCACGCGAATAATGGGAAGCAAAGACAGCGGAGATAAAAAGAAAAACACAACTTTATTTGAATGTTTCTGGATTACTTTTATTTCATTCACAAATTTTTGTTTAACATGAAACCTCGGCTTTGCAAAGGTGATTCTAACGAAATTGAAATATTCGCAGTCGCCGGAAATTCGTCAGACGCATTTGTGCATTACAATGTTTATTTAAATTGTAAAGTTTGCAGTTTCCAATTGGCGTGTGTATTCGGTTTCTGTTGACACCTGAGGACCTGTGCGTCTTGATGTTGTTGGCTTAGCGAGTGTTGTGGGTGTTGCTGAGCGTCTTGTGTTTGTAACTCGCGTCTTCTATGCGAACGAAGATCTCATTTAGTAGTGAGACTCTATGCGGTGAAGAAGGTTTTTCTTAAAAGCTAAAATATAAATTAATAAGTTAAAAAAAGGAAAAGGAACCAAAAGAACTTAGAGGACAGAGAGGACAATTGGAAAGTCAATCAACTGAGTATTACCCAACTAGGTATTTGTTTGTTATTTGAGTGTATTTTGACTTATTTATTAATATATTAATGAATACTTGGTGTGTAATCACTGGGTATTTCTTGAGAGATTATTTATATTATATAGTTGGCGCATTACCATGTGGCGTTCCCATTGTTCCGATTTGAGTTCTGTTGAGTTTTTTGTTAGGTTGGTACATCTGTTGTTAACATTTCCTCTAAATCTTAGCGTCATAGCTTGACATTTGCAAAAGTAACGTAGCCAAGAATACATCTATGTGTGTTGGTGATTTTTTACATTTTTAGAAATGGATTAAAATTTCCAACAACGAACTTATATTACATTTTGCGTAAAAAAACGGATTTAATGGTGCGCGATTGGAAATATTGGAAAAGTCTTTTGGCAACGATTCTTTAAAGAAAACGGTACCAGTGGCACGAGCGGTTCAAAAGTAGTCGACAATCGCAAGTTAACCATCAGATCCGTCCAAGACATTTTGGTTAATGATTTACTCTGTTGACGTCGCAAAAGAGATGATTTGCAAGGCTGAATTGGATCCCACATTCATCAAAAGGATCATCACTGGAGACGAGACGTGAGTTTATGAGTACGACACGCAATCCAGACATCATATAAGTGAATGGCGTTCACCAAATGAGCCGAGACCAAAAAAAAACACGTCGTTTTCAGTTAAAAAAGAAGGCAATGCTCACGGTTTCCATGGATTACAACGTTGTAATGCATCATGAAAAGAAAGTCGCCGAAAGAGACCAGAATAGTGGTCAGAAAACTGGTGAATTTTACACCACATCAACGCACCGTAGCACAGTGCCACGATGAATAGATAAATAAACTTTTATCTTTATTTTCTGAATAAATTCCAGAAACTTTTTGATCAAGGTGGTATATATAGGGTTTTCCAACAGGGACTTGACAACTTTGAATTTAATTTTTGAACGCACTCTTTTACTAATCATCAAACTGTCACTATAAATTTATTCAGTAAACTCAACATTTTCATTATGGTAAAGTACTCTTACGAGCAACGTCTGCAAATTATAAACATTTTCTACAAATATTCGGAGTCGGTGACTGCAACTTTAAGAGCGTTAACTCCAATTTTCGGTTTCTCGCCCTAGTAGACAGGCAATAACAAGTTTAGTCCAAAAATTTGAGTCTACATATTCGTTGTGTGATGTTGCCGTGTCAGTGAGACAATGGGTTGGTCGAAGTGTAGAAAATATCACTGCCGTTCAGACGTCCGTAGCAAACAATCCAAATCAGTCAATTCCACGGCGTTCTCAAGAATTGCGCATCGCTCAGACCACATTATGGTGTATTTTGCGTAAGGATCTTGATTTACACCCACACAAGATCAAGCTGACGCAAGAATTGAAGCCGATGGACGATTTGAAGCGACGTACGTTCTCCGATTGGGTTCTGGAGAAGATGATGAATTTCATCGCAAATCAATCATCAGTGACGAAGACCAAAACACACCCCCAAGCCTGATCTTCACCCAAAAATATTATGGTGACAATTTGGTGAACATCGAAAGGACCTATCCACTTTTCATTTCTTCAACCAGGAGAAACGATAAACGCTATCAAATATTGTGAGAAAATTGACATATTGAATGCCAAATTGGTTAAAAAACAACCTGCGTTGGTCAATAGTCACGATCCGGTCCTTTTGCATGACAATGCTAGACCCCACACCTCACATGTAATGTGATTTGAAATTCTCCCGCATCCACCGTACTCTTCTTATATTTCCCCATAGGATTACCACCTTTTCCGTAATCTAGATTCATTTTGTCAACAGAAGGTCTTCCGGAACCGAGCAGAGGTCACAAAAGCCTTTGAAGATTTCATTGCTTCAGCACTTCTACGAAAAAGGAATATTTGACCTTGTATCACGTTGAAAGTATGTCATAGATGCAAACGGATTCTATTGTGATTTAATAAAAATTTACTGAAAAATAATATTGGCTTTTAAATTTTTACTATAAAACGACATTTCGTGTGGTACAACCCAATATAATATTCATTAAAATGAAATTGTTTTTTTGACACAAATTTGAAATTTATTTCTTTTATAAAAAAATAAACATGGCTAGGGCTGGCCTAGTCGTTAGAGTTACGTCCCTTTTCTTCTTTTATTCTGTAATAATAAAAAAAATAAAAATACACTCATGAGTACACTTAGCTCTTCTCTACGGTAAGAGGATATTAAGGTTCTCGATCAAAGATATAATAATAATTAATACGTAGGTTGGTTGGTGGTTATACACATGTGCTCTAATATAAGTTTAACCTTGAAATGATAAAAGGCCAGATAGGTTCAAGAGTCGTGCGAATGGCGATCGCAATACTCGGAGCAGCAAATACTGCACACTCCGAGTATCTAAAAAATGAATGAACAAGCAGCTAGCATGCAAGATTATCTAAATATCCCCGTTCCCCCATCTGCGCTACCAGAGTGGACCTCTCCGTCATACAAATAATAAATATTGGGTTTTCTAATAACGACTTGACAACTTTTTTTTTTAAATAAAAGGAAAACCATATGAGATATTTCAAAAACTTTATTATTGGCTGGAAGTACAATCAAAACATTTATGAATGGAACTCGACTTCGTTCATATGGCCACCGCGGGCACGTTTGTTGCGGTCGATTCGTTATACACAATTTTCAACGACTCGGCCACACATTTCGGCCACACATTTCGGCCTGAGCTCTGAGCTCTTCCAACATCGTCGGCGTGTTGGCATAAACCAATGACTTAACGTAGCCGCACAGAAAATAGTCAAGAGGCGTTAAATCGCACGAACGAGGCGGCCAATCGACTGGCCCATGTCTTGAGATAACACGCTCACCATACTTACTCTTCAATAAATCGATTGTAGCGTGTGCTATGTGGCTTCAACCATCCTGTTGAAACCACATGTCGTCCAAGTCCATATCTTCCGATTCCGGCCAAAATTAATCGGTGACCATGGCGCGATAACGCTGACCACTCACAGTAACGTGGCAATCGTTATCGTCACGGCCCAATAACGCCGCTGGCATGCAAACCGCACCAAATAGTTATTTTTTGTGGATGAAGTGGTGATCTATGAAGCACATGTGGGTTTTCACCCGACCAATAACGCATATTTTGCTTATTGACGAACTCATTGAGCCAAAAATGAGCTTCGTCACTGAAGATGATTTTGCGATGAAATTCATCTTCTTGGCGCATCTTCTCCAAAACCCAATCGGAGAACGTAGCTCGTTAGTGTACTTTACTATGATGAAAATGTTGAGTTTATTAAATAAATTGACAGTGACAGTTTAATGATTAGTGAAAGAGTGCGTTCACAAATTAAATTCAAAGTTGTCAAGTCTCTATTGGAAAACCCTATACAAGCATAGGCCAGGAAAGGCTATAAAGTAGATCATCTTCACCTTCGCATCGAGTTGGCTGTTATAAAACAGTCTCACTGTTGCTCTCTGGCCAGAGCAACATCTATATGTTTGTCAAAATACAGGTACTGATCTTGCCAGATCCCAAGGTATCTGACTACATTTCGACAATTCTATCTGGTGTCCCTATAGGTCCCAGATAGAGGCATCCTAAACAAGATGGTTTCCAACTCCTGAAAGTTGGTTTTCAACTTCCAGTCATCGCAATATCGTTTAATTTAATCGAAGTCACCTTGCAAAAGTGTATTAATGACCTCGATTTTTGGACCCGAACTGTACGCGATTAAGTCGTCTGCGTACGCTATGGCATAGTGAAGTGAACCTATCAGATTACTTGTGTAAATGTTGAAATATGATCGTCGAATTTACCGCACCTTGTTGCAGAATATTTTTAACTGTGAAATGTTCCAGCAGAAGTCACATCGCCATCTTTCACGATGAACTGTCTATCTGTTAACATACCATATTGTATAGAATATACAGCAGTGATTTACTAGTGCACAACCTGTTCAGCTTGAAGAAGAGTCCCTCTAACCACACGGTGTCGAAGGCCTTTCCCAAGTCAATCAGGCAGGCACCAGTGCATTGGTTTTTGTTTTTTTTTTTCATTGGATATCAGAAACCAGTTAAGACGCGTTGTGTTGATCCAGGAACAATGTTCAGAAGAACTGCCAAAATACACATAAAAAATAATGCAGTGCAGAGAATAAAAAGTATACCATCTATGTATGGGTATTCCCCTTCTCCCGCTCCTGTTTAATATATAGTTGTTGACACCGCTGTTGTTTTTATCATACGGAACGGGCAATGACTTGGTGTATGTAACAACCGATTGATAGCTAGTTGTCAGTGAGAACTTTTGTTGGTTCACTGTTTCATATTATTGTAAAGGATTCGGTAAACCAAAATCAAAATTCTGACTTCGTAGCCTTGCTTAGAATAGTCGGTATTTATTTTTTAGCTCGTGTATATTGGCAACGTCTACCCTGAAGTCCCTAGTCATAATCACAAACAAATACTAAAAACATAATCATTTTTCTTCGTACGTCCACGTCTGTAAGTACAAACCAGCTGTTTTGGCACCTAGTGGTCAAAAGTGTCCACACCTATCAGATCACTCGAATCTGAAGTACCTGGCTAGTGTTACTATTCTTTTTTCATCGCGGTCTCGCCATTTACGTGCGGAGTGATGTAGCTTACCAAACTTCACCACAATGTAGTCCCTGTTCCAATCCGGAATTCAATTGATTCCTGTGATTAAAATTCCATCTCCGTAAGCAAATTATTCACTACTGCTTTGTTTACAGAAGCATCAAACTGAACAGAAATTCGACCTTTAAACAGTTCGATGCGTTGTCTGATTCCATTCAAAGATTTGTATCCATGTATCCCCATACTAAAATTGCTATTACGAGCGATTTCAATACACACATCTCTCGGTGTAATTTATTAATTAATTAAGTTCTACTAGTTGCTGTTCTAATGATACGCTCAGCATCATTCGATGCACCGGGAATGTTCTCTTGTGTATTCATTGCTGCTGCGAATAACTTCTTTACACTGGCTATACGAGGGCCGATTGCCAAGTACCCGGTGTGGAAGAAAGGTGGCGTTACTGAGCCAAAACGAGTGTACATACTCGTTTTGACACCTATTTCAAATCATCGTGTTAGTGTTTTTTGCTACCACAGAAAAATAGCAGTATCGCTCCGTGACCCGATTCTTATTTTGAAGGGCAAGTCTTGAGAGAAAATCAAGCCCATTCACCTTCCTGTACAACCGTTTACCATTCGTTCGCAGACATCTTAACTGAACACGTTAGAGATATTCTGCACGAGATTTTGGGCTTGAGAAAGCTGTCCGCGCAATGGCTGCCGCGTTTACTCACACCGGGGAACAAGGGCAATCGTGAGACCACTTCAAAGTCGTGCTTGGCCTGTTTAATCGAAATCCGGAGGCGTTTCTGCGTCGTTTCGTGACCGATGATGTGATGTGGATTCATTGGTACACACCAGAGGCCACAGAACATGTTTTCATGTTTTTTGAAACATGCGAGGTGTGATCCACGTTGACTATTTGGAGAAAGGAAAAAGGAGCATACTACGTTCATTTATTATAGCGATTCAACGCCAATTTAAAGAAAAAATATTTGGCGAAGAAAAGAGTGCTCTTCCAGTACGATAACGCACCTCCGCAGTCGCCATAGCCAAATTTTTCGAATCGCACTGCGAATTGCTCCCCCATCCTTCTGCGGCTTCTTTTTGTTCCCAAACCTTAAAAAATCGGTCGCCGGAAAAAAGCACAGGCCGAACGAAGAAATTATCGCCGCCGCGGAGGAGTGTTTTGCAGGTCAACAAAAGTCGTATACGGTGGGGTCAAAAAAGTTGCAGCACCGTTGGAAAAAGTGCATCGAGTTGAAAGGGGACTATGTATATTGAAAATTAAATTGTCAAAATCTAAAAAAGTTGATAGGGACTTCAGCTTAAATTCAGTTTTTACGTTATCGTTCATATCACGTGCCATTTTTATGTAGGACCCGACTTCATTTTGAGATCCAAGCGCCGTTCATGAAGGGTTCCTGAAAAATCTGGGAGCGCTTTTTTCAAATCGATGATGTCAATATGCAGATATCTCGAAGCGTTCCGACAGTAGCTGTTGCAATTCCTAGTGTCGCGTTACCTTTACAGTGCAACAAGAAAGCTCCCTCTCAACTAGTAAGCCATTCGATCGCCTCTAATCATTTTATTGAAGAGTCGCCCGAACCATTTGAATCCAAAAGTATTGTTGTTGCCCATACTTCGAAGGTTATGTGATTGGATTCTACTACAAACCCCGTTTATTCGTTCTACTTATTCAGTACCCGACGGAATGGAACTGCGCGAGAATTCTTCGTTTCGTGATGTGTTTAAATAGTTATTCCATCTATTGCAAATTTTACTGTCTCCCATTCGCAGGTTCCCTCTGCTCGTCTACAATAAAATTCGTCGACTAAATTTCACCCGAGTTTTTACTTTGTTGTACTGCAGTCTCATGTTAGATCATTTGCCCGTGCCTCGACCTGCACTTCCATAAGCCTTGCCGTCTTGCGGTCTTCGGCCGGAAGCCGGTTTTCGTATCATTTTCTTTAATTTGCTCAGGAAATATTCTGTCAACAAAAGTAGGTACTGATTTCCTACAGGTTCATCCGAGGTCGTATCAGAACATTTTACTCGTCACTTCGCGTTGTTTCGGCATACGAGTAGATGACTATCGGTCTGCACTAAGTGACCATGCCTGCAATGCGTAATTAAGTCTTGCTCCTGCTGGATTAAAAGCATATTTACTGAGTTTAGTATTAAAGTCATACCAAAATATTTTTCTTTCCGATTGATTGATATCCATATTTAAGCTAAAACTGATCCAAGACTTTTGTCAACGGCTCAACAGGCCTACTGTAAAGCAAAATCGGTGGAAACGGCTCTGCATTTGCTGACTAGCCACATTGAGAGAGAGTACAAAATGATTGCTTTCCTAGACATAGAGGGCGCTTTTAACAACGTCGACATATCCGCAATAACGACTAAGCTATCACATCTGCAGATAGACGACTCACTTGGGAGTTGATCAGTCTTATGCTAAATAGCAGGATAATCAGCTCCAAACTGGGTGGGACTTCTGCTAAAAGATGTGTTAGTAGAGCTACGCCACAAAGCGGCGTACTTTCTCCCCTTCTTTGGAATTTAGTGGTAAATGAACTGCTCATATACTTAGAAGCGGGAGGGAGCAGGGTGATTGCCTATCCGGACGACGTTGCTATAGCCGTTTCGGGGAAGCATCTTAATATTATCAACAAAAAAAACTCCTTCAGCTAGGGCTGTCCCAGAAGTACTTTACCCAACAAAGAAAACACAAAAATTATTTTTCATTCGATACCCTTTTTATAATAAGAACTGTCTTGTTCTTATTTGACCACTGGGCCATTTTTTCAACTTTGGGGACAGAAAATAATTCAAGGGGGCGAATAGCGTGCATGAAGTAGCAACTCAAGCTTTAATTCATTAATTGTGGCCAATGCAATAACGGGTTTGTGATCTGGTGTATTGTCTTGATGAATCAATACTTTCTTCTTAGCTAAATCAAACGTTGCAATAAGTTCGCATAATACTGGCTGTTGATAGATTTCCTTTTTCAAGATAGTCAAAGAAAATTATCCCACTCGCATCCAAATAAATCGACGCCATGATCTTGCCTGCAGATGAAACGGTCTTCGCCTACTTTGGAGCCGGTTCTCCCTTTTGAATCCATTCTTTTGATTGTTCTTTTGTCTCGGGTGTAAAGTGATGGACCCATGTTTTATCTATTGTAATAAAACGACGCAAAAATTTTGCTTTGTTACTTTGAAACTTCGCTAAACACTAAATTGAAACATCTTCACGACACTGTTTTTACTCGAATGTAAGCAAACGCGGCACCCAACTTGCACACAGCTTTCTCATGTCCAAATTTTCAAATAATATGCGATGTACCGCACTTTTTGAAATGCCTACAATGTCTGCTCGCTCGCGCACTTTCAGTCGACGATCATCCAGTACCACTTAGTGGATTTTTTTCACCATTTCTGGAGTCGTCACCTCATTTGACCACTGCGATGCTCGTCTTAGCAGCTCGTACGGTCTCATTTAAACTCAGCAACCCAAAATTTTACTGTTGTAAACGCCGGGTATTAATTGATTATGAGTTAACCCCCATAAAACTGATCTTGTCTTCTTTTCCTGGAAATATAAAATTCCAACTTTAGACCCTCCTTTAACTTTGACGTTAAACTAAACTGGAAACCTAAAATTTAAGAAAGAGTTACGAAAGCTACAGTATAGTAGCTTTATTCTCTTGCAAGATAGCCAATGTAAACAAATGGGGCCTCCAACCTTGAATAACACGCTGGCTAAACATCTCTGGCATAAGACCAATATTCACTTACGGTGTGGTCGTTTGGTGGACGGCCATAGACATTGCAGTAAACTGCAAAAAACTAAGCCGAATCCAAAGAACAGCATGTCTATGCTGAAGCGGAGCTCTACGCTCCACTCCTTCCGCGGCGCTAGATATTCTGTTTCACTTGACACCCAGCAGGAAAGTAGCTGCCACTGCACCTATCGTCTTAAAGCGACTACACAGTGGACAAATAATATACACGCTAATATTCTTAATACATAAGAAATCCTCTTAGAGAACATCGATTAGACCATACCTAAACTTCGGTTTGACAGCGGGTTTGGTAAAGGTGTTTTCTCAGATAAGCTAAATTTAAGCCTTTCCTTCCGCCTTCCAAATCACTGTAGCCTGGTCCAGGCGGAACACGATTAAGGAAGCTCTGTTCTGGCTGAAGAAAAACGTGATATATGCAAAGGATATCCGCAGCTTTTCGGATAGTCAGTCCGCTATAAATTCCCTGGACTCGGTCTCACTAAATTCTAAAACAATTCTAAATTTTAGCATTCACCATTGTTGGGTGCCGGGCCACAGAGACATTCCAGGGAATTGTAGTGCCGAAAAACCCGCCAAAATTGGAACCACTCTACCTATTCTACCGAAAAATTGCATTATAGGTATACCAGTCGCTACGTACAGACCTTAGATGGACCGGTGGGCCAACATGTCTAGCGACTAAACAGATCTAGCCAAAGCTGGATTTGAATCGTTCTAAGAGTCTGATTCGTAGAAAACATCTCAGCGCCATTATAGGTATTATCACTGGACACTGCCTTACAGGCAAGCATGCAAGCAGGCTTGGCGCTTTTACAAACGATTTCTGTAGAAACTGCATGGACGAGGATTAAGAGGAGACAATCCAATAACTTCTCTGTACATGTCCAGCTCTCTCCCAGAGAAGAAAAATCCAGCTATAAGCCTTTTTCTACAACGATCTAAACGATCTAAAATACAGACGTTAACAGTCTCCTGCGCTTCATCGTGAGCTCAAACTGGTTCTATGTGTGAGGGGATCATAGATCCACGTGACAGCGCAAAGGGCCAATAGACCTAAGTGGGTTGGTTTTCCAACCGACACTCTAACCTAACCTTAGAGGTTAACCTTATTCAGCTGCCAAAATGATAGTAAGCCCGGTTTATTTGCGTACGTTTTTGTGTGTAAATTATAGTAGTGGGACCTGCTTCCGACATTTCGTCAATTTTACGTTATCGCAACACGTTTACTAATTTGAAACTTTTACCAGTCATTGCACACGACTCCCACTTGCGGTACAAAATTTATATCTTGAAAATATCTTATTGCTCGCCTCCGGAAACCGCTGAGCTGTTACCCGAATATTTCCATTCGCCCTGTTGCTAACTTTTTGAAAAGTACATCCTATCCATCAACACTATGATTTCTTAATTTCACTTTATTTCTAATTCTTTGCTCTATTCCTCCAACGTCAATCGTTCAATTTTACGTTTGCACATTTTTCAATTCATTTTTTCTGTTAACAGATTTAATTTGATTTACTTTTTGATTTGCTAGTTTTAATCAAATTATTTTTCCATAATTGGTTTTTGCTTGATTGGTTGTTTTTGTGAGCAGAATAAATGAAAAACATCCGTCGGTTTCGTTTATTTTTACATCAACAGTTTTCATATTTCGAATAAATTGAAATCTAACCAAGCACGCTTTTCGGTCAAAACAGAGGATACAAACGTGGTTAACTGCCAGGAATGGAAATGCCTGTCCGGAATAATAAAAATTTTACATAAAATAAACATTTTTTTTATTTTTATCGACTCACATGCAGGATCTTTTTTTTTTATTGTTATTTTTCTACATCAATAGCATAGTAGTTTGCCATTGCATTTAAATAAGAAAGAAAAATACGGACACATGTTCCAATGTAAAAAGTGCGGACCAATTTCAGACAATGTAGCAACATTCAAATTGAATTTTAGGTTTTTTTTAATGATTTTTTCCTCAATTCCAGAGCTTATGGTTGGTTTTTTCAAGTGCTGACTGTTCAAAAACGACACGTGAAATTGTATTTTAACGAGTAGTACTGTTTGTGTTTTCAACGTTTCCATTGTGACGTGTTTTGTTAAATAGTATTCAAGTGGTGGAATTGATTTAACCAGATTTTCGACGGCCTTTTTTATTTGAAATGAGTTAAAATCTTTGATTTAAAGCTTACGAATCTGCTTCAGCAGGACCAGCACCTAATTTATTGTTAAAAACTCAGGATTAGGAAACATTTTTGTGCAAATCTTTCAACTATGATTCGATATCTTACTCCAATCAATGGCAGGAAAGCTACCTTTATATATGATTATATAGAATTATTCATCGTGATTTTTGATTTATAATGTAAAATAAAACTCACAAATTTGAAAGCTAACTTAAAATTTTTATTATCGGTTAAAAGAACAATTCATGGCGTTTACTTTTTGAAAATGATATCATGTATTGAGTATGTAATTTAATTCGTGCGGTTTTTTTTTTCAAAATTTGAACGTTTATTTAAGAAAAAATGTACAATAGTATTACTCGAAGTATTGCCCATCTGAAGCTATGACTTTTTCCCATCTTTCTGGCAATTTTTGGATCCCATCCCAAAAGAACTGCGCCGCCAAGAATGAATTAAGCCAATTTTTGATATTCTGCTCTGATGTGAACCGTATTTTAGTGAGGGCGTTCTGCATCGACCGGAACAAATGGTAGTCAGAAGGGGCAAGGTCTGGGCTATAAGGCGGGTGGGGTAAGACTTCCCATCCGCTGTTTTCCAAATAGTTCTTAACCGGAATAGCAACGTAGGTCCCAGCGTTGTCATGATGGAAAATTATTGCCTCGTGTCTGGTCGCATATTCCGGGCGTTTTTCGGCTACTGCTCTCTTCAAACAGAGTAATTGCGTTCAGTAGCGTTGTCCATTGATGGTTTCACCCAGTTTTAGCAGCTCATAATACACCACGGCCATCTGATCGCACCAAATACAGAGCATTACCTTCGCGTCATGGATATTCGGCTTTGCCGTTGATTTGGCTGGTTGGCCGGGTTTCACATATGATTTTTTGCGCTTGAAGTTGTCTTAATGGATCCATTTTTCATCACCAGTAACAATCCGATGCAAAAATGTCTTCCTTTTTTGTGGCGTTCCATCAGCATTTCGAACATGCAAAACCGCCTTTCGACGTCTCTCGGCTTGAGTTCATGTGGAACCCAATTTCCTTGTTTTTGAATATATTCAGCTGCTTTTAAACGTTTTGAAATGGCTGCTTGAGTGACACCCAAAGATTCTGAGAGCTCTTCTTGTGTTTGGCAACAATCTTCATTGAGTAATGCTTCCAGTTCTTCATCTTCAAACTTTTTTGGCTGCCCAGGACGTTCATCGTCTTCCAAGCCAAAATCACCACTTTTAAATCGTGCAAACCACTTCTTGCACGTTCGTTCAGCTAGCGCATGTTGACCATAAACTTCCACCAAAATACGATGACCTTCGGCAGCAGTTTTCTTCATGAAGAAGAACTTTTTCAGGCACAAAGTTCGACATATTTGAGTGAAAAAAAAATTATTGTTGTTTACGCTTCAAATGAATGACATATACTGAAATGACGTACAATGATAGTAGCTTTCCAACGCATGTTCCAATGGAATAATACAAGTTACGCCATCTCTTAGCAAATCGCACGAATTAAGTTATAGACCCAATAAATGTTGCCCATGACTATTTCTCAGGTGGTCCACTCGGAAGGTCCAATTTTTGGCATCTCGTTCGAACATAGCGACTGGTATCTCGTGGATAACACTAGTAATGTTGCTTTCCAAAGCGTCATTCGTAGCTGGCTTATTCCTGAAGACCTGAGACTTTACATATCCCCAGATAAAATAGTCCAAAGTTGTGATATCGCACGATCTAGGTGACCAATTTGCCATAGAAAAAGTTGAAATTAAGTGCTCACCAAAATGATTTCTCAACAAGTCCATTGTTTCACGCGTTGTATGGCTCGTAGCGAAGTCTTGTTGAAACCAGAGCTCACATAAAGCACATAGTCCGTTAATATGGCGCGATAACGGTTACCATTGACGGAAACATTCTGAGTTGTCTCATTTTTGAAGAAGTATGGACCAATGATTCCACCAGCCCATAAACCACACCATACTGTTGTTTTTAATAGATGTAATGGTAGCTCTTAGTACTATTCGGGTTGCTCATTTGCCCAAATACGGCAATTTTGTTTATTAACTTATCCATTGAGCCAGAAATGGGCTTCATCACTGATCAAAATTTCACGATAAAACACCGGATTTTCATTGAGTTTTTCCAGGGCCTATTCACTGAAAATATGACGCAGTCATATACGAAAAGTTGTCGAATACGCCAAGCCAAGCCGCTGAGATCGACGACGAATCGATTTGAAAATCAAACCTGACGATGAATCACCCTATATATTCCACTGCAAATGCTTATGCGGGAAACACAATGGAGACAAGTAGCAATCGTCCAGTTTATAATCGCAGTAACAAAAATTCTAATTTTTAATAAAACGCCTCTGCCATATTAAATGTAATAAAAATATGATAAAAGTTAAAACATTTAGTTCAGTCTTTGCTTATAATGTATCAGGTTTAGGTAATAAGAATTTATTTAACAATTTTAATAACTATGTTAACAGCTATGATCTAACATTTTTGTTTGAAACATTTGTAACCGAAGTAGATTATAATAAATTTGAAAGTAAATTTAAGAACTTTGTACGAGAGGAAGAGCGAGTGGGGCCTACAATTTCGAAACCAGGAATGAGATTACATTTGTACGCTTAATTATTACAAACCAAACACTTATGATCTTGCCAATATACCTTAACAGAAATAAATGGGAATCAGACTTTGAGAAATTGTACGAGCTTATGATGTGCTCTTAGTAGGCGATTTTAACGCTAGATGTGGGAATGAAACTGGATTAGAAAATGGTGAAGCAGGAATATTGCGCCAATCTAAGGATGAAACGCGTAACGAAAAAGGAAAAAGATTATTGGACCTTTGTGACACATTTAGACTGCGAATTTTGAACGGGACCTCGCCATCGGATATTTGCATTTGTTGGAATGAAAGGATGTTAGATAATAAATTACTGTCTGGTTGGTGGGACTTGGGTTGACTGTGTACAAGATTTCAAAGTTGATGTGGTAATATTCTCCGATTATCTGCCCACAAATATGGAGCTCCTAGTTGGAAGCAATGAAGAGTCTGGCTCTAGAAATTTGCAAATGCTACCAAAACTTAAGTGGAATTTTATCAACTCAACTAGTTATCAGATGAACCTCAACGTCTTGCTAAACAGAAGTACCAATTCCAAAATAATATCGATCACAACCAGTATAAGATCTGCTTACCCAATCGTTAGTGGCAATAAAAAGAAATTGATACCAATCGAACCTTGGTTTGATGGTGAGTACCGGCATGCTAGACAGAGGTCGTTTGCGTGGTTGAAGTCCCTCCGTGTATACGATAATGAGTTCTGCAAAAATTAATACTTAGAAGCAAATAAGACATACAAAGACATGTGAAGATGCAAACGAAACAATTACTTTGTGGAGGAGTCTAGGCGACTGACGCAATGTAAGAATGATACCGATTTTTGGAGAATGGTAAAGCACTTGAATGGAAATAATTTTACGATATATCGAGACCTCACACCTGCTGTTCTTTATTAAAATTTTAAGGAACTGTTAAACCCTCTTTCCAGGCCGTTTTGGCCGAAATGTGTGGCCGAGTCGTTGAAAATTAGATCCAACGAATCGACCACATGAACGAAGTCGAGTTCCATTCATAAATGGTTTGCCTTTTATTTAAAAAAAAAGAAGTTGTCAAGTCGTTATTAGAAAACCCTATATAAGTACGGAACTATTGAACTTATAAATAAGCTCACTAAAGCATTCAACCAAATCTTGGAACATGAAACCATCCCGCAAGAGATTAAGGGTTCCTTAATTTTTCCTATCCACAAAAAAGGAAATACTCAAAATCCAGAGAATTATCGTGGGATAAGCTTTCTCAACGTTTCATACAAAATATTTACCTCAATTCTGAAACATCAGCTCAATAAGTGGATTAACCAAAAAGGCTTATTAAAAGAATTCCATGCCGGTTTCAAGACTGGTTACTCCACGACCGATCACATTTTTGTGCTAAAGAGCATTGGAGAATCCTTCCTTCAAAACGGGAAAAAACTTTACAGCTTCTTTGTCGATTTTAAGGAGGCATTTGATGCGGTGGATAGAAGTGCGCTTATTTACAAGCTCTGTGGACTTGGGATGTCTTCAAAGTTTGAAAAAGTTTTGCAAAATCTGTACAAGGAAACTATAGTCGCAGTTTGGAATGGAGAAGAAATATCAGAATGGAGTTGGACAGGGGTGTGCACTGAGCCCTATGCTATTCCCATTTTTCATAGAGGATCTAACGGATTGCATAAGTTAAGGTATAGAGTTTGCAAGGACCACTATAAAGACCTTCCTTTACACTGATGACATAGTGATACTATCTTACTTACCCCAATCACTCCAATTAATGATCAACCAACGGTATAGGTATAGGTACTGTACTACTTAGAATCTTAAAGTTAACCTCAATAAATCAAAGATAGTGATCTTCAGAAACTGTGATGGAAGAAATAGCATAAGCGAAAGATGGTTCTATAATTCAATACCTATTGAAGTCGTGAACGAATTTAGATATCTAGTTGTGTCTTACAAAAAACTGAAGAATGGAAAAGCATCTGAAAACTTGTTAAGACAGAGTTCTATTGGAAGTACTTAGAAAATGTGTTTTGCCAACAGAGGTATGGCGTATAGCTGTAAGTTCCGTGTTTTTAATGCAGCTGTGAAATAAATTATGTTCTATGCATCACATGTATGGAGATACAAACAATATGAAAGTATAGAAAAGCTGCTGAGTTTTTTTTTATTAAAAGGATATTCCAACTGCCTTCGAACACACCAAACTATGCCGTAATGTTAGAAACAGGATTATCTCCACTGTTCATCCAAACTATCAAAACCCAGGTAGACTACATTATAAAAGTTTTGAACATGCATAATGAAAGACTACCGAAGAAGGCAGCACTTTACGTAATCAACCGAAGACACAGCCGTGCAATGGTATGGTATGCAGCTGGACTTGCATATTGAAAATTTCAATGAATGGAGAGCTCAACTGTATAAGTTAATTGTTATGGTTGATAAGAGACTTCGAGAAAAGTTTATCGAAAAAGCCACCAGATCTGTCCATAGAGTGGTTTACAGATGGCTTTGTCATAACCTAGGCCCAAGAAACTACTTTACAGATAAGAACAGTATGAAGCATACCTCGATGATGATGAGATTGTGCCGAGCTTCTACAATTGAGTTATATGCCACATAGAGAGGATCTTCCCAGCCTATGCAGTCTGTGTAACCAGTGAGAAAGAGAAGATGTCTTCCATTTTCTAGAAAAATGCCCGAAATGCGAAAATACGCGAACATCTGAGTTAGTATATTATTGTAATAATTCAGGTCATGATAGCGAACGAAGTATTCTTTATTAATCAAAGCTTTTTTGGAACAGAGCACTCAGACCTTAAATTTGTCTCTATCAATCCTTGTACAATATGTTCCTTTTAGTGGAATTTCCCAGTCTTTCTAGAAAGATAAGTAAATGCATCATTGTTGATTACCTGCATTTCGACTCGGACGTAGACCGGACCAGAATGACATGATTCATCGTGAGGTTTGATTTATAATGTAAAATAAAACACATAAATTTGAAAGCGAACTTACAATTTTTATTATCAGTTAAAAAAACTGTTCATGGCATTTACTTTTTAAAAATGATATTATGTAAATGTTTTCCACGACTACGTTTGAGGTGATCCATTCGGATGGTCCAATTTTGGGCTGGTGACTGGTATCTGGCGAATGATAAGAGTAATGTTGGCTTCCAAAGCGTCAATCGTAGCTGGCTTATTAATGAAGACCTGAGACTTTACATATCCCCATAGAAAATAGTCCAAAGGTGTGATATCGCACTATCAAGGCGGCCAATTTACCGTAGCAAAACGTGAAATTAAGTGCTCACCAAAATGATTTCTTAACAACTCCATTGTTTCCACCATTGATGCCACCAGCCCATAAACCACGCTATACCGATGGATATAATGGATGTAATGTTAGCTCTTAGTATTCCTCGGATTGCTCATCAGCTTAAATACGGCAATTTTGTTTATTAACGCATCCATCACTGAACAAAATTTCACGATAATACACTGGATTTTCATTGAGTTTTTCAAGTCGCTTGGCTTCAATTCTTGCACATGTTGAATTTTGCACGCTTTTAAGCCGAGATCCTCACGTAAAATACGCCAAGTTTTTCTTCACTCCGTGCTGCGTGTAGTCTAACCGGTCCAGTATCATCCACTAATGTAAACTGGGACTCAAATTTGCGAATGGTATTGGCAATAGTGGTTTCAGTAGGTCGATTATGCGCACCGTAAGTTCCTCGAATCGCACGAAAAACATTTCTCACAGAACGCTGATTTTCGTAATACAGCTGAACAATTTGGAGACGCTGTTGTGGTGTGAGTCTTTCCATGATGACTTGTTAAACGATAGTGAACAAAAATGAGTCACGTGTGGTCTGTCAAAAAAAGCCTATTAAAAATCAAACCTCACGATTCATCGTGACGTATATAACGCGTCACATAATGTAATATCATTTATGCTTAGAAAACTTGGGTCGTTAGCAAAAACGTGCATCGTACATCGTTACGGCGCCAGTAAGATTTATAGTCCTCCAACTGAGGAACAGCAGGAAAGGCGCTGGCTTTTTAGAGACGCTGGGAAGCATTTGTTTAATCTATCGGCATCTTGAAGAATCGTGCAATCTCAGGCAGTTATGGTTACAAAGAGAGCTTACGTAAATTTGGGTATTGAGAAACTCTACTTAAGTGATCTCTCCCAAGAAGACAGACCCCAGATCTCCTATCAGGAAGTGAAATATGTGTAACGTTCTCATCCTACTTCCTTACTGACTAAGATTCTGGGCGAAACAATTTTTGAGCGGAGTCTGCTTCATATTTTCACAGAAAAATTAGTTTACTGGAGAAAACGCACTGGAGAAAGTTCATATTCAGCCGATCTAGATCCTTCTATGAGGTTTGGAACAAACTTAATCTTATCACAGCCATGTGGATCTAAAGACCCTCATCGGTGGCAAGCTCCATGTCCCGCCGAATTCTTCTTTACAATGTCAGAAATCCGACAAAGCCTTGAAATTATTCGACGTGAAAAGTATAGTCTAGAGAAGTTTGGTATCCACTTAACAAAAATCAAGTCAGATGAGTAGTTGACTAGAAATCAACAACAATCCAATGCCAAACTTCCACTAAGAATTTATTCTCCACATTAAATGTTGGATGCCACCCATGGAGCGGAATAACCACTTAGCGCAAACATTTTACTTTCTCCCTTTATGCCATTTTCCAAAAAACTTAACTCATCTTATTTTTTTTTCGGTATAAAGGTTACTTTACGCCAGGCGTTCGATATACAAGATGTATATGGCGGTGAAATTAAGATTTTCATCAGAGTTGGCAGCAGCTTGTATGAACTATTGGGTGCCATCATGTAGCATAATTGGATATATACTGTTCGTGCCAAGTGACTTGAAGCCATCAATGAATAATAATAATGCGTTTCGAGTGTGACACAGAGAGTCCTTGATTTCGATTTAGTACGAATATATTATCTTCTCATTGTTTCCGGTCCGGCTAATTAAATTCTTTAGAGGACTTTCTTCTTCGTACTCTTCGTATACCTATTTCTTTCGTATAGGTATTAATATACCTATTGGTTGTGTAATTTAATTCGTGCGGTTTTTTTTCAAAATTTGAACGTCTATTTAAGAAAAACATGTACAATAGTATTATTCAAAGTATTGCCCATCTGAAGCTATGACTGATTCCCATCTGTCAATTTGTGGATCCCATCCCAAAAAAAAGAGGTCATCTGAGAAACACTGCACAGCTACCATTTTTTAATAAATTATTCTATAAAAATTATGTTTTATAGCCAATCATATATATATTGTTTTCCAATAACGACTTGACAACTTTTTTTAAATAAAAAGCAAACCATTTGAGATATTTCAAAAACTTCATTATTGGCTTGAAGTACAATCAAAACATTTATGAATGGAACTCGACTTCGTTCATATGGCCACCGCGGCACGTTTGCAGCGGTCTATTTGTTGGGCCCAATTTTCAACGACTCGGCCATACATTTCGGCCGAAACGGCCGCTATTTCGCGTTCAATGTTGGCTCTGAGCTCTTCCAACGTCGTCGGCCTGTTGGCATAAACCAATGACTTAACGTAGCCCCACAGAAAATAGTCAAACGGCGTTAAATCGCACGAACGAGGCGGCCAATCGACTGGCCCATGTCTTGTGATAACACGCTCACCATACTTACTCTTCAATAAATCGATTGTAGCGTGTGCTGTGTGGCTTGTGGCACCATTCTGTTGAAACCTCATGTCGTCCAAGTCCATATCTTCCAATTCAAGCCAAAAATAATCGGTGATCATGGCGCGATAACGCTGACCATTCACAGTAACGTGACGATCGTTATCGTCGACGAAAAAATATGGCCCAATAAAGCCGCCGGCATGTAAACCGCACCAAACAGTTATTTTTTGTGGATAAGGTGGTGATTCATGAAGCACATGTGGGTATTCACCCGACCAATAACGCGTATTTTACTTATTGACGAACCTATTGAGCCAAAAATGAACTTCGTCACTGAAGATGATTTTGCGATGAAATTCATCATCTTGGCGCATCTTCTCCAGAACTCAATCGAAGAACGTACGTCACTTCAAATGGTCCATCGGCTTCAATTCTTGATTCAGCTTGATCTTGTATATGTGTAAACCAAGATCCTTACGCAAAATACGCCATAATGTGGTCTGAGCGATGCCAAATTCTTGATCACGCCGTGGAATTGACTGATTTGGATCGTTCGCTACGGACTTCTGAACGGCAGCGATTTTTTCTACACTTCGGGCAACTCGTTGTCTCACTGACACGGCAACATCACACAACGAATATGTAGACTCAAATTTTTGCACATAACTCGTTATTGCCTGTCTACTAGGGCGAGAATTACGACCGAAAATTGGAGTTAACGCTCTTAAAGTTGCAGTCACCCACTCCGATCATCTGTAGAAAATTTTTATAATTTGCAGACGTTGCTCATTAGTGTACTTTACCATGACGAAAATGTTGAGTTTACTGAATAAATTGACAGTAACAGTTTGATGATTAGTGAAAGAGTGCGTTCAAAAAATAAAAACAAAGCTGTCAAGTCCCTATTGGAAAACCCTACACAATAAACTTCTGTCTTTGTAAACTCGATTTATTTTATATTTCTCCTAAAAAAAAATCACAAAAAAGCTTATTTTACGGCCACTAGAGTGGCCTAACTCTTGAAGTGAATTGGAATTACTCTCCAGTAGCAACGAAGATACCGAAAATTAAGTGAATTTGTTTGAAAAGATTGTCTTTCTGGATTAAATTTCATCATGTTGAAATCAAAACACTGTAATACTTAAACAATGCCGCTTATAATCTCGTTAAAATCAGGGTGAATTCTAAATAATTGAACTTCTTCTAGGTGTGTCAAACTTGATTTAAACAACCCAGAAATGCCAGCAGCAAATTGAAAAAATAACCTTGAGATACTTATACTTCGTACCTTCGCTACGTTAGAGAATATTTATTCATCTCATCCTTGGGTCAGTGCATGGATGTTGTCATGCATATTCATTTCTAATTTAGAAATTTATTAATGTCGAATACGTGATGTATTTGAAACTATAGTAGAAACTTACATCCTTCTAC
The DNA here is from genome assembly GCA_907269105.1 of Volucella inanis. Classification (NCBI taxonomy): domain Eukaryota; kingdom Metazoa; phylum Arthropoda; class Insecta; order Diptera; family Syrphidae; genus Volucella; species Volucella inanis. The sequence goes on along the minus strand of OU026155.1, from coordinate 86,506,563 downwards.
GATAGGATACACGTTTAGTACTCAAAGATACATGCTAATGCTCATACAAACTCATATCTACTATACTCGTGTGTATCAGAGTTGTATATTGGCCCTAGTTTCATACATAAGTTGCCACAAACTCGCTCTAATATAATGAATTTTGGATTTTCCTCGTAACAGTTGACTCATAAATTTGAAACGACACTTACGTTTGGTTGAAAATTCATCCCCTCACCGCAACCACACATGAAAAATCTCACTCTTAAATGTCGCTTATAGGATTTTTTAATTGAAAACATCGTTGTCGGTGTATTCGTAGTTAGAAAGGGTACTTTTTGACACTGGGTTTTGTACTTTTTGTGAAATTTATTATAACCCGGCCCTGACAGACTTTGTTTTTTTTTTTTGTTTTTGCTTTCAGCGTTTATGTGCCACCATAATACATTCCTTGTATACCAATCAATGCGGAATGCTACACTGGAGCGATGGGAAAAGGTAACGCATATTTCTATTGGGTTTGCCTGGACGGTGGCGGCACTATTCGGAATTGCTGGATATTCAACATTCCGGGCCTTGTCACAGGGTAAGTACTACGGGATGGTGGTCATGAGTGTGTTCCTTTTGTAAAACTGTTTTCATATCTAACATATCTTGCTTTTGGGATCAATTTGAAAATATTTTGTGACGGAATTTGGCTCCAAAAAATAATTTACTTTGATTATTATTGTTTTGGTAACTTTAGAGACTCATTATTCGGTTGAGTTAATGCCAGATTAGGACGCACATTAATAAAAAAAAATATTTCAACTCAACTTTTGAGAGAAATTAACCGTTCTATTAGGGTTCAAAAATCTGGTGATTTGCTTTGACTTGAACTTTAGTTATCTTAGCTACTTTGAAGTGTTTGCAATTCCCGAGGGTAGTGTACGAGTAAGTTGTGTTCCCATCATGAGATCTCTGTTTTTCAGAATTTCATTATTTTCGGTCTGAATTTTACAGTGATAACAGCATATATCATCCATTAGGTCGTACTTTGCATATTAAATGTTCTTTTAAAAACCTGTGACTCGATATTTGGTAGCGATTACGCATAAAATTTCTACAACAAAGTGAAAATATAGATTTAAATCGCATAAGCCGAACACTTTTTAGTGAATACGAGTTCCACTTGCGTTCTCTACTTGTATAGTTTTTACAAATATCATACAATAGGTCACCTTCGATGGGTCTAACAGCCTTGCAAAGGGTGGTATAAAGTAAGACTTTGTATATGCTCACGGAACCTTATAGCTTATTAGTTCTTTGGAGTTAGCGTATATCTCAAGCGCTTTTTAAATTAGCGCGTCGATGACTTTGAAAGGTTGCATTACTAAAATTTTATTAAATGATTGCCACAACAGCGCAAGCATTGCACTTGGATACTGTTGTTTTCAAATTTAAAAGCATGCTAATTCTCATCATGTATTTCGACATTTTAAAACACTTAAAGACTTATACAAAGGCTTTCTATATAGCTTTCGAAGCTATGCACATGCCATACAATGTGCAGTTTGGAAACAAGACTTCTGAACTGCTTCAATGTTGTACTGATTTACAGCAATGAGATAAAACCGAATAAAAACAAAACCAATAACATTTTATCAAAAAAAGGAACACCTGTCCGCCGCCAATGAAAAAAACTCTTACTGTTGATAGCAGTAACTTCGAAGTTGTTAAGTAGCTTACAGCTTTCAAAACAGAAACTTCACAAATCAAACGTCATAGATTCGATGAAGTCTTATCCTAGGTAAGCAAATAGGTACAAAACTCTCAGAAGGTGAAATTCACGTTTTGTAAAACACTAATATTGCCAGAGCAGCATTTAAAAGAGTAAGCGATCTAAGATACCAAAGTACTTAGTGCAGGAAACTAAAAACTGCTTGCCCCGTATCGAAAACGTTGGAGGACTGCTTAGCAAGTTCACTTAGTCTCAATTACCACTTAAAGAATGATACTATTACGTTTCAATAGATTTCAGGAAATTAGTTAGAAAATTAAAAAAGGACGATAACTATACTTCCTAACTTTGCTTATGTTCCGCTTCCTCTTGTTGGTTCTAGACTTCTAATATGACTGCATAGTCCACGCCTTTATTATTTCTGGTGCCATTGTGTACCACTTTTCACTTACCCCAACATCTTCTTAATTCCCATGCTTCCTTCTCAATTGATTGGAGCCATATGGAGCCATCCTACCGTGGATGGCTATAAAGCTGCCAGCTTTTGACGATGATGGAGATTTTTATTTGGGACACAATTGGTTAAAATATATTGGAAGGGAACTTATTAAAGAATGTTTGCAGTATTTTTTTTTAATGTCGTGGTGGTGGCAGACAACCAAGCTCATAGAGTAGTACCTGGCTTACCTCCTAGTGGTGGTCCCGAGTAACTGCATAAGTGAACCCTTACTCATGTAGGCTAAAATGGCAAGAGCATGCTCTACCAGTAGCACAATACTGGCTTACGCTACCATCGGGCTTACAACGCTATACAAAAGAGATTACAAAGATGTCACATACAACTTATGGCCTAAGATAAAAACGGATTCATTGATTACGATCCTTTCAAACGCTTAAAGGACAACGACATTCGGATGTGCATGAGGAATGTTTAGACCCTTAATAGGCCACGTACAGTCAAACAATTAGCAGAGGTTCTTGACTGTTATCACGCAGATATTACCGTCATCTAGGAAGTATGATAGGATGAACTGGACAAAAAGAGAATGAGAAACTGAGCCATATACATATATGTACAATACATACTCGTTAATGTTACTATGATGATTGCTATAGAGATGAGAATCAGCGCTTATTCGAATTTGGATTTGTCATATGCGGAAGACTAAGGCAAGAGGTATTGAGCTGGGAACGTCTAACATAAGCCTAATATGTGCGAATATCCCTACGAAAAACAAGTGCCATAACAACATAGAATGTTTATACGAGCTTCTCGATAAGAAGTAACATCATTCTGAGCGAATTCAAGGCCAGGATAGGAAAGAAGGACATCTTTGATAGGACCGTTGGTAAGCCTAGTCGACACCAGGTCAGGTGGCGAACTTATTCTTATTGATTTCTTAGCGGGATGAATTATCACTATATCAAGCATAGGGTCTACTCATTTCAATATACACAAGGGTACGTGGTTGTCTTCTAAACGGTAAATTAAATTGATCCCATTGCGATCGACGCATGGTATGCGATCAGTATTCTAGACATCCGTTTATTCCTGGCAGCCAACATTATTCGAATCACCACCTTGTTGCAGCCAAGGTACGAATGTGGATTTCTCAAACGCCACAACAAAGAAGAACAACTGTGACAAGGTTCACTAATCTCTCAACAACTCCTATGCCGGAATCAAGTACCGAAAAGCAATAGACACGATTCCAGGCAACTAAAATCTCGTGAGATGAATTAAAATACAACAACAAGTCAATTTACACTAACAATTTGGACTCCCCATTAAATGTTGGATGCCACCAATGTAGTTAAATAATCACTGAGCCCAAACATCTTTATCATCTTTATCACGCCCGGCATTTTAAGAATAATAATACGATTACCCTTTTGAGTGTTAAGTTCTTTACAAAACACCACCTGGTTTGATAAAGAATGTTGGCCAGCCCATGCTGTTAAATAAAATAGGTAGGAAACCTTTTATTAGAGCTGAGAATATAGAAAAATTTATTAAAATATTAAATATTTCGGTCCTGTTTGCATTGACGGGCTTTGGAGGAGAACATTCAACGATGAACTGTACGAACTGAAACTGTTAGCACGTGTATAGCGTAGACAACGCAATACAGAACAACCTCACTTTAGGTGGCTCACAAGTAAAAGGGGACCATAACCTAGGGTACGAACATGGATGCAGTTAGGTGAAAACTGGTCTAGCTGGTAGCCTACGGTCTACGGTTTCACCTTCTGAAGCTGCAGCGATATATAAACTCTTTGGCTTCTAAAATGGTTCTGTTGCTATATCTTCATACAGCTACTTCTTCTTTTGTCGCAGACAAATTGGTGTTAATACTATTGTTGGTTGTTGAATGTCTTCTCTTATCCTTAGACATGATTTCTGTTTAGACGCAATACTATATGATGATGCCACGATGTTCTTTAGTCAAGAACACTTTCACTTTCGACCAATCAAATTGTCGATATTAGCAGAAGCGAGCTTTACACCGTCCTGTTACGTTTGTTACCAAAATGTTTACATTCCAAATACCATAAATAACCTTTTTCTGCAGCTGGAGGAATTTGGGCGTTAAAAGTTTCTTATTCCGAGGATCAAGGTTTGTCTTCATATTTGAAAAACCAATCGGATCAAAAGAGAAAAACGTGTGATCAATCTTCATTCGAGACATAATGTTGCGGGATGTTTACAGTTCCTCAGACTGGGCACCTTTGCAATTTCACCCAAAGTGTTTAATAGAAAAACTTGTAAACTAAGATCCCCGAGGGTCTCAAAAGTACTTCACTGCGAATATTGCTGCGCTACTTGCCCAAACTAGTTTTTGAAGTAGTTTCCCGATACATCGCAGTCCAGATCACCGAATTTGATGGCTGTTTCTCAATAGGTCAATGTTTTTCTTTCTTTTTTTTATCGAATTATTGAAAAATCTGGCACCCAATTCGCTCTATTAGATACTCACACACAAACAAGAATGAAAGCAGTGCATTTGGAAGAAAATATCGCAGCTGTAAAATCTTGTGTTGAAGAGGATTCCAATTCATTGATTCGTCGTTGTTGCAGAAACTTGACCTTTATCCATCTACTATTTGAAAAATTGGTATTAGATCCAATTGGTGCAAGAGCTAAAGCTGCGTGACTATTTATTGCGTCAAGTGTTTAATTATTGAACTTTAAATCAACAAATCAACAAATTTTTTTAGGTTGACAAGCAGAATTGTCATATTCGGAGCGAGGACAATTCTCAAGAAGCTCATCAGATGCCATTGTATCCAGAAAAATGTAGCGTATGGTGCAGATTGTACGCCGCGCCGGTAGCATCATAGGTTATTGTTTGCCGAAACACAAGTTACTATCAGTAGACACCGGTACTATTTGTTCCTAAGTTTACGTGACATCAATGTGGAAGAACTGTGGTTCCAACAGGATGGTGCTTTACCCAGTACTATCAATGAAAACATCGGTTTAATGAAAGAACGAATTGGCAATAGAGTCGTTTCAAGAAATAGACCCGTCGGTTGGCCAAAAAGATCTTGCGATTTGCAACTATAGGATTGGTTTCTGTGGGCTAAGTCAAGTCACTAGTTTATGTCGGCATACAACCAACGATTGATGTTTTGGAGCAAAACATTGTTCGAGTAATGCTCGATACACGCTAACAATTGCTCGAAAAAGTGGCTGAAAATTGGACCCGTACAGAGCAGCTGTGGTAGACATACTCGTACATATTCCCGAAGGTATTTGCAAATATTAAGTGGAATGATATAACAATTTGAATCAATTTAATTAATCGTCATCGAGCTTATTTTCTTTGTGTTTAATTTAAACAAAAGTCTGAAAAGTCTTAAAAAAGCAATCTTTATGTAAGCCCATCTCCACGAATAGTCGCGTCGAGAATACGTTGGACGCGGAAAATAAAACTTCTGATGAACTGGCCGGATTTATTGTTAAAATTCCAATTAGTTGAACTTCTCATTCGAATTACAATTAGAAAGGCATTGCTAAACTGTGTAGACAGAACACGTGAGTGCTTACTGATGTTACTAAAATGTTACATACAAGAATATCTTGCTGTCTTGATGCTTATGAGAGAATAACCAGTCTATGACTGTCCGGCTTTCTCCTGCAAATAAGTGACGTAGTTAATTTATTGTAGGTTTCTTACCCCTACAATCTTTCCTGACAGAACAAGCATTCCATAAAAATGAACATTTTGAGGATAATTAACCAGCACTTTGCCCGAATATTCAATACTGATATACGAGTTAGAAGAGTCCTTTAATAAAAATGTCTTAGGACGTCGTGATCTTGTATTCCCCTGTCTTGATTCAATGATGAGTAATACACTTGTAATACTGCATACGCAGTCAATGGGCGCTAACCATAGACGATCTTAGGAAACGCTTTTTCGAAATTCATGATAAAGATGTGGAGATTTTGAAAGCATTGTAGTGTTCTTCCCGCTAATTATTCACATTAGAAGCTGTAGTTTTTTCGGGATAGCGTTACAGCACAGGGTGAAACTTCATCTCAAATCTCTCCAGTTGCGCACGCCAAGCTGTGCTTCGGCTTCGTATAATCCATAGAGTTGGTTTTTTTTTTTATATCTTATAAACATAATTGGGATGTATTACATCTCATTTACAGCTAAACCTCGTCTTTTTTAATTCATGCAAATGCACCAGTAATAACTCCCGCTTTCTGCCAATATACCAAGGATTTTTGAAAAATTTAGTTTCTACTGCTAGGTTGCAAGTTTCGCACCATTTTGTCAATTATGATGTCACTTAGCATGTCCAAACCTTTTCCTGACACAAAAGGTCTTAGTCAGATTGGTTACGATCCTTGCAGGATAGCGACAGTTCTCCGACGTCACGTTGCACAATCTAACAAGTGTGACAGGGATGCTAAAACTTCTTGTAGATATAGTTCTATAAAGCTCTTCTCTTAGATGATAGTATATGCGGCTTTCAAATTAATATAGAGATGGTGAGTATCGTTCACAAATCGTTTCAGACGTTCACTTAGCACGGCAGACAAGATCTTTTAATTATTATCCAATGTTCAGGAGACCGATTCCTAGTTGATGCCCTTTCATTTGGATTGCGCAAAGGTTCAAATATATCTGCTTTCAAAAAACTGACAAAAAATAGTTTTTGTATACTTTTTCCTAAGTTCTATTCTACTGCCTTCATTAGCTCGGTGGACAAAATACTGTCTTTTATCGCCTTAGTTGAATGGTTTGTTCTGCCTGTCCATAGATGAACTAACATAGATGGCAAACTTTCCAGATATTGTAAAATCAGAACTGGTTTTCTACTGATCGCCTCTACCGTGTGACTCTGCCTGTGAATACGTGTACATTGTCATCAATTTCCCTTCCTTTTTTTCAAAATCCGCCCATTTTACTCGAAAAAAGGTCAACCACATACCCATGCGTGCATTCTAGCAACTTTACTTGTAAATTGCCTGCATTCTAGCAAATTCTAGCAAGTCATAGACATGTAAAGGGTTGGTAATTTACTTACAGTGTGTCTAAACGAAGTTAAGTGCATGCAAAAGAGCCTGTTCCGCCGTTTGACAGCGTCCAGAACCGACTATTACTGCACACATGCTTACGTTTAAAGTCTTCCGTTATGGTCTTGTTGGGTTGACGTGTCCTTTTTACTTTCTCTATTGCGAACTTCGCACGTTCTTTCCTTTTTTCCTTGTTCCACCATGCAGCGGCCCTTCGTAGACGATTTGTTTAGTTAAATGCGATTTTTTACACTTTCTATCTAAAGGGTGATTCATCATGAGGTTTGATTTATAATGTAAAATTAAACTCATAAATTTGAAAGTGAACTTAAAATTTTTATTATCGGTTAAAAGAAGAATTCACGGCATTTAGTTTTTGAAGATGATATCATGTAAATATTGGCCACGATTACGTCTGAGGTGGTCCATTCGGAAGGTCCAATTTTGGGCGACTCGTTCGAGGATAGCGACTGGTATCTCGCGGATAACACGAGTAATGTTGGCTTCCAAAGCGTCAATCGTAACTAGCTTATTCCTGAAAACCTGAAACTTTACATATCCCCAGAGAAAATAGTCCAAAGGTGTGATATCGCACGATCTAGGCGGCCAATTAACCGTAACGTAAATTTAAACGTGAAATGAAGTGCTCACCAAAATGATTTCTCAACAAGTCCATTGTTTCACGCGATATATGGCTCGTAGAGCTGTCTTGTTAAAACCTAAGCTTACCGTGACCATGTGCTTGAATTTCAGGGAGCACAATGTCCGTTAACATGGCGCTCCCATGTTATGTTACCGTTGACAGTAACATTCTGATTTGCCTCATTTTTGAAGAAATATGGACCAATGATTCCACCAGCCCATAAACCACGCCATACCGTTGTTTTTAATGGATGTAATGGTAGCTCTTGATGCTCATCGGGTTGCTCATCAACTCAAATACGGCAATTTCATTTATTAACGTATCTATTGAGCCAGAAATGGGCTTCATCACTGAACAAAATTTCAAAATAAAACACCGGATTTTCATTGAGTTTTTCCAGAGCCCATTCACTGAATATATGACCCAAATTCAAGTCGCCTGGCTTAAATTTTTGCACAAGTTGAATTTTGTACGCTTTTAAGCCGAGATCCTCACGCAAAATACGCCAAGCCAAGCTGCTGATAACGACGACGAATTGATTCGTCACGGTTTTCGCGTACACTCTCAGGTACGGCTGCTATAGTCTCTTCACAACGTGCTGGATGTGGTCTAACCTGTCGAGTATCATCCACTAATGTAAACTGGGACTCAAATTTGCGAATAGTATTGGCAGTAGTGGTTTCAGTACATCGAGTATGCGCACCGTAAGTTCCTCCAATCGTACGAAAAACAATTCTCACATAACGCTGATTTTCTTAATACAGCTGAACAATTTGGAGACGCTGTTGTGGTCTGAGTCTTTCCATGGTGACTTGCCAAACGATACTGAACAAAAATGAGAAAGTAGTTTGATAGGAGTCATGCATGGTCAGTCAGAAAAAGCCTATTGGAAATCGAACCTCACGATGAATCACCCTTTAGTTATGAATTTTATGGGGTGGTCGGAAAGAGCCATTATATTAGTTGCGAGGTTTCTTATAGCTTCTTGTCAATGATGTTCTTCGAGATATGTTCGAAAAGTAAGGTGACTTTATTTTTATAAAAAAATATTTATTTGTTCATCGATATCAATATTGTTCCCTTCAAAGTAATACCCTTAGGTATAATACACTTGTACCATCGCTTTTTTCAATCCAAGAAGCACTTCTCATAAGCACTTTTGGTATAACATTGGGTGGGGTTATTTTTGGCCATAAAATCTCTCACAATCTACGATGAATGAGCAGTGATTCAAAATCCATGAATTATTTTTTCACAATCTCGGACGTTTTTTTCGTATTGCTTCACACAAACGGCGCATTACTTCAAGGTAATACTCTTTATTAACCGTACGACCTTGAGTTAAAAACTCCTGATGCACTTCGTCACGGTATTCGAAAAAAACAGTGACCAAAACTTTGATATTCGATCGAACTTGGCGTCCTTTTTTCGGTCTTAGCTCTTCTAGGTGCTTCCATTAGGACGATTGGGCTTTGCTTTCGACGTCATAACCATATACCCATGCTTCGTCATCAGTTATGACCCTTTTAAGCAAGAAAGGATTAACATTGACGTCATTCAAGAGCCTCTGAGCGATGCTCATGGTCGGTTCTTCTAATCAAAATCAAGGAGTTTGGGAGCAAACTTCGCTGACACAGGTCTCATGCCCATAACTTCTGGAAAAATTGTATGACACGAGCCGACTGATATGCTAACATTCACAGCAACTTTTCTTATGGTAATTCGATGATTTTTCAAAACAATTTGCTCCACAGCTTCGACGTTATCGTCTTTTGTTGATTTGCTGGGGCGTCTAGAGCGAGGTTCGTCATTTGCATCTTCTCAGCCATCTTGGAAGAGCTTGTACCACGTATAAACATTTGTTTTTATATAGAGCAGACTCACCGTATGCTACTGTCAACATTTTAAATGTTTTAGAGCACTCGATTCCATTTTTAACACAAAATTTGATGCGAATTCTTTGCTCCATTTGTTATAACAATTGGAAATCGCCGAGCATACCAAAACAAGACTTACGTTTCTATCAGTCAAAAGCTAACTAAGTACGCTATATACTTGAAACTGTGAATATATGTTCGGGACATGTGTACCAACACAGCAAAAAAAATTTACGTTGGCCGCTAAATTTCAAAAGTCACTTTACTATTTACCTCGTATGCGTATGACTTGTCTAGTGATTGAAATCGGCAAAGGTTCTAGAAGTTTGCTGCAATTTTAGCCGTTCAAAATTAAGTCCCTTCACAGTATTTCTACCTTCGGTCTGTCTGTCGGTCAAACATGATTCATTTTGATAGACTGTTTTATGATAAGGTGTAGCGGTCACCTTCCTTTGTGATAATTGAGCTAAAGCCTGCCACAAGTTTAGTTAGCGTTATTTCCAAACGTAGTGCTTCCTGGGCTATTATTTCCGATTGTATTATCAAAGATATCCGTATCTCCTATTCTAATCATATTCGCAATTTTATTGTCAGCGGAGTTCTGCTGGATGGTTTTGTTAGTATAAAGAAATATTCTTTGGTAAATTCGTCCACTTCTGTGTTAGTCCACTTACCTCCTACAAAGCCGAATTGACTTCCAGAAAGATTACATTTGCCTGTCCACAGTCTTAAGATCGGTACATCAGACTAGACCTAACGATGGATGGTTGTTACAGCTTTCGTGTGTCGCGTTCGTCTCCCTACAGTGGAATGAGAAAACTTTTTCTTTACTATTTAGGGAATCGTTTTTATTTCATAATTTTATTAATCAATTTCTATTAATTGACCTTTCTTCTTCGGATATTGCTCAATATTCCGCCGAAAAAGTTCTTTATCCTGGCACTAACAACATTTTTTTTCTTCTGACGTATGACCATTGAACCGTTCCGAATTTTTAGGACAATTATGATATAACCAGAGAGTGACAGAAACTATCGATCATGGTACTGAAATATAATCAGCACCAATCAGTGCTCGGATGCTTCAACTTGCGATTTTCAACCGTTTTAAAAGTAGTCTTTGAGCTCTGAGAACTAATACTTGAAAGAAAACTTTTGTGTTTGGACTATGTGTATATTTAATAGTGACAAATGTTGAAGATACGTAAGTCATTGATTTTAGCATTGTCTTGCAAAAACAAATTTTTTTTTTTTTTGCTTTATGTGAGGCCGTTTTGCAGCGATTTCAGCCTTCAATCGCTTTCGTAATTCACAGTAATACTCGCTGTTGATGGTTTTTCCTTTTTCGAGGTAATACACGAAGAGTATGGTCATGACAATCCCAGAAAACCGACGCCATAAACTTTCCGACCCATCGAGCCTCCCTCGGCCGCTTCGGACCACTCGTGCCGGCTTCAGTTCATTGCCGGGCACTCATTCTATTCTCTGGTGTTCAACAGTTACCAATCGACGCCAAAAGTCCGCCCAATTCCGCATCAGAATGCCCGATAACTCATTCGAATTGCTCTCGCGTTCGTGTTTTTGGTCAAGAGTGAGTATGCGCGGCACTCAGCTTCAGGATAACTTTTTCATATGCAGAGTATTGCGAAAAATATGGCGTGTGCGCTTAGTACTAATCTTTGTGGTATCCAACACCATTTCATGTATTTTTTTGACATTGTCCTCTGTAACCGCATCGGCGGGCCTGCTGCTGCGGACTTGATCGGTAGTGGAGTTGTGGCCACCACGAAACTCTCTAAACCAATATTTGACGATGTAATCTGACGGAGCATTAGCCCCATAATATTTATCCAAGTTTTCTTTTGTTTCCTTCGCCGTTTTGCCACTCAAAAAATAATGTTTTATGAGAGAACGAAAATCGTATTTGTCCATACTCAACATGATGCCAAACACGTCAGCAACAACCAGCTGTCAAAACAAAACTAAAGACAGTATCGCACTGAAATTTGGCTGGTCTGCCTAAATATAAACGGACTTCAAGGCACCATAACCTTTTTTTGCAATAGCAGCGCATTCTGGCGGTCAAGGAGGTTACTATTCAATGTACCTAGCCGTGGAGTACCCTTTTTAAAGTAGCAGACAAAATAGGATGTCATCCATTTACAGGAATCGGGCCTACAGTCGGTTGGAATATGATAGATAAATACCCTGCCGTAAACGTCGTTCCTGCATTTTATAATAAAGATCGGTTCCTGTTGTTAGGCCAAATTAAAAATGCACTATCCTTTGAATGTATGAATAGATATTTAGAATAAATTCTTTAATGAAGTATGTATACTCGTACAACCACTCAATTTTTGTTCTATCTTTATACAGCTGTTGTTTCCATTTTCGGATGCACATTAAAATAAACTTTAGAATGCCAAAGTTTTTCAAGCGAATACCCCTATATAGTTTTTAAACGAGATTCTTAGAGCTATAAGTATAAGCACTTTCCATCCGGAAAAAACTTTTACAAATGAAAATTGTAGAATACATCTCGTACTTTTAATTGATTGCCGAGATAGTTTTGTATAATTTTTTTTTATTATTTTTTTTTTTTTGTAAAAATGATTTTTTTTTTTGCTTGTATCTTTTGCAGGCGATCTGCTGGAGAACTATTGCTGGAACGATGACCTAATGAATTTCTCCAGGATATTGTTCTCCATATCTATTTTGTTAACGTTTCCCATTGAATGTTTCGTTTCGAGAGAGGTAAGTAAAACTTTTCCTTTGTGATTTTTTTTTTTTTTTTCTATATAAGTTTTGTATAAGCTATTGGGAGTTAGATGTATCTTTTGCTTTTTTTCGTAGCAAGAAGTTGGTATTTATTTAACTACCCTCTTAGGAAAAGTTGTTCTTATAATTTGATTCTGGAAAAAATCTCACAGTTAAGTTTGAACCTTGTTAAAGTAATGGTTGGAACTGGTATTGTGATGTTTGCAGTTGTAGTTTTATATCTTGAAATCGTTTTTCTTTTTCTTTGTGTGTGTGTTTGTTCTGAATAATAATGGCATTAGTCTTTTTTGTGTAAATTCAGAATGACATTTAACCTAGATTGGAACTGCTGAATTTAAAAGGAACACCTCATTTACGGAGGCACTCTTCTTCAGAAAAGCTGAAAGAGTAATTACTCTAATTCAACAAGCCTCATTGTATCTGTAGTGTAATTAAGATGGTGATTTCATTGATTAAATATTTAAAGTTTTTTGCTAAAACTTGCTTATAAAAGATGAGGAGTATGTGTTTCTACACCATAGGACATCTCTTGTAATTTTCCGAAATTGACGTAACAACAAAAAATATCCGAGGTTAATGCCTGGTTACCATTGAATTCTTATTAGCGCGAGTTTCGATCGAAATACAAATATAGCAACACTACGATGTCATGAATGTCAGCAGAGAAATTTTTAAGATGAAGTCAACGGTGATGTTAAAATTTCTACAATGGATTCAATGATTTATTTTGCTCACTTATGGATATTCAAATAGATCAGAACAATTGTATAGCTTATCAGAGCCTTGAAAATACAGGTACGGTGAGGTGATAAACAACTTAACTGTCACCACATAGTCTAACAGCCAGATATCGGCTGTCAAATAAAAATAAGCACTGCCTGGCTTAGTAAACTTTGAAAATGTTGGTATGTCTGAAATAGCCGGAGACTACAAAGATCAGCTGAGTAAGCGATTTCCGCTGTGCACTCATTAGTTACTGACAACAACCTCGGTGGATTCGCAAGCACACAAGTGGAATTTATTTAAGATTACAAGCAGCCCTCGAAAAAATTAATCTTGTAGAAGAAAATCCTTCGATAGGAAGGCAAATAACAAAAAGTTTGCTTCAATGCCAGAACGCTCTTCAAAGCCGTGCAGAAAAACCATTCAGTGATGAGCGGCCGCTACTAAAAAACTGAAAAGCAACGAGGCCGCTAGCACTGATAGTTTACTAACAGTGATATTTTCTTCAGGTGCAGTAATCAGACTACAGTCTTTCCTACTGAGGGACAGCAGGACCTCTTAGAGAGGTCGGGAAGAACTTTTCGTTTTCCCGGTATCCTGGAGAATTATGCCGTATGCAGTTATTCTCACATGAAATCTAACTAATGATGGAAGCCGTTATCGCAGACGCATTTTCGGGTACTGAGAATCTGCAGAAAGACACCAAAACTTCATTTTAGATCAGTTAGAGGCCATCCGTCATGACCTGATTTCAATCTGCAAATAAAGGTTCCTGAGCACAGGTGTTCTCGTTTTATTATTTTAGACGGCATGTTCTTGAGTCGATAGTCATAATCGACGCAGAAGGTCTTCAAACTTCGATAAGTTTGAAGGTGAAGACCATGATATGAATATCGAGTTGAGTGAGGTTCAACTGTGCGTCTAAAGCATAGCCAGGAGTTTTAGGATAAGGCTTCGTGTAGTTGCACTACGGTTGATTGATGTGTACGGAAACGTATTTGCATGGAGAACGTATTATCCCAACAAACAACTAAAGAAAAAGATAGATTTAGTTATGTCGAATTAGAGGGTCCTTCTTGGTCCTTCAAAACAAGTTTTTAATCCAGGACGACATCCAAATACTTAACTTCGTGAAAGGTTACAATGTTTAAACAGCCAATGAAAATGTTCTACAATTACTCCTTCTGTCGAATACGCCTTCAATTCGGCCATTAAACTTGAAGCGCAATCACACAGAAATTTCTGCTTTTGATGTTGCGTCTTACACGGATGACGACATCGCAACGCATTTGCAAAACAATTTTCTGCATATAAAGTTCATAAAACATTGGCTCCATGCTTTGTAATGCTTTTAACTTACTGTGCTTTCTGATAAGATTAGATGGAAAGTGTCGATTATGGAAAAAAGAGTTTCCGCCTTCGACAAAGTGTAAGTGCCATCAGATTCTTTGAGTACTTCCAGTCTAACTGATTTTCATATTTTGGTGATTTTTAGCAGTCCGCTGGTTTCACCAATTGTTTCGAACTTTTCTTATTTGGTGAGGAAATAATTCTGAGCAGTTTCCTCTACTTTCTGTCCCATTTAGGTGAATGTAAGGTAAAGTTTTGATGGATTTCTTAAGGTCAAGACTACGAGTTTAATTCTGAATTCGAGGTACCTATAGAAGCCTTCAACAGTACTCTTCAGTTTGTAATTTTCTTAGCGTTACGTCTATTATTGTACTTGCCGTTTTACTTTAGTGAAGAGCAATGATAATAGAGGAGATGGAGACCTCTTTTTTGCATTAGCTACAATATTTCTCAAAAAAGGGTTCTGACCACAAGCATCGCAGCATATGATAAGTCCCATCTTCCTAGAATCATAGAATCCAAATAGTTCAGCTACGACTACAAGAGGTTGTGACATCAGTTGCTTCGATATGGTCCGAAATGTCTACACCACACAACAAAATATAACAAATCCCGGGGTATAAACTTCTTCGCAACGATAGAATTACTACTACATCTGGTGGAGGAGTTGCGATATACTGCAGTATATCGCTGGATGTTAATGATGGCAATACAAAATGTTTTCTTGGCGTTGCTTATAGCCCTAAACGCTGTTATTCTTTGGAGATATTGTTTTCTGTAATTCAGGAGCTTCCTGCTTTATATGAGCACATTGTAGTCTGTGGCGATCTCAATTATGATCTTTTTAAATGTGATTACAAAAGTCACTTACTCTTAGATTCTGCTGTTGCTTGTGGCTTGCCAAAAGTAAATTCCTATGCTACACGTTTTGTCCCAAATGTTCCCCACAGTCTTATTGATGTCCTCATGGTATCCAATCGTCACAATGTTCTACTTCAGGATCAGTTGTCTCTAGCAGGGATTTCTGGCCATGATTTAATTTTTTGGACGTACAATGTCCACTTTTCTCGGTCTCGGTTACCATTGTCGTTCCAGTTTAGAGATTTTTCTTCTGTGGACAACTATAACTTGCATTTGAATGCGAGCCAACTCCCATGGCATATTTCCTATTATGCCTCAAATGTCAACGATAAAGTCAATCATCTGCAAAGTCTGCTACTGGAACTTTTTAATAGGCATTGCCCATGGTTCACATGGGAGGTTCGAAATGCCATGAAAGCCCGTAAAAAGCTATACTCTAGGTGGAAACAAAGACCATCTACCGTCAACTGGGAAACATTTTGTCGGGCACGGAATCATGCAACCTTTATAACGCGAAGAGCTTAGAAAAGATATTTGCTATCAAAACTAAGTACTAACCAATCCTCAAAAAAACTATGGAGCAATCTACGTTTAATTGGAGTCGGGAAAAATGCTTCTGTCAAAACAACTACACTTGAAGTTGATCATCTCAACGGCGCATTACTTTTCGGTGCCTAAAACAACACGAATTTCGTTCCTGAAAATCAGCAGTTGTTTGAGTTTGATTTTGACTTTGACGTCAATGCCATTCGCTCAATCAAACCTATTAGGTTTGCAAAGATGGTTCTACCTCATATTTTGAGTTCTCTCACACACATTATAAATGATTGTATCACAACCTCCTCCTTTCCAGACTACTGGAAGTTGGCAAAAGTCATTTCTGTGTCGAAAAAGCCTCGACCCTTATCGCAAATGACTTTCGCCCATTAGCATTTTACCGTGTCTGTCGAAAGTCTTCGAGAAAATTCTTGCAAACCAAATCTCGAGTGAGATCAATTAACATTGCTTGTTATCCCCGGTTCAATAGCTGCTTTTGACAAAGTGGATCATAAAATAGTATGTCAGAAGCTCAAACTGTATTTTGGTTTTAGCGAAAGGTCAGTGTCCCTGATGAGTAATTACTTAGGTAATAGGTTTTTTTTTATAATTCCGCGCGCGCAACAAGGGGATATGAATACCCTTTTACTGGCTTTTAACCAGAGCGCGGGCGGGTGGTGTAGTAGTTTTGAAACTCAGGTGTTAGGTTTCGATATTTTTCCCAGAGGTGGTTATCAAACTGAACGGGACGATCCAGTGCATCCTCAACAGTGGGTCTTAAGTACGTGCTAGTTGTTAGTTCGTTACATTTAGCCCAGCCAGCAACCACTCCAACATCAGTGTTATAATTTCGTGTCAGAGTTGACGCCGACGGGATTTTTTATATAACTACATACAAATTCTATAAAAAGACTTTTTCACAGAATTGCCTGGCACGGGATTCGAACCCGCGACCCTCTGCTTGAGGAGTCTATGCATATACCACAACATCACGGCCACTCCCAGCCACAAGAATTGATACTAGGACTAATTTTATTTTGCTTGTATATCAATGATCTTCCTAAAGTATGCTCTAATTTATCAATTCATCTTTACGCTGATGATGCCCAAATTCATTTATCACGGCCTATTGATCTGATTGTGGATCTATTAATAAGAATTAGTGAAGTTCTGTCAAAAATTTACAACTGGTCACTATGTAATGGACTCAGTTTGAATCCAGACAAATCTCAGATGATACTGATTTCTAAAAAACAAAGCGATACGGATAAGCTACCACCAATATTCTTAAATAACAGGCAACTCAAGTTCGTAAATGTTGTAAAAAATCTTGGTTTCAAGTTGAATCGATTACTCTCTTCCAATGCCACGTAAATTATGCCATTGGCCGAATCTATGCTGGCCTGCGTAAGCTCCGGTTATCCTCCAGTTTTACCCCAACATACACGAAACTAACGAGTAGACTTGTAAAAACCCTGTTTGTACCCATTATTAATTACTCCATAACTGCTACACTTTTCCCATCGGTGCTGCAACGTTTTTAACTCCTCCGTATACTCGTAGTACAACTTTTGTAGGCCTGCAATATACATCTCCGCGGCGACGATGACTTCCTCGTTCGACCCGAACTTCTATGGGCCAGCGATTTTGTAAGGTTAGGGAACAGAAAGAAGTCGCAGGAAGCCAAATCCGGAGAATACGGAGGATGGGGGACCACCGACTGCGGTTGTGTGAGCCAGTGCGTTATCGTGGTGGATAAGCACTTTTTCATCAGATCTGTCCTCGTGCATCCACAAAAACTGGTGGCCGTCACCTTTTCAGTCAAAGGCACGGTTTTCGCCATCATAGTTCTTTGGCCCCTGGTGTGTACAAATGAATCCATGTCTCATCAACGGTCACAAAACGATGCAAAAACCTGCTTTCTCAGTCAAATCACTCGCAAATTTTCACTCGGCGGTCCGTTAATAAGAAATCATGGATTTTGTTCACGGTTTCCTCTGTGGTAACGGTTTTTGGGCCACCTGGGCGCGGTTCATCAAAAACCGACGTGCGGCCACGGCGAAACTCTGGAAACCAATGGTAAACGGTTGTATGAAAAGGTGAATGGGTGAACGGACCATGGAGAATAGGCTTGATGTCCTCGCGAGTCCTACCACTCAAAAACAAGAATCAGATCACGGAGCGATACTGCTCTTTTTCTATGGTCGCAAAAAACACCAACATGATGTTGGTTGTCAAAACAAAACTAAGCGTCGGACTGTCACCAAATTTTGACAGGCGGGTTAAAAGAGGTTGTACTATTGTAAATGATGGTACACTCATTTTGACTCTGTAGCGGCACTTATCTTTCTATCCGGGTACTCATTAAACAGCCCTCTTATGTAGGATATTCGCACAATTATTAACCTGCGCTGAAATGTCTGAATTTATTCCTAAGACAAGTAACATACTAGCAGTTTCCTCTAGGTGTGAACTGTCTGCATTCATATAAATTCTTGTTTTGCCATTTCATTGATCCTTTCAGGTTTAGGTATGAGTGAATAATTAGTGAACATACTTTGCTTCTTATTAGAACCGTATCCCCATCCCTTGTCAAATTATCAAGGACCTAAGTTTTGTGCGGGAAGACAAGATTCATAGCTGACAAGCAGTGTGCCTACTTTTCGATTCAAATTCTCCTTTGAACAAGCACTTACATATATTCAATTTAAAATGACAATCATTTTCAGATTGTAAGGACCATTGTGCATAAATTTATACTCAAAGAACCATTAGAAGCACCCCATGATACAGATCCAAGCCTGGAAAAGGGAACTGAAATCGATGAATATTCAACGACAATAACTCTAGGAATTGTATTCACAGCATTCGTCATATCACCACTGACTGATTGCTTAGGTTCAGTTCTAGAATTAAATGTAAGTCTTAAGTTTACTTTTACTTAAAATTCTCTAATGTCAGTGATTACATTTTTTTGCAGGGTCTATTAGCAGCCATACCCTTGGCCTATATCCTACCGGGGCTGGCATACATACAAATGGAACCACATTCGCTTTTCAGTCGGGAAAAGCTACCAGCTGTTGGACTCGTGGTTTTCGGTGCAATAGTTACCGTAGTTGGTGCCGCTGTCTTACTACCGGGTATCATGGGAGATTGTCGAGCCGACATTGTCCTGGGCTATTGTAAACAAGATTATGATACGGAGAATACAACAGCCATACTAACAACGACCAAACGTCCAATCTAAAAGCCAAAGATGATATTATTTACACTACTAATTATTTAGAAATTGATATGAACTTATAAGATATTATTTATTTTTATTATTATACAAAATAGAGCGATAGGATATGCGGGAGCATACGATTATATACATACACATATATGGTACAAGCACGTAGTATTGTAGTATTGTATTATACGTCATAGTCGTAATTGAATTCACTATGTATCTACTCATAAACTCGTAGAGGGTTAAAGTATTTAAGGACAAATTGGCACCAAGTTCAGAGATGCACAGTAAACAGTATGTATCTATAGAAGCACACTTTTATCTAATAATTTGCTAATGTATACAAAGTAGAATTGTAAGAATGTTTGGGCACAGAATGAGTGATAAAAAAGATTGATACGTATGCAGAACGTTATGTAGACGATTTTTTAAAGCACTTTTACAAGTTTTTTTTTATTAGTTTCAGCATTTACTACATATTCGTATGGGTGTAATCTGAATGATTATTGAAGCATTTTCTTGCCTAACTGAAGTTCTCTATAAGCGATTTAATTTTTAATGCAATTCTTTCCAGAAACTGGACATTTTCAGATGACTTACTTGCTTTTGTTTAAAACGGTGTGATGTAGAATGCGACTAACATTTATTTTTCTCTCCTTTTCTGAATTCAAAATTTAAACTATGATACGAGTACATCTAAACCGTCTCTATAGATCTGCCATAAATAACATTTTATTGGTTCTCTGAAAAATTGTTCATATCTTTGCAAAAGTCTACTTTTAAGACATAGCCTGTACAAAACGGAACCCACTATGATCATAATTATTCGTAGATTTTAATTCACTTGTTGTAAAATCGAAAAATTCATCGATTTATTCAAAGATTAAGCCTTCTATGAACTTATTCTGACATCATCACAGACCGCTACAAATAATTCTACCCAAAGGTAAATTAATAAGCTGCTAAGGGCAGTTGACTTTCTGTAAGTCTTTCTTAGCCATAGCATGAGGCGCGATGTTGAAGTCCGACTCTTTAGGTGAAAGACGTCCACCCGAACAATCGTCATCATGTATTTGCAGATTTCACAAAATTTTTCAAAGCATTGTTACCGGTGCTGTTCATACTTGATCGTGATTCGATCACAGCGCTGTAACACGCTAGCAATACCTTAACAACAATGCCATTATCCATTATCATTATACGTGACAATCATTATAATCTCTCTGTACATATGTATTTTTATATACATATGTGTATAACCATGAGCATATTTTCCTATTTAGTAATCGAAATCACTTTTTTATCCGTTGGAAACGTTCCTTAATTTATAAGCATGTCATCTCCAGTGATCTATTTCTGGGTACTGACTTCCTCTGAAAACTGAACTTTCTTTGCTTCTTATATTTCTTCAAAATTCTTTATCACTGGTACATCTGGATAATTATATAATTTCCCATCATATTTCTGAATTATTCTGATAGAGTGCAACCACTGAGGGTATATAAGAATGGTCTTATTTACTGGTGAATAGATCGGTCCAACCATCGCGATTAGTCTCCTTAAAAAAAAACACACAAAAATCATATTTCAATAGTAAAGTAGTGCTCTATCGTCAGGGCTCATTTGTATCGTTTCTATAGAAAAAAAAGAACAAAAACACACTACAACATTTCATGTCTGCTGATATGAGCTTGCTAGTCATTTTATTTGACTACTCAAGGACGGTACTAAGCTTCCACCCAACAAAAAGGTCTCACCAACTTATTTGGTTGGTAACTCTTGATATTTCTTCTAACTTACTTATCTTGATAGAGTAAGGCGTAGACCACAGCCAATAAACCACTTCAGTTAGGGTGGTCTTTGGTTAACTGCCTCTAGATGCGCACTCCAAGGTTGTTTCTCAGCTATGCTGCCCTTTCGCATAGGTATCGGAAACACCTTTGCCGGAGTTCTTATTTGCTCTACATGTCTTAGCTATCTCAGGCGACTAAAGCACTGGTCGTTTTCATTATACAGACCTTAGAGTTCGTTGTTATATCTGCTGCTCCAAACCCACAAACGAAAATTAGACCAAAACTCACTAACAAACGTAAATCCTTCTGCGCTACACAACAGAACTGTGACGATCTTATTTGCAGTATCCTTAAAATTTTTACACAAGCACTGTTTAACAGAAAGCTAGTTTATTTCTTCAAGCTCTTGTTGATAAATCAGCTTTGATGAGATTCGAAGCCAAGATCATATATGTTAAATGCAGCTCTTACCTGCTTTCCTTACAAAAGTTGGCAGATGCGTACAGAACCGAATTTTTCTCTTGCATATTGTTGAATTTGATTATAACTGGTGGGGATTTAGTGTTTTTTTCTGTTAGTAGTTAGTAATCTTACTCTTTGGGCGAAAAATGCTGTTTGGCGGAGGTGGCTTACTCGTACAATCAATGGAGACGATTAAAAAAATGTTTCAGATTTTCTTCTGGGAGTTCTGGCATCCCGAAGAGAATTGCATCACATGCAACTTCCCTTTCTTTTAAGGTGTTAAGGTGCTTCTAGAGTGCGAGCAATTCAGCCGCGTTGGAATTATATTAATAATATATTTAATGTTGTGGCTTCATTTATAGTACTGGAAGAATGTCTCGCGTCAATCGCAAAATGATTAGTTGGGTTGGTTTTTCAATGTTTACTATATATGGCCGCCATATTCGTTTATCATTTTTGAAATGAAAAAGCCATGTGTTTTTAAAAGTACGTGGCCGTGGTGTAGTGGTATATGCATAGACTCCTCAAGCAGGGGGTCGCGGGTTCGAATCCCGTGCCAGGCAATTCTGTGAAAAAGTCTTTTCATAGAATTTGTATGTAGTTATATGAAAATCCCGTCGGCGTCAACTCTGACATGAAGGCATAACACTGATGTTGGAGTGGTTGCTGGCTGGGCTAAATGTAACGAACGAACAACTAGCACGTACTTAAGACCCACTGGTTGAGGAACATGTACTAGTTCGTCTCGTCCAGTTTGACAACCACCTCTGGTAAAAATATCGAAACCTAATACACCTGAGTTTCAAAGCCATTAAAAGGGTTTTCATATCCCCTTGGTGCGCGCGTGGTATTATAAAAAAAAAAATCGTGTAGTCTAACATATAAATATCCTTTCCTATTTTGCCGTTTCAATTGCCTTATATTTAAATCATTGGTCCCGTTGATCTAGAGAACTTAGAAACATTCTTTAGTAGAATAATCTCTGTCCCCTGCAGGAACAGGAGAGCATACCACGCCATCCTGCAGTTTTGGGGAACATACTCCTCCTGTTGTACTGCACGTTGCCTGTTCAAAGATCGATCATTGAGTACGCAGTCTCGAAGGCCATATTCTTTTTTTCGTTTTGCTGCGTTGTCAGTATCGAATCAACCCTTGTCAAGGTTATTGGTGGGTATTACGTGGCTGGTTATTTAATACCACAAACAACCTCCAATAAGATTCAAATGCAAGTTGAAGGCGCCGGTGTCATGATTTCATCATTTTGAAATGAAATGAAATGTTTTTGTCAGGTCCGTATTTGTCACTTGGTGAAAAGGGTCTTCAGCAATTGGGTTAAGTACCATAAGCAGTTCTAATAATAGAAGCGCTTTTTAGTGTACCTTTGTACTCATATGCAATTCGTGAAGTCTGCAAAATTTTAGGTAAGAATATTTATGAAAAGTGCCATGCGAGTCTGTTAAAACAAATATTAAATAAATTTTAGTTATTTTAAATCAGGCATATTATCAACAAAAAAAGGTGTAAAAGGTATAGAAGGTAGCGCAGAAACTTACATTTTTGATTTAAATATTTTAGTTTTAACCATGTACGTTCTTTAAGATATAAAAACACCAGTATGTGAAAAAAAAAGAAGACAAATGTAAGTTCAAACAGCAGCATATGTGATATCTTAAGAATAAAAAATCAACGCTCATATCATAACCAGGCAAATATGCATGTTATGAGTGATATCTATTCTAGATATTCTATCGCTTACTTTCAAATTAAATCTTCTAAACTTATCTCCAAACAGAAATTAATATGATTTAAGTTTTTATTCATTTTTTTTTAAATATTTTTACTAAGTAACAACAAAACTTTATATAGATACTTTAACTATCTACAGGAATTTAACGATTTTTATACACGCAAACATTTAAAACTGCACAATCTATATTACTACCTACAAAAAAATTACTTTTTGAGCATTTCTACTTAGTGTATAATCAATCACAACAAATTGTGAAATTGTAATTTATATATAAATACGAGTATATTTATTGAAAGAAAAATAAAAAATGAATTATTACTTAAAACTATATTAGGGAATTATTAAAAAAAAAAAATAAATAAATAAATACAAATGTAACTAAAAGAAGATATAGTTGATCTATAATGGTTAAATAAAAATTTAGGGAAAAACAGAACTTCAATGTTAACTATATTTTCTTTAAAATGCTATGCTAAAAATTATAAAAAAAGATAATATAGTCTATATGAAGGAAGAAATAGTAAACACACTAAAAAATAAATAAAAAAAATTAACCTAAGACTACAAACGAAACAATGAACCAATCAAACTATTGATATTAAAAAGAAAAACAAAACGATTACATATAAATAAAATAAAGTGACATTTTAATTTTTTACACAAAACATAAAAATATATAAATATAGCTACGACATTGAAGTATTATTAATATAAATTTATATGAATAAATTAAATTAGAAAGAAAAAACACTATTTACAGGATCCATTCAGATATAAATGCATGTTACATGGTCAAAAGAGTATTTATTAAAAAGATATATATACAACATTGTTAAGTTTGTCTCACAGAGAACCAAATATATAAAAAAAATACGTTATAGTAGATACAGAGCCATATACTTATTTTAATTGTATGTGTTTGTTAACTCAATAGATGAATGTTGTAATTTATTTTGTGTAGATTGTTGAGTGTGAATTTTAAAACTATGTATGTACATACGATATATGGGTACCTATTCCATTACAACAAATACAAAGAAAAAAAAAAAACTAAAAATGTAAATACATAATTTTGTTACACATTGACGAGTACCTTCAACAAAACAAAACCAATAACAATGAGATGATTATTTATATCATTTCTACAACATACTTATTTTTGCTAACATTTTAAATCTCTGAATTCAAAATAAATTATCGTCGTGGTGTCAAGGTACTCTTCGAATTTTTAAAAATTCTTCAGGATTTTCTCGCTTCGTTAGATTGCAACACACACATAAAAAATTGGGTATCATTGGCGGTTAGATATAAAGTTTGCATTCAAAAGTTCAACCCTTAGCTTGAATTTTCAATGTAAATATAGTTTTTTACTTAGAAAGTCTTGTAAATTTTGCTCCAGTTGACTATTTTGTATTTATTTTGATGATTGTGGAACATTTGAAAATCGTTTATACACTTTGTTGCTAATTTTCTTCAATGGCAGGGTTACTTTTTTTTTAAATGTGTTCTATTGCTCAAGTGCTACCCATTTCAATAACATCAAAATTTATCCTAAATATAAAGTTTTTATCCTTTTAAAGAAATCTTTTAAAATGTAAAGTTTCTTCTCAGTTTATTAAATATTTAAGGAGTGGTTTTCTAAGCGTTTTTTCACAATAGTAATGTACTTGTTATTTATACACAGACTGTAAAGTTGTGCACTTGACACTCTGTTTGAAAAATTCCTTACGCACTTTGCAGTTTGGAGTACATTGGTGTTTATTTGCGCCACCAGTGCTCCATAGAAATCGGTAGTAGCATTCCGCCTCTTCAAACTTTGATTCCTAAAGCCCACTTTTGGACTTACTTTAAAATATCGTGATTCGTTCCTAAGCCGTACTACTCGCTTATGAAATGCCCTGCCAGGCTGTTTTTTTTCTAGCCACTATAACCTTCAAACATTTAAAACCAACGTTCATCGGCACCTCTTTTCTTTTCCTCCCTCATTTAAAGCGTACTCAATTCCCTTGAGCGTGCTTAAATTATATAAAAAAAGCCATCTTAGCCAACAAATGCGCACTTTTTTGACCAGGTCAAGGTCACCATATAACGCAAACGGGGTCAAATATCACTCGAACAATTTTGTGTTTGAAACGGCTAAAGATATGGGGACTTATTACTTATTTGCCTTTTTGGAAAGAAAATAACACGGATTGGCAAGAGTTATTAAATCTGATGACATGCCATCATCACATTTAATAACGAAGCCGAGGTATTCAAAGTACCTGACTACCTAAAAGTTATAGCTGTCTATTATGACATTCTGTCCGATGCGTCGATGTTGTGTCTCTTCTTTTTGTAAGTATATACCTACCTAATTTGTTTCACAAATTTTTTTCAATTAGTCACTTTGCAACGTGATTGAAGTGGGGTCACTTTCAAATTGCTTTGTAATCATTCGTGTGTTACCAAACATTTTCAAAAATTCCGAAAAGAGAATGTTCTCCAAATATTGAAGACAAAAATGAAAAGCCAGAGAAAAAAAAATATTGGCAAATTTTTTCGCACCACTTCAATGTTTGCCGTGCTACAAGACTTAAGGAGTCTGGATGCTGGACTGCAAGGCCGTATGGCCATAGTAACATCCTGGATTCGTTACCAAACGGCATGGTCTCGTCTCGAACTACATCACACCCAAAGTAAACTTCACGAAAGGCTCCCACGTCGGTTTCCCAACAAGATTTCAGTGGAGGAGGGATGAACTAGTGAAGTGCTTCGACACGGTCATATACACCGACGGATCTAAGATGAGCTGTTGTGTGGGGGCCGGTGTCTACTCGGAATCACCGAAAATATCAATTTCAGTCAGCTTACCGGATTTTGCCAGCGTTTTCCAGGGGGAATTAGTGGCCATACGAGAAGCATGCACGCAACTAGAGCGGGACATAACGCACAAACAAAGCATTGCCATCCTTATATATAGCCAAGCCGCTGTCAAAGCCATCGACTCAGCTACCATATCCTCTAAACTGATGCAGGAGTGCCGGAACGAGCTTGCTCAGGCACGTTTCAGGGTCACACTTCTCCGGATCCCAGAGCAAACTGACATAACAGGCAATAAGCGTGCGGTTGAGGTGGCCAGAAAGGGCTCAGCACTACACGCCTCGCTCTCAACGAAGATCCACATTCCGCTAGGAGCGGTTAAAGAACAAATACATTCATATTTTCTGCAGAAAGCCAATCTCCAATGGACGGTATTGACAAACTGCGTCATACCAAGGAAGATATGGCCTACCTACGATCAAAATAAAACGAAGAACCTACTAAACAGAACCCGCCCAGAAATCGTCAGAATCACGGCAATAACCACTGGACATTGACCAATTGGAGACCATGCGGCCAAACTAGGTATCCCATATAACCGTCACTGCCGCAGTTGCGGAAATACGGAAATACAAACGAGAAAAAACTCTCATCCACTTCCTCTGCAAATGTCCAGCTCTAGCAAGAGCCAGACTGCGCGCACTAAACCAACCAATCTTTGACGACCTTAGCGACGTCTCGGGCAAAGGGATACAGGATCTTATCCGATTTCTCAAATTTACAGGTTGGTTATAGGCACCGAGCGGACCACATCCTTAACAACCATCACAAAATAGGTTACATGAGGCGTGGTAACAAAACCGCACATCCTAGTGCTTATTTGGTTCAATGGCATGAACTGATAACGAAATCGAATATGTTGATGAAGTCATCACACATACTTCAAACGGGAACCTTAATTTCCGTCAATTTGCGTGTTACAAAAGAATAGCGAGAGTGTGCTGAAGCTAGTGCGCAAAATTAAATTTAAGGACTTTTGCATAAAAAAAATGTCAATTGGCATTTAAATTATTTGTGATAGTGCGGACATTCATCACAGTGCTCCTTCCCGACTTAAAAAAAAAAAAAAAAAATTGACAATTGTTCTAGCACGATTTGCCTGCGGCTAGAATTGTCCAAGTAATCTTGTGGGGCTTAGATGAACTTCAACTTGGCCGAAAAAAAAAAAAATATTCAATCGGTTTTTAAGACTTCAAATGAGGCATTGTTTCCGAAGAAGAATACAACTACAACTGGTAGGTATTTCGGCATAGAGAAAAGAATTGTCATATAAAACACATTGTCCTATCTGGTTACAGCCCTATGTAACCAACAAGTATATACAAATCACAAACCAACAGATCCAGTCTTCGTTAGCAGGAACAGTTTATTTCATGTTTAACAAAAACTTTCGAACAGAATTAAAGGTGAACTCAACCCATTTGAACCCAACCTCATGGATTTAAGCTTTGCTCTATGGATGAAATTAATGGTCTCATAGCAGAAATGATTGCTCTCTTATCGGATCGTAACATAAAACTATTATCTGCATAAATTCTGCGGCCCGTATGCATATATTTCTTTGTTAGTTCTAACACAACTTTCTGCCCTTGATTTGACTCACGTTGCTGATTCTGCTGCTTACCAGAGTAAATCATTCCTTTCATTTTAAAGTGTGATTTGGATTTACACAACCACCATACTTTTATGCCATATTTAGTCGGTTTTGAAGGTATATATTGTGTTAACCTTGTACGACCTCTGTACGGAAAGAGTTGTTCATCGATTGTTAAAGAATCGTGTGGTATGTAAACCGTAAACCGCTTCTGGGTTCGCTTGCATCATTGTCCAGACATCATCAATTGACGCTGTCTTGTTGACTTTTGGCGTTCTGTGCGAGTGTTGACGTTGTCAAAGCAGATACATTTCTTCATAAACAAAAATCGGTCCAAGGGCATAGCAGCTTCATAAATAGGTGCATGGGAAGCACCCCACAACTTCTTGACTGACTCATTATTTGATTGGCACAGTCCAGCATGCAAAATTATTACCAAAAATGCATCCATCTCCATCATAGTCAAAGGTTGCCACTGTTTTTGCTTCTGAGGGTGAGCATCATTCCATTCCTTGGTCACTTGTCCTTTTCAATTTGTTTCTCGTAAAATAAGCAATGCAATCGGCTCTGTGATAATGGACTTGAATATTTGTAGCGGATCATTTTCTGTTATTAATGGGCCCGGTTTTTTTTAGTTATAATCAACTAGATTATGATCGCGAATTCGTGAGCTTGATGACTGAGTTTGCATCCAAATTGTGCCATCTTTTGCTATGTAGGAGTCATTACTATTAAGTACAGCATCATCAGCCTCATTTTCTGATTCATCGTCGCAATCTGAGTCTTCAATAGAAATTTGTAGGTATGTCGGATTTGCTTCTTCATCGTTATCATTATTTGCAAATGGATTGAAAAAATGTTGTTCATCTGCCTCGTCAAATGTACACGCTAAACTTTCGAATTCAATATTTTCATTCTCCATTATCTATAATATGAATAAATCTAACGTAATTTCTAACAAATAGTACAAAAACAAGTAAAAAGCAAACTTACTTCAAATGCTACTATAGGGTTTTCTAATAACGACTTGACAACTTTTTTTTTTAAATAAAAGGCAAACCATTTGAGATATTGCAAAAACTTTATTATTGGCTTGAAGTACAATCCAAACATTTATGAATGGAAGTCGATTTAGTTCATATGGCCACCGCGGGCACGTTTGCAGCGGTCGATTCGTTTGACCCAATTTTCAACGACTTGGGCCACACATTTCGGCCGAAACGGCCGCTATTTAGCGTTCAATGTTGGCTCTGAGCGCTTCCACGCTTAACGTAGCCCCACAGAAAATAGTCAAGCGGCGTTAAATCGCACGAAAGAGGCGGCCAATCGACTTACCCATGTCTTGAGATAACACGCTTACCATACTTACCATACTTGTGGCACCATCCTGTTGAAACCACATATCGTCCAAGTCCATATCTTCCAATTTGGGCCAAAAATAATCGGTGATCATGGCGCGATATAGCTTACCATTCACAGTAACGTGACGATCGTTATCGTCGACAAAAAATATGGCCCAATAATGCAGCCGGCATGCAAACCGCACCAAACACATGGAGGTTTTCACCCGACCAATAACGCATATTTTGCTTATTGACGAACCCATTGAGTCAAAACTGAGCTTCGTCACTGAAGATGATTTTGCAAAGAAATTCATCATCTTGGCGCATCTTCTCCAGAACCCAATCGGAGAACGTACGTCGCTTCAAATGGTCCATCGGCTTTTTAATTCTTAAGTTAGCTTGATCTTGTATGGGTGTAAACCAAGATTCTTACGAAAAATACGCCATAATGTGGTCTGAGCGATGCCCAATTCTTGAGAACGCCGTGGAATTGACTGATTTGGATTGTTTGTTACGGACGTCTGATAGGGCAGCGATATTTTCGACACTTCAACCAACCCGTTGTCTCACTGACACGGCAACATCACACAACGAATATGTAGACTCAAAGTTTTGCACTAAACTTGTTATTGCCTGTATACTAGGGCGAGAATTACGAAATTTACGAAAATTTCTTTAACGCTCTTAAAGTTTCAGTCACCGACTCCAAATATCTGTAGAAAATTTTTATAATTTGTAGACATTGCTCGTTAGTGTACTTTACCACGATGAAAATGTTGAGTTTACTAAATAAATTGACAGTGACAATTTGATGATTAGTGAAAGAGTGCGTTCACAAATTAAATTCAAAATTATCAAGTCCATATTGGAAAACCCTATGTATAGTAATTCAGTTTTTCCAAAGCGAAATAATATTTTCATACCTGGACTCTCTAAGAGATACTTGCTAAATAAATCGCAGACACAGATTCTGGTGATACTTAACAAATTAACCGCTGAAACAGATTCTGGAATTTCCTATAATTACGAGTGGTAAAAAACAATCATGCAAAAATTAGTTAACCCCAATAAAGTACATAAAAAAAGTAAATGCCAATAAAAGAATAAAATTATGCATCGAACAATTTGAATTTTTTTTTAACACAGAAAACAATATGCTTCTGGAATACATGTTGGGTCAAAGGTATCATACTTTGCAGGAAATGGTTGTAAAAAGCTTCAAAAATCAAAAAGGTTCCCAGGGACCTATTCACTCGTCGGAGGGTTAATAGTTAAAAATAAATGCTTCAAAGGCTCAAAAAAGGAAACGTTGTTTGTTACCAAGCAAAACGAGCGCTAAATATCTTGAAGTTAATCTAAAGAAATCGCTGATATATGGTCTATATATCAAATAAGTAATAAGTCGCAAAATGAACACCGAAAATGAAATTGTAATTCTTAAACCAGTATTTCGAATAATTCTGGTCTATGGTTCACCTGTGTGGGGTAAATGTGTTAAAGCCACATCCTGAAATTGAAAGAAGTCAAAACAAAGTTGGTATTGAAAACGATTCTTAACTTGCCTTGGCATTTTTCAACAAAACAGCTACACTAGTTTGCTAAAAGTATCCTCGAGTATACGAAAACTTTTTTACCAGTACTCATGAAGATTTTTTTTTTTTGTATCTTTTCATTCGAGCATAAATATTTAGCTGTGATATGTTGTAAAAATTTTAATAATTTTTCAGTAGTAAAGTAAATTATACATAAATCTAAAGATCTAAACAAATGCAAAATAAACTAATTTTGGCCGCTTCCGATCGCACTCTCACTGAGTTCTGCCAATGATGTCAATGTTATCAGCGCATGCAAATAGTTGTACAAATGAGTTTGGCAGGATTATTAAAGCCAGACATAGCCTCTGTATAACCCGTCTCCTTATATGTTGTCATATAGTATGTCGCCTTAAAATCGGTGAAGAGTTGATGCGTATTGATTTGGACTTCTTAAGGTCTTTCACAGGATTTGCCGTTGTGTTAATAAAGGGTCTTTATAAAATATAAAATAGATGTTTTTTTTTTTAAATAAAACATGTAAATACTTATATTTTTTTTTTTGGTGATTTTAAATTTTTATAAAAATATGACTTCCAACAAATATATATAATCTTTTTAAAAGTACGTGTACAGGCTTCTCATACGAACGTCAATATTTTTAAGGACTCGCTCACACATTAAGGCATTAACTTCATCAATTTCGGTCCGGATGTTGTTAGCACATCAAAAGATGATATACTGACATCAAGGCGGCACTTTTGAAAGGCCCTTTATTTGATCGATTGCGGACTCAACAGAACTAAGATAGCATTGATCAAGGCCATTTACCTCGTTGCTGAAAAGTGTAAAGCAGAAACCAAATGAAAGAAAACGCACCTGTTAAGTAAAAGTTTAGTATATTTATTAAAGTACACGATGTGGTCTCTTCGGCGGTCAACTTACGACTGCCCACAGTGCCCGTACTTACCATCTGCTCTAATAATTCAGAGAAGATAATAAGATTTTATCTTATTTAATAGTCTGCACTTCAGAGAAGCCGATGTTCGTCCCTTTTTTTTATGCTTGTAGAACTCATGGATCGTTTTCGTTTTTCCTAGCAATGCCGGTTCGTTTTTAGAGTTGTTTCTCTAAGTGTGCTTGTCATCACCTCTCGTAAAGGTGTTAACATCGATTGCATTGATCGTCAGAGCTTGTTTTCGGTTGCATAGGACTTTTCGTTAGGTTGAGGGATACGCAATTGGAGAAAATTTGTGGCGATTGCACCCGTTTAACGTCAGGTCTCCACAAGTATTTTCTCGTTATTGTGGTGCTTGTGATATCTGCAGACGTACCCTTGCTGGTAGAGGTCTGTGTTTATTTAAGTCGCCGCTCGGAAAGTTCGGAAATCTACAATTTGATGATCAGGTCTTTTAAAGATAAAAAGAAACCGTGTGCTAGGTTCAGAGACGTTCGGCCTCGCAGCAAAGTCTATTAACCTGTGTCCGTTTCTAGACGTGTTTTTCTTTTTGTTCGTTGGAGGGGAAGCTACATGTTCGCACACTGTGAAGGTGCCAGTGTGAGGTTCCAACTCGTCCTCGCTCTGCGGAATAGCAGTTAAGCATAACATTGCGGGTCAAGGGAGTAGCCTTTGGCTAGAAATCATGTTCTTGTTAGTCGATTGTTAGTCAAGCTCTCGTATTTTTTCACGCTGTGTTATGTTCTACTTGGCTATGTGTGAATATTTTAGTGGATTTTTGTGTCAGTGTGAGTACATGCGTAAAAGTCGTGCACGTACGGAGAAAAAGCAAAAAAAGAGTCGTGGGACTATGTATGGTATGTGGCACGTAACTTTGACTTTATTCATGTATGTGTCGGTTTCTATATTTGCGTGTGCTCACGTGCCGCTGCGGAATTCTTGATTTTCACCACTCTCCTCGCGAACCTTTCTTATTTAGCGGGGTGGGTTAACAGTTTCTTCATTGCTTACATCTTCTGTCTTAAGCAATACTACAGAGTGACTGACTCGAACTGCAACTTTTTAAAATGCTATATTTTTTATTTTTTTATAAATTTTATTGTGCCAAAGCAAACAATGTTGGAAAAAACATCAATTTTCAAATTGTATCAGTAGTTTTCAATATGTCCACCTTTGGCGCAAATAATGGCCTTGAGACGGTCGAAGAAAGCATCGCACGCTGCACGCAAGTGGCTCTGCGGTATTTTGGCCTATTCCAGGCGAAGTGCATGTTTGAGGTGGTCCAAACTCTGGTATTTTATAGTGCCAACCTTCGCCTTCAAAATACCCCAGACAGAGAAATCCAACGGATTTGCATCCGGAGAATTTGCAATCCAATGTGTCGAAGAAATGAAATGTGGAACATTGTTTTTTAACCAATCTTGGTTGACGCGCGCTTTGTGAGACGGTGCCGAGTCTTGTTGAAATGCCCACGGTCTCCGACCGAAATGTTTATTTGCCCGAGGCTTCAATACTGTCTCTAAGACAATTTCACGGTATACGATCGCATTAATCTTGACGCCACGATCCAAAAATACGAGCGGTGAGAGACCATCGGCGGTTATGGCGGCCCGAACCATCACCATCGGTGCTGCCTGCTCTCTGGTGGCCGTCCGAAGGGCTAAATTTTCGAAGGAACTCTCTGTCAAGTAAACTCGTTCATTTTGTTTGTTGACATTTTGCTCGATAACAAATGGCGACTCATCGGAAAAAACCAAATTCGGCAACTCACCACTTTCGTGCAAGCGTTGCAACTCCTTCGCTCTTTCGACTGTAACTTTTTTCTGTTGTGGTGTAAGATCGTGTGCTTTTTGGAACTTCATTGGCTTGAGACCAAGCTCATTTTTCAGTATCTGTTGCATCCGTTCCAACGATATGTTGAGCTCACGAGCCATTTATCATCCACTTCGACGCGGATTTCGCTCAATTTGAGCCTTCGCTTTCCGAACCATTTCTGCCGATGTTGCTGTTTTTTTATGACCACCTCAATGGCGTTTTGCAACGCTGCGAGTATCACGGTAACGAGCTATGGTGCGAGAGGGCTCTAACGATAGATACTTGTGGTTTTCCAGCCAAATATCCAGCCAATATCACGTTTGAATTCCATCGTGGATAAAAAATTTTCAACACCAGGGCGAAAATCGTTTAAAAGGCTTGTAAGTAATAAAATTATCTGTCATGTGTCACAATTTAAGCTCACTGTCTTAAACGGTTTAGAAATTATAGCAGTCTGAAGTTGGTTGCACTTCGAGTCAGTCACGGTGTATATTCTTCGTCATTTTGCTCGAGTCTTCCTTTCTATTCGTTCCTCTGAGAACGAATAAAAAGGAATGCATTTGTAAAGCTTTTCTCTGGTCTTCTAAAGCGTGGGCAGTGGAAAATCGCTTGATCTGTATCCTTCTCCTGGTTTGTATAGTATAGACATATTGGAAAAGTGTTATGTTATGAGTTGGGGATAAGTTGGTATGTCCATCTTCCTTATTTTCCCATCGGTTCTGTCACTTTTGAACTGAGGTATCCCTTTCCTCTTTATGGATCTCGCCAATAAGTGCAGTTTATTATCCAAGCGATTAGTTTATAAATTTGTGATATCTTTCTTCTAGATTCTTTTATTGCCAGTGCACCGTACATACATATAACTGAGGAAACTATTGTACTTTAAACAGTAATAATCTGCGACTTCATCTGGGTCCTCCGATACTTGACATTTATCTCGTCAGCGAGCGTCGTCATCTAGGTAAGCCTTAAAGCTTAGTCTATTATAACACCTAGGTACTTTAATCACGGTTTTGACTTTTTCATCTCCTACGTATACATGCATGTTATCACAGGTCTTGTGAACTGCTTCTGTTTCATGTTCTGCTAAGATGGTAAGATCAGGTTAGCTATCTCAACCTAAGCTTTGCCTCGGGAGATTGCTTCGTGGATCTTTTTTTTAATTAGCGCGCGGCCAAGGGGTTAGGGTATCCTTAAAGTCAGAGGGACACCATCATGCATAAAATTTTACAGCAAGGGGCCTCGGATGGTTGCTTGTGTCACTGTACTTTTATAGAGTTTGGTACCCTCATCGGTGTCATAGCTTAACTTTCTGTTCCTGTAGTAGCTAGATATAATTCTGAGGATGTGGTTTGGGACGTCCATTCCAGCAAGAGCATTCATTATAAAAGTCCAGTTTTCTGATGTCAAATGTGATTACTGCACAGTACTCCTTTGTTCCGAATTGCCATCGGCGTTTCTTAATGGCTGTGATTGCTATTTTAGTCACTGTTTTGATTTCGTCTTCTGTGGAGCGTGATTTTTGAAACCCAAATTAATGTTCTGACAGTGCACTGTCCTCTTATTCTATTATCATCAGTTGTAAATGACATATTTTCTACAATTTTTGCCATGATATACAGAAGGCAAATGGGGCGATACCACGAGGAAACTCCTGGAGGTTTATTTACTCGTACTTTGAAGAGAAGCACTAAACGTTATAGCTTTTAGTGATCTAAGATTTTCTCCTCTTGAAGACAGCTATAAATTACTTGTAAAAAGATTTCCGGTTTCGATGTAATTGGTGCTTTAAAGGCTCTGTTTGGTATTCGATCTTTTTGTATACCAGCAGCAATTCATCTTCTGTAAAAGGTGTTATTTGTTCATCTGCAGTTTCTACGGCTTTGCGAAAATGGTTCGGTAATCGTTCTGGAAAAAGTGTCTTAATAATATTTTCCAGGATTGACTGGGATGTTAGTTAAAGTGCTCTATAGCCTTTGACCTTTGTCATGACGATCCTTTTGGCGGTTCTCTAAGGCAAGAGCTTACATCGGCTTCGTCCAACAGCTTTTTGAAGCTCCTGTTATTATTGTCCTCAATGGCCCTTTTTAAAGACTTTCTCACTTGCTTAAAAAAAACCAGATTTCGATTAAAACCCTGGTGTTCCCTTGAGCGTTGGGCTTTACGTCTGTCTCAGACAAATAGTTATAAGGTATTTTTTTTTTTTTCATCATTCCACCAGTGGCAGGGTGAGACATGTGGGCTGGGGTTTTCTTCTTGGCGTACAAGCATCGCATGCAGAAATTAATAGGCTCGATAGCTAGAGTGCTGGGTTCTCTACGGTCCCAGTTGTCAGTTGGTAGGTACTATTAACATCCTCAAATGTTTCGCTATCCAAGGTTGTGTCTCTCCACTTTGAAACAGTTATTTTGGGGCTTTTTCGGCATTTCTCTTTTAGGAGCTCAAAAATTACAGCCTAATGATCACTTGGTGTACAGTCATCGTTGACCTATCATTTTATATTACGTGCTAGAAAGCTGTTGACAAAAATTATGTCTATGATAGACTCCTTGCCTGCTTTTAAGAAAGTATTTTTCGTGCCCACATTAACTAGAACCATGCAGTGTTGCGAATGTCTCGAGTAGATTTCGTCCTCCTCATCCGTTTTCTGCTACCCTATTATGTGGCCCATGCGTTGAAATCTCACCCTATTACTACCCAATTCTTACTTTTTGACTCCGTGACAAGGTCATCAAGTGGATGCCATTGATCTTGGCGCTGGCGAAGCGAGTCGGTGGAAAACTAGATGGTTTTTTGAAAGACTTTGTTTCCATACGTTCACATTGCAGATTTTCTGATTTTCTGGTTTTATATGGTTAGCTAATCAGGTCCATATCAATTTGCTTCTCTTTGTGTTTAGAGATCTTGTGGCGCTTTGCAGTGGTTAATGTTAATCTGAGCAATCTTCATGGTTTTAGACTAGTCAGAACCTTTTAAACACTTGGCATTTATTGCGACCAGTAACATGCCTGACATTCAGTTGGTTCGCCCTTTTGCAGAAGAAGCAAAGTGGTATTTTGCTGTGGTTTTTAGCATTGTAGCGCTTTGCGTCTCATTTCAACTATTACTTTGAGCGATCTAACTCACTTTTTCGAATTCCATGCACTTGAAGTACTTGGGAGGGGTCTGACGTTCGCGGATACGAGAGCTTACCTATCCGATTTTGATTCTGTGTGATTTAAGTAATACATTAGCTTTACTCCTTGGCAAGTTTATCGTCGCAGTTTGAGTCATTTTAGCGACTCACAGATATCTTCTATTGTTTAAGCTTCTTCAATGTCCTTTATCTCTAGAGTAATGCGATGGGTTAGTGTCCGAATTTCTATTTTGTTACTAAAGATTTAACCTATAACAGTTACGGATTACGGATTTTGCTTTTTGGCTTTTTTTCCTTTATTAGTTAACTTCGTGTTAGTATTTTTGCCTACAACTTGCTTATCGGTGCGGGCTTTATTAACTTTTCTAGGTTCGGCTTTGTCGGCCTTGCCAGCTTTTCAAAGACGTAATTTGCTCCGAGGTGCGCTATTCCTATCGGATAGAATTAATTCTTGTGTCCGTTTTGAATTCATGATTTTGCCATTAGATTTCTTTCTTCTTTTCACCAGGTAGCAATACTACAAGCGTCAGACCTAATAGCTAGCATTTCAAAATCGTTATCCAGTATTCTGTAATTAAGACCTTACTGGGTTCAGTCTTTGTGACCGGATGTTCTCCTCTTTGATAGTCTGACACTTATTCTGATTTGTAGCGCAGAAAGCTCGGCATATGTCCCCTTCACTTCGGAATCACCGGAGATATTCCCAAATGGTACCACAAAGAGGCGTAAAGTAGATAGAACTGTAAGATGTTCTGTTACAGAGGCTCGTTATCGTTATTAAGTGAATAAGCATTTTAACGTCATACTTTGGACTTTTTCTAAATTTTTCTCGAGGAGCTCGTAAAAACAAGTCGTCGGTTTTCCTTGTGGGGCATGATGACATTATGCTGATGTTGGCGAATAGAGTTTTGATATATATTGCTATATTGTTAAGCGTCGCTATTTGTTTTCTCCGTCGTATAAATCAATTATATCGTTCTTTCTAGGAAGCATTATTCTGTTGACTCTAATGTAAAGAACTCCTTCTATCTAGCTGGTAAGACATTCAAGAAAATCGAAACAATCTAAGCTGTACCTATAAGTATCGCATCTTATTTTATATATACGGTTTTATTATGTTATATTATTGTATATATAAGTATAGCAATAATCCGCTTGTCGGAGTTTTCTATTCTTGAGCCTCTATAATTGCAACTTGACCCAAAAAAGGTTATCAAGGCAGACATGTATCTTCTCCTCTATCGTTTGGAACAGTCCGAACAGGTTCAAATAGGATTAGCACGTGGGCAACCTTTTTGATCCTACACTGACAGTGTAAAAGTAAAATTCAATCCAGTTTCTACAAGTCGTGCTATATTCTTCATTTGTTTTAAACCAATTCATTTGACTAAGCTAATTTCTTCATATCACCGGTAAACATTTTTCTTATTTTGAATTTAGAGATTGGCAACATTCTATGCATTCACGATACTGTTCTTTAACAAGTCCCGACAAACCACCCAACCAACAAACTGTCGTACATATTTCAAAATCCCATCAAACTTTACAAATCTGTACTTGCATACTATTTCATTCTTATATTTAAGAAATCTAACTACAGAGTTTTATTTGGTTTACCAACATTTAAAAATGTAGAGCAATGAACTACGAGTAAACTAAAAAAAAAGATTGTCATTGGAGCATTGTAACTGTAAAATTATACTTTACATAATGTAAATAATCAAAAACAAATAAATAACAAACTATGTATTAGATTCGAAAACTATCAAAACCACATTTTCTATTTTTTTTCATTGTTTTCCAACAACTGAAACAAAAGTTTCCCACTATAGCTGAGTAGTTTGCAACTATTACCGATTATAAACCGCATCTTGAAAACATACACTAGAAAACTATTTATTTCTCGCAGCAACTAACAAATTAATAAATAGTATGCAATAGACACTGGACAGCCTTATCAGCTTCTTAACTTACCGCAGAGAACTCATTTAACTAATTTTTTCTGAGATACCGAAATTGGTTATTTGGCTTTGTCTTTATCCATAAACCGCATTCGCAATAATAGCCTTTTTGAGAGCTATTTTGGAAGTATAAAAGTGTCTCAAACCTGTTAGTAAGTCACAGTTCACTACCGATCTTCGAGTGGGAAACTAAATCCAATTAGCAGGGAAAATACCGAAACACCTTTCAAAATGACCGACAAGAAGAATCTGCTTTTGCTGTTCGACCGTCCCCAGGAACCCATCTTCATGGATAAGGGCAAAATAGCGACAGTTTTCGATGTTCCTGATAATTTTCTTACCGATCGCTATCGTCTCATTGGTAATGAAGTTCAATCACGATTCGGAGAAAAAGCAGAGAAGAAAGTCCCGGTGAAGAATATTGCACTTCCTGACTTGAGGATGGTTACTTCTCTAGGGCGCAGGGAGCAGTTCTCATTATTTATTCCGAGGCATCGTCGTATTGCTGCGAGGTTAATTGATATCTTCATGGGTGTACGTAGCATCGATGATTTACAGAGTATTGCTGCCTACGCTAGAGATCGTGTTAATGCATATCTCTTCAATTATGCTCTTTCAGTGGCTTTGCTTCATCGTCCAGATACTAAAAACTTGAATCTACCATCGTTTGTTGAAACTTTCCCAGATAAGTATGTTGATTCGACGGTATTCACACAATTGCGAGAGGAAGCGACTGTTGTGCCTGATGGATCTCGTATGCCAATCGTCATCCCAAGAGACTACACTGCTTCGGATCTCGATGAAGAACATCGCTTGTGGTATTTCCGTGAGGATATGGGCATCAATCTTCATCATTGGCATTGGCATTTAGTCTACCCATTCGAGGCTTCTGATCGTGCCATCGTCAACAAGGATCGTCGTGGTGAACTGTTCTACTATATGCACGAACAGATAATCGCCCGTTATAATATGGAACGCTTCAGCAACAATATGGCTCGTGTAAAGCGTTTTAATAACCTGCGAGAACCGATCGCTGAGGGATATTTCCCAAAAATGGACTCCTTGGTAGCTAGCCGCGCTTGGCCACCACGTTTCGCCAACACCAGGCTAAAAGATCTCGATCGTGAACTCGATCAGATCAGGCTGGACATTGCAGACCTGGAACGTTGGAGAGATCGCTTTTACGAAGCCATCCATCAGGGATTCGTTGTTGATGTGAGTTTGCTAAAAATAAATATTTCTTAGTCCTC
Organism: Volucella inanis; assembly: GCA_907269105.1. Taxonomy (NCBI): domain Eukaryota; kingdom Metazoa; phylum Arthropoda; class Insecta; order Diptera; family Syrphidae; genus Volucella; species Volucella inanis. Next base: position 86,466,875 of record OU026155.1, on the reverse strand, counting down.
ATTTTTTTATTTTTCCTATAGGAATCTGGAAATCGCTTGCCACTTGATGAGAATCGAGGAATCGATATCCTTGGGAACATGATGGAATCCTCGATTATATCACCAAATCGTCAACTCTATGGTGATCTCCACAACATGGGACATGTGTTCATTTCATACTCCCACGATCCTGATCATCGTTATTTGGAATCTTTTAGTGTGATAGGTGATTCTGCCACAGCTATGCGTGATCCAGTCTTTTATAGGTGGCACGCATACATCGATGACATGTTCCAGGAGCACAAGGAGAGCTTAACTGCTTACACTTTGCCACAATTGACTTACCGAGGCATAACTGTAACTGGAATTCAAGTTTCCAGCCAAAAAGGACGTCCAAATGTTCTAAGCACTTACTGGCAACAATCTGATGTTGATTTATCCCGTGGCATGGATTTCGTACCAAGGGGCAGTGTTTTTGCAAGATTCACTCATTTACAACATGACAACTTCACCTACACTATCAATGTGAACAACGATAGTGGTGCTCAGCGCTTCGGGACTGTGCGCGTTTTTTTGGGACCGAAAGGCGATGAACGTGGCCAACCGATGTTGTTCAGAGATCAGCGTTTGATGATGGTGGAGTTGGATAAATTTGTTGTATCACGTAAGTTGATTTTAGTCCATCATGCCACTTTATTTTTAATTCTGGCTTATTTAGTTCATCCCGGTCAGAATACACTACGACGTGAGTCCACTGCTTCAAGTGTTACCATTCCATTTGAGAGGGTATTCCGTAATCTGGATTCTAATCGGCCAGCTGCTGGAACTCCAGATGAACTAGAATTCAATTTCTGTGGATGTGGTTGGCCAGCGCATATGTTGATCCCCAAGGGGCGTCCAGAAGGTTTGCGATGTGAATTGTTCGTCATGGTTTCTAATTACGATGATGACAGGGTAAGCAGCAATTTCTTGATATAAAACAGATGTAGGACTAAATTTGTTTCTTTCGTAGGTTGATCAAGACTTAGTGGGAAGCTGCAGTGATGCATCATCATACTGTGGTGTTCGTGATCGTCTCTACCCGGACCGTCGACCTATGGGTTTCCCATTCGATCGTTTGGGCCGCACTGGTTCTGACCGTCTGGCTGATTTCTTGACTCCAAATATGAGAGTAGTTGACGTCACCATACAACACACTGATAGAACAACTACTCGTCAGCAAAATTAAAATTGACATAGAATAAAACGTATACCATAAGGTCACTCCCAACAACTTTATCATACACTCCTAACTACAAAAGAAATACATATATACTAGTATCTACATAAAGAAATACAAAATTTAGATATATAAATACTCGTATGTGATGCGTTCTGTACTTCAGTTGTTCTCTGATTTCTAGGACTCTGTTTGCTTTTGAATCTGTTTTCAGAGCGACTTCATCTATCCAATCTTCTAGCTAAGGGCCGATTCTAAACAGAGAACGGATTCGTGATCACAGATTCCTTGGTAACATTTTTAAACTTCTTAATTTGGCTTCACTTTGTTAATAAAAAAATTTAAGAGATAAATGATAAAGAGCGTGGCTCGAAAATTTAATTGCGGACATTAAATAACTTTTTATACGATGTTGCACCTGAAAACCATCACGCTCAGAGAAATAAAAAGCAATAATGCATTTGAGTGAATCATGGAGGCTGTAGTCAAAATTAAGTTGGCGTCTACAAAGTGCACAGATAATAGCGCAATACTTGTACTATCAGACAACCTTGTCTGCACTACAAAACATTACTAAAACTGAAAAATTGGCATGTTTTTACAATATTACAGTCTCCTCATTTAGTGAGGTGAAACAGTCTTTGGCGAAGTGAAAGATGTCATCTTCGCGGACTTTAAAAAAGGTCTCTCTCAATTATGTTGTTTCTTCGGGCATGAACTGCAAATCCCTCGGACTATATGTCAAGTGACTGATGATAACTATGATACATCTCCTCTTCCAAAGCTCATCGACGCAATTAAAAACTACTCTAAGGATATTGTTATCAAAACGACCAAAATTTTACCGTAGAAGTGAATCCACTTCTTAATTTGTTTACTCATCTCCACAAGCTTCTTTACAATTTGGTAATGTTGTGTATATGAAAGGTCTTCTCAATATGCTCGATTTCGCGTTTTTCATATTTTTATGCAGATAAAAGCAACAGCAGCCGTTCTCAGTAGTTCTGGCATCTATGCTCAGTTTTTTACAGATGATGTACATACATAGATGAACTGTATGGTGGAGCATGTGTAGCGATTGCCTGCTACAGTCTAGACGTGATTGGTGCACTAGATATGGGTTTTAAGTTAATCCTCTCAAAACTGAGGTTCTTCTCTCTACGAAAACAAGCGAGTTAATTAGTTTAACCTATCTAGTGCCTAAAGGCATCACCATCCATTTCTAAAATATGAGAATATTTATACGAAATGGAATTTAAGAATGCAGATTTTATGTTTTAAAACAAACATCGTCTAAATTCCGTCCATTCCCCTCAATGCACTTTTCCCATCGGGCTTTTAAATTTATGAGCATGCGAGCGCAAAGGATTGGTTCAATGGCAGCCCCTTTATGGCAGATATTTTCTGTAGGGCCTGAATTGTTCGGGGCTTATTGCTGTTAACGCTCATAAAAGAAAAAGAAAAGTCGCACGTGTTAAGCCCGGTGATCGAGGAGCCCAGGGTATATTTCAACAATTGCTGACTTATTTATTTGAAAAAAATTACACTCAGCTTCTCCATTGAAACTCTAGCTGTGGAGTGGGCAGAAATTGCGCACCTTACTGTCGTTTTTGGATCATCACACAAACATTTGTTGCGTTGCCTAGGGTTGTTGGGGCAGCAGTATCTCATGTTCTGCTTATTAGCACAGCCATCGATATGAAAATGTTTCCAAGGATTCGTGGTTTTCGAAATCGTTCCAGCATTGTTGTCGCTATCTCGTAAATAATAGTCATATTCGTTGAGAAACATCATGATTTGTATTTTGTATGCTTGAAAATTTAGTTTCTTTTTTAAAATAACGTGCATTGTTGATTTCTTTTTATTTCAGTACAGACCGCAATCTTCCTTATCGATTAACGCTGATTGCACATCAATTCGCGTCGAATTTAAGACACATGTTCTGGTGCCGCTGCTGATGTTGATGATCCCGGAGGATTTTGGACAGTCGTTGTCCCTGTCTTGTCTAAATTTTTGAGCCCACGACCAGATAGGTTGCGTGCTCTGCCCATCACTTAATCTTCGAAGTGACTGTAATGAAGTGAATAGAAATCGGGCGAAGCTTACGAACCATGGAGTTACCACACTTTATATATTGCTTAACCGCAAATTAACGTTACGCTCCTAACCAGTGACTCATTGCGACTGGCAAAACACGCGTGTCGAACGATCGATGTTAGTTTATGAGGAACCACAATTTAAGCTTGAAAATTTTCCGCTAAACAGCCTTTATGGTACATTCTAGGCGAATCACTGCTTACCTCAATAGTTCCAACGTATTCGCCACTGTACATACAGATGTAGCACTCTAAACGATCGGCAATTGGTTTACTATAAATGAAGTGAAAACTGAGATTTCCTTATTTGGGCATCAACTTGGATAACAAGCTTCCTTGGATTAAAATTTTACGACGAGGCCTTTAAGGAGCTATTGAATTAAATTGGAATATAAGGCTTGTCACCAAGAAGAGTCTTTTGAATCTAAATGGCTATAATATGACTAATTATATACTATGCTCCGGTTGTTTGAAGGAACAAACTTTCACGTAAATACATCACAGCTGTCAAAGAACAGTATCTATCTGCCGCATGAATGTTCTTCTCCTTGATATTCATATCACAAAACTGAACTCTCAAAGCCATCTATCACTTAGAGTAGTGCAGCACCGAGTTTTAGAATGTTTCCCTGCTTGTCGTACGGGGCAACCAAATGAAGAGCGCAGAGAACCACTTAAAAGTTCTCAGGAACCCAATGAACTCTTTGTGTCAAGACGAGTAAGCACCATCTTTTATATAATTTCTCCCCAATCTTTCAGGATGGCTACGTGAGACACGGTAAGAAAAATAGCGGGATACAGATGTACCCGCCACACCGTGAAAAAAGGATCATACTCGTATACTCGTAAACATATGGAAGCGGGTGCGCCTAACAAACTCCCCACAGGATCACGTGCACTGGAGGATGCCTAAGAGTTTGGGCGTTGATTCCGAGCTCGGTAAGGTCTTAACTAAGGTATACCGGGAAAAACGATTAACTTTTTGATAGATGTGTTCTGACGTTTTCAGTATTCTGTAATGCTTGTATTTCAGAGTGAAATCTGGCTTAAACGACTAACAGGCTAATACTGCAAGACCCCTTGTCCCGATAAAACTCTGGCAGGCCTCAAAGAACGCTTAATGTTCGTCACCGCTAAGCTAGTGATGCAACTGCAGATGTAGTATACCTGTTTAGCACCGATCTGGCTCTGAACACATGACATGAGCAATGGCTTGTGTCAACTTTTGTATGGTCTCACTGCTTGCAAAGATAACTATGAGATCCCGTGGTGACTACACATCCGAACATTGATAATGGCTTTGAGTGGGGACCCTAAATATATAAATCCAAACACAACAAATTCTAATCTTAAACACAATAGAGGCACAAAAAATAGAGATATAACGAAGAATCGGGAGAACTCTTTTCAGAGATCCAAGAGAACAGCAGGATCTCCTTCTACTGAAACTCCGAGCTGACATGACGGGCTGAAGTAATAAAAGAAGAAAGATAGCGATGGGGAGCAAGACAGTATTATGCAGTAGTGACGCTGGACATTAAAAACGCCTTTTATTCAGTAACGTAGTTCTTGTCACTGTGGGTATCAAAAATGTCTACACCACCACATTCTACACGATAGCTCACCTTTTTTTCCAGACTGCCCAAATTAGGAGGAATACTAGAAACTCTTTCTGGGATTGACATACCAAGCCCACAGTCAATAATTGACCAAATGTTATGGTCAGAAGAAAATTAGAGGGAGGTTTATAGTATATATTCACAACAAACGTGCAAAACGAACTGCGAAGAACCGAAAGAATAAGACTGCAGATGCAGCAGATGTAGAAGATATAGCATAGATTGCTTACCAGCCCCGCGAAGTAATACCTAACGGCAGTCTCACGAGAAAAGTAGTCGAAATATGTTAAATGTGGTTTAGTAACGTAGGCGTATTACTGGAATCGAGCAATCAGTGTAGCGAATCGTGCTTGCTGATAGCTAGCTAATTGACAAAGAGCAGTTTGGCTCAGTGGAGCAGTAGTTTTCTAGGTAAGCAGAAGACTGAATAACTTTTGTGGGTAATATATGAGAAAGAAATGTCTTATTTGGTTTTATTTTTTATTTTCAAATTATTGGTTTCAAAGAATTCATTTGAATTCATAATATCCAAAAATAAGTAAATAAATAGAAATCGGAACAATATACAATATCATTTCATTATACTTAAACGCATGCTCGTCTTATGGTTTTTTTTCATTATCATCCTTCCCTTTTTCGATGTTTTGCTTCCCGGACGTAACTGGTTGGGAAGACAAGAGATCCAGTAAACTTTCAGCAGCCTCTTCTCTAAACTTTTGGATTTGGATTTTTTTTTTTATTTCCATACCCAGCAAAAATTCAATAGCAAGTCTCCTATACTACTTTAGGCCGCTTAGAATCGTAGCATAGGAAGCCTTTTTATCCGAGATATTAATGCCCATCTTACCTTTGTTGTACTCAATAAGTGCAAGAGGTTTTTCATGAATTCCATGTCTTCGGCTCGGTTTCTTGCCTCTACTGCTGGATGGGGCAGGAATCGATGTGTCGGACACGAAGCCATAACAGGGGAATGTTTTGTGAAAATCATCTTACATCACGAGTGTCTTTCTATTTCAGAACAACAACTCTGTGCGTTTTTTGCTCAAGCATAGAACGTGACAGTTCCTAGCGGGTATAAAAATTGTCCTTTCAACAAAGAACTGCGATCCTCACAAACGTTTTTCGCCAGACTAACTTCTCAAACATCTGTTTCACTTTTTTCGACGTAAACCTAAGTAGACCACGTGAAGCTTTCGGTCGAGCAAAGTTTGAATAACTTCAAATCATAAGGATGAGCTTTGTTTGTCATTTACTCGTATATAATTTCCTCATCTATAGAAAGACCAAAACTTCCAGGCAGCTTATAGTTGAAGGGATGTCTCCCATATGTGGTAACCGGATCTACCAGTAAAGGGAAAGGTGATGGGAAGAAAACTCTGTCCAGCGAACGATTTTATTTGATTCACTTGCAGCTGGCACTTCCTCATTTCTTATTGAATTTCTTTATTATAACTTTCTGGAGCTTCCGCATTAACTGCATTGAAATCCTCTGGTTTCGAGGATTTTGTCATCTTTTGGAAGCCAATTATTATTAAAGTCCAAATCATCGCTTGCAGAATCGTCGCCACTTTCTTCAATTTCTGGCTCCCTCTCAACCTTACTATCAATCATAATATATATCATAACTTTTTTGAAATCTACATATAACTGTACAAAAAATATTATTGGCAGCATGAAATCACTTCTAATTACCATGCACTCACTAAAAAACACACACAAGACAACACGAGGTACCACAATATAGCACGAAGAAACTACTGTTGTACGTTTTCGTGCACCATGGCATCAGAAAATACATACTTTCTCTTTGCAAGGGCCATGTCGTTCGAAAACATGCGACACACAAAAATCGTTAGAATTTCACAGTTATTACGATAAATAAACTGGAATTGATTGGGAACTGCTTTTTAGGTACTAAGATACAGAAAATTGGAAAAAAGATATTTTGGCCTGGCGCAATCCAAAACGTCAAAATAACTTGGCAGTCAAAGTGTTAAATAATGGCACTAATGGCTTATGATCAGTTTCTACTGTGACATGCTTGCCGTACACATGCTAATGAAATTAAACACAACCAAATAATACATGGGCAGAAAAGTCCGTGGCGTTTCTAAGAGAGGGCACCACTTGAATTAAATCCATTTTCAGTTAGTACCAACCTTCAAAAGATATGTGTATAAATTTGACAACTGTCGTACGATTAGTTCTCGAGATATAGCGTTGTGAGTGAAGCAACTTTTGTTATTGTGAAAAAAATGGATTCAAAGCAATTTCGTGTGTTGACTTATTATTGCTTTCTGATGGGAAAAAATGCATCCGATGCAAAGATAAGTGTTACCCGGACTCTGTACCAGCCGAACGAACCATTCACAAGTGGATTGAAAAACTTCAAAGTGGTCAAACAAGCACCGAAGATGATGCACACAGTGGACGTCCAAAAAAGAATGTTTCAGATGAAATCATCAAAAAAGTCCACAAAATGATTACGAATGACCGTAAAGTGAAGTTGATCGAGATAGCTGAGGCTCTGAAGATATTAAAAGAGCGTGCTGGATATATCATACACGAATATTTTTACATGCGAAAGCTCCGTTCAAAGTGGGTACCGTGTTTGCTCACAGTCGACCAAAACAACAATGTGTTGATGATTCAGAGGAGTTTTTAAAGCTGTTCAACCGCAATAGCTGTGACAATGGATGAAGCTTGGCTCCATCACTTCGCACCAGAGTCAAGTCGGCAGTCAGCTGAGTGGCGAGCAGGCGACAAACCTCGTCCAAAACGACCAAAAACTCAACAGTCGGCTGGCAAGGTTATGGCATCCGTATTTTGGGATACACATGGAATAATATTCATCGAATATTTCCAAAAGGAGCAGACTATCAACAGCGATTATTACATTACGTTGTTGGAGCGTTTGAAGGACGAAATCGCCAGAAAAACGGTCACATTTAAAAAAAAAAGAGAGTGCTATTTCATCAAGACAATGCATCGTGTCACTAGTCGATGAAAACGATGGCAAAATTGAATGAATTCGGCTACGAATTGCTTTCCCACCCACCGTATTCTCCAGATTTGGCCCCCAGCTACTATTTCCTGTTCGCAGACCTCAAAGGAATGCTAGCCGGAAAGAGATTTAAGACCGATGAAGAAGTAATCGCCGAAACAGAGGCCTATTTTGATGCTAAACCGAAATCGTACTACAAAACTGGTATCGAAAGATTGAAAAATCGTTTTAATCAGTGTATCTCCCTCAAAGCCAACTATATTGATAAATAAAGTTGAATTTTGCAAAAATTTTGTGTTTTACTATAAAACGACACTGACTTTTCAGCCCATGTGTTAAAATACTGAAAAGTTCTTTTTCGATCTTGCAAACGCAAAAGCTATTAGACTTTGATCGTGAGTGGTCGGCGGAGTGGACGGCTCGTTAGTGTCAAGGAATATTAAAACTGGGGGATAATAATGTTTTTCATGCAACTCATTTCGATACTTCTGAACGTCTTCCTTAAGAAGTTTATGAAGCTGTTATTAGAGGACAGATTTTCGACAAAATTCCAAGGTAGTTAACCATTGCGGACACGGAAGAAAGTCTAGGCATGCCACATATAACTTCAATTATAGACTCTGAACCTCATCCTGAAATTAAATATGTACTACAAAATTGATTTTACAATTTTAGAAATGGATTTAAATTTGCAACAACAAACTTGTATTAAATTTTGCGTAAAAAACAGATTTAATGGTGCGCGAACGTTGCAAATGTTGGAGAAGTGTTTCGGCAACGATTCTCTAAAGAAAACGGTCGTTTACCAGTGGTAGGAGCGGTTCAAAAGTAGTCGTGAGTCAATCGAAGATGATGAATGTAGTGGCAGACCATCGAAATTGAAAACCGACGAAAACATTGATGAAGTAAAAGAAATGTTGGTCAATAACCGCAAATTAACCATCAGAGAGATAGCTGAGGACTTGAACATTGCCTATGGATCCCTAAAAGAAATTTTGGTTAATGATTTGTGTTTCCGTCGTATAGCAGTAAAGTTGGTGCCAAAAGACTTCAATTTCATGCAAAAAAGAGATCGTGTTGACGTCGCAAAAAAGATAATTTTCGAGGCTGAATCCGATCTATGATTATGAGTTTGGCGTTCACCAAATGAGCCGAAACCAAAAAAAATTACGTCGTTACTCACGGTTTTCACGAATTACAACGTTGTAGTGCATCATGAATTTTTGCCAGAAGGCCAGACAGTAAACAAAAAGTATTATTTGGGCATTATGAGACGTTCGAAGCAATTCGCTGAAAGAGAACAGAATTGTGTGCAGAAAATTCGTGGATTTTGCACCATGATAACGCACCGTCACACAGTACCATCATTATTCGTAATTTTTTGACGAAAAATGCAACAAATACAGTCACCAAATTTACATGATTTGGATCAATGTGACTTCTTTCCATTCAATCGAGTTAAAAAGCCACTAGGGGGAACGCGTTTCAGCAGCCGAGAGGAAGTAATGGAAAAATCAAAATGGGGACTATTTTGAAGGGGACAATATAGATTTAGATTTGTATTTTTAGTTTTCTGAATACATTCCGGGAGCTTTTTGATAAAGGTGGTATGGTGTCTTTTAAAAGAGTTGTTTGGATTTGATGTTTGCCTGTTAATTTGATAGCACACTAAACAACCGATGATGCTTATACATAGTTATGATCCAGCAGTAGTTGTTATTATTGTTCTTCGTTTCCATCAGTGGACACTATATAGGCCCCCGTAACATGCCAAGGAACAGTGTTGATAACCCTCTATCTGCTTCTAATGAATCGACCGACCGCGACGTCCACGTTTCGGATATAAGCTTTTTGATTGCACAGTTTGGCAAAATGGGTTTTTTGTTTGCACTTATTGCAACGCATTCCTATAGCAGGACACTAACGATGATGAATTTCACGAAACCTGTGTATTGTTGAATGGTGAGTTTGATGGTGATGTTTCTTGCTTTGATCTACGTGTTCGTTCCGATCCCGGTGCGGGATTTTTTAATGACCTTTTGTAGTGACGACGATTAGAATTTGATGGCGATGATATCGAATGATTGAAAGAAGTTACATATAAATATGTAGTCTTTGGTTAAAGCCATAGCTTTGGCAATTTTCTCACAAGTCATTCATTCAACAAACGTTCTTTAACATTAGACAAACATTTGCTTACACCACACACATATATCACGTATTTAATCTTTAAATTTGGCTCAGATTTTTTAAAGTTGTTGAAAATAAGAGATAAGAATCCAATGCGTAAGAGAGCACAAGGCGCATGAGTGTTTGTTGTTGACGCTGGCATACGGTGAGTCTGCTTTAAGTAAAAAAAAAAAAAGTTTACAAGTGGTACAAGCTCTTCTTAGATACCAATGGCGAACTTCGTTTTGGACGCCAGATGATAACGTCAAAGCTATGAAGAAAAAATCGTCCAATTACAATAAGATAAGTTGCTGAGGATATTGGCATATCGGTCGGCTCGTGTCATGCAATTTTTTCGGATGTTTTGGGAATGAGACGTGTGTTAGCGAAGTTTGTTCCGAAACTTATTAATTTTAATTAGAAGAACCGTCGCATGAGAATCGCTCAGGAGCTATTGAATGACGTCAATACTGATCCTGACTTGCTAAAAAGTGTCATAACTATTGATGAATCATTGGTATATGGATTCGACGTCGAAACCAAAGTCCAATCGTCCCAATGAAAGCACCCAGGAGAGCCAAGACCGAAAATAACACGCCAAGTTCGATCAAATTTCAAAGTTTTGATCACTGTCTTTTTCGATTACTGTGGCATAGTGCATCAGGAGTTTTAAGGTCGTTTTAGGTCAATAAGGAATTTTACCTTGAAGTTATGCGCCGTTTGGGGGAAGCAATACGAAAAAAACGCCCTGCATTGTGGAAAAACAATTCATGGCTTTCGCGTCACGATAATGCACCTGCTCAGTTATCGTTGCTTGTGAGACATCCACAATGAAAATTACGCGTCGTATTCGACAGCAGTGTTGTTACAATATGTTGTGGAAAGGCCCAGTTGTTCAAGACAAATCTTTTTCCATTATTTTACGTTTTCGTTGTTCTCGGTTCGCTTTAACAGCAGATATATCAAAAATATATTGTCAGATACTTCTTCTTGGGAAGTGTTTATAGCAAATAGGGTATCCAGAATTCAGAATAAGCTACCTACATCAATTTGGAGGCGTGAGACCAGTAAAAACAACCCGGTGGATACTATATCAAGGGAAGCATATGCAGAAGAAATGACCCAACTTTCTGTACTAAGAAAGTTTTTCGTTGGCCTGAAAAGAAAGATGGGTCATTGATCGGTAAGGACACACCTGGACGGCGCAAGGGCGAGACCATGCTAGTGGCGTCAAGTATAACATCAGACTTTTCTATCCGACTTGTCGGATATTTGGATACGTTTCTAAGTTTATTAGGATTTTGAGAAAACAAAAGGCAGCCATTCGATGTTTTTTTCACAAAAAAGGCAAAAGAAAATATTCCACCACTTACTACAGAAGATATCAACGATGGCACATTCAACGGGAACACTTCAAATATGAAGTTGAAAAGATTGAAAAATTGAATTTGATTAGTCCAAAGAGCTTCGTCAAAAACTTGAACCCCTTCCAAGACGATTCTTCTTTAAAACTATTCAGAGTTGGTGAGCGTTTGCAAAATGCAAACATTCCTTATTCTGCTAAATGTCCTCTCCTTCTTCCTGGATTCCACCCCTTTGTATTTAATTTACTTTTCTATTTACACAGGAAAAACTACTACTCAGGACCTTAGGCATTAATCGCAATTATAATGGAGCGCTTTTGGGTAATTGACGTGCGAAGGATGGCATAAAGAGTACTGGATAAATGTGTTAATTATTTACGCAAGTTATGGAGAATTTACCCTCGGACAGAGTGCAGCCAAATCGTTTCTGAAGACCAGTGTGGATTTTTGCGGACCATCCCATCTTAGCTTTAAACAACGCGGACAGCTTTCCTATAAGGTATATGTTGGAGGATTTGTCTTATTTGCTGTTAAAGCAATTAATCTCGAGGTTGTTTCGGATCTAGCAAGCCAAGGATTCATAGCAGCTCCAAGGCTATTTGTTGCACGGAGGGGCTTATGTCGTGATTTCTTTTGCGACAATGGTACAAATTTTGTGGGAATTCGAAATGAATTACGTGAGTTTCGCCAACAGTTTCTGGAACAACACAGTAAGAAGGCAATTGCGATATTCATATTCATCATATACCTACTAGAATACCACATTTTGGTGGGCTGTATGAGGCTGCTGTAAGTTCTGCAAAGAGTCATATACTGAATACTGTTGGCCAAGCATATTTGACATTTGAAGATATGTCAACTGTAGTAGCAGATATAACATAGAGGCCGTTCTCAACTCTCGACCTCTGTGTGCGATGTCGCCAGTGACGCCAGTGACGAAGTAGTTTTGACCTCAGGGCACTTCCTAATTGAGGCCCCCCTAAATGCTATGGCGGAACCACTGGGAGGCGACGAAGGATTACTCGGATTGAAACAGTGGCAACGAATTTCGACAATAAAGCAGCATTTTTGGGCCCGATGGTCCAAAGAATATCTTCTAGACCTGCAGAACAAAGCCAAGTGGAAATCAACGTCCGAAAATGTCAAAATAGATACCCTGGTCTTAATCGTGGATGAAAACACCCCATCGCAACAGTGGTTGATAGGGAGATCACTAACTTAATTCCCCAAGAAGATGGCAAGGTTCGTACTGTGGGCGTAAAGACAAGTAAGGGCGTATTCCGAAAGGCTATTCATCGTTTGGCGTCCTTACCAATAGATAGTTAAAGTATCAAAAAAAATACTTCAAGGCGGGCAGAATGTTCATACATGATCAGTTTATTGTGATAAAATTACTATTGTATTTTTCTATTTTATCTATCATATTGTGTTCTAACCCAAAGAATCTACAAACGGCGAAGTTGTACTCGATATCGGTATATCCGACTAATGACTTTTTTCACCGAGTTTGAACAGCAACTTGGAGGATACAGGAATTCGATCTCGAGCAGCCGAGCTACGATAGACAAAACAAGTACAGATTTGCTTACTAAGAAGTGTGGAAATTACAATAAAATAAAGTATACAGTTAAAGTATCATAAGAGAAAATAAGAACAGTCTTTTTTGGTTGTTAATTCCTGAAAATTATCAGGATTAACAGGTCCTAAAGAGTAGGATTGACGAAAAGTGGTTTTGCCAGCGTGGTAAAACATCTCTTTAGAAGATAGTAATAAAGGGTGATTCATCGTAAGGTCTCATCTATAATGTAAAATGAAACACTTAAAAGAACAATTTATGTCATTTACTTTTTGAAAATGATATCATGTAAATGTTGGCCACGACTACATCTGAGGTGGTCCATTCGGAAGGTCCAATTTTGGGCGATTCTTTCGAGCATAGCAACTGGTATTTCGCGGATAACACGAGTAATGTCGGCTTCCAAAGCGTCAATCATAGCTGGCTTATTCCTGACTTTACATATCCCCATAGAAAATAGTCCAGAGGTGTGATATAGCACGATCGAGGCGGCCAATTTACCGTAGCAAAACGTGAAATTAAGTGCTCACCAAAATGATTTCTTAACAAATCCATTGTTTCACGCGCTGTATGGCTCGTAGCGATGTCTTGTTGAAACCAGAGCTCACCAAGACCATGTGCTTGAATTTTAGGAAGCACATAGTCCGTTAACATGGAGCGATAACGGTTACCATTGAAGGTAACATTCTCATTTGCCTCATTTTTGAAGAAATGTGGACCAATGATTCCACCAGCCCGTAAACTACACCATTAATGGATGTAATGGGAGCTCTTGGTACTCTTCAGGTTGCTCATCAGCCCAAATGAATCTCCCCTTTTATATAATCTGAACCAGCGGATTTGTGCGTATTAAGATCTTTAAGTAATGTGCGAAGTACACGAGTGCGAAACTAGATTCGTCCAATTGAAGGTTCGATGCACTCAAGTGCAGGTGGAAACATGACACAAACTTGAAGTGTTGAGCTAGCTATGAAGTGCGCAGCAAGCAGCTTGGCCTTGTCCTAAGAGCTGACAGCTGGAATGTTGAGGTGGAGGATGAGACCGAATTTCTGTTTTTTTTTTTATGAACGGCCAAACATTTTTACTAACCTTTGTGACATTGTAATAGTTTTGGCTTTAGTTTCAGGTCGTATATGAAGTAGAAAAGCGTTGCAAGTATTCCCTGTTATTGTGGAAACATAGTGACCAGTTGAAATTCCTAAAGGAGCTGTTTAGTGCACGATTGGCTTTCTTGTATTGCCATATAGTTATCTTAGGATATTTTTGTCTTACTGTTTGGTCAGTGTAAGAGAAATACAATAAAGTCACACAGTGGTCTCTTGAGCTTGTAATAGAGCGTAAATTGTTAGTCTGGCAAAAATTTTTTTAAAAGCATCATGTCCACTCCGTATTACGAGTGAATCGCCAGAATGACCCAAAAAGTGCATCTACTTGGGTACCTAAATTCATTGAAACCCAACCGCTTCATCTGACTCAGTCCTAAAATGTCAAGATTATACCATTTCTGGTATTGTAAAATTAGTTGTTATCAGTAGGCTAGCTCATAAGTCAGTCTTGGTCCCGGTTCAGTTGCCGGCTGACTGTTGACCATTGTTCGATAAGTCTAATATCTATTGTGGTTTGATTAGCAAATAAACTTCGGTTATCCGATAAGACAACATTTGTAAACGTGATTTTAATTAGGAAGTCAGAGAGGTCTCCACACATTTCTCCAGGCTTCGACCGCAAAGTTCTTGGTTTGAAGGTTGATTCTTATAGTGTATGAAACAAAAAATTGCATATTGGAGTCAATTATTTACTATTACAATAGATTGTACATTTTCATAAAGGGTACGATATATGTACATATTTGTTTGTACCCAAGAACATATATTTTGATAACACCAGACCAGCTCTGAACATTTCTTTATAAGTTTGCACTCGAAACACCACTCGTCTTATCATAATTGTACTCGTTCATTTTGGTCCCCTTTTTTGCTTCCAAATTGTTTATAAGCCTCCAAAAATATAAAAATAATGTCTATCTTCTCATAGGTATGAGAGTGGCTTATCGGAAAGTTGACCTCACAAATCCGAATTTCGTTTTGAAAAAAAAAAAAAACTGTAAAATAACTTCTAACCTACCTCGTTATCACGAGGTATTATCTGTAGCTGCAGACTTTATAAACATGACCAGGCAAAGATGTACGCCAGTTTCAGGGTAGCTCACAAAATAGCATTAACAATAGTTATGAACTGGAAGTTTTTCTTGGTTCTTGCGATCACGTTTATCGGGGTTTGTACATAGTTGGATAGTTTCACATCGGCAGTACCGCACGTTTACGATATTGTTTTTCATTTAATTTTTGTCGGTTCTTTTTTCTCAAGGTGACCAATGCAATCTATAGATCGGAGACGTATGCAGAAAGGTTCTTGAAAGAAGCCAGCATCAGGTTTTTCAATCTATATAACAACATATCCGATGAAACGTACAACATTGACGATAAGCTGTACTTTCTGGCTTTGGAAAATCGCGGCATGGCGCAAAGAATCGGCACTTTGATGTTGGAGATATCCAGGGAGGCTAAGAAATACAATACTGAAAAGTTTCAAAACCCCGATATTATAAAGGGCATTCGAAGGCTACGATCGGCTGATATGTTTATCTTGGAAGATGATTTCTTTAGCAGCTTGAGGACCTCGCTTTTGGGGCTACAGAGCGCAGCAACTGACAAAGATATATGCAACTACATGAATAATGGTGTATGTGACATGGCCTACCTGCCTGATATTCGAAGGGTGATCTCTAACAGTATGGATGCAAAGGAGCTGCAGTACTACTGGGAGGAATGGCGTGAAAAGCAGCTAGGATATGGGATTTACCATTTTATTAATGTTGTGGAGCTTATTAGACGAGCTGCTGAACTAAATGGTAAGTAGATACCAGTGTTGGAAGAAATATTTAATTAAATCTAACATAAGTGTAGGTGTTTCTGCGAGAGAGTTTTTCTTCCGAAACTATGACGATGCTGATTTCTTCAATGACATGGAAATAGTTATGCAACAACTGAAGCCATTCTATCAAGAGTTTCATGCTTATATTCGGCGACAATTATCTTTAAAATATGGAAGCGCAGTTCTCAATCAAGAACAGCTGATTCCGGATCATCTAATGGAGCAGGTCACCGTTCAGGCTTGGAAAAAACAGAGTGTCCTGAATCACGCCTATCCTAAAGAGAGACTGCCAAATCTGCAAGAAGGTCTTGAATCTCAAGGTTTCGACATTACAAGAATCCTTAACCATGCTGAAGATTTCTATGTCTCCCTGGGTCTAGATCCTATTCCTCCGTAAGATTTGGTTTTCATTTCCTTAGAATTTCCTAACATATGAGTACAATTATCTACAGGCTAGTGAGACGAACTCGTTTTAAACAAATATCCCAAGATGCAGCTGGAAAAGATTGCAAGGCCGATATATTTGATCAAACATCGAAAGTATACATGAAATTCTGTCGAGCATCGTCGTTTAAGAGATTCCTTCAAGCTCATGGCTACCTTGGCCGAGTGCACTATGCCTTGGAGAAAAAAAATCTTCCATCGTACTTCTTTCCATCGTTTAACCTTGAATACCCTCTAGGCGAATCGGTGATTTTGTCTGCCTCCACTCCAAATCACATGAATCGAGCTGAAATTTTGAATCAATATAACTACACTAACGAACTTTCAATGAATCGTCTATTCCGAATGGTAAAATTGACTTAAATATATTCAGACAGATATAACTTTAACACAAATCTTTTCTTTTATTTACAGGGTGTTCATACGATGTTCAATATTCCTCAGTATTTTGTGAACATTAAAGTTTTGGTCGATATCTTGGATGGCACTGTCTCAATAGAACGTGTAAATAAGCACTACTGGAAATTGATGGATGAGTATGCTGGGATCGAACCCCCCGTAGATAGAAAAGTCAAGTATCTTGACTTCTCCTATAAGTTCTTTGAAGATATTGTGCAAAATCACCAAACAAGGTTTGAAAATATTAACTGAGGCTTTGAATTCGTTCAAGTATTTTCGTATAATTTCTTTGATTAGAAAATTCGTATCTGAAATTTTGGGCTATCAAATGTATGAGGCATTCTGTCTCTTGAGTGGTAAGTTTGTTCGGGGTGATCCTAATAAACCATTGCATGAGTGTGACTTTTATGGAAACAAAGATGTTGGAATTGCAATAAAGTGAGTAGTATTTATATTTTAAAGAAATATTTTGGAAATGGTTTTGATTTAGGAAAATGATGCATTTGGGTTCGAGAAAAACTTGGCGGGAAGTTATTAGTAGATCGGTTCAGAGTACAACAGCGTTGTCTGCTAATTCTCTGTTGGAATACTACAAACCGCTATATGAATGGATTAAGGAAAATAATCGTGAGACAAAAGCAAAGATTGGATGGGCTCCGTCGACAAAATGTAAGTCACGAAAATAGAGTCAAGAAAGCACTATTTAGGAGTAATTTTGTGTCTAATTTTTCTAGTGGTGATTTGAAGAGGTCAAAAAGAAAAGAGGCTTAGTTATCATCTTAGAAATCCACAGTACTTGTATATACTCGTATTAATATGAATGCAATAAATTGGAATTGAATGTGTGGTTTTTCTTGCTTATTTATTTTGTATTACTCACTGCTTAAAAGATGAGTAAGGGCTTCCTATTTCACACTTAGAATTTGGGTTTTCATGGACTTAACAAAAATAAATTAATTGGCAGAATATGCATCACAGGGTAGCACTTAAGTTTCATCTTTAATAGTATGAATTCAGCTTCAAAATTTCCGGATTTCATGTTGCTGTTTGTCATAGACTTTGTTCCTTTTTACAAGTTAGCTTGAATTTAAATTCTTGAAGCACTAAATATATGTATGTACAGCTTCCATTGCTAAATACCATACAAAAATGATAGCTCGACAATGATAACGATTGAGTGATGTCCCGAACCAAATATAACTTCTAAGATCAATCCATGAAAGCGATGGGTTCTTTCGCCAGATAGAAAGAAAGAAAAAAACTTAGTTAAGTGCCACGTAATTTTTATGGAATCACGAAACCTTTGGCTTCAAAACTCGATTCAAAATCGAAAAAACTTTCTTTGATACAGAAACGAAAAACAAAACTAATATTCTCACGTTATAAAAGTTTCGTTGGCGTACGACAATTTATTTATTTATTTATTTGTAATTAGCGGAACACGCTTTTTTACAATCCTGAACAAAATACAAACAAAATGGTTTTATTACCGATCGCGTGTCTCGTTTTTTTTCGAAATATTGTCGCACGCAAAATAAAATACTGATTCCGATGACTTTTTTATTAAATTATTTTATTATCACCGTTTATTAGAATTAATATTTTATGTCTTAATTGATTTCTGAATCGAATAGAACTAAATTTAAATAAATAAATAAATATTTTGGCGCGATAGCCCGGTATGGGCCAGGCCCTAGCTTCCCGCATTCATTCGTGTTTCTTACTTTGTGAATTGTTTATTGCCGGTTCCGAACGGGTCTTCTGAGAAGCGTTTTCATAAGCAGAATTTGACTTTTGAAAAATTTGCTGTCTGTAGTACATTTCGCCACCAATATCCGGCAATACCTCCTTTGGGTCAAAGCTGCCGTTCACATTATTGTGTTAAGTATTGGAAGTGATTGGGGCAGTGTATTTATTTGTCTTATTGTAAAATATTTTGAAGATATTTGGGGGCAATGTACAATAATAAAAAGAAATAGAATTATCAGCATTGAGTTTTATTTAGGGGTCATTGGATTAACTCTAATTTCTAACACTTCCTTCCTTAGCTTGAACAATCTCTTGAAGGTTCTCATGTTTCTTGGGTTGTGCTTTGTTACCTTCTTCCGTTAGATTGTTTATTTTTACATATATCTTTTTTACATATATTTTTTTGACATTTTTACAAATATTTACGGTTATAATTACTACTAAAATTATAATTAATAACATAAATGATTCAGGCACAATTATACAATTATACACAATTATTGTTTTTGTGGTATTGGACCATATCTATGGTATGTCTCTTATTAATTTCTTGCAGTTCTTTAAGCTTTTCGAATAAACTGTTAGCTGTTATATTTTTTTTAAATATTTCTTCATAATGTAGTTGGAAGATATAACTTGTTTCTTTTTTTTATAATCGCATCACAATTATTCTGAATAGTTTCATCTTCAGCATTCTTAAAAATACATCTGTATGCTCTTTCGGTTAATTTTATAATTTCAAAACTTTTATTTGTCATTTCTGTCTTTTAACTTATTAATATTGTTTTTTTGACCATTATAATGGTACTCTTTTCCTTTGTGAGTTATTGCAACAAATGGTTCTAAATTGAACTCTTGTTTTCCTGAGTTTATGATACGCAAAATTATTTCAGTCGGGAGGGCTATGACTTGCTTGGGAATTTTTAGGGCTTTCTTTTTTTTGTGGGTAGGTATGAAAATCTTTATAGACATTATGAACTCGTTGCTCATAGTAGTGTGAGATTCTTGCTCACTAAAAACATGCCTTCCTTCTTATTGTCTACAACTAAGTTACCTTATCAAGTAGTTTCCGTTTCAAATAACGTTCGCGTGGGGCAGGTAGCTTTCCAGCAAAAGCACCTGCTAGTACCGCTATTATATGCGGATAGTCCTTATCGCGCCAGATCGAATGGTCTCATTTTTTGCAATCGACGCACTAAGTTTGTCTCGTCCAGAATTTGGAGTATTTTATTATTACAGTGACCATGAAGACGAATACGGAATTTGCGAGCAAAGTTCATTATTTCGTCCTTGACGGTAACTATTCCTAAGTCTCTGTTGATATCACTGTTTCTGATATACCATGGGGCGTTCACAATTTGTCTTAGATCTTTGTTTTGATTCCTTTGGAGAATACTTCAGTTGTTTGGTTTAGTACAGCCCCAAAGTTGTATACCGTACGTCCAAGCAGGTTTAAGCACTTGCTTATAGATGAGCAGTTTGTTATGTATGCTTAACTTGGAATGTTTTCCTAGTAGCCAGTACATTTGTCTGAATTTATTTTCAAGTTCATCACGTTTCTTCTTAACAAGCGGCTTCCATTTCAGTTTTACATCTAGTGTCATTCCTAGATACTTTGCTTCATTTGCATATGGTATTTATACCGAGTTAATGAAAATGGGAAGGTTGTTTATTTTCCGGTAAGTAGATTCGTAGATTTTATCCAAAGCCGTTTGTAGATTTTCAGTAACTAACTCGACTATAGTATCTGTAGCTAGTATTGCCGTGTCGTCCGCGAACGTGGCTACTATGTTACCTGACTCCTCCGGTATGTCTCGAGTATAGAGTAAAAACAATACCGGCCAAAGTACACTTCCTTGCGGAACCCCAACAGCTATCTCTTTAAATTCCGAGTATTCGGAGCCATGTTTAAAATGAAAAATTCTGTTTTCCAGGTACGATTTCAGAATCGTATGCAGCTCTCTCGGAAGAACTTGGCTTAGTTTAAAATTTAAGCCTTCGTGCCATACCTTATCGAAGGCTTGAGACACGTCAAGAAACACGCTAGAACATATCTTTTTCCCCTCAATTGTGGAGTGCTTAGTTCTAAAACCGAATTGATGTTCAGGAATTAGACGTCTCTCTTCAATGATCGGTTACAAGCGCTTCAATAAGAGTTTTTCAAATATTTTAGATATTATCGACAGAAGCGATATGGGTCTGTAGGACTTTTTTTCATTTAGAGATTTGTCTGGTTTCAGTACCATTATAACTTCGGCAACTTTCCATTGGTTTGGAACGTTTAATAGTCTTAGCGCGGTATTTATAAGTTGGAGCAGTTTAATCAGGGCTTTCTTTGGCATAACTAGGGGCTTTATTATTTTTCAATTTTTTAATTGCTTGGTTAAGTTCTCGTAGCAACACTGTTTTTATTCTAAAGTTGTCCGGTGCCGTAATTATATAATTGGAACCTCCTCTTAACGCCTGTCCAACAAAATGCTTAAACGTTTCATCTAGGTGCTCGGCAAATAGATCCGCCTTCTCTTTATCTCCTTTTGCCAATTCGCCATTATTTTTTCTTTTGGGAGGAAATTGCATTTGAGGCTTTTTGATTCCCTTCGTGGCTTTCTAGAGGGAGTAATTTGAACTTCTTTCATCAGTCAGACCTTCGAGATATGTAGAGATATTCCGATTTTTGTAATCTCGTATTGCTTCTTTCAATTTGTTGCATAAGTGGTTTAAAAATGTTTTATGCTGGGGAGCACTGGATTGTTGCCATCTTTTTCGCGCTCTCCTCTTTTCTCTTACCAGTTCTATTATTTCCGGCGGATATTTTATTTCACTACTTGCTTTCTCTTTTCTTGTTGGAGTTGGAGTGTTGTTCCAGGCAGCGTTCTGCAGAACTTTGATGAATCTGTCAACTTCGCCTTCTATTTAGTTTTGTGTTTTTAGCGACACGTTTAGAACAATATGCTCATTGCAGTAGTTTCTAAAACAGTCCCAGTTAGTCTTGTTATTAGTTAAATTAGGCACCACTTCTTTCTTAATTAAGAGTATGCTTAGTGTTAAAATGACTGGTGAGTGATCTGAGGAGAGATCATAACTTTCCTCGATGCTTGTAGAAATTTTTGCTGCTCCCTTTGTGACAAAAAAGTCTACAAGATCGGGGGTCTTTGTTATATCCGAAGGCCAATATGTTGGATTTCCTGTCAAGAAATCCGCTTGCATCGCGGAGGACAATAAATGGATGCAATGTTGTAGTGCAGGTGTTATATTTTACGAGGATCCGCCTCTGGCATTGTTTGATGGTTGGTATGCATGATAAGCACAGTATCCCTTTAGTTCCAGGTCCTTTCCTCAAGTGAGTTTCAGAAATCAAGCAAATGTCAATATTGGCTTTTTGTGAGAGCACTTCCAGTTCGTCGAGTTTTTTAATAAGGCCGTTTGCGTTCCACGTCAATATTTTAAGCACTTGTTTCATATTCATGCTTGAAATCGAGTTCTACGTATTTCTTTCTCGAGATTGGTCAATTTTTCAACTAAAAGTTTATTTGTTTTGCTTTGCTCCTCAAGAGTCGTGAGAATTAGGGAGAAAACGCGAACCACTGGATCTGGCGTAACACCCCTTTTTTTATTTCCTTTGCGCGTCAATCGGTGGCGGCTTTTCCTTTGCGTTCTTTTTTTGTATATCCTTCGACTTTACCACGAAGGATTTTCTTTCTCTCACTGCCTGTTCTTAAGCAATATTAGGTTTATTTGTAGTTTCGTTTGGGTTTGGACGTAAGGTTTTTAAGCGTATCGCGCCTTTTTTGAAGTTCTTTCGCCACTTCACATCCGCGATAGTTTGCTGGGTGCTTTCCTTGGCAATTTATGCAAGACGCGGCAGTAAGTTTGCGTATGATTGAAGCCCTGTCAACGCTTACATTGCGGGATCGATCTTGTGTTCTTTCGCACAGGTTCGATTTTGACTACGATATTTAGAATAGTTTTGATACTATAGATATCTTCTTTATTTTCGGACTTATCGAAACTAAGCATAAACAGTGGAAGTTCCCGCTTAACCAAGATTTTCTCGTCTTCCTCTATTTTTCTCTTTTCTTTTTTAATAATATTTACGACGTCTAGAACTTCAAGGCCCTTTGCATGGAGGTCGCTTACAATATCGTTTTAAGTACACGAAGGGTGAAGTCCTCTCGCTACTACACGTAATGGTCTTTCTGACTTGTTTTCGAAAGTGTACCATTGGATCTTCTCGGTGTTTAATTTTTCGGACAATGCTCGGTAGTCATCGGAGTTGTCGACGTTAACTTTCCACACATTGTTGCGCAGTGATTTAACCTTATACTTACATTTAAGCGTATCTTTGAGAAAACAATGCAACTTGCTATAGTCTGAAACCCCAACAACGTTAATTGGAGGTGGAAGACGTAATTTTGTTGGGAGTTGCTTTTTTTTATGACTCCTGGCTCTTATCTGGAACGACTTCAGATGAAGAACCAGCTTTACGTTTCTTAGACAGTCTTTTTTTTACGGTCCAATTTGTTTCGCGCGTAAGCTCTTCTTCGTCCGTATAGTATTCGCGACTAGTTGAGCGGAGTGGACTGCTTTCTTGGGCTTCGTTTATATGCTTCGTTTTCAGAGTCTTGTTTTCCTCTCGGAGTATGTCGACTTCTTTTTTAAGCTCTTGAAAAAGTAGCTCCATTTGCTTAAGCTTCGTACGGAGTGTATTGTTTTCGTCCTCCAAGCTTTTATTTTATGAGTCCGTTTTTTCGAGCATAGGCGCTTCGGGCGGACTTCTTTTCCCGGAAAAACTCGATCTTTGTGGTGGAGATCGTGATACCCTTGAACTTTTAGAGGACGCAATGATAATAGAATTATCTTGGTTATTTGGTCATTATTGCTGTTCTAATAACCATTCAAAAAAATCAACTTTTTCTCGTATGATTGCTTCATATGAACAGCGTGAGACATAGGTATAGATGGGTATTTATTGCCGTTGTGAAGTAAAATTGCTTTTAAGCTTAGTTTACCGTTCATTCCGTTCAGCGTTTGAAATTAGATGCGTCTTTGTCGAACATTCTGGAGTTTGAAAGTCTGGATAATTGTCGATTTCCTGTTCGAATTGCATATCATCATTAGTTGAATCACTGGCACATCCAGGTTCTTCGCCTAAACTCCACGGTTTTGATTTTTTCTTCACTTTGTTCGAGAGGCCGTAAAGCTGATGGTAAATTGGGATACTGCACAGTATGCTTTGACTTCGGTTCGATGCCCTGTACATTAATGAGACAAAAGTAAAAATCTGTGGCATGGTCTCACCATAAGTACTGCACAGCACACATAATGTTTTGTAACTTTCAACCAACTTGTTAACAATGTTATACAAGTTTTACAACATACGAAGTGTGTTCAGAAAATAATGGAATTTTTTTAATTTCGAAGGTTTGAAGAGTCCGATTGTCAATTTTTTTTTTTACTATGTTGGTATATATGCCCCTAAAATATGATAAAATTTTCAGCTGTATTTATCGTTTACTTTGTCAGTGGCAGCCGCTAAGATTAAACGTGTTTCTATGAGCTCGGGGATTTTCTTTGGTAAAAGAAATGGATCAAAGAATTTGTATCCAATTTTGTGTAAAAAATTAAATCAAGTGCTCTAAAAGGCATGAAATGTTGACAGTGGTATACGGTGAGTCACGTCTAAGCAAAAAAAAATGTTTACAAGTGGTACAAGCTCTTCCCAGATGGCCGAGAAGATGCCAATGAAGAACCTCGCTCTGGACGCCCCAGCACAGCTGTAAAGAAAATTGGCTTGGAAAATCGTCGAAATTTCATAAGAGAAGTTGTTGAGGATGTTCGCATATAGGTCGGCTCGTGTCATGCAGTTTTTTCGGATGTTTAGGGCATGAGCCGTGTGTCAACGAAATTTGTTCCGAAACTTCTTAACATTGATCAGAGGAACCGTCGCATGAGCATCGCTCAGGAGCTTTTGAATGACGTCAGTGATGATTCTGATTTGCTCAAAAGGGTCATAACTGGTGGCAAATAACTGGTCCTGTTTATAAAAATGAAGAGACCTATACAAGGTCGACGCTGGAAAAGGTAGAGGCTATCCCAAAGATCGTGTTTAAGAATTTTTTTGAGGATTGGAAGAAGCGCTGGTACAAGTACATAATATCTAATGGGGAATATTTTGAAGGCAACAACATTAATGTAGAAGAATAAATAATTTTTTTTTTAAAAAACTGAAATTCCCGTTATTTTCTGAACACACTTTGTATGTGACTAGCCCACGATTTATCTTGATCTCCTACTTTAACTCTAAAATAAAGTTCGTAAACTTTTCGGAGAAATTGGGTGAAATTACATTTTTGGGGCTTAAAAGTTGATTCCCCACACACGTAACAAAAATTGTTGACATTACTCACACACTTCCTATTCATTGTACTTAGTAAAAGATATTGGCATCGCAACATATACTCACGTGGCGAACAGTGCTCTTTGATAATACGTACAATGTTCTGTACCTCCAAAAAAGAACTAACTCTAAAGTCTAACTTTTCCTACTCTACACCTTGGTATTGTCGGCTTTGGTGTATAGCACGTGCAAGGGTTTTAGGTTGCATCAGCAGTTTCCTAGTTCGAGTCGTTGGAAACAATTGTTCATTTCCGTCACACGCTTCGTATTACGGCGACTAACGTTGGGCAACGTCCACAAGTGCATGTATGAAGTCAAGGTGACTTCTCATCTTTCGACCTTTAAGTAACTACGTCCCGTAGATCCTGCTGATGTTCGGATGATCCTAAATGATAAGGTTCCAGCCTTGACATTCGCATCGGCGGTAAATAGAGTTTCCTGTTAATTTTGTGCCAGACAACCGCAGATTTTGCAACAATTGCCAGGAAAATTGTTATATCCATGGTTGTAGATAGTTGGATCATGTTGGTAATGTTACTCAGTCGTTAAATGTTGCTTAGACTGATTCCATGAACGTATTCAATGTCCATTATATGTCCCGCTGTGGATACGTTGGTAAGTACTGAAGGTAGGGCTTGAAGGGATGTTTCTGTGAAACTTGAAAATGTGCGGTTGTTAGGGTGCACTATGTCGTTGTTAATTTGGATTATGTAAGTTCCAGATAAGTTCTTCTTAGTTTCCTGTGTTGTGATTTGGCCTTTAAAATTCGTAACAAAAATTGTGTCTTTCTTCAAAAGTTCAACGATTTCGACAGTATTGGTACGGTATACAGGGTGAGTTTTTTAACTTGAGACATCCAAATTACTCGAAAAATACGCGATATCGCGAAAAATGTTTCAGACAAAAGTCACAAGGTTCTGAAGGGGACATAAGATGGTGACCACGAGTTTGACCTTGGGCCCCATCTTCAAGGTCAAGCGAAGGTCACTTTTGATTTTTTAATGGGAACCCCTATTTTTTTGACAGATTCGTAATCTGCATGAAAAATTACAATTATTTTACATGAAACATTTTTTTCAAAAATGCATTCTTTTCCCGTCAGAGGGCGCCATAAAACTCAAGACATCAGAATTACTCGAAAAATACGAGATATCGCGAAAAACGTTTCAGACAAAAGTCACAAGGTTCTGAAGGGGACATAAGATGGTGACCACAATTATGACCTTGAGACCCATTTTCAAAGTCAAACGAAGGTCACTTTTGATTTTTCAAATGATAATTCCTGATTTTCATTGCTCAGTCGTATTGCTCGTAGGCTTGTCATTCGTTTTTACATATTGCGTTTAGCGACGTGGACGTAGCAGTATTTTGTTTCCTTCGGGGTGATTAATTAGAGTGCGTCCCCTTGCCTCCCACTGTTGAATCATTGAATTTTTCCAATTCGACGTTTATTTCCCGAGACTATTTCAACAAATGCTCGAAAATGTGACCATTCACTTCAATACACTTGTCTATCCGCGCTCTAAATGAACCAACAGAACTGAGAAGTATTTCGGGCGTAATCTTCCGGCAAGCTTCAGTTATTTGTCTTTTCATGTCCTCACGTGTTGTTGGCTTTTTTTTGTAAACCTCACTTTTTAAGTAGCCCCACAAGAAGAAATCAAGTGACGTAAGATCAGGTGATCTAGCAGGCCATTATCCGGACCACCTCGTCCGATCCATCGTTGATGGTAAACATCGTTCAATACGCCCCGGGCTACTTGGGAATAATGGGCTGGACAACCATCATGTTGAAACCACATTTTTTGTCGCAACTCCAATGGCAGTTCTTCTAGTAATACTGGAAGATGGCCCCCTCAAGAAGTTTGCATACTTTTCGCCATTCAAGTTGCCTTCAATAAAATATGGACCTATTAACTTATCCCCAATAATTCCCGCCCAAACATTGACATTCCAAGGGTGCTAGCGTTTAACTTGTCGCAACCAAAAAGAGTTTTCGGTAGCCCAGTAATGCATATTATGTCGATTGACCGTACCGTGATTTGTGAAAGTCGACTCATCAGAAAATAACACCTTGGCGAAGAAAAGGGAGTCTCGTTCAATTTGCTGAAGTGCCCATTGATAAAAAGAAACCTGGTTGCGAAAATCCTCACTAGAAAGTTCTTGATGCATTGAAACATGATAAGGATGGTATTTATGCCGATGTTATATCTTAAAGACGGTCGTTTGAGAAATTCCTGATTCACGACTTATTTGGCGAGTGCTAATGTAAGGATCGTGTACAACGGCAGCTAACACTGCTATTTCATTGTCTTTGGTTGCACACTTCTTTCACCAATGAATTGTTGGATGACGCGATAAAAGGAAGCGCGCGATCGTATCTGATCTGGGAAACGTTGGGCGTAAAGAGCAACAGTACCATCGATGTTCCTTCCACTTTCTTCATAAATCAATATCATTTCAATTTTCTCTTGAATTGAAATAGCCTGCTTTATTAATCTGGAAAACGTTACTAATAATAATCAGTTCCTAATATCGAACTTCTAAATTAGGTACAGTTCCGTTCAAGTAGAAAAAAAAGCAGAGTGCATATCATACACTCTCAGATAAGTTTAGGACAATTTGTCTCTATCAGAAATTGCTTTGAGTTTTAACTTCACTCGAGGCAATAATGACTTCCTCAAGACAAATATCGACCTTCTAACACCCTAACAACGTCGGAAACCGATTAATGATTTAGGCGTGCCAGTGCAGTGGTATCTAGCACTGAATGAATAAGAACTTTGAGACAAAGTCGTGTGCCCCATTGAAATCATTGAAAATCAGGAATTATCATTTGAAAAATCAAAAGCGACTTTCGTTTGAAAATGGGGCTCAAGGTCAAACTAGTTTTATGTCCCCTTCAGAACCTTGTGACTTTTGTATGAAACATTTCTCGCGATATCGCGTATTTTTCGAGTAATTTGGATGTCTCAAGTATAGTATGCAGGATGCGTGTCCTCCTTTTAACAGTCAAGCAATACATTCATCTTCATTGACTTTCTTCAAGCCATTTGTTCGCAGACGATCAGATTACTTACAGTGAAGCATTTTGTGACAACACCATATGTCTCTTCATGATTCACCAATATTCGGTCAAATGGTAGGTTGACCTGCCTTCAGTTGAAAATCGTTGCTCTTGTTGTCAAGAAATTGTACTCGGTCTTGCTCAGCTTGGGGATATACGAGACATACAATAACGAAGTATCGTTTGTTAAAACTGACGGGATTCCATATTGGAGCGCTTCGACTTCATTTGCATAAGGCAGCGTCTCTAGTTCGTTAATCACCCTGTTGACCTCTTCCCTGTCTAGTAGATTTGTATTGACGATGCCGCTCTTTGCCATTCGACAAGCTTCCACCACTTCATTGATTTCTACTTTGATGATGATGATCTCGTTAATTGCACTTGGTTTTTGAAACTTTTGATGACCAGTTGATTTTTCTCGTTATTTCCTCAGTTATTGGAAGGACACTCTCGTTTAGACTATATTGCTGGTGGTTGCCTTTAACCAGGTCTTGCTCATTTCGTAGAACTTTATCCCAGTCAGTTGCGTCTGGGTTTCCAGCCAGCCATTTCCAGGCTGACCCGATCCAGTTGATAGATTTCATCTTCCTAATCGGCCCTCCTTTTAGTATATTGATGCGTTCTCTTACCTTAGCTTAATGGTGTTCAGCTAGGTTTTTCGTTTCATGCTTAGGTATTTCGCTCGTAACGAGATCAGCCTTTTGCATGGCACTTGCTACTAATATTCTGCGTAATATACAAGTTGTACAGGTATGAAGTGAGTGTCATGATACAAATGTCTCGATAGGGAACATCAACTTCGACTGCACTAAAAGATCGATTCGGCAAGAAGACAATGCTGCGTGTCCGGTGGAACCAGAAAGGTGTGGTGTACCACGAGCTCTTAAAACCTGGTGAAACTGTTAATACAGATCGCTACCGACAGCAATTTGAACCATGCATTGATCGAAAAACGACCAGAATGGGCCAGAAGACACGGCAAGGTAATTTTGCTCCATGACAATGCACCTGCACACAAAGCAAAACTGGTTCAGGATACAACCAAAGCACTTGGCTGGGAGCTGCTTCCCCACCCACCGTATTCACCAGACTTGGCTCCTTCCGACTACCATTTGTTTTCATCTATGGGCTGAGCAGCATTTCGAATCCTACGAGGAAGTTGAAAATTGGGTGACTTTTTGGTTTGCTTTCAAATACGAACAGTTTTACTGGTGTGGAATCCATAGATTGCCTGAAAGATGGGAAAAATGTGTAGCTAGCAATGGCCAATACTATAAATAAAATTATTTTTACTTTCCCATTAAAAATTAGTGCTTTATTTTCACAAAAGAATCGCTGTTTCCTTGGCCTATGTAGTAAGGCCCTCTCCCGGACAACTAAGCAAACTCTATATAAGACCCTGGTAATCCCGGTCGTTCTCTATGCTTCCGAAGCATAGACACTTTCTAAAACGGATGATGATGATGGAGGAGACGATTGAACTATGAACTTTACGAGCTGTACAGCGACATCGACCTGGCCAAAAAATTACGCATTAGGCGTTTGAGATGGATGGGATATATAGAGCGAATGAACACCAAAGCTCTAACTAGCAGAATCTTCAACTTTAATCCGGTCTCATAGCTTCCTCTTTGGTCCTCAAATCTCTAACTCTTCGTGTAAATCTCACGAATTTTATTTCACTATTTTTTTGAAAAAAATATTTAAAATTTCTTGTTGAATTTCTTTATAATCCGTATCCCGAATTTCCGAATAAATACCTACTATCCCCTTACTGATTTGTATAGGTTGATCTATTATTGCTGATGCATGATGGGACCATGGCTACCCTCAACCTCCAGCAGAACTCGGTGTTCCCACTCAAAAGAGAAGGACCGAAAGGACTCCTAAAATTTCCTAACCACTATCTTTCAGGGCAGTGATGAAAGTAAACTTTCCTTAAATGCCTTTGCATACTGTTTTGTGAAGCAAAGCTTCAGCTTCATATGGATCAGTCGGCTTCTCTTCTTTTTAGCTATGCAACAACAAAGGCGTTTTGCCCTATTATAACGCCAATAAATGAAATATGGTCTTTTCTACTGAGGGATCGGAGTACGTTGTTATAGAAAACGGAATGCATTCGTTTGGTCTGCACTCAATGTCAAGGACCATTCCATCTGCAGTTATGCTTATATGTAACCCTACTGGTAGACCTAGAATGAGTTGTCCCCGACTCCTGAAAAACTCTTCTCTGAACCTTGGCTTTATAATTCAGCTTTCCGACTTCTTTCAGAAAAGGTATGCATTCTCAAACTTGCTTGAAAGTGGTGATACAGTTCAGTAAGAACTTAGCGGAGCTTGGCAATGACGTTTCGTCCTTCGCTAATTTATTTTCCACTCTATTCCTTAGCCTCAATTCTGGATTAGTTCCTTTTATCTTTCTGTCTAAAATTCTGGCTTAAGTCAGTTCTGTATTCAGATAAAACTGACTTCGTATTCCTGCGGCTGCTAGCGCCCAAGATCAATGAAGCGATAGTGCATGTTTTACATATTTTCAAACGATAAATGGCCTTGAAAGTGGAGCCCTTGATACTTATTTGATATTTATTTATTTGGAATGAGAATTTTAGGTAAAGATAATATTTTTGCCAGTCTTAAAATTGTTCAGATGGGATTGAACGATTGAGTTGCCCAAAACGTTTTTAGGACACCATAAGTTTTTCCCACAATACTCGTTATTTGATTCTTGCACGTCCGGTTACGGTTGAACACCACACCAAGACTTTTGGCTGTATCGACGCTATCCCGGAGCCTACAAATTAATTTGTGTCGTTCCCTTGATAATAATAATAAAATTGTCCTCAAATTTTCGACCTTAGAAGTTTAAGCAACATGTGGGATTCTTGCCGTATTCCATAATCGGAAATATACTTATTGTCAGTATGATATTACTAAGATAGCGAGCTTTTAGCATAACAAAAACTTTTCATTTTTCTCCAAAAAAGACCAGCCCGGGTCATCAAAAATGTGAATCTCAAACACCCGTACGTAATCTGTGTGACTTGCTTAATGAGATAGCTCCCCTTTAGCACAACTAAAAAAATTCTCATTCTTCGTCACAAAGACAACGCAGGGGTCATCAAAAATGTGAACCTCAAACATATCCCACTTATCCGAAAAGCGGCTCTCTACACAAAGAAATGATCTTTCATCAATAAATTGTACGTGTACGTACGTATCTCAATGAGATAGCTATCTTTCAAGCAGAACAAAAAAATTTCATTTTTCCCAAGACCCCGGGGTTCTCACACTCGCTTGAAAAGGTCTATCTACACAAAAGTAATAGCCTTTCGTCAACAAATTATACATGTACGAGGGCTGTTTGATGAGTACCCGAATTGAAAGATAGGTGGCGCTGATGAACTAAAATAAGTGTACCATCATTTAGTATAACTTCTTTTATTTCGCCTCTCAAGATTTGGTGACAATCCGACGTTTAGTTTTGTTTTGACAACTAACATTAGTTGGTGTTTTTTGCGACCATGGAAAAAGAGCAGTATCGGTCCGTGGTCTGATTATTGTTTTTAAGTGGCAAAACCTGCGAGAAAATAAAGTTTATTTTCGATGGTTTGTATGGGATCTATTCACCTTCCCGACAACCGTTTGCCATTGGTTCGCGCCCAGATGGCCCAAAAACGGTTACTACGGAGGAAACCGTAGACAAAATCCATGATTTCGTATTAGCAGACCGATGAGTGAAAATTCGCGAGTTGGCTAAGATTTTTTTTTTATAATCCCGCGCGCACACGAAGAGGATATGAATACCCTTTTACTGGCTTTTTTCCAGGGCGCGGGCTGATGATGTAGTAGTTTGAAACTCAGGTGTATTAGGTTTCGATATTTTTCCCAGAGGTGGTTGCCAAACTGGACGGGACGAACAAGTGCATCCTCAACCAGTGGTTCTCAGTACGTGCTAGTTGTTAGTTCTTTACATTCAGCCCAGCCAGCAATCACTTCAACATCAGTGTTATGCCTTCATGTCAGAGTTGAGGCCGACGGGATTCTCATATAACTACATACAAATTTTACGAAAACACTTTTTCAGAGAATTGCCTCGCACGGTATTCGAACCCGCGACCCTCTGCTTGAGGAGTGTATGCATATACCACTACACCACGGCCACCCTCCATTCTTCGTTCTTCGTTCTATTCCATCGAACGGCCAAACAAGCAAAGTAGTGTTGCCAATTTACGAGTATTTACAAGGGCATTTTATGTTGCAAGATAGATTGATCCGATTCATCAAATAGCTCTTGTAATAGCTACGACAGAAATGTATTGTCTTTTGTGATTGATTGAATATTGGTACGTTGGAGAAGACTAGCTTGAACTTGTTAGGTAAGGACGGATTTGGGTGCAGTTCCGAATAGTACTGACCTCCGATTTGCTCCAAATTTTTTGTATGTATAGTCTTATATTTTTTTTCAAAATTTGAACATTTATTTAAGAAAAACATGTACAGTAGTATTATTCAAAGTATTGCCCATCTGAAGCTATGACTTTTTCCTATCTTTCTGGCCAATTTTTGGATCCCAACCCTAAAGAACTGCGCCGGCTTGGCAGCCAAGAATGAATCAATCCAATTTTTGATATTATGCTCTGATGTGAACCGTATTTCAGTGAGGGCGTTCTGCATCGACGGGAACAAATGGTAGTCAGAGGGGCAAGGTCTGGGCTATAAAGCGGGTGGGGTAAGACTTCCCATCCACTGTTTTCAAAATAGTTCTTAACCGGAATAGCAACGTGGGGCCGAGCGTTGTCATGATGGAAAATTATTGCCTCGTGTCTGGTCGCATATTCCGGGCGTTTTTCGGCTACTGCTCTCTTCAAATGGATTAATTGTGTTCGGTAGTATTGTCTTTTGATGGTTTCACCCAGTTTTAGCAGATCATAGTACAGCACACCCATCTGATCCCACCAAATACAGAGCATTACCTTCGCGCCATGGATATTCGGCTTTGCCGTTGATTTGGCTGGTTGGCCGGATTTCACATATGATTTTTTGAGCTTGCGGTTATCGTAATGGATCCATTTTTCATCACCAGTAACAATCCGATGCAAAAATGACTTCCTTTTGTGGCGTTCCAGCAACATTTCGGACAAGCAAAACCGCCTTTCGACGTCTCTAGGCTTGAGTTTATGTGGAACTCAATTTCCTTGCTTTTGAATTTGCTGCTCTTAAACGTTTTGAAATGGCTGCTTGAGTGACACCCAAAGATTCTGCGACCTCTTCTTGTTTGACAACAATCTTCATAGAGTAATGCTTCCAGTTCTTCATCTTCAAACTTTTTTGGCTGCCCAGGACGTTCATCGTCTTCTAAGCCAAAATCACCACTTTTAAATCGTGCAAACCACTTTGGCACCATAAACTTCCACCAAAATACGATGACTTTCGGCAGCAGTTTTCTTCATATTAAAGTAATGAAGAAGAACTCCCCGCAAAAACACTTTTTCAGGCATAAAGTTCGACATATTTGAGTGAAAAAAAATTATTGTTGTTTACGCTTCAAATGAATGCCATATACTGAAATGACGTACAATGACAGTAGCTTTCCAACGCATGTTGTATAATAACAATGGAGTAATACAAGTTACGCCATCTCTTAGCAAACCGCACGAATTAGGTTATAGACCCAATACATTGATCAAAAAGTTATCGAAATTATTCAGAAAATTAAAAATACAAGTTAATTCATTTAAATCTATATTGTCCCCTTTAAAGTAATCCCAAGATTAAAGTAAAGACTGCAACACACTTATGCCAGCGCTTGATCCAATCCTCGAAACATTTTTTTATATTCGGTTTTCGGTATGTACGTTAGTGCTTCCTGCGATTTTTCCATTACTTCCTTACTGCTGAAACGCGTTCGCCGTAGTGGCTTTTTAACTCGATTGAGCAGAAAGAAGTCACAAGGAGCTAAATCAGGTGAATTCGGTGGCTGTTGGATGGTATTTGTTGCATCCAAATTACAAAAAATTACGAATAATGATGGCACTGTGCGACGGTGCGTTATCATGGTGCAAAATCCACGAGTTTTCTGCCCACAATTCTGGTCTCTTTCGGCGAATTGCTTCACGCAAACGTCTCATAACGCCAAAATAATACTCTTTGTTTACTGTCTGGCCTTCAGGCAAAAATTAATGTAGCATTGCAGCGTTGTAATCCATGAAAACCGTGAGCATTGCCTTCTTTTTTGACTGAAGACGACATGGTTTTTTTGGTCTCGGCTCATTTGGTGAACGCCATTCACTTGCTTGATGTCTGGATTGCATGTCGTACTCATAAACCCACGTCTCCTTTCCAGTAATGATCCTTTTGATGAATGGGGGATCGGATTCAACCTCGCAAATCATCTCTTGCGACGTCAACACGGTCTTTTTTTTGCATAGAATTGAAGTTTTTTGGCACCAACTTTGCTGCTAAGCGACGGAAACCCAAATCATTAACCAAAATGTCTTGGTCGAATCCATAGGCAATGTTCAAGTCCTCCGCTATCTCACTGATGGTTAATTTGCGGTTATTGACCAACATTTTTTTTTAATTCATCAATGCTTTCATCGGTTTTCGATGTCGATGGTCTGCCACTGCGTTCATCATCTTTGACTGACTCACGACCACTTTTGAACTGCTCGTGCCACTGGTAAAAGACGGTTTTCTTTAGAGAATCGTTGCCGAAACACTTTTCCAACATTTCCAACGTTCGCGCACCATTAAATCCGTTTTTTACGCAAAATTGAATACAAGTTCGTTGTATTTATTTCTAAAATTGTAAAAAATCGCCAACACACACAGAGTTAGATGTACTCTTGGCTGCGTAACTTTTGAAACGATTTAGAGATTTAGATTTAAAAAAAAAAAAAAAAATCAAAATATGAGCACATTTTCCAAATTTTGATTATATCTTGAAAAGTTTTAAATTTAAATGGATTAAATGGATGGAAAGTCCTTAATTGCAGCTTGAATTTGCGGTATCATTTATATAGGTATATACGTGTTATAGTTTCCAAGATATTTAAGATTTTTTTTCTCCAGAATTTTCAAACTTTGTATGTCCTTTTAGTTCTTTCCAATAGTTTACGCCAAAAATGTTTTTTTTTTTTTCATTTCGGAGGAGGTGAGTACTTTTTGGAGCTTTATCCACGAATTTTTCACTCTTCAAATAAATATCTTACTTACTAATAAGATTTTGAACCTGGATCCCAGTGAGCGCAGTTTTTAAATAGCGCGTCATCTAAGGTGCGATCATTATCTTAAGTACGAATTGAAGACACCGTTATTATTCATTCGCTCTGTGCCAATTCGGTCGACTAATAGTGATTTTCCTGATAAGGTAAATGTAGATTTACGAACTCTAGTTTTTATATTTTCTTCTCTATAGTTCGTCAACGCAAAGGGGACCGAAAATTGTTTGAAGAATCTTGAGTTCAAAATGGTTAAGGACATCTTCATGCCTCTCCCTTACGCCTATGCTTCTGCACTATAGAGCATGGCTTTATATGGCGTCTTCTTTTAGTATTTCTTGACAAGCCCTTATTACCCTATTATCTTCATTACCAGAGGTAATAGCGGAGACGAGGAAGACAACATCTCAAACTACCTCATAGCTGCATATTGCGAACTTCTGTCTGATTTGTTGTCGGTTTATTTTTTATGGCATGTTATGCTACTTGTTTGTGCCCGGCTAAAACCAGTTTCGCCAATGATATCAATGTTATGCGCATGAAATATTTTGCCTCTGGTGATGGTTTCCGAGTTCCGCTTAATTTTCTCCAGTATGGTGTTAAAAACGTCACATGATATCGTGTCACTTTATCTAAATTTTCATGACACCAAAAGTCTCAGTAGGATTTCTTCCAACCTTTATGAAGCAGCGACGTTTCGCACAATCTGACGAATTTGACAAAGATGTCAAAATCATACATGACACCGTTCAGGTCGTCTCGTAGATGTTGTGAAATTTGGCATTGAATATGCAAAGACGTGGATAGTATCGCTCTGGACTACTTCGGTTTTATCTACAATTTACCGTATTGCGAAAATTTGATCAGCTATGAATTTAACAGTTCTAAAGACTAAATTATAGTAGTCAAACTGATTATTGACAAATAATTTTAATAGTTCATATAATATGGCAAACAAAATCTTGTATTCGTCAAACGATGCTGAAGTCACCAAACATTCTTTACTCTTGGAAATGATATATGCTGTCTACCAATTCATATCCTGCTGCCTTAAATACATTAGTTGGTAGGACATCCTGTCCGGCACCTTGGTAGCCTTGTTAGCTAACCTCAGATGTTATTACCATTACATTCTTTTAGTCTATGTGTCTTTTTTTTTTTTATTTGTGCGTCAAAATCACCTATGTACCTATGTAAAGTCATACTCAGGGCATTGCTAGTAGGTTTCGTCAATGAGAACAAAGAAACACCTACGTTAAAACATGTGTATATTGTGCACAAGCACGATAAGTAAATTATTTTGCGTTGAAACTAAAGAGTATACTGAGTTCTAATTGTTATTGATGGCTAATTTGATACAATGGTTAGGCAATGGTTTTTAGCGATCTTTGACCATCATGATCGACGGCAGAAAGCAACAGACTTCGCACCCTTTTGAAATAAGTTCAATCTTTTAATTATTAGCTAAGAACTGATTTTATTGTTTGCAAAAGGAAGTATAATTTTAGAATTGGTTTCAGATAATCAAATCAAGCAAGATTATTAGCACTTAATAACATATGTTACTATAGCAACACCAACCCCAGATAGATTTCGCGAAATGGCGGAAAAAGATTTTAAAGTGATTTTGAGGTAACCATTAGTAATCAGCATCGACTTTTGCTGATAGAATTCGTGAAGAAACCCGAAAAAACCAATGAAAACCGACATCAGTCGAGAAAATAAACTGATAAAATTTAAGCAAAGAAAGCGGTCAACTCTGGATATATAACACAGGGGCTGAAAAGTCAGTGCCGTTTTATAGTAAAACAGTACGAGTAGTACGATTTCGGTTTAGCCTCAAAATAGGCCTCTGTTTCTGCGATTACTTCTTCATCGGTCTTAAATCTCTTTCCGGCGAGCATTCTTTTGAGGTCTGCGAACAGGAAATAGTCGCTGGGGGCCAAATCTGGAGAATACGGTGGATGGGAAAGCAATTCGTAGCCGAATTCATTCAATTTTGCCATCGTTTTCTTCGACTTGTATCACGGTGCATTGTCTTGATGAAACAGCACTTTCTTTTTCTTCAAATGCGGCCGTTTTTCTGCGATTTCGTCCTTCAAACGCTCCAACAACACAATGTAATAGTCGTTGTTGATAGTCTGCCCCTTTTGGAGATAGTCGATGAAAATTATTCCATGTGTATCCCAAAATAGGGATGCCATAACCTTGCCAGCCGTTGTTTTGGACGAGGTTCGTCGCCTGATCGCCACTCAGGTGACTACCGACTTGACTCTGGTGTAAAGTGATGGAGCCAAGTTTCATCCATTGTCAAATACCGATGCAAAAATTCGGCTTTATTGCGGTTGAACAGCTTTAAACACTCCTCTGAATCATCAACACGTTGTTGTTTTTGGTCGACTGTGAGCACACGCGGCACCCACTTTGAACAGAGCTTTCGCATGTCCAAATATTCGTGTATAATATATCCAGCACGCTCTTTTGATATCTTCAGAGCCTCAGCTATCTCGATCAACTTCACTTTACGGTCATTCGTAATCATTTTGAGGACTTTTTTGATGTTTTCATCTGAAACAGCGTCTTTTGGACGTCCACTGCGTGCATCATCTTCGGTGCTTGTTTGATAACTTATAAATTTTTCAATCCACTTTTGAATGGTTCGTTCGGCTGGTGCAGAGTCCCGGTAACACTTATCTTTGCATCGGCTGCATTTTTTCCCATCAAAAAGCAATGATAAATCAACACACGAAATTGCTTTGAATCCATTTTTTTCACAATAACAAAAGTTGCTTCACTCACAACGCTATATCTCGAGAACTAATCGTCCGACAGATGTCAAATTTATAACGTATCTTTTGAAGGTTGGTACTAACTGAAAATGGTATGGATTTAATTCAAGTGGTGCCCTCTCTTAGAAACGGACTTTTCAGCCCATGTGTTAGTTTCGAGAAAAACGCGTTTATTGTTGGCTGTAACTCATAAAATAATTAAAATTTGGAAAAATCCTTTCAAGGGCATATCCTTGAATGCCCAAACTTTGGAAATATGAAAAAAAAATTTTGATCTTTTCAAACTGATAGACTAGAATATCCTAGAATAAAATCAGGAAAGAGGGGTTATGAGAGGATTTAATATTTCACTCACGTGGTTCATTAGTTTGTGTGCAAATGCACTTTACAGCGACATAGCGTATTTTGTGTAACGGTAGGTAGTTTCAAAAATGACATCAATACTTAAAAGATATCGTATATCCTCAATCCCAAACTACTAGTACTAGCTATGAGAGTGATGACTTCGCGATTAAATCAGTAAATATCGAACCACACCTCATTGACTCCAACGAATTAAATGACGAGATTTGCACCTGCCTAAAACTAAAACAGAAATTCTAGGATCTCGTCTAAAATAGTTAAATTACTTTGAAACAAATGTTAGAAGATCAAAGAAAGATTGGAAGACAGGCTTTTCTATTGTCATGATATGAAGGGTTTGCTTAATGAAATCGGAGTTCTATGAGTTCATTCTGGAATATCCTTCTCCACAATGCAAATAAATTTTCATCTATACCAGTGATAGCGGATTTTACTATGGTCGGCTTATTTTTAGTGGGAATGGAAGGCAGGTATATAACACATCCTTTCTAACTTTGCTTATGGGAGAGTGGAGCCGACAATTCGCATTAACAGCGGTTTCTATGGTCAAAGCGAACCAAGTTCGAGATAAGAAAACATAATGTTAAATGTGACCTAATTTCTAAACTTGAACATATGCCATATTGATGAATCCACTGCATATAAAATTAGGTTTTATGAAGTCGTAAGAGCTCAATAATTAAAAAAAAAAATGTTTCCCAAGTTATCTGAAGCCAAGGCAAAAGTTAGTATTTTCGTCGAACCACAAATAAAGGAAATAATAGCAAACAACGAATTTTTACAGTTAATCAATACTCATGAAAGGCGAACATGCGACAAACTTAAAATAGAAGTTTTCTCGGAAACGTAAGAGCTGAGAACTACAAAGAGTTGATTTCAAATTTGTACAAATTTGGAGCCCTGGAACAGACCTATAGACTATTTTCAGGAATACTAAGCAATGATTTCATATTATGTCTCAGTTCGCGATTGACAGCTCTCCACTTTATTTTAACCACCCTTAAGAAAGGTTGTGCACAATTAAACTTTGGTCTAAGTATCTATAGCGCACTTAAAATTTGTTTGGCTACTTTTGCCATAGGTATGCATTAAAAGTGTAGTCATATAAGTATATTCTAATGCTAC
Organism: Volucella inanis; assembly: GCA_907269105.1. NCBI lineage: Eukaryota > Metazoa > Arthropoda > Insecta > Diptera > Syrphidae > Volucella > Volucella inanis. The sequence goes on along the minus strand of OU026155.1, from coordinate 86,427,362 downwards.
CTGTTACTTCTACATAATTATATCTACCTATTTTTCCTACATAGGTACATGCGCTGCTTGTTGAGTAGGCAAAATGTGGGGACTTACGATAAGTAAGGGGTGATCCATCGTGAGGTTTGATTTTCAGTAGGCTTTTTTTGACAGATTACGCGTGACTCCAAACAAACTGCTTTATCATTTTTGTTCAGTATCGTTTGGCAAGTTATCATGGAAAGGTTCATACTACAACAGCGTTTCCAAATTGTTCAGCTGTATTACGAAAATCAGCGTTCTGTGAGAAATGTTTTTCGTGCGATTCGAGGAACTTACGGTGCGCATATTCGACCTACTGAAAATACTATTGTCAATATTATTCACAATTTTGAGTCCTAGTTTACATTAGTAAGCTAACACGTAGTGAAGAGACTATAGCAGCTGTAGCTGAGAGTGTACGCGAAGACCTTGACGAATCGATTCGTAGTCGTTTTCAGCAGTCTGGTTTGGAGTATTTTACGTAAGGATCTTGGCCTAAAAGCGTACAAAATTCAGCTTGTGCAAGAATTGAAGCCAGGCGACTTGAATTTGCGCTATATTTTCAGTGAATGGGCTCTGGAAAAACTCAATGAAAATCCGGTGTTTTATCGTGAAATTTTGTTCGGTGATAAGCTGGTGGAATCATTGGTCGATATTTCTTCAAAAATGATGAAAATCAGAATGTTGCCGTCAATGGTAACCGTTATCGCGCCACGTTAACGGACTATGCGCTTCCTGAAATTCAAGCACATGGTCTCGGTGAGCTCTGGTTTCAACAAGACGGCGCTACGAGCCATACAGCGCGTGAAACAATGGACTTGTTGAGAAATCATTTTGGTGAACACTTAATTTCACGTTTTGCATATTTTGCACTTTTTTCTCTGGGGATATATAAAGTCTCAGGTCTTCGAGAATAAGCCAGCTACGATTGTTGCTTTAGAAGCCAACATTTCTCGTGTCGCTTTGCTCGAACGAGTCGCCCAAAACTGAACCTTCCGAATGGACCACTTCAGACGTAGTCATGGCCAACATTTACATGGTATCATTTTCAAAAAGTAAATACCATGGATTGTTCTTTTAACCGATAATAAAAATTATAAGTTCACTTTCAAATTTATGTTTCATTTTACTGTATAAATGAAACCTCAAGATGAATCACCCTTTATTATTTTAATGATCGCCTCTTCGTAAGATCACCTCATTAGTTAAGTAAAACTACCTGGTTTGCTCTGCCTGAAGTTTGTCCACTATTGGGTTCTTAATGTGGAGGCTTCTGCGAACACGTATAATACATGGGCTGAAAAGTCCGTTTCTAAAAGAGGGCACCACTTGAATTAAATCTATACCATTTTCAGTACCAACCTTCAAAAGATACGTTATAAATTTGACAGCTGTCGTACGATTAGTTCTCGAGATATAGCGTTGTAAGTGAAGCAACTTTTGTTATTGTGAAAAAAAATGGATTCAGAGCAATTTCGTGTGTTAATTTATCATTGCTTTTTGATGGGAAAAAATGCAGCCGATGTAAAGAAATGGCTTGATAAGTGTTACCCGGACTCTGCTCCAGCCGAACGAACCATTAACAAATGGATTGAAAAATTTAAAGGTGGTCAAACAAGCACCGAAGATGATGCACGCAAAAGAGGCTGTTTCAGATGAAAACATAAAAAAAGTCCACAAAATGATTACGAATGACCGTAAAGTGAAGTTGATCGAGATAGCTGAGGCTCTGAAGATATCAAAAGAGCGTGCTGGATATATCATACACGAATATTTGGAGATGCGAAAGCTCTGTTCAAAGTGGGTGCCGCGTGTACTCACAGTCGACCAAAAATAACAACGTGATGATGATTCAGAGGAGTGTTTAAAGCTGTTCAACCGCAATAAAGCCGAATTTTTGCATCGGTATGTGACAATGGATAAAAATTGGCTCCATCACTTCACACCAGAGTCAAGTCGGCAGTCAGCTGAGTGGCGAGCAGGCAACGAACCTCGTCCAAAACGACCAAAAACTCAACAGTCGGCTGGCAAGGTAATGGCATCCGTATTTTGGGATACACATGGAATAATTTTCATCGCCTATCTCCAAAAGGGGCAGACTATCAACAGCGACTATTACATTGCATTGTTGGAGCGTTTGAAGGACGAAATCGCAGAAAAACGGCCGCATTTGAAGAAAAAGAGAGTGCTGTTTCATCAAGACAATGCACCGTGATACAAGTCGATGAAAACGATGGCAAAATTGAATGAATTCGGCTACAAATTGCTTTCCCACCCACCGTATTCTCCAGATTTGGCCCCCAGCGACTATTTCCTGTTCGCAGACCTCAAAAGAATGCTCGACGGAAAGAGATTTATCACCGATGAAGAAGTAATCGCCGACACAGAGGCCTATTCTGAGGCTAAACCGAAATCGTACTACAAAACTGGTATCGAAAAATTAAAAAATCGTTGCAATCAGTGTATCGCCCTCGAAGGCAACTATGTTGAATTTTGCAAAATGTTTGTGTTTTACTATAAAACGGCACTTTAGCACTTTCAGCCCATGTGTTACTTTGTTCGAGTTTGCATGCGCGATATCTCAAGTTGAACCGATAATGAACCGATTTATTCATAATTTGGTGTGAATGTTCTTTGAGCATTCCTTTATCGCCTCAAGGACTTTGATTTACTAGTTTACCTATTTTTAAAAACTTCGGAATTGCTAAAAAAAAATTTAAAAAAAAAAAAATTCAAACGGCCGACATTTTGTGAAATTTTTTTTTTTTTACTTTTCTACAGTTCGGGCAATAGTGGCATCTATACAAATTAATAATCCGTTCGGCTTTTTTGTTTCAGATGACCAGAATGGTTGAAATCATGCACGCCAGGACACCCTTTTTTTTCTATCTCCCACTTTGCCAGTTCATAAATTTGTGAATTTTGAGTTCTTTTTTTTTGGTTAATGGATGGAAAAAATATTTTTTGTTTCGTTGGTATGGATATAAAACCGCCCGAAATTTATACCTCTAGACTAGAATACGCCTTTAATACAACACATTTCTCTCTATACAGGGGGGGGGGGGTCTTTCTTCAGCAAACAATGAGTTTCAGGGTGCTTGAAAAATTTCTTTCAGAGAAGTAGGTACCAACAATTGTTTAGCTATAACTTTTGGTGTATTAAACCTTGAGCAACCAAGCTGGGCGCATTTGATAGCCAATTGATTAATGGTTCATTCATTTTGAAACACTATTACCAATCATGCTTTAACTTTCCAGATATTAACTTTAAAAACAAATTTTTCTAAATTATTTTTTGGGAAAATTGCATTTATTTCGGAAAAGTGCGATTAATATCTGTATCCCAAACCGGACCACCCTGTATACTTGTATTATTATTTAAGGTACAAATAATTGATGAGTTTGGTTATTTTTCGGGATAAAGAATTAAAAAATAATCAATGAAACAAAAACTCAAAAAAATTTGTTGGTTCTGTTGACCTGTGCTATGCAACCCCATGAGTTTTGTTTTAGGTATATGTTCAAATCTATAATTCTAAATAATTCTTCAAGAAACGTAAAGCCTCTCTCTGTTTTCTCCACACGTTTCCAAAACGGAAAGAAAATTTATTTATCAATCAACAATTTCGAGGGCTAATTTTGAAAATATTCTATTCTATTCTAGAATCAGTCCAATTTCTAGAAGTAAACATATCTAGTCCGACAGATGAATACTATTCCCAAGAGCAAAGTATCCATCTATCTTACACGAAGGCTTATCATTAATATTGATGGCTTGGTAGACATTGATGTCGTTAATCCAAACCAAAATGTGTACAAGAGTAGTTAAATAATTAGATAACAAAGATAATTGCAATTAATCGCACTTCAACACTATCTCTCTGAAGTCCCCAAATAACACAAATATCTAATCTCACCACAAAGAAACTCCCTGATTGATCAATCACAATTCCACAACCTATCGGAAGATAATACTCCTCCGAATAACCCGTCGAATTCTCGATAATACCTTCTAAGCTATCGCTTAGCGAGTAAATAAATTATTATTACTATACTCTTTTTTTTTGCCATTAATAATTAATACTACAAGCATATCGTCACTACCAAAATGGTGGTCGAGTTCACGTGCGTATGGCCATATTGTTAATTGCACACGACATTCGTACGAGTACAGTATCAATAGACCTGTTGTCATCGATTCCGCAAAACAAATGAGTCAAACTGAAGATAAATTACACATAATTACGAAACTCAATTATTTGATTGTAAAAATAGTTTAAATTTACTTTATCCAATAAATATACAATTCGATTGCCCCAATAGTTAAAGTATAATTATTATTATTATGAATTGGTAATGGTAAAAATAAGTCAACAGTCAATATATCCACTTTATCATGGAGCACCACTTGACGGTGATGCCTTGTCCGTCATTGTCTAAAGAAGCTATTTACAATAGATAAACTTTTTTTTTTTTAAGAAACACAAGATGCAGACTTATTTAAGTTAATCCTCTTCTTTTATGCAGTTTTCCACTAGTTCTCTCAAATTTGGATTCTCCATGGCTGCAGCTATTCGTTCCTTGTCGTTTATTTGTTTATTAACTGTAATGAGAAAAGAGAAAATGATTAGTAAGCCCGACGACAGATACAAGAAAATGCACATTTCTAAAGGTGCTTATTTAATAGGCACCTCATCTATAGTTCTATTGCATGCCTACTACTTTATAAGGTAGATACGATTATGTGGAAGTCTTCTTCTTTTCTTTGGTTGCCTTGTCATGATAGGAGTTCACAGTCAAAGTCTCCCTGGTGAGACGTATGGAGTTGACACCAGAATTATACTCCAGGTGGTACTCGCAATAGCGATAATCAACTCATGGTTATGGCACAGTTTCTGACGCACCTACTGTTGAGGTGTTTTCCCACCCATGATCCCCGAATACATCAGTGTAGCAACCAACAAATACTGAGTTATAATGGACGGAAATCAGCGTTCAAAACCTTTGATAAAAACTAAACCAGCGGTGGTTGGACGAAAAACTTTTAGCAATAGAAATGCCGCTATCGGCCCTCTGATACTTCAAAATGGGGAGACTGCCAATGACAACAGTTTAGATGACGCAAAATGCAAGCACTGTGTTGATCAATGGTATCTAAACATCTGTGGCTGGAAAAGACGAAACCGACTTTTACTGTAACCGGGAATAGTTTCTGGTATTCCGAAGTAACGAAAGCAATATAGTGGGGACTTCAAGGATGGCTGCAAAATCTTTTAGAGGACGAAAACATTAGATTGTTAGAAGGAGTCAATAGTTTGAGGATGCAAAACTACTTCGAACGCAGGCGGAAGGCTGAATTCACAGAGTTTGGTTTAGGTCCCCGACCACCATGGGGCCAAGCGGAAAGTCATGGCCGACTAACATGCTAACCAAGCTTTGCAAACAAACAGTTTATTTCGTAAGAAACATACAAATTCATCTATATATAGTCATATAGTTCATAAACATAGTCAGATGAAGAATGCCAATGTCCTAAGAAAGGAAAACCCTTTGAATTACTCTAAATACAGAGACATAACTCTCCTCGACATCGCATATTATGTACTCTGAGAATAAGATTTCTCATCAGTAAGATTTTGGCCTGATTTTTTGCCAAATCTGGGCAAAAAAAAAATGAACTTCAAATCGATATCCTCTGCCTGTTCATCGATTTTAGCATGACAGTATTTGTAGAAACGTGCTATGAGGAGTAATGTCTTGTTTTATCATTTTCGTCAAACTCATTCGCTAGTACAGGGTAACTCTAGTGAACTTTGAAAACTTTGGATGTCAAGTTGAAGCTTTCAGGCAACTTCTAGGCCATTATGAGGCACCACCTCCATCGCAAGTTACGCTGGCTGCCACCAAGGCCGCGTCAAGCTTATCGCATGTGCCAATTAAAGGTCTCTCAATCTTTTCACCAAAGCCATAGGTGGATGCAAAACTCGAAGTCGTGCCTAGGGAGGATATCCCTAGCAGATCAGAAGGTTTTCTGAAGATCATCAGGCTCAGCAAGACGAACCTTCCGTCTCATGACTAAAAAGTCGCGAAACTGAGAGAACTAAGGGGCCATTATAGATGCGCGTTGATTTTGATCAATAAGGAATCCCTTAACCCTCTAGCATAGACTAAAGGCATGATTCGTATCGGTTTCGAGTCAATTCACCTAAGGGTCTATAAAAAGAATGAGCTGGATGATGATAAGCAACTTCCTTCTCCTTTAACTCCAAATACAACCTTAGATTTTGGAGCGTCGATATCCTTTCCAGAAATGGACAGCAAAAGTGTCCTCTACTGACGCTCTCTCGCAAATGGAAACCGATGACGAATTAAAAAAAGATCCTATACTATCAGAGGAAGAAGGTGAGCTCTTGGGCACATGTTCAAAATCGGAGGACTTGAACAACACCGTGGTAAAGGCTACTCTGGTAAATTGTAGCATTAATACAATTTCTCCAGATTAATCTCCATCACTCAAAAAAGGCTTCGTTTGTACTAATTCTGCGTCTTTTCAAAAACGTAAAAGACATCATCCTAACCCAAGAAACACAGATCTTAGAAGGCGTGGTGATGGGCTTGGGACACCTGTATAAGCTCCACTCTATACAAGAGACAAGGTAAGATTAGAACTTGTACTTTAATGAAACGTAGCCTTATTGCATTTTTACTTCCTAAACCCAGCGACCCCGACTTAACCATTGCCAGACTAGAAACTGCCAAATGCTCCCACTGATTGGCATTAGCATATGTTAGTCACAATCAAGTGGGCCCTTTCCCTGATGATAACTTAGAAAGGGTGATGAACTCATCATCGGGTGCAACGCTAACACTCTGAACCATCAAGTCCCCTTCGTAACACCAACGAGTTTGACACGAAATTCAAGGAATTCACCCTGGCTCTCAATCAGGCTATGGCTGTTTCCTGCCCTCTTGTTAAACCTAGAGACAATCACTGCGATCGCTTAAAAACACTTGCAAAAAACTTTTCAACCTAGAAAAAAGCACAAAAAAAGTGACTGACTGGGACGCATTCAAAAAATCCCTCAAAATATATATAAAAAAAAAAAATAACCGGGAAAGGCAAAGCGACAATGCTGGAGATCATTCTGAGACAAAGTCACAGAAACCTCTGAAGCATCAAGGTTAAGAAAATTCCTCTCTACAAATCTTAAGACGGCTAGTTGTTTAAAAAAAAAAAAAAAACCAATGACTTATGGACAACCTACTACTGGACACTCACTTTCCAGGTAGCTCTTTATTGACCAAAATTTATGATCTGATTAGAGGAGGTAAACTGCTTTGGGCGCAACATAGCTTCAAACCATACAAAAATCAGACGCAGAATCGAGTATCAGAGTCCTCTCTCGTAAGACCACACTAGCTTCAGTCTTTCAGTTGTACGAACGTAATTCGTAAGCAACGTATTACAGGTGCTTCCAGGCATATGTCCCCCAAATCTGTCCACTTATCACTTTTATTTAAACCATCTTCGAAACACAAAACTTTCTTGGAAACGAAAAATCACTGACGATTCTGGCACATTTTGAAGATTACTTATTACAAGGAGACATAGTTCAAAGACAGTTCTCGAGCACTTACTCTTTGAATAATGTCGTTGACTTTTCAAGCTCATTAAACGTTTTTCTTTCACTCTATAGCGTCCCCCTGTCGACAGATCATACAAAACGGGTGTTTGAAGTTCCACAAATTACTTGAAACAATTTTATATCCACTAAACAATTAAATCGAGCGAATAGCTCCACTTCCAAAGATCTACCCATTTACTAGTGATAACTATTCATTGTGAATAAAAGTCCCACATAAACTGGACGATAAACCACGTTTACTCTAGCACATATCGTCAATTTCCCGCAATTCATTAACCTCACAGAGATAAGATACACGGTTGCAACGAAGTTGCGTCGTCGTTTCCGTCCCCAAACGCGATAATCATTCAAACTAATCACTGCACTTACTTTCGTCTTCTGTCGAGTGGGCACCTTTCTTGATGTAGATATCCAATTTTACATTATGCGGCAGACTTCTCTCAACCTTCACCCGAATGCACAGACCAATCAAGGTGGCCAACGAACAATGAGGCACTGTCGGATTGAATTCCACACGAACCTATCGAACAAAATGAATTAAGTTTCGAATGAGTGAATAATTCCACTTAATCTTACCACATAGACATTCGATTTAGTTGGCGGCAAGACAAATATTCCCTCTTCATAAATCACATTCAAGTCTTCCAGTGTGCAAGGTTTCTCAGGGTCACGAATGCTACGCAGAGCATCTTCAAATTGAGACCGAATGATATCTTATGCAATGACAAGAAAATGTCATAATCCTAACTTACCGAACAGAGTCTCCTGCAGCTCCTGGGCATCTTTGTATCCCAATTCCTTGAGTAGAGCTTCCTCACCGATGGGAATCTCCTCGCCAAGTGAAAGTGAATTCGAATGTTGGGCACCGCTTCTAGACGTCGTCTGCATGTTGTCGCTCGACTTCCTTCTGAAGAATGATAACATTGTGATGATTAGCTTTTGTTATTTATTTAACTATATTATGTAAGGTTTTGTATCGCTTTGCTTTTTTGTTTATCTCTTAAATTAGACGGTAGCTGATGAGGTTTTTTTGTTTTGTTTGTTTTCCTATTAAACTTGTTGGTTTGGCAGTTGGCAGTTATCAGCTGATTTCGGCTATAGGTGGCGGTAGAGTGAATAGAGAGAGCGAAACTTCGACATACAGCGGATGTCCATGCCTAAATTTGAATTTTCAATATAGGGTGATTGCAAATTTTCATTTGAGTTTCAATTAAATTCGTTACTGTATCAAAGAAATAGTTGTCTTTTTATAACGATTCAAATATATGAAACCATTATATTGTAACTATAACACTTGTGATCTCTAAAGCATTTTTTGCAGGCCATGTGCTTCGCACTACAACTACTCATTAATCGGTGAGGTGATACTTAGTTAATAGGTTAACGTGCAACTTAATTCAACAGACCCATAACACTGCTATCTTCACTGCATTTTAAGCTATTAATTCAGCTATTACATTCCTGAAATTTTTCAGAAAATCAATCGAAACTTTCTTTTGTGCAGGATTAGCAATAGTAAATCCATCCTCATCCGAGGTAACAGTTTGCTTCGCCACTGCAAGGTCTTGCGGAGTCAAGTAGGTTAAAAGTTCTTCAGCCATCCCCTCTAAATCTGCTGACTACGATGACTACTACTACAAAAAAAAAATCGTTATTGACATCAGATTCAAATACGTTGGAGTAGTTCATATACCTCATAGCAGCTGCCATGCTGATTATTAACGCCACTGTTTATTCAGTCCGCGAACTCATCTGACGAATTTCCTTCTTTTGTTATCCAGAAATATCTGACTAGACATCAAAATGTTGCTATTTTTTCCGGTTCAACACGCACGCTTATAAGTTTAGTAAGTCAAGTCCGGTTGGACGAGATCATTATATTACACGATGACTACTACGAGAAGATGAAATAAGGACGATTGGTGGGTAGGCATAGTTATTACTATGAGCATCGCGAAGTTGATGCCGTTAGGTTTCAAACACCCATCAACCCGATGAAAAGGATATTGAAATAAATTCAAGAATCTTACCTTGTGCAACAGAAGCACTGAAGCCTACTTTTGAATGGCCAGCGAAAAACTGCAACCATTTGCTTATATTTAAGCGTTTTTGTACTATATCTGGTTGCTAAGTGTAACTAGGTAGCAATCCAAAACCTAATCCGACATGGAAGCAGCATGCAATCCCACCTAAAGTGGACAACTGTTCCGTCAATGCCTATTTGAATCAACACCCGACAACACCCAGTGTCGGAGAGCAAGAAGTGCTTTTCCTGATACTAAACCTATAGCAAATTTGGTTGAGTAGATGCCACAAGAGCGAAGTCATCTACATATGTGTAGAATCAAGTTCGTCCGTTGTTTATGAGTATTTTAAGTTCGGCTGTGTGTATTGAACAGTTTCCAATGATACCAAGCGTTTGCGATAGCGTCCGCTAGCATCATCACCACTGAAGTTCAAGTCGAGTCTGGTAGATCTCACTTATGACATATTGGAAATGAATTTGAAAATGGTTGCTAGTAGGACTGACACTTACAGCATTCTGTTGCCTAGTGATTTCTTTTCTGTCCAAATAGAGACCTTAGATGAATAACAAGACGCATCTATGTACATGTTGTGAGTACATGAAGTACAGTAAATTGAAGATCAATAAGCTTAAGAATGTTTCACCTTCATTCAGAATAAATCAAAAGGTATGTGAAATTCTTCAGAACCTAAACTGTGCCATTCCCAAATATTTTAGATTGGCCAGGAAAACCCCTAGACGTCACAAGTTCCAAAGTTGGACTCAAATCTGCGGCAGTTACGGAAGGAAACTAGAATCAGCGGGCGAATCAGAGCCCTCAAAAGGGGGAAATCAATCAGAAAATCAGATGGTAGCTACATCGAGTCGAAAGCAGGACTCATTTCATTTCTTCGACTTAGTTTCCAGATAAATTGATCAGAATAACTTCTAAACCAGCTCATAAAACTGAAGCTTAAGGTGCGCTGAGTTACCCGCCATAGCTGTTTTCAGACCTATCAGTCTGACATCCTACATGTTATAGAGCATGGAGAATAGTTAAGTTTCATATGCACAAAACATATGCGCTGGGCATTTTCATCGACATTGAGGGTGCTTTCAATAGCCCAATTTTTGACGGCATATGTAACTCGACCAATTAACACGGCATAGGCGAATCATTAGTCTTGAGGATACAATTAATGCTGCTTACTACGATCAATATAATGAATCTCCCTCTCCTTGATATTTATGTAACAGACTTAACTTTCGAAGCCGTTTTTCATTAAAAACTAAGTGGTCTTCGGTAAAACATGCACTGTAGTTTTAATGACCGATTGCTTTTGACTGTGGTCCTATGGACATGCCGCCTGATACATTGAAAGCAGAACAAATATGAAATCGATTTTCCCTGTACCCAGGAATAATTGCGGACGAAATCTGAGCCAGGAAAACCAAATTGCTACAAACTTATAAAGAATGTGGCATTGGTGCCTTTCTGCAAGAAAACCTTAGAAAAACTTACCACTTTCTTCGAAGCGGAGATATATGCAATCCTGATGGCAATGAAGTATATAGTGAAGATCACCATTGCAATCTAGTTCAAGAAAGCAACACTTTTCTCAACGCAATAAGAAGACTGAATTCACTGAATCTTCTTGGCAATATTTTGACGATCATTTCTCAGGATCCGAACCTGCGTTAGGAGTGCTTGATTCTTCAGTTAGGCCTTCAATTGACAGTTGAGTTTCCTATGAGCATTACTTTACCAAACGAGTACTTCTCAGTTTTGATATGATGCCAGCGACTTACTGTCGTAGTGACGGGGCACCAAGCCTTTTCTAAGTAACAAAGTGTGCTATTGACACAACACCATAGCAGAGACGCGGATCTGGTCAAAGACTCTCCTCCACATTTAACCTTGAGGGTGCTTAAAAGGTACTCTTCTAGTTTATCAAACACCATCCACTTTGTTAAACATCTTTTACCCCACCCTCAAACTCATCCCTGACCGAATTTTCACTGGAAACCATAGCACAGCGGTTTTTTTTTGCCAAAACAGCTGATAACATTTCTTATCACCACCAGTTGTCGTCTGTTACTCGCATAAACTTTTTTTAACCAAACTCGCAAATTTTCTCCTCCACCCGACCATTTTTCATTGCCAACTTTTGACACCAAAATAAAAACAACAATTTCAACAGTTAAACAACCGTTCGTCACCAACAATCGGCGTCCACGTAAGTACCAAATTTTAGCACAAAAGTCCCTTCCCAGAAATCTCCCACTCATCACATGTCCATAAGTCTCCTCTGTCCACAGTTCACACAGTGACTCATGTGATATATTTGCGGCTAATTTTCCTGTCCTCCACTCCCAAAAATAGAAAAAAAGATCATCAACCATGTAACAACCAAAACTACTCAGCAGCCAAACACCCCCTAAACTCCATTTGCAACCAAGATTGCCCTGATTAGAAATGCTTTCATGTGTCTCTCTTCAATTTTCTTTGGAAATTGAAATGGGAAATATATATAAAAAAAAAAAATATCCCAAAAAAGGAAATAACGGGTTCCTTTGATAAATTTCCATTTTTGCTCGTTTTTTCACTTTTTTTTTTTTTTTTTTTTTTTTTTTTTTGAAAAACATTGCCTCTCAGCTCATTTTAGAAGTTGAGGTCAAACTGCGAGGACTGATAAAATCAAGTTTTGTGACTGCACCTGATAGACACGTGCGCACATCTGCTTTTTCAAAGAAAATCTCCAATTTTCACTCGGTGTGGACAAGCCTGCTGACCGTTAGGGAGGAAGAAAAGTTGTATTTCGATTGCATTTTGGTTTTTTTTTTTTCGAATTTTCGTTTGTGAAAAGAGGTAACAATCGGCGCAGTAGTCTAGAAAATTTTTATTTTTCCTTTGAAAAATTGTATAACGCTTTTCATTTTGGTTTTTCGGTGCGAAAAAAAGGAAAGAAAAGAATAGTGAACCATTTTGTTTAGTGCAAATTGCATTCGAATAACTTACGACTGAAGATCGCCCTAACAGTTATTTATATTCTTCCGTTTACCGTTTCAGAAACATAACAAATTTAATTTAAAGAGTATGGGTTCCGTGAACGAAGCTAAAACCGTTAAGACCCTGCCTCAGGGAAATTATACCCTGGTGGGTATCGATATTGATACCACCGGGAAGAGGCTTATCGATGAGGTAAATTACACAAACTTTTGTAATCATAAGAAGCGTTAAGTTTTAACGGTTTTTATTTTAGATTGTCCAGCTAGCGGCATATTCTCCGAGTTCACACTTTGAACAATACATTATGCCGTATATGAACCTAAATCCGGCTGCCAGAAATCGTCATCAAATTCGTGTGATCAATATTGGATTCTATCGGATGCTGAAATCTCTGCAAACGTATAAGGTGCGTTGGTTTTATTTTTATAGATCACACATGCTATGTGTTTTTATTCGGGAAAAGGGAAAATATTTATTTAACGGTTAAGGGATAACCTTCAACTAGAAAGTTGTCTGCAATAGACGACATCATTGGTGTGCTGATATTGAATTTTTGTGTGAATTTCCTTTATTTCCCAATTTGAAATTTCATAGTTAAATCAGTTCATACAGACATGATCTTGTAATTGTAGAGTTACCCATTCCATCCCAGTTGGGACTCACCTATCTTTGGTAAAATATGAAATTAGGCTCTGAGGGAACTAAGACTACGTTCTAGCCCTCCGAAATGTGACAAATTTATTAGTTTAAATCACTTTACAAGAACAAATCACAATTTTAACTAATACAAATGGTGAAAACATGACAAAATAAAAGCAAAAATTAAAACTAAATTTATCTATGGTATATCTAAAAAAGCATAAAACAAATTTCGCTTGGAATACTGTTAAAAAAGTTGAAATCATTGTACATACATAAGAGTACGTACATAATAGAACGCCGAGCTATGTTGCTGTTGCTTTTACATTTATTGGGTTTCGTGTTGTTGATTGATTCATTCATTTATTAGTTACAATTTACAATCTAGTATAAAACAAATTCTATCAATCTAGATTATACCCATATTCGATTTGATTTTATGAATACAGTTAAAAGATTCTTGAAAATATGAATGTTTGTTTCCTCTTTGATGTTTGGCTGTAGAATAATTTCAGTCCTTCGTACAGTATCGAATTTTGTGTGATACTTTTGTTAAATCTTGGTAGTCTAACATTTGTTGCAGTTCTTGAATTGTTTGATTGAATTTCCTGAACGTATACTAAATCCTTTTGAAGATAACAAGAGTTTCGTCATTTCTTCAGGAATTAAAATTTTTCTGAGGAAGTGTCGTCTCCATTAAGCCATGTCTTCCATGCAAAAACAACATTCAGTTTCCTGAATAGGACCTATGTTGTGTAGGTGAATCAAAGATGGTAGTACCGGGTTAGAAACTAAACCAGTCTCCTGATATCACTTTAGAGTTGTACGAAATTTTTTTTTTATGTGAAAGGCTTTGGGATATACACATTCGGCTCTTCCACCTCTTTACCAGGTGTACCGGTATGAAGTAAGCGGTTTTTGGTGAAAATAAAACACTAATTTTTAATGGGAAAGTAAAAAACATTATATTCAAAGTATTGGCCATTGCTAGCTACATATTTTTCCCATCTTTCAGGCAATCTATTGATTCCACGCCAATAAAGCTGTTCGTCTTTGGAGGCAAACCAAAAAGTCACCCAATTTTCAACTTCCTCGTAGGATTCGAAATGCTGCTCAGCCCATCGATGAAAACAAATGGTAGTCGGAAGGAGCCAAGTCTGGTGGGGTAGCAGCTCCCAGCCAAGTGCTTTGGTTGTATCCTGAACCAATTTTGCTTTGTGTGCAGGTGTATTGTCATGGAGCAAAATTATTGGGTCTAGAACATGCGTTGGAAAGCTACTGTCATTGTACGTCATTTTAGTATATGTCATTCGTTTGAAGCGTAAACAACAATCTTTTTTTTTTCACTCAAATATGTCGAACTTTGTGCCTGAAAAAGTATTTTTGCGGGGAGTTCTTCTTCATTACTGAAAACTGCTCCCGAAAGTCATCGTATTTTGGTGGAAGTTAATGGTGAACATGCGCTAGCTGAGCGAACGTGCCAAAAGTGGTTTGCACTATTTAAAAGTGGTGATTTTGGCTTGGAAGACGATGAACGTCCTGGGCAGCCAAAAAAGTTTGAAGATAAAGAACTGGAAGCATTACTCTATGTAGATTTTTGCCAAACACAAGAAGAGGTCGCAGAATCTTTGGGTGTCACTCAAGCAGCAATTTCAAAACGTTTAAAACCAGCTGGATATATTCAAAAGCAAAGAAATTGGGTTCCACATGAACTCAAGCCGAGAGACGTCGAAAGGCGGTTTTGCATGTCCGAAATGCTGCTGGAACGCCACAAAAGGAAGTCATTTTTGCATCGGATTGTTACTGGTGGTGAAAAATGGATTCATTACGACAACCCCAAGCGCAAAAATTTTTTTGTGAAACAAGGCCAACCAGCCAAACCAACGGCAAAGCCGAATATCCATGGCGCGTAGGTAATGCTCTGTATTTGGTGGGAACAGATGGGTGTGCTATATTATGAACTGCTAAAACCGGGTGAAACCATCAATGGACAACGCTACCGAACACAATTAATCCGTTTGAAGAGAGCAGTAGCCGAAAAACGCCCGGAATATGCGACCAGACACGAGGCAATAATTTTCCACCATGACAACGCTCGGTCCCACGTTGCTATTCTGGTTAAGAACTATTTGGAAAACAGTGGATGGGAAGTCTTACCCCTCCCGCCTTATAGCACAGACCTTGCCCCTTCTGACTACCATTTGTTCCGGTCGATGCAGAACGCCCTCACTGAAATAGGGTTCACATCAGAACAGAATATCAAAAATTGGCTTGATTCATTCTAGGCTGCCAAGCCGGTATGTTCCCTATCGAAACATTTGTATCTTGACGCTGACTTCATATCTGTACACCTGGTATTGTTGAGTTGATTACTGTATTCGGCATATTACAGAACAGCTCAGGGCGCTGAAAGGATCAGCCCAAACGTTTGTACCCAGTTTGTTGGCTATTTCGCTTTAGACAGTGCCTTTATTAGCAGGCACCCACCAAAGCTTTACTTTGTTTTTATGGGAAGATCTTGTCTAATGCTTTAATGGCTACTTGACTACGTTAGTATATAGATTGCCCTTCATTCCCTTATCGAGAATGAGATGTCCGCACACCTGAGTGACATGTATTTCCGCTTGAAATACACTGGGATTTTTTCCCATTAGTTGCGAAATTATACAGATCATGTCATGTGTTTATTCTGTCCTGTTTGTAGCAGCCCGACCGTGTTGCGAATTGCCATCTTCTTTATAAAGAGATGGAGTGTTGTTAAACCAATTAAAGCTCCGATAGCTGCTGTGGGGCATGTACGCATTCCACCGGCAATGCAGAGGCATGCAAATCGTTGCAGCCACTGGAACTTTTGTATAGCAAATCTCTTTCGTTTTATTCCACCATACTACTGATGATAAGGTGATGATAAGTCGTATCATCATTGCATTGGGTGACCTTTAGAGTTAGTTCCCAGGTCTTATCATACATGCGATTGTTAAAACAGTTTGGTAATTTTATTATTCATACGTAAATTCCAATTTAGTTTTTTATCGAGGACCATTTCAAGATATTTTACTTCGTTGGAGTATACAATTTCTGTACCATTAAATGAGATCTGGTCGAGGCTCATTTTCTTTTATGAGTGAAGGGAACCAATATAGCATTCCTGGGTTTGATTGAGAGATTTTCTCCAGTACCCCAGTCTTTTACTATCTTTAGAGCAGTCTGTTTATTTTATTAGTTGCCCAACTTTATTGTGAAAAACTTGTTACAAATGAATTATTAAAACTATTGGCCATCGCTTGCTTCAACTTTTTCCCATCTCTCTATGCAGAGCTCGAATACAGTTACGGTAAAAGTACTTATCTTTTGAGGCTATCCACGAATCAAGCCATTAATTGATGTCTTCATATGTTGGTCAACCAAACCATGTGCCATTGAACGGAACAAGTAATAATCGGACGGCGCAATATCTGGGAAATATGGCGGATGGGGTAGGACTTTCCATTTCAACGTTTCCAGGTAGGTTTTAACGGGTTTGGCAAAGTGTGGCCAAGCATTGTGGCCGTTTTTTTACACAATCGCATCAATTGAAGTCGATACCGTTCCCCAGCGATGGTTTCGTTGTATTTCAACAGTTCATAATAAAAAAAACACCGATATGGTCCCACCAAATACACAGTATAACCATCGCAACGTGAATATATCAAAATGGTTCAGCACTTTCTACTGGAGCCATCTATTGACAAACAGAGAACTTACTTTGCGCACCTAATAGCAAACGTCTTTGGGCTGTTAACCATTCACTATTATGACTAATTATGACCAGCGAACTCAAGTGCGATTAGAGAACATCTTGTGGATAACCTTTGAAGACTGAGACACATATTTTAGTCTCAACAGAATAAGATCTCTACTAATCCAACAGTTAGTGGGATGTTTAATACCCTTTTTGAACATGGTTTCCGAAATGGATTCATATCCTACTATCGAAAGCACCTTCAATATCTAGGAAAGCACATATTTCAATCTCCTTTTGTTGGTAGGCCTCTTTAATGTGTGTTATCAGATTTAGTAGGGCGCCTTCCGCGGATTCTTATGTTATCTCCTGCAAGCACATTGGTGAGAGTGCAGAAATGAACTTCTGTTGAGGGGGTCTATGTGTAAATCAACAAGTCTGCTTTTCAGGAAAAATGATATAAGATATGTGGATCGATAGGATTTAAGTAGTTGACTAGGCTTATCTGGTTAGGGGATAACAACTACATTTACATCCCTCTAGACTTGTAAGATGTATTCCCAGTTGAAGCTATGTCTAAGTAAGGTTATTAGAGTGGTAAAAATCTGGACCAGACCTTTTTGAATCAGTGATGGGAAGATTCCGTCTGATCCAGGTGCCTTACATGGTTTAAATGAGTTTATGGCTCATTTAACGTTGTCTATGCTGAACATATTTCCAGATAGGCATAGGCTGCCTACTTTATTATTTGAGTCCTTCAAAAGTTCTCGCAATTCTTTCTTCAGGAAGCTCTTTTGAACTTTTTCATTTTTTTTATAGAATTTCTTTAAGAAGCCTTGTATAAGTCTCAATTATCGGTGTGTTTGAATTTGTTAAAAATTTCCTCACCATTTTACGCAATTGTTCAAGTTGAGGGTTCCTCCATGGTACACACCTTTTGATCATATTGTGTTACAACTTACAATTGCATTTAAATGATGAGATGCCGACTTCAATTGGTTGATACACTGCCTCATTTACGTCTTCAATGGAATGTAAAAATGAAGGCGAGTCAGCTTTGATAGCGAAATTTCTTTAAAAAGGGTTCCAGCTTGTGAGTTTCTTAATGTACCTATTTGGACACTGTCCAATGTTGCATCCCACAATAATAACAACAACAACAACACTGAGGCGCCCACGAAATTTTGCAATCCATTCCGCTGAGATAGTTCTATAATCGCTGCCACTAGATCTCTGGTGTTTCACCCTGGAATGAGAAGATATTTAATTTTGGAACTGTTCAGTAAAGCAGGATTGGGTTTAAAATCTCTTCGGCCAATTTCTGTTTTTCGCTCATTATTGTTGAGGCCAAATATCTTAAACTCAAAAGCCCAAGGTTCTTGAATTAGTCCCAGGGAGATATTCTCTTTTACTTTTGGTTAAATATGTACGAGGTACCTTTAACACAGTGCAGGCTTTCCTGAAAAACCTTAAGTATAGCCATAATCGTTTCCGGCTATACGCGGGATTTCGTATGCGGTTCGGTTTGTTATTGCCTGTACGCCGCATGGGCATTTCACTAAGCGAGTGGCCCTTTGGCCTTACTCAAGCTGCGTTTTCTGCCACTTAACTTCTCGGTAGAGATACACGAAACTCTACTTTTGGGTCTATGCGCAGCAGCTGGTTCTTGTGTTCATGTTCATGAGCCTCATCTAACCAAAATGTTAACCGACATGACTTTTTCAGTCGTTTATCCGTTTCTTCGCACATTCATTTGCAACAAAGACCATGTTGGCGACATCTTTCTCGTTCTTTGCGGAACTCTCCAGGTTCTAGTGTTAAGGACGGAGTTCATTCATTCGACTATTCGTTTGGCCTCTGTTAACGTTCCATGTTCCCAAGAGTTACTTAGTTTAAAGGCTTGTTTGAATCTTCTCTTCTCCAAATGTCTCGGTCTAATGTAACCTGTAGAGTTTTGTTACATGTTCACAGAATTTACGGCTATATCGTGCTAACGTATATATTTATATTTACTCATCCGATAGCATTCTAATTGTGTATTAACACAAGGTGTTTGAGTCTGAGTCGCTCAGAAGGCACAGATTCCCTTCCTCGCTTCTCATTTCAGTGTCAGAGTTGGCAACGAATGTCCGATCGACAGTTTCTGCTGCAAGGAGCACAGGTCCGTCCCTAGAAAATGATGGTCTTAAAGAGGCATCAGTGTTAGAACTTTTATTGGATCAATTTTGATTCCAAAAATTAATCGGAACATAAAAATCGGCTAACAGCAGAGTCCGGTTTGCTAAAAGGATGGCTGGGGATATTAATGGGAAGAACCCAGACATGCGTCCCTCGGCGCGTGCTGTTTAGTCTTGGAGTTTTTTTTTTTTAAAGAGGTTCATTCACCTTCGTCGCTCATTATTGTCGATGTTAAGATACGTGCACAGAGAGAAACCCATCAATATTAAGAGCATACGCAATCTGCAATGTCAAAAGGAAGTAAATAGCCGTGAAATAACCATCTTTGCCCGGCGGTCGCCCCTTGGGGGCGATGAGTCTTCTTTTACTTGTTGGTACGAGTATGAGTCACTAATTTTTGTATATTAACCATTTTAGCGTAGATGCAAGCTTGTTTTAATCGCCATCATATTCATGAATGCGTAGACCTATATATTGTAGTTATTTTTAGTAGTTTCGACTACTTTATTCTTATAAATGTTTCACAAACGTCTATATGTATCAAATCCAGTTCATTTCGCAGTTATCCTTCATATATTACCTTTTTTTGTTTAATTCGTTGTTCTGCTCCGTTTTTTTGGGGTTAGACTAGAAGTCTCTTCAGCCTCCTTTCGCTCAACATGGCCCATCCACCTTAGACGTCTGACTAGACCGATGTTGATGTACACTTTGTACAGCCCGTACGTGTTTGAATTTTCTCCTTCATTCCATGTCAATACAAATGGCAGTATCTTTTTCTCAAATCGACTAAGCGCTTTTTAATCCGCTTCCAATAAGGACAGGGATGATAAAGGGTCTTGTATAAAGCCTGCTTGGCTCTGGTGTTCTACGTATGGTGTTTCTTTATATAGGCTAGGATTTTGAGAAAGCTTGAGGGAAACGCGTCTGGCAAAGATTCTAGCATTCTTTTGGACTTCGTTGTGCCTGTGATATTAGATCCGAGTCGATGTTGGCTCCTCGGAAAAATCGGTTAACTAGATTACTGGAAGAGAATCTAGCGTTGATCGCTATATGATCAGTCTGATTGGTTGAACAGGGGATAACCAGGTCCAATGTTCGTTAAAGAATTCGTCTTTGATGGTGTCATCCCTATCCTCTGCTGGGGTATGAGCCCAGTTCTGTTTATACAATATTACCGAATTTGGCGGATTGTTATAAACCGTTCGATTAAAAGCCGAAAGTTTAAAATTTCACTTTATGTTTAAATATGCTCAAAATATACATATTGATTTGCATTACAGCACGATTTGAAAGTTTTTGCGATTGGAAGATCTATCAATAAAAATATACACGCTTTGTTAGCTTCGCGACTTTAGATCGAGTTCCTCTAATACTAATTAGCCCATTTCACCTTCAGAACTTTATCGATTCTATAAATTACCACTTCAATGTTTTATTGTTTTCCTCCATGTATCATTTATTTATTTATTTATTTTTTATTTGTAAATTATTTTAGGTGATCAAATCTAAATCAGAAGTAGCCGCTCTAAAAGACTTCCTTAACTGGCTGGAAATGCTAAAGAAACTCGATCCCACCTCAAATGGAATCATTTTGATTTATCACGAAGAGAGGAAATTTATTCCATACATGATTTTGGAATCGCTCAAAAAATACGACCTCCTGAACAGGTTTCAAGAAACCGTTAAATCGTTTGCCAATAACTTTCAATTGGCACAAAGTCATGCCAACTCTATTGAAGGTGGTCTACCACAGTATTTGTCATTGCGTAAACTATCCAAAATTTTATCCGAAAAGAATAATAACGATGACTCAGTGAGCTCGACAAATACGGAAAATACTGCTAAAGTAGAAAGTCAAAATGGGGAAGTGCCATCACCAAATGTTGATAATCAAAAGCCAGTAAAACCGCAAAGAAATCGCAAGCACTCCAGTGAATCGGAGGCGTTTGATGGTAGCGCTAGTATTCGTGCTAAAATGACCTATGAAGTAGCACAATGTATGGCCAATCATAATAAATCCATGGAAGCAAAGTCAACTGATATCGAAAAGATGTTAGAGGTTATACACCAAATTGCACAGCCCTTGTCCTGTGACTTAGACGAATTGGAAAGTCAGAATTTGATGTTGGATAGACAGAATTCATTCCGTCCAGTATTTTTGAATTATTTCAAAGCAACCCTACAATACCGCCTACGTGCCGTGAAGTATCGCATTATTTTGGCAGAGCATGGTTATGATTTAAATAGTTTGAATACACTCTGGACTGAGAAGCGAAAGGAGGGACTCGCCGAGGTTATTCAGGCTATTGAAGATCTAAAACAGGAAGATAAAACCGAACTCATTGACTTGTTTGATAGTTATTATGATCCAGCCAAAACAACTATTAAGCCGCCGGTCAAGTCTAATCGGAGGGCTCCCAGACGATCAGGTGAGAAACAACAGATAATTTTTAGTTTCTTTTCTCTTTTCCTGTTTCTTGTTTCCTTTTCTTTGTGATTTTATTTATACAATAGTTCGACATCAGTTTAGAATGCAGTTAATTAGTCTTATGTTGACCCAATCGTCTTAATAAAAGATATCGTGTTCGTTACCATCACTTATCCTCTTAAGTCTATATCAAGAGTATCTAATTGTCAAAACAAAGTATCACAATTGTCAAAGTAAAATCTCAATGAAGGTTAAGACGACGGACCTTATTAGCTAGAAGAGGCAGACTACAGATTTAATTTAATCGATTGAAGAAAGGTTTTCATAAATAATAAGAAACAAAGCACATGCGGGCTCTTAATTTTTTTTTTCACAGAATTGCCTGGCACGGGATTTGAACCCGTAACCCTCTGCTTGAGGAGTCTATGCATATACCACTACACAACGGCCACCCCTTAAATAAAATTGTTTATTACATTTTTGTACATTTGTGGCTTTATTTCATCTATAAACCCACAGATCTTGACTTTGATGTTCTGTTTGAGTGCTTAAATTGACTTGGTAACGTTGACGTAAATATTTTCTTTCACATGGCTCCAAGGAATGAATTCGCATGGTGTTAAATCGGATGATCTCGGTTGCCAATTTTGATCATTTTGAGAAATTCATAGGTTAGGGAATTTTGGTCACTAAAAAGCTATGATTTTGTCGTTTGTCTGGGACGTAACGTCGTCTTGTTCGAAATAAATTTCGCCCACCGAAGTCCATTCAAGGTAAAAGCTAGATACGGTTTATTTTAGAAGAAATATTGTCCACAAATATCTCTTTTTTTTTAGCCACACTATGAACTGTTGAAGCAATATTTCCAGTGGTTCTTGCGCGACTGGCACGATTTTGTTTCCTTACAAAACGAAGTTGCCTTAATAGCCAGCATTTCTGATCCAACTAATAATTGGTGCGTGAGAAGGTTTGAGTAGTTTCAGCTGTCTTACCATTTTGCAGTGAATTCTAAGATATTGAATGCGTTGTTGACGAGTGTATCGTTCCATTTTTATCAATAGAGTCGTTTTTACATGACAGGTGGCAATATTTTGTTGGGAAGCCTTATATAATAAGATTACTAATAAGATTACAGCTTCTGGTGTACTCCTACCATTATTGTCTTGTCATATTAGAAGCCATCAGTGTGGAGTTAATCTACCTAGTTAGCGTGGTTTGTGAAAATGTTCTCCAGTAATGCACACCAAGTTCTTAATTATCACATTCCACTTGTGAGCGATACCTAATGCAAGTTTTTTTTTCTACTGCGTTCTCCCTCTATGTAGAAATCGAAAACTCACGTTAATATCCATTCGCTCTACACGTTCTTGCCATCTCAATCGACTGATTTGCACTTTTCTGACCAGGTAGTAGAGCTAGCTGTGCTGTATCCCCTTCTCTGGAACTAATTAACCCAAGCAGAACCATAATTCAATCGAAGGGTTTTATCTGCAAAACGAGCAAACAGATATACATATATCTCCATCCGCCGTGAGGTGAGGTGAGGTAGATAAAATTTGTAATTATCTCAACTGTCTCCATTCGACTTATAAGTGTTGTGCTTCCTATTTTTGGAAGACATACAATAGTTTAATACCATTAGAAGTGCTGCTTTATTGCAGACGCTTAACTAATTACAAAATACCACACCTCGCCGCATGTATTATAATGTTTTTTGGATTTTTTGTAGCCATGCTGATGAAAGATGTTCGTCGTTGTACCTTATTGTCCGTTCACTGTTTATACAGATTTGTATAGTGGCCTCTTGATAAAATGCATGCTTCTGCGGTATCAGGTCCAGTATTAAGTCACATTAGTTGCTTGAAAGAATACATTGCTGGTGTCGTTGCGAAAGACAGCATATACAAACTTCGTTTTGCCTTGTTGACCGTAAGATCCAAGTGATGCTTTCGATTATGTCAATATCGCTGTCGTATACGAGTAATTGAACGTACTTTGAAAGATTGTCTCACAGTGACACGTGAGTTTGACAGGGTTACTTCCCCTGTATAGTTCGTTTTATGCGACATAAATCGATAAAAAGTTGTAGGAAAACGTATAAATATATATGTTGTTCGGGGTATCCACAACCATACCATGGCTACAACAAGCAAATGGGGCGAGTCAATAATCGTTCCTCGGAACGTTTTGACATCCAATATACTGGAGGAGTGTCTTGTCTAGACCTCAATATGGTTAATTTGTGTTTAGATTTTGGTTTTTATAGTCTAAAAAGCCCACAAGTTATACAATATTAACTATCATACTATCAAACGATTACTTACCATTGTACTTATCTCGGAATTTTTTATTTTTATTTCAGTTCGCAATAAGGAGAACCACGCAGCTGGTGACGCTAGTCAAGAGGCCGAAAAACAAATGCAACCTGACTCTACTACAAAATCAAATGGTAGCCGAAGGTCCAATCGATCTAGTAGGGGAACTCCGCGATCCCGGAATAATTCTCTTACCAACGGGAATGCATTGAATGGCTCAGCTTCTGCTTCAACAACAGCTGTAGACAATACAAAGGTGCCAATGTCCTCAAATTTATAAACGCATCACCGCGTCAGTAATGATTCATAGAATTCACCTGACAGCCTTCACTTAAATGATGTGCCTTACAAACGCAGGGACCCGTAGGATTATAAACCCACGCTTACACGTTTTTTTTTTTTTTTTTACAACCGCCACAGGATGTTGCATTTATCGTCAACATTTCGACATTGTTACACATTTTTACAAGCCACCATGTTCCTATTTTTTATACAATTTTCCTGAAGTTTAATCAGTGTTTCTTCCCTTTCAATGCAGAAAAAATAGAAAACAACCCATCAACCAACTGAAAATGTAGATGATGTCCAAGGACCATCATTGAGAAGTCATCGTCGTCGTAGTTTATTTTAAATTTTCAATAGTTCATCAATTTTTCGCTTTTGGATTCTAACCATTTAGCGTGTCAAAATTAGACCTTGTAGAAAAAAGAAAACCAAAAACAGATTAAAAAAAAAAAAAATTAATTGAAGAACTACGCACCATTTGTGATCTTCGAGTGGCGGCTCACAATTTTATATGCCAGCAATCGCAAATGGCAGTTTCCATAAGTTTTTTTGTTGCTGTTGTTAACTTTGAATTTGAATTTTCCCTCCGAAGAAAAGCAAGCAGAATTATGAATTATATGCAAGAAATGTTTGTTATGTTGTGATTATGTAGTCACAGGTTTTTTTTAAAAAAAGAACGAAAAAATACAAAACTAACGCACAACAAGCATTGGAAAACAGAAAACTTACAAAACATACATTGAACCATAAATAACAATTGTTGACTGTTGAACAGGGAAAATGTTTAGCGTCGTCTACATCTCTGTTGATGATTGATGTAACGGAGTGAAATTTTTCCTAATGCAATTTATACATGCATACACGCACGAGTATATGCATCTATTTTCCATTGTTATTCATTTTAATGTTTTATTTTTTCTTTAACATTTTTTTCTATTTGAAATAATAATAAATTGTTGAATTGAAACTGATTAATTTGCATTTTATTCTCCTAACTAAGTGACTAAGACGTTTAATTTGCAAAAGAAAACAATTTGCTGGACAGAAAACGTATGAAAACCAGGGTAACTGACTTAACTAAGTTTCTGTAAACTTTCTGTAAACGTGGGAGATTAGCGGCGGGGTTAATTGGTCCGGGATCAACCAACTCCTCTGGAGTAGCTAACCCACTAAAGCACAAACTCTCGTTATGTAGATAGTTGGGTAAATAAGCCCCATAGATCTGATTGTCTAATTCATTGCTCTAGCAATGTGAATTTGAGTGACTGGTACTGGTGTACTGTATAAGAGGAATAAAGTCCAAACATCCGAATCTTTTCCAATAAACTTGCAGCTACGTTGAACGACGAAACGCAAAAAAAAAAAATGCATTGGCCGGAAGAGAGCCATGTAGTAGATTACTTTTACCCTTGCACCGAGTTGGTTGCTTCAATACAGTATCTGCGAGGGCAGAAACATTTTTTGTAAGATTGTATTGGTGACCTCGATTTGAGGCAATTAAAAAAATAAAAAATAATGTCAGCAGTGATTTATTAATGCTCAGCCTGTTTAAGTGGATGAATAGTCTTTCTAACCATACGGTGTCAAATGCATTCTATAGGTCAATGTTCTACTGAATATCAGATCCCAGGGTGGTATAAATATCCACTGCTTCTAATGTTGTCCCATCGTGCTTCGAAATAATCGGGGATAGCTCGTCATTGAATACATTGAAATGCGAGTTCTCAAATCGCCAGCTCTTCATATTAATTTGGAGATATATGGTAAATGAAGTATCAACTTTCCAGATGGCTGTTGCAGTCGATGATATTCGCTTTGTACATCTGAAAAGACGCTCCTTTGGTATCTACATTTTCCTGTGGATGTTTGATAACGAAGAAGTTGTATCATGGATCTACAAATATACCTGCAGTTAATTGTAATTGTTCGTCGTTCGGACGATTTTTAAACATCTGTATGCCTTTGGGATGCTAGATAGTAGATTGCGCCATTATGACGAGGTGCGTTAAGACCCGCAGAAGCGCGTAGATCTAGTTTACGCGGATAAACTGCTCTCGTAGCTGAGCCATCTTGATAAAAACGGGACGACTCAAGCGAACCAAAAATGGAAGAAGCCTTTTAGCTATCCACGTGATATATCTTTAACCACAAACAATTACAGTAGGCACTAAACCTTAACAAAACGGATATAACCGCTGCTAGATAAGCGATCGGATCTAAACTTTGGCAATTTTGCATCCAAAATTTAGAAAATGGCACAAATTCGTCATTGCTTCTGGTTTATTTTCCTATTACTATCGCCGTCGTTGAATTCTCGTACTGTGATCCCAGGAAGGTGGGACTTATCATATACAGCGTTGCTGATGATTATGATACTTTTTGGGGAAAATGCAAGGTGAGAGGCAATTTTTTTTCTAGTTGCTTCTCAGCCAAATTTTTTACTAGGGTAAGACAGAAAGTAATCGACTTAACGCTATCCAACAGGTATACTAAGGAGAGTTAAAGAGGGTAGTAAGTATTATCAGATGTCTTCATGTCAAACCGAAGGTACATATTTATATCAAATTTAGAATCGGATGCGCGGTCTCAACCTTGTTGGAGGTGCTTGGCAAGTCTCTGAATGATCCCCTTAAACTCAGGACAAAACAAAAGCTAGTTGTTCAGAACTTAAGCGGTACCTTCTCCAAGTGGTTTGAACTGATATGTCCGGCTAAAAAAATTGCTCCAGGTCGCCCTGATAGCACCTACACTGAGTCGAAAGCAAAGACCTGAGACTCACTTCCCAGGTAATCTAATCAAAATCAGTTCACAACGAGCTCCTAATAACGAAGCTGCTAATAGCTAAATAACGCAACACGCCATGGCTAATATATTTCATCAGAAGCAACACGTTGTTGCTTTCTTGATGGTTTCAGGTCGCCTGACTCCGATGACATATATCCAGTTATACTATCCAGTTATACTATTAAAGAAAGTACCGAAATCTTTATTATTAGTCCGGCATTGGTATATACATACTGGAACCCTAGCGAACAGGTAGGACAGCTTTTTATACCGAAAATCGGAAAAGATTTGTACACATTCGCCGAGACCTCCAGACCTATTCAAAAATATTTCCTCTGTCTAGGATGCACGCGAAAGTTCCTGCGAGATACGCTCAAAATCTCAGTGAACAGAATGAAAAGCGTATTCAAAAAGAAAAATTACCCGAATTTTAGTCGATATTGAGGGTGCTTTTGTCTTGGTGTATGGACTCTTTGCCTAACACGCCTGGCTTTGCTCTTGCCACTCTATTGAATTTCCTTTGATATTCATATCATAAACTGCACTTTAAAAAAAAATTTAAGAGAAAAGGTATTTGGTACAACACGCACTGGAGTTTGATGATATTGTACCACTCCTATCTTTTAAAGCTTCTGATGCAATGACACCGTGATTCCTGATGCAAAAGAATGAAGTTGAAATGCTTAGAAATGGTTTCAACTAGAATCTGAGTCCGAAAAGGAATCAATTTAGGGTGTGGCGCTTTAACATTTCACTCTTTGTTCGAAAAACGGCTATCTTCCAAGCATAGATACGTAATCGTATATGCATCCTGATGACATCAAAGTATATTGTGGCGGAGGAGTATCTGCATCTGTAGCGACAGCCGAGCTGCTGAATCGTCAAACGACTTCCAAGCTAGATCAAGAATGCATGACTTTACCGAACGCAGTCAGAAATTTGAATTCACGGAGCATTGCTCGGGTCCTAGGTCACAATGAGATCAAGGAAAATTAAATCGCCAATGAACATGAATCTCCATGTTGCCGGCAAATCACACTGCATGCTGCTTACTTGCGTCTTGAGGGAGCATTACGCTTTTGTTAAGCAACATTCAGCAACACTTGTGTTATAAATTATGAGCACACCGGAGGTATAGTTGATGCTAGTACTGTAGGTCATTAACTACTGAAGCGCTTACCTATTTGACTATGCATGGCTGAGAAATTTCAGTGTTCTGTTTCAACAGAGAAAGAGAAAACTCTTAAAATCATATATCAATAATCCGATTAGTCCTTATCGGTGTGGCTTCTGGACTAAAAAGTCTACCATCGTCCCGGTATTCACCTTAAGGGAGATACTATACATACTACCTGTTAAAATTATTAATTTGTAGAGCCATACTAAGTTTTGGGATTCTTGCCAAACTCTTCCGCCTGTTTAAGGCGAAAATAGAAAAAGCTCACTCCTATATAAAATTCAGGAATGACTCTACTGAAGCATTTGATGTCAAAAACGATTTCGACAAGGTGACACATCATGTAATTTCTTCAACATCATATTTAAAATAATTCGCGACACTCGCAGTTCAAGGCTAAAGGCACAATATTTCAGTCTCTTCAACCGACAGCATACGATGACAAGATCTTAAAGTTAAAGCTTGGAAGATGTGTTAAGTTGTCCAACTGGACTCCGTCGTAAGATCAAGAAAAGAATCGCTCCTCAAAAAAATTTTTATTTTTTTTGAAAAATCAGTTTTTCTCATTCATAGCACTGTATAAGACCCTTATCGTTCCAGTTCAATTCCATGCATGTAAGAGAACACTGTGTTCAAGTAAAAAGAGACCTCAGCTAACTTGTTGTGCACAACTGTAGATATTACGTTTGTGTAGATATAGAAGTTCAACACAAAAACAAAAGAAATACATCTATCGGATAGATTTCACACTGAAACATTTAGCCCTCCTTTATTCTATCCCCTTAAATTTTACTCTACTGCGTTCAATAGAATCACAGAAAATCAAATTCTAACCGTCAAAAGACGTCAGTTGCAATTTCCGTCTCAAAATTGTACTAGATCAATGCAACCTGCTGAAATTGTAAACACCCACAATCAACCCAAGAGCGCAAGTGTCAAACAGTTCGACTCCGAGTCGAAATTTTCCCACAGAATCCCACTCCCAAGTGTCATTTGTCAGTTGAGTTCGGAGGGTTCTGTATAGTCGATGAGCTACAGAAAAACTTGCAATTTACGTTTTCCACATTCATCAATTCGTTTTACAATAATATTCTTCATAGTGAATTTACTTTGACAACGAGTTCCCTTAAAACCACAAACGCAAAGGTGTATTCAATTTAAGTTTTCGAATCAATCACTTCGCCAAAGTGAAACTTAAGCAAGTGAAAACACATCTCCTCTGTAGGCCGCTTACTAAAAAGCGACAAAAAAGAAGTGCGTTGTGTAACTAGTGTGTGCCAAAAACTGTCAAAATTGATAAAATCAAGAAATACGTTATGGAAGATCTGGTGGACGATTGCCAGTATCAGTTTCCCAATGAACGAATCCCACCAAATATCTTTACAAAAATTTACTATGCTGCTATTGCGAATCAGCCCAAAACATTGGTAGCAGCTCTTAATGACTTGCCAAATCGTGAGCTTTGCAACTATCTTCTAAATGTGGTAAGTAATCAGGATTCAGAGGCAATGCCAGTTACATATTTTGTTGGTATGATACATACGATTAAATCCATTCGGGTGATGATGCAAAACTTTGTTTCCATCTGGCCACACGCACTGTGTAGTACTCCTACAAAAAAGTAGAAGAATCAAGTCAAAAAAAAAAAAAAAAAAAAAATAAAGGAGTTCTGGTATAAACATCGCAGAATCACATGCGATTTCCGAGTATTGCCAGTAGTTTTTGGTCTTTTTCTCTAGAGTCTTGTCACGAATTATTTATAGTGTCAGTGGAAGGCGCTATTTATAAAACCCATCTACTCGTATCTATTGGGTTTGTGTCTCTTTGTCTGTACGTTCCCCCTAAAGACTGAATGTGTATACAAAAGTGTACATAGGAGCACATCTAATGATGGTCGCGATTCGTGATCAAAACAGAAAAATAAAAAGCGTTTTCCGATTGCGCATGCAAACGAGTACAGAATGAATTCTACTCGGAACGAGGGCATGGGACCAGTGCATCATGGCAGCCAAAGTGTAAGCGGCACGACGATAAAATCTTTAAGTTTTTCGATTCTCTGTTTTGATTTACTTTGCTTTTAGTTACTTGTGTGCCAGAAGTAGATAGTAGATACCAGAAGTTTCAGCTGATTCAGTTCGATCCGGCTGAGGCATCCCATTTGGCAATGACACTTGCCCTGTGAGCTGATTAATTGTTTACATTCAGTTCGTTTAATGCATCAAAGAATTCTTACAGCGTATTTAACGATACTATTGACGTACAATATAATTGATTGCGAATTTAATCGTTAGAATTAAAAATTAGGAAGGAAAGAAAGATTTTTTTAAATTCGTATACTTGAATTATACTCTGTAGGCTAGTTCTCATATCATGCATCTATAGACCAATGCTGATGCATCATCAAGACAATAATAATTTTGAACAAAGTATTTGGTGTGGCAATTGCAGATATCTACTTTGTGATCCAGGCAAATGAGACAGTAGAAGACGCCGAAATGCTCGTAGTTTGCTCCTTTTGTTGGTTGTGTAGCAGAGCGTTGTTGCAATAGTTTACTTGTAATTTTATTTATCATAGTTTCTGCGGCTTTGTTCCGATCGTCTGATTGTTACTGCTGCTATAGTCTACGTGACAAAGCCAAAAATCGTTAGGATACTTAGAAAGTGATTGTGCGGGATTGTGCGTATTCGGAAATATTGCGCATCGACCAACATCATTTTGTTTTCAGAATGCTATTTATCCCTTTTATCCATTTTCTTTAAACAAAGTTCACTCTTAAGAGTTAAGGTTAGCTTAAAGTCTTTTAAATTAGCCTAGTAGTAGTACTGCCTTATCAAGATGAGTCTACATCTCAGCAGCTCTCTTCATTTGGCGCGCTCTTGTGTTAATCTTTAATTTGACTGAAATCCCTTTCCACTTGATCGTGCCACCGTTGGCGAGGTCTTTATTTTGTCGTCTCTCCGGATAAGGATTGAAGAGTCTTTGGACTGGAGTTTTAATAACCATTTGCATTACGCATCTTGACCATCTCAGGCAACTGATGCACAGTTTTAACCAGGACAGTGTTGTCGTAGATCTCGTGGAGTTTGTTATTATATCTCCTATTCCAACGATTGTTAACGCAAATGGGAACAACAAATCACTCAAATCATACATTTATTACGACCAAGAATATCTTTATCCGACCTCGCTAAGATCCATGCTTCTACGCCATAGAACAGGATTGGTCAAGTAAGGGTTTTATACCGTGCTTGTTTCATAGTTCGTGAAAGGAACTTTCTTCCTTAAACTTAAAAACAGCTATTGAGAACCATTACTTGTTTGATTTCTAATGTGGTGACAGTGTTAGAGCTCATAGCGGGATAGATTACATCTGTCTATAGTGACGTTCTCCCGGATTCGTCGATAATGTGCTCTCTTCTCGTTGATAGCGTTGGTTTTCTCTTTATCCGCAGCTACATAAACCATTTTCTCTTATTCTATTCCAATACATTAACAATCAGCATTAACATTCCGCTGCCTTCTGTTAATCATACTAATGTTTCCAGCGTTTGCAATGACTTGCAAAACTTGGAAAATTGTAGCCCTGGTATTGACAGTTAAGTTTCGCACAAATTTGTCCAGAATGTTTTCAAAGAAGTTGCTAAGCAGCACCTTGTCTAAACGATTTTTTTATTAGCAGAGGTCATGGCGAGATTGCTTTTGGCTTATACGGTGCAGTGTGTATCTAATAACATATCATACGGCTCTGCATGCATAGTTCGTGTCCGAATGTTGTCTCGAAATCTAGGTGATGAGTATCGTTTTGGATTTCTTGGGTTAAAAAATAGTTTAAGCAGTACATATAATACGGATACAAGATGCTGTACACAATGTTACGGAGACTGCTGTCTCCTAAGTACAGTACAGATTTTCTTCTTTCTTGTTTATCGGGCAAACGATGTTCAGGCTCCATCCATTTGGCATACATTTTTACGACTAAATCTTCGAGATGATTTGGTAAATATCCCGCCAGGTAGGCCATTTGATCTGGACACCTGGTTGAACTTAAGTTTAGAAATTGCATTCCTAGTTTTTTTTTTTTTTTGATTGCGAGGAAGGTAATCTGTCTGTAGTAGTTTTTTCTTTATATACTCGGCATCAACAATGAGTCTAATACTTAATTTAAGTGCCTTCTTGTCTTCATACGTCTTTTTATGTTTCTTATTTCTATGGGCCTTTTGTTGCTATTGCAACCCGTCAACGTTAAATCTTCTCACATTATTTCTCCATAGTTGTGGCGTCTAAGATATCCGTTGACGTAAATCCGTTGCAATTAGGCAGTAATCTAAATCTATATTGGCCAATTGGAATGTTCATCGTACATGCGTTGATTGTTATGATACATTTTTTGATGATTAAGTTTATTTATGAACGTGGTCGTCTATTTTTTCTGTGCATATCAGGCTGACGTTTTAAGCGAATCCAGCCTAAAGCTTTCTTTTTTTGTGTGGCTCTTATTATTGTACAAATCTACACCCAAATAGACGTTGCTTCTCTGTAGCAATAATCCTAGTTTATCCTACCATCCTACCACACTCCCTGCGTCATATGACGGTGATATCTACTTTATAGTAGCTTAAGGTTCCAACTAGTTATTCGGCTGAACGCCCTTTTTGAGATCCCTTAAGCAAAAGATGCTGGATATCCGAGCATTTAAGAGATACTGTTGACCCATTAAGGGTTCATTCTCCACCATAACTATTTTAGCACCCCGATAAGTTCCAAAAAAAAAAAATATATATATATATGAACCTCATCTCCAAATATGGTGAAATAGTTCATATAAAGAATGTATATTGCTGACTGTTTACGTTACCATTGATGCAGCCAAGTCAATTTTTCCACTGTATGTCCTCTTAATGAATTTCGGACATATCTGGCACAACATAATAGTGCTGCTATTTTATGTATATTCACCACTCGAGTTTAAAAATTTATATTAGCAAGTCAAGCTCGCTTGGATGAAACTAGTATAGTTCGGCTACCACCAAGTCGTAAAATAAGCACAATTGATGTGTGATCATAGCTACAGCTCTGCCCATCACTCTGGCCATTTTACAGAACTGAGCCACTGAAATTTATAAAAGCTAATCAGTTTGGATTCTGTATAAATTAATAATTTTTAAGCGATAGTGGCAAATGGTTTGTTTTGCATTAGAACTTTTCGCAAGCAAAACTGTGAATTCTGCGAAATTTTTTCATCTGAGAACATCAACAGAACTAACTGTTCTTAGAATTATGTATTGATAACTAATGCTAAAAACATATTGTTACTGTTCTGCATCTGTTAAAGAAAAACATGTTTTTCGTCAGGTTGCGAAGTTTTACAGCTCACAAAAGGTAAGATCTCTGAAGCATGTGTTTTCGAGTTTATGGCAAATCTGTAATGAATATCAAGGTATTTCGTGGAAGATTTATGTATGTGAAGCAGTAAAGATTCCTTATCTTGACTTTAATCGGTTGGTTTGAAGGACGACTTAAAGCTTTCATATGCATTTATTGTTGCCACTAATTGTGACATTCTTCACTTTGAAGCTGGGAAGCAGCAAAGTATACTACGACGGTTTCATTCCTACCCTTTGGATCGCAACAAAACATTGACGAGGTCTTGCAAATTGGTATCCACACTGATTAGCAAAGAGTTGTTTCCTTAGGGTGGCTTAGTACTCAAATTTGTCGACTACTATTCCAGTCCAACTTGCTTTATTTGTTTCTTTCATTTTCAGACATATGAAAGTCTTAAAAGCTCATCTTTTTCAACAAATGGGTCAAAATTTTGGCAGTGGAAAGTGTCAGTCAAAAGAACTATATTTCGGTTCATTCGGTTTATGTTTTCTAGAATTATACAGTGCAAGTAAGACATTAGGTATTTTATAGTACATACAAGGGCTGTTTAATGATTACGCGGATTAGAAATTTTTAGGTTTTGAAAATTTACTTTTCAATATAATCCCCCTTCAACTGGGTACACTTTTCCCAGCGGTGCTGCAACATTTTTAAACACCTCCGTATAGCACAAATTTTGTTGGCTGACGCGTACTTCTTTCCGTCGAGCGATCAAAGAAGTCACAGGTAGCCAAACCCTGATAATACAGAGGATGGGGGAGCAATTCGTAGTGCGATTCGACCAATTTGGTTGTGTCGACTGAGGAGCTCTGAGGCGGTGCGTTATCGTGGTGAAAAAGCACTTTTTTCTTCGCCAAATGTGTTTTTTCTTGAAATCAGCGTTGAATCGGCCCAATAAATCGACGTAGTATTCTTTTGTGATTGTTTTTCCATTCTTCAAATAGTCAACGTGGACCACACCTCGCGCGTCCTAAAAAACGGTGGCCACCACCTTTCCGGCAAAAGGCACGGTCTTCGCCTTCTTTGGAGCACGTTCACCGGGTAAAACCCATTGTTTAAATCGTTCAATGGTCTGAGGTGTGAACCAATGAATCCATGTCTTATCGACGGTCATGAAACGACGCAGAAACACCTTCGACGCAGAAACTCCTTCGACGCAGAAACTGGATTTCGATTAAACAGAGCTAAGCACGTCTTTGAAATGTTCTAATGATTGGGCTTGTTTTCCGGTGTGAGTAAACGCGGCACCCATCGCGGGGACGGCTTTCTCATGCAGGATTTCGCTAACGCGTTCAGTTGAGATGCCTGCTATCTCAGACAACTCGCGAATTTTCACTTGTCGATCTGCTAATACGAGATCATGGATTTCGTCCACGGTTTCCTCTGTGGTAATCGTTTTTTTGGGCCACCTGGACGCGGCTCATCAAAAACCGACGTGCGGCGGCCACGGCGAAACCCTGCAAACCAATGGTAAGCGGTTGTACAGGAAGGTAAATGGGTCCCATACACAAGCCCCCATCGAGAATGAGCTTGATTTCCTCGCAGGTATTGCCACTCAAAAACTAGAATCGGATTACGGAGCGATACTGCTCTTATTCCATGGTCGCATAAAACACTAATATGATGTTTTAATATGGTTGTCAAAACAAAAGTAAGCGTCGGATTGTCACTAAATCTTGAGAGGCGGGCTAAAAGAGGTTAAACTAAATGATGGTACATTCATTTTAGTTCAGCAGCGCCACCTATCTTTCAATTCGAGTACTCAGACACAGTATTTATAATAAAGCTAATACTAAAAAGTAGATGAGGTACCTGATAAGAAAAGAAAAGAAAATGAAAGGATGACAAATGCTGATTGAAAAAATTCTGCTAAGAAAGATGTTCAAAGATTTCTTCTTTAAATTTAGTGGATACAACTATTTGTTTTATTGGGGTTGAAAGAATCTCATGGGATAGATAAGAAATAGGCGGGATGAATTTAAGTATAGGGTGATTTTTTTGATGTTTTGGTTGCCAATTAGAATTGCCATTTCATCATGGAAAGACTAACACTCGAACAACGCTTATAAATTGTTGAATTTTATTATCAAAATTCGACCTACTGAGCAGGCAATTCAAGCTATAGTGACAGAATTTCGCATCAATCCACTTACATCAAGCCATCAAAGAAAAATATTGCTAGTGTATCCGCCAGTGTTAATGAAGGCCGTGATTTGCCTATCTTTCGCCGTTTGCGGCAATACGGATTGTGTTACTCGATTACGTGGAAGATTTTACGCAAGGATCTTGGTCTCAGTTCTTACAAAATACAGCTCGTGCAAAAACTGAAGCTTAACGACCTGCCACAGTGTTGAATTTTCGGTGAGTATTGTTTTATCGTTTTTTATCGAAAAATTGTCTTCAGCGACGAAGCTCTTAACTGGTTGAATGGGTATGTTAATAAACAAAACTGTCATATTTGGTCGAATGAGCAACCTCAGGCAATAAAAGAGCTGCCAATACATCCGGAAAATGCAATGTTTGTTGAGCATTTCATCTCTCATGTTGGACCGGTGAATTGGCCGGCGCTAGATCCTGCTATTTGACGCATTTAGATAATTATTATGAGGATACGTCAAATCACTCAACTATGCCGATAAACCAACATCAATTGTAGCCTTGGAAGACAACATTACACGTGTTATAACGGAGATACCAACCAATATGCTCTAAAAAGTATTTCAAAATTAGACTCTCGTGGTCGTGGTCAACATCTACGGGCTTCTACACATCGTTGACACATCTTTCGTATCAACGTATCAAAACACTATGGAGTGTGATTTATTTAAATTAATTAAGAGCTCATTGCCTCACGACCAATTTTTTATTTTTAAGAAATCCTCACTTATTCTGCAGACCAAGGCTTTAATTAAGCCGATTGGTCTAGATAAGTAATTTTGGCCATCATCAGCATATAAATGCAGAGATACATCGGAACATACATTAAGAAAATCGTTGATGTACAAATAGTAAAAAGAGGGTCTGTTATTGCCCCTTGAGGGTCACCACACATTAGTTTTTCAGACTTAGATAGTCTTAGACTAATACTTACTCTTTTGGAGATAGCGTTTCATAAACCGATCTACTCTTGAACTAAATCCAAAATAAGACATGTTTTTCACATAAAATTGAAAAGCAATTTGTTTTGGAAGAACTTTTTGAAATACTTTTGACAGACACGGTAAAACGCTTGGCGGTCGAAAATCGACGATACTAATATCACTCAGACAATTGGCATCCTCGAATATCTCGTATGTCACTCTGTTTTATCGCTATTTTCTCCATAGAAATCGTGGGAAGCATTCCGCTCCTTCAAACTTTTAACCGTAACACCCGTTTCACTATGAATGCTAATCAGTGTACCCTGATGTAAGTCCACTTTCGGACGTACTCTAAAATATTGTGATTTGTTCCTAAGCATTACAACTCCTGAAATGCCCTATTTAGCTCTTTATTTCGTAGGCATTATAACCTTTAAACATTTAAAACCAACGTGCATCTCCAAGCATCAGGAAAAGATGACGATTCAATACAAAAATATTTCATCTGGGCTGATTGCATTTGATTTTAATAAAAAAATATTTTCAAAGTACCTATTTAGAGGTTTGTAAACAAGTGCATTATAACAAAATTTGACGCATCCGACGTCCAGTCCCGTGGACACGAAACCATTATTGAAATTATCAGGATTATGTACCACATCAAAAAGTTCTAAATTGTCCCCTTCAAAGTAATCCCCATCGACTGCAATACACACTTATGCGAGCGCTTGATCTAATCCTCGAAACATTTTTTATATTCGGTTTTCTGTATGTCCATCAGTGCTTCCTGCGATTTTTCCATTACTTCCTCTCGGCTGCTGAAACGCGTTCCCCGTAGTGGTTTTTTAACTCCATTGAGCAGAAAGAAGTCACAGGGAGTCAAATCAGGTGAATT
The DNA here is from genome assembly GCA_907269105.1 of Volucella inanis. Taxonomy (NCBI): domain Eukaryota; kingdom Metazoa; phylum Arthropoda; class Insecta; order Diptera; family Syrphidae; genus Volucella; species Volucella inanis. The sequence continues at coordinate 86,389,801 of OU026155.1, read as the reverse complement.
CGGTGGCTGTTGGATGGTATTTGTTGCATTTTTCGTCAAAAAGTTACGAATAATGATGGCACTGTGCGACGGTGCGTTATCATGGTGCAAAATCCACGAGTTTTCTGCCCACAATTCTGGTCTCTTTTGGCGAATTGTTTCACGCAAACGTCTCATTACGCCTAAATAATACTCTTTGTTTACTCTCTGGCCTTCTGGCAAAAATTCATAATGCCCTACACCGTTGTGATTCATGAAAACCGTGAGCATTGCCTTCTTTTTTGACTGAAAACGACGCGGTTTTTTTGGTCTCGGCTCATTTGGTGAACGTCATTCACTTGTCTGATGAGTGGATTGCGTGTCGTACTCATAAACCCACGTCTCGTCTCCAGTAATGATCCTTTTGATGAATGTGGGATCGGATTCAGCCTCGCAAATCATCTCTTTTGCGACGTCAACACGGTCTCTTTTTTGGATGAAATTGAGATCTTTTGGCACCAACTTTGCTGCTACACGAAGGAAACTCAAATCATTAACCAAAATGTCTTGGACGGATCCATAGGCAATGTTCAATTCCTCCGCTATCTCTCTGATGGTTGATTTGCGGTTATTGACCAACATTTCTTTTACTTCATCAATGTTTTCGTCGGTTTTCGATGTCGATGGTCTGCCACTGCGTTCATCATCTTCTATTGACTTACTACCACTTTTTTTTCTTTAGAGAATCATTGCTGAAACACTTTTCCAACATTTCCAATGTTCGCGCACCATTAAATCCGTTTTTTACGCAAAATTTAATACAAGTTCGTTGTTGCAAATTTAAATACATTTCTAAAATTGTAAAAAATCACCAACACACACAGCGATAGATGTACTCTTGGCTACGTAACTTTTGCAAATGTCAAGCTATGACGCTAAGATTTAGAGGGAATGTCAACAACAGATGTACCAACTTAACAAAAAAAAAAAACAGAACTCAAATCGGAACTCAACAATCGCCACACGGTGACGCCACCGGGAACTATTCGATCAAGGTGATATTTTAACAAAAAATCCCCTATTGCTGATTCCAAGGCCGCTCAAATTACTCCAAAGCTTTTTCAGGTCTTGGTGTATACTAAGCTTGGACAGAAAGTATTTTTTTTTTCGCTTGTCACGTGACAAGACTGGACCGATTCAGCGCTCGACAGAATAACCTTCAATTACAGTCAGTAATTTCGTTTCTATTTTACATATAACTTACGGCGAAATCGAATCGCATTGAATGGTATACTAAGGCAAGAGTTTCGCTACTAGTCTGCTACTTACGTAAAATATATTATTAAAAAGACTTGAAATTATAAGATTCCTTAAATCAACCGGAAGCAGACTTGCATGTTAAATCTACATATATACCATACTCGTATTCTTTAGTGGAAAAGGTAATGGACTTATCTGCGAAGTTCCTTTTCTGCTGTATCTAGTTTCTATGGGTCTTCAATTTCCGTTTCGAGGTCCGTTGAGGTATGTATGTCATATTTATTAGGGATAATGCATATTCTGAGTTAAATAAATATGCTCGAGTTTTTCATAAAAATATAAGTAATTGTAAGCATAACCCGGACAGTTAAAGAGTATTTCGCGGCGAGTCCCGTTGAGACTCAGGTCTTTTTTCTGAGGAACAGATAGAATTTAATTATAAAATGTGGGGCCAATCTCGCTCAAAGGAGTGACATTTTCTATCGAAGTCATTTAAAACTAAAACGAACTAAAAATTAATTAATACCGCCGCTATCTTAGTTGTTGTGTTAGTTTCACTTCAAAATTCGGGGCGAATTCAGGTTAGAAGTGATTTAAGGGAACCAAATGTTTTTTTTTTTTTGAAGAAGAAGAAGAAGAAAAAGAGTGTACCTATACATGTTACAACTCAACTTGGGTTCTTACGATATATATCAAAAGCTGTGAAAATGTTTGACGTTTTCTTTTAATATTGTTATACTCATCTGTATTTCGTTGATTGTTTTGAAAGTGCAGCTACGAGTTAGTATCAAAACATTTAACAAAAGCAGCAACTTCCTTTAATACCACTACTTCAGTCAATCGAAAGAAATTTCATATTTCAAAATGGGGTACTTCCTGCCGTACGACGAGACCAACTAAGGCCTGGTTAGCCTGATCTTTTATCAATTGAAACGTTGTGGCACAGAATGAAAAGAAAATTTAGACAAAAATCGGCAAGGATTCTCCAGGATATAAGTGAAAACATTTCAGAAAATCATCATCATGTCGAAATCATGCTGTCATAACTGTAACACAGTGGTGAGCACATATTTCGACTTCGTAAACCAACTCTTTTGCACTCAAATTTAACTAGGCCAACTATTTTTTTTTTTAACGATAACTATGGTACAAACTACTCTTCCTAAAATACAACTTTCATTATATAGTATACTTCTTCTCAGTTCTATAAAAACAATGTCAAAAGTAATGTCATAATGTGAATCGGCTTCCATATTGTTAGAAATGAAAATGACATTTTGTTGAAAAAATGATATCGCTCAGATGATCACCTCCTAAGCTGATACTTTTTTAATGTTTTACGAAATTTTGAATTGTTGCTCACAAAACATCTGGCTCCAAATTAGTGATTTCTTTTTCAATGTTGCCTTTCAAGACCTGCAAGTTTTATGGTTTGTTGTGGTATATGCGAAATTTCAAAAAACGCCAAAGACGCCATCAGATCTGGTAATCTGGCCGGCTTGTTAGTACTTTATAAGGGAACATCTTCACGTCTTTCACCAAAATTCGACGCAACGAACGTCTGCTGATGCCAAATTGAGTGCATCGTTATCTCATTAATGTTTGTCCATTCTTTCATACGTTCTCGGATACACCAGTGATATTCTCGCTCGAATTTCTTGCAACATCTCTGTTGGACCTAGTTTCCACGAGACGCTTAGCCAAACGCTTAATTGTTCGCGCACATAGTGCAGAACAGACCAGATATTGGTCAGCAATTATCAGCAACAATAATTCCGCGCTTTTCAGGTATATATCGCTTTATTGCTTATTGTCAACTAATTCTTTAACTGTGTACAACATAAATGTCAAAGCACAATGACACTTGACGCCATTTGCAAAAATGATGTCACATTTACTTTGCCACATCTCGTATAACCAAATTAAAAATGATAGACCAACTAATTAGCATTTATGCCTGTACATAAAGGCAAAGAATAATCAGAAGAACAAATATCAGGCACGAATTGTGCACATCAAAAACCAACGCGACCTATTGCAGCGAAATAAGGTATACCATGCCCGATTGTTCGCAGGGACCTCAACACTAGATATATACATATACATACAAAAAGCTCGTCTCTATAATTGCAGTTATATGTGCCCTTAAAGTCGATAAAAGATGGTGGCTATCAATTTGAACTTCTTGGGTTTTTACAGGATCCGCAGGAGTATGAGTATTTAGTCGATTGTTGACTTTCCTGGTCTGAAACCACACTGATAGGGGCCAATCAGGTTGTTGGCGAAGGGTTTCATACATTCCAGTTATCAAACATACATTCTTCTGACCAGACCTGAGAAATGAGTTGATATATGCATTCCATAAAGTCATTTCCAGCAGCTTTAAACAGATCGGCGGGTAAGCCATCAGGTCCAGCTGCTTTGTTGGATTTCAGATAAGATATTGCTATCCTTACCTCACTTTGATCATGTAGACGGAGGTTTTGGCTATCATCGTCGAAGTTGAATGGGCTATTCTGCCTGACGATGCCATGTAGGATTCCTTCGCCGTTACACAGTCTGAAGAAAATGTATTTCCATATTCTCAGCACATACTGCGACTGTGCTACAAGGTTTCTTTCTTCATCTCTGCAGGCTTCTTTACGGGTTTTCTTGCCTTAACACCTTCTTTTGGAGTGTAATCTTTCAATATCTTCGATCGCGCACTTCTCGTGCTCTTTTTTTCTTATTCTGGAGAAGCCTATGTTCTTCCTGTTCCTTCTGCTCATAGATCTCACGAGCAGCTCTCTTTCTTCACTGCAACGCCGCTTTGCAGACATATTGTATAGCTGCATGTGTTTGGTGGAATTCTTCACCAAACCAGGGATTTCTTGATGGTAGTTGGGTGAAACCTAGTATATCGGTTTCGGCGGTCCAGATGGCACGTTGGCTGCGTTGCCACTGATCCTCGGTACTCGATGCTGGCAATATAATCAATTTGATTTAGCATTTGATGATCCGGACAGCACCATTTCTCCTTGTCCGTTTTTGACGGAAAGTCAAAAAGCCTAAGTCCGTTCCCGGACGTGGTATTGTGTAGGCTATACTTACCAATTGTCCTACCACAGATGTCCTCCTTTTCAATCCTGTCGTACGAGTATGTGAGGGCGGTCTCAGAAGTACATGGCCTGACCAAGACATGGCGGTAGTTGTTTGAAAATATAACTGTATTGGAAAGTACGCAGTCTATAAAGCATATGTTTCAAGTTTGAAGGCGCCACGTTGTTTAGTATTTGTTTGGCAGCCATCAATAGTGAACGTTGTCAGCGAATTTATGAAAATGGAGAAAATTGGTCATCGTTATGTGATACAATACTTTTATTTGAAAGGCCTCAGCCCAACTAATATAAAAGCTGAACTGGATTCTACTCTGGGTGAGTCTGCTCCTTCGCTCACAACAGTAAAATTTTGGGTTGCTGAGCTTACACAAGGCTGTACGAGCCGCCAAGACGAGCATGGCAGTGGTCGACCAAATGAGGTGACGACTCCAGAAATGATGAAGAAAATCCACAAAGCGGTACTGGATGACCGTCGACTGAAGGTTCGCGAGCTAGCAGACATTGTAGGCATTTCAAAAAATGCGGTACATCGCATATTATTTGATAATTTGATAATATTCGTTTATAGATCTTTAAGGAGAGTAGGTATCCAGGTTCTGGCCTACATAATTTGGTAAAAGTACACAGCGTGCACTTACTTTCTGTTCTTTTTACTGAAGAATAGGATGGGATAAATGCAAAAGTTAGAGAAGAAGCGAGTTTGTTGTTAAGTTTAGTCAGATTCTAGCTAGGATATCAGGATGTGACATCCGCATCCAGACATTTGATATAAGCGATCTCGTTGTGTATCGGTGATCGAATAGTACAATTCATCTGACACTTTCCAGCTGTGTATCAACCTAAAGAGACTTTTAGAGACAAAGAAAAATTTCGCATTTTTTAGTAATGACAGTTGAGCTATATCCTTTGTTATAGACTTATATTGGTGTGGCAACTAAATAATTGCCGATTTCACACATAGATGTCTTTGGCGATATTTTTTAATGGCTTCTGTCAATGACATATTTTTTTCCTTCTAGCATTTGTTAGCTGTCAGTCTTACTTTGCTCTAGAAGCAAATTGCGGGTATTTTTGTGAATTGTTTTTTTTTATTTTTGGCGTCAGTTTACTTTTTTATTTTCGTAAAGGAAAGAACGCAAGCTGCTAAAAAGTTGCGTGATGTGTATGATGAAGAAGCATTAAATGAAAGACAGTGCCGGAATTGATTTGACATATTTCATTCCGGAGATTTTTAACTGAAAGATAAACAACGATCAGATCGACTATACGAGAGATATCAAAAAAATTAAATGTTTCACATACAGCGATTGAGAGAGAGAGAGTCATTTAAAACGTATGAAACTTGCTAAAAAGCTTGTTATTTGGGTTCCACATGCTTCATTTAATGAAGCGCATCATCGCTTGCCATTTGCATCTTAGACGCAATGAATTCGACTCTTTTTTGAAACGAATAATCACTGGCGATGTAAAATAGATTGTTTACAGTAAAGTTAATCGAAAACGCTCATGGTCCAGGCTTGATGAGCCAGCAATCCACTTCGAAAGCTGATATCCATCAAAAGAAGATTTTAAGCTACTTAGAAGGAGTTAAACGATCAATTCGGATGTGTGCTGTCCTCAACAACATATTAAATAAAACGATCAACGAAAAATGGCCAGGTGTTCATTGAAAAATTGTTATTTTTCACTGGGCCAGATACATTTTTGGTCATTCGCCAAAAATTAATGGAGCTTGGTTGGAAATGGATGTTACAAACACCATATAGAGCTGACCTTGCTCCGTCAGATTACCATTTATTTCGATCTTTGCAAAACTCTTTAGATGGAAAAACTTTCAATGATGATAACGCTGTGCGATTTTACTTGGTTCAGTTTTTTGCCGATAAAGATCAGAAGTTCTACGAACTTGGAATTATGAAGTTGCCAGAAAGATGGGAAAAGGTCATCGAACAAATTGGAAAGTTTATTCATTGTATTGAAAAAATGTGTTTTATTTATATGAGAAAATCGGCAATTACTTAGTTTGCCAACTTGATATTGTTGCTTACTCCGTCTAGTGATAATTGTTTGTAATACCCTTTTTGTATGAAGCACACAGTGTTTCTTAAGAGTTTCCCTTGGCTATCAGTACTCTTTTAATAGCAAATATTCTTGGGTTAATCTTAATTTCTATGGTTTTACTTGACTTAAATTATCTACTTAACATTTTTATTGAACAGCCAAAAATAGCTTCGAAGAAAATTGGATAGACCGTTTATCTTTTTAAGGTCAGAACATATTTTTTATTGTTGATTGAAGTCAAGACAATCGAATAAAGGTGTTCGCTTGACTGAAAGTTGTTCTAGACGCAATGCCGACATCAACAACAGTTCATCCATTTTCGAGTACGAATGCGAGTACTCTTCTATCTATATTATGTACTCGTACATGCATTTCAACGCAACAAAACCACAAGTGTTTCTAAATTTAACTTTTTTATTTTTTCTTTTTGATAAAAACCAGCAGCAATGTTTTCAACTAAAGAAATACGAAAAATATTCGATCCAATATGCCAAGGATGGATATGACCTAAAGATGATTTTACAACTCTTGATGCGGCTGCACTGTGTGTACCAGCAAAGCACAGCTAGCATAAGCACATTTAGGCAAAGGAACAAAATAGCAACACCTCATAAATTGTGAATTAATGTATCTTGGTACAAGACAAAAATTGTTTTGATATTTATTTCGCGAATTTTTATAATTTTTTCTGTTGTTGGTGATGTGCCTTAGGTTGCGTCTTACATTTTTGACACGCTGCATTTTCTCGACAGCAGAGTAAAATCTCTCAAGTCTGCCACGTTTTTGCGAAAAAGTAATAAGCTTAAAATAAAATCCAAAAATGCATCTGTTGGTTTTCTTCTAAACAAATACGAGTATGTACAGCCATCAAATAACTTAAGGCGAATCTAGACGGAAAACATTCATCTGGTCGGCAAAGTCGTCCAAAAGTGGGATTTGTGAGCTTCCACACTTAGATGGAGCTACCGTCAGGAGTGGACTAAAACATAGGCGAAAAAAGCGCTGGCTCATGAATTCGTGCAACATCACCGCTGTGAGCGAAAGTGTTCAAAACCAGCCAGGCACCTCAATTCGTCAACAATTGGATCTCACTTATTCCACTTAACGGAGAATTTTAAAAACTGATCTTCATTTGCACGCCTATAAAATCCAAATTAAACAACGATTGAAGCCTTTAAGATCATCTACGACGTCGCCGATTTGTTAACTGGATGTTGAATCGCTAGGACAATTTGACATCGAATTTGATCTTTTTAAACAAAATGGGTTGGCGGCATCATTGGCTCGTACTTTTTCGAAGATGGGGCTTAAGAGACATTTACAGTGACATGCTGACCAGATATTTTTTCCAAAAATTAAATGAATTGGGTCTAGACGATCTCTGGTTTCAACAATTTATTGCATACGAAATTTGAAGATGGCTTTATTTTTGTTAAAGAAGTTGATTGGCTTCCAAGGACATGCGATTTTACACCTTTATACTTCTGTCTGTGGGGTTATTTGAAGAGTAAGGTCTATGCCAATAATCCAGTGACATTTCAGTATCTAAAACATAATAACTAAACCGAAATTGCGGCCATTGACCCACTTATGGTATTCTTCAAAAAGTCATCAATAATTTTGACCTTCGGGTGATCACATGAACGATGTTGTGTTCCATTCATTATTGCCATAGATAGAACTTTATTAATCAAAAAATTCTACATTGACTTCCCAATAATTGTGTGTTTAATTTAATGAAAACACCCACACCAGCTTTTATAAAAAAGAAGAAGATTCGTTTTTTTATGGTAAAGAGAAGAATTGAGGGAAAAGCCTACGCAGTGGTTTTGCCAGGAAGCCCTGTTAAGCTGACTGCAAAGTGGAAGCGCATTGGTTTGGATAGAGCAGATAGATTGGATAGAGCAGATTATCATATGTTTTTGACGAATAAGTGTTTCTTTGGTTCTTTCGAAATTCCTTCATCTAAGATTCTCGATGAAAATGCCGCCTACATCACCTCGACTTTAGTCACGGGTGGTATGACTGTACCGATTAAATTAAACGAAATTATTTATATCTTGACATCTGAAAATTATTTAACCTATTTCAGCTGCAGCACCATGGGGTTTGCTGATGGGGGGTAGTTATCGGCGGGGGAATTCTGTGGCATGTATATTATATTACAATATTCTTTCAATCTATTGCAAATTTATAGATTTTCCATTAATAAACGGCTCTGCTGCGGTTGTTTGTTACAGGAAGTTTTCACATAACAAATACGTGCCTCTGTAGCGTACGCTACCCTAACTTCCTCTTGTTACTATTAAAACTGTGGGTTATAGCCGCAAAGAAATATTTTGTCTTTTACCCTTTTTCTAAAGATTATGACGTCTTATATTGGGTATATATTTTAATTCGTGCAGTTTTTTTTTTTTTTAATTTGAACGTTTATTTAAGAAAAACATGTACAATAGTTGAAAATCGTTAAAGAGAGTATTGCCCATTCGAATTTATGACTTTTTCCCATCTTTCTGGCAATTTGAGGATCCCATCCCAAAAGAACTGCGCCGTCTTGGCAGCCAAGAATGAATCAAGCCAATTTTTGATATTCTGCTCTGATGTGAACCGTATTTCAGTTAGGGCGTTCTGCATCGATTGAAACAAATGGTAGTCAGAAGGGGCATGGTCTGGGCTATAAGGCGTTTGGGGTAAGACTTTCCATCCACTGTTTTCCAAATAGTTCTTAACCGGAATAGCAACGTGGGGCCGAGCGTTGTCATGATGGAAAATTATTGCCTCGTGTCTGGTCGCATATTCCGGGCGTTTTTCGGCTACTGCTCTCTTCAAATGGATTAATTGTGTTCGGTAGCGTTGTCCATTGATGGTTTCACCCGGTTGTAGCAGCTCATAATACAGCACACCCATCTGATCCCACCAAATACTGAGCATTACCTTCGCGCCCTGGATATTCGGCTTTGCCGTTGATTTGGCTGGTTGGCCGGGTTTCACATATGATTTTTTTGCGCTTGCGGTTGTCGTAATGGATCCATTTTTCATCACCAGTAACAATCCGATGCAAAAATGACTTCCTTTTGTGGCGTTCCAGCAGCATTTCAGATATGCAAAACCGCCTTTCGACGTCTCTCGGCTTGAGTTCATGTGGAACCCAATTTCCTTGCTTTTGAATATATCCAGCCGCTTTTAAACGTTTTAAAATGGCTGCTTGAGTAACACCCAAAGATTCTGCGAGCTCTTATTGTGTTTGGCAACAATCTTCATAGAGTAATGTTTTCAGTTCTTCATCCTCGAACTTTTTTGGCTGCCCAGGACTCCCCGCAAAAACACTTTTTCAGGCACAAAGTTTGACATATTTGAGTGAAAAAAAATTATTGTTGTTTACACTTCAAATGAATGACATACTGAAATGACTTACAATGTCAGTAGCTTTGAAACGCATGTTCCAATGGAATAATACAAGTTACGCCATCTCTTAGCAAACCGCACGAATTATAGACCCAATACAATAACACCAAATTTTTGGCTGCCATAAAAATATGAAGAAAGCTCAGAACGGCTTCATAGAACACTATGAAGTGCTCAGAACGGTTTTAGCTAGAGTCTTGAAAAATGATGTATGGTAGTTGAATGTTTAGGAACGACAATAACGGCAAATAAAGATGAAGCGCTGGTGTTAACCGGAGGACCTCAAATAGCCAGGTGTCTACCTGCGTCTTCAGTGAAAAATCCTTTAGCAGTTGCGTTTCACGTCATCACAACAGTATGTGGGGAAGCACTCCAGAATTCCAGAACTTAATTTATCATGTGAAGTGTTGATTGCCTCTTCGTTCGATACGTCTTTGGCCCTCGCGTTTCGCGCACTTTCTTTTGTCGTTTAGCAAGAATCATGTCATGGAACTTTTCAATGATTTTCTCATTAATCATACGAGGGCTGTTTGATAAATACCCGGATTAGAAACGACTACGCAACTTTTCATTTTTTGGCAATATATTTTTCAATATAAGCCCTTTCAACTCGATACATTTTTCCCAGCGGTGCCGCAACTTTTTTAGCTCCTCCGTATTTTACGACATCCGTTGGCCTGCAAAATGCTCCTTTGCGGTGCGTTTCCGTATTGGAAAAGCACTTTTTTCTTCGCCAAATGTGGTCGTTTTTTCTTGAAATCGACGTTGGATCGTCCAATAAATCGACGTAGTATGCTTCTGTGATTGTTTTTCAAATAGTCAACGTGGATCACAACTCGCACGTCCCAAAAAACGGTGGCCATCACCTTTCTAGCCAAAGGGACGGTCTGCGCCTTCTTTGGAGCACGTTCACCGGGTAAAACCCATTGTTTCTATTGTTCTTTGGTCTCTGGTGTGTACCAATGAATCCATGTTACATCGATGGTCACGAAACGACACATAAACTCCTTCCTATTTCGATTAAACAGGGCCAAACACATCTTTGGTCTCACGATTGCGCTTGTTTTCCGGTGTGAGCAAACGCGTCATCCATCGCGCGGACAGCTTTGTCATGCCGAAAATCTCGTGCAGGATATGTCTAACGCGTTCATTTGAGATGCCTGCTATATCAGCCAATTCGCGAATTTTCACTCTGCGGTCCGCCAATACGAGTTCATGGATTTTGTAAACAGTTTCCTCTGTGGGCAAGCCCGAAGGGGCTTGATTTCCTCGCAGGTCAACACATTGTCAGGCGGGCTAAAAGGGATTATACTAAATGATGACCCAGTAGCGTCACCTTTATTCTAATCCGGGTACTCATCAAACAGCCCCCGTTCTTTCCTCATCAAAAACAGAATTACGGCCACTTTCAAATTTGTTGAGCCAATTTCTCACGGTTGTCATAGACGGTAAAAAGTCTCCGTATACAGTATTCAACTTCGTTTTTATTTGTTCGCACATTTTTCCATCTAAATACAAAATAAACATTGCATAATGGATCGATATTGTTCTTTTTCGATTGTATCTAAAAACCACTAACAATTTTTAATGCAAATGGTAATACTCGATTTAAAGCCAACTGTCCTTATCAACGCCACCTGTCCTTATCAACGCCACCTGTCGGGTACTTATTGACAGAAATTTAACTTTTGAACAGTTAGGTTCGAGGTCAAAAACCTTAAACGCTAATGAACCTTGAACAATGGAAATTTTTAAAAACAAAGTTAGCAAAACATCATGCCATTGCTGATCCGAATTGTTTCCACGTGCAGTATTTCACAATATTTTTTGTGTCATCCGTCAGGACGGTTTGCTACGACAGCGATCTGCCATGAGACAGCTCTTAATTCGCAGCAAAATTCTTTGTGCACAGCTAATAAACGTCCACGCAAATTAAAAATACCTCCATTCGAATCAAAGCATGTACGAGTGTTGCTACCGTCATCGCCATCTCCAGAGGAATAGGACAAAGGAAATTCCGCAGTACTTAAGTTTTTAAAATCTGTACTCGAAAGTCTGTATCAAAACGCCATTAGTCACATGAAAAAGTCCCATTCAGAAATTGGACAGATCTCTAAAGGTCAATGGAATCTGTTGCGGGGGTGTCTTTATGTCTTGATGTCTTGAACTCAGAGTCCCTTTACTCGAAAAATTTCGTGTTTCTCTTATTTTTTTTTATTTACGAGACGTATAACCTAGATACGAGTACGCTGTGGGCATGTTTTTCATCACAAAAAAGAAAAAAAGAAAAAAAAATCGAGTTCGAACTGTGGAACGGAACGAGGAAACAAAGATTTGTTGCCTCTATAAATAGTTATACTCGCACAGCATGAGCAAGTCGCCGATTCGTAGATAAAGAGAAAATTGTGTACCTCCAAATTAGCCTGGCCGAGTGCGAATTGGAGGAATTTTCTTTTGCTCGTCAAGACCTTGATTTTGAAAATTTTCCTGAAAGAAAAATACGCAAGTTCTTGTTCGTACCTGCACCTGTTACTCCTTCGTTCCCCTCAGAAAAAATATGAAAATATTCCGAGAAAGGGGTAAAAACTCTGATCGAATCTAATTATAATTATTATTTTCTTTTTTATTTTCAAAATTGTTTAACAATTTATTATAAGCAGATATATCGTACAAATTTCTGTGGAGAATTTTTTTTTTTTTTTTTTTTAATTTGAAATGCTGAAAACAGCGTGAGAACGAACAGCAGCGATTTTTGAATTTGTTGCAAAAGTATTTTTCCACCGAACGGAATGACAAAGAGAAGATGATTTTTATTTACTATGGATATGCGGCTGAATGAATATTTATAAACATGATCCACTGTCTAATGAAAGTGCGATTCGATGCATCATTTTCGGAAAAAAGACAAACAATCACGCTTTCACAAAGAAATAAAAATGAGCGATTTTCGAAAAAAATGAAAATCGTGATTGAATTTTTAAAAACGAATGGCAAAAAATGTATGTGTAGGTAAACAAGAAAACGCGCATGACTAATTGGCGATTATGTTTGAACGGGTCTAGAGGTCATTAGCTTTATTCGTAGATTTTATGAGAACACAAATTCGGGCATGATCTGGTTTTGAACTATTTAAAACTTGTTATTTAAGCAATGAGAGTTTACGGATGAATTTTTGTCGCTGCTGGAACAGAACACTCAGTCAGAAAACTATACCACTAAGGACAGCCCTTCTTCTATTTTTAAGTGTTCTCGGTATCAGCCAATAGTTCGTAGCTCCTCTACTGCGATGTAAACAGGCGCTGGAAAGTTTGTTGTGATGATTGTGCTCTTTGGATATGCAACTATCAATGGAAGCTCTTAGTAAGGACATTAGTAGACCTGACATTGGTTTAGGGTCTGTGATGTTTTCTGAGCTGGTAAGTGTAACCGAAATCTTCCTTTGTCTTTTAGGTACGATGTCATCTTTGAAAGCTGATCGGGCTAATCACCACTCCGAAATGACGAATTCTCATCGTATACATTACACATTTAGTCAACCTTCATATTTTCCTGTCCGAATTATGTTTTATTGGTAAAATGGCTGGTTACTTAACCCAAAAAAGTTGACATCAGTTAAATCGTAAACCGTAGTTATAGTTATCACATAGATTTCAAGGCATTGCTACAATATTCTTTGCATCTAAACAACACGCACGTAGACCAAACTTTTAGCTAAGCTACGGACAAGAAAACACCGAGGAAGTAATATCAACCGGTTAACTACTGGAAATTTTTTTGATAGGACCTTATTAAATTACTCGAGTCCTATGCTGTCAGCATCAAGTGCAAAATATCATTGGCATCATTCCGAGAAATCCACAGATTCTCACAGTCTGATGAAAAGTGTCGATAAGCACATTCAGCGCTCCAGAATATGTGTTCGCAAACTGGAAAGTAAGACGAATATCGGATGAGAAAAACACTATGTATATTACCTAAGAAGAGGTTCTACTGTAAAAGTCATTTCAGAGGTTTTACATTTTTTTTAAATATGTAACATTCGTCGTGGTGGCGATGGCGTGATGATTGACTTACTGGCTGTCACGCCACCTAACTGGGTTCGAATCCTGGTAGGGGCACAACAGCAAATTTTTCATCACCCTTTCGGCGGGCAATGGCAAACTTCTGAAAGTCAAATTCTGCCTATAAAAAAGCTTTTATTGCCGGAGAGCCGTTCGGAACCGGCAATAAACAGAAGGCTCTGCTCATGAGTGTAAAAATTCACATAGTGAGAATCACAAATGAGTGCAAGAAGCTAGGCCTTGGCCCACACCGGGCGACACTTATTTATTTATTTAACATTCGTCCACATGAAAGTCGCAACAAGAACCTTGCAGTGATAAGGTTTTTATATTTTATTTATTTCATTTTTTTTTATTTTTTGTTTTTTGTTTATTTATTTATTATTTTTTTTATATATACAGACTTGACAACTTTGAATTTAATTTGTGAAGGCACTCTTTCACTAATCAACAAATTGTCACTGTCAATTTATTTAGTAAACTCAACATTTTCATCATGGTAAAGTACACTAACGAGCTACGTTCTCCGATTAGGTTCTGGAGAAGATGCGCCAAGATGATGAATTTCATCGCAAAATCATCTTCAGTGACGAAGCTCATTTTTGGCTCAATGGGCTCGTCAATAAGCAAAATATGCGTTATTGGTCGGGTGAAAACCCACATGTGCTTCATGAATCACCACTTCATCCACAAAAAAATAACGGTTTGGTGCGGTTTGCATGCCGGCAGCGTTATTGGGCCATACTTTTTCGTCGACGATAACGATCGTCACGTTACTGTGAATGGTCAGCGTTATCGCGCCATGATCACCTATTATTTTTGGCCCGAATTGGAAGATATGGACTTGGACGACATGTGATTTCAACAGGATGGTGCCACAAGCCACACAGTACACGCTACAATCGATGTATTGAAGAGTAAGTATGGTGAGCGTGTTATCTCAAGACATTGGCCAGTCGATTGGCCGCCTCGTTCGCACCAGTTAACGCCGCTTGACTATTTTCTGTGGGGCTACGTTAAGTCATTGGTTTATGCCAACACGCCGACGACGTTGGAAGAGCTCAGAGCCGAAATGTGTGGCCGAGTCGTTGAAAATTGGGTCCAACGAATCGACCGCTGCAAACGTGCCCGCAGTGGCAATATGAACGAAGTCGAGTTCCATTCATAAATGTTTTGATTGTACTTCAAGCCAATAATAAATTTTTTGAAATATCTCAAATGGTTTGCCTTTTATTTAAAAAAAAGTTGTCAAGTTGTTATTAGAAAACTCTATATATAAATTTGTGATTAGTTGCCATTACCTTACGTGTATTAATTGAAATTGAGCGTTTCGTGAAGATTTTCGAATTTATTCTTATTCACTTCATAATGTTTCCTTGTCAGTTTGATAGAGAAACGCCAAAAGTGAAGTGAAGAATATTGCGGCTGTACCCAACTCGGTACATTTAAAAGTTTTCTCGCCGTTGTCAAGGTATGGGCATCGCTTCAACGCTTCCTGTAACGTATTTTTTAAAAAAGCTTATAAGTTCATATAAGATCGTATTGAGCCAAGAACCAAATGGCCATCGTGCACATCGAACTTACGCTGATTAGGCTCTGAAGATGTAACAAGATCCAAAATTTCACCGGAAAATCGTTCTCAGTTACGAGGTATTTGTTAATAAGTAAAATTGCCACATCTGGTCACGCGAACAGTTGGAGATGTTCCAAAAACCGTCATTGTATATGAACAAATTAGTTGTTTGATGTAGTTTTTATGCCGGGGGAGTCATTAGACCTTACTTCATCTGATATTATGCCGGCGAGTCGGTCACAGTCAATGGAGATCGCTATCACTCCATGTTAATCAATTTCTTTTAGGATAAATTGAAACAGGAATGTTTGGAACTCAATGCCAAAATCGACTTATTGAACAAGTTAGGGTAACAACAAGTAACGTAACACGCTTGGACTCTTTTCTTTGAGGGTTAGATGTATGTGTATTCGGTGTAACAGCGATGACGTTATTGTAAATGACACGTTTACGACTTTTTCTTTTATTAACCATTGAAATATGTGTTATTACATCTAATGCGACATATTTTCCTACGTAGTACATGCATGTTAAGGCAGTATCAACAATAACAAACCTCTAAATTTAAGTGGCATTTTTCTGTCACAACATACTGCAGAGTTTGCGCTTCATTTAAGCACGCCAACGTTATTTTTATACATATACAATACATTGTTATTTCAATATCCTTGTAGTTAAGGGTCTAATCTGATCGTTGCCTTCGCGGGTACATTCTTATTTCGAATGATTCTTAACCTGTAATATTCTAGTGCATTTATGTTCTTATACTTCTTTTTGAAAAGTCGTTCCGGACTCATTGATGTGCTGCTTCAATAGAAAATATTGGCCGACATTAAGGAGCAACTGCCTGTGTATACTGCAAACTTTGTCTCCAAATTAACAGATTATTCCCGCTCTGCATTCAATTCTCGTTTTAACTTCATTGTACGAGGGCTGTTTGATGAGTACCCGGACTGGAAGATAGGTGGCGCTACTGAACCAAAATGAGTGCACCATAATTTAGTATAACCTCTTTTAGCCCGCCTATTAAGTGACAATCCGACGCTTACTTTTGTTTTGACACCCATTTCAAAACATCGTGTTTTTTTTTTGGCCCGATTCCGGTTCTTGTTTTTGAGTGTTAAAACTTGTGGGAAAATCAAACCCATTCAAACCCATGGGACCCATTCTTTTTCCTGTATAACTGTTTACCATTGGTTCGCAGAGTTTCGCCGTGGCCGCCGCACGTCGGTTTTTGATGAACCGCGCCCAGGTGGCCTAAAAACGTGAAAATTCGCGAGTTGGCTGAGATAGCTGGCATCTCAACTGAACGCATAAGACAAATCCTGCACAAGACTTTGGGCATGAGAAAACTGTCCGCGCGATGGATGCCACATTTGCTCACACAAGCGCAATTGTGAGACTACTTCAAAAACGTGCTTGGTCCTTTTTAATCGAAATCTAGAGGAGTTTCTGCGTCGTTTCGAGATCGTCGATGAGATATGGATTCATTGATACACACCAGAGACCAAAAAATGAAAATCGAAACAATGTTCCCCGGTAAACGTGTTTCAAAGAAGGCGAAGACCGTGCCTTCAGCCGGAAAGGTGATGACCGCCATTTTTTTGAGAAGCGCGAGGTGTGATCCACGTCGATTTATCGAGCCGATTCAACGCCGAAGAAAAAACGACCACTTTTGGCGAAGAAAAAAGTGCTCTTCTGCCAAGGTAACACAGCGGCTCACACCTCCACTGCAGCCAAATTGGTCGAATTGCACTACGAATTACTCCCCCATCCTCTGTATTCTCCGTATTTGGCTACATGTTACTTCTTTTTGTTTCCAAACCTTAAAAGATCGCTGCCGACAAAAGTCGTACTATACGGAGGGGTTATAAAAGTTGCAGCACCGATGGGAAAAGTATATCGAGTTAAAAGGAGATTATGGTATATTGAAAAATAAATTGCCAGAATCTAATAAACTTGCGTTGTCATTTCTGATCCGATTATTCATCAAACAGTCCTCATACTTTTTTGCAAATTTCATTGTTCCTCTCATCCTTTGAGAGTTTTCCCTGTTGTGACATAATCCTAAAAATATTTGGTCGTTTGCTCGTGCTTGGATGTTGCACATCTGAATACACGTCTGCGCATACGTATATATTTTGTTGATGCACATATAGTTTATAGTAACTGACCAAACGGTCTGTGTCGTGTATATCCCTGTCATCTGCGCGAATTCAAAATATTTTGAAATTTCTTTGTTTGTTCAAACGTGTATGTATAGTGTGTCGAGAAGTTAGCTCAAGAAAGTGTGAACATAAAAAAAAGTTTTTGCACCAAATTCTACGTTTCTAAGCTATTTCTGTTGTACTTATTCTATCCCTGAAATGCTTGGCTTTTGTTTTTTTTTTTTACCGTAATTTTCGCCTCATTATTCCATTAACACGTTTCTTTAATTATGTTAAGCAGGTCTTTTGAATCATCGCACAGAGTTTTTCCACTGTTTTTGCATTTCACATCGAATTTGTTCCATATACATACCTTAGCTCTTCTTCTTAATTGAAGTCATTAAGAGGGTCCAAAACTGTCCTCTTTCCTTGTTTAAGCTGTTCCCGTTTCGTTACAAAACATATTGGAGGCTTTCGTTTGCAAGTTGAAGTAGCGGGCTCTGTTTTCTACATTTCGCCACTTGGTTTTTGACCCATATTGTATTGATATTGTAGTTTATTTCTTGAAAGCATCATGTTGCTCGCTGCTTTAAATCTGTATATCTGTGATTAAGTATTTTTTTTTTAAGAAGTCGGGAATTGCTAAAATCTCCTAGGTCCTGTATTTTAACTCATAAATGAAATACCAGGCAACATGGTATTGTTTACCTTTTGTTTATCTTTGGGCTGGGGTTGGTGGCAAATAAATCGATTTAACTGGTCCTTGAACTCTTTCAATTTACTTTTATATAATTTCTATTTCACCTAAGTATGTTTTATTGCTTTCTTTTTATGGTATCACTATTATGTTTCTCTTCCACTAGAATGATTTTATTTATTTATTTATTTATTTTTTTTTTTTTTTTAGAAATTTGAAGAAAAGGATGGTCAATCTGTGACACCTCTGGTATTAGCTGCAAAAGCCGGTCATACAACATTTGTACGAACCATCTTGTCACACTATGAATTAGATTTGGAATGTGAATGCAATGTGATATTTGATGGGCTGGTAGTATATGGAGCAACAGCACTCTGGGTAGCTGCTGGAATGGGTAATAATTATTTAAAATAAATCACTTTTCAAGAATATAACTAAAATATTTTCAATAACTTTTTTAGGCCACATGAATATCGTGAAATTTTTAGTCCACCGAGGAGCCAATATTAATCACAACACAAAAGCCCATTCCTCACCACTGAGAGCGGCGTCTTATGAAGGTAATTTTACTTGAAATAGTTATTTCTTATATTTAATTGTTAGAACTTGAAACATCTACATATTACGTCGGTACACAGCCGTTCACTCCACATCAAGGATGCCTCCGTCCCCGACTAGGCTCCTTACAAAATGTAAATGAGGAAGTTGTATCATATTGTTGATGTGCTGCGCTGCTTAATAGAATCTTTTTTGTCGTCGATGACTACACAGGCGGATTTCGGTTCAAAACTCGGACAACACCGAAAAACGGAATGATTCATCTATGTTTGTGATCACATTTTTGGCAGTAGTAAATCTCCGAAAGATCAATCTTCTGCTTACAGAGAGACCTTTCTGAGACTCTCAATTGAATACTCTTTCAAAGGGGAAAGTGTGTTAATATTGGGCATTCATTGGTCACTCATCTATACTAGGTGGAGTGAAAAGTAACCGCTTTGACCGCCAGAATGCGCTGCTACTGCAAAGAAGGTAATGGTGCCTTGAAGTCCGTTCATATCTAGGCAGACATGCCAAATTTTAGTGCGATACTGTCTTTACTTTTGTTTTGACAGCTGATTGTTGTTGACGTGTTTGGCATCATGTTGAGTATGGACAAAAACGATTTTCGTTCTCTCATAAAACATTATTTTTTGAGAGGCAAAACGGCAAAGGAAACAAATGAAAAGTTTTATAAATATAATGGGGCTAATGCACTGTCAGATTGCACCGTCAAATATTGGTTTCGAGAGTTTCGTGGTGGCCGCAATTCCACTACCGATCAAGTCCGCAGCGACAGGCCCTTCGGTGCGGTTACAGAGGACAATGTCAAAAAAATAAAGTGTGAAGGTGCGCAAGCTAGCAGACCACAAAGATTAGTACTGAGCGCACACGCCATATTTTGGGCAATATTCTGCATATGAAAAAGTTATCCTGCCGCTGGGTGCCGCGTATACTCACTCTTAATCAAAAACACGAACATGAGAGCATTTCGAATGAGTGTTTGGACTTGCTGATGCGTAATCGGGTGGACTTTTGGCGTCGATTGGTAACTGTTGAACAAGAAAAAGGAAAAACCATCAACAGCGAGTATTACTGTGTATTATTAGAGCGATTGAAGGGCGAAATCGCTGCAAAACGGCCTCACATGAAGCGACAAAAAATTTTGTTTTTGCAAGACAATGCACCGACGCACAAGAGCATCGCAACCATGGCTAAAATCAATGAATTATGGCTCCAATTGCTGTCGCATCCACCGTATTCGCCCGATTTGGCTCCCTCGGACAATTTTGTAGACCTTCCGGAATATTACTTTTCGGACGGGATCAAGGATATGGAAGATCGCTAGAATAAGTGTATCAAACAAAAAGGGGACTATATTGAATAAAATAAAAAAAACATTTAAAAAAATTTTTTTTTCATTCCCAAGGAGGTTAGTTTTCACCCCACCTAGTACTTTACTGTATTTAAGCTTTTGTCTTATGTTTATCGATCTTTGGCCTGTCTTGATTGTTTCAACCCTAAGATTATTGCGTATTTGTCGTAAGTCTGTCATTTTGTACCAAACAAAATTAACACAGTCGCCCTAAGTAAGTTGAGGTTAGTCCGAAATAATACAGCCTGTGTGCCGTCAAACCTTCATATTGAACAAAATATCAATATCAAAAGTTATCCACTGAACCGGGAAATCCGGGAAACAATTTCTCCAAGCTGATAAAAATCAGGTGGAGTTAGGATCTGGATTCGCTTTCAAGGTGATCACTTCAATATAGCTTCTCAAACTAGCCTTTTTTCACCAGTGGGGTCGAAAGCATTGCATTGCGTTTTGCCGGCTCATCGGCTTTTTCATTTTCCCTTAGCTGCTTGAACCCAAAAAGGGGTGAAATTAAGTCATTTTGCTTAATTTTGCCTCACTAGTTTTGATGAGTGGCTTAATAAAGGAAGGGACTTAATAGCGACTTGGATGAGCATAAGATAGATTACTTAATACATCTTCGCCTGATAGCTAGTATTTATGTGATCTGGAAGACGGTTATAGCTAGAAACGTTCATTTATGTTGAAAGAATCTCTTATCCTTCACCACATTTCATCTTAAAGTCAGTTAAAAATCGATGCTGCGTATTTGGCGGTCAAATGATCATGATATTTACAAGTCGCTTCAGCCCTTTTTATTCCTCCCTAAAAAGGAAGTGGTCTTGAATATTATTGTTGAAACTTAGTTCGGATGTTGTACTTTGTGTTAGTTGTAGGTTTCGGGTTTATTATGGCCGTGTACTTTTGGTGTTCAATTGCTGGAAACTCGGAGCCTAACTGTGTAGTGTACTGCATATTGAAGCTCAAGTGGTTAGAAGTATTAACCAGGCTAAAAATTAAAACTGTATCGCTCAATTGCTAAAATATCTTCACCCTATCAACGAGGTTATCTAAATTAGAGCGGCCTGTTGAAGGGTTTTAAGGTTAGCGAATTAAGGCATCAAATGCTTGACTCAATCTCAATCCAATACTCGCTTGGCTGTTGTGATGTGCATGAGAGGCGATCGAATACAAAAACCACGAAAATGCCGCCCAACTCCCAATAGGATACATTAGCAGCACAAAGTGAAACTGTGTGGGATGTCGGGAAAATAAGACCTAAATAAATTAGACCTATGGTCAGTCACAGGTCGACTCACCTTTATAACTGTGAGTCAACGAGACTTATATGGCCCATCCACGATCCCAAATGATTAAGAGAGTTGATCAACCTCAGAAGAAGGTATGTCTCCAAACTCACAAATGTAGTCATGAAAACTGTGCCATTCTTATTTGCAAATGCCTTCCGTTGGCATGCATTAGAATGCCATCCCTTGACACTTACGACCTCCAAGATCGAAATGATATCTGCTTTATGAAGATCACTGACGTTGAGAAATTCGTCAAAAAGTCTCTATTGTTCCAGGAGTAGCCTGCAATGCTTTTTCAGTTCTATCAAAATGTACTAAAAAAGGTTCAAGTGTACCTTAACTATTAGCACTCTATCCTAATCACACCTATTTACTAAAATTCATCTTGAATTGAACAGAATGCTCAGATTTGGTACCCAAATCAACTATCCATAAAGGCTACTACTCACTCTGCAGTCAAAGTACTGGAGAGTCTGTATCAGGAGAAATCGCTTGAGTTTTCATTAAGCCAATGGCCTCATTTTGAAGGAATTTCGAGCAATTTGAAATGGAAATTTATTCGTGATTTCGTCGCTATAAATATTTATTGATTGTGTTTTAGTTTTTTTTTTTTTTTTTTCGCTTTCGTTTAAATATTTTTTTTATCTTTCTAGGTCGACTGGATATTGTCCGATACTTAATTGAACATGGAGCTGAGGTCAATCTGGCCAATACTTATAACAATACCTGTATTATGATTGCCTCATACAAAGGTCACACAGCAGTCGTAAGTCTATCAAAAACAATTTAACAGCAAGACCAACGCACTCACTGTTTAGTGTTTCCTTTATTAAGGTTGACACACTTTTAAAGAATGGCGCCGATCCAAATGAGCAGGCTCTGTGCGGCGCAACAGCATTACATTATGCTGCTGAATGTGGTCATTTGGAAATTTGCCAATTATTACTTGATCATGGAGCGAAGCTACAAAAGAACGAACATGGATTAACACCAGTCCTGCAAGCAGCCGAAAGATCCCATGAGAATGTAGTAGAAATGTTCATTAATCGAGCAAATATGATGACAACAGAAGAAGTAAGTAATCGTTATCGTAATGCAATTTCAAAAACAATTTACAGTCGTTTCTAATTTATTGTAGAAAATCGAAGCACTTGAATTAATGGGTGCGTCATTTGCCAATGACAAAGATAACTATAGTGTTGCTAAATCTTATCAGTATTTAATGTACGCAATGGAAATGCGTTATGCGGATCGAAATAACATCATAAGAAAGCGTACCATACCTTCTGTGCCTGCGTATGATAATTGGCTTGAAACAGAAACCATTGAAGATCTTCAAGCCATAAGACTGAACCATCACTCCATTCATATGGAAGCTCTTACAATTAGAGAACGTATCTTAGGAAAAAGTTATCCTGACTTGCCTCAACCGATTGTCTACAGAGGGGCAATTTTCGCCGATCAAGAAAGATTTGAAATGTGTTGTACATTGTGGAATTACGCAATCGACTTACGTATGAACAATGATGTAGGCCTTATCTATGTTTTCTTTTTAAAATTGAAATTGTAATCATATGTAACTCTGTCCATTTAGATATCCGTTGAACGAGATTTACTTAGATTTGCACAATTGTTCTCACAAATGGTTCGTTTGGAACGAAATCTTGATCTCTATGTGGCCATATCAGTTCTTGCTAAATGTCAACAAGAAATCGATAATAACAGGCGAAAAATGGCTTCCCCAGGACCAAAAGATGTTGTGCAAGTCATAGCTGTGAGTTTTTTTTTTTTTTACGTTTTGTATGATGACAGTTTTTTTTTTTTTTTTTAATTAAATTTGTGTTGTAGGACGAACATGACAATAACATAGTCACTGCCTTGTATCTCATCAAAATCATCACAATACTGATTGGAAATTCAAAATCTGCTGTTAAGAAAACCCAAGTACATCTCATATATTCGCTTATTTCGAATTTCATTCAGGCAGATACAAAGCTGCGCGATGGGCAAACGTTGCTACATAGATCAGTCAATGGAGTCACACCAGTGGATGATTTTTACACAAGTGAAATTTGTCGGTAAGCATTTAACAAATTATTTGAGAACTGAAAGGTAAGACGAGGTAAAATCTTAGAAGTTCATCAGAGCGTTCCTTGATCTAAAGATGATAACTGAAGGAATCATATTTTAACCTTTATAGACTCTGGGTCATAGAGTTAGTCAACAAGTTTATCAGGAAAGGAAGAAAATTAATAGATGCTTTCATCATAGATATACCTCTTAAGCTGAACCATAATTATTCAATTGCTGCCTTATAAGAAAGAAAATATGTAATAAGAGAGCAGATCACTGTTGGTAGCTACATCAACTAGCTTAGCCTCTTATCAAAATATTGCTGTAATATTATTGTAAGCAAGCTCCATCTGATACAATTGTTATCACCTTTTGGAAAATTTGCTTCAACATCAATGAGTGTGACCTTACTTTACCTCAATGATGAAAAAGTCGCATGATAGCGCTTCTTCCTGGTTCAAACTTTTTTTTTTTTTATATCAAACTTTTGACCGACTTCGAGGGTTCGGCTTGAATTTACTTCCTTTGACCCTTCCTTTTTGACTTTGTATACGGCTTTTCCCCTCTCCTGGAATGTGATTCTGCAAGTGCTGATATGTACACGGTCGACTTATGTAAAGGAATACATTAGAGCCCATGTCTGTTACATACCTTCCTGGCAGCATCGCCAGTAGTAGGAAATCGTGGTTTGCAAAAGGATTTGATGGTCTCTCGCAATTGTAATCGTCTGACGTTAAACTTCTGTACAATATTTTCTCAACGTTCTACTGCCGTCGATATCCGCATTCGCACCATGGCTACTACTAGTTGCTGGTCCGCGTTAATTGATTCCTCGCAATGCATAGACGTCACCAATACTGTAGGCGTGTCTTCCGTATTCTGATCGGGTCTCACCATGTGTGCTTTTTGATCTTAAGGTATGCGAAACACGTACTTGCTATGAAGCTGCTCCATTTATTTGCGAGATCAATTAGTCTGAGTCTGTTTCTGGACGGCTGTAAAAGTCTTGCTTTTGGGGCTTAAACGTATACCAGGCTGATGTATTATAAGGATTGCCACCAGTCGCTCGCTCTTATGTTTAAAACACCTGGCAATATCTCTCAGTTTCCTTTCAGCATCACACGTTGCACGCAAGTGGCTTTGCGGTATTTTGGCCCATTCCCGGCGAAGTGCTTGCTTGAGGTGGTCCAAACTTTGGTATTTTTTAGTGCCAACCTTCGCCTTCAAAATACCACAGACAGAGAAATCCAATTGATTTGCATACGGAGAATTTGCAATCCATTGTGTCGAAGAAATGAAATGTGGAACATTGTTTTTTAACCAATCTTGGTTGACGCGCGCTTTGTGAGACGGTGCCGAATCTTGTTGAAATGTCCACGGTCTCTGAACGAAATGATTGTTTGCCCAAATCTTCAATACTGTCTCCAAGACAGTTTCACGGTACACGATCGCATTAATTTTGACGCCACGGTCCAAAAATACGAGCGGAGAGCGACCATCTGCGGTTATGGTGGTCCAAACCATCACCATCGGTGCTGCCTGCTTTCTGGTGTCCGTCCGAAGGTGTAAATTTTCGAAGAACCCCTCTGGCAAGTAAACTCGGTCATTTTGTTTGTTGACATATTTCTCGATAACAAATGGCGACTCATGGGAAAAAACCAAATTCGGCAACTCACCACTTTCGTGCAAGCGAAGCAACTCCTTCGCTCTTTCGACTCTAACTTTTTTCTATTGCGGTGTAAAATCGTGTGCTTTTTGAAACTTCAATGACTTGAGCCCAAGCTCATTTTTCAGTATGTGTTGCATCCGTTCCAACGATATGTTGAGCTCACGAGCCATTTTTTTTCACTTCGACGCGGATTTCGCTCAATTCGAGCCTTCGCTTTCCGAACCATTTGGCCATTTCTGCTTTTTTTTTATGACCACCTCCATTACGTTTTGCAACGCTGCCAGTATCACGGTAGCGAGCTAGGGTTCGAGAAACAAATGATTTATTCACGTTGAGGTGCTGGAGGGCTCTAACGATAGCTACTTGTGGCTATCCAGCCAAATATAAAGCAATCACACTATCACGTTTGAATTCCATCGAGGATAAAATTTTTTGAACACAACTGAGACGCAAATCGTTTAAAAGGCTTGTAAATAATAAAATTATCTGTCATGTGCCAAAATTTTAGCTCACTGTTATAAACGGTTTAGAAATTATAGCAGTCTGAAGTTGGGTGCAGTTCGTGTCAGTCAGGGTGTATGTTGGTGTTTCTAAACGTTTTCTTATCAAATTCGTTCCGTACCGGTTATATCAGCCATATAAGTCTCTAATTTTTCCACTAGGTACTCGGGAGTTCCAGGTCTGTTAAGAGTCCTCACATCCAGATACATACAAGGGCGGCATTGTTCCTGTCACGTTTGCATGGATCGTCAACAGTATAATCAATTTTATTTGAGGCTGTTATTGTTGTTTGCATTATATAGGTTTTTGTTTTGCATAACTACTGAGATGAATATGAGTAATTTTCGCTCTTTCTCTCTTTCCCTCTTTCTTTTCCCAAATGACTTCTTGACATGACATCCGAGACGCATATTACAGCCGATTAAGTCGAACAGTTAACGGTATATAAAACTAGCCTACCACAGATCTGGTACCTGGAAACTCTGATGAGTTGGTGATATCAGGTTTGATACAGAATAATTGTTGGTTTACTATAATATAGCGTTTCAGTAGGCGCTGTGTTGAGGTGATGATGGGATTTTGTCCATCTTGCAGTGAATTTCAAAAATCAAAAAGAACATCCCGTCAGTTATAAAGAAGGAGAACGTTAGGTGATGAACAGCTGTCATCGCGCAAGAGTGAGATACTTTGTTTTTGTTAGGAAATTAATGCCGTGGCATAAATCAGTTTGGTAATTGCCCAAAGTAGTTCAATCCTAACGTCAGCTAATAAAACCAAGTGAGACGGATCAGAGTCTATCTATGAAAAGCCGAATTCTCATGATGATTCCCATGAGATTTAACAGATCCTAGTTTACCGATAGTACCTTGAGAAGAAGGTGCGGAAAGCAAAAAGGGTACTACATTAGTGCAAACGCGTGGGGACTCTCTCCTAGGTCATCATACTGGATGTATTCGATGATTACTAGACCCATTATCACCTATGCTTCGGTTGTATGGTGGGCGAAAACTTCCTAGAAGACTGCTAAGAAACATCTGGATAGGGTAAAGCGTTTAGCGTGTTTAGGAGTTACAGGTGCAATGCGCACAACACCAACATCCGTATTGGAAGTGATCTTAGGAATCACTTCGTCTGTTAAAAATGAGATTATCCAACTGCACATGCCTATGGATGTTATAACAAAGGTGTATTATGGAAAGGAATCACAAAACTCGTAGTGAGAATGGATTACTTCTAGAAAAGAGGAATAGTGAAATCGTGATTTTTCACAGATAGATCCATGATGGATGGCAGAGCGGGGTCCGGTATCTTTTCAGAAGATCTGGAACTAGCCCGTCACATTAGCCTCGGAAAGCACATTTTTGTATACCAGACTGAGATGATTGCCTTGCTGCATGCGTTGGGTTACCTGCTTGACAAGCAGGTGGAAGGAAGAAATAGCACTTGACAATCAGGCGGTGATTAGATGCATAAAACGGACAACCATCACACCATGGAATGTGTATTCAAGTTCAATAGGTGTTCATCTAAAAATCAGGTTACGAGTCACATAGTGATTGACGGCAACGAAAAGGCGGACACTTTTGCAAAACCGAGATCAACTGAAAAGTTGCTGGGACCAGAACCATTCTCTTCAATTGATAGAGGAATGGTAGAACAGCTGATTCACAAATGGATCACGACAGAACACCTGAGAAGGTGGTTCACCGTGGAACAATATAGACAAGCTAAAATGGCAATACAATAGCCGACCTGCTCCACTCAAAGAAGAGCTCTAGGCGTGAGTCGAGGAACATTGAAATGGGTGGTAGCGTTAACTACAGGTCATTGCAATTTCGGGTATCATTTAAGGAAGATGGGCCTTAGAGAGGATGATACTTGTAAGCTATGCCTGGAGGAATCTGATATTGTGTCATTGTCCAGCTTTGGCTGGCAGAAGAATGGGGATCTTGGGAAAACATTGGGTCGAGACCCATTGGATGAAACAGATCTCACATAAACAGATGCTAGCGTTAACACTAGGAATCGAACTCAGGGAAGAACTCTGGCAAAGTTCAGAGAGATTCTCTGGGTAAGATTTATAGCGGTAGAGAGACGAAAAGAGCCGAAAATGGTGGTATGATTCGAGTATCTCTCGAAATTTAAATATATATAATAGCGATAGTAAGACTGTCGAACTGATGTTTGTGTGTTGAGTTGCTTGTGTAGTTTCAGAGAACAAAATGGTAGAATCCGTATTCCAACCCTACAACTCAAAGACGAACCAAGAACATCTGTGCTATCAATTAGACAACTATAATACTTTATGATTACCGAGGTGCTGATGATGATGATCCTGATTAATGAATCTGTTTTTTTTTTTCGGCTTTATCGCTTTGTAATTATGTAGTTCGATCTCTTCCTTGAATACATTGTTTTTTTCTGTTATAATGTCTTATACTTGACATCTTAGCACAATCGCCATGTTTTAAAATTTAAAAATGTGTCTTTTTATCTTCCTAATAGATTTCCCTGCTTTAAAACTGCTCTTCTGTTGGTGCATGTGGGAGCATCTGTTACTGCTGAGGACTGTGAAAGGAATACCCCCCTGCACGTATTAATTTCAAGTGTAAGTATTTTGAACTAAATCTCCGCTACTCGTGCTAAATGCTAGTTTAAAACTTATACTTTAGATTCGTCGTGATAACGCTGCCATAATTAGTCAAGTTGAGAAAATTGTGCAGCTCTTCACAGAAGCTGGAGCACATTTAGATGCTGTCAATGCACAAGGACTTACACCCGCCCAACTGTCTTCTGTCTGTAAGTATCATAAAATCATCATCTATGTATTTCGAAATAGAAATATTTGAAGTAAAATCTATTTTTCAATTACAGCTTCTGTAAGTAACATGATGTTGAAATACGACAACATGTTCATATCGCTGAAATGCATTGCTGCGCGAAGTGTCGCCTTTTATAAGCTGAAATATAAAGGGCTCATACCGAAGAGCCTGGAAAAGTTTGTGCATATGCACAGTACTGAGAAATTAAATATTTAGTTGGAGGCTGTCGATTAGTGTAGAGCCATTTCAATGCAAAGCGCTGTGAATTTGTGTTATTTTCATATTTTCGATGATTCTTCAATGTCTTCATAGGGATACTACATTAAAATAGCATTAGTGATCGAGCGAGAGAGAGATGATAAACTTGTGTCTTATGCATAAATGACCCCAAAAACTATAGGTTTTCGAATTTTAACGAATTTTATTTATTTTCTTTTTTTTTTTATAAGAAATATTGACGTTATTTATTTTTATTTTTTATACATATGGTACATATACGAGTACGAGTAGAGGTAAATTTAATCTATTTAAGAACTGATATCGTTGGCATATTAAAATGTTTAGATATATTACATTTATATATATTTTTTTCTACTGTATATATATTAGAAAAAAGGAAGAAATAAATATATATACATAACTTCAGAGGAGTGAACGTATTTTAATTTCTAGATCAGTAATTCTATGGGCAAAGAGCAGAGGCCATCAGACTGTCAATAAATTGTGAACTAACTGTAAGCCAGGAGACACTTCGTCGATGTTTGAGGGCGTCAATGGTAATAGGTATGTAGTATTACTATCACCTGCACATGTGTTTTATAGCACGGTTTTTAATCTTACCTATGATAGCAAGTACAGAGAGGTCTTAAGAGCATCTGACCTGATGCGCGCATTGTACTCCAATTTTGGACCGATAAATGTCTTATATGCCTAAGAAGTTGAAGACAACTTGAATTAAAGGTTCTGAAAGTTAATTTCTGATTCATTAAAGAAGAGTTTCGTTAATCCCAACTGCACACATTGCAACTTTCTTACTTTCACTAGATTGGTGTAGATTTATGTAAGTTCTACTTTTTGCCAAGACATCCCATTAAATCACTAGTGGAGATGTGGCTATGAAAACTACATATACTATACCGACGTTCATTGAGAAGCTTTCTAGTTTTGCGATATGTTATGAGCTGAGGTTTAATCGGTATGTAGGAGCAAAGAACCCCTTTTTAGGAACAGGCTGAGTATTACTGTTTTCCAATTGCTCGGAAAAAGTACTAAAGAGTAGAATGGATGAAAAAGCTTGCGCAGTGGTATTTCCAGCGTTGAATAAAAAACTTCAGAAAAAGAGGAGATATATGTCAGATTTTTTTTTTTGTGCCGTCCGCATAAAAAGTGTGATTCATCGTAAGGCTTCATTTATAATGTAAAATAAATCATATTAAATTGAAAGTGAACTTAAAACTTTTATTACTGGTTAAAAGAACAATTCATGGCATTTACTTTTCAAAAATGATATCATGTAAATGTTGGCCACGACTACGTCTGGTCCATTCGAAAGGTCCACTTTGGGCGACTCGTTCGAGCATAGCGAATGGTATCTCGCGGATAATAAGAGTAATGTTGGCTTCCAAAGCGTCAATCGTAGCTGGCTTATTCCTGAAGACCTGAGACTTTACATATTCCCACACAAAATAGTCTAAAGGTGTTATATCGCACGATCCAGGCGGCTAATGTACCAAAGCAAAACGTGAAATTAAGTGCTCACCAAAATAATTTCTCAAGAAGTCCATTGTATTCACGCACTGATTGGCTCGTAGCGCCGTCTTGCTGAAACCAGAGCTCACCGAGACCATGTGCTTGAATTTCAGGAAGCACATAGTTCGTTAACATGACGCAATAACGGTTACCATTGACGGTGGTCTCATTTTTGAAGAAATATGGACCAATCATTCCACCAGCCCATAAACCACACCATATTATTGTTTTTAATGTATGTAATTGTAGCTCTTGGTACTCTTCGGGTTGCTCATCAACAACCTAAACAAAATTTCACGATAAAACACGGGATTTTCATTGAGTTTTTCCAGAGCCCATTCACTGAAAATATGGCGCTAATTCATGTAGCCTGGCTTCAATTCTTCCACAAGTTGAATTTTGCACGCTTTTAGGCCGAGATCCTCACGTAAAATATGCCAAGTTGTTGAATACGCCAAGCCAAGCTGCTGAGAACGACGACGAATTGATTCGGCACGGTCTTCGCGTACACTCTCAGCTATAGTCTCCTCACTACGTGCTGGATGTGGTTTAACCGGTCGAGTATCATCCCTTAATGTAAACTGGGATTGGTATTGGTATTGGTATTGGTTTCAGTAGGTCGATTATGCGCACCGTAAATTCTTCGAATCGCACGAAAAACATTTCTCACAGAACGCTGATTTTCGTAATACAGGTGAACAATTTAAAGACGCTGTTTTGGTGTGAATCTCTCCATGATGACTTGCCAAACGATATTGAACAAAAATGACAAAGCAGTTTGATAGGAGTCATGCATGATCTGTCAAAAAAAGACTATTGAAAATCAAACCTCACAATAAATCACCTCTTACATTCCCCCTATAATAAAAAATGTAATCTATGATTCGTTAGTTTTTCTCCCGGCTATCCGGCCGTATTTTCATATCTTGATATAGTCCTTCACCGCCTGGTTCTTCGTCTATGATGTATCACGCCCCATAAACTCACAAAAAGAATCAAATTTTTTTGAGGAATTACTCATTACTTTGTTTTGGTTTTCTTTACTATCAGTCGGAATATGCGTTTAAAAGCCGAACACACTTTTCTAGTTGTAAGCGCTCTAATTCTGTATGTACCAGTTAAGCAATTTATGAGCATACAAAAAAAAAAAAAAAAAACATCTAAAACAGCAGATTTGTACAATATATACTGTGATCGTTAAAACCCTTACTGTTATAGTTATACGAGTGCGTAACTGAATTCGTCCCATATGTACCCTGATTCTGCGATTCGATTGGAATCGGAACTTATTCGAAACCGAGTAATTGATATTCTGACATTCGATTTATCTCGATACCGTTGACTGTATTCCGACTCTAACGAAACGAAAAAAATGTCACTTTTTACTCGAATGAAGAAGCAACATGTAAATAATTGTTCCTGGTTTGGAAAATTGTTTTTAATATGTTTTATTCCGATATGAGCACCATCTACGCAGCCTATTCTTTTGACTTTCTGACAGATGAGCATTTATCCATTTCTGCCAAAGCTTTCTCTCCAAAATGTCAAGCACTTCCTTAAGTACTTTTGAAACACTTGGCTGGAATATCGTTCCATTAAATCTATGCTGATAGCCACTTTTTGCCAAAAATCGAAGGGTAGCAGCTAACATTATAATAGTTGGAATGCTAGAAGATACTGATCGGGCTTGTGTATCTGCGGCTAGTTCGTTCAAAACACATTTAAAGGCATCTTTACAAACAATAAAATTGTGAAAAAATCTTTATTAGAAAATAATGTTAATTTAAATTCAAAAAGGTTTGCTTCATAGCGTACTGGTTATCTTTGAGGCTGAATAGGTTAGATCCTAGAAATACTCGTCCTGACCAAGACATGGCAGTAAATGTTTGAAAATATTGTATTGCTGTATTGGAAAGTACGCAGTCTATAAAGCATATGTTTCAAGTTTGAAAGCTCCACGTTGTTTAGTATTTGTTTGGCAGCATTTAATAGTGAACGTTGTCAGTGAATTTGTGAAAATGGATAAAATTGGTCATCGTTATGTGATACAATACTTTTATTTGAAAGGCCCAACTGATATAAAAGCTGAACTGGATTCTACTCTGGGTGAGTCTGCTCCTTCGTATACAACAGTAAAATTTTGGGTTGCTGAGTTTACACGAGGCTGTACGAGCCGCCAAGACAAGCATCTCAGTGGTAGACCAAATGAGGTGACGACTCCAGAAATGGTGAAGAAAATCCACAAAGCGGTACTGAATGATCGTCGACTGAAAGTGCGCGAGCTAGCAGACATTGTAGGCATTTCAAAAAGTGCGGTACATCGCATATTATTTGAAATTTTGGACATGAGAAAGCTGTGTGCAAGATGGGTGCTGCGTTTACTCACCCTCGAGTGTCGTGAAGATAATTCAATTGTGTGTTTAACGAAGTTTCACAGCAACAAAGGAGAATTTTTTTCTGTTTCTCGGATTATTTTCTGTTCCCAAACTTGAAAAAATGGCTCAGTGGTCAAAGATTTTCCAACGATGACGAAGTGATGTCGGCAGTTAATGGCTATTTTGAGGAGCAAGATAGTTCTTATTATAAAAAGGGTATCGAACTTTTTGAACATCGGTGGAAAAAGTGTATAGAGCTGAAAGTCTGAAATTTTTCCAAAATTTTTTTTGTTGGTTCGGGTATTTCTGGGACCGCCATCGTACTTTGACGCTTACCGTATAGCACAACTGATTCCGAAAAGTAAATTCATTCTATAAGATCACTCGATTGTGAATAGTTTTCATTCGAATCTCAAAATACGAAAAGTTCATTCGAATGAAACTCAGTATATGGGTAATAATTTCCGACGCGCTCAAGTACAGGTGAATACTTCACACAATCTGGAAGCGTTTAACTGACCTTGTCCAAAGAGCTGACAGTCGCAGGATATAACCTATGATGCAGGCAATCCCAATTTTAGTCTTAAGAGGATTGACTGAAAGCTCATTTCTGGTGCATCATCGATTACATCTAGTGCTGCCTGCTCGTTACAGCAGGCAGTGGGTAGGCATGATTCGACAGACATACCTGAGTATATCAGACATTAGAACTACCATATATAGTGAGTCGATCAACATGCACCATAGCAATTGAGTCAGGTTGCTTTCTTTCGGGCAGACACTGCTTACGACCACTAGCAGCCAGTATCTTATCCACAAAATTAGTGATTCATCTATGTAGTGTTGTTTCGCCAAGTTACGTATGCCGTTACAAGTTATGTTGTCGAAAATCGATATCAATATCGATTAAAATGCCCCGACTGTCCACCAGACGTTGAAGCGCAGTCTCACACGATAGATAGGAGTGTTGCATTTTGGAAAGAGGATGTATTCGCAAGGTGTTCAGATTCTGAACATCTTCGTCAACCTTCTGCCTCTTTCTGAGGTTAGACGGGTCATTGACGTGCTTTGCACTTTAGTAACATTAATTGACTGAGAGTCAATTTTGTTGACAATCCTATTGCTACTTCCCTATGGTTCTTATCTAAAAATTTAAGATTGTAATAGATAAAAAATAAATAAATTAATAAATTTGCATTACACAAAAAGATGTATTTTTGAAATTTATTTATTTCAAAGTCATTGAGGGTCACTTAACATTTATTTCAAAAGAAAAGAAATACATTTTCAGGAAATATTTCGCCCTGAAACCGGGGCACAAAAGAAAAATATATCTTAAGACTTACAATTTATAACTATGTTTGTTTTTCTTTTAAACAATATATTATTATTTTTTTAAATATTTCTACAAATCACAGATACTTTAAGATTCGATATACAGATTCGAAATTCAATACAATGATTTTTTCTTTTTGGTTTTTTATTAAGGCAAAATGTCGAATGTGTATCAGACACCGTGATATGACAGTTAAACTGCAATACATATATAATTTCAATAAAAAATTTTAACGAATTTTTAGGAGTAACTCGTCCATTTCAAAAGCGAGATCTACAGTGTGGTATCACAGGTAGTACTCGTAGAGTGAATATTTGTTGAAATTTTTATGATGGTTATAGTCTCGTTTCTTTTCGTTTTCTCTTGGTTCATTAAATATTAGACGTTCCCGATTTGTTAACTTCATTTACTTTAGGGTAGATTTCAGGTTGTCTCATAACTTCGTCATAAGTTGGCGGTGGGGCTGTAAGAGAAAATGTCAAAAAGTTATAAATTTGGAATGTTTAAATTGCTTTAAAATGTTAAAAATCACTCGAGGCTAACCGCAAGGAACCATACTAAGTACACAACTTTAATACATAAAATAAAGTGACTTCTCATCGTTTTCAATACCTTACAAGTAAAACTCTGTTGGGTACCTATATGTAGTTGCAACCGTATCCCCGCAATAGCGCATTATTTAAATACCAAAATTG
Source organism: Volucella inanis (assembly GCA_907269105.1). Lineage (NCBI taxonomy): Eukaryota > Metazoa > Arthropoda > Insecta > Diptera > Syrphidae > Volucella > Volucella inanis. The sequence continues at coordinate 86,355,120 of OU026155.1, read as the reverse complement.
CTTAGGGCAAGTATCAGACGCATCGTCACTTCTCGCGGTGGCAACTGGTATAAATATAATCTAGTGAATAATATAGTGTGCGTGCAATAAGTTTGGCTGAACCCCAACTGCAGCACACTCGAATCTGCTCTTGGTACTCTAGGTGAACTTCAACGTTGGGGTGACAAACCGGGTGAGGTATTATTATCAAGACATTCCGTGAGTGTAACCTTAGACGAAAATTTACTGCAAGGAGTGATTGCATATTTTATTGATCTGATTAGCTGTAACATGCGTCTCAGAAGTTATAATGAGAAGATTCTCGGGAAAAGCAGCTGGGCTTACTGTGAGTAACACATACGTCGATACGATACGTCGCCTTTGGCGTGCGGAAGTTACAAAATTGTGAAGAAAACAAAAATCCTGAATAATATTGACACAACTGTCAACGACACATCCGAACGTGCCAAGGGCAGCAACGTTCTGATATGGACCTGGCATATGAGGCTCATAATAGAACTTGGAGATCTATTAGGCCGGTATAACCATCATCCAATAAATGTGATGCAAATAACTGGACAAGAAAATGATTACAAAAAGTACTTTAAACATAAACGAAAGATTGATGGCAATCCGTATGAACCCAAAACGTACTGCGATTGACAGAACACACGCATTCGTGGGGCCTATAACACAAAACTACAACTCTACAAGTCAAAAGGTGCTCGTATATTTATGTTTCTTTGACAAGTGTAGATTTTTGCTGTAACACAAAAATAAAACCCATATAGTTGTTGGAAAAAGAAATTTCTCGACTGGTTGACATACAGCTTACAAGTACATGAAGAAAGAAAAGGCAGCATCACGGCAATGAGCAAAGATAGTGTTGACAAAAGAATTGCAAATTAGACAACTCTAAGAAAACAGGTGCTGCTGGCGTAAGGGAGTGTAAGCTGACTGCTTATGACAACGTGGTTCTAGACAACTTTGGACGAGAATCCGAATCTCTTATTGGGCTTGAAACTGAGGAGTCTCTGAGTACCGTTTTTAGATATTCCTAAGAGTTCTGCTGCTATTCCGTCAGCGTCTGCTACTAACAGTTCTGTTTCAAATCCACCCACAATACGGTGACTAACGGGTAGTTATTATATTACAAGTTATCACTATTCCAAAACAGAAAACTTAATTTGTAATAACTAGGCAGAAAACTGATGATTGAACACATTCAATTAACAAATTATAAAACGAGACTAGAAATTGCAGTATTGGAGAAGCAACTCGGTTATCCTCCTTCAAACTTTACTAAAAGTTTAAGTGATGGCATAGTCGATAGCAGCGTTATGGTGAATAGTGCAAATGACGGCAGTGATGAACCGCAAAGTTATGAAGGGGAAGCCAATGATAAAAAAAAAACGGAATAACCAATGTGTGGCGCTCCCATTGTTCCGATTTGAATTCTGTTTTTTTTTTTCTGTTGTTGACATTCCCTCTAAATCTCAGCGTCATAGTTTGACATTTGCAAAAGTTGCGTAGCCAAGAGTACATACATCTCCGAGTGTGTTGGCGATTTTTTACAATTTTAGAAATGGACCTAAATTTGCAACAACGAACTTATATTAAATTTTGCGTAAAAAAACGGATTTAATAGTGCGCGAACATTGGAAATGTTGGAAAGAAAACGGTCGAAGATGGAATAGTGACGGACCATCAACATCGAAAACCGACGAAAACATTGATGAAGTAAAAGAAATGTTAGTCAATAACCGCAAATTAACCATCAGAGATAGAGCGGAGGACTTGAACTTTGCCTATGGATCCGTCAAAGACATTTTGATTAATGATTTGAGTTTCCGTCGTGTAGCAGCAAAGTTGGTGCCAAAAGACCTCAATTTCATGCAAAAAAAGAGACTGTGTTGACGTCGCAAAAGAGATAATTTGCGAGGCTGAATCCGATCCCACATTCATCAAAAAGATCATTACTGGAGACGTGGGTTTATGTACGACACGCAATTCAGACATTAGGAAAGTGAATGGCGTACACCATATGAGCCGAGACCAAAAAAACCTCGCCGTTTTCAGTCAAAAAAGAAGGCAATGCTCACGGTTTTCATGGATTACAACGGTGTAGTACATCATTAATTTTTCCAGAAGGCCAGACACTAAACAAAGAGTTTCATTTTGGTAGTGAGTACTACCACGATAACGCACCGTCGCACAGTGCTATAATTATTCGTAATTTTTTGACGAAAAATGCAACAAATACCATCCAATAGCCACAGATTTCACCTGATTTGGCTCCCTGTGACTTCTTTCTGTTCAATACAGTTAAAAAACCACTACGGGGAACGCGTTTCAGCAGCCGAGAGGAAATAATAGAAAAATCGCAAAAAACACTGATGGACATACCAAAAACTGAACATAAAAAAATGTTTCGAGGTTTGGATCAAGCGCTGGCATAAGTGTGTTGCAGTCGATGGGGAGTACTTTAAAGGGGACAATATACACCCTGCCTGACTCGAACTGCAACCAACTTCAGACTGCTATAATTTCCAAACCGTTCATGACAGTGAGCTCAAATGACACATGACAGATAATTTTATTATTTACAAGCCTTTTAAACGATTTGCGTTTTTTATCCGCGATGGAATTCAAATTTGATATTGTGATTGCTTTATATTTGGCTAGAAAACCACAAGTAGCTATCGTTAGAACCCTCCAGCACCTCAACTTGAATAAATTATTTGTGTCTCGAACCATAGCTCGTTACCGTTATACTGGCAGCGTTGCAAAACGCCATGGAGGTGGTCATAAAAAAACAGCAACATCGGCAAAAATGGTTCGGAAAGCGAAGTCTCGAATTGAGCGAAATCCGCGTCGAAGTGGAAGAAAAATGGCTCGTGAGCTCAACATATCGTAGGAACAGATGCAACACATACTGAAAAATGAGCTGGGGCTTAAGCCATTGAAGTTCCAAAAAGCATACGATCTTACACCGCAACAGAAAAAAGTTAGAGTCGAAAGAGGGAAGGAGTTGCTACGCTTGCACGAAAGGGATGTGTTGCCGAATTTGCTTTTGTCCGATGAGTCGCCATTTGTTATCGACTAATACGTCAACAAACAAAATGACCGAGTTTACTTGCCAGAGGGGTCCTTCGAAAATTTATACCTTCGAACGGCCACCAAAAAGCAGGCAACACCGGTGGTGATGGTTTGGGCCACCATAACCGCCGATGGTCGCTCTCCGCTCGTATTTTTGGACCGTGGCGTCAAAATTAATGCGATCGTATACCGTGAAACTGTCTTAGAAGCAGTATTGAAGCCTTGGGCAAACAATCATTTTGGTCGGAGGCCGTGGACATTTCAACAAGACTCGGCACCGTCTCACAAAGCGCGCTTCAACCAAGATTGGTTAAAAAACAATGTTCCACACTTCATTTCTTCGACACAATGGATTGCAAATTCTCCGGATGCATATCCGTTGGATTTCTTTATCTGTGGTATTTTGAAGGCGAAGCTTGGCACTAAAAAATACCAAATTTTGGACCACCTCAAACAAGCAATTCGCCGGGAATGGGCCAAAACATCGCAGAGCCACTTTCGTGCAGCGTGCGATGCTTTCTTCGGCCGTCTCAAGGTCATTATTCGTGCCAGAGGTGGACATATTGAAAACTACTGATACAATTTGAAAATTGATGTATTTTCCAGCATTTTTTGCTTTGGCACAATAAATATTATCAAAAAATAAAAAAAATATAGCATTTTAAAAAGTTGCAGTTCGAGTCAGGCAGGGTGTAGATTTAAACGAATAAACTTGTATTTTTAATTTTCTGAATAATTCCCGGGAAATAATTTTTTATTAATTTTGATCAAGGTAGTATGTTGAAGCAAGTTATCGAAAGTGCAACCGCTTATTTGTTTCATATATGAGGAGACATAGATTAAATACATACCGAGCCATATTATTATATACGATGGCGGTCCCAGAAGTATCCGACCCAACAAAGAAAACACAAAAATTTTAGAAAAAGTTTATTAGCTCCATACAGTTTTCCCAGCGATGTTCAAAAAGTTCGATACCCTTTTTATAATAAGAACTGTCTTGTTCCTCAAAATAGCCATTAAAAAGTTTATTAGCTCCATACAGTTTTCCCAGCGATGTTCAAAAAGTTCGATACCCTTTTTATAATAAGAACTGTCTTGTTCCTCAAAATAGCCATTAACTGCTGCCGACATCACTTTTTCATCGTTGGACAATCTTTGACCAGTAAGCCATTTTTTCAAGTTTGAGAACAGAAAAAAATCGGCAAATAGGAATAGGATGCATGAGGTAGCAATTCAAGCTTTAGTTTATTAATTTTGGCCATTGAAATAACGAATTTGTTAGCTGTTGCATTGTCTTGATGAAACAACACTTTCTTCTTAGCCAAATACGGCCGTTTTTACTTGATTTCTTCGCTCAAACGTTGCAATAAGTTCGCATAATACTGACCGTTGATAGTTTTTCCTTTTTCAAGATAGTCAATGAAAATTATCCCACGCGCATCCCAAAAAATCGACGCCATGAACTTGCCTGCAGACGAAACGGTCTTCGCCTTCTTTGGAGCCGATTCTCCCTTTTGAATCCATTGTTTTGATTGTTCTTTTGTCTCGGGTGGACCCATGTTTCATCATTTGTTGCTGTGAAACTTCGCTAAACACTCAATTGAAACAACTTCACGACACGCGGCACCCATCTTGTACACAGCTTTCTCATGTCCAAATTTTCAAATAATATGCGATGTACCACACTTTTTGAAATGCCTAGAATGTCTGCTAACTCGCGCACTTTCAGTCGATGATCATTCAGTACCGCTTTGTGGATTTTCTTTACCATTTCTGGAGTCGTCACCTCATTTGGTCGACCACTGCGATGCTCATCTTGGCAGCTCGTACGGCCTCGTTTAAGCTCAGCAACCCAACATTTTACTTCGAAGGAACAGACTCACCCAGAGTAGAGTCCAGTTCAGCTTTTATATTGGTTGGGCTGAGGCCTTTCAAATAAAAGTATTGTATCACATAACGATTACCAATTTTCTCCATTTTCACAAATTCACTGACAACGTTCACTATTGATGGCTGTCAAACAAATACTAAACAACGTGGCGCTTTTAAACTTGAAACATATGCTTTGCAGATTGCATACTTTCCAACATAGTGATAATTTCGAACAACTACCGCCATGTCTTGGTCAGGCCGGGTACTTCTGGGACCGCCCTCGTACAATGTTAAATTTTCTTCTATAATCATAATCCGGACAGCAGAACATATTGGAGCATTAAGGGGTTATATATAGTCAGGAGGGCTAAAAAAAGGGAGTTTTCAAGAATTTTTCTTGAGAAAACTTTTAAATTTATTAACGTAAAAATTTTTACACATATTTTGGTAACTTTTAACCGTATTTCAACATTTTTTAATTGCAAAAATAATAATTTTGAAGGCTGCTATAGCTGATCTCCAGGAGCTCCTCTCAAAAAATGCGTCTTGCGGTGACCATGATATCTCTGGACTGGATCATCGTACATGAAAAAACCAAACGGATATCGTTAAAGTAATGTATAAATTAGAAAAAAAAAAAGATTTTTGGCCTTCAATTGTTTATAAAAAGAGTATGTATATATCGGCGAGAAAAAAATCTTCTATTAATTACTTCAAAATATATTTAAGAAGCTTGTGTTAAATTAAGAGGCTAATCGGTTCAGCAGTTTCCCAGAAATCTTGGTCACCGGCTATAAAAATATGGTTTTGAGAAAAATGCGTTCCAAGTTTGAAAAGCACTTTACATTTTTTTTTTCAAGTTACATCGAGTCGTCTATGCTAGGGCCATATAATAAACCCTTCGCTGTTTCGGCAGCTTCTAATAATTTCAGTTGGTATTGTCTGCGGGCCATTCTTGTGTGTGCTTTCATGCGCTTTTTGTTCGGAGATCTTTACGCGCTGTGCTCCGGCCTCCTCTTTTCAAGCGCTCTGGTGGATTGACAAATATTGGTGTAGATTCCAGAATAATAGTCGCGTTGACTTAAAATTTACATTACGAAAATGATTTTTTGCAAATTCTAACTGTATATAAGTAAAGTAAGATAAGCAAAAGTAGAGATTTCACCAGTAAGAGCTTCACCCTTGCGGGGATGAAGTGCTGAGTAACCCATAAGGCCGGAGTTCCTCATACAACTTACCGATAGCAGAATTTATAAAGGGTGATTCATCTTGTGGTTCGATTTATAATGTAAAATAAAATACATAAATTTGAAAGTGAACTTAAAACTGTTATTATTGGTTAAAAGAACAATTCATGGCATTTATATTTTGAAAATGATGTTATGTAAATGTTAGCAACGACTACATCTGAGGTGGTTCATTCGGAAGGTCCAATTTCGGGTGACTCGTTCTAGCATAGCGATTGGTATCTCGCAGATAACACGAGTAATGTTTGCTTCTAAAGCGGCAATCGTAGCTGGCTTATTCCTGAAGACCTGAAGCTTTACTATACATATCCCCAGAGAAAATAGTCCAAACGTGTGATATCATCACCAAAATGATTTCCCAACAAGTCCATTGTTTCACACTCTGTATGGCTCGAAGCGCCGTCTTGATGAAACTAGAGCTTACCGAGGCCATGTGCTTGAATTTCAGGGAGCACATAGTCCGTTAACATCTCGCAATAACGGTTTCCATTGACCATAACATTCTGATTTGTCTTATTTTTGAAGAAATATGGACCACACCATATCATTGTTTTTAATGTATGTAATTGTAGCTCTTGGTACTTTTGGGGTTCCTCATCAACCCAAATACTGCAATTTTGTTTATTAACGTATCCATTGAGCCAGAAATGGGCTTTATCACTGAGCAAAATTTCACGATGAAACACCGGGTTTTCATTGAGTTTTTCCAGAGCCCATTCACTGAAAATATGACGCAAATTTAAGTCGCCTGGCTTCAATTCCTGCACAAGTTGAATTTTTTACGCCAAGTTATCGAATACGCCAAGCCTTGCTGCTGAGAACGACGGGGAATCTCAGCTACAGCTGCTATAGTCTCTTTACTACGTGCTGGATGTGGTCTAACTGGTCGAGTATCATTCACTAAGTAAACTGGGACACAAATTTGCAAATGATATTGACAATAGTAGTTTCAGTAGATCGATTCCTCGAATCGAACGAAAAACATTTCTCACAGAACGCTGTTTTTCGTAATAAAGCTGAACATTTTGGAGACGCTGTTGTGGAGTGAGCCTTTCCATTATGACTTGCTAAACGATACTGAACAAAAATGACAAAGCACTTTGATAGGAGCCACGCGTGATCTGTCAAAAAAGCTTATTGAAAATCAAACCTCACGATGAATCATCCCTTATGAGTTGGCCAAGTTAAAGTCCTATTAAATATCAAACCCAGATTTTTAACAGAGTTGACATATTTCATCCGGTTTTCACATAGTTGAATCGGAGGAAGATGAGATATTTCCAACTTGTTTCTGCATATTACAATAGCCGTGGACTTCAGTGCATTTAGACATAAGTTATTGTTATATGACCAATCTGAGATTCGCTGAAGATCTTCATTCATCAAGATGATGGTTTCGTTCCTCGACTTAAGCGGGCGGCTTATAAGTTATATGCCTTGGTGCCATCTGCGAACATATCAATTGAGCAATGCTTGATAATCTTAGGCAACTCAAGGGAAAAAAGTATTGGACCAAAGTTCAAGCCTTGTGGTACTCCATTTGTAGGTAAGACGAAGATTGTTCAACAACTACAACTTTTCGCTGCCTCCCTTCTAGGTAGGACAGAATGAGACTCGCAGCAGACAGTGAGAAATTGAATTTCTTCCAAAGTTTTGAACAAAGGATATAATGGTCTACAGTTTCGAAGGCTGGTCGAGAAGGAATAAAACAGTTATTTGATTTGCATACATACTCTTTCTGATTTCATCAACAATTGACAATAAAGCGATTTTGCAACTATGATTGCGGAAGTCAGATTGGCTTGCACAAATTAGACTTTTGTCCCCTTTCTACTTTTTTTTGGAAACAGGAAGTTATTATAATTATATTAAATATGTGCGTTATTAATGTATATATGAAAGCAGAAGTTAAATCAATTTTGGATGGACTTCGTCAACTCCCATATCATTAGACTTGATCGATAAAAGTGCTTCCACAATACTTAATTCCGTATTCCAATAAGATTAAAATATTACAGTTCGGTGTTTGATCGAAAGGGGATTGCTTCGGTTAAAAAAAGTTGTATTGAGCTGTTGAGTCAAGTTGTACACCCTGCCTGATTCGAACTGGAACTTTTTAAAATGCTATATTTTTTTTTATTTTCTGATAATATTTATTGTGCCAAAGCAAAAAATGTTGGAAAATACATCAATTTTCAAATTGTATCAGTAGTTTTCAATATGTCCACGTTTGGAGCGAATAATGGCCTTGAGACGGCCGAAGAAAGCATTGTAAGCTGCACGCAAGTGGCTCTGCGGTATTTTGGCCCATTCCCGGCGAAGTGCTTGTTTGAGGTGGTCCAAATTTTGGTATTTTTTAGTGCCAAGCTTCGCCTTCAAAATACCACAGATAAAGAAATCCAACGGATTTGCATCCGGAGAATTTGCAATCCATTGTGTCGAAGAAATGAAGTGTGGAACATTGTTTTTTAACCAATCTTGGTTGAAGCGCACTATGCGAGACGGTGCCGAGTCTTGTTGAAATGTCCACGGTTTCCGACCGAAATTATTGTTTGTCCAACGCTTCAATACTGCCTCTAAGACAGTTTCACGGTATACGATCGCATTAATTTTGACGCCACGGTCCAAAAATACGAGCGGAGAGCGACTATCGGCGGTTATGGCGGCCCAAAGCATCACCACCGGTGCTGCCTGCTTTCTGGTGGCCGTCCGAAGGTGTAAATTTTCGAAGGACCTCTCTGGCAAGTAAACTCGGTCATTTTGTTTGTTGACATATTACTCGATAACAAATGGCGACTCATCGGACAAAACCAAATTCGGCAACTCACCACTTTCGAGCAAGCGTAGCAACTCCTTCGCTCTTTCGACTCTAACTGTTTTCTGTTGCGGTGTAAGATCGTGTGCTTTTTGGAAATTCAATGGCTTGAGCCTAAGCTCATTTTTCAGTATGTGTTGCAACGATATGTTGAGCTCACGAGCCATTTTTCTTCCACTTCGACGCGGATTTCGCTCAATTCGAGACTTCGCTTTCCGAACCATTTTTGCCGATGTTGCTGTTTTTTTATGACCACCTCCATGGCGTTTTGCAACGCTGCCAGTATAATGGTAACGAGCTATGGTTCGAGACACAAATAATTTATTCATGTTGAGGTGCCGGAGGGCTCTAACGATAGCTACTTGTGGTTTTCTAGCCAAATATAAAGCAATTACACGATCACGTTTGAATTCCATCGGAAATAAAAATTTTTGAACACAACTGAGTCTCAAATCCTTTAAAAGGCTTGTAAATAATAAAATTATCTGTCATGTGTCATTCGAGCATGAGGTTTGGTAATTATAGCAGTCTGAAGTTGGTTGCAGTTCGAGTCAGGCAGGGTGTATAATGTTGAGTCTCAGTCAACATTATCCGGAGAGGTTAGTTTTGGCCTTTTTAGGCCAGTCCTTCAAATTGTTTGCCACATTTTCTTACCTGACCAACACATCCGAAGTTTTCGACTGCAGAACGTTTGCCTAGTAGCTTTGTTTGTAACATACTACTTTATTGCGAAGTGAGCGATATCTATCCAAATAATTTAACAATTCTATATTTTTCCAGCTCTAGAATACCAGCTCTGCAGAATCCTTGGCCCTAACCACAGTGGTGAAAAGGATTTGTTGGTCCTTGTTTTTGCGGGTAGATGTTTGTTAAAAAGGGACACAACTCTTTCTTGCAGAAAATTCGTCTGGTCATATACTTAGATGAAACAAAACTTCGCATGAAAAACAGGAGTACCAAACCTAAACCGCTACTGACTCAAAAATGTATTGAAAAGAAGCCAAGTTGAGGAATACAGAATTTAGACCGGAGATGGAGAAACCAATTTATTTACAAATGAGTCATCTTATTTTGTTTATAATTATTTGAAGAAATATTTGAAAAAAAAGATAAAAAATTCCTGCAACGCATCGTAAAACATCCAGCAAAAGTTCATATTTATAGATACTTCTCGACCAGAGGATTCGGAAAGAAATTCACACAAAATCTCGATGCACAATTTATGGCGAAATCATACCAGAAGGGTTTGCTAAAGCCTCCCGAATCTCTGTTACGACTAGATTTTGCAACAGGATAACGATCCAAAATACCGGAGTCGCCTCTGCACACATTGGAAAGAGGAAGACGGTACGGTGACGTGATGCGAATGCAATAAAAATGCAGAGACATAGCCGTGATAAAACAACTTGCGTCGGCCTTTAAGCAAATTAGAGATACCTAAGCTTAAAATATGCGCAAAAATTAAGTTAAACTAGACCATGTCTAGTGACTGGAATCCCTTCTAATATAAAGTTGAAATGTGAACGCTGATGCCTCCGCTTCCCGATATGAATATGATATATCACATAAAATACCGATGGTATGAGAGACCAATCTTCTTCTTCTCCATAAGATCGGATCTTAGTTATCAGAATTTACCCCAAGAACTCACATGATATGTTAAACCGAATCAAGGTAGAACAAATCGTCTTGATTCACTTTTTTCCATTTTAAAGAAACAGTCATAGACCACCTAAAAAAATTCTTTAATGACTTGCTGAGTCATCAAACAATTAAAACGATTCTAGTGAGGTGGCTTGTGTTTAAGTGGTATCTTTTCTTGACCCATCTGGGGGTGGGGGGTCGGCATACGATGATGAGAGGTCAAATGAAATCAACCATTAACCTAAACATCGTATTGCTTAATCCTAACCTATAGAAATAGTCTGAATAGGGGAACTTCTTCTGTAAATAATCCTAATCAGTGTCGAAACATTTTCAATATGAAATGAGTGTGCACTTAGAAGAAAATTCCTCAGTATCACAGAATTCATACTAACATGTACTCGTATAATATCTTTTAACCTCGACTAGGACAAGATCTTCTTTTATATATAAATAAATCTTATACATAGTAAAGTGCTTAATGGAACTGAACTATGGTTACAATAGAGTTAGTTTCAACTAAATGGGTACAGAAGAATTCAGCTTTTGAAATCAACGGTGGCATCCATAGTTTCTACATATTAGCGTGAGCTAAAATGCACACTTCTGTGAGCATTCTAAGCCAAAAGCTGTAAGTAGTTACAACTTCTCTACCACAAAATTGACATCACATTAGCTCAGTGACAATAACAAGTCTCGAAAATAAACAATCTACTTTGCAGACTAGAAGGGAACTCGATATTCGGATTTATATCATACTCAAACGGATTTGAATCGAATCTGGATGGATTAAATCGTGTGTACAAAACCATGCCTTTCCCAGAACCTTCGAATTAGACGCTAGTACTCTACCACTTGAGCCAAGGCTGACCTGTGGTTTTCGTATGCATTGAAAATTAGCGTTCCATCATGGAACTCCCGATCAGGAGGAATTTCTTCCTGGCCAAACACGTCGATTTAAAAACCGACTGTACTTTCCAGTTGTTAATGTCCTTGCATCAACTCTTCATTGTAGAATTTTACAAGCTTGTGAGCAGAGCCTGTATTTGCAAACATAACACAAGCTCTCGGTTTTCAAACCGCTTGTCATACAGTGTTTTGAAGCCTGTCAAACATCAGAAAGCACACGTTTTTCTACAGTACACGAATGCTTCCTGTTAAAATAAAGTGCTTGGTTTTGTATTCAACAGGATAAGTTTCCTACATAGGGATCCAGTGGCAGACTCGATTTAATGGTTTCGACAGACAAAATCTTTGTTTAGTCCCACAACCAAAGAAGAGTATTGCTTGTATAGGGTTTTCCCTATGACAACTTTGAATTTAATTTGTGAACGCACTCTTTCACTAATCAACAAATTGTCACTGTCAATTTATTCAGTAAACCCAACATTTTCATCATGGTAAAGTACACTAACGAGCTACGTTCTCCAATTGGGTTCTGGAGAATATGCGCCAAGATGATGAATTTCATCGCAAAATCATCTTCAGTGACGAAGCTCATTTTTGGCTCAATGGGTTCTTCAATAAGCAAAATATGCGTTATTGGTCGGGTGAAAACCCACATGTGCTTCATGAATGACCAGTTCATCCACAAAAAATAACTTTTTTCATCGACGATAACGATCGTCACGTTACTGTGAATGGTCAGCGTTATCGCGCCATGATCACCGATTATTTTTGGCCCAAATTGGAAGATATGGATTTGGACGATATCTGGTTTCAACAGGATGGTGCCACAAGCTCTAAAGCACACGCTACAATCGATTTATTGAAGAGTAAGTATGGTGAGCGTGTTATCTCAAGACATGGGCCAGTCGATTGGCCGCCTCGTTCGTGCGATTTAACGCAGCTTGAACATTTTCTGTGGGGCTACGTTAAGTCATTGGCTTATGCAAACACGCCGATGACGTGTTTCGGCCGAAATGTGTGGCCGAGTCGTTGAAAATTGGGTCCAAGGAATCGACTGCTGCAAACGTGCGCACGGTGGCCATATGAACGAAGTCGAGTTCCATTCATAAATGTTTTGATTGTACTTCAAGCCAATAATAAAGTTTTTGAAATATCTCAAATGCTTTGCCTTTTATTTAAAAAAAAAGTTGTCAAGTCGCTATTAGAAACCCCGAATTTAAACTTTTTAAAAGTTAATTTCATGGTTCTGGGTATGGTGTTCACTGTAAACTGAAGGCAAATGACTTCATAAATTAACTCCGATATAGAACCTGTTGATTCTACAGCTCTGCAAAATATTATGATAGTGCCACTTTTGCATTATAGAGCCGAGTTTTGAAGGGCAGGCAGCTGTGGTAAAATATTTGAAGATGGTATTGTATGGAAGACGAGAGAGAGATAATAACACTTGAAAAGTCACAGTTCAGAAACCTTTCTGGTTTTAAATAGGGATTACAGCAATTCAATAAATGGCCTATTATTCGTTTGAACAGAAATAAGATTAGTAAAAGAAATGAACAAGTACTAAATGCAGGCTTTTAACTAATTACCCGTCTGAAAGACATGCAATGAATGGAAAGACTGTCTCATTACCCATACCTAGTAATCTCAAACTAATAAAGAACGTTAAAACTGACCAAAAACAAAGCTTGACTGCTTCACTATATTGTAGTATCTTCAACAAAAAATAAGAATTGTAACTAACTTAGCAAGAAAATATATCAAAATGATGTCATTATGCTGGATTCGCTCTTGCCTATTTAAATCCTTGTAATTTACTTGCGAGTATAAAATTATAAAAATTTGCCATGCAAGTAGCTACTTGTATATATGGTATATGGTATTCCATATCCCTGACGCGTACTAAAAATTAAAATAATAATAAAAATAAGTTCTTACCATTTATAATGTATTCCTCCTCGTATGTATAGGCAGGATTTATAACAGCATCTGTAGGATATGTTTCGATAGTTCTCTCATCAATGACAGACCTTGACCGATGTGAATTCATCCTGGATCGGTTGACCTGAGAATATGAATCCATGTCGTCTCTATAATCATCTGATGGCAATTCTATAACATGAACCGATGGCTGGCGTTCTACAAAAATTGCATAAAATATATATAAAAAAAAAATAATAATAATATCGATGTAAAGCAACTCTTACCAATAGTCTCTGTGTAATTATCGGTGAATGCTAAATGAGGTGCTATCGACTTTTTGCATCGTAAAAGCACAACAACTAAGATCCAGCCAAGTATTAGCATCAAATAGATGAATCCCAACATCATCCTTGTGCTGGTTGTTTGAATATATTTAGGTTTTTTTTTATCATTTAAATTGTATCCAATTTATCGGGAGTTCAGTACTCCAGCTAGACTCAAAACTGACCACCACGACCATTAAGATTTAGATGGAAAATTTGCATTGCATTGACCACAACAAATGGAAACCTTGGCAGCAACAGAAACGGGTTACAAAAATGGATACACCGATTCACCAAAACCTTAGCAAAACGTAACGTAATGGAATTTTCATTGGTCAACGAAAACAACAACAGCGACTATGAATACGACTATGATTAGAGTGACGCGTGATCTGCTCGTAAAAAGGCACTTAACGCGGTGATAACACTTTTATGCTCTCCAACGCACTTACGAATAACGAATAGCACAAATTGATTTTGGCAGGACGACGTATACAGACTAGTCCAAAATGTCTTTATCCCCATGAGATAGATTAAGAATTACAAAATTAATGATTTTATTTTTGGAATTAAATTCGTCGTGTGTGTGGCAGGACACTGTTCGTTACACCAATAAAACAAAACTCACAGCCAAAGCGCAAAAATATTTTGATTTGCTACTATACACGAGGAGCAGAAGACTTGTGTTGCGTCTACACAAAAGCCAAGCCAGGTAACGCGATGTCCAGAGATATCCTTGTGGATGTTGTTTTACAACTGTGGAACATTTTCCTTTTTCCTTTTTATATTTCAGTGTTGAATGGCCATTCAACTGGGTGTTGAATGCTGTTGTGACAATGTTCAAGGTGTAAAAGTCAAGAGTCGTTGTGGAGGAAAACATTTGCGCATGTAAGGACTCTCCACGTCATCATTTTGGTTATGGAAAGCGTGTTTGGTTAAAATATTTTCGTTCGTAATTAACCTCCCACATTTGGATACAACATGTCCTTCAGGATGGTGGTGGGGTTTTTTGCTATTTTCTATGATGTCACACTAAAAGTTATAAAAAGACAAAAAGGCATACTAACAAACTAAGATACAACCTGAGGGGAGTCTCAGGTATTTTTAGGATTTTCTAAAAAGAAATGCGTGTGGTTGTTAATGATATATTATTATATTTTTTGTTTTGTGTCCTTGTAAATGTAAAGGAAAATGTTGATAAGCTTTAGTTAGTAAACGAATGATATAATCGATACGTGGCTGAGGTGTACCTATAGAATTTTACGAAGGTGTGTTCAGAATGTATGCTCGAAAGCTTTGCCTCCCAGACACATAAAATGAGAATTGGTTTCATTACGATAACCTTTGTAAGGCAAACAGATACTAGTTTTAGTAGTGGAGTCTTTAATAAAGATGAACACAATATATAACCGACAAGTAGATTATTTGTATTACTTTTGTTTCAGAATTTTGCCTTAAAGCTATCTAAGATCCTGAATGAAGACTTCATAAATCACCCCTTACGAGTATATTCTTCTGTCTGCTTTCTGTTGAACTTGTACATATAACTTGACAACACTCCATGCACGCACAATAATTCGATTCGGTGGTGGTGACTCTTTGCAAACAACTTAAGAGGCTCTACCCTCAAGAGTCGGTCCACATCACAAAAAGTAGAAAACGTTATTCATTTATCTTTAGTCATCACACATTCCGCGAGCAATGGGATTTATTATTAATTAACAAGACATAGTGAATTCAGAAGTTCTTTATTCTTTAACTATTTTCCAAGTGGTTAGAGGTTTAGCAAAACCTTAAGCGCAACTGGTCTGTCAAAGCTCTCAACTACCTGAGACAAACCGTTCGTTGGAGTTCGGTGGAAGCAGCAAGACGTATTTTCTTAAAAGTTTTTTGGACTGACCAACTTACATCTTAGACATCTTAGTTTCTCGCGATAGGGCCTTACTACTCAATGATATTCTTAGCTCAAAGTAACAGCGGTTGAAAATAGTAATTTCTGCTGAGGTATTGTTGGCAGAATTATAGTAGAATCAGGGTAGTCAAAATTCCTAACTACCTCACAGTTATAGCTGTAGACTGTGAGGTTCTGCTCAATGCGTCGATGTTGTGTGTACATTCTTGTTGACAGCATATTCGTAACTTGGTTTTGCCCTCATTTGCCGCTAAACCCATTTTGGCAGCTTCCGTTTTATTATTAGCGAACGCATCGGTTTCAGCTCGCTGTGTTCTCCCAATTGTGTCGATATCATCGGCGTATGCTAGTAGTTGCACAGAGTTTTGGAAGATGCTTCCAGTTTCGGTTTTCGTTTGTGAGTTTCGTACAATTCTTTGAGGTATGATGTGGAAGAAGTCACATGATAGCGCGTCGCCTTATCTAAAACCTTTTTTGACATCAAAGGACTCAGTTAATTAATCACCGACTATGACGCGGAGCAGCGAGCTGCACAGACGGACGAGTTTGGCAAGGGTGCCAAAACTAGACATGGCTCCAATATGTTTGTTTTTTTTTTACCTTTAATTACTATCATTAATTTTATCATAAATTAATGATTGAGACCATTTTCAGTAAACTTTTTATAAATGCGTTCTGAGTAACGAGTTACGACGCGACACGCGTAGTAATACTAAAATCGGAGTCGAAAAAGTTTACTGAATGTGCTCTTAATCATTAATTAATGATTGACGTTCGGAGCATCTATAGGGTTTTCCAATAGGGACTTGACAACTTTGAATTTAATTTGTGAACGCACTCTTTCACTAATCATCAAACTATCACTGTCAATTTATTCAGTAAACTCAAAACTTTCATCATGGTAAAGTACACTAACGAACAATGTCTGCAAATTAGAAAAATTTTCTACAGATATCCGGAGTCAGTGACTGCAACTTTAAGAGCGTTAACTCCAATTTTCGGTCGTAATTCTCGCCCTAATAGACAGGTAATAACAAGTTTAGTGCAAAAATTTGAGTCTACATATTCGTTGTGTGATGTTGCCGTGTCAGTGAGATAACGGGTTGGTCGAAGTGTCGAAAATATCGCTGCCGTTCAGACGTCCGTAGCAAACGATCCAAATCAGTCATTTCCACGGCGTTCTCAAGAATCGGGCATCGCTCAGACCATATAATGGCGTATTTTGCTTCAGGATCTTAGTTTACACCCATATAAGATCAAGCTGACTCAAGAATTGAAGCCGATGGACCATTTGAAGCGATGTACGTTCTCCGATTGGGTTCTGGATGATGAATTTCTTCGCAAAATCCTCTTCATTTTTGGCTCAATGGGTTCGTCAATAAGCAAAATATGCGTTATTGGTCGGGTGAAAACCCACATGTGCTTCATGAATCACCACTTCATCCACAAAAAATAACTGTTTGGTGCGGTTTGCATGCCATATTTTTTCGTCGACGATAACGATCGTCACGTTACTGTGAATGGTCAGCGTTATCGCGCCATGATCACCGATTATTTTTGGCCCGAATTGGAAGATATGGACTTGGACGATATGTGGTTTCAACAGGATGGTGCCACAAGCCACACAGTACACGCTACAATCGATTTATTGAGGAGTAAGTATGGTGAGCGTGTTATCTCAAAACATGAGCCGGTCGATTGGCCGCCTCGTTCGTGCGGTTTAACGCCGCTTGACTATTTTCTGTGGGGCTACGTTAAGTCATTGGTTTATGCCAACACGCCGATGACGTTGAAAGAGCTCAGAGCCAACATTGAACGGGAAATAGCGGCTGTTTCGGCCGAAATGAGTGTCATTGAAAATTGGGTCCAACGAATCGACCGCTGAAAACGTGCTCGCGGTGGCCATATGAACGAAGTCGAGTTCCATTCATAAATGTTTTGATTGTACTTCAAGCCAATAATAAAGTTTTTGAAATATCTCAAATGGTTTATCTTTTATTTAAAAAAAAGTTGTCAAGTCGTTATTAGAAAACCCTATACATATCTACTATGTAGTGTGCGTATATATATATATTATGGCATATAACAAATCTTTGTTGATAGTCGTTTTAATATACCATTCGCTCTTTTAAATGTGACGGATGTGGTTGTCCATACGGGGTTGCATGTCGATTGCGCTGGTGGGAGAAGTTCATCTTTCTCTAGGACAACATCCCCAATCTTCGGGTTGGATTTTAATATTGTCCATTTTGGACGCCACTGAATACCTTAAAGATACTCGTCTTTCCATTTGCACCAGAAATGTGCTATTGCGTATTGAACGTGCTTCCACCTGTGTAAATAGTTCGTTGTTGTCGACAATACGTCTCTTTAAGGGACCGTAATGGTTAGCTCGCCAATTAAAAATGGTTGAAAAATGGTCGTGAATTGAGAATGCCTCCTATTTAAGTTAATACCGTGGAGAATTCCTCAAAGGTAAGTTTTTCGTTCTTAGCAACCTGTTTTAAGTGATATTTTACTGATTCTACCCGTGCTTCTCAGAGTCCTCCGAAATTCGCGATATTTTTCCAATCGTGCGCGTCATCTTTCATCACTCGCTGAAGTTCGGCATTCGCTCCTATAAAATTCGTTCCGCAATCGCTGAAGATTAGGAAGCAAATCCCGCGACGTGCAATAAACCATTGAAAATTTTCTAGAAAAGCTTGCGTCGTCATGTCAGAGACGAGTTCCAGGTAAATGGGTTTGATAGCCAGGCAAATGAAGATGGCGACGTAGTCATGTTTTAACTCCACGTCTTCACTTCAACTGGACCTGCATAGTCGACGTCGGTGTTGCTGAATGGTCTAGCGATACGAATCAGCGATGGTGGTAAGCTTCCCATGATTTGCTGCATCGGTTTGACTTTAAACCGAAAATATATGACACAACGATGGAAATGCTTTTTTACGCTTCTCTTCATGTTGAGTATCCGGTATTTAGAACAGATACAGGCTATTGTTTGTTGGAGACCTCCATGGTAGGTTTGATCGTGTACATGGCGTATGATTAAATTTGCTAATGTGTAGGTCAGTTTGAAAATGATTGGGTGTTTCGTGTGATATGGGATGATTGCCTTTTGCAAACGATCCCCGACGCGAAGAATGCTTTCGTTGTCATAAAACGCATTTACTGATTTAAGATCTCACGTAATAGTCTGTGGACTTCTTGGAAACATGTCCTTCTGTAAAGTTTTTATTGTATTTGCGGTGGCTTTTTGGAGTTCTTCGAGTTCAACTTGACTTCCTTGATTCTCTCTTCGGAAACAATACGCCACCACTCTTATAAACTTCAGTAAGTGTGAGTAGTTATTTAAAAGTTCATATGAGCTTATTAGTTTTCTTGAAAACGCAATGACTTTTGATGGTACTTTTTTCTTCTTCCGGTTCTAATAATAGTGGTTAGGTTCAAACCTCGAAGTCCCATTAGTTCCTTAATATTGACGGTCTATGCCACCACAAATCCTGCACTCCCAGAGTAGACGGTGATATACCTCGAGAGAAGACATCCGCTTGATTGTGTTCTGTGCGGATGTGCCTCCAAATACCACAATCAGTCAACCTTTGAATTCTCGAGTCTCGGTTGCTTACAAATGTCGACCATCTTATTGGATCTGAACGTATCCAGGCTAGGGTGATCGTGGAGTTAGACCAGGCGTATAAATTTCACTGTGGAATGTAGTGAAGCAAAATGACTACTCCACATAACTCGAGTTAAGGAGAACTTAATGTCTTGAATGGGGCAACCTTTGTTTTCAACGAAAAAGTTCATTTCTGTTTATAACAGAAATCAATTGATATCGTTTTATTCCAGACCGTCCCATTTCTCCAAAGCTCCTGAATTAATATCTTCGCCATAATCACACGAGGTGAGATCCAACCTATTGGCTGGAAGAACATATAGCACTACTGGATTTGTCGAATCAATCGTCGAATTTCATTCCGCTTTTGTAAGGCATCAGTTAGGGTATCTGCTCCGTTGACAAGGTCGTCAACATACATATCATGCTGAACGGCCGAACTGTGTATCTTTCTGTTTCGTCATCTGCCACCTTGTTAAGTACTCGTATGGCTAAATACTCTCTCAGTATGTTCTCAATGGCTGTTGTTCACTATTCTGACAAAAGATGAGTTGCTACTTGTTGTCTGCTGGTGGTACTGAAATTTATCGGTACATCTTAATTGGTTAATTTATGCTGTCTCCATCTTACAATGGCATCGATAATGCTCTTTAAGCTCGTTTAAGCACGTGTTGTCCGAAGTCTTAGACGCTGCGTCAAACAGCTTGAGTCTTTAATGACAGAATATTGGGGCATACAAAATGAAAAGGTGTTGCAAGGTAAGTGTCGTTAAATAAATCTACTTCCTCCATGGTAACATATTCTAACACGCACCTATAATATCCTACCTTTAGTTTTGCATCATTCTCCAAATGACGTTCTAATTGGGTAAAGCAACTTGCTTGCTTGAACCTAACGCTAGTCGTACTAAATCTTTGAAGGTAAGAACACTTGATACCGTCTATTTGTTATTTTGGTTGTGTTGGTTCGGAAGTGCTGTTCACAAGCATTGTCTTCTTCAGAAGCCGTCATCTTGAAGGGGGCTTTTTTAGCCTCTCAGAACCTTCGTATCTCAGAGCCCAAATCAATCTGTAGGGCGGAGCTTTGATGGAGGGAGTTGTGTTGTTCTACGGCGTTGTTTTCTGATGATGTCTGGTAGAACGATGTTGGGGTATACTTAGCTTTCCAGAAGTATATTGATTTAAGCAGGATTGAAGAATTCGGGATCTGGAGGAAGGCCTTTGATGTGATTTAATTTGTCGACCATCACTCGATGGGCCGGGAGAAAGAAAGTCAGTGACTGATAAATAAAGGCTTTAGTGGCGCTTTTAAATGTCGAATATTTAGATCGAAGCGTTATGTCGACTTAATATTTACTTGTGCCACAGCTAACCTACCCTAACCCGGAGATCTGGAAGGATGTTTTACGCCTTGGTAATCGAAGTAACTGTGCTGCTGATTCAGTAATGAAAGTTGCCCCAGAACCTGGATCAACAAATGCCATCCACGAATACGATGTGTGTGGCTAGCACAACTACAACAACAACTACATCACGGGGGGTCCTAGCAAAGAAGCTTGGCGATAACCCACCAAAAATTCAAAATGGCATAAATTGGTATACGGACGGTTTTAAAATAGAATCGGGAATGGGAGCTGGAATATATGGACCTAACCTTAATATTACCATAGGAATAGGCAAAAGTCCCAGTGTATTTCAGGCAGAACTGCACGGCATTCAAGTACGTTCTAACCATATTTAGAATTCTGGTATCAAAAAAACAAACATTCATATATTCTCGGACAGTCAAGCAGCTATAAATGTCCTTAACTCGTACACACCAAAGCAGTCATGTACTGCTTCAAAACCCTCCCAAAATTAAGCTCTAGGTACATAACCAAACTATGGGTTATGGGTTCCTGGTCATGAGACCATTGATATAAATAAAAGGCCGACGAAATGGCTAACTCAGAAGCTCCCTTTATGCACCTGAACCCTTTTGCTGCACTCCTAAATCAGCAGTCGATTTAGTTATTAATAAATAGCTGGGAGCATTCGAGATGCATCTCATATTGGGCGAATAGCTAAGGTCAGACAGGCCAAACGAGCCATCCTACTCTTCAAAAAAATTGCTAATACTATAGATGTCTAAATCTAAGTCGGCACGATAACAGTAGGTTACCTCACAGGACATCATGGTTTAAGATATCACCTCAACAAAATGAATCTAGTCGATTCTCCGCAGTGCCGACTTTGTCTTGAAAACGACGAAATACCTGAACACATCTTATGTGAATGTTTAGCCTTCAAATGAATTAGACGGAAGAAAAGAGCTCTTTTAGGTCAAAGTGCCTTACTTCGCAATTAGCGAGATAGAAAATTAAAGAAAAAAATTTCAATGATGACAACTTCTTTGTGATCGGGAATCCTTAAAAGAAGAAGCGTTTTTCCTGGAAGTGAACAAGGACATGATGTCATTGTTCCGTACTAGGACCTGGAAAATTGGGTCCTTTTGCACAATTCTTATCTTCGAAATGATATGGAGAACTGACGATTCGAGATCTAAGGGTTTACTGAGTTCAATGACAAGAATATGATAAAAAATTTCATCGCCGACAAGAAACAACTATCCCCGTTCATATCGAAGAAAGAACTCCAAATGATCTTCGAATCATTGAAAAGCAAGAAATCAGTGGGATCCGATGGCATATTGTGCTTCGGCATCTTCCAGTAGAAGCTGTAAACATTAACACGACCATGTTTAATATTGCATCCCATGACAGTAGTAGTGCATCCCATTCCAAAAAAAAACACATTCAATCCGGTGGATCTTCGGTCGATAAGTCTCCTTCCGAATATCAGCAAGGTATTCGAAAAGATGATCAATAGAGACCTGATAAAGTGGGTTGAGGACAAAAACATAGCTTCGGTAAGCAATTAAGTTTCAAAGCGGGGCATGTTATCTTAGATCCGCGTCTAAGCTGGTATCTGATATCCAATGGAACAAAAGGTAAAAACAATGCTCCGCCTGATTGAGTTGAGGGAGAGCTTCATCACCTTATGGTTAGACGACCTCTTCTTCCGGCATAAGTAAACCACGGCTATATACTCCTATTTGTCTCACCAGTAGACAGTTCATTGTAAAGATTGATGGTGTGACATCTGCAGAAATATTTGACTTTAAAAATTATCTGTTACAAGGTGGGGTTAATATGCTATTTAACCATGCTATATCGTACGAGGAAGATTTGATCGATCTTATTAATATGCACTTGCAATGTGACTTCGATAAGATTAACCGAAGACTGGAAGTTAAAAAACAACTTGTCGTTCTGCTTGTCAAAATGCAGTCTATAAGCATATGCTTATATTTGGATGTCCCGTGTTGTTCAATGTGAGAGCAAGTTTAATGGAAAAGATTAGGGTGAATAAAAAGGCTTGTTTAGGGCTTGTCTTTGCTTGTATAGTACACCAGAATCGCAATACATGAAATTCCATCCTACACAGGGCAAACATAACACGAGTGGACAATTTCGTCATTAAGCTTACTCGAAGGCACATTGCTAAAGCTTTGAATAGACGACTCAACTTCGATAGAGACTTGCACACGGCAGTGCGGAGCGTATCTGGTTCATAAGTTCAGTTTAAACCGCCACTGTATTCAGTCTTACTTTACTTCATATTTGTGAATTCTTTATTTCGCTTTTTCCAGTTCAATCAATCCAATAACCCTATTTCTCACCCAAAAATTGTTATCGCTGACGCGCCTATTTTATTGTTGACCTACTAGTCCGTTAATTTCGCCACAGTGCGTTTAGTGCATTTTTCATTTATTTTTTGTTTTCACGGTTTTCATCATGTTTTCTTGTGGATTAACCAACTGCTCCATTAACGACAATAATGCTGACTTTGTTGCAGAAACATGGTCTATGTTAAAGATTTTTCGGAAAATCTGCTGTTCTTCTGTGACGAGTGTATCTCTCGCATGTGCTACTTGCAATCAAGTGCCTCAGTGACGCCAATGAATCTAATCATAACTCACTCGTTAGACTGGTAGCGGGCAAACCATCAATCTTCAAACTTTGTGTAAGATGTGTGGAAGACTTGGTTATAGTATCGAAAAACAAATTGCGTGTTTAATTGAATTAGAAACTGCAAGATCTAGAAATGAAGAAATATCCGAGCGTCACCTCGATAAAGCGTTAAGTGAAATTATAGTATATTTATCAATTTCACAATGATGCATTCCAATAAGAATGCTTGACCTTATATTCGATAAAATTAACGAGCTTAATGATGAACTTACTACGAATAGAACAGTGTTAAATGATTTGGAACACCTCACTGGAACAGTATGTTACAAAATCGATGGTCTTCCAACTAACCTTACCTATTCGGCTTTGCAGTTGATTTGGCTGGTTGGCCGGGTTTCACATATGATTTTTTGAACTTGGGGTTTTCCTTGCTTTTAAATATATCCAGCTGCTTTTAAACGTTTTGAAATGGCTACTTGAGTGACACCCAAAGATTCTGCGAGCTCTTCATGTGTTTGGCAACAACCTTCATACAGTAATGCTTCCAGTTCTTCATCTTCAAACTTTTTTGGCTGCCCAGGACGTTCATCGTCTTCCAAGCCAAAATCACCAATTTTAAATCGTGCAAACCACTTTTGGCACGTTCGCTCAGCTAGCGCATGTTCACCATAAACTTCCACCAAAATAGGATAACTTTCGGCAGTAGTTTTCTTCATATTAAAGTAATGAAGAAGAACTCCCCGCAAAAACACTTTTTCAGGCACAAAGTTCGACATATTTGAGTGAAAAAAAATTATTGTTGTTTACGCTTCAAATAAATGACATATACTGAAATGATGTACAATGACAGTAGCTTTCCAACGCATGTTCTAATGGAATAATACAAGTTACGCTATATCTTAGCAAACCGCTCGAAGTTATAGACCCAATATCATCGACCGACCCACATACTATGCAACATATTGACAACTACCAGGTGTATCGGTATATTTTTGTGAAAATAAAAAACTATTTTTTAATGAGAAAGTAAAAAACATTTTATTCAATGTCTTGGCCATTGCTAGCTAAACATTTTTTTCCATCTTTCAGGCAATTTATAGATTCCACGCCAATAAAACTGTTCGTCTTTTGAAGCAAACCAAAAAGTCACCCAATTTTCGACTTCCTCGTAGGATTCGAAGTACTGCTCAGCTAATGCGTGTCCCATCGATGAAAACAAATGGTAGTCGGAAGGAGCCAAGTCTGGTGAATACGGCGGGTGTGATAGCAGTTCCCAGCCAAGTGCTTTGGTTGTATCCTGAACTAGTTTTGCTTTGTATGCAGGTGCATTGTCATGGAGCAAAATTACTATACCTTGCCGTGTCTCTGGCCCATTCTGGTCGTTTTTCGATCAATGCATAGTTCAAATTGATCATTTGTTGTCGGTAGTGATCTGTATTAACGGTTTCACGGTCGTGGTACACCACATCTTTTTTTGATGGTTGTCCCGTTATCGTTATCTCTGAACCATTGAACCCATCTTTTGCTTCTGATAGAGCATGATCAACATATGCCCCGACAAGCATTCGATGCTACTCTGCAGCACTTTTCTTCAAATGAAAACAAAAAATTAATGCTTTCCGCAAGTCATCATCTTCTGGTCGACATTTTTAACACGATGAAAAAATATGATGTTGTTTGCTAAATGACTTGAAGTATACTAAGTATGTTTGACAGGTGTCATAGCAACCAAAAAAAATAAAAATAATAATAATAATAAGGCCCGTTCACAATAAATGGTCTCTATTGGGAAATTTGTATCTTGACGTTCACTTCATACCGGTACATCTGGTATTTTGTAGACAGCTTCTTCATACCTGACCCCATATATTTCAAATACCATCCAAATTTCTCTATGGACTCTGTACAACTAAGTGCAACGAAATAGGAACTGGGAAGAAACAGGTGAAGGTGCAGAACCTGTGGCAAAAGCTGGCTTGCATCCAATGAAGCTACTGTTATCTGAATAATTGTTTTCGAGCTTCTTTCACCTGGCGAAATAATCACAGTAAATAAGTAAGGGGTGATTCATCGTGAGGTTTGATTTTCAATAGGATTTTTTTGACAGATCACGCATGACTCCTATCAAACTGCTTATCATTTTTGTTCAGTATCGTTTGGCAAGTCATTAATCAAAGACTCACACCACAAAGCGTCCCAAAATTTTTCAACGTTCACTGAGAAATTTTTTTCGTGCGATTCGAGGAACTTACGGTGCGCATAATCGACCTACTGAAACCACTATCGACAATACCATTCGCAAATTTGAGTCTCAATTTACATAAGTGGATGATACCCGACCGGTTAGACCACATCCAGCACGTAGTGAAGAGGCTATAGCAGCTGTAGCTGAGAGTGTACGCGAAGACCGTGACGAATCGATTCGTCGTCGTTCTCAGCAACTTATCTTGGCGTATTCGACAACTTGGCGTATTTTACGTGAGGATCTCTTCCTAAAAGCGTACAAAATTCAACTTGTGCAAGAATTGAAGCCAGTCGACTTGAATTTGCGTCATATTTTCAGTCAATTGGCTCTGGAAAAACTCAATGAAAACTCGGTGTTTTATCGTGAAATTTTGTTCAGTGAAGAAGCCCATTTCTGGTTCAATGGATACGTTAATAAACAAAATTACCGTATTTGGGCTGATGAGCAACCCGAAGAGTACCAATAAATACCATTACATCCATTAAAAACAACGGTATGGTGTGGCTTATGGGCTGGGGGAATCATTGGTCCATATTTCTTCAAAAATGAGGCAAATCAGAATGTTACCGTCAATGTTAACCGTTATTGCGCCATGTTAACGGACTATGTGCTTTCTGAAATTCAAACATATGGTCTTGGTGAGCTATGGTTTCAACAAGACGTGAAACAATGGAGTTGTTGATAAATCATTTTGGTGAGCACGTTTTGCTACGGTAAATTGGCCGCCTAGATCGTGCGATATCACACCTTTGGACTATTTTCTCTGGGGATACGTAAATTCTCAGGTATAAGCCAGCTACGATTGACGCTTTGGAAGCCAACAATTCTCGTGTTATCCGCGAGATACCAGTCGCTATGCTCGAAAGAGTCGCCTAAAATTGGACCTTCAGAATGGGCCACCTCAGACGTAGTCGTTACCAACATTTACATGATATCATTTTTGAAAAGTAAATGCCATGAATTGTTCTTTAACCGATTATAAAAATTTTAAATTCACTTTCAAATTAATGTGTTTTATTTTACATTATAAATGAAGCCTTACGATGAATCACCCTTTACTATGAGAAAGTCGTTCGGTTTTGGCCAATCGAAAAGGCGTCATTTTCCATTATTACAACGCCAAGCCACATGTCGACCAAGAAACAATGCAGAAACTGAAGGAATTAAAATGGAAAGTCTTTCAGCACCCACAGTATTCTACAGGCCTTGCTCGTAAAGATTTTCATCTGTTTCGGGCCCTTAAGAACGGTTTGAATGAGAAGGAATTTGTTTCCATGAAAATGGACACCACAAGCTTGTAAAACGTTGAGAGAGCTCTATCACATTGAAGACCAGACTGTAATACCAACGCATATTTTCGAGTACTGTGAGTCTGTGACTAGGCGCTGCGGAACCAATTGATCAAAGCAACTAAAATATCAATATTTTGGTAGAGTAACGCCTAAAATTGGGATGCGTCTGACATCTGATAATGACAAACCCGTTTAAGCTACTTCGGTATATTATACTTTGACTCAGATCATGTAAGGATTCTTTAGGACCTAGCTAGTTGGTAGAAATTCTGATGGCGGTATTCTAGCAAACCAATGGCAGTTGATTACAAACTTTTTAAGAATTTCAAGCGAATCCAGTCGTGCGCTTCTGGGTATATGCTCTGAAGGATTGGAACCTTCGGCTTGGGGATTGTGCTCTTACTCTATGTTATCCGAAGGATGGTTGGCTCAACTTTTTCCAACGAAAAACAGAAAACGACTTTTGGCTATTCACGAGGAATATTTGAACCCATAATAGCCAATATGCAATGGAACATTAAGAGCAAGACTAAATCAACTTTTTACTTACTTACTCAGGTAGAGCTACAGTTCGAAGTGAACGTGGGCCTTTACTAATAAGCCTCTCCAGTTAGCCTGGTCTTTAGATAATTACCTCCAGTTGGGCACTCACTTTTATTTGCGCGTCCCATCTATTGTAATTTGAGGTATTCTCTACTTTGTTGTCCCTACAAGTTCGATTCGAATACTTTTCAGACCGGAGCATTGCTCTTCATACCCTAGCCCTCTCAGGTCTATATGGGTCGATGCCGCTGTACAGCTCATATAGTTCATTATTGAATCTTTTTCTCCAAAGCTCCTCAAATATTTTAAGAAAGATTTTTATTTCGAAACGACTGAGAGTATCTTAATCCGTTTTTCATATGGTCCATGCTTCAGCGCCTTAAAGTAGTACTGCGACTATCGAGGTCTTATATAGAGTCTTCTTAGTTTTTATTTATTTTAAGTCATAGAAAAAACGTTAAGCAAGAGTGATTCTTCGCTTTATTTCTGCTGATGTAATGTTGGCAGAATTTATATAGAAGCCAAGGTAAATAAAGTCCTTTACTACCTCAAAATTGTAGAAGCCGAATGTGAAGTACTGTCCAATTTGTCGATATTGTGTGTCCCTTCTTATTTACAACATATACCTGGTTTTGCCCTCATTTACCGCTGTGTGTCTCCATTATGTCGATATCATCGGCGTACGCTAGTAGTTGCACATACCATACTTTCAAAAGATTATACCTGCAGTGCCCAATTGTGAGTTCCTCACAGTTCAACATCCAATATGATGTCCAAGACGTCACATGCAAACACGTCTCCTCTTCTAAAACCTGTTTTTGACATCAAAGGCCTTAACGGAGCAGAGAGTGCTCTCAATCATTATTCTGCATGCACGGAGGAGTTTGACAGGCATGCCAAAACTAGACACGGCTGTATACAGCTCGTCTCTGTAAACGCTGTCATATGCGGGCTTGAAATCGATGAAAAGATGATGGGTATCCATTTGCACTTTTTCAGTTTTTTCCAGATCTGACAGAATGTAAAGATTTTGTCGATTGCGGACTTTGAGACCACATTGAATGAGACCAATCAGGTTGTTGACAAAGGGTTTTAGATGTTCACAGAATTTGGCAGATAAGATAAGTTGGCGCTATAAAGGTGATTCCTTTTTTGTAGATTGGGCAAACGATGCTGAGGTATATCATCAGGTATACACTCTGCTGACAATATCTATGAAATTAGTTGATTTCTGCTCTCCACAAAGACATTACCAATAGTTTTGAATACCTCGACCGGTAAGCTGTCAGGTCCAGCTGCTTTTGCATTTCAGCTTAGGTGTTGCTACCCTTATTTCGTTTTGGTCAGATGGTTGAAAGTTTGACTGTCATCCGCTAGGTTGATTAGTTTATTCTGCCTTATGGCGGGATGTTGGACTTCGTCATCATTACAGAGTATGCAGAAGTTGTTTTCACATATCCTTAGTACTGACTGTAACTTTACTGTGAAGTATCTCAGCACAATGGTAAATATATCGAGTATCTTGTCACAAAATCTTTTCTATTATGTAACTCAAATGGAATACATTCAGTTTTATATTTTTTATCCTAAGAAGAGAAACTACAGAACAAGTCCAACCTCACAAGGTACTCGTACCTGTAGTAAAGTGTTTTCCAATAGGGACTTGACAACTTTGAATTTAATTTGTGAACGGACTCTTTCACTAATCATCAAATTGTCACTGTCAAATTATTCAGTAAACTCAACATTTTCATCATAGTAAAGTACACTAACGAGCAACGTCTGCAAATTATAAAAATTTTCTACAAATATTCGAAGTCAGTGACTGGAACTTTAAGAGCGTTAACTCCAATTTTCGGTCGTAACTCTCGCCCTAGTAGACAGGCAATAACAAGTTTAGTGGAAAAATGTGAGCCTATATGCTCGTTATGTGATGTTACCGTATCAGTGAGACAATGGGTTGATCGAAGTGTCGAAAATATCGCTGTCCAAATCAGTCAATTCCACGGCCTTTTCAAGAATTGGGCATCACTCAGACCACATAATGGCGTATTTTGGGTAAGGATCTTGGTTTACACCAATACAAGATCAAGCTGACTCAAGAATTGAAGCCGATAGACCATTAGAAGCGACGTACGTTCTCTGATTGGGTTCTGGAGAAGATGGCCAAGACGATGAATTTCATCTCAAAATCATCTTCAGTGACGAAGCTCATTTTTTGCTCAATGGGGTCGTCAATAAGCAAAATATGCGTTATTAGTCGGGTGAAAACCCACATGTGCTTCATGAATGACCAGTTCATCCACAAAAAATAACTGTTTGGTACGTTTTGCATGCCGGCGTCGTTATTGGGCCATATTTTTTGTCGACGATAACGATCGTCACATTGAATGCGAAATAGTGGCCGTTCTGGCCGAAATGTGTGGCCGAAATGTGTGGCCGAGTCGTTGAAAATTGGGTCCAACGAATCGAATGCTGCAAACGTGCCCGCGGTGGCCATATGAACGAAGTCGAGTTCCACTCATAAATGTTTTGATTGTACTTCAAGCCAATAATAAAGTTTTTGAAATATCTCAAATGGTTTGCCTTTTATTTAAAAAAAAAAAATTGTCAAGGCGTTATTAGAAAACCCTATATTAGTAGGGAACGCAGTTGTGGTCTTAAAAGTTATAGAGGCCTAATTTTCTTTCAAGAAAATACTGGAATTGAAATCTTAAGCTTTGCATTTTCGGCGTATGCCTTGGTTAAGAGATTTATGCAAGAGTTTTTCCCCTCATCTTGACTATTTTAGCCGAAAGTTTTGTTACATTTTTTTAATGGGAAAAGCAAGGCTGTTAGTGTTCACATACAAGTTTTTCCCATACCAGAGGTCGAGGCATTAGGGTAAGTATTATGTAAATTATCTTAAATTGTGATATAATGTGTGATATAAATTGTGATATAATGATAAAATGGTCATCTAGTCTCTTTTGACTCATTCAGAAAAAAGTTGGATGAGAATGTTACGAGACCTTCACGACAAAGGTCTTGGAATTTAGCTCTAGAAACTCTATTCTACAGGCCTTGCTCGTAAAGATTTTCATCTGTTTCGGGCTCTTAAGAACGGTTTGAATGAGAAGGAATTTGTTTCCATGAAAATGGACACCACAAGCTTGTAAAACGTTGAGAGACTGTTATAGAAAATAATCGCCTGTGTTTCATTTCTAATCAGACATAATCTGAGTCGGGAAAGGAATTCAGTTGCGCCTTCATGTACGGCTCCAATCTAGGTTGCGGTGTCGTTTTTAGGACGACAAAGCTAGATTTCCTTCCTTTTTAGGTAAAGTTACGTCTGTCTTCCAGGATGGCAATAAATTATATTGTGAAGTATCGGTAAAGGGGGCGAAGGGCTAGTCATTTGCACTTAAGGCCTTGCTGAAACCTCTTATCATTTCCAAGCTATTTCGAGAATGTAAGACTTCTTTGAATGCACGACATAGGATAAGCAGGATGCTTATGTTGAGGAGAAGTTGACGAAATTCTGCATTACTATGGCTGAGACTCCTATAACGTTGTTCCTAAAAAAAACCACCAATCTAACACTTTTTCCATACTAAGTTTTAATTTTATTTTTTGGAACAAAAAATTATAAACCACTTAAAGTCAAATTTAAGTCAGCACTTTTTTAATTTTAACTTAGACTTCGTATATACTTGTATTTATGTACATTGAACAATTAAATAAAATTAAATTAAATAAATCTTTGTTAATAAATTAATTCTAATGTTAATGACTTAAATATTTTGAGGAGAAAGAAACTATTACACAAAAAAGTTAAATTACAAAATTATTCGTGTCCTTGTGGGTAGCAGTTATGGCACCGAACATGTTCACTAACATACGCTAACAAAACGCTAAAAACAAAACAAAGCTGGTAGTAATAAATTAAAAATAAAAAATAAAAAAAAGAAGAAATACAAAGATGTTAACAACGATTTTCTTATTTTTTTCTGTTTTTTTTCTTTTGGAATAACAATTTATTAATTAAACAAATAAAACTTAAAGATACTTTCTGACTTCTTGACTTTCCAGCGTGTTGGTCTCACTAAAATTGAGATAAACGAGTATCTGTAGAAGTAGCTATCAACAAAAACAATGAAATTTTTGCGCATACTGTTGCAGAACACGGCACATTGGTACAGTTATTATCACAAGAGTTCGAAATCCATTTTTCTCAAAGGGATCGACTCACAAAATTGCAAACATGGAATGTTGGTTAGGATAGTCTGACTGTCCTCAGAGACTTGTGGTAGCCTGAAGTTTAAGATACCGAGCTCCATGTTCGGGATCTGCTAGATGAGCGATACGTTCTGAAGCCGCATAGCAAGTTGTTGCTGTTGGAGTACTTGGTCGACTGTTACTTCGTATTCGAGTTGCACCCCAGATGAGGACGAATACACTGGTGACTAAGATGCCCAGACCAAGTCCGGGGAGGAAGCTCTTATTAAGACTGTCAATAAAGTTGTATGTTCGACCTCCGTCCTGATTGGGATACTCCGAAATGGAGAATTTACGACCTCCATTCGCAGGAAGAGAGCTGTAGTCATCGTTACTACTTATTTCATCGCTACGTGTCGAAATGCGGTCTAAATTGGATATGTCGGATGTGTAGATCGGCCGTCGATTAATCTGTGTTTGCCGGATGTCGGAAACAGAATTTGGATTGCTCAGTTGTAATTTGGTGATATTCGAACAACCAATGACTAAGTCCGATTTGGGGTTGTCTTCTTGGACTAAAACAAGGCAAAATCGATAGCTGGAAGAAAATCAATAATTGTCAAAATAAAAGTCAAAATTGTTAGGGTTAGTAATGAAGGGGACTGGGATGAGAAACTGATTTATGTTACCTTTCTCCAATTTGTAGTATGGAACTTTCAGGAACTATCACACTTACTGTGTTTTGGTCATTGATTATTTTGCTTTCACAGTGAATCTGTAAGGAGAAGAAATTTTGATTAGTAAGCTACGAGTATTTAGTGTGTACTACTATTAATATTGGGTTCGAACAAAAGGTGAGTTTCATACCAGAGTGCTAAGTGGAATTCCCATAGACAATGGTTAGTAATAAAGAGCAACGATTTATAACTGGTAAAGATAACGAATAAAAACTCATCCAAAAATAACCACCATAAACTGAAACAAAAACTCATCTGTAGTTCTCATAAAAAAAAAAAAAAAAACCATAGCAAACGTCAGGATCTCACTTTGGACCAGCAAAAACCTACTGGATAAAAACTGGGGCCTTAATCCAAAAATGACCCTGTGGATGTATAGAGTAATTGCTAGATATATAGTCCCTTATGCACTCCAATAACGTGGCATAAAAATATATAAAATTACACACATGCTGGACTAGACAAACTTCAAAGACTTGCCTGTGTGTGTGTACTACGGGTGCAATGAGAACAGCACCCACCGTAGCATTAGAGGTGCTGCTGAACATCCTCCCTCTTCATTAAAGAAAAAAGCTTTGGCACACGCCTACACGATTATCTCGGTGGCTTAGAACAACTCCAAAATAGTTCACCCAGAGCTTTCACTAGAACTCAGGAGAAATGAACTATTCTTACAGAGAACTGTCTTAAAAAGTACAACTTCAACTATAACTTCAAGGTTACATTCCCTAATCGACAGAACTGGCAACAGAATAAACCGCTGTTTAGAAGACATCCACTGATGTGGTACACAGATGGAGAAACTGCCAATACCTCTGCCAATATGTCTGTATTTCAAGCTGAGATACACGCAATAGAGCTTTGCGTTAGGAAGAACTTAAACAGATCTGCCACCAACAAGAACATTTATATTCTCTCTGACAGAAAAGCTTCCATACTTGCTATCAATATTTTTGAGATAGCCTCAAAAGTTGCCTAGAACTGCACTAAGCTTTTCACAGCACTAGCCTGTACTAATAGAGCTCATTTAATTTGGGTTCAAAGCCATACTTGTTATGATGGTAATTAAAGAGCAGATGAATTGGCCAGAAAAGGTTCGGTTCCAACATTTTGGTTAAAAACAAAGGCATTCCATTACTGGACGAAAACTGAAGGTAACAGGAAAGCCAAAAGCTTTGTATCAACCCCTTCCCTCAAAAGAACAACACAACTCCTCACCTTTCTGGGGAACCGGATTCCTAATGGGTCACTGCAGAGTGAAAAATATCTTATGACTATGGGAATAGTACACGATAGCACATAGATAGCACATAGATAGCACAAGATTTCGCACATGTAACTATAACGACGAAGCAGCAGAGTATATCCATTGCTACTGTAAATGGCGTCGAAGAAGGGGAAGAGGACGTCTACGTCTTCTAGGTAGGCCATAACATACCTTGAGGCAGAAGATATCGCTGTCAGCTCACTCAAAGATATAGATGAGCTTTAACTTACATAATCCCACCTCCTCCACTCAACCTTATCTAATTTATGATAGATATAACCACATCAGTTATTTTTGTCAACCATAAACCTCAAAAGCTATAAGGCAGACATATGGTACACAAGAGAGGAATCATCGATCCGACGCAAAATCATTGCTACTTCGATTGTATAGGAAAAGTAGCCAAAATCTTATGATGTTGTCGATTTTCTTCTGTCCTTCCTTCTACATAGTTAAGTAAGAATTATGACATTTACTAACTTCAAAGGTGCTAAAGGCCGACCATTAAACCTCGTTAGTTGTGCACACCAAGGTGGTTGATATACTTTTCCACTTTTGAGAATCATCTAATGCGAAACCTTTTCTAATATTGTCCTTCCGGGATGGAATGTTGTTGAAAACCTTCAAGTTATCTTTACTCGCCTCTGCTAACATCCCTGCTTATGCGCCATAGAGTATGACTGGGATAATGTACAATCTCTTATGTGTTTCATGGCAAGAAATTGCCTTCTTAGGCCACAGAAACACTGGCAAGTGCAACTCGTTTGATCTCTGATGATTGCCATCGTTAGAGTTCATTGCAAAGCCGAGATAAGTTAATGCTGTCTATAGTTACATTCTGTTCGACGTTGTGCGACCTTTTATATTGGCACCATATGCAAGTGCTTGGTTTTTCCTTCATTTACAACTAAATCCATACACAAGTATGATACTTTCAAAGACTTTTGGAAAATTGTTATACAAGTTGTTGTACAGACTTTTAGATAATTCTACCTCTGGTGTTGACGAGTTCGAACAATTTTCTCAAATAGGATATTAAGGAGGTCAGATTAGAACGCATCAGCTTGTCTCAGCTCTTTTTTTGCATTTAAGGTGTTACTCTACACAATCTGACGTATTTGGCTGATATGGCAAAACTAAACAAAGCTCTGTATAGCTCACCTCTGTAAACGCTGTTAAGTGCGGCTTTTAAAAAAGACGATAATCTTCTTTATCGTGAGTATCGATTTAGACCACTTGGGTATAATGTAGCGTGAACATTTGTTCATTTATGGACTTGCACTGGTAAGTCCAATCAGAGCTGTAAATCGCGCTCAAATTATACGGGAGTCAAGAAACGGTATTGTGGTGATGCCTTTACCATTGTGGTGAGACATATTTTCCTCCGGCTAGATCTTAGAAATTAGTGAATTGTCTGTACTAAGTCATCTTCTGCTGGTTTAAAAAGCTCAACAAGTAGCACGCCCGGCTCAAAGTCCGTTCAAATTAGGTTTAAATACAATAACCTCTTTTACATTGGGTCAAAACCTAAGTTAACTCACGTTAACTGGTGTTAACGTGTACATGCACGCCATCTATCAGTCTGTTTTATTATTATTTTAATTTGAACGTCAACCAACTTAACGCTAAAGTTAGAAAGAAACAACTTTCTTTTACTCTTCTTTATTTCCTATGTCAACAAACAAGGTGGTGATTTGTTTTTTCATTTAAAAGTGAATCTGCCGACATCCAAAAACAGGGAAAGGAAATCCTATTACCATAGATATTTAGTAATAGGCGCGATCACTGACATCGGAGTTCATGTCATCCCCTTCGATAAATATAAATAGTCTCTTGAGGTTGCTTTCCTTTAACCTTAGCGCTGACTGTGACCTACTTTTAAACTTTTTTTAACCATTTCTATGTATTCCCATTTGGGTCTTACCAGGTGGCCACCTTTTTGCCTTTTTTTAGAATAGGCAATGTTCTTCCCTCATCAGAACAATCTTGTAGATTGCACGAGAGCGATATGCCAACGGCAGCAATTTAACGTTACATCTTCTCACATCATTTCTTCGTTGTTGTGTCTTCAAAAAAAATCCGTAAATATACCTTGGTTACAAGAGATTACTCATCAAAGTTAACATTGGCCGCTCGGAAAATTTAAAGTGTCTTGCGTCGAACGCAACATGATTAATACGCAAAGGAGTAGTGCCCCATTATTACATCAATAAGCAGTCTTGTCGTTCGTTTTGTTTGGCTCCTGGAGAACCAAGCCATCTGTAGTTAAAATCATATGAGATCCAACTTCCAATAAAAGCTCTAAATGAGGACGAAGGATGTTCTAACATTAGTTCGGATCCTCAAAAATCTTTTATTTTTCTGAGATCTAGAGCCTGGAAATAAACTCATGAATTCGGTTTTCCGACTGCGTTCAGGAAAGGCTTGCATCGGAACAGGGTTTTAAGTCCAGCGTATACCACTTTGAAGACATATGCAAGTTATTCTAACAAGGAGTTAGATCTAACGTAAGAGACATAAGCGCGGCATCCTAGATCTTCCTTTTCTGGTTCAAGGTCTGACCGCAACCATTCCTGGGCAGTCAGTAGTCGAAAGTCGATTTCGTATTGAGGGGAAATACATTAAAAATGGATCCAAGCATACTAGGGAAAACCACCATGTCGTGAAGACAAACTGGTCTTCACCTACTCCAATACGCTCCACCAAACAACCGGTATCTACATATGACATATCATATTTGGTCTGTTTATTGGCTTTAAATCGAAGGATCCTCTTGATGACAAACCCCATATCATGCCGGAGACTTTTTCCTACTGATCGAAAGCCGACAGCGCTTCGAAGGCTTTCGACGTAACACGTTTAAACCAGGAAAGTTTGTTATCCAGAAGGCAATCCGAATATTTAACTTCGTTGGAGAAACGGATGATGATGCCTTTAAGAATTTGAGATTTAGAGGTGTGAATGAAAGATAATTTCTAAAGCACCAACCATCAATAACCGCAACATCAACTGCATATGCCTGTATGTAGACGTTAGAAGAATTGATAGGTCTAGCCAGTGAGCCAATCCACATACGAGGTGTGTTCAAAAAATACGGTGACTTTTGAAATTTCGGGGGCAACGTACATTCGATTATCGATTTTTTTACTGTGTTGGTACATAAGCAAGGAATTTGCATTAAATTTTGTGGTAAAATGGAATCAAGTGCTCTAAACCACTTAAAATGTTGACAGTGGTGAGTCTGCTCTAATTAAAAAAATGTTTACAAGTGGTACAAGCTCTTAAAAGATGGCCCAGAAGTTTCCAATGACGAACCTCGCTCTAGACGCCCCAGCACATCAACAAAAGATGATAACGTAGAAGCTGTGAAGCAAATTGTTTTGGAAAATCATCGAAAACAACAAAAATAAGTTGCTGAGGATGTTGGCATATTTGTCGGCTCGTGTCATGCAATTTGTTGCATGAGACGTGTGTCTGCAAAACTTCTCAGTTTCGATCAGAGCATTGCTGGTGACCTGAAGAGACCTATGAAAGGACGGAGATTTGGAACGATTGAGGAAATAAAAACGACATTGATGGAAGAGCTTAAGGCTATACAAAAAAGTGCTTATGAGAAGTGCTTCGAGGATTGGAAAAACGGCATAAGTGTATTATATCTGAGGAGTTTTACTTTGAAGGGGACAATAATAATATTGATGAACAAATAAATATTTTTTTTATAAAAATATAAAGTCACCTTACTTTTTGAACACACCGCAGACGAGACGCCACATTGCAGGAAGCACTTCTTTACCGCCAACATCACTATTCACAAGCATTGTCATTATCTACAAAATTAATCATCTTTTTAGGTTTTCAAAGTTTGGTATGTATGCCAGTGTTAGTGTTCTTCAGAGATGGTGCCAGCTGGTCCATATCTTTCTGTAGAGTAACTGGAGAAATGCCATCGGTATTAGGCAATTTAAAGTCATTAAAGTAACAGTGTGTTTTATAGCCTTATTCGTCACAACAACCAATGACAATTACCAACTATGTTATAGCGGGTTGTGTTCGTCAGTTCACTTGAAGCTTCGGTAATAGAAGCTGTTTGTGAATTGGTTCTAATTAGGTTACCTGTGGAGGCATCTCAAGCAGGAGGTAGCGAGTCTTGTAGAGTCAGATTCAGAGGACGTCAACCTCACATTTATAGCGGAGGAGTTTTATTGTTGTAGCAACGCTGCGATTAATCAAAAAAAAAAAAAAAAAAACCATCACCTAAGGCTAATTCGGCCAGCTTAGTAGTGCGACTCTTCAAATCAGGAGAGAACTTTGTTTTGATCCAAGAACTCTCAACAAAAGGGTTCAAAATCAAAAAAAAACAACTAACATTTCTTTATGAAAACCAAGCTAAGCGAAGAGCCTGTATTTTATCTGAACATGCAGTTCAACGAAACTAGAACTCGGCTCGAAAAGCTATAGTATAGTCACGGTTTATTTGGCCTACACACGACAGTCATGGGTACGGCCTTAATATACAGGGTGAGTTTTTTAACTTGAGACATTCAAATTACTCGAAAAATACGCGATATCGTGAAAAATGTTTCAGACAAAAGTCACAAGGTTCTGAAGGGGATAGAAGATGGTGACCACGAGTTTTACGTCGAGACCCATTTTCTAGATCAAACGAAGGTCACTTTTGATTTTTCAAATGATAATTCCTGATTTTCATTGCTCAGTCGTATTGCTCGTAGGTTTGTCATTTGTTTTTACATACTGCGTTTAGCATAACACAGAAACAACGACGTGGACGTAGCAGCATTTTGTTTCCTTCGGGGTGATTAATTAGAGTGGGTCCCTTTGCCTCCCACTGTTGAATCCTTGAATTTTTCCCATTTCGACGTTTATTTCCCGAGACTATTTCAACAAATGCTCGAAAATGTGACCATTCACTTCAATACACTTGTCTATCCGCGCTCTACATGAACCAACAGAACTGAGAAGTATTTCTGTCGTAATCTTCCGGCAAGCTTCAGTTATTTGTCTTTTCATGTCCTCACGTGTTTTTGGCTTTTTTTTGTAAACCTCACTTTTTAAGTAGCCCCACAAGAAGAAATCAAGTGACGTAAGATCAGGTGATCTAGCAGGCCATTATCCGGACCTCCTCGTCCGATCCATCGTTGATGGTAAACATCGTTTAATACCCCGGGCTACTTGGGAATAATGGGCTGATGGTTGTCCACATCATGTTGAAACCACATTTTTTGGCGCAACTCCAATGGCAGTTCTTCTAGTAATACTGGAAGATGGTCCCCTCAAGAAGTTTGCATACTTTTCGCCATTCAAGTTGCCTTCAATAATATATGGACCTATTAACTTATCCCCAATAATTCCCACCCAAACATTAACATTCCAAGGGTGCTGGCGTTCAACTTGTCGCAACCAAAAAGGGTTTTCGGTAGCGCAGTACTGCATATTATGTCGATTGACCGTACCATGATTGGTGGAAGTCGACTCATCAGAGAATAACACCTTGGCGAAGAAAAGGGGGTCTCGTTCAATTTGCTGAAATGCCCATTGACAAAAGGAAACCCGGTTGCGAAAATCCTCACTAGAAAGTTCTTGATGCATTGAAACATGATTAGGATGGTATTTATGCCGATGTAATATCTTACAGACAGTCTTTTGAGAAATTCCTGATTCACGACTTATTTGGCGAGTGCTAATGTGAGGATCGTGTACAACGGCAGCTATCACTGCTATTTCATTGACCTCAACAGCCACCCTATCTGACCGATTCCTTTTCTTTGGTTGCACACTTCCTACACCAGTGAATTGTTGGATGACCCGATAAAAGGAAGCACGCGATCGTATCTGGTGTGGAAAACGTTGATCGTAAAGAGCAACAGCACCATCGATGTTCCTTCCTTTATGGAGAATAAATCAATATCATTTCAATTTTCTCTTGAATTGAAATAGCCTAAATTATTAATCTGGAAAACGTTACTAATAATAATCAGTTCCTAATATAGAACTTCTAAATTAGGTACAGTTCCGTTCAAGTAGAAAAAAAAAGCAGAGTGCACATCATACACTCTCAGATAAGTTTAGGACAATTTGTCTCTATCAGAAATTTCTTTGAGTTTTAACTTCACTCGAGGCAATAATGACTTCCTCAAAACAAATCTCGACCTTCTAACACCCTAACAACGTTGGAAACCGATTAATGATTTAGGCGTGCCAGTGCAGTGGTATCTAGCACTGAATGAATAAGAACTTTGAGACAAAGTCGTGTGCCCCATTGAAATCATTGAAAATCAGGAATTATCATTTGAAAAATCAAAAGCGACTTTCGTTTGAAAATGGGGCTCAAGGTCAAACTAGTCTTATGTCCCTTTCAGAACCTTGTGACTTTTGTCTGAAACATTTTTCGCGATATCACGTATTTTTCGAGTAATTTGGATGTCTCAAGTTAAAAAATTCACCCGGTATAGTATGTACGTATCGTACTTTGGGCGATGTACGAGAAGAATAAATGTAAAATGATAGCAAGGGAGACTGATTTGTTACGAATACCAGCGTCACAAAACGTATCTAACTAAGCTAGATTTGTTATATCTAACGAATATCGTTGAAAAATCCGCTCCAAAAAGCATTATTTCCGGCCAAGGTTCGAAGAAATGGACCGAAGGAAGAATATTTGGATCATTAAATTGCAAAAAAAACATCATCAAACCGATGCAGAATAGGGTGGATTGTGGCTTGTGACGCATCAGTAGAAAAAAATTTTGGAGTAGTGCAAATATGTGGGATATAGATATCAACCTTTAAATTTACAGAGATCCTCCTGACCTCGGCTTAAAATAATTTTTCAAAAAGAAGATAAGAAGTTAATTGGACTCTTCCTTCAGTTAGCTGCGATAGCCGTTTTAGACCTTTCTTTAGGCCCTCTATTTACCCAATTTTCCGTAGTTTAAGAAAAATCATAAAAAGAAAACAAACAAATGAAGTCATATGTAAATTCTCACGGTTTTCACAGTAATTGTCATGATTTATTATTCTTCATTTTCCACATTTAGTACTCGTATGATGTCTATAAAGGCTCCTCTAATATTTCTACAATTTTTTATTTTATTTTATATGTCTACATATGTATATACGAGTGAATATACGAGTATTACAAAGATATCTAACAGTCTGTGGTTTACTTTTCGTTATGAGGTAGAAATGTTGTGCTCACTATTGTATGTGTACTCGTAAATGTGACTTGGATGGCACACCTTTTTTCGTCTCCCTTCCGAGTTAGCAGTAAGCAACTGACCGCGTTAGAGGACAATAAATAAAGTTCCTTTGGTTTCACGGTGTCCTTGCCACCGACCCAACCTTTTTTTCTTTCTTTTTTATTGCTGTTAAATGAGATATACCATATACATACTTCAAAAGCAGTCCACAGAAACTACAACTTTTTTTGTGAACAAAAGCCAAAAAAAAAAAAAATAAATAAATAAAAAACAGGATAATGCGACTATTTACGATTTCTAATTTTCGGAAGTGTTGTTATTTAATCTGAATTTGATTGTAAGATATTAGATACTCATTGGCTATTGTCCTAGTTTTAAAATGAGATATTTCTGCTTTGCTTAACACAACATGGCTAGACGTGTGGCATTGTATTGTAGCTTTCTTAAAAATTCACAAGGTTCCTTTAACCATCAGGGCTATTGGTTGACATGAGAATAAAACTCCACAAATATCCATTTCTTCAATCACCAGGGTTAAGGATATGAACAATCAGCGATTTTAAAACTAGCACCTACCTTTCTTTGACTGTCTTGTCGTGTCAAAGATTTTAAGGTTCTGAAATGAATCCAGGTGAGACGTCGAGCTTACCGCCAAAGACGTTCAAACTAGACGTAAAACGGTTAAAAGTATAGAGGTGATGGCGCTGACCCAGGAGCTGTTGGATAACTTGATTTCGATGATTCATACATCTCTTTCTACAACACGTACGGTAGACTGAGGTGGAATGATGGAGAGAATGCCGGAAGGGCCTTGCCTGTTACGATTAAACTCCATTAGAATAGACCAACAGACCAATAGTTAGTTATGGTGCTGTTTCTGACGGCTTTTCTAGGACTTTTTACACTCTGAAGGACAGTTGAAGAGGAAACGGAGATGTGAAGCAAACGCAGAGCGTAAAAAAACGGCCACTGCTGTCGAAAGCCCGAGTGCCAAAAGTCTCACTACCCCAACGGCGTCAAATAAGTGAAACAGATCGGTGGAACTAACACCGACCAATCTCTCAGATCTGAATCTGTGCCCTCTTTTTCTGTCCTAAACAGGGGAGCCCCCGCCCAATTATCAAGGCTTCGCCATCAATGGCGTTATCTAACAAAAAGCAGGGGAAGAGCAAAGTATGGTCTAATCGTAACGGTTTTCAAAAGACGCCACCGAAGGTTGCTACGATTTGACCAGTAATATGCGGCCGGTAATAGGTCCTGTTGATGGCAAGACCACCGGTTGTCTTTACCAACACTTAAATCCGCGATTTGGTAGTCAGAAGCCCCCCGGATCTCAGTCTGAGCCTAAATTGTTGAGGTAGACCTCCTTATAGGAGCTTCATGGTGGCTGTAGTTTAAACCCAAATTGCGGGAAGAATCTTCCTTTGTTTTGATCAATGTAGAGTGCTGAGACCCTAAGACCAGTAAGAGGTTTTAGACCGACCTCGACCAATATCAATGGTAAAACGTGTGTTCACGTTAAAATCCTTGAATCGTTGTCCCAAGCAGAGTCAAAAGGGAGAAAGTTATCTGAACTCCCTCTGTCGATGGATCTCTACGGTGTTGCAACCAATAAAGCCTGCAGTTCCGGTGGACAGAAATCGAATGAAGCGGTCAAGCCCATCGACAAAAACAAAACCTGTGGTGATTTTGCACGCATATGATCTTTGGACAAGATGAGTGCTATAACCAGTAAAGGCTGTAGTTCTGGTCGACGTAAGTCCCAGAGCACAAGATCCGGCTAAAACCTTTGAAACAGATTTTTAAGCTAAAGTAAACAAGGACTTTACCAAACTCAAAAGGGACCAGAAAAGGAAAATAAGAAATAAAACACTCCAAAAACATATCAACCCGGGGAAGTCATATACGAGTATGCAACCGTCAAACGACGCGATGGTAAACAAAGGCATCACTACACAAAAGAAATAGTACAACAGTATAATAGAGTCATGGTTATTACCTAAACTGGCAAAAAGGTCCACAAGTCGCAAATCACAAACACTTCTGAGTAAATCATTTTGTCCTCTAATTTCAGGTCGATTCAAGGGCTGGCATTTGGCATTGTCAACTAACATATTTGAGTATGATACACCTGTAGTCATCCTGAAGCTAGGGAATGGCAAGATCATCAGTGGAAATTTTAAGATGTTTCACATTATCAACCTGACGAGCTATGAAGATGTCATAAATGAACGTAAAAGTCTGATAGAAAACCGAATAGATAAGAGCAGTATTCTATGACCGCAATTGTTTCACTAGAATCAACAAACCCAACTATCGTTAAGTGTACTAAATCGAGTAAGCCGAAGGAAGGCTAGATCGCTAAATTGGCTTAGATCTGCGTGGAAGTGGATAGGAGGCACACCTGATGCGACAGAAAAAACCCAAAACTTTATCATCGAAAATAACAACGATCAATACAAAATAAACCAGCACCTGACAACTGCTACAGAAGTAAATTTACAACAAGGTCATCAAGAGAATAGACAGCGCCAGTATAGACAAATATGAACAGATGTTACACAAAAATCTAACAAAAATCATATGAACTAAACCAAATAGTCTCCGCGGCTCAAGTAGCGAAGAAAGGAATTGTTAACACTTATCTGCTGATTAAAGAAGAAATTCAGGAAGTACTCTCTCAATTAGAAAACTTTCTTTATAGTAACGAGAAAGAAGCAATAGAATACACAGAACCCA
Organism: Volucella inanis; assembly: GCA_907269105.1. Classification (NCBI taxonomy): domain Eukaryota; kingdom Metazoa; phylum Arthropoda; class Insecta; order Diptera; family Syrphidae; genus Volucella; species Volucella inanis. The sequence continues at coordinate 86,311,529 of OU026155.1, read as the reverse complement.
TCATGCTACAGAAAGAATATCTCTTACTTTATGTTATGTCGCTACCAAAAGCTAGCCTTAAAGACTTTAATTATGTAATGATCAGAGCTACAATTCAGAACAACAAGCGAATCCACCTTGCAACAAATGAACCCCTGTTAACTCATGACGAGATGTACAGGGTATGACTCTTTGCAGTGAAAGCGACTACCAACACAACAATCCATAAGTCAAGTGCTAAAAGGAAGAAATGCAAGTTGCGACTTCCAATTATATAAAAATCTATTACTGAGCTTCTGTGAGAGAAAACAATCTTTCTCACCAACTTCAACGGAACTCTAAAGCATGGAAATGAGGCTAAGATGCTGAGTGGAACGTTTATAGTGCAATTTGACAACGATACAATAGCTATCAACTATACCAACCGAGAGATTAGAACTTTCCAGGTTTTGCCTCCTATAATACGAGTACATAACTTTGTACGAGATGCAATTAGATTTAGAGTTTTTGTACGACTTACACCTAAGCAACATTAAGAAACCAAAGAGATTTTAAAATTAAAAATTATCTTAGTCATAATGCAAAAAAATTAGAATTCAATGAAAAAGGAATCTGTTCAGCTCCAATTACCGTAAATCAAAGATCTCCTCCCTCAACCTACAAAGCTGAGCTTTTAACATTTTAATTCAGCACACGTGCGGATTCCCACATCCACCGAATGTGCTGGGTTGTATAATACATACTCGTATGTATTCGTTGAAATTTAGATTATCCCATGCCCAGCCTTCTATTGGGTATTTACCCAGCAGTTATATAAATTACAAAAAGCTATAGACCAACTGCTGGCAACTCTGAAGAAATTTTTAACTGCTTGTCTGGCACTGGAATACATACATTCGAATCCCTGGCGAACAGTGAGTGTAGCCTTTATATCGAAAATCGGATAGGAGGTCTACTCGCTCGCCAGGTGTTTCAGTTTTATAAGTCTGACTTAATACGTCTGCTAAGGCGAAAGATCCTGGGAGAGTGCGTTTCAGAATTTGGAGGGCAGAATTGAAGGTGTGATGTGTGACTCGGCCAAACAACATGGCGTAGACGAATGATTTATTTTGTGGATGAAAGCAATGGTGGTGAATAGGGCATTAATTGCGGATGCTGTGGTGGAGGAGGTATAAGCAGTTGGTGCATGTTGGTCGACTCACTGCTCAACGCTTTCAATAGTTCTGACGCCTATACAAAAGCATACGCGGATAATGTAGCTGTATTGTTTGTTGGATCGTGTTTAACGATCTAATCTCAAAACGCCCTGTACATCATAGATGATTGGTGCACTATTAATGGGCTCTCAATTAATTCTCTCAAAAGTGAGATTGTCCTCTATACGAGAAGGAGAAGCTGTCTGCTTTGTCTTATCTTGTGCTTAAAGGTATCACAATCCAACTCTTCAAAGAAGCTAAGTATTTGAGTGCCATGTTGCAAACCGCTAAGGCGCTGTCGGCCTTCTAGCAGTGCAAAAGAACTGTCGACAAGACATGAGGCCTGTCACCGAGAGGGTTTTTTTTGGATCTACACGGCTTTAACTAGGTCAATTATATCCTATGCGTCGCTTATCTTGTGAAAGAAACTCTCACGAAGATAAGTCACTGCTGCTTTTATAAGATTCCAAAGAACGGTCTGCCTAGGCGACATGTGGGCTTTCCCTAACATGTGGGCCTGTCTCTGCACGATACGCAATGATGAATCTCCTCCCTCTTGAATTCATACACTCGGTTGTACCTTCAAACCCGTCTTCTGTTTAAAACGAATTTGTCTTTGGTATAACGTGGACTGTGTATGATAAACTTGCACGCCGACTGTTTTTTGTCTCTGGTTGCAATCATGCCATAACACTTGCAGCGGAAAAAATACGAAATTGATTTTCCTTGTGCCCAGGAATGTTTTTGGCCAAAATCTGAGCCAGGAAATGAATGCAGTCGGGTCTTCACCAATTTAGTATGCGGCGCTGGTGTCTTCTGGAGGACGACAATGTTCGATTTCAGTCATGGCAACGATGGCAACGACCCATATTGTGAAGAATCCGTGGAGGGTGCATTTCTAACTGCAGCGACATCCAAGCTGCACTTAGAGTCTTGCTGAACTCTCTTACGACTTCCAAGCTGGTTCGGTCGGTTCTAAGGTCGTTCGAACGGCATGATTCAAGAGCCAACAATAAATTTTGCTGCCTTTTGGATGGTTCGGTTTGATATCCCATGTTTGCTTGAAATTTAATCCTTATTTTCCAATGAAAGAGTTTTAGGCATCTCGCTGCACCTGCGAATCTTAAAAAATTCGCTAATGAAGTAGTCTAGCCCATAAAAATGGGAAGGGCCTTAGCAGTGGTATGACTGACGAATGTTAGATCCAGGCAATTAGTAGGTTTTAGGGATAAGCTCACCAATTCGATTTTTCAGGGGCCGTTTGCATACAGTCTCCTGGTCTAAAAAAACAAAAGCTATTATCCTGTGAGTGAGTCCTCACCTTTATAGCCTCTGACAATATTATCATTATCAAGCTGCGGATTCATGCCATGAATTTTCAGAATATTATGGGCTAATTAGCTGATTACTTTTATATTTTTTGAATTTGAAGACTGAAGGGTAATCTTGATCAATGAACTCTACGTCAGAGAAAGATAGTTTGTGAGCAAACTCGTATCCGCTTTCGTTGCCTACCACGTGTGGCAAACGACATTTTGATGATCCGAAAGAGATTTTCTTTAAATATCATACAAATAAGTATTGCAACGCAGGACTACTGTGGTGTGCCGCAAATATGTGTAAAAATATTTGGTAGCGATGAAACTGTTTCCATATATTAATAGAGCACGACTCGACTTTGTGAGCCACCTTGAGGAGTACATATATAAATAGCGAGGCAGGGAATTATATGACATAACGGAGAATACCAATAAAGAAATGCTACAGAAAATTTCTGTAGGGTACATTACCTCGGTGATATAGTGTTGCACTTGAGTGTAAAATATTGCCGTTACCCATAAGTTTTATCTTATGTTTTTGAGTCCTACGTACATAGTAGGTGAAGGGATGGTTTGGTCGATTATGACGTGGGTATTGTACTCCAGTTTTTTAACCTGGTGATTTCTTTCAGGGCTACTTTGACATATTCAAAGTCCAGATCTGAGAATGTTTTCAGAACCAGCTGAAACAACTTAAATTGTGTTGTTGGCAGTAATTTTTACCTCATAAAGGATTACTTATTGCCATCTTTGATATCCAAGGCGATTTCAATGCAAAGATAGGAAAGGCAAACATTTTTGATAGTATAGTCGGTATATACATAGATTGCACGACAGTACGTCCGACATTAGATTCGGGACGAAATGCTATCGTAGCAAGCACGAAACTTCCACAACTCCATGCTTGTATTCCTAAAGGGACTTGGCGGTCTCCTGATCAATGTACTGCCAACCGAGGAGTAAAAGGTCGACTCGAACCATGACTTTATTGTACCCAAGATATGAATGCAAATATCCTGGAAGACAGAACATCGAAGAAGTATCATAAAGAAGCTAGACGTCGAAGGGCTGCTTTTCTAAGAGACTTACATCTAGAGCCTTTTCTGATTGAATCTCTCAAAACCTTTCGAGAAGTTATATGCTGCCAGCTTTAAGTGCAAAAAACAACTGGCGAAGCCCCCAACAAGACATTACAGATGACCCTCTATTGTGATAAATTTCAAACGTACCTAAACTATGCGACAGGGCATAGGTGGACTAGAGCAGTTCGTGAGCTCTACGAGCAAGAGGAGGACGACTACTGGTTTCTTAGCACGAGAAGCGCGATTTCGGTATAATGGAGAGATGTTAACGCAGAAAAGACCTTCAGAAATTGTATCAAAAGTCCGAAAGAACACACTAGGTAAACACAAGACGAACAAGGCAATCTAGTAGTAGGTTCGCAATGAGTTGTGAATACATATAGAACAATTTTTATCAGAACAAAAAATTTAATTTTGAATGTTGGTGCGCAACTATTCATTTCCTCCGAACTTGACGTGATGAGGACATATATTCAAACTTAAATCTGAGAAGGCTGCCGGTATTAAAGGACAAGGTGTTTAGCTGTTGAAGACGGCATGAAATGACCAAATTATTTCTAAAATATGGTTAGACGAAAGTATGCCCAACAAATGAAACCACATCATTGCGTGGTAAGTTCTGTGGAAAGGAGGACTCTAGCCTGCGTCAACTACAGAGACATTATTAGTCTCCTCAATTTAGTTTTTAACTTCAAATTGACTCATTAACATATTATTTGTCGATTATAAGGTTGACGGTGTGCATAAGCAAACATTTTACGGAGCTATGTCCGGTGGTGGAATTATTTTCCCGTCATTGGCTATTCAGCGAAACAAACTTAGCTTAGAGAGTCAGAATTCATTAGCTTAGATGGCTGGACATGTAGAGCGGATGGCTTTAGTGTTCCAGATCGGAAAGTCTTCGAATTCATTACAGAGGGATCTCAACCAAATTGGCGCAATTTGAATCAGCTACCAAACAACAGAGCTGGTTGGAGAGGCAAGCTGTCTGTGGTTTAAGTCTACACCTGATTGTAGCGCCACTTAAGCAAGTAAGTAGGGATATCGCAATTTATGTGCTTCAGAAGATGAATTACGGGAAAATTCCATGCAGCTAGGTTTCTTAAGTTATCTTTTCTGTTAGATGCCTTGCAGCTTGAAAATAATAGAGCACTGAACATTAAAACTTACCGGCGATTTGTCTATCAAGATTTCATTGATGTTCTCTTCTTTGTAGACAAAAATGGCATCACACATGTAGTCGTCCTGACTTAGATTCAGGATCCACTGTAAGATAAGTCCATAGTCAGCCGAGTAGTGTAATTCCAACAAGGAAATCTAGAATAAATGAAAAGTTAGATAGACTTACTTCAAGACTACACCAAACAAACTTACCTTCTCACTAAGATCCCTAATATTTGTAGAGTCATTTTGTCTTGAGAATGCTTCGAGTTGCTCCAAAATGATGGCATTGTCCTTCTCAAAGTTGTCCATGTCACAATGCAGTGACTCAACTGGAACCTGTATGAGCGGAGCTCCTTCTAATCGTGGCGGAGTCACACAGGTAGGACTAATCAGATCTTGAGAAGGCAGCTTTGCAACCTGAAGCCATTCAGCGAATGACCGTATTGTGCAATCACAGGAGAGAGGATTCTCTTGCAGTGAAAGACTTTTCAACTCCTTGGCACCATCCAGAGCGTTCTTAGCTATAATCGATATGTCGTTTCCAGCTAGTCGGAGTTCGTTCAATGACGGTAATGGAGAGATCAAATCTGAGGTCAGGGCTCTAAGGAAATTGTGTGTTATGTCCAAAACTCTTAGGCGGGAGAGATGCTGTAGTGACGAAGATGATATAGCTACAATGCCGTTGTAACTCAAGTCCAGAATCTCTAATGCTCCAAGACCATAGAATGCATGATCTTGTAGAACATCGATCTGATTGTGGCGAAGTGAAAGACTAGTCAGCCGGGTGAAGTTTTGCAGAGCTTTGTTTTGTATGCTCTTAATAAGGTTCTTGTCCAAATTGAGGGAGTCAAGGTTGCGGAGTGCTGGTAAAGTTGAAGCTGACAACGGTCCATTTATGGAGTTTGAACTCAGATCAAGTTGTCTAAAAAATATAATCAAATAAGTTAAGTGAAGTGTGGTTGAAAGATTTAATCCTACCGGAGGTTGTAACATTGACTGAGAGATCGCAGGCTTGAAGGATAGTCTCCCAAACGATTTCCGCCCAATTTTAGCACTTCAAGCTTCTTTGACTTGATAAAAGATCTCAACGAGATGCTGGATATCTGATTATTACTCAAATCCAAGAAAACCAGATTTTGCAAGCCAGCAAAATCAGCGGTACCGAGAGCTTTGATTTTATTGTTTGACAAATCTAGACGTTCTAATGATGTTAGCGGGGTAATGGAGTTCCATGGAACACTAAGTAGGGCGTTACTTGGAAGGCCTATCAAAAAAACGTCTACAAATGAAAAGATTTCTTTGAAAAAAAAAAACATACCTAAAGCCTGGAGAGGTGTCTTCAGTCCGAGAAACGCCGACTTGTGCACTCGCTTGATTTCACCTGATGATATCACCAATCCGTGCAGAGATACATTTTCAAAAATCTTTGCATCACTAAGGAATGTCACATTCCGTAGTGAACAGTCCAAAAGTGAAATTGGATAGGGGGATGCCCTAAGGCTCTGTGCTAGGACCTGTAATAGTTTTTTTTTTTTTTTTGGTGGTAAGAAATCTTTTGTAACCGAAGCAGTGGTGGTTTTTTAATACTTACCGCAAGTCCATGTACATCACCATTACACCTCAAGGTATGCGGTAAATCACATCCACACTCCAAGCTCCTAGAACTCGTAATATTGGGACACTTCCATTCGACGGAGTCCTGTCCAATTGGCAATGAGACTGCTTCGACTTTTCGCTTTTTTGGTGAGCTTTTATTGAAATATTTCACAAAATTCTTTGGTGTCACAGATACTCTGATCGTTGTCGTTGTAGATACTGTAGTAGTCTCTGAAGTACCTTCACTTTCAATCACATCCAATAGATCTAAGGTTACCACTGTATTATTCTCAATGGCATCTTCACTACCATAAACGGTGATCATCAATAGACATAAAACTATCCCGCATGTCATTAACGCTGTCAGATTTCTGTAACAAAGAAAACAAAATACCATTAATAGAGCTTGAGAATGAATTTTTTTTTTGGGTCAAGTAGTGAATGCCCTGAATGAAACCGATGAGATAAGTATCCAGTGTTAGGTTAGATGAATGCGTTACGCTTTATTTGATTAGCACAGCGTACCGAATGCACGCCTCGAAATGCAATTGCTAAATTGTCCGACAATTTGCCAGTTAGAGCATACGCTCTAATCATACAAATGATTTATATCTTTACCATCCCCTGGTGTCCCTTGTTAAGTTTTGTAATTTAGAATCCACAATCTGCTGCGTGAATCTTCAGAGATATGTATGTGAAGATCTCGAGCGACAGAAGTGTACTTATTTAGGTGATTGCCGACATTTGACCTATTATTTTGGATCATCTGATGGTGGTGTGGAGGATGGAGACTACGGTTTAGATTAAAAATGGGTAAATAAAAGAATTGAGTTCTTCTTTAATTTATCTGTGCTAAAAAAAAAAAAAAAAAAAAATTAGATTGAGTAGCGCATGGGAGGCGACTTCGTGACGGAAATATAAGCCATTTGATTCATTGCACAAAGCAATTCGATAAACTTATATTTTTAGGGGAGTTCTAAAATTAGACTTAAGATGTATTTGAATCATTAGATCTCCAACAAATTAAAATATACAATTGGCGCCACATGTTGAGTTCAACTTACACTTTTAGCGGGCAGTTTGTGCGACCTAGTCTCTTCAATGAGGCAACTAAGAACAACTTGAACTATGGTATGGCTTTTGAGAAGCAAAGTCTAGGTTGGTTGAAGACGGGGTTAGCCCCGGAGCACGTATTATTCGGGATACAAGCAAGAACAGAGGACGAGAAGTATTAGAAGAGCAGACGGAAGTTTTCCTGTGCTATTGTAAATTAAAGGTTCAATAGAATTGACTTCGCGTAGCCACCTGGACATGGATTTATGGTATAATACGAAAGAGGAACAGATTCCAGATTTCGTACGCTAACATTCAACGAGATGAGGTGCATTGGAGCAGGAGAATAAATAATAGCAATTAAAAGCTGCTGAATAAAAAGACATGTCACAAACTTTACTATGTATTGTGAGCCGTTTTTGATTTATAAATATCAAGCAATCGAGATAGGATTGTAGATAGAAGCTATCATTACAAGGGCGCCTCGCTGTACAGCTTCAACTCGCAATAAGTGGGTAGTGTTATAGGGTCTAGACTAGACTTGTCTGGTCTATTATTAAAGGAGAGACAACATAAAGTTTATATGAAAGGATCTTGTAATACATGGGTTAGAAAATTCCTCGGCTGTCACGCACGAAGAGAGAATTACAGGCAATCGGAAATTTCGAATTTAGATTGTTCACGATCTCACGAGAAATTGTAACAACAACCGATCGGCGAAATTAATGCCGCATATTATGAAAATACATAATAAAGTTCAGTCGACAGAGCTATATCATTAAACTCCATTGTATCATAAGATATCATACTAAGCCTCGTGGTTAAGCAGAGAAGAAATTGCGATAACCATGTAGCATACACAGTAAGCGTGCGTTAGTTTTAATGCACGAAAGCTCTTCCTCAATACTCAGCGCAGTATTGAAGGATATACGAAAAATGCGAAGAAAAAATTAAAGCGCTAGAAATAAATAGTATTTGGACTCTGAGCCTTGCATACTAAGTCTAGCGGTGACACTTCCCGTGATCCAGTGAATTGTAACCTGCGACCCAACCATGACTTAGTTATATCAGACTTCCGATATGATCGACTAGAAATTGGTTTTTAACCAATCCACTTGAAACAAGGCCCAGAGTGGAGGTTAAAGGATTCGAACCTCCGATGCCTTTTCGCGGCCAGTAGTAGCCACAATAGGACTATTGCAACCGTGACTAAAATCCACGGTCTGATTACAACAGATAAGCTGCTTTGAGCCCTGCATAGCTTATAACTATACAAGTTTGTTCGTCTGGACGGTATATTATCAGCCGAGTTACAAAATTCCTCAGATATAAGACGGAAAATTCTCTCATGTTGTCCCAAAGTACCTTAGATCTGTAAGTCTATCATCTTTCCTTCTGAGAGCTCTAGAACGACTGATTGGGATCAGTATACGAGCTAAAATTTATCCACCTCTTTTGTCAATGGTTCAATATGCCTACTGTAAAGGAAAGTCAGTGGAAACAGCTTTGTATTCACTGATCAGCTACATCTAATGATCCTTACAATATAGAGAGTGTACAATGGTCGCTTTCCTGGACATAGAGGGTGCCTTTAATAAAGTCACGACTATCACTAATCACTAAACCCATCATAAAACTGATCTAGTCCTCTTTTCCAGGAATAATCATATTCCAATTATAGACTCTCTCTCAATAAACGGTACCAGTTAAGTGTTTTCTAATACAGCAAAATATCTGGGTTTCATTTTTGACAGGAAACTAAACCGGAAACCTTACATTCAAGAGAGAGTCAAGAAAGCTATAATACCTTTTTAATGCAAAAAAGCCGTTAGGAAGAAATGGTGCTTTCAATCTCGCATAACCCACTAACTATATACCTCAGTTATAAGACCACCCTTCGCGACACTGATTGTTCTGTATAACGTGATAGCTGTGATCGCAGCTATTCGCCTAAGAGCAACTACATAGTGGACAAAAAAATGTATTTGGCCACGCTAAAATTCCTAATATACTAGGAATCCTCCCAGAAAACATCGATTACGCTATACCCGATCATTGGTTTGATAAAGTATTTTATGTGAGCTTCTCCTATAGATCCTTCTGGGAGGAAGATGCTTTCATGGAGGATAAGCCAATCTACTTCTACACAGATGAATCAAAGACTGATAACTGAGTTGATGGCGGTGTTTTCTCAAATTACTGTAGAGTATTCCAGGTGGATTGTATTTGGGGATTAAAAAAGCTCTGTCCTGGCTGAAGAAAAACGTGATATCTGCAAGGGGTATCAGTATCATTTTTAGATAGTCAGTTCGCTATCAAGGTCCTGGACTCAGTCTCACTAAATTCTAGAACCGCCTTTGACTGCCGATCATCTCTTGGGAAGATGATGGAACAGTACAACCTTCACCTATGTTCGGTACCGTGCCATAGAAGCATTAAAGGGAATTGTAGGACCGACGAACTCGCCAAAATTGGAACCACTCTATGTATTCTACCACAGAGAGGTAGCATCGGTATACCATTCGCTATGCAAATTAATATTAAAGCTGGATGCTAACAGAAGACCTTAGGTAGTCCACCTTAGGTAGTTGGATCAAAACGTCGAGCAACCAAATAGATCTGCCCAAAGCTGGATCTGAATTGCTTTAAAAGTTTGAACTTTCCAAATAGGAAACATCTCAAACATCTCAAAAGTGTCATCAATTGACATTGCCTTAAAAGCAAACATGCAGGAAGGCATGGTGTCTTAACAAATAATTTCTGCAGAATGTGCATGGAAGAGGAGGAGGAAGAGACAATCCTCAAAACTTCACTTTTCTGATTCTAGGAGAATCATAGATCCACGTGGCATCACAATGGGCAAATAGACATAACCTTTTCTATATATATTCCAACACATTGCTCCTCTTATGGTTCCAACAAATCAACCTTCTGCATACTCAAACCTTCCCGTTGATCACTTCTTGTCTCAAAATTGATCTCCTCAGTTTTTAACAATTAAATTTTGTTATTTTGTTTTGTTATTCAAAGTTAGACTTACCTTGTATTAAGCAAAATAAATGGTGGGGTTAGTCTTCACCAAATTTTAAGTCTTCCATTCACAGCCTGTGAGCATAATTGTAGTTGGCATGGCTCTCCAGGATGATATTAGAGAAAACGAATAGCAATACGAACATATGTAAGAGGTCAGCAGCTTTTCTACTATCCCTTAGCAAGAAAGACTGTAGACTACATATGGTACTCGCATCGTAATGGGGCATTAAGAGGAAAAACATATAGCGACACTTGCAGTGCGAGGGATGACGGAGCACTTTCTCACTATCAAGCTCTAAATAGTCGGTGCTAGTGGGTGTTGGTACTGTATTTAATTTATCACTAAAGCGCTTAATCCTCTTTCTATGGTAGATGCTGCCTGCGCTTTAGAACCGACAATCGCTTTGCATAACCCAGCAGACAGTACACTATATAATGTGCATATGCCTGTACGAAGACATTGGAAACATTGAAGGGAGTATGTCGCCTTTCAAGCAACCGCTGTTTACCTCCGCTATCACATATTGGCGCACTTAGAATCACTATCAGCAATCAGGGTCCTATTTGTGAGAATTGCTCTTATCTACAAAAGTGATTCGTCTATGTCGTGATAGATATGCCGTTAAAAGTTTTGCAGCGAAAAGCCCTCTTAATGTCGATAAAAATGCCCAGCACGTTATGGCCATCATATTTTGATGAACGATTTCGCAGGGTACTCCGCGTTAGTAGGCAGGCAGAGGACGCATGAAGGTCGACCATCCTCTCTATGCTCTTCGACATAATGGAAGTCAGACGGCTTAGCCTGAACCCCCTGGCAAGACAAATTTTTTGATTTTCAACATAAAGGCTACTCTAACGTCAGGAGTTCGTTTCGAATGCCAGTAAAGATTCTCTTAGGAGTTGCCAGCACCTGCTCTATACCGTTTTACAGCGTAACTGGATATGTGCCATCTGTACCAGGTGACTGAAAGCCATCAAAGGAAGCAACAGCGTGGTTGATGGGCTCATTCGTCGCCATTACCAATAACATATCCTATCTACGGGGTGCTGTGTTACTCAGCTCACTTTAACTCACGTTAGGTGTTAGGTGTTTTTGATGTCAGATCGTCTGTGATTGAAAACAGTCCGGCTGATTTTCGCCTTTAAGCTGGATGAATCAAAGTGCAATGTGCAGAGTGGTGCTTCTGTTTCTAGCTGCGGCTAGATACCATACATACATTTAGGTATGCATAGATATAACAATTCAAACACGAAACCGAAACAAATATTGCTGTTAACACCGCTGACATACGAAAGCCGAGCCCAGTAAAGTTTTGATTATGGCTTACGAAAAAGAAAATTAAAATAGATTTCTGAAAGCACTGGATGTAATAGCAACTTATTACCTATATAAGCAGGAATAGGTTGATACTGCAAGTGCCTTCTTTTCGATAAATCATAAGCAGGCGTCAAAGAACATTTTGTCGCTACTTATCAGGAGAAACCCTTTTGGCGGTTCAAAAGATACTACGACGACAACAATATACACGGTGCTCATGAATAAAACAGACAGCAAGGAATACCCGCATCTAAATGAGTCATAGGAGGTGAAGACGGAGATGTTTTTAGCGTTTAAATAGATATAGGAGATCAGAGAGAAGATTGATACTTTTCAAATATATTCCACCTCAAGTAGAAACCGAAAGTGACGACCGATATACCGAGGTTAAGCCTCCAGCTAAAGCCCACTTCGTAAAAAGAGCACAGCCAAGTACGAATAACGAGAAATTTGAGTTGTCTTAGCAAAATGAAATGTTGAAACGGAAGCGACCGCCTAGGATACACTTTTTTTTTGAGACGACAGATGCAAGTGATTTCTATTCTCTGTTTACATTGAGAGCAAAACGAAGAGGAAGATTTATCAAATCAATACTTCAGTTGATTCCTTATAACCTTATCACCAATGATTTGGAGTTGGGCAGTCTTTGATTTTAATAGCTGGTAGCAAAGAGTGTCTCTATCTGTACCTGGATTTTCCTAGTCGATATCTTACATACAAACATATATACATGATACTCGTACCAAAACTATCCATTGACTTTTTCAAGAACTAAAAAAGATGGGTATCGCTATATTGGCTGCAAGTCAGTATTATTAAAATAAATGTAATTCTAGCAATAAATAAGACATGACCCTGCAAACCTAAATCAACCCAAGGTTGAAAAGTGCACTTCACAAAAGAGAAGCCACATTAAATCTATTTTAATGCTTTAAGTGCCACTTTACTATTCCACGACCGAAATATTTCTCTTGCTGGATGAAATTTCACTTCTTCTGAGGGTCAAAGTACCAAAAATCTATTCTTCTTGACATCGTTCAGCTCCTAAGCCTGAATTTGTACATCTTAAGATAATTGAACAAGATATGAGATCATGGTACTATCAACAAACTGGGCACCGATACAACTGATGATAAAAAAAAATTCTGGAACATAATGACTATAGACGTTGCGTCTAAACAAGGCATCGAGCCGAGTCTTTAAAAGGCCCGCGTTGCTATTTTTTGCAATTAGTCTATTGCAAAGTATCTTGCCGCAAAGAAGTCGCTCAGATCACATATATCTCAGTGAATTGTTCCCAAGATAATCTTTTGCCAGTCAGTCTCATAAGTCAGTCACAGTGATCAGTCTTAGTAAGTAAATGTGTGATTTTGTTGTTGATTTGAAGTGATAATTTAGTGGCGCTCTAATTTTGTGTGCAAAGTTAATTATCAATCGAGGTAATGTACAATTATTTTGTTTATTTAGATAAAATTTACTTTATTTTATAAAGAATATATTTTTGCAATTTATTTAAACTTAAGCAAATGTACGTGCATCCAATAAATTTTATCATACAATCTACCTACTTAAGTTGTTTAGTTAAAATTGTTAAAGTGATTTTTGAATTCTTATAATGCATATTCTTTGTCTAAAAAATAATAATCATAAATGGCTTAACAATAATTAATGCTGCAGCAGTATTCATTTGTCAAAATGACACCATGTCTAGCATACAAAAAAGTTGCATTTGCTATTTATAGCTTAATACTCGTAGCCTTGACTAATTAGTATTTCAAAAGCATGCTTTATTGACGTGACAATAGAAATGAAAACACCATCGCATGGATCGGTTCAGTTAAAAGAAGAAAAAAAAAGCTTTTTGAGCGAAGAATGTTAACAATCTTTTTTTTAAATTTGTTGGAATATAATATGCTTTCATCAAATGTTGATACATTCAATTCATCAAATTATCTTATTGCTTGACCGTTCTTATTCCAATTTATTACAAAAATCAAGTAATGTTACGGGGAATCGGAAGTATTACACAAGAAAATCACAGTATTCCTACACTTATCATTTAAAAACTGATATGTGTACCTTAAGCTGATTTACTGCCGTTCAAAAGATGCATTTAGCATAATTGCTCTGTATCCGGTATGGAAGCGCAGTAAAAAAGACACCTAACTACTTCTTGTATATTAAAGTTTCAACCAGATAGCTACTCTAACATGTCTAGCTGTATATTTCAAGTTAATCCAGGACTACTGCTCATGGGTATGGTTAAGGAAAGATTATATTTTCCAGCACAGTAGCCGAAATTGAATGCTTTCTCTCCTCCTCAAGAAAATTTGAGTCACCTTTGAATATAATCTCGCTTAGATGACCTCTAAACCTCTCCGATTAACGTGGTTTTTCATCTAATACCTCCATTTGCGTACTTGAAGATGGTTTATGTCCCTTTCAAATTGCGCGCGCCATCTAGGCACTTGTTTTATATATTTCTTTGGATGGAAATCGTTAACTTGGGCTCGAATGTATGTACATAAATATTTGTTCCTCCAAAGCCCTAAACGAAAGCGAAACCAAAAATTAATTAGTTTTTAACCAATCTGCTGGGACCACATATCGTTCGATTACTGATTACTGTCTGGTATCGTTGGCCATAGACTGTAACATGAGATCCGGCCTTATTTTAAGAAAAACATAAGGATCGATGATGCCACAGTACACTTTTGCGGGTGAAATTGAGACGCATGAGTCTCTTTCGGACTAATGCTCTTGGAGATTTTGCTTGTTTCCAAACCTATTTAGTCAAAAGTATGCTTCGTCACTAAACACGAGTAGAGAACAGCAATTTGACTTTGCGTCATCAATTTATTGACCATTATTTGAGGACCAAATAAATTTTAAATCGCTCACCAACTTTAAAAATATAAGGTGCGCAACTATCGCGCAAGTTATCGTTGGTTTTTTGATGAATATGCAACTTCATTAAAGTGGTTACAAAAGAATCTTTCAAAGTATTGCCCTTCGCTAGCTACCACTCGTTCCCATTTTTTTTTTTTTGGCGGAGCTCGAATACCGTTACGGTAAAAGTGTTTATCTTTTGAGGCTATCCACAAATCAAGTCATTTTTTGATGTCTTTATTTGAGCAGAACTGCTGGTCAGCCAGACCATGTGCCATCGAACGGAACAAGTAATAATTGGAGGCGGCAATATCTCGGGAATATGGCGGGTGGAGGTAGGACTTCCCATTTGGTTTTCAAGTAGGTTTTAACGGGTTTGGCAACATGAGACCGAGCGTTTTCATGCTGTAAAACCACCTGGTCCCACAAAATATATAGCATAACCTTCGCAGCGTGAATATTCGGCCGAGCCGACGACGTAAAAGCATGACCGGGCAGACCTTATGACTTTCTTCTTTTTGAGTTGCTATAATGAATCCATTTTTCATCACTCGTCACAATGCGATGAAGAAAACCCTTACGACGCTCAACGTTCCTTGGCTTCAAATCACAAGAAACCAAAGTTCCTTGTTTTTGAATCATTTCCAACTCCTGCAATCGCTTGGAAATGGCTTGGTGGGTAACTCCTAATGCTGAAGCAAGCTCTTCTTGCGTGTGGCATGGATCCTCATCGAGCAATGCCTCCAATTCAGCGTACTCGAAGGATTTTGGCATTCCTTCACGCGGACGGCCGTCAACATAGAAATCACCAACTTTTTGGAGCTCTCGATGCGCTTCTCCCGCCGTTTTCTTCGAATGAAAGAAAAAAACCACCACTTCCCACAAATGGCGATTATTTGGCACAAAATCAGACATTTTCACACAACCAAAAGTATATGACGCCAAAACAAAAACACTAATTTGTCAAAACGGTTTGTTTACCAAATGTCTAAGCTTGGTTTATGATGTTTTGGATATGTCAAAATCGACAGCACTTAATGCTGAAGCCATCTATTGACAAACAGATGAACTTAGTTGCGCATCTATTGTACTATAATAGTTTTAATGATGTGGAAGTATTTTTATGGTGTAAATTTACTTATGGACAGCTGCCAAACAACAATAAGCTAAAATGTCACAGGACTGAGAAAAAAAGCAATACAGTTTGAAAATTATCCTTATTAGCAGATATATCAATAAAAAAAACACACTTCTGATGTCTGTGATGACATTCTGTCCGATTCTTTGATGTTATGCACTCATTTTCGCTGACAGCATATACTTGGTTCTGCCTTCATTCCCACATAAGCCTATTTCAGCCGCTTCTGTCTCAATACTTGTTCAAGCACCAGTAACAGCTCCTTGAGTGCTGCTTATAATGTCAATTACACCGACGTATGGAAAAAGTTGCATTTTTTGAAAACTTATAATGCTAACGTTTAGATAATGCTCTCTCTCTCTCTCTATCTCTCTAAGATGAAACGTTCGCACTAACTGACACTATCTCTAAACAGTGCGCAGAAGTATTTTTTCCATATTCGAAGCACTGCTTCTGATTGTATAGGGTGGTTCATCGTAGGGTTTGATTTATAATGTAAAATAAAATACATAAATTTGAAAGTGAACTTAAAATTTTTATTAGCGATTAAAAGAACATTTTATGGCATTTATTTTTTATAAATATAATGTAAATGTTGGCATGAGGTGGTCCATTCGGAAGGTATAATTTTGGGCGACTCGTTCGAGCAAAGCCACTGATATCTCGCGGATAACACGAGTATTCTTGAAGACCTAAGACTTATATATCCCAGAGAAAATAGTCCAAAGATATGATATCGCACGATCTAGGCGGCCAATTTACCGTAACAAAACGTGGAATTACGTGCTCGACAAAATGATTTCTCAACAAGACCATTGTTTCACGCGCTGTATGGCTCGTAGCGTCGTCTTGTTGAAACTAGAGGTCACCGAGTTCTTGAATTTTAGGAAGCTTATAGTCCGTTAAATATTTTATATTTTGGTGGGGGCGAAAGCCCGCATTTATTCAGCTTAATACAAGCTATAACTTAAAATTAAACTGAAACTAAAACTTAAAACTAAGGTTGGTTGTTGTGGTGAAGGAGAACCGATTTGAGGTAGGAAGTGGTGCGGTGGAAGTCAAAGACGCTAGGGTTTGAATTAATTTTTCGTAGCATGCGGGAGATTGGTTCGTTCGCGCCATAGGTGGTGTGTTGGGTTGGGAGATAGAAGAGACGAGGGTACGTAGATTACGAGGGTTAGTGTTGAGGAAAATAGAATTGTGAAGGGACGTGCATTCAACCTGACCTGAAAGAAGTCGATGAATGAAGAGAAAGTCGGCTGCATCTCTGCGTTCCTCAAGGGTGTTTAGGTTAATAAGTTTGAGACGGTTTTGATAGGAGGGCAGAGTAAAAAAATCATCCCAGGGCAAACCTCGAAGAGCGAATCGAAGAAAACGGCGCTGGATGCTTTCGATTCTTGAGATGTGAACACGATGATATGGGGACCATACTTGACTGGCGTACTCTAGGGACCTGGTCACGTATGGGTTGGTGAATTCTTTGGATCATCGTTTTACAAAACCTAGTGCAGAGCTAGGAAGTTGAGCTCCCTATCACACAAAATGCCGAGGTTGCGAAGAGATTCAACGGAGGAGATAGGTTGGTTGTGGAGAAGGTAGAATCGGGGAGGAGATTTGAGCCGCTTATGTGAAAAGGTGATGGATTGGCATTTGGTGATATTAAGTTCCAAACAATTTTTGAGGCACCAGATCGAAAAACTATCAAGGTCTTGTTGAAGAAGGAAGGAGTCATGGGGAGAGGAAATGGTTTTGAAAAATTTGGTATCATCGGCGTAAAGGGAGACGGACGAGTATTTGATGATCCTATCGAGATCATTTATGGTTAATATAAAGAGAAGGGGGCCGAGATGGCTACCTTGAGGAACTCCAGAGGTGGCCAAAAATGGAGCGGAGTGGGCTGACCTAAAACGAACACTGTAAAAACGGTTTTCGAGGTAAGAGGATATCCATTTTAACAGTATGGCTTCAAAGCCGAGGGCAGACAATTTGAAGAGTAGTAATCGATGAGAGATTTTATCGAAGGCTTTGCTAAAATCGGTTGCAACTACATCGACTTCGTTGCCGTTCTCTAGGGCAACTGCGAATGCAGTCGTTTAACATTTAATTTGTTTAGAGAGTCATTAGAGATATCTATATACATACTTTGGCTGCGATAAGGTTGTGGCCCGAGTCCAAATTGAGTGCTTCTAATGTTGGAATATCTATAATACCGGAGAAGTGCTTTGTATCGATCGCAACATATTCAATTCGATTATCTGTTTTATGTTCAGCCACATGGCTGCAAAAGTTGACTTGCGAATGTGGTGGCAAGAAAATTGTATGCTAGCAACAGCAATACCTCTTTGAAAACAGCTGATTAGCCTAAGCCCGTTTCTGCCTACCAAATTCTGAAAAAGCTTCTCAGGAGAGCCGTTCGAAACCAGCAATAAACAGTAGGCCCTGCTCAGGAGTGTTTGTTTATTTATTTATTTAATTACAATAATAAACAATACTGTGTCATCTAAATCATCCAAGGATGATTGGGTAAAGATCTTTCTTTCCAAAATATTCAAAAGCATTTAGAGTCCGCAACTTTTGTTTCAAATACACTTGCATATGCACACGAAAGTCGTCATAGTTATACGTTGATTATTAATGACATGCGCTCCACTGAAGGCTTTGGCCACAGAACCACCGACTTCACGAAAGAATTTTAAACTGTGCGAAAGCTTCTTCAAGGGTGGGATGCTGTAGAAATAGGGTAGGCAGTTAGAGGTGTCAACTTGGAGAAGCCCTGTGTTGTTATTGTTTCCTACACATCTGTTATGCTTATATTACCTCCAAGTGGTAAGCATCCTTACTCGACTTACCAAAGTTATAAGCCTGAATGTTGACCAGCACTATAAATGGAACATCGGATGATCTTATCTGAGCTGCTCCCATATATTTGGAGTTCAAGCTGGTAATGATTTCCAAGACTTAGTCAGGGTTATGAAAAAAAAGGGCTCACATCCCCTAACGGGTTACTGATTTCGGGTCTTTGGGGGTTCTGTCACGCCATAGAGAAGAAAGTTAAGTTACAAAGCAACAAAAAACCTTGGATCTACTGTTGATAACCCAAACAACGTTGACAAACGAAATAAGTTTTACAAACTTCAAATCTGCACGTGGAATGTTAAGTCAGTTAAAAGGCACCGTGCAGCCGAACAACTACCGCAAGCCCTAGACTACTTACTCCAAAGCAGATATTACCGCCATCCAAGAAACAAGAATAAAAATTCGACTGCTGCGAATGTTATCGATGGCAAAAATAGTGCCTATTTGGATTGCGGATTCGTTGCTATTATTAGGCAAGAAGTCTTGAGTTTCTGACTTATTTACATAATAATCCGTATGAAGGTTAAATTATTAATCTTATGCGAGTATGTGCACACTTCCCCACAGAGGAGGAATATGACGACACCAAAGATAGCTTCAACGAGCTCCATGGCAAGAACTACGAGCAGTGCCCCAGCTATGACATTGGAATTGTCTTCAATTTTAATGCAAAGCTAGGATGCGAAGGCATCTTGGGTAGTATTGTCGACAAGTATAGCCTGCACGACACCACCACGGAAGTTATATCAAAAGGTAAAAAAAAACATGCCACGGATATAAATCCCGGACGGTAGCCTGTAGAGACTAACAAGAGAACATCGTAATAGAGTCGAAGTCAATGCTGAGAATGCTATACGAGTATAAGGGCGATGATGAACCAAATACCGATACTACCCAGAATGAACGTTTCAACCTGAACGATGTAGACCAAAAATTCCTTTCACCCAATCTGGATGAAGGCAAGATAGCCATATCTAAGATTAAGTCCAACAAAGCTGCTGAAGCGAACGACCTGGCTGACGAGCTCTTAAAAGCGGCAGGCAATGGCTTAGTAAGGCGTTTACCTCAACTCATCTGTAAAATATGGTCGGACGAAAATATGCCCGAGACACTCGAACTGCGCCTACACACAGCCTTCTTAACACCGCCTACAAGATCCTTTTATCTGCCATATTGTATGAACACCTGAAGCCGTTCGTCAACAACCTGATTTAGTCCAGAAAAGTCCATCATCTACGGCAAATCTTGGAAAATACCAAATCGATACACACCACCTATTCATCGATTTTAAGGCTATAGAGACGTCCGTTGTGCAAGATGACGATGGAAAATGCACGCTGCTTCATCAAAGTCCATAAAGAACTCATCAAGATGAGATGAGATGAGACAAGACCATGCCCTGTCATGCATTTTGTGCAACATTATTTTTGAAGGAATAATGTAAAACTCACGAGCCAACACAAGAGGCACAAAGCAGTGGGTTGGCGCTTTCGATTGTATTGAGATCGAAGCGAGGAAGACATGTGTAACGATAGGTAAGGACAAGACCAAGTATATGACACTCAATACCGACGTATCGGACAAAATGTCACCTTCAACAGATATAACAATGAAGTAGTTACGGGCTTAGTCCACCTAGGCTCCGCTATTAATTCAGAACACCAGCACTGAGATTAAACGAAGAATACGAGTAACTGTTGCCAATCGCTGCTTCTTTGGGCCAGCACGACAATTGACTTGTAAGGCCCTGTCTCGAACAACAAAAGTAAAATATAAGACTTTAATAATCCCAGTTATGCTATATGGCGCAGAGGCATGGACTTTATCGAAAATGGATGAAGGTACTTTTGGAAATTTTTTTGGCTGATTTGGACCCGTCTGCACGACGAACTGCATGGTGAAGGTCCAAAGACATAGGTGGCTGGGTGGCCACCTTAAATAATTTAGCTATACATCTAATTCGTAAGCTGCATAGCTAACAAGGGCTGGCCGACATTTTACTTTAATTTTGGTTTGGGTTTCGAATATACCAAATTCAAGTTCAAGAGCCTCTGTCAGAAATATTTTCAAGATGATTTTCTTTCTATAGGAACATAGCATTCACACAATGAATAGGTTCTTCGTACCCCTGAAAACATGAGTAAACTCATTAGTGATAAAGTGTCTACAGTATCTTCACCAACCATATTAGCGCCATTCAACCACAGCTTGATGAGAACATAGAGCGAAAAATCACAGAGTAACCAAAAACTAAAGCAAAAGACGCAGAACTTTGTGGCATTTATTCCTAGCATACTCCGCCAAAGTTGAGTTCCTCGTTACAATACCAGTAAACACTATACAGCTTTTCCTATTGTGGGATAACAGGATAGTCGTTGACCTCTTAGACCTGTCGAGGAGCATACGTCATTTTCTGGAATGCTCGCAAGAAACTTAAATATCCCGAGAACGCAGTCAATACTAAGGGGAGTTTGGATTCTGGGAAACTTTTCTCTGAGACTTATCTAGCATATTTCACATCTGCCACCGACTCTTTACAACACAGTTCATTGTCCTCAGGATTACGTATATCTCCGCATGGAAGACAGACCCAAGCTTTTTTTAAACAAAAACTGAAGTGGAATGTTGTGATCTACATTCCCTTCTTGGCTTAGATTTTGCCTAAGCGCCTTTGAAAGGTTTTGACCCAACATAAAGTTCATTACCCTGAATGAGACACAACTAATTACTTTTTTTTTCATCCCGCGCGCGCACCAAGAGGATATGAATACCCTTTTACTGGCTTTTCACCAGGGAGCGGGCGGGTGGTGTAGTAGTTTTAAAGTCAGTTGTATTAGGTTTCGATATTTTTCCCAGAGGTAGCTGTCAAACTAGAGCCAGTGCATCCTCAACCATTTTCATATAATTCAATACAAATTCTATGAAAAGACTTTTTCAAAAAATTGCCTTGCACGGGATTCGAACCCGCGACCCTCTGCTTGAGGAGTCTATGAATATACGACTACACCACGGCCACCTGTGGTGATTCAGAAATAAATGATAAAACGCTTTCTCTTCGAAAAATGCATCTTTTACCTCTGAAAATGCTAGTGCAAACCTTATGAAAACTAGCTAGCTTAATCTGTGATATATAAATCGGGCATAACTCGAAACACGTAAGTCTTCTAACGTCTATGTCTTTGTCAATGGCTTCCTTAGTTAATAACCTATGCCTAATTACATCAATTGAACGTTAGTTGCAATCATAACTAAGAAGTTACCAACCATCTAATGCAGATAACTTATATGATTAAATTAGTTTTAATTATAATGAGGGAGACAAACCACTTAAGAACTTAAAAAATATTTTTATTTCTTGTTTATTATAAGGAAGAAAGTTTTTGTGCATACTCGTGCTTGTAGATTGACAACTAATCATCAACTACGATTCAACATTTATGTGTTAGTTGCATCTTTTCCTTTCACTTTCAATCTTTAATCATTCCATAAAGCTAAATAAAATTGAACCTTTAAGTCACACAGTGTTATTGCTCTTGAAAAATATTCAATTAAATTTAAAAGAAATTGAAACAACTAAATCAATCGTCAGTGAATTAGTTAGTTTAAGATTTAGTTAATTAAAAAATCAATTAATTTTGTTGCACAACATCATTCTGATTGCATGTTTCAATTAAAGACACCACCAACAGAGTTAACTCAACTACTACGATGTCGTCCTCAAAGCAAATCATCGCCATTTCTGCAATAGTCTTCCTAGTATATCTTGGCAGTTGGCAAGTGAACGCACGTATTTTTACAAGATGTCAGTTGGCTAAGGAATTGGTTCGACATGACTTTCCGCGTAGTTACCTATCAAATTGTAAGTTCATTATACTTCTTATATCTTCATTAATAAGTCATAAGCTTCAATATTGCATTCTAAATTAAGGGGTCTGCCTGATTGAACATGAAAGCGGCCGTAGTACTTCAAAAGTCATGCAGCAACCCAACACCAGCGTTAGTTATGGCCTCTTTCAGGTAACTGATCACTGAAGGGTTTTATTTTTTTATGTATTGTAAATATCTGACTATCTGTCTATTTATTCCAGGTTAATAGCAAAAACTGGTGCCGAAAGGGTCGTAAAGGTGGCATTTGCAACATGAAATGTGAAGGTAGGTGGCGTCTATCAGATTCAAAAAAAAAAAAAAAAAAAAAAAAAAAAAAAAAAGTACAGGTGGGCGACCCACTGATTTAAAATCAAATTTTGTACTTCAACCCACAATCTAAAAAAAAAATTTTTTTCAATTTTTCATTTAAGATTTTCTCAACGACGACATTCTGGATGACTCTAGATGTGCTAAACAGATCTTTAATCGACATGGCTTTCAGGCTTGGCCTGGTTGGGTGAGCAAATGTCGTGGGCGAAGTCTTCCCGACATCTCAAGATGTTAAGTAGAAAACCATATAGGAACACCATTCAAAAGAAAAGATCAAATATAAGAGCATCAAAACGAAAATCGACAACAAAAGATATTTCCATAACCTCGCCTATGCTATGAATGATGATTATCGGAACCAAATTTAGATAGATTTTAGAGTAAAAACAAAGATACAAACCAACAAAGTAATTAGAGGCGCAATCAAATTCATGAAACTAGATTGGGAATTTACAAAATTTACAAATTGTTATAAATTTTATTTCTTAATATATATTGTATGTATATTTTTTTTTTTTTAATAATTTTTATGTAACTGAGATTGTTAATTAAGTTGGCGAAATGCAATCGTGATAAGATAGTACCTATTCATGTGTATGTTTAGGTCTAGTGCTACTGTGTAATATAAATATATATACATTCCTATTGAGATAGTGATCTTACGTAAATTATTAATTATTTCCTTCTCTTTCTTTGCTTTTTTTTAGATGTAAGAGGTATTGCAACAATTATTAAGGAACATGTATACAAAGATGCATTTATGAAATAAATAAAAATTGAAATCTGAGATCTGATCTGAGATCTGAGAGTTATGTATCAAAGTGTTCCTTCATATCTGAAAGGAAAAGTGAAAATTGAAAACTCCAAGCCTCGCCATCAGTAGAAGAACCACTTAAGAATGTTCTGCGGGATGGTGACTTTGTCTTTTTACATGGTCTTATCCATGCCATCAAATACTCGTATGCAGGCCAACCATCTAACAGGGAAGAAGCTAATTTAGTGTGACTGTCTGCCACTGACTGTTTCAGTATGGTAAGATATTATATTTGAAATTCCAAGCCAAACGATCTCAATCCCATTTGTAGCCCTGATGTATTTATTAGTTGTTTCCCCGATCTACGAAATAACAGGTAAGAAGACCCGTAAGGTGCTACTGCCACTGTCTTCTTAAGAATTTGTTCCTTCAGGTTGGTGAAGTCGTCGTCTACACTGCCCGACCTCGTGAAACACTATATATAGCGCACACAGTATCGTATAAAGATGGACCCGAGCGAAAAGAAAACGAACAATGACTTGCGGCTAGGCGCGTAGAATGCTCGGGCATTTAACGGTCACCTTACTTAGTTACTTAGAGGGCGTTATAGTTTCGGATATATCAAGGACTTAGCTATGATGCCTCTCCAGCTACCGTGGTCTTTTTTCACTTTTACTCGTGTGTGCCACAAGTTGCTGCGTTGTTCCTCTGGATTGACTAGTGTGCTAGTCAACACTAGTGACGCATCGCTCTACAACCAGTACAGTTTACTCTTGAAACGTGTTTTTCGACCGAAAATTACCTGAAGAATATTTCTCTCAAAGTGCCCAATCATCAGCTTTTGTCAGTGTCCAATCTTCTACGCCATTAAGCAGGGCTAGTGTGAACAAGGCTCTGTATTTAGGCCTCTTGGTTAGTCGGAAGAGGCCTTAACTACTCACAACTCAGTTGCTTTCATAGCCCCAAGAACCAGCAATTAGTAAGACTGATTCTTCGCATGATATCTGCGCATGGTATCTTTGTTTGTGTTGATAGCGGGGTCGAGGTAAATAAAGTTTCTTAATACCTCAAAAACCAAGCTGCTCTTCATGATGTTTTGTCAGCATTTAGTTTGGTTTTCCTTTGTTGACCAGTAGACCCATCTTTACCGCTTCTGCTTCAATAGTCGCAAACTCTCTATTGACATATTGCCTTTCTCAATCGTCATCTTGCATAGACGAATGACCTTGGTTGGAATACTTAAACCAAACACGACTGTATCTAGTTCTATAGCCGCTGGCATATGCTGCTGTAATATGAAAACTTGATTTTTAATGGACCTTTCTAACCTAATAAAAGCATTCTTCGCTGGGCAGTTGAAAAACATAGCCTTTACGACATAAGCTCTGAAAATGGACACAGGCAAATCGAACTTACGGCACAGCGAGGCAAAATGTCATTATATGTAGTAGCAAGAACATATTTACCAACAACTTTAAATGCAAATAGGAAATTCCAGGATGCAGCTCTAGTATTCTGGATGCCATACATTTCAACTTAGACTATCTTCTTGTTGGCAATGTGAAAAGCAAATATACCGGACGAACACCGGAGTAGTACTAAGAAAAAAATTAACGTCGAGTTGATAGAGCTTCCGGTACCTTTCCAGATATTCTGTGAGTCCAAAATCAAGCACTTAAAAAAATGTCAGTTAGCCATTGGGTATGTATTATCTGATGTGGTAGATTTCACCCAAATACCCGTAGCGCTAGAAAGAAGAATGAGAACACTCAATACCAGTACCAGCTCAATACTAGAGACACAAAATTTCAAAAACCAATATACGCCGACGACATTTACATTATGTGAAAAAATTAACGAGCTGTGATTAGAGTGATTACGGACATAAAAGCGGATGCGATGAAGATGGCTTTAATGGTAGTGAAAGGTTTTGCGCCTAACAAACCCCGGTCAACTGCTTCTCGTCTTGTAAAGCCACCGAAAAACTTTTATCTTTTTTGAAAATCTTGCAAGGCAGTGCGGTTTCGTAATGACAATTTCTTTTCGCTTCCCGCGTACTTAACATACTTATCATTGTCAGCAAAGCCTGCGATTGACTTTTTGTTATACTTTTACGCTATATTTCTTTTTTAATAAATTGTTTTATACACATATATGCATTGACACCTTGTCTGCAACAAGTTTAAAACAGAGATATAGGAAGGACTTTTTCATAGGAAGAGCTTTCTACTTTCGCAAATCTGCCATCGACTACCACAGAGTCAGAAAATTTTTGTTTTCTATTTCTCTATCAGCTAGTATTCTAAACACCTCACCACTGCACACTGAACATTGTACTTCTATTTTTGGGCAGATAATTGTCCAGTATATTCGTATATATTAAGATCACATCGGACGAGAAAATAATTTCTTACATCGCTTCAGGAAATTTAGACATTTCGCAGCATTTTTGGCGACATAAAATATGTGAAAGTTCCCACGTAGGTTGTCATTGACACATACCGAAAATAAAGCGCAATGCAAGTGTTATTCATAGATAATGGGTGAGTGTTTGAATTTCGCTTTGACGAGAGCAGTCTCAAAATAATATCAATAACATAATAACATACACTGGCGAACACATCCTATCGTCAGTCAAGAAGTATGTTGTAAAAAAAAAATGTTATACACAAAAGGGAGCCCTAAGGCACACCAACATTTATTTTGTGGATATCATACTTGACGTCTAATGTTGCAGAAATTCTTGCCTCGTTTGAACTCTTTCCGGTTATTTTCTGTTCTTTTGGTATTGAAAGAGCGAAAAGACAATTCTCTAAACCTAACAGCTCGAAACTTTTTGAGCACTTTTCATTTGATGAGCAGTTTCGCTTCTCATTCCAAAGAGAAGAGTGTTTGTGGTCAAATCAACCAGCAAATATTCCATTGCCATACAGATTTTTATGAATTTTTTCTCTAACTATGTACTTTGTACCAAAGAAATTACCTGAGATGAAGTGTAGGCTCGTTTACTACCTGCGTTAGGTTGTTTTCCATAACGAAGATTTCAAAACTCTAACCTTCGGGTAAGGTCTATATGAACTTTCGAAGCCACTTGGAATAGTATGATATATTGGACCTGCAATAACGACTATAGTAGTCATTCGTAGCCGTATCAAACTCAAAGAAAATCGAATTGCTGGATTGCAGTGTAAATTGAGCACCAGTAAACAATCTGGTTACCGATATAAAATTGAATAGGGTTCATATTGTGGTAGCTATGTAGTGCATCACGCCATTCATGTGATACTGCGGTGAAGATAGAATAATGGCACTAGTCCGTATCCTGGCAGTCGCAAATATGGGTGCTCAAAGGTTGGTACAAAAATTACTACAAATAACAATTCAACATTAAAGTAAAACAAACGGGAGCCTCAACGTTGAGATTTTTACATTAACAGCATTCACTTTATCAGCTCTATCGCTTTCTCACCAAACCTGGTATGATAATATCCAAGAAAACAGCAGAACAAAATGTTATCCTACAACACATACTTAATCTCAGGATATGTAGATATGGAAACATATCTTTGGTATTCAAACGTATTTGTGCACTAAATGAAAGCATTTAGTCGCATAAGGACAATTTCGAATCATCCATAGTAAAATTCTTCAGAATTCCCTCCTTCTGAAGATGTGTTCTCCCACACTGGCAAAACTTCTGTGTCTCTTCATTCCTGCTCTTGATGACCCTTTTCGAGAAAATCATTTCTCAAAGCCGTTCCTGAAAAAGGCGAGTTTTCTTGTATCTGCTCCTATAGACCCATTTCACTTATATACCTTCCTTCCAAGGTCATAGAAAATCTGATAAGCCGTCAGCTCTTGAAATATCTCGAGACAGGAAAACTTCTCACTGATCGGCGATATAGTTTTCGTAGCAACAGGTCCACTGGTAATTTGATGGCATGCCTAACCGAGAAGTACAACGAACGCATACATCAATCCGGAGAAATCTAAATTGTTTCACTTGATATACCAAAGGCATTTTACAGTTTGCCATTAGGTTCTTTTGCAAAAATGAGTTCATTTAGGGCCGAGAAATCTCTTCTTCCATGGATTAGAAATTACATTCCGAAAAGTTAAATTTAAGTTATATTGAACGGTTTTAAGTCTGTTATCTACAAAATAAATGGTGTGCCACAGGGTGCTGTTCTGTCTCCAACACGTTTTTCTATTTTCATAAATAATCATCTATCTCTTCCACTTCTTCTCACTCTTTCACTTTTCAGCTGTAGAACGGAAACGGCGGAATATTTTAAGCTCATTAAACTCCGATATTAGCAGCATAAATAAGTTGGGGACCTCCAACAGAGTGGAATTTAATGCTTTCAAGGCACAATGCTCTCTGCTGTCGTTAAAACTCAGCTATTACTTATGCATTGTGAAAATCGAAAAACGTTCCATTCTCAGTATGTGTGGAATTGGAACGACAACGATGTAGTCAAAAAAATTATAAATGTCTAGGTTTTCCCAAGCGATGTAAGAGATACTTAAACCCTTCTAATCTGGTCTCAAGCACTTGCAAGTTCAGAGTCAAAACCGTGCAATAAAACTCATAGGCGAGTCAATTGATACCCTCGAACAACGATGAAATGTCTATCGTTATATCGCTATTTTCACCACCAGTGCTTTAATCAAATTGCCAATGAATTCCGTCCCTTCAAACTTTCTTAACACCCGACTCACTATGTATGCTCATCAGTTTACTCTCAAGTCCATTTCCGAACGTACTTTAAAATATCGTGATTTCTTCCTAAGTCGTACAAATTACTTATTAAATGCCTTGCTGAAGGCTTCATTTCCTCGTCATTATAACTTCCAAACATTTAAGACCAACGTACATCGATACCTCTCTTGTAATGGTGTCTCTCCGGAATGAATTCGAAAATTTCCTGGGCCACAGGATTGGAATTTGTTCAATTTATGAGTTCATCCTACCTTAAAGTCGAGTAGTAAGTAAGTTTACCGAGGCAAGGCATACATATCTATAACTTTGTATATGTGACACTTTTCCATGATTGCTGTAAAGCTTTTCTTTAAAATCGATAAAGATGCAGTACTACCGCTTTGGAGCTACAGTATTTGTTTTCAAATTTGTTTTTGAAGGGTAGACATCCTAATGAGGTTTAAACAGAAGAGGCTAAATCTGCAGCAACAGCCAAGACCTTGTTCAAACTGTGAATCAATTTCAAACTAATGTGAAAAATCAAAGGCTATCTGAATGCCTCGGACTGAGGTTACTGAACCACATGTATTTCCAAGGATATAAAAGGATGTGAACATCAGTGAATTTGCTGGGCAAAGTCTTGGTAATAACTCAAACATATTACCAGAAGCGACATACGAATATGGGTAGATCTTATGGAAATATTATATGTGGTTTTTCAGCGGCTCTTCGGTCGGCCAATTTTTAACCATTAAGAGAGTTTTAAAAAAAAAATAAACAAATGATAATCAGAGGGCGCAAAGTCCGGGCTATACAATGGATGCATCAAAACCTCCCAACCAAGCTCCGTCAATTTGCTCTGGGTCATCAAATATGCGTGTGGCCTACAATAGCATTGTCATGATGAAAGACAACTACCTTTCTGTAATGCAATTCTGGTTGCTCTTTCTTGATAGCTTTATTCAAACGGTCGAGTTGTGCTCAGTAGAGGATCGAATTAACCGTTTTGCTACGTTCGAGCAGCTCATAATGGGCAAATCCCTTCCGATCCCACCAAAGAGTCAACATTACATTGTGTACCGTCAATCTAGGCTTTGAAGTCATTTGCGGTCGGTCACCGGCTTTTGACCATGATCGCTTGCACTGGATATTCTCGTATTTAATCCATTTTTCATCGCCCGTAATAAATCGCTTCAAAAATGGCATTCAAACATCGAGTTTCTTTGAGTAGCCTGCTCGTTTTAGATGATTCCAACATATCATACGGTTGATGTTTAGTGCCTCCGCTATATCCAGACATCTTCCGTGCCGGTCTTGCTCCATCAGTTGCAAAGTTTCATCGACTTTTTCAGTGACAGGCCGACCAGTGCGAGGTACAGTTATTACATCGAAATTTCCGGAACGGAATCGAACAAACCACTCCTGGGTCCGGCGTCACTCACAGCATTCTCACCGTAAGCTACACAAATTTTTAGGCATAATTTTGCAGCGTTTGCAGTATAACTTTTAACACGAGCAACGAATTACATAGCTGTCTTCACAAAAAATGTAGCGTAACATGTCACCTTTCAAACACGTGCTCATTTGACACAAATAGATTAATATTTCCAGATAAATGGACACCAACACCATCTAGTGACGGTTAAATGCAACAGCACTTCAAACGTTTTTAAAAAAGATTTTAGTTAATGGCAGGGTTGGCAAATGTGACTTTCTACAAATGTATAAAATACCACTTCAAAAATAGCAGGCTATACGGGAAATTCATTTCAAAACATCGCAAATAACTTTCTCGTTCTTTTCACCAGAGCAGAAAGAATTACTCTAATGGGTAAACATTTGAACTGTGAAATAGAATTGGAGCTGCCCACCGCTTAGAACGAAGCTAAACGAATCTGAGCTTATCAGAATAAAAGCAACACTTGAACTTGAAACGATTACCAGGAATACAGACAGACTAATATTCGTGAGATATTTACTGTGAACAAGAACAACAACATATCTCTCGAATCGATTACCAGACACTTCATACAACAAGCGCTTGAGTTCCAGAAAAAGTAAAAATTAAAAAAAAAAAGACAAAACTGAGGCTCATTGCCTTCAGAAACTTAGTAAATAAAACCTTAAGCTACTTCCCACTTGCAGTTAGTTTTCCGTGCGCTAATCTCGCAAAACGTGTTCCCTCTAGAGAGTGTGCCTCCGCTATAGCTCTAGAATTTGACTGTGTCCGAGAGATACTCGTATACCCCCGTGGCGATGTTGCGCAAACTTACTTAATAGACTTTAAAGTGCTTCCTCCAAGTCGGTGCTAATTGCTTCGACTTACAATTATTACCCAAAACAGGTGTCTGTGTCCTGTGAGGAAGAGTTTCTGCTTTCTGTTGCCACAGCAAAACTGAAGTAAATATTTAGGCGCCCACGAAACTGAAACGAAAATTTGTGAGTACAAGTATCTCAGTGGTGTAATTAGATATTTACTCATGTGGTTAACTTATATCTATTGTAGTTTATATTTTCAGCTAGTTGTTAAGTAATGTTAAAACCATTTAAAAAAATTAGTCTCGAGTGGTTCACTACCGGTTTAGGTACATGTTGAATCACGTATTTGATTTTAATCGCTTAAATTTGCATTAACGATTCTTTTCCTAAATATACATACATAATCAGTGTTTACATTGCTTATCGCTGCTATTCGTGTGCGATTAATTATTCGAGTTGCTGTGTGTAGTAAATAAAGATTGAACTATAATTAAGGAAACAAAAATGTCGCATCACTGCCAGACAGTCGCTTCCTAATTTTTATTATATGTGTCCCTGATATCAGTTTAAGTTAACTTTAAGAACATATTTACTCTTGATCTGACTATAAAGATCTCCTCAACAGTCGGAGATATGCATCAACTCATCTGTACTACCTCAATATGATTTTAGATTTAGTGGACGTCAGTTCAGTTCTAACGACTCTGGAAGCAGCATTCTTTCGAAGGAAAACGAGCAATGGAATTAGGAAATATGTTTTTAACAATGCACTCTCCCAAATAATTAGTAGTCTTACGCTTTGCAATTCAATGAAGCGTTCATTGATTGGGGAACAGATTTTCAGCCTCTGCTGTTTAATAGCTCCAACGAAGGACTTATTTTTCTAAGGATGTTCTAAGCGATAAGCGACATATGCGATACTTATGGGACTTAGAAGGTGCTATGTCTTTACTTTTCAGTGGGTATATCAAAACTTCAAAACCAACTGAGCCGTTACAATTTCTGATGATAAATCCAAGAAATCTGTGGTCGTAATACAATATAATACTTTTCTATTAGCCAATTCGGATCGTTTTCTTTCAATTGCCTCTCGAGTTGATCACAGTAGAGTTGATAATTGTTGGTTTGACAACTTGGAAGGACCTCATGGTTTACGGCTACCTTCCAGTCCCACTACGCACACAGCATCACCTTCTAGGCTAATAATCCTGGATTCACAAATGCTTGTGAAGACTTTCCGTTCATGTCTTACAAACTTTAATGCTTTTGATTTTTCGTCACCGGCTTGGATGATGGCTCGAATCTATTTCGTATTAACAACGCACCGCAGATGTTAATTCTGCCCATCTTATTTGCTTTAGGAACCCACACCTTTTTATAAATGATTCAAAAAACTGTGTAGTCAATGTCTAGCTCCATAGTGCTGATATGACTGTGATCCTCGACTTTTGCAAGAACTTTTACAGACGACCGTAGCGTTGCTTATCTTTGACATCTAAGCCGCTAGAACAAAAGAAAGTGAACCATTTCTTTATCCTCCTGATTAAGTTCTGTTTGTCTTCGTAGTATTGGAATGTGTAGCGACATATCTTATTATTTTTCTTTGTTATCAAATACCAATAACTAAAAAACGCCACGTGTATGCACACAAATTCAAGTTTAAACTGTCACCTTTCAAACTAGCGTCCGGAATTGCCAAAGCAACGGACTGATTCTTGAGTTACTTACATTTCATTCCATCTGTGGCTTAAAAACACCACAAACTCTTTCCAAGATTTAAATTTGTTTTTCTTTTGTATTGAAATGAGTAAAAGCTTCAGTGAAAGAGTTCCTACCACACCAGAGTAAAAAAAAAAACTGCGCTGATTATCTGCACATAGTAAGTGCTCTATCATGTCGTCGAAAGATGTATTGTTATGCGTACTACATTAAGGTGCTTAGTAAGAGCATAAAGGAATAGTAGGAAAGTCGCTGACCTTTAGGAGGCTTTGAAAAGCATTAATTTGATCTGTCGGCATCCTAGAGAGTTGTGCCATCTGGAGCGTTACATACAATAAACCCAGCTGTCAGTGGAAGCCTCAATTAAGGATGCATGCAGTTTTAAAACAGATTCTGATCCTGATTCTAAGTCCTGCCTAGGAAGTTCTTCGGCGTTCTCATTTCCTGCAATATCATTATGATCTAAAAACCAAATAAAAGCAAGATTTCCTAACGAGACGTAAAATTCAATATTGTCGCCCTCCAAAAAGACACCAGCGCCGCATCATAGATCGATTCCGGAGTCATTCTTGAACACCCGACTGTAATCTATTTCAGATTTAGGTTCTTACAGAAACCATTTCGAAGCATAGGAAAAGCGACGACAATCCATTGGGCAGTCAAAAGACATCAATGTGTGTTGTACGATTGAGATTTTTTTTTTGCAAACGCAGCCCATGCTTTAATATCCAGGGAAAAGAAATTAATTTATCCATCTAGACCTTGTTTCACCAAACAACCGATGCATGGATTACTACGACGATGGATTACTAATGCACTATAATAATGGAGATAGGACACCGCAATGCGTACAATCCCTATTTTTCTCCGCCGTCACGTATTAGAAGCAGTTAGCATCTGCATTTAGCGCTATTTCAACCAGGATTTGTTCAATTCATACAACCAGCGATTTGTGTATGTCGTGTTGTGTTTCCGAGTTACTTTGTCGAAACACTCCCAATTTCAATAAAAATGCCCAATGCGTACTTCTTCTTATCGAGTGCGGATTCAATTCTGCTAAATCTTGAACAGAAAATGCATTCGGAAAGCGGATTTGTATACGATCTTTGCTTCACGATCTTTAGTATAACGGAAGTCAGACTAATTTGTCCGAAGTTAGACTTTGTGCAGTATAACTGCCCAGTAACATTTTTAATGATGCAACGTATTTATTGTAACAACACGCTTTTATTGCGTAACTCATTTGCAGCTTCAATGATATAAGCTAGTTGTGAATCGGTTCTGATCTAGTACTCTGGAAAGTGAGTTTTGGATTTCGGTTCGGTGTAGGTGACACTGGGTATTTACAGCCAGG
The DNA here is from genome assembly GCA_907269105.1 of Volucella inanis. Classification (NCBI taxonomy): domain Eukaryota; kingdom Metazoa; phylum Arthropoda; class Insecta; order Diptera; family Syrphidae; genus Volucella; species Volucella inanis. The sequence goes on along the minus strand of OU026155.1, from coordinate 86,277,921 downwards.
CAGTCTTGTTTCAATTTGTTCTCTCAATATATCCTTAAAGCCTAACGGATTCCCACATCCACCGATGGGTTGGATAGGCTCTGGAAAAACTTAATGAAAATCCGGTGTTTTATCGTGAAATTTTGTTCAGTGATGAAGACCATTTCTGGCTCAATGGATACGTTAATAAACAAAATTGCCATATCTGGGCTAATGAGCAACCCGTAGAGTACCAAGAGCTACCATTACATCCATTAAAAACACCGGTATGGTGTGGTTTATGGGCTGGTGGAAACATTGGTCCATATTTCTTCAAAAATGAAGAAAATCAGAATGTTACCGTCAATGGTAACCGCTATTGCGCCATGTTAACGGACAATGTGCTTCCTGAAATTCAAGCACATGGTCTCGGTGAGCTCTGGTTTCAACAAGATAGTGCTACGAGCCACACAGCGCATGAAACAATGGTCTTGTTGAGAAATCATTTTGGTGAGCACTTAATTTCACGTTTTGCTACGGTAAATTGGCCGCTTAGATCGTGCGATATCACACCTTTGGACTATTTTCTCTTGGAATATGTAAAGTCTCAGGCCTTCAGGAATAAGCCAGCTACGATAGACGCCTAGGAAGCCAACATTACTCGTGTTATCCGCAAGATACCAGTCGCTATACTCAAACAAGTCGCCCAAAATTGGACCTTCCGAATGGACCACCTCAGACGTAGTCGTAGCCAACATTTACATAATATCATTTTTCAAAAGTAAATGCCATGAATTGTTCCTTAAGTCGCTAATAAAAATTTTAAGTTCTCTTTCAGATGTATGTACTTTGTTTTACATTATATATCAAACTTCACGATGAATCACAATATATAAGGCAGAAAATACAAGATGTGGCTGACACTGCCCTCATTTCTTACAACATAATTTCTGATGACTAGGCCCGAATCGCGTACTCCGTGAACGCATAGCTCGTAATAGTTTGGGATCGTGACTTACGTGAACATATGTTCGTAAACGTAATTTGGCATTATGTCCTATGTAAACAAGTGCTCGAATGTTTACGTTAATTGAATGTTTACATTCACTCGATTTGTTATCTGTCAACTCCGGAGTTAACGGAATTGTATTTTAGTTGAATTTATTTTAGAAGAATGTAAGTAAAAAGTTTATTTTGAACTAATAAATACATTTTATCATCTAAATAAAAAATTTCTATAATAATAGTTATTTTAGGAAAAATTTCAACAAAATAAATCTAAACCAAAGTTTATTTTGACGGAGTACCATATATGAGCATCCTGATTTTGGCCAAAAATATTCCATGTAACGTTAAAGCCACTGCCAATAAAATGTGGGAGAGCCTAACTTAAATACTGATTGCAGCTGGGCCAAAAAGAAGCTAAGCTTTGGACAAAAGGTTTAAAAGTCTTATTTTTCAAAGTTTCAGGTAAAAAGGAAGCTTTCTTTCAACAAAACAGCGAAGTAAGTGGGGGTCCTTATGAGGAAAACCCACTTACAGAGGAAGAGCTATTTATAGTTGAAGTAACTGGTCTGGAAGCAGCAGTGTGAAAAGTTTGGGCATTCACAAATTATTGGTATTCCAATTGAAATTTCAACTCAAGAGAACCTGCCCTCAAAATTTTTTGTTGAAGAATCACTTCGTTTTCTTTTTGAAGATGATTATGTAGCCAGTGATTATGATGATCAGAACAAAGAAAATGAACAATCGACATCGACATCAGTGAAAGTTTTAAATACAAAACAAAAATCTAGGTTTGACCCGAAGTTAAAACTTTTTGAGTTAATTTCTAACAAGAACGGTCCAAATGACGTAATATGGGTGCGTTCGGAGCTTGATTTGTTACAATTTCCAACGTTAATCTACTACATTATTTTTTTCATTTTATAGATTACGTTACGTTAGCAATCGTAGATCACGATCCCTCGATTGACGGGTATAGTAATTTTCATTTGCTGAATCGCTCATCTGTTCACGGAGGACGTGATTTGGACCCTGGTCTGTCATCAAAGAATGCCTCTCATTGCACTTTGCAGACAAGAGCGATGTTAGAAATCTGGAATACCAGCTAAGTTCACTTGTACAAGGAAGCTCAAGAATAGATTATTACCAGTGTGAATTACCAATTCTCCCACAACATAAATAAATTCAAAACTGAGGACTTCGGTGCTGAGACGATCAACGCACTAATTGAAAACTATCGAAATCGTCTTCATAGGATGATTAAGTGGTGAACTCAAAAAAATACTTATAATCCAGAAACCAGAAATCTTACCTGAAGCATACGCATAATGCTATGAGGTCCAGAACTTGAACTATAGATGCATGGCCATATGCAGTAGGAATAAATTTAGCATTGGCACATACCAATACCATCCAGACCAGAGCGTTATAAAACACAAGTATGTAGAAACCACTGAAATTGCCACAAAAAATTGCTGCATACAACATCTAGCAAAAGTCGCATCAAGAAAATCAACATCGTCAAGCCCAATTTCGACAAAATCAAAATTAATCAAGTCAAAATCAATCCCCAGGACCACTAGGATCACCTGTCTATACAAACGAAACAACCCAATTATATACAATAAATCGGCCAAATCCGACCACAGATGGCAATTACCAAGCACATAATCAGACCAGGAGCCGCTCCGACAACTATCCACCCAAGCGGCAAAGATTGATCAACGCGGAAACACAGGAAATAAAAGGGTATTTCAAGAAATATGAACATGAAGTCGAGGAAACAGATACTGTACTTGAAGACACGATAGAACAACTAGAGGAAGAGATCACTAAAGTAAATTTTATGATAGGTGCTCTCCAGCATACCCTACATGAATTATTTCATCAAAGATTATTCCGTTTTGAAATTTCTAAAGCCAATAAAAATTATGTGAAACCCGGACTTGCTACCAACACAAAACCGGCTAACAAACCATTCAAAATTCAATCAGCCGGAGGTGAAAGAGAAATATCTTTTCAATTTTTCAAGAATGTAGGAAATCAGACCATCTTGGAAAATAAATCGGTTCAGGTCAATAACATCGAAATTAAGAACATCTATCCGATGAGACAAGGAAACTTCTTTAAAACATAATTTACAGGCACAAGAAAGTATCAGCAATGATGAGCTCAGATACCAACAGCTTAGGCTATATATACGAAATCCTATCCGTATTCAGTAAATCTGAGGCCGGAAGTGGAATCGCAGATTCAAAAGGTATTGCAAGATGGAACTATAGGGCCATCAAAAAGCCCGCACAGTTCTCCGCTATAGATAGTACTCAAGAAATCAGACACCACTGGCGAGAGGAAATACATGTAGAGTGGTAATAAACGTCAAGACACTAAGCACAGTCACAGTGTCAGACATGTACCCTATATCTGATATAAACAGCACTATAGCCAGTCTTGGAAAAGCAGAGTTTTTTTTACAACCCTTGACCTAACCTCGGGCTTCCACCAAATGCGAATGAAGTAAAAAGACACCCAGAAGACAGTCTTCGTTACAATGAATGGGAAATATTAGTTCACTAGGCTCCTATTCGGACTTAAAAAAGAACCGGCTTTCTTTTAAAAAAAAAAACCAAAGATGATTCTGAAACGTAATATGTTATGTCTACGTCGACGACAAAATAATATTTGGCAAAAATGAGGAAAAACACCTTAAGAACGTCGAAATGGTGTTATCCACGTTGAAAGCGGCAAACCTCAGAGTAAACCTGAAGAAAACAAAATTTCTTAAACTGAGATACTGAATTTTTGTGGTACCTTATAACTAACAAATGTATATGAGCCTATATGAAGAAAATAGAAGTCATCCGCAATCTAAAACCACCCGAAAACCTCAAAGAACTAAAAGGATTTCTTGTACTCACCTCCTACTACAGACGACGATTTATTAGGGACTTTGCCAGGATTGCAAATCCTTTAACGAATCTTACAATAGGGGAGATGGTCTAGGTAAAGGCCAATGTGTCAAAAAAGGTTAAAATCCAGTTGAATGCTGAAGAAATAAAGGTCTTTGAAAACTTAAAAGAACTCTTAATATCTCCGAAATTCTGACATTTCCTGACTTCGAGAAGCAGTACTCTCACAGGGTGAACTCGGTAGAGATGGACCAATAACTTACATCTTCAGATCGCTTAGTAAGGCTGAAGAAAACTATGCCACAAACTATGTTTGGCCTCTTTACAACCTTCGAAACTATTTATATGGAGCAAGGAAAAACAAATTTTGACAGACCATCCGCAATACAAACGCCAAGCTCAAGAGATGGAAGGCAAGAATAGAAGAATACAACTATAAATTAGTCTATATGCCAGGGAAAATAAATATCGTAGCCGACGACTTATCCAGACTCAAGTCAGATGCCAATAATCTATCAATATCTGATTCACAGACCATACACAATTCTGAGGAGGACAGCTGAGATCTAATACCACACTGTGAAGATCCTTTAAATGTTTTTAGGAATCAGCTGTGTATCTCCGAATAACGAGAATTGTTCGCATGAGAGGAACCCCTTTCAACCCTTGGGGAAAATAACCTCCGCTTCCGGAAAATAACTAGAGAAATCTTGATAAAGACCCTAAGGGAGAAATATTTCCTTCAAGAAATATTTAAGGAATGTTTTTCTAAATTCAAGATCAGAATAACACAGAGGCTAATCGAAGATTTGCGCAATGAAGAAGATAAATTCAGAATCATTCAAGAACAGCACAACAGAAAATAAACCACGAAGCACTTCGAGACCTGCAACTCAAATAAATATGAAAGACATCCGACAAAATCTGAACTCCAGAAAACACCATTTCACTGAAATAATACACATGGATATTTTATAACCTGTGTTGACAAACTCTTTAAGTTTTTGAAGTTCTTTCATATCAAAGGGAAGTTTTTAAATTTTTAAGATTTTTCACTATTTTTGAGTGCCTCAACATATCGTTACTGGTAAAGAGAGCAGCTTAATCACTCTCATCATCTCAAATTACACTAGGGCGCTTGGCATAAAAACCTACCTGACTCCTCCTCAAAAAAGCGAAGTTAATAGAACTATAGATAGGGTTCATCGACTATATTAGAAATAACAAGATAGCCGTAAACCGATGCAATATCTCCATTCGTTCGGTTACTAAGAGAAAGCCTAGTAATGTATAGTACTAGTATTTTTCGGAGGAAGCCAGAGAATCAATTACCAAAATCTTATCGATTTCTAATCTAAAGTGAACGAGGATCTTACTGAACTCATCAAAAGGGACCAGAAAAGAAAAATCAGAAAGAAACATTCCAAAGAAATATCAGTGACGCAATGGTGAACAAAAATCGCTCTACACAAAATAAATAGTACAACGGATAATAGAGTCATGGTCATTCTCGAAACTGACAAAAAGTTCCACAAGTCGCAAATCACAAACACTTGTGAGTAAATCATTTTGTCCTCTAATTTCAGGTCGATTCAAGGGCTGACATTTTGCATTGTCAACTAACATATTCGAGTATGATACACCTGTAGTCACCCTGAAGCTAGGGAATGGCAAGATCATCAGTGGAAATTTTAAGATGTTTCACATTATCAACCAGACGAGCTATGAAGATGTCATAAACGAACGTAAAAGTCTGATAGAAAACCGAATAGATAAGAGCAGTATTCTACGACCGAATTTGCTTCACAAGAATCAACAAACTCAACTATCGTTAAGAGTACTAAATGGAGTAAGCCGAAGTAATTCTAGATCGTTAAATTGACTTAGATCTGCTTGGAAGTGGATAGGAGGCACACCTGATGCGACAGAAAAACCCAAAACTTCATCATCAAAAATAACAACGATCAATACAAAATAAACCAGCACCTGACAACTGCTACAGAAGTAAATTTACAACAAGGTCATCAAGAGAATAGACAGCACCAGTATAGACAAATATGAACAGATGTTACACAAAAATCTAACAAAAATCATATGAACTAAACCAAATAGTCTCCGCGGCTCAAGTAGCGAAGAAAGGAATTGTTAACACTTATCTACTGAATAAAGAAGAAATTCAGGAAGTACTCTCTCAAATAGAAAACTTTCTTTATAGTAACGAGAAAGAAGCAATAGAATACACAGAACCCATCATGCTACAGAAAGAATATCTCTTACTTTATGTTATGTCGCTACCAAAAGCTAGCCTTAAAGACTTTAATTATGTAATGATCAGAGCTACAATTCAGAACAACAAGCGAATCCACCTTGCAACAAATGAACCCCTGTTAACTCATGACGAGATGTACAGGGTATGACTCTTTGCAGTGAAAGCGACTACCAACACAACAATCCATAAGTCAAGTGCTAAAAGGAAGAAACGCAAGTTGCGACTTCCAATTATATAAAAAATCTATTACTGAGCTTCTGTGAGAAAAAACAATCTTTCTCACCAACTTCAACGGAACTCTAAAGCATGGAAATGAGGCTAAGATGCTAAGTGGAACGTTTATAGTGTAATTTGACAACGATACAATAGCTATCAACTATACCAACCGAGAGATTAGAACTTTCCAGGTTTTGCCTCCTATAATACGAGTACATAACTTTGTACGAGATGCAATTAGATTTAGAGTTTTTGTACGACTTTTTAATTTTAAATTTTAAAATTAAAATTATCTTAGTCATAATGCAAAAAAATTAGAATTCAATGAAAAAGGAATCTGTTCAGCTTCAATTACCGTAAATCAAAGATCTCCTCCCTCAACCTACAAAGCTGAGCTTTTAACTTTTTAATTCAGCACACGCGCGGATTCCCACATCCACCGAATGTGCTGGGTTGTATAGGGTTTTCTAATAACGACTTGACAACTTATTGTTTTTAAATAAAAGGCAAACCTTTTGATATATTTCAAAAACTTTATTATTGGCTTGAAGTACAATCAAAACATTTATGAATGGAACTCGATTCGTTCATATGGCCACCGCGGGCACGTTTGCAGCGGTCGATTCGATGGACCCAATTCTCAACGACTCGGCCACACATTTCGGCCGAAACGGCCGCTATTTCGTGTTTAATATTGGCTCTGAGCTCTTCCAACATCGTTGGCGTGTTGGCATAAACCAATGACTTAACGTAGCCCCACAGAAAATAGTCAAGCGGTGTTAAATCGCACGAACGAGGCGGCCAATCGACTGGCCCATGTCTTGAGATAACACGCTCACCATACTTACTCTCAAATAAATCGATTGTAGCGTGTGCTGTGTGGCTTGTGGCACCATCCTGTTGAAACCACATGTCGTCCTGGTCCATATCTTCCAATTCGGGCCAAATATAATCGGTGATTATGGCGCGATAACGCTGACCATTTACAGTAACGTGACGATCGTTATCGTCGACGAAAAAATATGGCCCAATAACGCCGCCGGCATGCAAACCGCACCAAAAACTTATTTTTTGTGGATGAAGTGGTGATTCATGAAGCACATGTGGGATTTCACTCGACCAATAACGCATATTTTGCTTATTGACGAACCCATTAAGCCAAAAATGAGCTTCGTCACTGAAGATGATTTTGCGATGAAATTCATCATCTCCAGAACCCATTTGGAGAATGTAGCTCGTTAGTGTACTTTATCATGATGAAAATGTTGAGTTTACTGAATAAATTGACAGTGACAGTTTGATGATTAGTGAAAGGGTGCGTTCACAAATTAAATTCAAAGTTGTCATATCCGTATTGGAAAACCCTATATAATACATACTCTTATGTATTCATTCAAATTTAGATTATTCCATGTCCAGCCTTCTACTGCGTAAAGTTGATGTTTCAAATTACTATACACTTTTGCTGATTAATAAAAATGTTAAGTTATAAATAAAACTTAAAAGATATAAAATGTCAACAATCTAAAAGTATAAGCAACGTGTGGCGCTCCCATTGTTCCAAATTGAGTTCTGTTTTTTTGGTAAGTTGGTACATCTGTTTGCAAAAGTTGCGTAGCCAAGAGTACACATATACAATTTTAGAAATGGATTTAAATTTGCAACAACGAAATTGTATTAAATTTTGCGTAAAAAAACGGATTTATTGTTGCGCGAACTTTGGAAATGTAAAAGTAAAAGAAATGTTGGTCAATAACCGCAAATTAACCATCAGATCCTTCATTAGAAGGATCATTACTGGAGACAAGATGTGGGCTTATGAGTACGACACGTAATCCAGACATCAGGCAAGTGAATGGTGTTCATCAAATAAACCGAGACCAAAAAAACCACGTCGTTTTCAGTCAGAAAAGAAGGCAATGCTCACGGTGTTCATGGATTACAACTGTGTAGTGGATCATGAATTTTTGCCAGAAGGCCAGACAGTAAACAGAGACCAGAATTTTGGGCAGAAAACTCGTGGATTCTGCACCATGATAACGCACCGTCGCACAGTGCCATCATTATTCATAAGTTTTTGACAATAAATGCAACAAATACCATCCAACAGCCGCCGAATTCACCTGATTTGGCTTCCTGTGACTTCTTTCTGTTCAATCGAGTTACAAAACCACTACGGGGAACGCGTTTCAGCAGCCGAGAGGAAGTAATGGAAAAATCGCAGGAAGCATTGATGGACATACCGAAAACCGAATATAAAAAAATGTTTCCAGGATTGGATTAAGCGCTGACATAAGTGTGTTGCAGTCGATGGAGATTACTTTGAAGAGGACTATATACATAGATTTAGATGAATAAATTTGTATTTTGAATTTTCTGAATAAATTCTTAATCAATATTATAAATTCATTTACTGTAATTTTGACAACTGCTGAAACATAACAATTGCTATCTGGTCACAGATTATACGGACATATGTCTGAATAAAGCCCTTGGGATACCGTCCTCGTTGAGAACGATAAAATTGTGATTCTCAACGGGTCGACTGTTCTGCCAAGTTCTTAGTGTCATAAGATATTATATTTATAGCAGTAATCCTTTATGTTTTGGTCAAATATTTTAAATGTTTATATGTTTGTAATATTATAGGTTATACGAGTATTTTTAAAACTTCATTTTGGGGAAAAGAAGATGAAAGCCCTCACGATCACCTTCATCATTTTGTCGACCAATTGGTTGGCAATTTTAAATGCGAAAGAATTCATGCGATGCGAACTGTGCAGGGAACTGATCCAGAAATACAATTTCAACAAAACCCTTCTATCTAGTTGTAAGTTATGAGTGAACAAATTTTTGACCATTAAACTTTAACAAATAGATTTTTGTTCTAAGGGATCTGTATGATCGAACATGAAAGCGGAAGAGATACATCAAAGGTTACACGAAAACCTAATAATAGTTCTAATTATGGAATATTTCAGGTATTTTTCTAGAAAGTTTTTCTCCCTAAATGTCTGTATTCATACTGTTTTTAGATAAGTAGTAAAGATTGGTGCACCGTAGGCCGGAAAGGAGGTATTTGCAATGTTAAGTGCGAAGGTATTCTTTTCCTATACTCATACATGTATATGCTATATGATATTCTGTCAATTGTATTTGCATTTCAATAGATCTTCTCAGTGACAATATTGCGGATTCTGTGGCGTGTGCTAGGAAGATACATTCAAGGGAAGGTTTCCGACACTGGAAAGGCTGGGAACGAAGTTGCCGAAAACCTGAGAATTTACCTAATTTAGTTGTTGTTTGTGGAATAAATGATATGAAATAATTTTTGGAGACGCGAAATATATTTTTTACTTCTACTTTGCATACGTTTAGAAACAAACTATTATGGGGTTTAGATATATTAAAGCAACCGTGTCAGTTTTGGTAAATTTATTACTCCAATGTCTCAAGTATAGATTTACGATTTGCTGATTACCTCTTGCTGTCGTGTACTGATGTACCGATCGGTAACTTGACTCACCAAAAGAAGTCATCAGAATACCAGATTCCTGTAATTTAAGAAAGGTTCATGCAGCACAAGATGTACAGCTCGGGACTGAGCGATACAATATGGCAGAATGCTGGTGATCGACATAGTAGAAACCGTTGATATTGACGGCAAGATTCTGGAGTAGACTAAGAAAAATCATCATTCTGCAGTGTTCGCTGGGAATGTGGACTGATGATCAGAATAGGAAATACCATTGTCGCAGTTGAATTCCCAACGGTGACACTATTATTATTCAACGGGAATGTAGGAAGTAACAATACAGCGCTAAAATATAGCTTAGAGGTATTAGTTCCAAGTACAACACCCACATACCATACTTTGAGACTTCATAGTACGGCAACAAGTAAGCTGAAACAATTAAATTGTTAAAATTAGTTTCACAACTAGAGGTCAGTGGTATATCTGTTACATCGAGATCGTTTCGAGAAATAAATTTCATTAAAAGCTCAGAAATAGAGAGATCTTAACTAAATCTTAAATAAATTCTGTTGGATTTATATTACAGCGGTAGCGAAAGGAGCTGTTAGTTAGAGGTACACCTGTCGTACAGAATTGAATGAGTAAAACAATAAATAAATCGCCAATCAAGTCCGCAGAGGTTACAGAGGTTACAGAGGACAATGTCAAAAAAATACATAAAATGGTGTTGGCTGACCGGAAAGTGAAGGTGCAGATAGCAGATACCACAAAGATTAGTACTGAGCGCACACGCCATATTTTGGGCAATATTCTGCATATGAAAAATTTATCCTGCCGCTGAGTGCCGCGCATACTCACTCCTGACCAAAAACACGAACGCGAGAGCACTTGAAAGAGTGTTTGGACTTGCTGATGCGGAATCAGGCGGACTTTTGGCGTCGATTGGTAACTGTTGATGAAACTTGGATCCACTATTACACACCAGAAAACAGAATGAGTACCCGGCAATGGACTGAAGCCGGCACGAGTGCTCCGAAGCGGCCGAGGGAGGCTCGATGGGTCGGAAAGTTTATGGAAAAAGGAAAAACCATCAACAGCGAGTATTACTGTGCATTATTGGAGCGATTGAAGGCCGAAATCGCTGCAAAACGGCCTCACATGAAGCGAAATTTGTATTTTGAATTTTCTGAATAAATTCTTAATCAATATTATAAATTCATTTACTGTAATTTTGACAACTGCTGAAACATAACAATTGCTATCTGGTCACAGATTATACGGACATATGTCTGAATAAAGCCCTTGGGATACCGTCCTCGTTGAGAACGATAAAATTGTGATTCTCAACGGGTCGACTGTTCTGCCAAGTTCTTAGTGTCATAAGATATTATATTTATAGCAGTAATCCTTTATGTTTTGGTCAAATATTTTAAATGTTTATATGTTTGTAATATTATAGGTTATACGAGTATTTTTAAAACTTCATTTTGGGGAAAAGAAGATGAAAGCCCTCACGATCACCTTCATCATTTTGTCGACCAATTGGTTGGCAATTTTAAATGCGAAAGAATTCATGCGATGCGAACTGTGCAGGGAACTGATCCAGAAATACAATTTCAACAAAACCCTTCTATCTAGTTGTAAGTTATGAGTGAACAAATTTTTGACCATTAAACTTTAACAAATAGATTTTTGTTCTAAGGGATCTGTATGATCGAACATGAAAGCGGAAGAGATACATCAAAGGTTACACGAAAACCTAATAATAGTTCTAATTATGGAATATTTCAGGTATTTTTCTAGAAAGTTTTTCTCCCTAAATGTCTGTATTCATACTGTTTTTAGATAAGTAGTAAAGATTGGTGCACCGTAGGCCGGAAAGGAGGTATTTGCAATGTTAAGTGCGAAGGTATTCTTTTCCTATACTCATACATGTATATGCTATATGATATTCTGTCAATTGTATTTGCATTTCAATAGATCTTCTCAGTGACAATATTGCGGATTCTGTGGCGTGTGCTAGGAAGATACATTCAAGGGAAGGTTTCCGACACTGGAAAGGCTGGGAACGAAGTTGCCGAAAACCTGAGAATTTACCTAATTTAGTTGTTGTTTGTGGAATAAATGATATGAAATAATTTTTGGAGACGCGAAATATATTTTTTACTTCTACTTTGCATACGTTTAGAAACAAACTATTATGGGGTTTAGATATATTAAAGCAACCGTGTCAGTTTTGGTAAATTTATTACTCCAATGTCTCAAGTATAGATTTACGATTTGCTGATTACCTCTTGCTGTCGTGTACTGATGTACCGATCGGTAACTTGACTCACCAAAAGAAGTCATCAGAATACCAGATTCCTGTAATTTAAGAAAGGTTCATGCAGCACAAGATGTACAGCTCGGGACTGAGCGATACAATATGGCAGAATGCTGGTGATCGACATAGTAGAAACCGTTGATATTGACGGCAAGATTCTGGAGTAGACTAAGAAAAATCATCATTCTGCAGTGTTCGCTGGGAATGTGGACTGATGATCAGAATAGGAAATACCATTGTCGCAGTTGAATTCCCAACGGTGACACTATTATTATTCAACGGGAATGTAGGAAGTAACAATACAGCGCTAAAATATAGCTTAGAGGTATTAGTTCCAAGTACAACACCCACATACCATACTTTGAGACTTCATAGTACGGCAACAAGTAAGCTGAAACAATTAAATTGTTAAAATTAGTTTCACAACTAGAGGTCAGTGGTATATCTGTTACATCGAGATCGTTTCGAGAAATAAATTTCATTAAAAGCTCAGAAATAGAGAGATCTTAACTAAATCTTAAATAAATTCTGTTGGATTTATATTACAGCGGTAGCGAAAGGAGCTGTTAGTTAGAGGTACACCTGTCGTACAGAATTGAATGAGTAAAACAATAAATAAATCGCCAATCAAGTCCGCAGAGGTTACAGAGGTTACAGAGGACAATGTCAAAAAAATACATAAAATGGTGTTGGCTGACCGGAAAGTGAAGGTGCAGATAGCAGATACCACAAAGATTAGTACTGAGCGCACACGCCATATTTTGGGCAATATTCTGCATATGAAAAATTTATCCTGCCGCTGAGTGCCGCGCATACTCACTCCTGACCAAAAACACGAACGCGAGAGCACTTGAAAGAGTGTTTGGACTTGCTGATGCGGAATCAGGCGGACTTTTGGCGTCGATTGGTAACTGTTGATGAAACTTGGATCCACTATTACACACCAGAAAACAGAATGAGTACCCGGCAATGGACTGAAGCCGGCACGAGTGCTCCGAAGCGGCCGAGGGAGGCTCGATGGGTCGGAAAGTTTATGGAAAAAGGAAAAACCATCAACAGCGAGTATTACTGTGCATTATTGGAGCGATTGAAGGCCGAAATCGCTGCAAAACGGCCTCACATGAAGCGAAAAAAATTTTTGTTTTTGCAAGACAATACACCGGCGCACAAGAGCATCGCAACCACGGCTAAAATCAATGATTTACGGCTCTAATTGCTGTCGGATCCACCGTATTCACTCGATTTGGCTCCCTCGGACTATTATCTCTTTCCAAACCTCAAAAGATGGCTCATCAATAAAAAATTCAGCTCACAAAAGGAAATCATCGACGCCACGGATTAGTACTTTGCAGACCTTCAGAAAATTAATTTTCGGACGGAATCAAGAAGTTGGAAAATAATAAGTGTATCAAACTAAAAGGGGATTATATTGAATAAAATAACAAAACATTTAAAAGAAATTTTTTTTTCATTCCCAAGGAGGTTACTTTTCACCCCACCTATATAAGTACGAGATAAATCTAGAGAAGCAATCCTACCGAGCGTCATATGAATACAAAGGTGCTATTGTAAGTTATAGTGAGTAGGAGTAAGAGAAGGTTCCATCATACAATCGAAAATATTCAGAAGGCGACGAAGAGGATAGCGAGTTCCATATACTTGTTATGCCCTTAACTCTGAACGAGAAGACAGAAGTTAGATGAAGGCTGCAAAAAAATAATTTCTCCATTTGCAACAATTGGCAGCGATTAAGCAGGGATACCCTTAACAAGACACTTTGGACTATTCTGGAAGAAAAGTGCCTCTTATTAAGACTTTTGTGAAAAGATCGAAACACTTTGTGAAACCAGGAGACTGTTCCTCAAAGGGACAAATCAATCAGATTGGAAACATTCAGAACATCTGATGACACCTATTCTAAACCGAATGCAGAGACCATCTGTATGATGTTTTGAACCACTTCTAAAGTCACCTGCGGCTCAAAACCAAGTTCTATTACATCAGCAAGTCAGTTGAGTAGCACAACTTACCATAGGTGTTATCTGTCATCTGTTGTGGTGATGGATGATACCATCAAATATGTTGTTACTTACTTCGATGGGGTCGTATATGACATGTTTGCAGTCAAACAATTTTTACTTGCACTTGCATATATACCGAACCCATGACGAACAGTAAGAGTAGACTCCATTGTGCAAGTCGGAAAATAGAAATCGCCAAGAACTTCAGCTCAATCACCGTGACTTCATTTACTTTGAAGAGCATGGAGAATGTGGTTGAGCTAGAATTGAACCTTTAACCAATCCTCTCAAAGCTAGGGATGTCTCTAGTTTTGTCCTTACGAGAAGAATGAAGCTGAGTTGTCCTACTCATTCAGTGTTAAGGTAGTTCAAATGCATTGGTGAATCCATCCATCCATCAGCTTGATACTCATATCATGGGCTGAATTTTCAAAGCCTTCTATAGTTAAGTATGATCTTTGGTTTGATTGAAATTTTGATTAAACTACCGCTGCGAAATATCAAGAATGGTTTCGACTAGTATCCGAGCCAGATACATGAAAGCGCTCCTTTGGAAAGTTTTCTTGAACACAGTCGGAAAGCTGAACACTCTAAGTCTTGTTTGAGTCTTAGGTCATTAAGGGATCAGGGGGTATGAAATTACTAATTGACTTGCGAGATAAGGCTCAGAGTAGAGTTTTTCAGGACCCGAACCTAATTGAGGTCTGCTTGCGTCTTTGGTTAAGGCTTCCATTGACACATGGGTTTCATATGAGTACAAATGCAAATGGTATAACTTTCCATCCAAATGAGTACTCGTACTTTCCGACGTCTCGACTTTCCAGCTGTAGCCTAGTAGGAAAGACCATAGATCACCTTTGCTAAGCTGTGTAATAGGAATAATTAGTACATTAGCAAACTGTTAGAATAATGATGATACCGAGAAGCTCTTTGTTTATATATGCCCGTCCTAATCTCGCATCATGCTGCTCGTACTCGACGCTGATATGGTGAGTGCTGGTAATGGAGACAATTTTTCACTGAAACGTTTACTCATCTTTCCATGAAATATTGAAAATTTCAGTACAAGGAACATACAATAGACTAGATCTTTTTCTAAGTGTTCTATTCAGACAAAAAAAAAAAAAATTAGTGCGACTCAAAGGCCATGTATCGGGCAGAAGATCTACAGAAAATGTTGGGGAATTCTCTAATTTACTTTGAATCCCACTTCTCTAATTTTTTCTTCGGTCGTACGTTACTTAGTTATACACATCAAACAATTAATGATTCTATGTATAACTACGAATATGAATACTTTTAATATTTCAGGAATTTCCCACAATTTGCTACGTAGTACGACGCCTTATCAGTGGGTTGCATTTATTTTTACTCGAAACAGATATACTATTCATCTCGAACATAACAGAGTTTAGTTTCGGTCGTAGTATCAGTCTTTAGAAAATAATTTTTTTTAATAGACCGACAGCCTGACTCTTAACTCAATATTTCAACTGCTACGGGTAGTAAAAACTCGTTTACTTCGCTGTTTTATTCTATTCTCGCATTTTGTTCATTATTCACAAAATAATCCGCAATCACCCCGTACTTAAGACAGCCAACAAAACGTTCAAAAAAAAAAAAAAAGAAATAGCACCCACCAAGAGAGTAAATGAGTAAACATTGTTTTTGATAAATAAAAGCTTAAAACAGTCCCCACTTAGATTTAGTAATCGGAGTGTCGGTGTCTAAAAGCGTGCACCACGCTACCAACCGTAAATTAACTCGCGCACTACTCGTACTTTCCGTATCTTGTCGACAAGATCGACCCTAATGATCGACACTAGTCAGCACTAATATAAGACGACTTGGCATCAAATTAGATATTTGTGCAGTTTTGACTTTTGGTTGAGAGTTCTGACCATTTGGCGCCTATAAATAAAAACAGAAAAAAAAAAAAACAGTTTAAAACCCAAATAAGGCTTGTAAGTGATCGTGAGAATATCTGGCAGTAGTTGGAGATCATTAGACCGCAGAGTACCCAGTGCAGATACATTTTCTCTTGTTTGTTTTTGGTAAGTTGTTGGAGTTTTTGGTCATAGATGTTTTTCCCTCCATTTTTGTTGAAATTTGATTGGTGTGCTATGTTAAAGGGTGAGGGGGAGATGTGTGTTGACCTTGAAGATTGTTGTTGAATTCATTGTGGGCTTGGGGTTTATTTGGTTTGCATGGAAGTTGACCGGGTTATGGATAGCACGTTACACTCACCTTACACGTGGTAAGCTAAAAGTGATGATATTAGTACGTATCTATACTTATTTTGAACAAATTTTTCAATGCTGACTCATTTCCTGGCTTGTTATAGTGACTTAATTTAGTCCAAATTGCTTTAAATTCAATTTTCTTAGATAAGACTCTTGATGAAGAGGAGCAAAATATTTACAAAGCAATAAGCAGATGTGTAAATACGGTTGAAGTGACGTTCGTACTGGCGATTGTTGGTGGAATGTACTTTCAATTAATTAAAAAATAAAATTTGAAATAACTAGATCGCCAACATTTATGTAACTGATTCAAAGGGTGGTTCTATTAAGTCACTTACTCTATATTTGTAGGTCAAGAAACTTTGTAAAGGGTGAGCTGTAAGCATATGTGTTTTGCATATTTGTTAGGTTGTATCATAATACATATTCAGACACAGGTTCAACTGAAGCTTCTAACTCCTAAGCACCATTATTAGTTTTATATCATAATATCCAGCTGCAATGTATCCAAACCCTTCCAAAATATGTGAAATTTTGAAATCCAGTGGATGTTGATAGTGCAAATTGCTACATTCACTGAAATGAATACGATGGTAAGGAATGATGTTTCGAGCACTCCTATTGATTTGCCGAAACATTCTTGTAGTTCTCTTAATTTTTGAATCCGAATAGCTGCCTGTGACTAGGTTATCATCGCCTCTGATAATGACTCAAGATACAGGTTACAAGCAATAACTTCTCTACGTCCGTCCATATATGTATCTACAGGCCAACTATTTTCGTTATTAGTGAAGCACAGGTATATTACTACTTAGATCTTACTTAGATAACCTTACCGTAGTCTCGTCATTCCATCACAATTTGGTGATTGCTATAATCTGGAATTCAACCGTGTGGTTACAATTCTATCCTCGTAAGCATCCATTAATCCATTATATACAGAAGCTATATCTTCGTACCCAAATCCTAATTGGAAGCGATTTCAATATACACAATGCTAGGTGGTTTCGACATTAAGGACAGACAGTGAAGTGAGCTCAACAGCGTCTTAAAAAATTCTATGTGGTCGTTCGGATCCTACGATAACAACGTTGATGCCACTCCTGATCTTTGGAATGAAATCCTTTTTTAACCATTGAATATAGAGAATAACTGTGATGCGACTAGAGCTGAGAAGCTATCAGGGTTTGGAGAATTGTTTTTTCGTTCTTACAATATCAACCTGATATTCCTTTATTAAAGGTGTCAAGTTTCAATCTGACTAAAAACTGGAACAGAAAATATAAAAGTGTCCTGATGGTCTATTTTTTGTTGGATTTAGATAACAAAATAATCCACTGTACTCCTTGTATTCTGAATTTCTCTGTATTTCTTAATAAAATCGGTATATATTCGCTTCAGTAATAAAGTGCTTAAAGCACAGAATGCACCATTTATGAGTGGGTTAAAGTCGTAGACAAGCGTCGTAGGATGTTGTTTCCCTTTACCCAGTACACTTAGGTGCTAAGCAAAAGCACAAGTAAGCAACATTAAGTCATTCCTACTGAAGGACAACAGGAAGAACCCTGACCTTTTAGAGATGTCGGGAAGCATTCGGTTGGCTTGCCCGCAACTTGGAGGGTAATGTCATATGAAGTTATACTCATATGATATGCAACTGTCAACAGAAGGCCTAACCGAGTTCGCATTATCACCTAACGCAGGTTCGTGTCCCGAAAAACTCACCTGTGAGCCTTCCTTTGCAAGTTCATCGACAATTTCGTTTCTTCATGATTCCATTGTGACCTGGGGCCCAAGCAAGACTCAGTGAATTCAGTCTTCCGACTAAATCTTGTAAGTTCGCTCACTTCACCGATTCTTCATAATATACTTCTTTCCCAAGAAGATGCTTGGATATTTGGAAGACAGATGCAAGTGTTGCAAACTAAGAGTGAAATCCTAGATTGTCCTCCTGCAGAAAGACACCAGTACCGCATACTTAATCGATTTTTCATGAATTCTACTCCTTAGGACTCTATCCGAGGAGATGAAATGCAGCATTTGTCTGTTTCTAAAAAAAACGGAGAATTTTCTTTTCTTTCTTATACTTTCTTTTCTTATACTAAGGACACAGTGCACTGACGTCCCTTCAAGATCATCGAAACACTAAGAGAAACACGAACATTTCTCAATAACCGGCAGTAAGGTTTTCGTAGCAACAGGTCCGCTGGTAACTTGATAACATGTCTCACCGAAAAGTGGAACCAATGCCTACATCAATCTGATGAAAGCAAGATACTTGCACTTGATATTTCTAAGGCATTATACAAAGTTTGGCATTTGGCTCTTTTGTCGTAAACGCATGCAAGTGATCGACGAATCTCTCCGAAATAACATTTCGGAATGTTCAATTTAAATTGCCTTTGACAATTTCAAGCTTGGAGCCTACATAATAAATGCAGCCTTCTAGTTCTGTATCAGACTCTCTTTTTAATTTTTATCAATCATCTCTTGTCTGTTACTTCTAATCCAATATATTCCTTTACTAAAGACTATCACCTTTGCTCGTTGCTAAAATAAAATTTAAGTACCCAGTCATTAAGTATGCATGGCACCTGCTAGATAGGATTCAGAACTGTGCATTAAAATAAAAGTGACGCCAATAAGCCAGTTCTCCAACATTAGTAACCAGGTCTTTTGAATTACCTCGTTCTATGCCATTTTCAACACCAGTGCTCTGACGAAATGATCCCTTCAAGCTTTTAACGGAAATAATTTTCTCGCTAGTTCTGAAATATCGTCGTAAACTCGCTTATAGAACACTTTACTTCCTAGAAATTATAACGAGCAAACATTTAAGACCAACGCACATGGGTATCTTTTATTTTCATACCATTCATTTCAAGCACAAAAAAGCTAGCTTTATCATTTCCCTGATACTGTTCGCCATTAACTACATGGTCATTTCTGAAAAAGTCTTCGAAGAAAAATTGCGTATAAGAGGGCTGTTTCATGAGTACCCGGATTGGAAGATAGGTCGTGCTACTGAACCAAAATGAGTGTACCATCATTAAGTAAAACTTCTTTTTAGCCGGACGCTTAGTTTTTCTTTTGACATTATCGTGTAAGTGTTTTTTGCGACCATAGAAAAAGAGCAGTATCGCTCCGTCATCCGACTCTTGTTTTTGAGTGGTAAAACCTGCGAGGAAATCAAACCCATTCTCAATGTTGTGTATGGGACCCATTTATCTTCCCGAACAACCGTTTACCATTGGTTCGCATAGTTAAAAACCGCACGTCGGTTTTTAATGAACCGCGCCCAGGTGGCCGAAAAGCGTTTACAACAGAGGAAACGCTGGACAAAATCCATGATCTCGTGTTGGCGGACCCCCGAGTGAAATTTCGCGAGTTTGCTGAGATAGCAGGCATCTCAACTGAATGCGTTAGCCATATTCTGCTCACACTGGAGAACAAGCGAAATCGTGAGACCACTTTAAAAACGTGCAGAGACCCAAGAACAATCAAAACAATGGGTTTTATCCGGTGAACGTGCTCCAAAGAAGGCGAAAACTGTGCCTTCGGCCGGAAAAGCGATGGCCACCGTTTTTTGGGTCGACCGATCCATGGGTACAAACTGGGAGGATTTATTGGGACGATTCAACACCAATTTGAAAAAAAAAAAACCAACACATTTGGTGAAAAAAAACGTGCTCTTCGACCACGAAAACGCACAGGCTTACACCTCCGCAGTCGCCACAGCCAAATTGGTCGAATTGCAGTACGAATTGCTCCCCCATCCACCATATTCTCCGGATTTGGCTCTCTGCGACTTCTTTTTGTTTCCAAACCTTAAAAGATCACTCACCAGAAAGAAGCACGGGCCGAACGAGAAAGTCATCGCCGCCATGGAGAAGTATTTGGCAGGTCAAAAATATACTTTGTAGCAAAAACTAAAAAAAACTTGCGTTGTCATTTCTAATTCGTTTATTCATTAAACAGCTCTCGTACTTCTCAAGAAATGCATGTGGATTTTGATCACTCCAATGTGATAGTTTTGCATGAAAATGGCTTTCATTGCTGAAGATGATTTTGTTAGACAACTCACCGTTTACTTGTTGCTGTAGACTTGAGTTGTTGAATCAGTTAAATTTTGTAGACATGAAGCAAAATCTAACAAGAAAATGCATTGTTCTTCTTGAAATGTTCAATTCTCAGCCCCATCCACGCGGCCATCCTTCAAGTTTTTTGCTAAAGGACCTGGATAAACATGTGTTGATAGTTAGATATCAGCTTTCGAATCAGTCGATTAATGTTTTCACAGTAGATGAATTTAGATGCTTGGACGCAATTTGCATATCGTGGCAATCAAACTCTCACAATATTTGTGTCGAATAGCTATCCATTTTCAATAATAGCGCACTAGCAATCAACGAACTGTTATATTGATTTGGCAGTTTAAGAACATCAGTAAAACGGCGCCAAATTCAAAGTTCCCGCTTTTTTTGAGATACCATTTCATTAACTGGCTTCTTTTACCAGGGATTCGCACTGATGCTGCTAAACGGATGATAGACGCCAAATCCCAATTAACTCGTATACCATATATCTGACATGTCTTCTGTGTGGATAATGTCATACGCAGTTTTAAAGTCCTTAGTTGGTGTCAATCATCTCTTTAAATTCCCGGTCCTTTGCAAAGAATTTACATATTTTAATTATCTGATTTATAGTGGTCAACGTATGTCCAAAACCACACCGATTTGAGCTAATTAGGTTGTTAACAATGGCTTTGGAGCATTTTACCCAGGCTGATATCGCTGTACAGTACAGTGTACAGGGGACCTAGAATCACTCAAATAACGTTTTTTCCTGGAAAAGCATTTGTCCATCACATCGCTTGAGTGCTTCTCATGGTTTTTCCTTTTTCCTTGGAGAATAACATGTTCGCTCTTCTCGTTCTTTTATGCAATGCCGCTTCAAATTTTGCTACACTTGCCTGCTTGTATATCAAATCAAACCAGGAGTTTTGTGCGTGTTTTGTCTATCTAAAAGTTTAATACAATTATTTCAATACATAACTTTAAGCCGTTTTCTCGAATTTAACGAAGTTTAAATATGAAAAAGACTCTTCAATTATCGCCCTTCTATATTTTGAAGCTTTTTCAAGTCTTCGCCATTCAAAATGTGTCTAACCTCCAATTCATATTGGGTATATTATTTTCGTGCGTTTTTTTTTCAAAATTTGAACGTTTATTTAAGAAAAACATGTACAATAGATTTATTCAAAGTATTGCCCATCTGAAGCTATGACTTTTTCCCATCTTTCTGGCAATTTGTTAATCCCATCCCAAAAGAACTGCGCCGTCTTGGCAGCCAAGAATGAATCAAGCCAATTTTTGATATTCTGCTCTGATGTGAACCGTATTTCAGTGAGGGCGTTCTGCTTCGACCGGAACAAATGATAGTCAGAAAGGACAAGGTCTGGGCTATAAGGTGGGTGGGATAAGACTTCACATCCACTGTTTTTCAAATAGTTCTTAACCGGAATAGCAACGTGGGGCCGAGCGTTGTTATGATGGAAAATTATTGCCTCGTGTCTGGTCGTATATTCCGGGCGTTTTTCGGCTACTGCTCTCTTCAAACGGATTAATTGTGTTCGGTAGCGTTGTCTATTGATGGTTTTACCCGGTTTTAGCAGCTCATAATACAGCACACCCATCTGATCCCACCAAATACAGAGCATTACTTTCGGGCCATAGATATTCGGCTTTGCCGTTGATTTGGCTGGTTGGCCGGGTTTCACATATGATTTTTTGCGCTTGGGGTTGTCGTAATGGATCCATTTTTCATCACCAGTAATAATCCGATGCAAAAATGACTTCCTTTTGTGGCGTTCCAGCAGCATTTCGAACATACAAAACCGCCTTTCGACGTCTCTCGGCTTGAGTTCATGTGAAACCCAATTTCCTTCCTTTTGAATATATCCAGCTGCTTTTAAACGTTTTGAAATGGCTGCTTGAGTAACTCCCAAAGATTCTGCGAGCTCTTCTTGTGTTTGGCAACAATCTTCATAGAGTAATGCTTCCAGTTATTTATCTTCAAACTTTTTTTCAGGCAAAAAGTTCGACATATTTGAGTGAAAAAAAATCTTGTTGTTTACGCTTTAAATGAATGACAGTAGCTTTCCAAAGCATGTTCCAATGGAATAATAACAATGGAATAATACAAGTTACGCCATCTATATTGGGTCTATACCATAAATTATAGACCTAATACAAAATTCGTTTCCTAAAAATCTGGAGTCTAAACTCATTCAGCAAAGGGCAGTAAACGTTTGGTAAATCTTCTCTATGCGGAGTAAAGTGTAAGTCCATAATTTCACCTCTGGCCTTAAGAACGGTAGCTATTCTATCGTTAGAGTACCTTTCGCTAAAGAAATGGTTTCTCGGTGTGTGGAATTTTTTTACATTTGCTGCTAGTGACTTCCATTCCTCATAAAACAATATTTTCCCCTCTTTAACATTATTTACTATAATACACCTTTAATAAACCTTTCTCCGCTCAAAGACAAGGCTCTTAAAATGTAGCTTAAATGAAGCTTCAATGTTTTTACAAAAAAATTCTGGTAGACCAGTTTCAACTAATTTCATGTTATTTGGTGTACTCGTACATTGTGGTAATTTGAGCATTCGCTTTAAGAAAAATCGAAGGCTTACAACCCCACACTTGGGCTCCATAGAACATTATTGAGTTGTGTTTTTTTTTTTTTTTTTTTTTAAATTGGTACATTTGTTGTTGACATTTCCTCTAAATCTTAGCATCATAGCTTGACATTTGCAAAAGTTACGTAGCCAAGACTACATCTATCCCTGTGTGTGTTGGCGATTTTTTACAATTTTAGAAATGGATTTAAATTTGCAACAACGAACTTGTATTGAATTTTGTGAGCGAACGTTTGAAATCTTGGAAAAGTATTTCGGCAATGATTCTCTAAAGAAAACGGTCGTTTACCAGTGACACAAGCGGTTCAAAAGTGGTCGTGAGTCTATCGAAGATGACGAACGCAGTGGCAGACCATCGACATCGAAAACCGACGAAAACATTGATGAATTAAAAGAAATGTCGGTCAATAACCGTAAATTAACCATCAGAGAGATAGCGGAGAACTTAAACATTGCCTATGGATCCAAGACATTTTGATACAACAAGAATAAGGTGAGACAGGAAACGTTACGTCACGAATGACTCTAGCAAGTGCAAAAAGGTTTTAGGGGCACCTGCCCAGATGTGGCCATTGGACTCGAATTTTGGGCAGATAAACGCCTTTTATACCAGGTGTACCGATATGAAGTGAGCGTCAAGATAAAAATGTCTCGATAGGGAACATTTATTGTGAACGGGCCTTAAACTTGTCAAACATATTTAGTATACATCAAGTCATTGAGTAAACAACATCATATTTTTTCATCGTGTTAAAAATGTCAAATTTTGTACCAGAAAATGATGACTTGAGGAAAGCATTAATTTTTTGTTTTCATTTGAAGAAAAGTTCTGCAGAGTCGAATCGAATGCTTGTCGAGGCATGCTCTATCAGAAGCAACATGGGAAAGATGGTTTCAACGGGCTAGAGATAACGATTTTGTTATTCTTCATGAACGTGGAAGACCACCAAAAAAGTTTGAAGACGCCGATTTGCAAACAATATTGGATGAAGATGACACTTTGAGTCAGAAATAAATGGCAGAAATATTAAATGTTGCACAACAAACCATTTCTGACTGTTTAAAAGCTATGGGAAAGATCCAAAAGTCTGGAAAATGGGTGCCACATGAATTGAATGAAAGACAGATGGAAAACCGAAAAACCACTTGTGAAATTTTGCTTGAAAGACACGATACCAAATCAGTTTTGCATCGAATTGTTACGAATTGTTACTGTTATCCTTAACGAAAAAAATCAGGGGTTAATCAGGGACGACCATCAACTTCGACTGCAAAACCAGATCGATTCGGCAAGAAGACAATGATGTGTGTCTGGTGGGACCAGAAAGGTCTCAGAGCAAAACTGGTTCAGGATACAACTAAAGCACTTGGCTGGGAACTACTACCATTCCCGCCGTATTCACCAGACTTGGCTCCTTCCGACTGCCATTTGTTTTCATCGATAGGACACGCATTAACTGAGCAGCACTTCGAATCCTACGAGGAAGTCGAAAATTGGGTGCCTTTTTGATTTGCTTCAAAAGACGAACAATTTTATTGGCGTGGAATCCATAAATTTTCTGAAAGATGGAATAAATGCGTAACTAGCAATGGCCAATATATTGAATAAAACGTTTTTTACTTTCCCATTAAAAATTAGTGTTTTATTTTTACAAAAAAAGCCTCACTTCATACCGGTGCACCTAGTATTGAGGTCAGATCAGAGGCCGTGAAATATTTCTTACATCACTTGAGGCAACCTAGACATTTCGCAGGCTTTTGGCGACATCGAATATGTGGTCATTCTAACGTAAGTTGTCATTGACACACATACCCAGAATGGAGAGTTTTTCAATTTCGAAGATGCTAATGCCATTCATGGATAATGGCTGGGTGTTTGGATTTCGCTTTAACGACAGCAAACACCATTGTGTTTTGGAAGCATTAAATTCCACTATGTTGATAGTTCCCCGATTAGTTATGCAGCTAATATTGGAATTTAATATGCTTAATATGCGCTTAACATGACGTGAGTCCGGGAATGAATGTGAAAAGTATTCGTCAACAAAGGAATATATTGGATAAGAAGTGGCAGACAAGAGATCATTGATAGAAATTTAAAAAAAAAGTATCGGAGACACACCAGCATTTATTTTGTGAATATCAGACTTGAAACCATGCAAGACAACTTGAATTAAACGTTTCGAAAGGTAATTTGAGAAGAAAGTCGTCGTCTTTTCAATAAAAGAGCCTGATGCCAAACTATGTCAAATGCATTAGAAATATCTTGCAATTCTCTACCCGTCAATGAGAAGTATTCGCATTCCCATGACCTTGAAAAGTGGGGACGTAAGCGTAAGGAGTCTGTAGAAGGACAGAGAAAAAGATTCGCCTTTTTAGGGACGGGCTGGATAAATGCTGTTTTCCATCTGCTCGGAAAGAATCCTAAAGAGTAGGATTGATGAAAAAGCTTACACAATGGTTTTGCCAGCGTAGAAGAACACGCGGAAGAAGGGGAGATGTATCATCTGTACCTGCGGGTTTGTGTATGTTAACATCATTAAATATTCTGCTACTGTACGAGTGCGAAAGTGGATTCGTTCCATTAAAGATTCGATGCACTTAAATAAAGGCGGACACAGACAGAGAACAATCTGAACCGGCCGCAAAGATGCAGCAAGCAGATTGGCCTTGTTCAAAGAGCTAACAGATAGAATGTCATTGTAAATGAGCATTGGGAGGATGAGGCAACATTTCTAATGTTATTGACAAACAACCAAAAATTGTTACTACCTTTGGGACATTTTAGTACTTTTTGCCTCTGTTTTTCGTCGTATTGGCATTTCACACGCTTGAGAAAGAGATTGAAGTCATTTCTCACTCGTTTGAATTTTGTTCGGTTTTCCTTTGCCGGTTGGTCTTGTAGGACCGAAAAAAAAATTATCTGACCCTGACAACCTCTTTACAGCTCGAGTAGTTCCATGAATTTTCTTTTGGTTCGATACTACTGATGAGGGATAAATGATCTCATTTAAAAGTTATAGACACGCTTAAGCCCAATAAAGCCCCGGGATATGACTTAATAACGGGAGAGATACTTAAAACGTTGCCGAAAAAAGGTTTGCTGAAGCTGCTCTATCTTATAAATGCCAGCATTAGATTAGAGCACGTACCGCTCCAGTGGAAAGTAGCCGAAGTTATTATGGTTCCGAAACCCGGTAAGCCGCTGACTGAAGTCAAGTCATATAGACCAATATCGCTTCTCCCGATTACATCGAAGGTCTTCGAGCGAATCCTTCTTAATCGTCTTAAACCAATTACCGACACAAATTCCCTCTTGCCTGATCATCAATTTGGCTTTAGAAGCCAACACTCTACAGTTGACCAAGTGCATCGAATAACCGATGTAATTGAACGAGCAATCGAGTGTTAGTTAGTCTGTTCAAGCGCATTCCTTGACGTTTCGCAATCCTTTGATAAGGTATGGCATGAAAGCCTAAAATATAAACTCCGACAAGCCCTACCCCAGCAATTGTCTTGTATTTTAGGTTCATATCAGGAAGACCGACTCTTCCGTGTGAGACACGAAAGACAATAAAGGCGGGGGTTCCGCAAGGAAGTGTACTTGGCCCTTTGCTATATTTGCTTTTTACTCGTGATATACCGCAAACGGACGACACTGTCCTAGCCACATTTGCTGATGACACTGCCATTTTGGCAACGACTAAAACAGTCGAAAAAGCAACTGCCAAGTTGCAACGTGCCCTTACATGGATTAACAATTGGACAAAGACTTGGCGAATCGCGCTTAATGAAAACAAGTCTGTCCACGTGAACTTCTCTCAAGAAAATTGAGAATCCACCGGTGTTTATCAACGCAGTACGAATTCCTTACGCGAACGAGGCCAAATATCTCGGCATGACACTCGACGCTAAACTAAAATGGAGAGCACACGTCAAGAAAAAAGATGAAGAGCTTGAAATCAAATATAGAGATATTTACTGGCTTATTGGAAAGGATTCCAAGCTTAGCTTAGAGAACAAACTGCTGTTATACAAGCAAGTGCTAAAACCGATCTGGACATATGGTGTACAACTTTGGGGTTGTACTAAAAATGGTAACATTAATGCATTACAGACATTCCAAAATAAAGTTCTTCGAATTATTGTTAATGCGCGGTGGTACATTAGAAACGATGATATCCAAAGAGACTTAGGAGTCGAAAACGTTCAGAACGTAATTAAAATATTTTGCGCGAAAACATAATAATCGATTACAAGGTCATACGAATATTTCTGTTCAACAGATCCTCGACGAGACAAATTTATTGCGCCGTCTGAAAAGGACTAAGCCTCTCGATCTAGAGCGGTGATTAGCAGCGCGTAATTTTTCTAAAGTACACAGGAATTTTCAATGGAAAATCGCCTGCAGGATATCTTATAAAAACAAAATAAAATGCGATAGAAGAACTGCTTGTTGAGTGTGAACTCAGTCGTGGTTTGCATAAGGAAAGTGTTTATTAGTGAGTAAGAATCTCACACTACTATAGGCTCCGGGCCTATAGTGTCTATGAAGATTTCTCACCTTCCCATGAAAAAAGAAAAAAAAAATTTGAAAGAGAATCGTATCTGCGATTATAGTAGCAGCGGCATCCGCGTAGTTATCGAGAAAACATAGCGACCAGTTAAGATTACTAAAAAAGGTGTTAAGTCCGCTCCAACTGTGTGGTCAGTATACGAAAAATTAGCTAATATGACACGATGGTCCAACGAGCCTAGGGGAAAGAGCACATCAACGGTCACATTGTCACCAGAGCACACCGTCCTTCGGGAGCTGTCTGTCCAGAATGTCGAAGCCAGCTAGAATCGTGTACCTATATCGAAATCGCCTGTATGAAGATACAGGGATACAATTCTTTGAATGGAGTCAGATAGCGTATTAAAACTCGTTCAAAGTCGAAATGAAGTTTGGGGCTTCTGTAAGAAGAAGCCTGGGATCAGAGTGATCTAAGAGGTGAGAGCGGGCATCTACCTGTTTTTCATTAAGTTCCAGAACAGGTGGTCTATATTTACACTCTTGGGCGTGCGCAGAAAAGTGATTACTTTATAGCCCGCGTATATTAGCTATGTTCATTCTAAATTCGCTAGCCATTACAAAAAAACAAACACTAACACAAACACCGACGATGATAAGCAAGGCTGGGAAGTGAAAATTCAGACTTTGGTTTACCGAATCAAATTGTTGTAGATATTATGCCCTAACAACAAAATGAAACACTGCATCAACTACATTCACACTCAAAATTAGCTACCTATTGGTTGTTACATGCACTCAGTCATTGTTCTTGCCGTATGATAGTGTTATACAGCAACTGTAGTGGGTTGGGTGGAAGGAACCAGTGGCAGGATATGTAGGATGCCCGCACTATTTGAATTTTTTTTTTTTTTTTTTGATTAACCACACTGAATTTTAAAATTTTTGTTTTGCACCGCACTCGCCCCTGCATGTTGAAATGAGCTGATTTATTGTTTTGGATAGATAGCGAGCGTTTTACGAGTACACTGCTGACACGTGTGCACTTGCCGGAGGTAAGCTCGGAAGCTGATTGGGATGGTTCATGTTTCAAAAATTCAGTTGAATTCCTTAGGGAGTGTTTCTAAAAGATCATTATTCGCACTTTTGTAGAATTCAACTGGTATCCCGTCAGTCCCCGGCGTTTCGCAGTCCTTGCTTTAATCTTACCAGATCCTTAATTCTTTACGTGTTATGGGTCTATCCAAGAGATCGCTCTTTGTATCCGGGACTGCATATTGAAAACTAGGCTGAAGTATAAAATTCGGCGGGTTTCATATTTTCGAAAGATATTTCCGTCTTTGTTTTTCACATTCAAAGTTGAACTACGATTGTTTGTTTTGTATTTGTGGTATAAAAGCATTGGCATTTTTGACAATAAAAGTTACATCGTCTATTTCCAATTGTGAAGCTTCAAACGGTCTGCTCAGGTTCAAACAGAATCTTTATTTTTAATTGTGATTCCATTTAAATCTTCGCAACTAATTTATTATTAAGGCTTCAGAGCTTTTCATTTCGTGGGTATTAAATTCAATAGTTGTTACTATAATTAACTATATGGTCTGAGAAGTTTTCTGATGGTACTTCAAAATTTTCTACTAAAGGGTTCCATTCTCCATCGGTGGTGCTTCCTTGGGCACCCACAAAAGTGTGTTTGCCTTGCGAATCTCCTTTAGAACATCCATTTTGAATTCTCAGTCCATACTCTCTGCACAAGTACAGCAACTGACAACCTCTTCTATCTAAAACCAAGTCCTTAGAGCTACGAAGTTTTGATGATGAATCCTGTTCATTATTTAGTTGCAAAAGTTGCTGAGATCCAGTCCTTGTCTTAAAATCGCACAACAGATAAGCTGTGGTGTTTCTGACAGTTTATTTGCGTTGATAAGGCTGACCTTCGACGCTTTGTAGATTGTTCTTATGGATTTGGAGAAGCTGAGGGATTTTTAATCGGCAACAGTTGTTGCAAATTCAGCTTGTAAACGTTAGTGTTCCTCGTAGGAATCTGGAACGGTGCGAATAAATAATGGGCAGAGAAAGGCCTTTCGTTCATCGTAGCATTATAACTTGATTGGCAATTCAGTAAGTGGGTGAAGATTCGACTACATCCTTGCAGCCTCGAATCCGATCAAAGCTATTTTTCTCGGTAAGACATGAATCTGAGATCATTGAAATTTTGGTGCTTACTCCCATTGGCACTAGCTGAGTCAGACCATCTCGTAAATAAGGCAATCTCAGTTTTCAGATTTACGAAAGGACGAATATTAATGCATCATAATGTGATGATAATAGCGCAGCGACACCATATAGTATACGTTTAAATGATCGTCAAATAGATAATCGACCATGCGAACAGTTCTTTTTCTTTTGAAGTCGCTTAGGTCCTTCATTTTTAGCTATGGTACATGAAAGGACTCACAATATTCATCGAATCAGAGGGTACACTTCAGTGTGAAAAGATGAATAGAATAGCTATCTTCACTGAAAATTTAATAGAGAACAACGCAGAGGCTCTTTTATGTTATACTCGTTTGTAGGTGTTATTATTATTTTCAGAGCATGATCTTTCGGGCTTTGGCTAAAGAAAAACGCCCCCTACACACGGTTAAGGTAAGAGGCAAACTTTTACTATTTCAGTTAATCTTCTGAATCGTTTATATGGTATACTAAGAATATATTGGTGTGTTCAGAGATTTAACGAATTTGTTTATCTTTCCAGAAACATGAAAGCCTTTACACTCACAGTAATCACACTTGTCACTCTGTTTGGTTTAGTTTCGGAAGCCAAACAATATATGCGCTGTGAGATGGCAAAAGAGTTAACTCAAAAATACAAATTCGACAGAACTCTCCTTTCCAATTGTAGGTCAAAAATAAAGGCCTTCTGCAAAAGATTCCTTTCAAAATTTGTTTTATTACAGGGGTTTGCATGATTGAGCACGAAAGCGCTAGAGATACATCAAAAGTCACAAGGATGCCGAATGGTAGCGCGCGTTTTGGTCTTTTTCAGGTGCTACTATCTCAAATCCGATACCGAAAAAAGTTTCCTCAAACTAAATCACTTTTCTTAAATTTTCCTTCCAGATAAGCAGCAAAGAATGGTGTAAGGAAGGACGAAAAGGTGGCATTTGCAACGTTGACTGTGCCAGTATGTCAATATCCAACCTGTACTCATATGCCTTACACTAGCCTGACTAATGGAATTTTTTTTTTTTACAGATTTCCTTGATGATAATATCGCCGACGATGTGGCTTGTGTGAAAAAAGTCTTTGCTCGAGATGGTTTCAAACATTGGGGCAAATGGAATCAAACTTGTAGACAACAAACTAATTTGGTCAATTTACAAGTTCTGTGCAGAAATATATATCGATGAAATGGTTTAAGATATTTTCAGGCGAAAACTTCCAATAGAATGCAATATATACGATTATATAAAATTTTTGGTGTAGGAATTGTATTGTCCACGAAAATAAAGTTATATGTATTTATATATGCATGTGTACACAAATCTATCTATAGCCTATGGCATTGTAATAACTTTATAGCCTAAGCATCTATACACTTGTTGAGAGTCAAAATTATGAAAAAAATGTTAACTCTTCACTTGAAACTTCAACCTATCAATAGATGGCACCACATTCAACTTCAAAAAGCTATTTCGTAAATTAAAACGTTGCCAAGGTGAGGCAAAACCAGATAAATTTCACAGATTTAACAAATCTGATATACCATTTGGTCGTAGACGGTGATTGATTGTAAAAAACTGCAGAAGATTAGATCTCAATTTTTTCCATAAGATCAATTCCTTACTATAAGTGCCTTTGTAGTCTCAGGGCTCAAATAATAGTGGACTCATAGAAATGTGGCGACCAAAGGCCTTCTAGTCTTTAATTTATGATCGAAAATTAGTTTTTGCACCATTTAAGCCATCTGACGCTAACTCTATGAGCAACATCGTCATCACGACTTCCTTGGTGATTAACGAGAGCCAATGTATTATATACGATGGATAAATCTTCTAATAGAGATAAGTTTCAAAGCGTGTAGCTATTTTTGACGTTGTCATATTTGGTGTTTATGTTTGGGGTTCTTTGACAAGCAAGCACACGGCTTTCTCATCCCAATATACAAAACGGGGCATTTTGGTCTCTGGATCATGAAATGCCAAACCAAATTGATAAATTTGCGATCAGCGAAGGCATGCCTCGAACCTTCCGGACAGCCATGGCCTCCGCCAAATTATCAGAGCTTCGCCCATCAATGACGTTGTCTAATAAGTTTTAGAACGATCCATACCAAGGGTGGAACTTGTGCCTCTAACACATGTTCTGCTTTGGTATTATACTATTAATGTAGGTAAGCGATGACAAGGCATATCATGTTCCCATGTGTGTATGGGCATCCCATGAAATTAAGTCTTCCAGACAGGTGTTCACGTAAAATACGTGAATGCGGATTTCCCAAGCGCCATAATAAGGAAGAACTACTGTAACAAGAATGTAGAAAAGCTGAATCATCAAGAACCGAACGCTGCCAACATGCCTTCAGAGACGCCGCAGCTGATGTAATAAGTTTCACCCGACCACTATGAATAAGACTCTGGTTTGATGAAGTATATAGGCAAGCTCATGTAGCAAAACAAAAAACCTAAAAAGAGGAGCTGCGGCGAAAGATGAAAACTATTTTTAAGCTCTACGAGTAGAAGAGGATTGAATAACATGTGCTTCTTCTTCAGAAGAAAAGAAAGCACAAGAAGTTTATACTCCAGGAACATCGTACGGAAATCTCGTCGACAGGTAAAAAGGATTTTTAGGATATTTAGTTCTCACAAATAGTACTTAATCTAGAAAAAGGTGAGGGCTGGCGGGGTAAAAGGTAAATAAGTAAAGGTATTGAGGGGATAATAGCTTTTAGGATGCAAGGAATTCAGAAATAGGAATTGGGCTCATATTTGGAGTATAGTACTGGAAATTTAAAGCAGAATTGCACTTTTAAATTGCGACAGATTTCTAATAGATATAATTTGGGTTGGTAATGAGTTCCATAATCTTACGGCATGGACGAAAAAAATACGCGAGAAGCTAAAGGGTCACTTGCAATTTACTAAGAGATAGGCCATCAAGGCTCCTTTAAACAACCTGAGAGTTATTAAAGGCAATATTAGCACTTTTATTAGCTTTTGACGTGTTTGCGGTGGAGTAAAAGAAGCACTGAACCACTATTGAAGAAGGTTGACGACCCTATTGGTATTTATATCCAGATAAACTACAATTTATTACGTAGCCAAGGCTTCTGACAGAATCTTTAGCTTGAATTTTTTTTATTGCTAAGGTAAATGTTAGGCAATAGGTTTAAATTTACTTTGGTCTTGGATATTGGGATTACTTGAGACTAAATCGGATTGAGTAGTAGTCTATTAGCTTCAGACCAAATTTGAATGAGTTTAAATCTTCATTCATAAGAACAGCTAATTCATCAAGTCTACAGTGGGGTTTATCTAGATGAAGTTGGCACATAGATGGGAAATGGTTTATGAACCTGCAGAATAGTTGTAGACCCAAAATTGAGTCCTGAAGTACCCTCTGATTGAGCTTTTTGAGGGATAAATAACGTTCATCAGAGAATACCCTAAGGGAGAGAAATATCCAGAATACCCTTACCGCCCTATTGATAGACCCGAATTGAGCTTTAAGCTTCCGACAGAGGATAGAATGGCTTAACTTATAGGAGGCTTTAGAAAAATCTAATAATCACAAAAATAAAACATATCCTGTCTGATCTTCTCAAGTAAGTTGACCATAGCAGTAGAGCAGCTATGATTTGCTCTAAATGTTTATCACTTAGCAACTTATTGATTGCAAGGTATTTAGTTATTTGTTTTGCTACCTTAGTGGCAAAATTACTTTTATGAAATTAATCGGAATCCTACTGAGTTGGATTTCACTTTATAACTTTAAGTCATCCAGTTTCAGTGCGAGGTCTACTTCTTCAAACAAATTATGATGGAAGTCATGAATTGTAGAATCATATCCCAGAAAAAAGTTGTTGAGTTCATCGGGATCGAGCGGTGTTGAGAATATGAGAAAACTTCTTAAAGCATAAACTCAACAAAGCAGCTAGAAGATTAACAACCGAGGCTTTCAAACCTCCTAGAAGTGACTTTGTAGAGGCCAACCATCAACTCGTTTCTCAGATCTGGTCAGGAGAGTGTATGTTTAATGAATGGAATCTCAGCATCGTGTGCTAGATCTACAAAAAAGGAGACCCTTTCAACAACTACTAACTTTAGAGGTATAGGCCTCCTCAATATTGCATACAAGATCTCATCTGTTATGTTTTGTAAACGCATGAAACCCTTCGGCAACAACCTGATTGGCTTCTATCAGTGTGGTTTCAAGCCAGTAAAGTCTGCAATCTACCAAATTTTCACTCCGTCAGACCCTGGAAAAAATCAACAAGTCCAAATCGGTACCCACCAGTTTTTCATCGATTTTAAAGCCGCATATGACAGCATTTATTGAGAGGAGCTATGTATTTAGATCCATGGCCAGTTTTGGCATCTCTGCTAAATTTGTTCGCCTATGCAGAGTAACAATGCTCCATTAAGTTCGCCAATGGCTTAACCATTGATGTTAATAATAGTTTTAGGTAGACGACTCGCAGTCATATTAGTTGCTGTATGTCAAAATTGAAAGAATTGTGTTGAACTCACAGACCAACACCGGAAGCAAAATCTTTCAATCTTTGCAACTACTAAACGGACTGACAAAATGAGCGCCAAACGAGGGCAAAGCGGAGTACGAGCACATGCTGTCACAAGAAGGGAAACACAACATCGACGAGTTGGAAAGGACGTCAGAGTCAACAATTTTAATTTCAAGGTAGTAAAGGACTTTGTCATTATATTGTCTATTGTATATTGGAAATAACGTGTCCTCATAATCGGACAACTAATTTCGCTATTCGCTATGATTTGGATAGATTTCATACAAAGCACAGTTTCCATGACGCGAAGGCAACACCCCGTCATATTACATGGGTACCGAAGAGGCTATAGCCGCTGTGAGTGAAAGTTTGGTAGAAAATCCTGAATTGTCAATTCGACATTTGTCAGCTTGACTTTTGCCCGTCCACTAAAAGATCTTGGTTTACATCGGTATAAAATTCAGCTATTTCAGGAGACCACGCGACCATTGCTATACGCAGATTGAGCTCTTGAGCAGATTGAAGTCGGCTCTTACGGTTCCCTTTCCCTTAGGCAAATCCAAAAGAGACTCATGAGACCTAATTACACTTACAAAAGCACAATTTGGTGTGGTCTTCACGCTGGTGGTATATAATAATATACTACTAACCCTCTAAAACGTAGATAAGGCTAAGAGATAGTAGCTTTACCTTCTCGTAGTGGGTCCTGGAAACCGTAAGTGTTATATACAGTCTTACTTATGAGAGCTAAAATTACTAGTCAGGCCTTAATTTTCGATGAACGAACAATAAGGGAATTCTCTAGATAGAATCAACAGTGTTGCTTGCATTCAGCCCTTGACCTAGTATTCCTCTGTCAGGGTTACTTTGATATATTCAAATCCCTAGGCTGAAATGGACCTCAAAACGAGATACCACGGTTTTTGAAGTAGAGATGGTTTTTGGTGCTTTTTTGACTGACACTGGTATAGCTGATCATTTATGAGCAAGGGTGCAACAAAAGGCCTAGCCCGTCAGGGTGCGGGTTACTCGCTGAATCAACAGCAGTGTACTTAGGTTAGCAGACCACTCCGCCGAAAAATTCGCGGAGACCCTAAACTGCTAGAAGGCAGATCTAAACGTCATCGTCAGCTAGGTATTATTCTTGTAAAATCTAACAGAAAAGAAAAAATATAGTACCAAGGACTGCATTTTTATGTGATCTTCGGCAAGACACAAACTCAATGTTTTAAGCATAAGGCTATTGAAAAATCTCAACTTTAAGCGATTTAAAAGCAGAACTTGAAAGGAAGGAAATCGCAAGTAGCACCGTCGGTACATTTACATTTTATCCCGAAATCGGTCAGTGAATACGCAACCGACTGGATACCACTTGACCACTTCTTATGACACTATGTAGATGGTGTTTGTTGATAGTCCGCAAGCTAATCAGGTCTTTAAAGCCAATAATCACGGCGTTATTGGTAAGATAGATCCCCAAATGGTCTAAACTTAGACCGACAGAATGTGTTTTGTCAAAAACAACCTAAAAATTATTCTTTATAACGAATCAAGAAGGAAAGAGTTATATAGAAGGTTTGAAGTGCAAAAGTAAATTGTTTGAGAAAAATTATAGGAGATGAGGTGCAATCAGGAAACGTTGAGCTGAAACTTGAAAGGTATATGAGGATGCATGATGGAAAATTCCTTATCTTTTTCGCGAAGTACTAAACATCTCTACTAATTTCGGGACACCGTCGTTGCTACTAACTACCTCAATTCAGTTCATATTGGAAGTTCATACGTTTATTACAGGCGTTGCAGTTACGCTTTTCTCTTACACTCCATGAGGTTTGGATGGCCTACTTGAACAGCTTCAAGTCCTTCAAGCAAGTTATTTAGATTTACAAAAAAAAATCCATCTTGTGAAACGTGTCCTTAAGCCCTTGCAAAGAACAACCAAAAACTTACATGCGATTTATGTAGAGTATACAAGATGTAGATTAGTTACCTGTAAAAATAAAAGAAAATCTTTTAAATAAATTTAACGAAAATGGTGCATTATAAACAAAATAATTGATACGAGTTCTTTGTTAATTTGCAAGGCAAGGCCATTTAGCTTTGCTTAGTTCTGTACTAAGGAATAGCATCAGCGAATGGGAATAAATAAAAATCAATCACTAGTTTGTCACTCAAGAGATATATGAATAAGTCTCTGTATGATGCTGTAGAAATAGGGTAAGCACTAAGAGGTGTCAACTTGGTGAAGTAAAATCCCATAATAAAACAAATAAGTCTTTTCGGGCTATTCGGTAATATTTGGAGCTCAGGTCCATAAGGATTTCTGAGACTAAGTCAGGGCCTTAGAAAAAAGATGGTGGCGGATGATCCATTTATGGACCAACGCCAGCAGTCACATCCCCGAATGGGTTACTGACTTCCGTCTAACCGACACCTCGTCATATTGGTCCCCTGCAAACAAAATAAAGACAACGGGTCTGTACATGGAATTTTAGGTCCTTTAATAGACCACGTGCAGCAAAACAAGTAGTAGAGGCCCTGGACTGCTTCAAAGCAGATATTATCGCCATGCAAGAAATGCGCCTCGTAACAATCAGTATTAAGGCTAAATTTGCAAACGTAAGTAAGGGAAAAAGATGGAGACACTTCCACGAACTTTTAGACAAGACATACGAACACTACCCCAGCTATGACATTAAAATTGTCTTCGATTGTACTACAAAGATCGGAAGAGATGGCATCTTTGGTAGTACTTCCGAAAAGT
The DNA here is from genome assembly GCA_907269105.1 of Volucella inanis. Classification (NCBI taxonomy): domain Eukaryota; kingdom Metazoa; phylum Arthropoda; class Insecta; order Diptera; family Syrphidae; genus Volucella; species Volucella inanis. The sequence goes on along the minus strand of OU026155.1, from coordinate 86,240,779 downwards.
ATAGTCTGCACTGCACCATCTCCGATAACGGATTCAGGCTAATCGACTTTGCGGTTGGTCGAAACCTTGTCGTAGCTAGAACGCGATTCCCGCATCTCGGTATCCGCAATGGGACTTGAAGATCTCTCGATCAATCAACCGTTCAGTAAGATTGACCACATTGAGATCGATGCAAGGCATTCCTCCAGTATTATGGATGTTTGAATGTTCAGAGGATTTAACATCGACTTGGACGATTACCTTGTTGTAGCCAAGTCAAGGTTGTAGAAATCCCGAAAATCGCAAAAGTGATCTCTTAATTTTTATAGAGGTTCCATGTGCCATCATCAAGAATCGAAGACCAGTGGCAACACTAGAGGACTAGTCTCTACAAAAAGAAAAGGAGCATCAGAAGCGCGCGATCGATAAAATTGCAAGATGCTACTCCTGGAATGAGATTCAGAAGTAAGACCAAGAGGTAAGCAAAACATGCCACGAACCGAAGCCTGTAAAGTCGAACAAGGGAACATAATAACAGAGTCACAGTCTATGGTAAGGATTTAGAAAGATCATTTCTGTAGACCAGAAATGGAATTCCATCGCGGATAAAAAATTTTCAACACAACTGAGACACAAATCGTGTAAAAGGCTTGTAAATGACAAAATTATCTGTCATGGGTCAAAATTTGAGCTCACTGTCGTGAACGGTTTGGAAATTATAACAGTCTGAAATTGATTGCAGCTCGAGTCAGGCAGGGTGTATACAAGTAAGACTCTTATAATCCTAGTCATGTCCTATGGCGCAGAGGCATGGAATTTATCAAAAATGGATAAAGGGGCACATAGCTGCTTTGAGAGAAAAATTCTTCGGATGAATTTCAGTTCCGTCTGTATAGACGGTGAGTGGAGGAAGAAATACAACGACGAGCTGTACGGGCTGTACAGCGACGCCTACTTAGCGGCAACGAATGAGATGCCATGTAGAGCGGATGAAAAATCTTCGAATCCGCCACCGAATGAAAGCACAATAGCGGAAGACCACGATTCAGGTGGCGCACGCAAGTGGAAGGGGACCGCAACCAGACTATAGCGCCACTTTAAGTAGAAGTAAGTAAGTAATAGGAAACTCATCTGAAATATTCGAGCAAGCTAATGTAGAAGCGGTATCCAAAGAGATATTGTTTTATCTGAAAAGGATGTCTGATGTCTTCCATTCAAGTTCTATTTGCAATCCTGGACAGTCTGAGGATTCCAAGCGAACTCTCTAGATGGGCAATGTCAGTAGCTATGAAAATCTTCGAAGACTATCGCAGTACTTATAATTCGGTCACAGAATCCAATACGCATTCACTGCCAGAAAATATTTCAGTCCTAGTTGTAATATCACCGGAAGAGTAATATTAGATTTCCAAGAAACATATCAACAGTCAGATGTGGATGAGCGACATAGCCGAGACATAGACAAAAATATCTTTTTGAAACACGAAGATTTGCCGTTTTTCTGTCGGAATAGAGTGCGCAGATAAAGAACTCGTTCATTGTGCTCCTTACGTGTGCTCCTATATACGTTACTTTTACTAAAATTCCTCAGTCTCTGTAGAGTGATAGTTCCTATAGTACAAACACCCACCATCAGAGCCGAGTACCTGGAGGCTAATGCGAGCCTAGGCCGGAAACTCATGTTTCGGCATGTCCATAAAACCAGAGTCATAAGACAATCGGTGCGCAAGATCATCAAAATATAATAAAACCGCGTGTTTTACCAAAGATCACTTCCCTTTAAACGGAAGATGTCTTTGAAAGTGCAGCTAATGTCAAGAGCAGGGAGATTCATCAGTGCGTCAGTGCTAGGAAAAACTCCAAGCACTCGCAAAAGACTGTTCGTTAAAGTTTAATAAAAGCAGCAATGACGTATTTTCCTAAAAGCTTGTTCCACTAGATAATCGACGTATAGGATATAATTGCCCTTATCCCCAGGCCCCTTCACACTTGTAGACTTTCGACGAAAAATTTTTATTCCAAAGAAGTTTCTTGTGTATTATTTAGTCTTTTCTTCTCGTAAGAAGATTGAAGATTGACCAAAAGCATAATCCAACAGAAATTGCAGATATGTCTGCATATGCGTAATTATAGAAAATATGAGAAAATTTTAGATCGTTAAACAGCAAATCGAGCAATATGCACCATGGCAATGAAGATAGGACCCTGTCTTAAGGGCAACCCTTCTTAACCCCCGTCATCACAATGAGCATCCACAGTGTCGCATTCACCAGCGACACAATTATTCGCAAATTTAGTGATTCGTCTGCATCGTGTTGTCTAGCCGAGTTAAACATGCCATCAAAAGTTGCGTTGTTGAAAACACACTCAATGTCGATGAAAATGCTCGGCGCGTATTCCTTCTTGTTACTGTATCTTCAATTCTGCCACAAGATTTTTAGATCTACTCTCGCAGGTTCTTCCGCGTGGGTAGACATGTTGCATATTAGACTGAAGATGCATTTGCAAACCAGTTTTACGTTCATGATGCTCGAGTATGCTCTCCATGGTCTTTAAATTGAAGGAAGTCACACCAATAGAGCAGAAGCACTTACCGAGCATTTAGTCATTTTTTCTAATTTTCTCATTGTTCGGCAAAATTTCGGAATATATTCCAGTGTAGGCTAGCTGTAAGAATTTTCTTCAGTGTTATCAGCAGATGGTCTAGACTAACTTACTTACATTCATAGATAGCTCTACAGTCGAAATTGGCTTTGGGCCTCAGCTAATAAACCTTTGCAGTGAGCGCGGGGATTTTGCCCAAATGGTTCCTGTTGTGTTCTTGAGGGGTTCCCTCATTTTTGCGCGCTACATAAAGCACAGTCCACGAATTCAATGTCTGTATAATTCGCTTCTATATCCTCTCATTTCAAGTAAATCATCATCTGCATTGGCTAGCGACTGTACTTTTGCACCATAGAACAGGAGAGGGTGACATCAAACATTTAATGGGGAGACAAAATTCTTAGTGTAAGTTGGCTTGTTGTTGATTTCTAGTCAACTAATCATCTTCCTTGGTTTTTGTTAACTGAAAAGATGTATGTCTTTTGGACGAGGTTGGGATTCGAACACCGAACTTTTCGATTTGGGAGTCAGTCCACTATCACTTGTGCCTTCATTTTTGTAAACAGTGTACACTTAGTTTTGCCACACTCACAGTTTAACCAAATTTTGTTACTTCTGTTCCAGTACTGCAAATGATGCCAGTGTAATTAGCATAAGCAAGTAGTCAAGTATGATATTGAAGAAGCCACATAACAACGCATCACCTGGCCTACGTCCAATTATGATACCAAAGGTCTCGAATAGATATCAAAATCCCAAGCACCGATGGTGAGTTAACTTGTTAGTTCGTATCTTGTTAACTTGACACATTCTTTTTATTTTTGTATAAAACCTCCGAACATTAAGCCTGGAAAAGCAGTTCTCCTTTAATAGCTCAAGTCTCATGTTTTTCCTTTTTTTTTCTTCAGAGACGCCGATACACTTCCCTCATCAATAGCTTGTAAAGCACACGAGACGCTATCGTTGTTCTATTCAACGCTGCGTTTTTGTATTCATGAGGGTTTTTGGGTGAAACATTGCACGATAGTTGTCGCACTCTTGTCATTGATGCCACTGATGAAACGTTAACACTGGATGCATCGATCACAATAATAATAAATTTGAGTGACCGTTTGATTATCAACTCACTACGATGTGCTATATAAAGTGATATTTCATCCAGCAGCAAAGTCAATAAGCATATATCTGTGTAGCATATGTTCGTGTAGGATTAACTTGCCGATTGTGCTACCAAAAACGTCCTCTTTATACTATTTTCGTATTTAAGTCACCTAAAACTATTTTAACGTCATACTATGGCATTGCTTCTAGGTTTTGACGTGGAGCTCGCGTCAGCGAGTAAGCGGGTAGGAGACTAACATTAGGGGGTGGCCGTGGTGTAGTGGTATATGCATAGATTCCTCAAGCAGAGGGTCGCGGGTTCGAATCCCATGCGAGACAATTCTCTGAAAAAGTCTTTTCATAGAATTTGTATGTAGTTATATGATAATCCCGTCGGCGTCAACTCTGACATGAAGGCATAACACTGATGTTGGAGTGGTTGCTGGCTGAGCTAAATATAACGAACTAACAACTAGCACGTACTAAGACCCACTGGTTGGGGATGCAATGGCTCCAGTTTGACAACCACCTCTGGAAAAATATCGAAACCTAACACCTGAGCTTGAGAACAACTTCACCACCCGCCCGCCAGTAAAAGGGTATTGATGAGCGCGCAGAATTATAAAAAAATACGACCTCAACTATGCTGCGGAGTGTAACAATGCCTTCGCTCACGTTCCGAAAACGTTTTAGTATACCGCTTAAGACAATTCGCTGCTTCTTTTGTCTGTAGCAGTCACTGTAGTGCATGTCATCGGCTTTCATCCTCATTTTGTCTGGCCCATACCAGTGCACTTCCTGGATGATGGCGATATCTGCTTTGTAGCTGTCGGGAGCCTCCGAACATTTTAAGTGCAGATCCAAACCTCGTTCTTCTTGTTTCATTTTGCAGGGTGTTCAACAATAGATCCGTCTTTATCTAAGACTAAGCTAGTTGCATTAAGCAGCTCTAATATTGCCTGTTGATGACATTGTTGATTCAGAAAAAGAAAATCTTCAGTAATTACTTAAGAAATTTGAGGATTATCTTGTGTAAATTCAATTACATAAGAACACACTCGTACCTATGACGATTAGTATATGCGACAGAATTTTCCATTCTAAATTTGACGTTTAATAAATTTAAGTGCAAACAAAAATATAAATAATATAATAAGCAGCCTGAAGTCACGCTTTCACTAAGTGTCAAAATAGAGCAGTTACTTTAAAATGCAAACTCTTTGAACAAACCCTTTTAAGGTATCCCATAACGGTCATCGTTAGCAATCGAAAGTTTGTTCAAAGTCTTTTGACTCATGTTTCCCACATGTCATTTCGTAAGTGAAAATTGCCCATTAGACCTCACCAAATGTACACGATCTGATCATTGCGTTCAAGTAAAACCACTCAAGTCCTCAATGTACCCGTGGTCGAACGGAGAGTGTACGAGTGCTAGTATGTATCTTACAACTAGAAACCTGATAATTATGTGATTTGTTTGGTTGTCAAACGTTGAGAAAATACCATTAACACAAATTATAGTCGTGTGGAGGCTGTTAAAAGCTGCTGCTACTGCTGCTATCTATTGAGTGTGTCTACTGCAACAAACACGGTTAGTAAACTCAGTAAATGATGCTAATTAAAACTTAGCTAGCAGCAGACATCCACTAAACTTTCTTGCACTTAGCAAATACGACTTGATTCCCCTGCATGATCGGTATTAAGTATCTTTGTTTGCGCCGCCAAATCGATACATAATTTGGGGAAATTCAAAACCACCACCCAACTTAAAGTACCCAAAAATGAATAGATGCACATGCGTATGGTATATGTATCCATACAAACGAGTAGTTGGACATTTATTGGGAAAAGTGTCAGAACCGATTGAAATTAGAGAGGTTGACTTGTATACAGACACGCGCGCAGGTACGGATACCAGCAGCAAAAGACCGACAGGCCGACAGATAGAAGCCTAATGCTTGCCCATTTTTCGGGCTACCAATTCACGGTCCTCATCCGATCTTGATCACCAAGCGCAATGCTCCTAAAATAGAGAACACAAAAATCATTGTGAAAGGTGTCCCAATCAGAAGGAGATTTGGATCACACTAGGCATTCACCCCCGCAAACTGTCAAAGTTTCAATGGAAATTAGAATTGATTGCAACTGCGATGCCAAAAGTTGTTGAAATCGGGTTTTGTATTTGTGTTTCGAACCATGAAAAAAGTTAGTGGCCTCAACGCATCTACGAATACTTCGCCCACGTGCTTTTCATTGTGTAACAAGGTTTACGATGTTGAGCAATTTCTTTTGTGTTTGGGCGGAGGGCGACAACGGTATATCAGGTATTCGATTTACCGTCGATAAATTGCTTATTAACGTGGGGTTTTGTGGATAAAAAACTGTTTCTGCTCTTCATTCTACTGACTAAGTTTATAATATAATTAAAGCTTTGCCTGATGCAAAACATTTTTTTTTTTTTGATTTTTTGTGTTCGTCTATTGGTTTGTTCGCGTATAACATAAAAACTACAAACCTGATTTTGATAAGCTTTTCTCAATAGATAAGGCGTGAGTACCAATGAAATTTAAGAAATTTTTTAATGCGCTACTATAAGTGGAAGCGAGTGTAATATGAACAAATACTTACTAATCTTAAACTTTACTTTACAATAGTTGGTTTAAGTTGGTTCATAGTTTATGTCAAGAAAACGTAGCCAATGTAGTCTTGAAAATGTTGGCTTAAATATAGAAGGCACCTTTGCCAAATTCCTAGACCAATTAGACCCCACTTTTAGCTTTTGAAGGAGGTAAAGGTTCTTCTTTACCCCAAGTGAGCAATAGAACATTAAGTTCCGTTTGGCTAAACGATGATTCACAAAAGTGATATACTGATGGTTCAAAATTGGAGCAGGAGTGGAGGAACCTCGAACCGAGTAAGGATGCCTATAACATCTGCCTTGTTGGGAACTGAAAACATTCTACCAAGTTAACGATATGAAAGAGTCAAAATAACTATAGTCTCGAATAGTCAATTTCAAACTCATCAAAGACCCTTCTAGAGTGTCATAAAGCATTCAGATACCAGGGCTTGAGCGTCACGATGACGCCGGGCCACCAACCGAATATAAGATGAAGAAAATCGATTTATTGGACCTTGCCAAACCTTAGGCTTTATTCATAATGGTTTTATTTACAGATTGCAATTATCTGTAAAAATCATGTAGATTTTGATTCATTAAAACTGAGTAGTCCGTGGAACATGTAATCACCATCTATCCCGCACTGGCGCATTGGCGAGGAACTTTTTTAAGCAAACATATTCTTCATAAAGAGGATTATGCAGAAATAGCTGATCCAATTCCTGGAAACATTAAACAATTACGAGATGAAAGGAACGCAATAGATCAATCTGGTTACAGTGCACAAGAGCCTTTGATGTACTCTCATATAGCATAACATTCTACACAATCTAAGCTTACGAAGGTGATCAATAGATGGCGCCACCATACTATGAACGTAGACTTACGAGGGCGGTCCCAGAAGTACCCGGCCTGACCAAGACATGGCGTAGTTGGTTGAAAATATCACTGTATTGGAAAGTACGCAGTCTATAAAGCATATGTTTCAAGTTTGAAAGCTCCACGTTGTTTAGTATTTGTTTGGCAGCATCAATATTGAACGTTGTCAGTGAATTTGTGAAAATGGAGAAAATTAGTCATCGTTCTGTGATACAATACTCTTATTTGAAACGCCTCAGCCCAACCAATATAAAAGCTGAACTGGATTCTACTCTGGGTGAGTCTGCTCCTTCGCTTACAACAGTGACATTTTGGGTTGCTGAGTTTAAACGAGGCCATGCGAGCTGCCAAGACGAGCATCGCAGTGGTCGACCAAATGAGATGATGACTCCAGAAATGGTGAAGAAAATCCATAAAGCGCTATTGGATGTTCGTCGACTGAAAGTGCGCGAGCTGGTAGACATTGTATGCATTTCAAAAAGTGCGGTACATCGCATATTATTTGAAAATTTGGACATGAGAAAGCTGTGTGCAAGATGGGTGCCGCGTGTCATAAATGCAATGGCCAAAATTTATGAATTAAAGTTTGAATTGCTACCTCATGCACCCTATTCGCCAGATTTAGCTCCCTCGGATTATTTTCTGTTCCCAAACTTGAAAAAATGGCTCAGTGGTGAAAGATTTTCCAACGATGAAGAAATGATGTCGGCAGTTAATAGCTATTTTGAGACAGTTCTTATTATAAAAAAGGTATCGAACTTTTTGTACATCGCTGGGAAAAGTATATATGTAGAGCTGATTATGTTGAAAAACAAATAAATTTTTTTCCAGAATTGTTGCGTTTTTTTTTTGTTGGGTCGGTCACTTCTGGGACCGCCATCGTATTTGTAACAAAATTTTTGCATAGAGCAGCATCCTTCTTGACCCAGAGAGGGCCACTATTAGCAACGCTTACTTTGGTATTCCAAATACCTTATGTGAGTGAAGAATTTAGAAGAAAATTGGATGGATCATGCCATCAAGATATCTTACTGTTACTGTAGAGTTACAAAAAGTAGTAAATATGGAGCGGAACTTAATGCTGTCAAAAAAGCCTCCTATTTCATCAAATTTTGTCATTAGAACAAGAGTTTTAGAGTAGTTCAGTAAAAGTAATTAAAGAATATCACAACGTAGTGAAAACTGTTCGAGAAGCCAAAGGCTTTATTAGCTCGAATCGCAACAACCCAAGCAACAAAGAGGTATAAGCTGCGCCGAATAAGTAATTCATCAACGGTATGGCCGAAAATGCGGGTGAAGTAGTAAAAACAACAAGTGTGACAGCAGTTCTGTCTAAAGAAAATGATAGCAAATAAGTTCTAAACAACATCTTGTGAGTGCAGCGGTTTATATTTAGACGGTCTTATGCTCGTTTCAGATGATGACTAACAGAGTAGATGAGAAGAGCATTTCGATGCAATGAGTTGTCCGAGGCAGCAAATTCCTGTTTTCGCACTTTAATCTGCAGCAAAATTCAGTTCAATGCTGTTGTTTAAATACTCAAAGATTGATCTGTGTATAAAGTTAAGACAAAAGTAGCACCAACAACATTTTTAGAACTCCTGTATCCTGCATGTTAAGAATATCTTGAAATCTGAATTTGGTTAGTCGAGGGAATAAGGTAATAATAATACATGGGCTGAAAAGTTAGTGCCGTTTCTAAGAGAGGGCACCACTTGAATTAAATCCATACCATTTGCAGTTAGTACTAACCTTCAAAAGATACGTGTATAAATTTGACAGCTGTCGGACGATTAGTTCTCGAGATATAGCGTTGTGAATGAAGCAGCTTTTGTTATTGTGGAAAAAATGGATTCAGAGCAATTTCGTGTGTTGATTTATCATTGCTTTTTGATGGGAAAAAATGCAGTCGATGTACAGAAATGGCTTGATAAGTGTTACCCGGACTCTGCACCAGCCGAACGAACCATTCACAAGTGGATTGGAAAATTTAAAAGTGGTCAAACAAGCACCGAAGATGATGCACGCAGTGGACGTCCAAAAGAAGCTGTTTCAGATGAAAACATCAAAAAAGTCCATAAAACGATTACGAATGACCGTAAAGTGAAGTTGATCGAGATAGCTGAGGCTCTGAAGATATCAAAAGAGCGTGTTGGATATATCATACATGAATATTTGGACATGCGAAAGCTCTGTTCGACTAAAAACAACAACGTGTTAATGATTCAGAGGAGTGTTTAAATCTGTTCAACCGCAATAAAGCCGAATTCTTGCGTCGGTATGTGACAATGGATGAAACTTGGCTCCATCACTTCACAACAGAGTCAAGTCGGCAATCAGGTGAGTGGCGAGCAGGCGACGAACCTCGTCCAAAACGACCAAAAACTCAACAGTCGGCTGGCAAGGTTATGGTATCCGTATTTTGGGATACAAATGGAATAATTTTCATCTCCAAAAGGGGCAGACTATCAACAGCGATTATTACATTGCGTTTTTGGAGCGTTTGAAGGACGAAATCGCAGAAAAACGGCTGCATTTGAAGAAAAAGAAAGTGCTGTTTCATCAAGACAATGCACCGCGTCACAAGTCGATGAAAACGATGGCAAAATTGAATGAATTAGGCTACGAATTGCTTCCCCACCCACCGTATTCTCCAGATTTGGCCCCCAGCGATTATTTCCTGTTCGCAGACCTCAAGAGAATGCTCGCCGGAAAGAGATTTAAGACTGATGAAGAAGTAATCGCCGAAACAGAGGCCTATTTTGAGGCTAAACCGAAATCGTACTACAAAACTGGTATCGAAAGATTGAAAAACCGTTTCAGTCAGTGTATCGCCCTCAAAGGCAACTATATTGATAAATAAAGTTGAATCTTGCAAAAATTTTGTGTTTTACTATAAAACGACACTGACTTTTCAGCCAATATGTTAATTAAGCACAATAAGAAGGGATTCCTTTGAGAGATTCTACTTCAAACTCTTCTGTACCAACCGTTGCAATACTCTGCTCAGAAAAATACTTTCTTTCACTAATACGGTATTAGTGAGAAGTGTGATCTGCCACGCTGCTATATAAATAATAATTGAAGGAGTTAGACTTAATCTTACAAACAAATTCAACTACCTGCTCTGATGTTGCTTACATGGATTAGTTAAGCTCTACCAAACGATAGCTTATGTGGAAAGAAAAACTTAAAAATCTCATCAGAGTGGAGATAAAAACAGCTATACAAAATTTATCAGTGGCGTCACTACCCCTACAACGGACAATCATAAATTGCAATTAATTAATTGTTCTTGTTTCGATTGAATGCAAAATTGAACAAAATAATAAGTGCGCAACTAAGTTCTCTAAGTCAATAGATGACTCCAGCAGTAAGAGATGGTCGATTTTGACATATCCAAGACGTCATGAACCAAGCGTAGACATATGGTAAACAAACCGTTTTGACACATAAGTGATTTTGTTTTGGTGTCATGTACTTTTGGTTGTGTGAAAATGTCTGACTTTGGCCAAATACATATTTGTCATTTGAGGGAAGTGTTGATTTTCTTCATTGATTCGAAGAAAACGGCGGCTGAAGCATCTAGAGCTCCAAAAAGTTTACGGAGACGCTGCTCTAGGTGAAATAATGTGCCGTGTTTCATTCCATCACTTCAAAGACAGTGATTTCGATGTTGACGACCGAAAAATGGATTCATTACAGCAACTCAAGGAGAAAGAAGTCATGGGGACTGCTCGGTCATGCTTCGTCGTCTTCGGTTTGGGCGAATATTTACGCTGCGAAGGTTATGATATATATTTGATGGGACCAGATCATCATGGGACCGTCACTGAAGAACGGTATCGACTTTGAGCGATGCGCAAAAAACGGGTACAAAATGAGCAGAGGCACGAAAAAGTGATACTATAGCACGACAACGCTCGGCCTCACGTTGCCAAACGTTCCGTTACCTGGAAACACTCAAATAGGAAGTCCTATCGCTCATATGAAGACATCAAAAAATTGCTTGATTCGTGGATAGCCTCAAAACATAAACACTTTTACCGTAACGGTATTCCAGCTCTGCCAGAAAGATGGGAACAAAGTGTAACTTGTAACCATTTTTTAACAATAAAGCTGCATTTTCATAAAAAAAATAGCGTAAACTTAGTTGCGCAGCTAATTCTATAACTTAAAAAGGTTAACAATACAATATTTAGTATGTTGTTTAAGATATAAGGGAGCAACTTTAAGACCAAGCCACAAGTATTGTGATCTAATGTTGAATCTGTGTTGTTACTTGGAAAACGTTCTGTATGTTGGATATTCTTTGACGTTCTACTACGAAGTTCCACAAGAAGTCTATGGTACTTTGATACCCCAAAGCAGGATTCCAAAAAAAAAAAAAAAAAAACAGGAATAGCCCTCTTATTCTCTACGCGGTTCGTTGTTGGTATTGGTTTTAATCAAGCTGACCCCTCGGTCTACGTGCTAAAGGAGCGTACCGTCGGAGTAACTTACGTACTTTCAAAACAAAAGCTTTGTGAGAGAAACACTTGCGTCCAACACAAATAGATTTTTATACTTAGAACGTACCCATATTTCCAGTTGCTATTCAACAAATTTACCATAATTCAAAAAATGTACGATGGGTAGAAACAAATTTGGAGAAAACAAGAAATTGCGCAAAAGATGATGGACATGTAAAAATGCGGATTCTTAACGGGAAATTGACTTAGGTCAATTGTTATTGACTTCAGGCCGTTAAGCGATGCCCTCCCTGTAAACCTCTGCTTGCAGATGAGGCTAGAGAAACTATCAGGAAGAAATTGGTTGACCTTTTAGAGACAGCATACGAAACCCACAGTATGATGCCAAAACGGCAATCATGGCCGTACCACTCTTAACGTCACACTGGACTACTTTTTGCAACTTGTATTGCGGGAGTAGAGCTAATGTAATAGGATTGAAATCAAATAAGTAACATATGTCGTCGTCTATATTGGGAACCAAGCAAAATTCTAGGCTGGAATCTAAAAACGCCAATTCCGTAGTAGCAACAAGGTGTCGCACAAAGCACAAGGAAGGTAGAGCCGAATGAACATATGGTATATTGTGTAGTGACTTATCTTAGTACTACACAAGAGGAAATGAGTTGACTTATCAGCTTGCAATAAGAGGTGAGTAGCTAGAAAATTGGGAGGGAGTGTTACAAGAGTTCGATCGGAAAGGGTCAAGTCCAGATAAGCATAGCCTATCGAAAGCTTTCTGGATATTTCCATTTCAAGTGATATTTTGAGAAATTCCCAAACTCAGCAACGAGCAATTCAGGACATTGGTAGGGATTTTATCAAGACACTGTTACTAGGATACATGAAGGTTTTGCAACTCAAAGAGGACAAGCGCCTATTCTGTGTGAATATCAAGGAATATCCCGAAACTGAAGAAAATTTCTAGAAATATTTTGAGGTAATGGACTGCATTAAATACAGGGAGTCATGTATCATGTATATTTAGTATCTTCTTCTTGGGTCTTTTTCGGTGTATCACTATACATATATATTGTGTCTCTCTTCTCATGTAAACTTAACTTAACCATGATGTCAAAATTGTGCTTGAAGACTTAAATGTTTAAGAGAAACAGCTCTACGATAAAAGTCAACAGCTACCGATCATTTGAATTTGCAAGAGCAAGTAATATAGTAGAGAGTTTTATACCACTAGATTTCTGAAACTACAGAATTCACAAAGTAGATATTAGGTGATATAGTAAAAGTCGACTCTGACCAAACTAAGAAGCCACTGAAAATAAGCTGCGAATGATCCAAAACGAAAGACCCAACATTGAGTGCACGAACAAATTAGCTAGAGATTATCCGTTGTGTTCTCACCCCTAATTGACGGCAACACACAGTGGTGTAAGTATCGCAGCATCATAAAAGAATACAAGAGGTAACCAAATCCACCTTTTGTTACCGACCACCCTTGACGCTGCCTGCAAATGCCTTAAAGATTCGACAGAAGATGTATAACATAAATCGATACAGCGTACGATGGGAGCAGCTTGTCTAAATAATTGATTGAGAGGGAAGGAAGTGAAGAAAATTCTGCGTAGAAAGTAAATAGCTACGTAGTTTCCCAGCTGAAGGAAGTTTTAAATAAAAGCCCAACACGTTTCTAGATCAGAATGAACACTTTCAAAATGTTGAATGAAATCCAGTCATCGAAACGCACTAAATTGTTGATGTATGTTATTTTTATAAACAGCGTCATCACCAGTTACTAACCGGCCATAATGCTGAGAAATTAGTTTCGTATGTAAGGCGCCCATTTTCAGTCAATGAATGTTGGCGCCGCTTGTATAGGGGTTTTCAATAGGGACTTGCCAACTTTGAATTTAATTTGTGAACGCACTCTTTCACTAATCATCAAACTGTCACTGTCAATTTTTTCAGTAAACTCAACATTTTCATCATGGTAAAGTACACTAACGAGCAACGTCTGCTAATTATAAAAATTTTCTACAGATATTCGGAGTCGCAAAATCATCTTCAGTGACGAAGCTCATTTTTGGCTCAATGGGTTCGTCAATAAGCCATATATGCGTTATTGGTCGGGTGAAAACCCACATGTGCTTCATGAATGACCAGTTCATCCACAAAAAATAACTGTTTGATGCGGTTTGCATGCCGGCGGCGTTATTGGGCCATATTTTTTCGTCGACGATAACGATCGTCACGTTACTGTGAATGGTCAACGTAATCTCGCTATGATCACCGATTAATTTTGGCCCGAATTGGAAGATATGGACTTGGACGACATGTGGTTTCAACACGATGGTGCCACAAGATACACAGCACACGCTATAATCAATTTATTGAAGAGTAAGTATGATGAGTGTGTTATCTCAAGACATGGGCCAGTCGATTGGCCGCCTCGTTCGTGCGATTTAACGCCGTTTGACTGTTTTCTGTGGGGCTACGTTAAGTCATTGGTTTATGCCAACAACCCGACGACGTTGGAAGAGCTCAAAGCCAACATTGAACGCGAATTAGCGGCCGTTTCGGTAGAAATATGTGGCCGAGTCGTTGAAAATTTTGTCCAACGAATCGACCGCTGCAAACGTGCCCGCAGTGGCCATATAAACGAAGTCGAAGTCCATTCATAAATGTTTTGATTGTACTTCAAGCCAATAATAAAGTTTTTGAAAAATCTCAAATGGTTTGCCTTTATTGAAAAAAAAGAGTTGTCAAGTCGTTATTAGAAAACCATATAGAAGAAGACAATAACACTGCTGGCTATAATGGTTCACTAACAGAGTGTTATAACTTCGGAGGTGATAGTTTCGTACAGCACCAAATCATTAAAAAAAAGTGTAGATGAATGGAAGAATGAACAATGACTGCATAAAGGTTTTTTTTTTTATAATCCAGCGCCCCCACCAAGGGGATATGAATACCCTTTTACTGGTTTTCTCTAGGGCGCGGGCGGGTGGTGTAGTAGTTTGAAACTCAGGTGTATTAGGTTTCGATATTTTTCCCAGAGGTGGTTGTCAAACTGGACAAGACGAGCAAGTGCATCCTCAACCAGTGGGTCTCAGAAACATACGCCTGCTTAATATCGTATACAAGAACCTATCCAACGTAATATATAAACGTCTGCAGCAATTCTTCAACACTCTAGTTGGTAAGTATCAGTGTGACCTCCTTCTGACAGACTGACTTAAGTACAAATTCACACACCGAGACAAATCCTGGAAGAGACCAAAGAATTTTAAATCGAAACTTGCCATCTATATATCAATTTCAATTTCAAATCTTTGAATTTTCAACGCCAGAAGAACCTAACAACTATAATTATTCAAACATTTTCCGGATTTCGATTAGACGCTATCCTATCGCGACTTATTCTATCTAGTTCTGGAGCAGATAAGACGAAAGGATAGTACGCTTCGAATTGAACGAGGTGTCATAGAAGCTTTTACGGCAACTGAAGAACAAATCGAAGGGATTTGTACATGCTTCGTATACATTTTATCATTAAACCAATAAACATTTTTTAATCACCTAGGATGCAACGTTACCGTTAACAGCAATGACTTCGTGGTAGTTAAGAAGTTCACCTACCTAGCATGAACTACATGAATGACTCGCTAGTAGAGATTCGTTAAGAACACTGCAGTTTCGGTTTGGCAAAACAAATAACTTTAACAAATATTTACACTACAAATTATTGATCCTGCCAGTTCTACAACATGGTGCTATATGAAGGACAGTAACCAGGAAAGCAGAGCACATACTGAACATCCATATCCGAGAAGGATAGGACAAGTTATACGCACGAACTCCATGAGCTGTGAAATGAGAAATTATACCCCAAGAGGGACTTCGAATCCTAGGTTCAGGATCGACTTGGCTGCAAAGATTAAACTTGGCTTTCAAGAACCAAGTGATCGCGTTTGTCAGAGCTTTTCAATAAAACTGAAAACAGTTCCAAGAGGATGGATCGCTGACGTGTCTCAAGCAGAAACTCTTCACGGGTCTGCGCAAGCCAGTCATAAATACGCATAAACATTCCAAAGAAATGTGTCAATGGGCACCGGAAGGCGTTAACTCTAAACGGATTTATAACCCATAAACCTTGTCCATAATTCCACATGGTGATATTGTAATGATTCGTGTTGCCGCAACGCGACGCCAACATGCTTAAGACTTGACATATCTAGACCCATTGTCTATACTTCATGGGACATATTAATGTCACGGTTTATTGATCTGGGCTGCGTTTAATTTCCGCCCCGGTGGTGGCGTCGTCGTGATCGTATTGATTACGCACAAAAAAGGTCATCGTAAAGACGCATGCAACACACTTTAACTCTACGCTCCATTTCTGGATATGCCGCCGAAGCCATTGACCACAGTGACAAATAAATTCATAATGAATCACTTACAAATGTACGATCGATGACTACATCTAGATAAACTAACCAAATCACTATGCGTGACAGGTACTACATTCTTTAAGCTGGTGTTTCTATTTTTTATTTTTTTTTTTTTTGTGTTTGTCAGATGTTATCAGACGGATGGACCTTAAGCTGGAGATACGCTTCCGAGTGGGACGTAAAGAACTTGTAATCGCAAGCCAATAACAAGATCTATCTGGGATGATTTGGACAAGTAGTCTGAATTTATGAACTTCGTCAATTAACATGCAGGTCAAGAAGACCACAAATATCAAAGATATACCAAATGTACGGATCCCGCATAAAGAGAGAGATGAGAAACTGTGTATGTATGATATCTCAACAGTAACAAGTGTGGTTACTGAAATTTTTATTGGACACAAGAGTCAAGTGGATAAGATATTAATTTCCAGCTTAAAAAGTGCTGGTATACGAGTAAGGCTTGGTGTCGATGGGTTTCGAAGCAAAGAAAGTATTAGGGTGAAGGTTAAGTTGGTGGGAAATCGGAAGAAGTCAGTTTTGGAGGTGAGCTACTTAGGCAACTACAATAGATAGTGCTATGCTCAAAATTAGATTAGGTCTTAATTCATGGTCGAAATGTTGTAACCTCTAGTTGTTGCTTCGGATTAATCTTCGGCAACCTGTGTAGTAAAAAGGCGGATCTAAACTAAATCTACCTATAGATCATATGAAATATCACCGGCAGAACAAGAGTAATTTTGATAGCGGAAGAGAGGCGTACATATGATCACGCAGCAGAAACTATCATATAACTCTGGACCACCTCCATTGATAAGACGCTTATGACGATCAGAGGTTCTGGAATAACTACAAGATAGTCATACGCAGGCCAAAATAATTTTTAACGGTTGCTAAGGAAGATATCCCAAGATATCCTACACCAAGAACTCGACTCTTGATCACAGACAAACGTGTTCCAATAGATGGAATACTCAAAGTTAGTAACCCTTTGTTTCCGACTCTCAGCTGGAAAGTTGTTTTTTTTTTTTTTTTTTTAAGCTGTCTCTTATCCATTTGACAAGAAACAACGTTTTCGATCAGATTTGTGTCTTAAGAGTCTATAAGATGAGATACCATATTTCTCATAAAGACATATGGTACACTGGTTAACCGCGTCATATTTTGTCCACGTTAAAGTACGCACCCTCCCTGGTGATAACTAAGAACATGGACTTCGGGACCAGAACCCCTCAGAAATCATTACAAGGAGTTGTCTATTTAGATAAAGGCAAGAGAGCGGTGACCAACTGTTATTCGATTGTTAATCTGTCAAAGGATATAAAAAAAAATTGAAAACAGCAAAGCGTCTATCCTTAAATTTTTTCTGTACGACAACGAATCACTCAATTTGGTACAGAAATAGCAGAATTACAAATGACTTCTGACTGCCGGTGTTGAAAGTAAACTTCCAAAGCTGTCTAGATCTGGCCAATTTCTCTCAAACGAATTGTCATCCTTAAAACTGGTAAATATTTTCATGTACTCATTACTCTAAAAGACATCAGACTGTTTATCGATCTGTCATCGATTTTTGTAAACCCTTTAGAATGACTTATTGATATGCATCAGTAGAGTCGTGGTTGGAGCTAAGAGTATTGAAAGACTACATTTGGAGACTTCAAAAATGAACTACGTATCCTAGACTTAGCCGACAGAGTTTTCCGTCTCCCTGACCTAGACCAAGTTGATGTATCAATATCAAATCTACATAAATTTTTGGCAACTAGAGATGACTTTGTAGCGAACATGCACTAGCTCATCTGTATAATATGGTCAGAGTAAAGCACACTCCCTTTTCTAACATATAAGGTGATCATCTGAAACCATTCATGGGCAATGTGGTTAGTCCAAATCAGAGCGGTTTTAGGCCAGGAAATTCCACTACGGCAGATCTTAGAGAAGACTTGGGAATTATACAAGCTACGAGTACATAATGCCATTTTGGTATCCCTAACAAACTCAACTGGTAGTACAGGATGACTATGGAGACTTCTCACTACTTCATCAAATGGAATGTGAATCAGTCGAGAACTTCAATGTCAAGAAACATGTAACTTTTTGAAATCGCCCTAGAAAGTATCGTACAAAACTCCCTAGACAACACTAATGTGACAGTCAAACACAGCGATCCATCAATACAGCTTTCTTGAGTATTGAGTATTGAGAATAAAATGCGTCAGATGGTAAACGAAGGCAACCCAAGCCGTCGTTGGCCTTCGTCTACCGTGGCTACATAGTTACCAGTATACAAATCAAATGCAGAATTATCGCTGTTTCTTTGGGATTAAGAGTCAATTGAGTAACAGAACCCTCTCTCGTAATACTCAACAAACTAAAAACTTAAACACTTATCATGCCGGCCCTTTTCTATGGCTTAGACCTTTTCGAAAGCGAATGAAAAATCACTTAGTTTCGAAAGAAAGCTTGTGCGTCTGATTTTCGATCTCATTTGTATTGACGGGGAATAGGGGATGAGATTCAACTACGAACTACACGGACGACATCGGACTAGTCAGACATCAATAGATTTAACGACTCAGATGACTGAAGCGCCACAGCTTTAGGACAAAGTGCCTTTGAGTTTAACTCTACAAAAGACAACCGCATATAATTTAATGCAAGCAATTGACAGGGGAGTGCGCCATACATATCATGTGAGATACATATCATGCTAGCTGGAGAGGCTTATAGGTTAAGTTTTGGGTAGAAACAGTTAATGGGGGCTACATCCAAAAAGAATGGTTGATTAGGATTCAGCCCTAGTTTGTAGTCCAATTCAAGAAATTTCGCCATGGCGACTAAGCACGTGCGAACTGTCTTGATGGAAGACGACTTTCTTCTTGCCCAAATGCTGTCAAACTTTCTTCAAGTCGTTGTTGAACCGGTTTAATGATCATGACCTTGTTGACCTTGTTGACCAACAGACCCTAGAAGACCTTGGTCTTCTTTGACTTCGATTTTCCTGGAGAAAGCCACCTTTCCGACTGGTGCTTTAATCCCGGTATATTGCGATGGAATTATGCAACGTCCATAGTATAAAACTATGGATTTTAACAACGCCAAACACTCTTGTATCAACAAAGTACTTTACTTTATATATAGGCAGATAGGTTTCAATCCGTGCTTCTGAGCCATAAATGGGCTTCATCACTAAACAAAATTTTAGGACAAAACACAGGATTTTCATTGAGTTTTTCCAGAGCCCATTCACTGAAAATATGACGCAAATTCAAGTCGCCTGGTTTCAATTCTTGCACAAGTTGAATTTTGTACGCTTTTAGGCCGAGATCCTTACGTAAAATAAGAAAGCTAGGTTGCTGACAACGACGACAAATCGATTCGTCACGGTCCTCACGTACACTCTCAACTACAGCTAATATAGTCTCTTCAATACGTGCTGCATGTGGTCTAGTCGAGTATCATCCACTAACGTAAACTGGAACTCAAATTTGCGAATGGTATTGGCAATAGTGGTTTCAGTAGGTCGATTATGCGCACCGTAAATTCCTCGAATCGCACGAAAAACATTGCTCAGAGAACGCTGATTTCCGTAATACAGCAGAACAATTTGGAAACACTGTTGTAGTATGAGTCTTTGTATAATCATTTGCCAAACGATACTGAACAAAAATGACAAAGCAGTTTGAAAGGAGTCATGCATGATCTGTTAAAAAAAGCCTATTGGAAGTCGAATCTCACCCTATAGAAGCTTTTTGAACGTATTTGGGTTACTGGCTACAGGCAATTCTGTTACATACTGCAGTTTGGAGGATACCCGGACAGTTATTTTGAATTCGGTAAAAAATTTCGATAGTACTAGAACTGCCGTTGATACATTAAGAACCTATCAATTCCAAATATTTCTACTCTGTAACGGAACAATGATTCCCGGGTATTATGCCGACCAACTAAAGCTTTCTTCGCATCGGTTCCTTAATTTTAGTCACACAACAGGCTTCGATTAAATCATCGATGAACCATTTTCTTATGGAGCACATCTAGAAGAAATCATTGGCCAAACAATCAGCAGAACAGAATTGGTAACACTTAAAAAACATTAGTCCACTGTCATCAATTTTTACCTTCGAAATGGACGATCTTATTGGAAGACAGCAACAAAGATGGAGCACACGAGACACCTGGAGACTAATTGAAGAACGAAAAGTTCTAACGGCTGGTCTTTTAACAGCTCTAACAGCAGAGAGAAACGACCATGTGTCCCTAAACCAGTCACAGCCAAGAAAAGACGCGACAGAAATATCAAAACCAATGCATTGGTCGCGGAGGCAGAAACAGTTGCAAATAGGTGCGACACAGCAGAAATCGTCTGCAAAATCACTGAAGTGTTAAGAGGTGATCACAGCTCTATACAATATCCAGTGAAAGACTTACATGGATCTTAGCTGGTCTCGGATGAGGACTGACTCAGGGGATGAAAGGAACATATCGCTTCGGTTTTTAACCAAATATTCGCCAGACATATACAATAAACTCAGGATGGGGTGTCCGAAGTAACAATTGCTCGTATTCGCACCTCAACGTTTAGTAAAGATGATATCACTATCGTGAGATAGTGAACAACAACTAGGTGTTAGAACATTATGGTATTCCAGGGAATCTTTTTTTAGTCAGTGGCAATAGCGTGGAGTGAAGTCTATTCTCCAAAAGTGGACCAGAAAAATCATTGATAAATTTTACAGGAAATGAAGCCTTATAGAGCGCAGAAGCACATGACCCTTATGAAGTGCGAAAACAGAGGCAAAAAAAATGAAGGACACTATGTTGAATATCATGTTCTACAAAGAATTTATCTGGCTTACTTTCAAAGGCATAAGTGTCACACACTGCATAGGGGAAGGCTGTCGGTCCAGATATGACAGGAGGTCAGGATATGACAAGGCTGTCTACTGCCAACAATAGTATTTGTGTTAGTGTTAAATGATGCCTGGGCTATCGACAGAAAATGGAGGGTTTGTTCTACCGCAAGATACATTGAATGTGCTGAAGGTTTGCCATCTCAGAGGAAAATAGATCTCCACCAAATAACAATTAACTTTGTGGGGAAGCAGGTTTCCTTTGGCCGAAGAATAGTTTAGTTCAACCTCATAATTTAGCATTGTAGGAATACTATTGTAGTAAAGAGGGTAAAGCGTTTCCAATACCTTGGAAGTGTCGTCTCTAAGGTAGCGGAAAAATCTGCCGTCAGCATGCTGTTTAACTATAGATAAGGAATGCTATCGGTTTAAAGACCACTCTCCGGCTGTTCTGGTTAAGTTATTGTTGGATTATTGCTGTTATATGGATGTAACATCTAGAAATACACGCAATAAGAATACTCCAAACTTTTTGAATTTGTGTCTATGAAACATCTTAAGGATTATCCGGCCATGCCACAATTCCAACTTGGAGCTCCATGCATATGCCAATCAGAGTCCTATAGACATTACAACACAAATATGAAAATGGCATAGAATTGGACATGCTTTTCGAAAATACGACGCTTCCATTGCTTGTCAGGACAAACAGATAAAGGAAAAATACTTAAAGTCGATTAAAGCTGGGGAGAGCTAAATCTAAAGAAAATAGCTATTATAAAAGCCCTACGATTCATAAGGGGATACAGGACATAAGTAAAGTAACTAAATACTCCTGCTTAACGGGAAACTTAGTCTGCAAAGTTTTTGTGTATGGAAGGTACTTTCAAAATTGTTACCTGAATATTAAAGGCGTGATAGGGCCCTCTTTGAGCAGAAACTTTGGGTAGTAGTGAAGCAACAGTCTGGGTCTTAATCTCTCTTAAGGAAAAGCGGTATTGGGAATCGAGGTTTGTAATGTGCTGTCGTTAATTTCCAAACAATCTTGCTCTCGGCAATAATTTAACCCACTCTGAGATGAGTTCTCATTCACTTGCCATACATCTTGGACATCCCCATTAAAGGAAGCATTAATTCCTTTGGATTAAATCCCTTCACCAGGCAAAGTGGAGTCTACAAAACATTAGATAGATATCTTTTGTAAGACACTTATACGCTGACATCCACTTTATAACTCAAAAGGTTCTCTCTATTAAGGAATCCAAAAGCCTTAGCCTTGGTAAAAGTTGCAATTACTACTCAAAGTGTTAAAGTTATTCTTTAAAAATTAGGTCTATAACTGACTTACTCAAATTGGGAGATACTTTAAACCATTAGCACCTTAGAAATTCTATATTTGCATGAGACACCGAGGAGAAACTTCAAATAAGAGGTGCCTATTCCACATTTTGCATTTTTCTATAGAAACTACGCAAACTGAATCTTCATTTCCACTCTAAAATGTCGATTTTTTTATGTGAAATACAGAAAGAACATCTTATCTTCTTTCCGTAACGTCTCAAGTTAAAATATTCAATTTCAGTTTAAAAAGAGGAAAATCCATTTGACACCTACGTGCATTGTTCTGCTGCATCTGAAGACAATGATTATGGCATCATGCCATGAATCCCCCACCAAACAGACCCTTCTTCATTCGTATGCTCATACATCAACTGCACCGATTTCTCCAGCATGCGCCAGAGCACCAACAACAGCAACAAAAGCAACATCAGATCGAGAGATCGTCTTCTCGTTGGTCGTCGCCATCGGATGCATCTGTATCCCGTGGAGCGTTGGATAGTGATATATGAAAGTTCACATTGTCTGATCTGCACTAGAAGTATTTCGTTTTCGAGTATCTCGACCTGGGTATTCTTCTTCTTTTTTAGAAAGTCACTTTGTTTTTTTTTTCTTTTTTTTTTCGTCGAATCTTTTGAATAATAATGCACTACTCAGGTGACTGGTTTGTAGTTCAATAAACTGCCCACATTAGTACGAACTACAGATAATACGAATACATGGTCTAAGCTCTACGATCGTCACCGATCTTATTTCTAAGGTCTCCGCATGAGCATCTACGCATCTAATACAGTTGTAACATTTTGTACGAATTCTTTTGAAATACATGTTTGTACACCAACGTAGGTGGCATCTGAAAGATGAATAATAATAAATCGTAGAGTTATGTTGGCTTTTATTGATTAAGGAAGCATTAACACGCCTTTTTATTAATTTTAAACTCGGAGACTTAGTTTTTATTTGGTGAACTTAATGGGGAGCATATGTATTATCCGGTAGAGAAGAATTTTTTTATGGAGATTCGAGTTTTGGGTCGTAAATTCTTCATAAGCATGTGTAGGCGCAGAGGTTAATCTTGTAAGTCTCATTTTATTGTGACCACCGCAATTATCTGTAATCCGATGCAACAAAAAACAAACAAATTGTTAGCTCAATTCCAATGAAAATGTTGAAAACATTGCAATGCCTGCCTACGACCGACAGGCTTTCCTAGGATAGGTTAAGCTATATTTTGGTATTTTGCGAGTGGAAAACGAGTCGCTGGCTATCTTTTAAGTTTAAAATGTGTCAAATCGAAAGTGAAAGTGATCAAAACTTGCTTTAGGGTTAAAATTCTATTTGCCAAATGTACGGCGAAATGGTAAACACTAGTTCTAAGCTCTGTAAAAGTAACATTATCCGGTGGGCGTAGGTTTGCCAAAGAATGCATAGGGTGAGTCTTGGTGAGATGGTATATTACCCAGTTATCCTGGTAACTGAAGAGAATCTTCACTGCTATCCTGCCCCTGGCATATATATCGAAATCCGAACAAACAGTAAGAGTAGCCTCTACACCCGAAATCGGAAAAGTTAACCACATGAACGCTAAGAGTTTCTGACGTATGACTTCCTCCACTTTGAAGAGCATGGAAAAAAGAAGCGAGCTCTATGTGTACAAAACTGCTTTGCGAATGCATCCCCTGTCTAAGATGCAACAACCAACGCCAAAGATCCTTCGAAAGTGCACTTCTAAATCTGGTAGGCAGAATTGAAGGCATACCCGTCAAGATGGAATACATTCTGCTGACTGATCCACAATCATATTCGGATAATGTAGATGTACTGTCTATTGGATCGTGTTTAATGACTGTCTGTTCTAGAGAGCGGGCAGCCCCAGACGTGGACGAAATGGGCTTTTAGTCAATCCTCCCAAAACCAGGGTTGTTCACTTTATGAAAAGGAGGAAACTGACTGATCTGACTCATCTTTTGCTTAATAGCATCACCATTAATTTCTCCGAAGTAGCATAGTATTTCGGTATCATCCTGTTGTCATTTGAATGAACAAACAACTCTGGACTAAGAATCTTAAGTCGAAAGCTTCTAAGGCGATGTGTGCCTTCTGAAAGTGCAAAGGAGAAGTCGGCAAAACACGGAGCCTTTTAGCGATAATGGTTCTTTTTTATCTACATGGCCATTATAAGGCTAATTATATTCTATGCGTCTCTTGTCTGGTGCGACAATGTCTCACGATAATATGTCACACTTTTACCAGACACCGAAGAACGGTCTTTCGCGGCTTTATGTAGACTTTCCCTAACAGCTCTGGCTTTATTCAAGACGCATTGATAAATCTTTTTCCTCTGGATTTTCTTATTTTGAGCCAACTCTTTAAGCCATCTTCCATTTAAAAATAAGTAGCCTTTGGTACAACACGCGCTGGAACTATGATGACCTTGACCGCCGATAGTCTTTTAGATCTAGGCTTATAGACATGTCATCTGATGCAATCACACCAGAACTCCTTCTTCTGGCCAGAATCTAAAGCCAATCCAGTGCACCGGCAGACCAAACGAATGCTTCCCGACAAAAGATGTTTCCTGCTGTCCCTCAGTAGGAATGGCTTAAGGCTGATTACTGCCGTCATGACGGGGTACTGACCTTTTGCTTAGCGCTTAAGTGTGCCTAGCATAAGTGCCACAGTATCCTGCGATGCTTGCCGTGAAAGTGATGACGACACTACAGAGCACTAGCACTGTGAATGTCTCGGCGGGGTACTCGCCGCTAAGATGGTGGGTGCTAGTACTGTAGTTATTTTATCACTGAAGCTCTTACTCATCTTTCTTCGAAATACCGAAAAATTTCAGTAAAAGGAACCTACAGAGAGTGTGCAGTACTAGTCCTTTGTCTCAATGCTCTATCGGACAAAAAAAAGCCTTAGTTCACACTTAATTACGACACTCTAAAGTACTATAAATCGTTTTTTTTTTTTTGACGTCGGATTTTAGTATGAAGACAATCCTCGACTTATTAGAACAAGATTCTCTGTATACAAGATTGCTTTGAACTCAAAAACAATTCGTATAGATTAAGTGATAAACGTAAGTTACTGGATGGCTGGTTACTTTCCTTCGCCTACCACAATGACTTTACCCATCCAGCTAGTACAACTTTTATACTAATACCAAGAGTACGGAAGATCCTCATATCGTGTAAAGTATGCAATGTTTACCACGATAACCCGTCTGCTTAGAAACAGAAATTTACTAGGTAACACAGTACTAAAGTTAACTACTAGGTGGAGTGAAAAGTAACCTCCTTGGCCGCCAGAATGCTCTGCTACTGCAAAAAAGGTTATGGTGCCTTGAATTCCGTTCATATTTAGGCAGACTGCCAAATTTCAGTGCGATACTGTCTTTAGTTTCGTTTTGACAGCTGATTGTTGTTGACGTGTTTGGCATCATGTTGAGTATGGACAAAAACGATTTTCGTTCTCTCATAAAACATTATTTTTTGAGTGGCAAAACGGCAAAGGAAACAAAAGAAAAGTTGGATAAATATTATGGGGCTAATTCTCCGTCAGATTACACCGTCAAATATTGGTTTCGAGAGTTTCGTGGTGGCCGCAACTCCACTACCGATCAAGTCCGCATCGGCAGGCCCTCCGATGCGGTTACAGAGGACGATGTCAAAAAAATACATGAAATGGTGTTGGCTGACCGGAAAGTAAAGGTGCGTGAGCTAACAGACACCACAAAGTATTTATTATTAGTACTTAGCGCACACGCCATATTTTTTGCAATATTCTGCATATGAAAATGTTTTCCTGCAGCTGGGTGCCGCGCATACTCACTCCTGACCAAAAACACGAACACGAGAGCACTTCGAAAGTGTGTTTGAACTTGCTGATGCGGAATCGAGCGGACTTTTTGTGTCGATTGGTAACTGTTGAACATCAGAGAACAGAATGAGTGCCCGGTAATGGATTGAAGCCGGCACGAGTGCTCCGAAGAGGCCGACGGAGGTTATGGCGTCGGTTTTCTGGGATTGTCGTGGCATACTCTTCGTGGACTACCTCGTAAAAGGAAAAATCATCAACAGCGAGTATTACTGTGCAGTATTGGAGCCATTGAAGGTCTAAATCGCTGCAAAACGGCATCACATGAAGTGAAAAAAAATTTGGTTTTTGCAAGACAATGCACCGGCGCACAAGAGCACCGCAATTTTAGCAATTACTTACGGCTCCAATTGCTGTCGCATCCACCGTATTCGCTCGATTCGGCTCCTTCGGACTATTATCTCTTTCCAAACCTCAAAAGATGGCTCATCAATAAAAAAATTCAGCTCACGCGGGGAAATCATTGACGACACAGAGAAGTATTTTGCAGACCTTCCAGAAAATTAATTTTCGGACGGGATCAAGAAATTGGAAAATCACTAGAATAAGTGTATCAAACTAAAAGGGGACTATATTGCATAGAATAAAAAAACATTTTAAAAAAAATTTTCACCCTCTCTAGTATATATAGAAGCACTCCCCAGAAAGGGTATTTTTACACTTTTTATGGACCCTAGTACCGACACTACATATAGGGTTTTCTAATAACGACTTGACAATTTTTTTTTAAATAAAAGGCAAACCATTTGAGATATTTCAAAAACTTTATTATTGGCTTGAAGTACAATCAAAACATTTATGAATGGAACTCGACTTCGTTCATATGGCCACCGCGGGCACGTTTGCAGCAATCGATTCGTTGGACCCAATTTTCAACGACTCGGCCACACATTTCTGCCGAAACGGCCGCTATTTCGCGTTCATTGTTGGCTCTGAGCTCTTACAACGTCGTCGTTGTGTTGGCATAAACCAATTACTTAACGTAGCCCCACAGAAAATAGTCAAACGGCGTTAAATCGCACGAACGAGGCGGCCAATCGACTGGCCAATGTCTTGAGATAACACGCTCACCATACTTACTCTTCAATACATCGATTGTAGCGTGTACTGTGTGGCTTGTGGCACCATCCTGTTGAAATCACATGTCGTCCAAGTCCATATCTTCCAATTCGGGCCAAAAATAATCGGTGATCATGGCGCGATAACGCTGACCATTCACAGTAACGTGACAATCGTTATCGTCGACGAAAAAAGATGGCCCAATAACGCCGCCGACATGCAAACCGCACCAAACAGTTATTTTTTGTGGATGAAGTGGTGATTAATTAAGCACATGTGGGTTTTCACCCGACCAATAATGCATATTTTGCTTATTGACGAACCCATTGAGCCAAAAATGAGCTTCGTCACTGAAGATGATTTTGCGATGAAATTCGTCATCTTGGCGCATCTTCTCCAGAACCCAATCGGAGAACGTAGTTCGTTTGTGTACTTTACCATGATGAAAATGTCGAGTTTACTGAATAAATTGACAGTGACAGTTTGATGATTAGTGAAAGAGTGCGCTCACAAATTAAGTTCAAAGTTGTCAAGCCCCTATTGGAAAACCCTATCAAAGAACGAAAGCGACCCATGAGCACAATGAGCAGAAAAACAGGAAAGAACGTCAGCTTCTCCGTAAGAGAATAACAAAACACGAACGAGGAAATAAAGAAGTTCTACTCTAGGAACAATATTCGGAAGAGATGAATAAGGAAACATAGAAATAGAGTTGTAGCCGGTATGAAGGATATGGAAAACTACTTCCACAAACTATTAAACGGCGAAAACATCCCAAATTCCGTTGTCAGACAAAATGAATCATTCAACCTGGAAGGTGATAGTCAAGAGATAATAAATAAAATGAACAATAACAATATCAGGCTTAAGTACAGCCAGGCAGATGAGGGTAAAGGAATATGATAGAAGAATAGAACTTTACATCCGTTTGTCTGACCCACAAGAAAGGAGACCCTCTTAACACCACCAATTACAAAGGCATCAATTTCCTTAGCATTGCATACTATATATAAGATCATATATATCTGCTCTCTTGTGTGGACGCCTGATTTGCGCGGTTAATCCAGAATCGACCAGATATCCACGCTATGACTGATCCTGGAAAAAAACCCAAAACGTACAAATCGATACTCACCATCACTTTATCGATTTTAAGACTACATATGACAGCATCTACTACAGAGATATCGCTCAAAGATATCCACTGTCCTTGTCTTAAATCGGAAAAAGCTCAAAAGTAACTATCACTTTCTATACCCCTTCCCCACGGTGCTGCTGGCCAATTAAAAACCGAAAAACTGGCACCGAAGTTTGTCGCCTAATAGAAAGCCGCTGCCAATCAAACGGTTCGAGTCCGAATTAATGAGATACAATATCAATGTATCCGCACACAATACTCGTAAAAGCAAAGTTCTCATTAGTTTCTGTTAATTTAACCAAATTAAGATACAGTCCGAAATGAAGATATTTCGTTACCGAAATTTATGCCTTCACTTCGAACGCCTTATAAAGCAGGCGGACTAATTTTCGAATACTCTTAATTACTAGATCCGTAAAACAACATGCCCCAGCGCTAGCTACATGATTAAATTAATTTATGCTCATTTCGTATCGAGACCGGCCGGACAGTGGCGTCAGATCTATGCAAATTGTGGAAGTTTAATTTAAGTAGAACTAATAGATAGTGGCGGTAGAAGTAGTGCTATTGCTTTTTGGAAATACCACAAGTAGTAGGAACTCCAGCGAGGCGTAAAAATTCAAACTACGCTATGTAGAACATGTAAACTATGTAGATACTATACTAATGTTTGTAGGGTTATGAGAGATATTCAAATGCGGGAAGCTTGAAAATATATGTTTGCTGATGATAGTGGTTTCCGCAGGAGATGCGCTAGTAAGCAGAACGTCGTTTCACTTGTTTGGATTTCATGTCATTATGGCTAAATTACGAGAATTTCAGTTGTTTTGGTTGCGCGATGGCAGAAACAGACAGAACAAAAAGAGGTAGTGCTTCATAATCGTGGGCAAAATCGTCCGACTTAAATAAGATGTAAGTCTTGAAGGAAAACTGGTCATAAACCTAATCCGCAAGTCCAATCGCCTTTCAGTGTTCGCTTAAATAGACGAAGCCAATGACGGGAAATATGATTATTCTCAAGCCATTCGCAATTTATGAAATTTTTCAGAGTTAAGAGGTTTCCAAGTTACTTACCGACTGCGGTCTTCGCAATATTTGTAAGCAAGAAGACTTTCTACCTTGAAAGAGTAAATTCTTTTTAGAGTTCAACCAATGGTCTATTAATATTGAAGTACTATACTATATTGTAAATAGCTTCTTCGACTTCTTCGACGATAGTATTGTTGCAGATTAGTGTGATTTATCAAAATGGTTTTTTCTATAGCATTCTTGGGATTTAATCGTCATGTCAGCTACTCTTGTTTTCTACATTCATATTACTCCATCGTACTCGTATTGGGATATAATTCGCCCAGACCAAAAACTGATAGAAATTGGGGAAATCTTCTTGTTGTCTTGGGCTCCTTTTCTATATCTTAATAGAGGTTTGCACTCAATAAAATAATGCAGGCGCTTCATGTACATGATATACGAATATCGGATATGTTATGTCCAATTCTCGTGATCGCAGTTAAACAAAATCAAATTGATAAACCGGACCAACATAGAAATAGGCCTCTGCATTAAGAGTGATGAAGTTGGACCGAGTGCGTCCAGTGTCGAATTTCAAATTGGTTTAAGTCCACTTCTTCTTGAGTGTCCCACCTAAGCCATGCATCGTAATTTGGACTAACAGTAATTGTAACTCTTCGCTTGATTTCTGATTCGGTGTCATCTATCTGATTCCTCCAATCGATATTGTCGCTTCTTTCTTATTAACAAAATTAACTTGATTTTGCCCTCATTTTTGGCTTAAGCCGTTTCTGTTTTAATCCTCAAAAATCCACGAGTGACCGCAAGCTGCGTAATGCCAATTGTCAATCAATGTCATCAACTTCTGAAATTATTTCGTCACACTTCGGAAAAATTAAACCTACGGTGTTGGCTTGCAATTTCTCCAGTAAGATGTTAAAGCAGCCACATGTTCGCACAAAATTGAAACCATCTTCTAACACCAAAGGTGTTGGAGAGAGAACTAGTCGAATGTTCTTCTTGTATGTTCTTATATCTGGAATTCATTAGTCCTTCGTAGAAAAATGAGTAAGCGCTATAGAAATAAAGTGCCTACACTACCAGCACCAGCACCGGACATTCACTGAGATAGTGTCCCGTGATGTCATCATCTTCTCCCTCACAGCAAATATCGCAGGATGCTGTGTCACTTGTGCATAGCCCATTTAAGTGTTTAGCAATAGCGTAATACCCTGTCATGACACCAATAAGACAACAGTCTCTCGTACTAAGGGACAGCAGGAAAGTCCAAACATCTTGAAGTCTGCCGGAAACCTTAAGAGTCATGTTATCCGCAGTTGTCTTCTAACCCGGGTGTGAGTGCTGTAAAACTCTCCTCATAGCCTTATTTCATCGGTAACTTTATTTCCGTCAGTTCCGACTGCACTCAGAAAAATCTTGGATTTTCTTAGCCCCATGACTTACTGAAAGTTCACTTTCAATGCAAAAAAAAGCGATGGCACCTTGGCCGTTTTCGACGTGATATGCTTCATTCAAAGAAGTTTGTTCGTTAGAAAAACGTTTGCTTCGTCAACCGTAAAGCTAAGAGGATTTGCTGAAAACGCATTTTTGGTTCAAGAATCGTCAATCACATCTAAGACCTTAGAGCAAACAGTCGATAGGCGTGCGTCAACATATCCAGTTGGGTTTTTGCGGACAATAAAGCCTAAACTTTGCATCCGATTCTGAATTCGACAGTTGCCATTCATAATCAACAGAAGATCGACATTATATTCTTTTGCGTCAAACAGAGATTCATTTGTGTTCTCATCGAATGAATTTTTGATATTCAAGTTGGACCATTAAAATTTTTTATTTTTTGCTTCTTATTTTCTTTGGTGATGTGGTGCAATTTTCCGATTATTACGTAAGAGGTTCTGGGTTCAACACACCCAAGAAGTACAATATCATCATCAGGGCAAGCCATGGCAAACCTCCGAAAGCAAAAAAATGTTCCACACGCAGATTCTCAATGTGCATAAAAGGAGAACAACACAACAAGTAGAAAAGGCAAGTCCTTGGTCTTCTCAGAACTGCCTCAGTTTAGAAGCAACGTTTTGGTCAATTCGTCAACTTCCCTATCAGTTTGACGTAACTATGACCAAATCTGGATAAATCTTATTGCAAATTCTTGAATGCGTCTCCTTAACGTATCTTTTGTTACTTTGTCTCATTCTTGTTGATGTTCGAAGCAATTCGTCTAGCTGACTTCATCGCTGTAGATATTTCATGTCATATGTACATGTTTAGTGCATTGGTTGTTAAAAAAGTAATCTTATCTTTCTCGTTGATGAAATCTAACACTTTTGCTTCCCTTTAGATATAACAGACGGAATACTTTACGCTCTTTAGTTATACCCAATGGACAACTATTGCTCTTACGTATTTTAAAAATTGTAAATACCAAAATATGGCACCTGTCTTGGAGCGTTTCTTTTTTTTCATAGCTAGCTAAACCCAGTTAAGGTTTTCGGAATGCACCCCAAAAGCATTTATATCCCCAAAACACCTCTCCCTATATCCAATTCAAAAAACCAAAAATCAGAGCAATTCACGAATCAATTTCCTGAATTAAGTTTCGACTTCTACGTGTACATATAGATAACTGTCACAGTTGGGTCTGTACGCAACCTCTTCCATCACATATACTTTTACACCCATCTAACAACATCGCTCCTCATCGATTTCACGATGGAGATCAACTCCAATGTACTCCGATATCTGTCTATGCCCACACAGATGCCATTTTCACCTTCTTGTCCCTGTTTGCGTATTCAATTAAGTTCATTCGCTTGTTTATATCTACCTTCATGTCGATCGGATCTTTTCGTTTTATTTG
Organism: Volucella inanis; assembly: GCA_907269105.1. Lineage (NCBI taxonomy): Eukaryota > Metazoa > Arthropoda > Insecta > Diptera > Syrphidae > Volucella > Volucella inanis. The sequence goes on along the minus strand of OU026155.1, from coordinate 86,208,517 downwards.
TCTTTCTTCGAAGGACCACTTTAGTGCGAATTTGTGTTCTAAAAACAACAAAACAAAGTGCCCAAACAGCTTCTTCCCTCATTTAAACTTGTTCACTTGAATATGGCATAAAAAAAAAACCACACTACACACCAACCGACAATTGGAACTCGAATGCCTGGAGACATTTATTGGCACCTTTTGGGTATAAATTTTAATTTGACATAAACAGTTCCGAATCCTGAACCGCAGAAACCGAAAATCGATTCTGCGACAACAGTTTCTCCATTGTGCATCAATAAACCTCTTGAAGGCCAGAAAAATCCCCTGACTTCGTACAAGAGCATTAACATGCTTTTGAATATCTTGCCGGACTTTGTGAGGGTGTCATTATTCTTTTACCACTTGGACTTCCATTTCTGGTGAACTGGTATCCTATGCTGACAGAGATGCAGAGATTTATGTATCTCTTTGCCGTCAGAAAAAAGTTTTGAATCATTTCAACACTAATGGGATTGTGTGTGTGTCATTTCATTTGGTATCCGTGCGCCAATGTTCGGCTCCCTTAATTGGCATCTGTCATTTGTCGCAGTTGTCAAAATAAAGCAAATTAATTGAAAAACTGGAAAACTGTAAGGAATCTGTGCCAAGGTGTAAGAAAATGTTCATATCTAATGGTCATCCGCTGAAGATTTGAGTTATTTACGAGAACCTTTTATGGTGAAAAGAAACGTAATCCCCCTCGATGTTGATCAAAATATTGTAGTTAACACCTTTATTTTATAGACTTTCTAATGAATTCGTCGTAAATGTTTTATCTTTCCATATCAAAAGGCGGCAGTAACTATGGACGCCTATCAAATGATCTTTATTCCAGCACCCACTTGAGTTTAGGTTTCAAAACGCATTACCACATTTCCGTTCCGCCCTCGATTTAAGCCCACGTTATATGGCAGATACGGCTATTCATATTTGTATCTGCATTTATTACGAGTATAGTGGCATTGCACTGCGTATGCGAATGCTCATTTCATATCATTTTCACCTCTTGGCTGGATATTTAGATTCAATTTTGTTTCTTTTTTTTTATAAATTCTGTCGTTTTAGAGACTTGCACTCGTGTATGCACAACAATGGAAAAATCATACTTGCAAACGCGCGTAGTGTAAAGATGTGCGTGGGTCGTGATTGTGCATGGATTTCCTTATAACAATTCCATCACACTGTCGATTGTTGTTTGTATGGGATTTCAAAAAATTTGCATAAAAAGAGAAAATGTTTTGTAAAAAAAGAAAAAAAAAAAAACAAAAAACAAAATTCACAAAGAATTATTTAGAAGTTAAAGCGTTTAAAATGGTTACACCTTCAGATTAGAAGTCACCCAGTTCATTTCTTTTTGACCATTTTTTTCTGACAAAAATGGCTTTTACTACAAAATCTGTTGATCGTACGTAAAAAAGTTTCAAAATATTATTTTTAGGAAATTTTGCAAGGATAAAAATTTCTTAAATTTTAGAAAATTGTAAAGATTGTAAGAAAAGTACATTTTAAGTAAAAAAATGGAACCGCAAATTTTCATAATTTTGTGTTTAACGAGTCATAACTTTTTTGTTGCTGCATAGATATACCCAAAGCATTTAAAACTTGTATGCACTACTAAATTATCTTTTCGAAATATCTAAAATTATTTTGGTACCTGTACTAGTTTAGAAGTTATACCGTTTAAAGTGGTTACACCTCCAAATTAGAGGACACCCACTTTGATGGGCTGTAACTTGAAATGGAGTGAGAATATGGTAGACTTGCGAAGGCGTTGGTTTGGTGCCTTTCTTCTCTAAGAGAGCCAACAATTTTAAAAAGGCTTACCTCGATGATGGATGTGAGCTGTTATGCAGAATTAATGACGTCATGGACCGCCTGTCATTATATGGTAAACTGCTCTATAGTGACGTTTCTCCTTGGAAATCGGGCAGTTTAGACCATAGATGAACTAACATAGATGAAAAACTTTCCAGATTTTGGCGGTTCCAAAAAGCGCTTCCCACTGATTTCCCCTATCCGTGTGACCATATATCTGAATACGTGTAAACTGTCAACAATATCAATTCTCCTCACATTTTAACAAAAAAATTTAACACGCACATAGTGAACTCTACGTATAAATTGCTGTCATTATAGCAAATTCTAGCAGTTTACGGCTTAGACAAGGGATGGTACGAGTAATTCACTTATAGTAGATTTGTGAGAACTTTAAGGGATTGCAAAAGCAAAGTTTGGCATCTGCACTTATGCTCAAAAAAAAATCCGAGAGCACAGTTTTTTTCCCGTATAAATGCTTTTCTGCGACTTGTAAACAAGAAACGTTCTATAACGGGACTTATATAATTTGTTTTGTGTTAATTCGCGCAAAGAGATGATGTGCATTTTTATTAAAAACGATGGTTTTAACAGAAAAGAAGAAAATTGACATAATTGTTTATAAAAAGCAAAATATGACAAATGTAAGAAGATTTTGGACTTCTAAGGAAGACGAATGAGCGTGAGGACAGAAATTTAGTCGGAATATGTATCTCTGCGCCATCGTTTTAAAATTTCTCCGGAAATTGCGGCAGAGCTAAAAGATGTTCATAATGTGGAAATAAGTAGTTCAACTGTAAAACGTCGTTTAAAGGAAAATAATTTAAATGCCCGACAAGCTGCAAAAAAAACCGCTTCTTACAGCGAAAATGCAGTCTACGCGAATGAATTGATGTGAAGAAAGGTAAAATTGGACATTAGATGATTGGGCTAAAATAATTTTCTCTGATAAAAGCGAAATAAATTTGGATGGTCCAGATTCAAGAGTCAAGGTGCATCGTAGAAAGAACGAACGATATAGTGATGAATGTGTACAGAGTACTGTAAAGCATTCGCCATACAGGGAGCAAAAATCAGTCATGGGGTTGGAGAAATCGTATTGCTAAAAGGTAGTGTAAACTCGGCAGCTTACATAGAAAATATAAAAAAAGGCGTATGGCCTACAATAGAGGCTTTAACTGAGCACGTAGAAACAGTGGTCTTTCAAGATGATTCTGCATCATGTCACCGATCGAAATCAGTTAGGACAGATTGGACATTTTCTTATATTTCTTAAATTTTCTTGAAAAATTAAAATTATACATTAACATTACTCGTAATTTTTTTCAAAATTTGAACGTTTATTTAAGAAAAACATGTACAATAGTATTATTCAAAGTATTGCCCATCTGAAGCTATAACTTTTTCCCATCTTTCTGGCAATTTGTGGATCCCATCCCAAAAGAACTGCGCCGGCTTGGCAGCCAAGAATGAATCAAGCCAATTTTTGATATTCTGCTCTGATGTGATCCGTATTTCAGTGAGGGCTTTCTGCATCGGCCGAAACAAATGGTAATCAAGAGGCAAGGTCTGGGCTATAAGGCGGGTGGGGTAAGACTTATCATCCACTGTTTTCCAAATAGTTCTTAACCGGAATAGCAACGTGGGGCCGAGCGTTGTCATGATGGAAAATTATTGCCTCGTGTCTGGTCGCATATTTCGGGCGTTTTTCGGCTACTGCTCTTTTCAAACGGATTAATTGTGTTCGGTAGCGTTGTTCATTGATGATTTCACCCGGTTTTAGCAGCTCATAATACAGCAAACCCATCTGATCCCACCAAATACAGAGCATTACCTTCGCGCCCTGGATATTCGGCTTTGCCGTTGATTTGGCTGGTTGGCCGGGTTTCACATATGATTTTTTGCGCTTGGGGTTGTCGTAATGGATCCATTTTTCATCACCAGTAACAATCCGATGCAAAAATGACTTCCTTTTGTGGCGTTTCAGCAGCATTTCGGACATGCAAAACCGCCTTTCGACTTCTCTCGGCTTGAGTTCATGTGGAACCCAATTTCCTTGCTTTTGAATATATCCAGCTGCTTTTAAACGTTTTGAAATGGCTGCTTGAGTGACACCCAAAGATTCTGCGAGCTCTTCTTGTGTTTAGCAACAATCTTCATAGAGTAATGTTTCCAGTTCTTCATCTTCAATTTTTTTTGGCTGCCCAGGACGTTCATCGTCTGCCAAGCCAAAATCACCACTTTTAAATCGTGCAAACCATTTTTGGCACATTCGCTCAGCTAGCGCATGTTCACCATAAGCTTCCACCAAAATACGATGACTTTCGGCAGCAGTTTTCTTCATATTAAAGTAATGAAGAAGAACTCCCCGCAAAAGCACTTTTTAAGACACAAAGTTAGACATATTTGAGTGAAAAAAAATTATTGTTGTTTACGCTTCAAATGAATGACATATACTGAAATGACGTACAATAACAGTAGCTTTCCAACGCATGTTCCAATTGAATAATAACAGTGGAATAATACAAGTTACGCCATCTCTTAGTAAACCGCACGAATAGTTATAGACCCAATAACTTTTTTTCTTTGCATAGGTTAACGATTATAAAAATAGTTTGGCGATACAGAGAACGTTTGATACGTTATAAAGGGAAAAATACGCCCAGTAATATTCAAAAACTAGAGGACATTATTAAATTTACTTGGTCCAATGAAATTTCAGCAGAGCTAATAAAAAAATTATATGAAACCATGCCTTCTCGATTACGTAGCGTTGTGAAATCAAAATAATTTTTGTAAAAAACAATTTTAAAAATAAATTAAATAAAGTTTAAAAAAAATTTGTTTTTAAGTAAAAATGTTATTTTTCTTACTTTTCACAATAAAGTTTTCACATAAAAAATTACCTTTTACGTTGAATACACTTAAAAATAAAACCTTTTAAAATTATAATGTTATTTACACACTTGAAAATTTTGCTAAGTTACTTAACTAAAATATAATTTCAACAAACATTAACACCAGAGTAAGTTAACTATTTCTTTTTGCATTGAATGTAATAATAACATTACAACATAAAATGTTCAGTTCATCTGTGATTTGGACTTCAACGGAGCACCTAAAATTTCTTTGGACTTTGAGCCAAACACAGTTGATTGCTCGAAAAAAAAAATCGGGTTTGACACACAATACTATTTGACGCTTATATTTATGGTAAATGTGTTAATATATTCTGACATAAGATCCTGAAGACAAATTCTGCTTCTAAAAAAGTAAGAAAAGTACAAAAGGAACAGTTTTATGTAATTTTTTTCTCTCCGATTTGAAAAAAGAAGGCTTCTGCCATAAGATAATACAGGTGTCGCACATAATTTTACGATATAAAGACTGTTTTTTAAGAGGTGTAGACTTTTTTGTTTAAATAAAACACAAATGATTAACTTTGTAATAACAATTTAAAATTATCCTGAAGATTATTTTATGCCATTAAATACTTAAAAAAAAAATTTGGGCATACGCATATACAACGCGCATTTAAGAGGTTCAATTTTCTACTACTTTTCAAGCGATTGGGAGAGTACCTACTTCGAGTATTACTCGAACGATGTTTCGCTCCACAGCGTCAGTCGTTACTGATTTATCGGCATAGACCAATGATTTGACGTAGCCTCACAGAAAATAACCCAAAGGTGTCAAATCGCAAGATCTTTGACGGGTCTATTTCTTAAAATGACTCTATTCCCAAATTGTGTTTTCGATAAAGGAATGTTTTCCTTGGTAGTATGAAGTGGAGTACCATAATGTTCTTTCATATTGATGCCACAGGAACAAATAATCGTTGATTATAGGATTGTACCGAAGTCTATTGTACTCCGGCCTTATTTTTGAAGAAATAAGGACTGATGATGCCACCGGCGCGGTGTATAATCCGCATCATTCGGTACACTTTTCCTCGCTGCAATGGCAATGGGTGAATTTCTCGACGATTATAATCGTCCCAAATGTATATATAGCCATTTAACGAGAAAGGTACATCTTCTGTGAACAAAAACTGGGCCAACTTCAAATTTGAAGCCCAATTACTGAATACCCGACGCAATAAATGGGCACGCGGCTTTAGTTAAATTTTCCTTAATAGAGGATTTTCCAATAGGGACTTGACAACTTTGAATTAAATTTGTGAACGCTCTCTTTCACTAATCATCAAACTGTCACTGTCAATTTATTCAGTAAACTCAACATTTTTATCGTGGTAAAGTACACTAACGAGCTACATTCTCCAATTGGGTTCTGAAAAATATGCGCCAAGATGGTCAATTTCATCGCAAAATCATCTTCAGTGACGAAGCTCATTTTTGGCTCAATGGGTTCGTCAATAAACAAAATATGTGTTATTGGTCGGGTGAAAACCCACATGTGCTTCATGAATCACCACTTCATCCACAAAAAATAACTGTTTGGTGCGGTTTGCATGCCGGCGGCGTTATTGGGCCATATTTTTTCGTCGATGATAACGATCATCACGTTACTGTGAATGGTCAGCGTTATCGCGCAATAATCACCGATTATTTTTGGCCCAAATTGGAAGATATGGACTTAGACGAGATGTGGTTTTAACACGATGGTGCCACAAGCCACACAGCACACGCTATAATCGATTTATTGAAGAGTAAGTATAATGAGCGTGTTATCTCAAGCCATGGGCCAGTCGATTGGCCGCCTCGTTCGTGCGATTTAACGCCGCTTGACTATTTTCTGTGGGGTTACGTTAAGTCATTGGTTTATGCCAACACCCCGACGACATTGGAAGAGCTCAGAGCCAACATTTAACGCGAAATAGCGGCCGTTTCGGCCGAAATTTGTGGCCGAGTCGTTGAAAATTGGGTCCAACGAATCGACCCTGCAAACGTGCCGCGGTGGCCATATGAACGAAGTCGAGTTCCATTCATAAATGTTTTGATTGTACTTTAAGCCAATAATAAAGTTTTTGAAATATCTCAAATGGTTTGCCTTTTATTTAAAAAAAAATTGTCAAGTCGTTATTAGAAAACCCTATACAACCTTCCACAGCTGCGATTTTTTCCTTCTAACGCACTGTTCTCGTTGTTTTTAGGGTGTAAGTATCCTATGGGGTAAGAAATTTTTCAATAATTCTATAAGTAGCATGTTCAGATAGTCGATGATATCTACGATAAATTTCACGAAGTATTCTACAAAATATAAATTTCGTGAACAGAACTTCGATGATGGGAAACTGTATCAAAAATAAATGAAGCTTGGCGGCCTAATGTAAAAGCTGATTTGATATTTAATTCCTATTGAAAAGCCTGAGAGTTGCAGTTCTTTTATGTTGTTTTTTTTTTTTCATTTCTTTGACTGCCTTGCCGTGGCAGGAATGTTTTCGAAAGAAACCAGCTTAGATAAATGTATTTAGGTGAACCCAGAAACTAAGTTATACGACAGACCATTGGTGGTCTTCAAGATTGCGGACGAAACACAGGTTCTGGAGGCCCCAATCAACATTTATTAAACAACCCCCCGTTGGTTAAGGCGCTGACTCAAGAATTACTGGATGTTTCTTTATAATGACTGATGCAGCTCTTTCAGTGACACGTTCGGTAGATTGGGCTGAAACGATGAAAACTGCACTGGATATGTTTATCCTGTTGCTAATAAACTTCATCAGGATAGACAGATGTTTAGTCAGAGCAGTGGTTTTGATGCCTTGTTCTGGGTAACCGAGAAAACGGGTTCCAAAGTAGCACATTTTCAAGGACTATCGTCTAAGAGTCAGTTAAAAAGGAAGAGAAGATGTGAGATGGGCGCAAATCGCAAAAAGGCAGCGAGGGCTGAAATTGCCTTTCCTCCAGCGGCAGCAGAGAAGAGAAACAGATCGGCTGATATAACATGAACTGAAACCGATCAAGCTGTCCAAACTGAAGTTTTATCCTCTATTTTCGTCCCGAACAGAACCAGGAAGAAAAAAGTTTCTAGCAATCCTTTGTCGATGGATTTTTTTTCGCACGATGACCGGTTAAAAGCGGTGCTGTTACCAACAAAGGCTGCAGTTTTAGTGGATGGACACCAAATAAAGCGGCAGTAATGACATATCGATAAAAACGAAACGACATCTAGTTTTACCTGCACACGATTTCCGAATATGACTGATGATGTAACCCGCAAAATAATAAAAAATAAAATAAAATAATAATCGGCAAAAGTCGGTTGATGCGTACAAATCCAGCCTGAGAAGTAGCACTGGAGAATGCTTTCCTCCCAACTGCAACCAGCAAGAGTTGTAAATCGGGAGGAATCCCATCTCCAAGAAAATGCAGTAATGTCAAATCTGACGAGACAGGCGTACCTTTAAAGATGCCGCTATCATCTCTCTGTCGATTTATATTGGGAAGGCTGGCAACAATCTGAACGACCCTGAATGCAAACACTGTGTTACCAACTGTGGGAGCTAAATACGAGTAAAGCAGAAAATCTTTGCATTTATTTGTTCTACATAGCCAAGAACACCTCCCTCTGATTTTTTTGGATTCAAGGCCAACTCAGAGAAACTAAGAGAAAGGTATGATGTGTTGACACATTGATATCCAGGAACCCTGGACTTGACATTGAAAAGTGGAAAATCTATTTCCATACAAAGAGCAAGAACCGGGAAAACAATGACCGCCTCTTATATTATTGTGGCCTTATAAAGGGTGAATTTTTTGCCCTTTGGTTTTTCAGTGTCCTTTTTTTGACAGCTTACGAATGATTCATGTAATACGTTAAGGTCCAACATATTCAGTTAGTATTGCCATTTCATCGTAAAAGAACTTCAACCCGAATAACGCTTGCAAATTGTTGAATTTTAAATTATCGTCGAAAAGCTTTTGTAGTATGTTAATAAACAAAACTGCAATATTTGGTCCGATGAGCAACCTTATGCCTTACTAGAGCTACCAATCCACCAAGAAAAATGCACTGTTTGGTGCGGTTTATGTTCCGGTGGAATCATTGGCGCGTAATTTAAATATTTAAAAAATTTAAAAGTGGTCAAGCACCGAAGATGATGCACGCAGTGGACGTCCAAAAGTCAACAAAATGATTACGAATGACCGTAAAGTGAAATTGATCGAGATAGCTGAGACTCTGAATATATCAAAAGGGCGTGTTGGATATATCATACACGAATATTTGGACTTGCGAAAGCTCTGTTCAAAGTGGGTGGTGCGTTTGCTCATAGTCGACCAAAAACAACAACGTGTTGATGATTCAGAGGAGTGCTTAAAGCTGTTCAACCACAATAAAGCCGAATTTTTGCGTCGGTATATGACAATGGTTGAAACTTGGCTTCATCACTTCACACCAGAGTCAAGTCGGCAGTCAGCTGAGTGGTGAGCAGGCGATGAACCTCGTCCAAAACGACCAAGAACTCAACAGTCGGCTGGCAAGGTTATGGCATCCGTATTTTGGGATACACATGGAATAATTTTCATCGACTATCTCCAAAAGGGGCAGACTATCAACAGCGATTATTACATTGCGTTTTTGGAGCGTTTGAAGGACGAAATCGTAGAAAAACGGCCGCATTTGAAGAAAAAGAAAGTGCTGTTTCATCAAGACAATGCACCGTGTCACAAGTCGATGAAAACGATGGCAAAATTGAATGAATTCGGCTCCAAATTGCTTCCCCACTATCAAAAGAAGACCTCAAAAGAATGCTCGCCGGAAAGAGATTTAAGACCGATGAAGAAGTAAACGCCGAAACAGAGGCCTATTTTGAGGCTAAACCGAAATCGTACTACAAAACTGGCATCGAAAGATTGAAAAATCGTTTCAATCAGTGTATCGCCCTCGAAGGCAACTATATTGATAAATAAAGTTGAATCTTGCAAAAATTTTGTGTTTTACTATAAAACGGCCTTGACTTTTCAGCCCATGTGTTATATATACTGATTTCAGTAAAGCATTCGACTCCGTTAACCACTCATTGTTGATAAACAAACTTAAGATCTTCGGCTTTCACTCTCAGTTCCTTTGCTAGAAGTAAAGATATATGTATAAAGCAATAAATTTAAGCTATTAAGGCTGTTGAATCGGTTACACTACCTGCCGAGCTATTTAAGGCACGATGGATGGACTTGGTAGAAAATGAGCTGCAACTCATTTCTAAGATATTTTTGGAAGAATATATGTTTGTAGTTTGTTTGTTCGATTCACAACTAAGCAGAACCTCTCTACAGCAGAGGCATCAGTCTTAAGATCGCCTAGAAGATCTTGTCTACTGCATTGGTACATTGGTACACGTTGCCTCTTTATCTACTATATTTCAATGCCAAACATGAAAGCATCTACAGGTACTATACGGAGCCATTTCCAGCTTTGGTATTCCTGCCTAATTCGTTAATTTATGCAGAATGACGATGGGGAATACTTGCTGCTTCGGTCAAAGCAATGTCACGATGAAGTTTGTTTCTTAAATAGAGTGATGCACTGTCCTGTGACTTTAACATCAAACTTCACAAAATTGTACCGTACTTATAAGCTAACATCAGAGGTACAATTTTCCAAAAGTCTGTTCAACCACTTTCATACGATGTTGATACTCACATTTTCCGCTTTATGCAGTGAAATTTCAGAAATTTGTGGGTTGACGTAGCTCAAGTGGTAATATATCGATTTCCAAATTGGACGGTTCGTCGTACAAATACCCACCGCGCCCGCGCTACATTCTTTTTTCAGCCAACTTAAATCATATGTGATGAGTGGCCGCCTAGAACATTTAGTCTCCTCATAAAATGTTGGGTGCCACACATGGAGTGAAACAACTATTAAGCTCAAATACCTTTCTTCTCTCTCTATGATATTTTTGATAAAACTTAACACGTGCTAAAAAAAGAAACTGATGCGTTTGCAAGTACTGGAACCGCGTCGACCACCGACGAGTGCACGAAATAATAAAACAAAAATATCACACAGTGCGGGTATCCCACCTCTCCTGCTCCTGGTCTTAGTACTGTTGTTTGCACTCGATCACTGCCGTTACTGTATTTATCATAGGGTTCGGGCAGTGACTGAGTGAATGTAATAACCGATGGATAGCGGGTTGTGTGTAGAAATTTTGTTGGTGCACTGATTCATATTGTTGTAAGGGGATAACACCTACAGCAATTTGATTCGGTAAACCATCGCCAGAATTTTCACTTCGCAGCCTTGCTTAGTATCGTTGGTGTTAGTTTTTGCTGTGTTTGTTTGTAATTACGACTAGGGAATTCAGGGTGGACGTAGCCAATATACGCGGGCTAAAAAGGAATCACTTTTCTGTGTACGTCCACATTTGTAAGTACCTACCAGCTGTTTTAGCACTTAGTGAAACACAGGTAGATCCCCGCCCACACCTCTCAAATCACTATGATCTGAAGCTATTTGACTACGAACTAGTGCCACTACGTAGTGATGTAGCTTACCAAATTCCGCCACAAAGTAGTCACTGTTCCAAACCGGAATTTAATTTCATGTGGTTAAAATTCCATCTCCGTAAGCAAATTATCCACTACTGCTTTATTTACAGAAGCCCCAAACTGAAATCGTGATTACGGACGATTTCAATATACAAAATTCTGGTTTTCTTCGACATTCTAGGCAGACAACACCCGAAGGAAGGTGTGTTGAGATCTACGATGCGGAAAATAATCTAACCCAGCTTGTGAATGAGCCCACACGAATAAAAGACCTTGATAGTCATACCGCCAACACCCTGGACTTGTTTTTAACTTTTCACCCTGACAAGTACTATGTTCATGTTGCTCCCCCCTCTAGGCTCGTCGGACCATTGTTTCATATCTACTAAATTCTCGTACATCCACCACACAGTGAGAAAAAAGATTCCTAAAAGAACCATATGACAATACGAGGAAGCCAATTGGAGCGGACTTAATAACTTCTTTCGGAATTTTAACTGGTCGTTATGTGTCCTCAATAACGACGTGGATGCCGCTGCTGATATGATCACAGAAACTATTCTCTTTGAAATGAGATGTTTTATCATCCATCGGTTGAAGAGTATCAAACCAAAAGAAAAGGCATGGTATGACTCGAGCTGCAAAGAGGCTGGGTTAGAGAATTGTTTTTTCGGTTCTACAAGACCAACCCGACAGAGGAAAACCGTAAAAAGTTTAAAAGAGCCAGAAATGATGACTGCAACGTCTTTCTCAATCGAGGCAAAAATACTGCAATGTCCCAAAGGCAGTAAAAATGTTTTATCATTCGTCAAAAACACTAGAAATTCTGCCTCATTCTCCATCCCAACGCTCATTTACAATGACATTACAGCTGTCAGCTCTTTGGACAAAGCCAATCTGCTGCTGCACACTTTGCGGCTAGCTCAACACTCAAAGATTGTGCTTGGTCCCCGCCTACACTTGAGTGCGTTGAATCTACAATGGGACGAATCCACTTTCTCACTCGTGTAGTAGCAAGAGCACTCAGAGATCTTAACATGCATTAATCCGCTGGTCCAGATGGTATATAGTCCCTTCTTCTGAAGAGAAGTTCTTCCACGCTGGCAAAACCACACGAAAACTTCTCAATGACCAGCAATATGGTTTTCGTAGCAACAGGTCCACTGGTGATTTGATGGCATGTCTCACCGAAAAGTGGAACCAAAGCATACTTCAATCTGGCGAAAGCAAGATAGTTGCACTTGATATTTCTAAGGCATTTGACAGAGTTTCGCATCAGGCCCCTTTGTCGAAAATGCGTGATTTTGGGATCGATGACTCTCTCCTTCAATGGATTAGAAATTACCTTTCGGAGCGATCAATTCAAGTTGTCTTGGACGGTTTCAAGTCTGATATTCACAAAATAAATGCTGGTGAGCCCCAGGGCTCCCATTTGTCTCCGACACTCTTTTTAATTTTCATTAATGATCTCTTGTCTGTTACTTCTAATTTAATATATTCCTGTGCTGATGACAGTTCTCTCTGCTTTTCATATTCGTTCCCGGACTCACGTCCCGAAGAGCAGCAGAACGGGAACGGCACTGTATGTTAAGCTCATTAAATTCCGATATTAACAGCATAATTAATTGGGGAACTATCAACCGAGTGGAATTCAATGCTTCCAAAACTCAATGCTGTGTGCTGTCATTAAAGCTGCTATCATTAAACCCAGCCATTATCCATGAATGGCACTTGCATCGTCGAAACCGATAAACTTTCCATTCTCGGTATGTATGTAAGTGATAACTTACGTTGGAATGACCACATATTCGATGTCGTCAAAAATGCTTCGAAATGTCTAGGTTTCCTCAAGCAATGTAAGAAATATTTTACCCCCTCTGATCTGGCCACAATATATAAGGCATTCATCCGCCCAAAATTTGAGAACAATGCCCACATCTGGTCAGGTACTACTAAAACATCTCTGCACCTGCTAGATAGGATTCAAAACCGTGCGATAAAACTCATTGATGATACTAATATCAGTCATTCAATTGACACCCTCGCTAATAGCATTCCGCCCATTCAAACTTTCAACCGTAACACCCGTCTCGCTATAAATGCTCATCAGTATACCTTCTAAAATATCATGATTCTTTCCTAAACCGTACAACTCGCTTATGAAATGCTCTGCTGACGTCCGTGTTTCCTGATCGTCATAATTTACAAACATTTAAAAACAATGTACATCGGTACCTGTCTTTTCTTCCTTCCTAAATTTCCTTCGCCAGTGCTGTGTACGAACATTTTAAGGGTACAAAAACCCCTTGAGCACGCTCTGATTATAAAAAAAAAAAAGAAACAGCATAAATGCGTTTATGTGAATGAGGATAAGTTGTCAACAATAAGGGGCACACAACATAACATCGAAGAGTCGGACAAATCATCACAGTATACAGTTAAAATGTCCATGTTATCTGGGACTACATATGTTTGTTAAGATTCCTCTCTCATCAGAATCCAAACGAAAAGTTACACTTACCAACTATTTCTTTGGCCTAAGAGGGCAATTGAGTAATACAGATTTATCAATAAATATGAGCGGGACTCCATATAAGACCCTTATCGTCCCAAGATGTTAACAAAGCCAAATGCAGATATCCTTGCTCGTTTTGGACCCCAAAATTCTTCTGGTAAGTTTAAGTTCCGACGAGGACCCTAATTACATATATTGAACATCGAATGGCAGATTTGTTTTTAAATCGCGCTTGGTAGAGAAGTGTTTTTTAAAGCTCAGGTCGATCTCGTTGTGAAAGGATGTAAGTAAGATAGATTCCCTAGTTGCAAGCCTATAAGGGAATTACCAAAACGGTCCAATTTATTTAAAGTTGATAATTTTGCCAAAAACCTCAATCTTTAAATTTGCTTAACAAGTTAAAAATAAATTGAACAAGTATATCACGTCCTACATCAATTGCTTCCAAAGCAACACAACCATAATAAATTAATTTGAATTAATCCAAAACCGCAAAAGTAAAAATATGAATGAATAAAACTGGTACTTTCACAGCACCAATGCATCATATGATTGTGCCAGATTAGCTCACTATTTCTGGACCTGTTTTCGAAGATTTTTATGAATGAATCCTATCTCTCCACAAGACGAACGAGCGCGAAGAAACCGTCCTTTTAAGTAATACAATTAATCCACAAAATTGAACATCATTATGTACGAGTATCTATGGATACGAGATACGAGTATATGGAACAACAATTTCAATGCGGGCACTCTAATTCAAGTGGGCACATTCGTCAGCCGTAAGCTGTCACCGTCGTTGATACATAAGTGCGTTTCACATGCACACAAGCCAACTTGGTCTAAAGCCCACGTATCCTCCAGCCATGTAATACATGTATCATGCCAGTGAAGGCGTCTACGTCTGTTCGTATTTCAAAACAATTCCTCCATACGGTGTGCACTTTTGAATTTTTGTATTTAATTTCGAACAAATTAAGTAGCGCGCAAGATCGGCTACATTTCTGGAGGGGGAGACAACTTTTGAGTCAAGAGCCAGAGATATACCAAATTCAACAAATCTCAACGGTGTTGGAGAGGTGTGAGTCTACTCTAGAACTCGTACTATTAATCAAAACCTACACGAGCGATTTGTTAGATACTTTTTTATTTTAATATTTTCAGTCTTAATTTTTTGTTATAGTTGGCAGTTCAGAAGAGTTGTGTCAACCCCGTGTGACGCAGCTCCAAGAGATGGTGTCAGTTGCTGATCACCAATAGAAAAAAACCTAAACTCGAGGTTGAGCTTGATGCGGGCTTAAAACTGAAATTGTAGCCGGAACCTTATTTGCATTACAGAGTTTTTTGTTTTTAAATTTTTATTTTTTTTCATCCAATTTGGTATCTTGATTCGAAAGAGAGGAGGGCCGGCTCAATGAAAAGAAAATAAAACTTTAAAATATGCAAATGCAAGTTGTTTTATTTGTGCTGGCAAACGTCTCAAACAAACAAACAAAGGCGACAAGACGAAAGGACGCAGACGAAAAAGAACACAGAAAACCGAGAACAAGTACGCAAACCAGAGATACCAAACAGAGAACAGGCCTTAGGGTAATATTCTGTATATGGAAAGTTGTCGCAAACACCTACGCGTATGGGCGCCTAAATGGACGGGGCTCATCCTTGATACAGTGATTCAACGAACCTCTTAGAGATTTCCATTTGACAGTTGAGTTGTGAGTATTTGCGCGAATCTTTTTCTCTATGAGCAGTTCTGTGTCTGTGGTAAGTTTAGATTGTGATACAGAACTCGAATATGATGCCTTTTTGTTGGGACGCTTCGAGCTCAATCGATGTAGGGGAATCGTTATGCTGATCGAATCTGAAAATATTTGCATTTCTGTGGTCGGATGAAAAATTTGAATTTTGACAGTTAAATTGTCAGAAATGAATTGGAAAAAATTCCAAATATTAGTGTTGGTACGGAGTCTTCCAATGGAGTCAAGCAATGACAGCCTCTATAAATTTGCAATACATAAGAGAGTATGCTGAAAGTAAGTACCAAGTGTTGCGACTTTGCTTTGGTCAAAATTCTGCGGCCTTTGGATGTTTTAACCAAAAATTTGGTGACTCTTAATTGCTCTTCAAACAAGGCCACTGCGATTCGAAGTCCCTAAAGTGTTGTTGTGCTCTTGGTCGATGGGGCTAAGCACAGTCATTCTTCATTTCAAGTGCCGTAAGGTAAACTGGAGTCTGGAGCCGAATTTATAAATATATTTCTCTAAAGCAAAGCAAAGTAGCATCTGAAACAATACAGTTTCTTTGTAGGATTACCTTTTTTTTCATTCTGTTGGCTTGATACTACATTCTCACTTCTATTCAAGAATACTAGTTTTACATGCTCCTTCTGATGTTCCTTTTTTCTTCTCGAGGATAATTGATGGCCAAACTATGCCTCTCGGGGTTCACATCTCATTGGAACTATATTGAGAAATCCTAGATTCACTGCTGTCAAATTTTTAGAGAATCTTCACTATACATCGAAGCTAAGCCAGACAACAGAGCGTATTAGTGTGGATGAATGCCGGTGGACAGAGCCTTAGTAACGAATGCTGATGCGATAAATACGTGAAAGCGGATGGTTTGTCCGCAGACCGATTTTGTGTCCATATTCATTAGGTAGTACATGTTGGCCGCTCTGTAGTCATACTGTGTGCTGGATTATGGCTATCGACTATTTGTTCTGACGCGCAGAAAGCATAAGACGTAATCGACGATGATACACCAGAGATATAGTTTCTTTTCTTCCTGTCAAAGCTAAAGTTGTTGTGTTCTTCGCGGAAAGGAGGAAGCTGAATTACTTTTCTCATTTAGTACTCATAGGCCTCTAATTTTTTATTTTTGTTTTTTTTTTCTAGGGAAGCTAAATATTTAAACGTCCGCCGTCATTTGACACTTGACATAGCTAAAAAAGGACGGAAATCGGATCTGTATAAACTGAGCGCCTAAGTAGATACCTGACAACAATATCAATGTGGTACTCCTTCAAGAGATACAGTTCGGATATGGATATCCGTAACAGTTCAAAACCAGTGACCAATAGTTAGTGTGAGGAAATTCTACCTCGAGCGGCTACAATCATACAACCTTTTCTAATCGCAATTGCCTTACCTTCTCGAGGAATCTGGTGGCGCTGACATCATTTGCATTACTGCCAAAGAGTAATCAGAGTGTCCCTTGATGTACTGACTTATGTCAGAAAGCACTTACATAAATTGATGTGCTGTCAATTGATTTTTTCAATTACATTCTCAAAAGTCAAAAAGCAAAAATTATTTTCTCTGTCAACAAGATGACATAAAACCTCACTGCCTAGGACAAAACGTAACGATAGGCAGCTACAACTTTGAGGCAGTAAAGGATTATATCTACTTCGGCTCCGCTATCAACTCCGACAATGACACCACCGTGAAAATCATGCGAAGGATCACTCATCTGCGGGCTTAATCAATTTAGTAGTAAACGCCTCAACTCGCACAAACTTTGTACAGTACGCTAATCATGCAAGTTCCGTTTTGTAGTGCAGAAGCAGTGAGGAAATCGGATGAAAATACTTTCGGGCGCTTCAAGAGAAAATTTATTCGGGTAAATTTCAGTCCCGTTTGCATCATTAGAGAATGACGGATATATTTCAACAGCGAACTGTGCGGGTTGTAGAGAGTAGCTAATTTCATCAGAAAAGCTAAGATTACCTAACTTAGAAGATTAGATCACGTTGAATGCATGGACACCAAGGAGCTGGCAAGGAATGTTTTAAATTTCAACAATGCGAAACAATGAGACACACAAGTGAAAAGAGACCTCAGTCGACTTTAGGTAGCTTGCAAAAGAGTAATAACGCATCACCAGGAAACACTTAAGGATTCTATTTCAATATTGCTTTATGGCGGATAAACGTGAACGTCAGCGAAGGCAGATGGAGATACCCTTAGTCGCTTAAGACGCAACATTCTATGAACGACTTTTGGTCCCGTTTGCGTTGGCTGCCTTTGAAGAAGAAAATAAAAAAGCAAACCTTAGCCACATTGACATGGTCAGAAAATCCTGCATCATTCGCCTTATATAGTTTGGATGTGCTTAGCAAATTAAAATTAATGCTGCGGACCGAAGTGTATTGGCTCGTTACGTCAAATTACAAATTATAGAGTATCCATAAGACCTGTTGACAAAGCATTACTACGGAACGCAATAGTATGTATGCCCTCATTTGCTGTTAAATTTCTCCGAAATGTCAACACTCAGACTTGAATTCCTTTAAATCACTTTGAATTTATAGAGTTCACCCTATTTCTTTTTCTCAGCCACATTTTTACACCTAATAAATCTCTAGATACATGCAATTGCATTTTTACGAGTCCCATTACTGACACCACCCAGAAGTGGTATCGTGAGAAAAACGTTGCGACATCAAGCGTTAATCACCTGAAACCGTAACAACTTCTGCATTCTAATTCATCAAGTGGTTTATAAATTTCATTGAGATTCATTGTGTTGACGGTTTGGTTTCTTTTTTTCCACAAAAGTGGATACCACTCTATCTAAGCTTTGTATTCCTTTTATGGAGCGAAACGCATTTGATTCGTGTTTACCTAGCCCATTAGCACCAATTTATGTGCATCAAGACACCCCAGAATGGGCATGAAAACAAACTCATCATGTAATTAATCAATCGTAACTCCACTTCCATCATCAATTCACAAATAAAAAAAAAAAAAAAAAGAAAAAAATCAAATAATCCACTGCCTCCATTAGATTCAAAATTGTCGACTAATTTCCCAAGACCCGTCTGGCAAATCCTCCAGTGTACCAATCAGCTACTGTCCGGTGTCCAATTGCAATTGTGTTCAGCTGGTTGCAGCCACCGTTGGCGGTGGCTACATCAACGTCAATACATCTGGGTGATTGTATTGCAACCGCAAATCCCAGATCTTTTATTGATCTTCAAGAGCACATGGAACGCTGTCGGCTTGTGGTGGTGATCATGGGATCGTGGTACGTGGATCGTGCTTGTTATTGCAAGGTGAAATGTTAACCATGTGAGCAATGGAGCTAGCTAGTCTCATAGTGTGTATGTTACTCCTTACAGATGCCAGATGGGTTTTCGTTTCGATGGTACGCGCCTTCAGATGGTTTTTTTTTTTTATCGTTTTGAGGTTAGTTAATTGAATGGCCAAATAGAAATTGTATTTTGAATTGCAATCAGCCAGAGTTACCAAAGTTTCGATAGGTTTGAATTTCAAATTGACCTAACGATGGTGCTAGGCTTTGTTATTGGCAGGATAAGGTTTTGAATTACTCCTCTGGACCCTGCCTTTAGTGCGATTCTGTTTTTAATTGGGATCCAGGAGAGACTCACTAAATTTAGCCCTTTTACCTTTATTTACCGAGTTTTTAAAATACCAGTGGTTATTAACGATTAGAACTGCAAATATCATCTCTGGGAAGACACATGCAAGTTGCGAAGAACAATTACCTTCATCGGCATTGGTAAACTTAACATCGTCCATAAAGATTCGAACGCATTTCTTTCTCGCCGCAATCTCTGACCGAATTTGGTTGAAAGTAAATATTTTCATGGTAATATATGACCCAGGCTCTGCCCATTATTTGAAGCCTTTGTAAGTAATCTAGCCCAAAGGTAGGAATGTCAAAATGATCCAATATAATAGCTATCGATGCATGGGATAAAGCAGGATTATCTTAGCCGTGTTACTCTCTTGGAAGAAAATCTTTGACACTGATGTGAAATCAACAGCGTCTTGACAGTTCTGGCTCGACAATCTAGGTTATCACTCAGATAATTAACGTTATCGGGGAAGCTTTAAGTCAGGCGTTTCTATGTCAGGTAAGTCAAATTAGTTAGATTTCTTCTACTCCTAAAGAACGGTCCTATCTTAAAGAAGATGATCTTAAGTTGTATTGTAGGAGCGGTTGAACTTAAAGCGAAATCTAAATTTTCAAGCGAAAAAGGTTGATAGTATCAAATAGAAAAGGCTTACAAGCCTTATTATAGTGAGAACAGGATTTAAACTTGCGGAAAGACTTGTTTTCTCCCTAAAAACACAAAACTGTCGCAGTACGTCTCAGAAACCCAAGTTTTGTTCACTAGCATTGCGTTAACAAGTAGCGAGTTCCTACCATCGTATATTTTGACCAAATTGAAAGCACCATCAAAATCGGCTTGTTAAAAACACCCTCAATATCGGCAAATGTGCCCAATACCCCACGCTTTTATTGTATATTGTAAGCAAGCCCGTCTAAAAGATCTTAAGCATTCGGACCTCCTTGTGATCTAAGATCAAAACGAGACTCTGTGAATTCAATCTCGTGACTGCGTTCAGAATTAACTTAGAAATGCTGAAAGTTCATTCATACATACATACATAATCAGATCCTCTTTTAACTTATGTGTCGAGGGAACATCAGTGATTCCCTCCTTTTTATTTCCTCGTGAAATTATTCTATTGGATCCTGTCTCTTGCTATTTGTTTAGCCGAGTCCCATCTTTTCCCACCTTCTTTCATAATTTTTTCGACTTTGGGTCTTCCTCTTTTGATTTTTCCTTTTGGTCTTGTTTCCCAAATTTTCTTCAATCGACTATTCTCTTCTATACGCGCTTAGTGTCCTAACCATTTGCTTCCTATTGTCTTGGTTCCTTTTCTTATCTATTTTCTCTGGCTCCTATAATTATCCTGAGGTATTTCATCTCCATAGATTGTATTTGTTTCTCTTGTCTTCCTGTGAATATCCAGTTTTCGTTTCCGTGTAGAAGCATAGGTAAGTATAGTACATCGATTTAAAAATTGATGTTTTTGTTCGTTGTGCGATCTTGTTGTGGACTAGGATCTTTTTTCTTAGTTCTGTATACAGTCTATTTGCCGTTTTTAAAGTATAATTAGATACTTACCGCAGCTGGGCTGTCACTACAGAATTTATCTTATAGAAAGACGCTCAGGCCACGAAAGACCCGGTTGCATTCCTTTCCTAGCTCAGATTCTAGCCCAAACCTACTCCTGATACAGGGAATTTAGACTATCTTTTTTCAGAGCAACAAAAATTCTGAAGTTATTGTATCAACAGCATGAACCAGGGTCAAAAGACAGTCACCGCTCAATATCATCAAAGCTCCACTGCATGTTGTTTCAAAGAACATTTAAACACCTTTGGTAAGCACCCTATGGTATGATTATCAAACTAATGAGAATCGTCATTGCGTCTGTAGTAGTAGTCTACATAAAAGCAATATTGAGGTATTTTTGTGACAGCTTGGTACTCCAAACAAACGATGCAAGTGGCAACCGGCCTGTCTTGCTGAAACCCCCCTTATACTCCAAGAAAGCCGATAGCGCATTTAAAGTTTTCCACGCAACATACTATATTTAATCCAAGGACCACTTTTAGGGCGACAGCAAAGTCAACTTCTCCTTTCTCGTATAGAAAGCAACCTCAGTCTTAAATGGGATAAACGAAGGCTATTTCCAGTGCACCAATCTTAAATGACATCTTCGTTATCTGCATATGGCTGAGCACAGACGTAAGAATCATCATGAACCAGAGCAATGGAGTCTACCCCCGGTAGCACATATTGACCGCTGTCAGTATCCAGAATAAGATTCCTATGACTGCGCTATTATCTGGCAGAGCTACATGTGCAGTCAGAAATTGCATTTCCGACAGAATCATTTCTACTCCTTCTTGCCGAGTACGCAGGACCTTACGCGTTGATAGGCATTTTGCATCGTAGACAGAGGATGCTTTCGCAATTCAGTTTTGTGAAGGTGGAATTCGACCATTCTTTCCATGCTCTTAAACATTAATGAAGTCAAACCAAAAGGTCTAAAGCTCATCGCAAGCTCGTACTCATTTTCGATATAAAGGCTACTCTTACTGTTTGCCAGGGGTTCGGTATGTTAGTTCCATGTTAACAGCCTTTTTCAGAATTTCATCTTTACTTTGTACTACTCGTGCCTTTTACAGGCTCTGCATAACGAGCTGGTTGATGTGCTAAATTTGTTTGATTGTAAGGTGTGAATGCCTTAAAAGCTTCGTCAACCATCTCGAAGTTACCATTTAAATGACGCAAAACACAATTGAAAGGGGATCCTAACCAATTTTTCCAATTAAAAAGAAGGTAACTACTCGTGACAATAGGTCAACCAACCCAGGACCGTAGCGCCATCTATTTTTTTTCAGCAAAAGAAGAAATCGTAAATTCTAACCAATAAGTCACCACTTCTCTTTGTCATTCCGTAACAACAACTAAAGCGTACACCTGGCCACTCTGTCAACATCGAATTATGCCCTTCTTTTACTCGCTCCCACATAGTACGGATAGCATGGATGCCTCAACGAATTTTTTCCATAAATTTGAATTAATTGCTAAGAGCTGAATGCCTCGCCATCGCACAAGAAAGCGGTCTTGGTATTGCGGTGTCTAAATGCCTCAATTGTGGATACTTGGAGTGTTTAGCTGTGGCAAATGCTGATGCTTGGGAAATTCTACAAATTGGCGGCTAAACATGCACCCGACCGCCACCATGTTCCCAAGATCTACTCGTACATGATCTTGACTACAAATACTTATGTTATGTACCTACGAAGGTCTTCGTAGATATACAATATATATTTGTTTTCTTTCGCAACTATGGTGTTGATTTGTCAGAATTTAAAGGTACATAATAGTTGACAACCACGAAACCATAACTATGGATGCATTTCCAACTCCAAAATCGTGTCGAATTAAAAGATCTGACAGATTATGACTCTGGCTACTTTGGACACAAAAATCTTCAGACTGCCTAGGCTGGTTCATTCATAAAATCCAAGCTAATTAGAGTGCTCGTGAGAGTTTCAAGCTTCAAAAGATTAGACATGGAAATGGTCTTTTGTAATGGAGTTCCGGTGAATACAGTAAATAAGTTGAATACCTGCTGCATATCTTCAGCGCAAAGCGATTTTTTAGCAACGTTAAGCAAACAAAGACTCATCGGGCGCATACAATGCCTCACATTTACCTTGTCTGCATTGTTCCATGAACACTCATGGCACAGATAATCGTACCTATATATATACATACTCGTACCTGCATTGTAGACTGTACGACTATCTGACTGTCAGATCGCCAGACCGTATGGAAATAAAGTTGAATGCGCAACTGACGCGACTCAGATGAGCGAGTCGCTTTGTTTGAATGAAATCGCGTATCCGTTGCCGACTCTGCTGACGTTTGTTCTCGTTCGTCGTCGCCGGCCGTTTTATCGTTGTCGTTGTCGCTGTCGTCTTTTGTCATTTGGAACTTGTTTCCAACGGAAGTAAACAAAGCTGGGCCGGGGAATTTCGCCAAACATCAAATTGGAATATCCACCACCAACTATGAAATACGAATACAGCAGCCAGTTCAGCCATCAAAAATAAAAACGGTCACGCGTGCGTAATCCAGGAAATCCACATACACATACCCGTACATACAAAGAGACACGGTAGTTAGATATTCAGATATGAAATTGAAATTAAAGTACGAATTTGAGAATGGAGGTGAATGGAGACGCCGAAGAGATGACCATTTCAAAATTGGATTTGGTTTACGAGTTTACCCGTACTCGTAGGGTACCACCGACTGTCATCAGAAGAGTAGGTATCCGTAATTGGATACTTTAAGCGGATGCATGACAGAAGATGGCATGTTGACGCAGGTGAATAAATACGGTAATTGTATGTTTTTGGACACTAGACTAGAGGGAGGATAATACTAGGGGCCTGGGCGTTGTTTTCAGCCTCCACTACATCGAATCTCGAATGGTAGATAGCATATGGGAGTAATTAGGTTTGATTACGTAAATAAGCGATGATGGTTTCTTGATATGGAAATAATTGGGGA
Organism: Volucella inanis; assembly: GCA_907269105.1. Taxonomy (NCBI): domain Eukaryota; kingdom Metazoa; phylum Arthropoda; class Insecta; order Diptera; family Syrphidae; genus Volucella; species Volucella inanis. The sequence goes on along the minus strand of OU026155.1, from coordinate 86,184,795 downwards.
CAAATTTCGATGGAGAGACATTGAAGGTCAAGAAGCAACGACAGGAAGTCATTTAGTAGATGAGTATAAATTTTCAGCAGCATGACAACAACAGATATTGTTAGCCTGCCTTTGAGTTAAATATCTTCGTAACAAACACGTGTTTGCTAATCCTTAGTATCCAGAAAGGAGTCAAGAGGTAACCTGATCAAAAATTCGTCAACTAGATTTACCACATTAGAAATAACGCAGGACTACGAGTATTTTAGATATCTCAACTTTCTGAGGAACTAATATTACCTCGACCAATAGGATGTGCAGCTAAAATCCAAATGTGGGTATCTCAAAATTCATCAAAGAACTACTGTCAATCGCAAGAGATTGCCAACATTGCCAAGTGATACACAACATTGATAACAAATCGCCATAGACGTTGTATAGGGTTTTCTAATAACGACTTGACAACTGTTTTTTTTAAATAAAAGGCAAACCATTTGAGATATTTCAAAAACTTTATTATTGGCTTAAAGTACAATCAAAACATTTAAGAATGGAACTCGACTACGTTCATATGGCCACCGCAGGCACGACTCGGCCACACATTTCACACAATGTTGGCTCTGAGCTCTTCCAATGTCGTCGGCGTGTTGGCATAAACCAATGACTTAACGTAGCCCCACAGAAAATAGTCAAGCGGCGTTAAATCGCACGAACGAGGCGGCCAATCAACTGGCCCATGGCTTGAGATAACACGCTTACCATACTTACTGTGCTGTGTGGCTTGTGGCACCATCCTGTTGAAACACATGTCGTCCAAGTCCATATCTTCCAATTCGGGCCAATAATAATCGGTGATCAGCGATAACGCTGACCATTCACAGTAACGTGACTATCATTATCGTCGACGAAAACATATGGCTCAATAACGCCGCCGGCATGCAAACCGCACCAAACAGTTATTTTTTGTGGATGAAGTGGTGATTCACATGGACGAATCCATTCAGCCAAAAATGAGCTTCGTCACTGAAGAAGATTTTACGACTCCGAATATCTGTAAAAAATTTTTATAATTTACAGACGTTGCTCGTTAGTGTACTTTACCAAGATGAAAATGTTGAGTTTACTGAATAAATTGACAGTGACAGTTTGATAATTAGTGAAAGAGTGCGTTCACAAATTAAGTTCAAAGTTGTCAAGTCCCTATTGGATACACTTTGCTCCTCCCGACTACCACAATGAATTCATTGATCAATTATGAGAAATTCTGAGCAGCTCAAAGGGCGAAACTGAAGGTAAATAAGACGTCTTTACAGAGAAAAACAAGAGCTGGTTCAGATGTCTACGAACAAAAGAAGAAATGGTAACATTAGTTACCCTTCTAGTTTCAGCTCTATTGTGTTGAACGAAAGCACGGATTTTATCAAAATCGGATGAGGATGAGATAAGTTGCTTCAAGATTAAGCTTCCTTGACTGTTATTTAACCCCGTCCGGGTGGACCAAAGGCCAGCCTTTCCCACCTGAGGTCTTGCCGACACCGACTGGCGGGACAAAGGTTTTTCATATGTAGAAGATTTTGCTTTCGAATATTTTCCGAAGTTCGCCGTTTCGGAGAAGTCGAAAAGGATATCATTGGATGCTAGAAAAGTTATGTGACTTCCTTAACGTCATTACGTTAATACCAGATACCAGAGACATAAGTATACATTGATGTCAGCGCATTCGTATGGTCATCTTGAACCTACAATTCTTTGAGAGATTTTTGGTCCTGTTTACGTCGACTGACTTTGGAGGACTAGATATGGCATGGAACTCGAAAAACTCTAGAGAAACATCGATTTTGTCAAGAAAACGTACATCAATCGAATGAGATGGCTAGGTGATGTAGAGCAGAGCTCCAGCCCAAAAAGTTGTCAACTTCTACTCGAAGGAGCAACGTACTAAAGAACGACCTCGCCGTAGTTGAAGCGCACAAACTAAGATGAATTTTAACTATCTTGGAATGCTGCTTAGAGGCAATGATCAGTTTCACTAAATGGAGAGGTTTATTGGCTCTGCCCAGATGCACTCTGGGTCTTTTGAAATGTTATTTCAAAATGCTGTATTAAGTAATCTTGACCATATGCTTTACATCGCTAAGTTTAAACTATCAACGCATTTGAAATCGCAATAAGATTCACTTTTTGAGTCCATAATTGAAAATAGAAACCATCTCCAAAGACAAAGCCTTCAATTTACTTTACAAAAGAAACTTGTTTGCACCGGCCTTGAATAAAATTACAATTCGTTTTCGTAGTACGAGTACGTGGGTGTTTTTAGAAACCCTCCTCTTCCCAACTATAGAACAGATGCTATATAGTTTTTGTTTCACTTCTACCAACACACCAAACAGCAATTTCGAAAATGTCAAAATTTTAATCCAACACGTATAAACTAATAAATTATTTAAAGAATTGACGGTTCGTCATTTTATCTTAAATGTGAAGAAGTTGTAATAAAGAAAACTTGTATCTACAAAAGCAATCTAAACGATATACAAACAAATAAAAGTAAAAAAAAAATGAATAGACGCCCACTCGCTGTTAGAAATTTAAATACAAACCTCTACGCGAATAAATTTTAAAAACGCGAAACAAAAAATAAAACGCGTTGCTCTTAAATCGAACCAAAACTGGAACCAGTTTTAGTTTTCTTTAAATAAACATTATCTCTCGGCTAATACCATACATACTCGTATTTTATTGTAATTTTTCGTATCTAACTTCAAGGCAGATTTGGATACAATACCATATGTATGCAAAATTTATCCAACTCCAAGTAAAGTGGTTACGATTAATGATATTGCAAACCGCACTCGTACAATTACCTGCGAATAGTGTTGTACTTACACTTTAATTACCATACAAGACTCTTAAATTCAACTCATAATTGCAAGCCTTGAGAATACATTAAAATCATAGTTCCAGATACTATCAGACCGTTACATGCATGCCACTATCACCGACTATAATACAGCAGAAAATTTATCTTTTTACACTCAACAGGTTATTAATCTTTTACCTATTTTAGTGGGGTCTAGGTGAAGATACAATTTTGTGCCATCCATTATTCCATAACGATCGGTGGAAGATATTTTTGGAAGTACAGCTTGAAACGTAGAAATTTTGAAATGTTTGTTGAGGTACCAACACCGGTCGTAACCTATTTTTATTTTATTTTTTTTTTTTTAAATAAAGGAAATAGTAGGGTTAAAGAGGGTGCTTCAGTCTTTTCCTAGAAAACTACCAAGTTCCGGCTAAGAATTTAGAAGCAGATGACTATAGAGTTGTCTTGAAAATTGATTTTTTTTTTATGAAGGCGCTTAGTCAGCATCAAGTTTGTAGGCGTGGGTAGGAGTATCACATTCACATTTTAAGAAGGAAAATGAGTATAAAATGCATTTTTTAAGAGCTAATAAATGCCAAAGTAGTGATGGAATACATTGAAAGAGAAAGCAATCAGCAAATAAAAGATAGACTAAAAAAAGCATCCATTAAACATAGATTGCTGGCACAAAGTCTTAGCCTATTTTCCATTAAAAATATGAACAGCGATTTATGCAGAAAAATCACTAAACTACTTTAACATTTCACGCCATTTCTTTGCTAAATAAACCGGTATTTAAATCCTTCGTAGTTAATTAATATTTTCTTCGGTAAGAAATTGAAGAGTCTTTCTTCTTCCTGCCTGTCTGAGGGCCATTCAGGCTCCCGAAGTCTTAATACGTCTGGAAACTATCGGTGGGACAAAAGAAAAACTAGATATGTATTTACGAGTAAATAGGTTATTCATAAATGCTACCGACAAACGGATGAAAGGAGGATATTACTGAAAAACGCCATCATCATTAACTCTGCTCACGGTTTCAAATGGCCAGTTATTAAATTTAGTTTAAGATAGCGCAATAATCCGGATTGAACCTTAGTCTAAGCAAAGAGTTGTTCCAGTTACGAACGCTGAGTTGCCTGAACATTTGTATTTGTAACGAAGACCTAGCTGCCCTTACATATAGTCTTGCAGAATCATCTCATGAATTTACAGCAAGAGAATGAAAGACGAATGAATGAATGAAACTGGATTTCGTATGAGCATATAGTAATTGCAGATGGCATGATTCTTCAGGTTACCGGTAGATAAAAGAAGGTGCTCGGCTCTGATATGGTGAGCGCTGGGACTTTAGGCACTTTATCATTGAACGTTTACTCACTTATCTTCGAAAGACTGAGAGATTTTAGGAAAAGAAACCAGAAGGAGTACCAAGAAATATAAGGTTATAAGCAAAGGCAATGGAAAGAACATCGATTTCCTAGAAAGAGGTGAAAAGAACGTCCCAATATGGCTAAACTGCTCGTATCCGGTACCTAACCATCGAGGTATTTGAGCCGGTAGACTTACTTAAAGTGTCACAGGTTAAGAGATCAATTTAATCCTCAAGGATATAGGTATACCACTTGCTACGTGTAAACTCATAGGGCAATTACATGTGGTACGAAGGCTAAACTTAAAAGTGACCGAATTAATTGGTTCAAAGCTGGATTAGAATTCTTATCTGTGAAACAATCATATTTCAGCCTTCTAGTGGGTACGGTTGCAGGCTAACGATCACTAACAACTTTTGCAAGAACTGTATGAATAAAAGGAAAAAAAATAATTTCTCTTTTTTTTTCAGCTGCCCTGTTATCTTCTTGATCATTGATCAAAAAGTTCAAGTTTATTCATCTAAATCTATATTGCCCCCTGCCCCCTCTTTGTTTACTATCTGGCCTTCTGGCAAAAATTCATCATGCACTACACCGTTGTAATCCATGAAAACCGTGAGCATTGCCTTCTTTTTTTGACTGAAAACGACGTGGTTTTTTTGGTCTCGGCTCATATGGTGAACGCCATTCACTTGTCTAGATTGCGTGTCGTATTCATAAACCCACGCCTCGTCTCCAGTAATGATCCTTTTGATGAATGTGGGATCGTACTCAGCCTCTCAAATCATCTCTTTTGCGACGTCAACACGGTCTCTTTTTTGCATGAAATTGAGGTCTTTTCGCACCAACTTTGCTGCTACACGACGGAAACCCAAATCATTAACGAAAATATCTTGTATGGATCCATAGGCAATGTTTAAGTCCTCCGCTATCTCTCTGATGATTAATTTGCGGTTATTGACCAACATTTCTTTTACTTCATCAATGGTTTCGTCGGTTTTCGCTGTCGATGTTCGACTACTTTCGAACCGCTCGTGCCACTGGTAAACGACCGTTTTCTTTAGAGAATCGTTGCCAAAACACTTTTCCAATACTCCCAACATACAAGTTCGTTGTTGCAAATTTAAATCCATTTCTAAAATTGTTAAAAATCGCCAACACATACAGAGATAGATGTACTATTGGATACGTAACTTTTGCAAATGTCAGGCTATAACGCTGAAATTTAGAGGGAATGTCAACAACAGATGTACCAACTTAACAAAAAAAAAAACAGTAAAATCGGAACAATGGGAGCGCCACACGGTAGTTATTCCGTTTTGGGGGAATAGCTGCTCCTTGACCGCCAAAATGCGCTGCTACTGCAAAAAAGGTTATGGTGCCTTAAAGTCCGTTCATATTTAGGCAGACATGCCAAATTTCAGTGCGATACTGTCTTTAGTTTTGTTTTGACAGCTGATTGTTGTTGACGTGTTTGGCATCATGTTGAGTATGGACAAAAACGATTTTCATTCTCTCATAAAACATTATTTATTGAAAGGCAAAACGGCAAAGGAAACAAAAGAAAAGTTGGATAAATGTTATGGGGCAAATGCTCCATCAAATTACACTGTCAAATATTGGTTTCGAGAGTTTCGTGGTGGCCGCAACTCCACTACCGATCAAGTCCGCAGCGGCAGGCCCTCCGATGCGGTTACAGAGGACAATGTCAAAAAATACATAAAATGGTATTGACTGACCGGAAAGTGAAGTACTGAGCACACACGCCATATTTTGGGGTAATATTGTGCATATGAAAAAGTTATCTTGCCGCTGGGTGCCGCGCATACTCACTTCTGACCAAAAACACTAGCGCGAGAGCATTTCGAAAGAGTGTTTGGACTTGCTGATGCGGAATCAGACGATTTTTGGCATCGATTGGTAACTGTTAAACACCAGAGAACAGAATGAGTGCCCGGCAATTGACTGAAGCCGGCACGAGTGCTCTGAAGCGGCCGAGGGAAGCTTAATGGGTCGGAAAGGTTATGGCGTCGGTTTTCTGGGATTGTCATGGCATACTCTTCGTGGACTATTGCTATTGCTGTCGCATCCACCGTATTCGCCCGATTTGGCTCTCTTGGACTACTATCTCTCCCCAAACCTCAAAAGATGGCTCATCAATAAAAAATTCACCTCACGCTAGGACATCATCGACGCCACGGAGGAGTATTTTGCAGACCTTCCGGAAAATTACTTTTCGGACGGGATCAAGAAGTTAGAAAATCGCTGGAATAAGTGTATCAAACTAAAAGGGAACTATATTGAATAAAATAAAAAAACATTTAAAAACATTTTTTTTTTTTTTCATTTCCAAGGAGGTTACTTTTCACCCCACCTAGTTAGAAATAACGATCAGAAGTCTCTTCGGTTTCGCTGAAAAGATCAAATGGATTGAGTTGCAAATACGATGGTCCGGACAGTTTCACATCCTTAACCCATCTTTAAGATGCTGTGATATCACAGCCTAAGTGAGCCACTTCGAGGCTATCACCTCACTTAATCTATCGTATAACCGTATAACAACCATTTTAAAATAATTTAAAAATAAAAAATAAAAAAATTTTTAAAACCTCCTTTAATTCAAATAAAAGAAAAAATAATACCAATTTCACATAATGAACGATTTGCAGATTTGCGTGGAAAGATCAGCTTCCGCCCACATCTGACTTTTTGATTTGGACTTCATTGTATTTTGCTTTATTTTATTTGCTTTTAGAAATGCAAATTTATAGCTCTTTGAGAAGATACAAATTTCTCTGTCAATATTATAATAAAAGATAGAGACTTCAAAAGTTCAACAACCATGACCAGGTTAAGCAAACAACTTCAATAAAATTAAGGAACATCTAAGAATAGTTAAAATTCACAAAACAAGTACTAATAAAAAAGATAAATGAAGTGTTTAATCATTGTCAGAGTCACTCGATGACGGACTCCAAATCATAGCAGGTCAAGATTTCTGGAAGTACGGATAACTACAATTGATGTCGGCTTTGGTGACAACTTCTATGAATTGTAAATATTAGATCTTTGGAATAATGCAGTTTAGCTGTCGGAGAAAGAGTATCAACTTATCTAAGATAAAGTCCTCACTTGACGCCTAGCACTCATAGGGGAAGTAACACCTCTCATTTCAATTTTCTAGGCGATGGTCTCCGTCATGGTCAGCCAGTGAACTATGCTTATTGCGACGATCCTGTCGATGTATCCGAGGCTCGTTTGCTTAAATTTGAATGTAAATATGCCATGTTTTACTTGCAAATAATAATTTTCTTTCAGTTTAGTGGGAGAAGAGCTAAATTTCCTCTTTTCAAAAGGGCAAACTAAACCAGGCTTGAGCACTAAAAAAAGTCTGTTAGCATTTACACTAAGTCGAAAACAGGGACTCTCCGTGTTATGTTTGAGACTCACATCCCAGTAACCTAATCAGAGCCATCTTACAACCAGCTCCTATTTACGAAGCTACAAGTGAACTGCATAACACAACAAGCTGTAGTTGGTATACGATTATCTCATCGGTAGTGGTGACAGATGAGGCCATTAAGAATGCTGTTGTTGCTTGCTTGCTCTGACGGCTTCAAGTCACCTGACACCGATGACAAATACCCAGTTATGCTACAAAAAGTTATAGACCAGCTGCCGGTAACCCTGAAGAGAATCTTTACTACAAGACTGGTACCAGCATATATACCGAAACCTTAGAGAACAATAAGAGTAGTCTTTATACTATTACTATTATAGAGATAATAGTCGAGCTATATGCGAGTAGAACTGCTTTGCGAATGCACTCTCTGTCGAAGATGCTTACTAACGTGAAAGATCCTGCGAGAATCCCGACGTGGGCATTTTCATCGACACTAAGGTTGCTCTCAACAATGTAGCTTTTGACGGCATGTGGGATCGCCCAAAAACACGGCTTAGACGAATTACTAGTTTTGTGGATAGAAGCAATGCCGGTGAATAGGAAATTGATTGTGGATGCTGGCCGCAGCCAATATGTGGTGGAGACCGTAAACAGGGGTTGCCGCAAGGCGCCGTTCTGTATGTTGGTCGACTCATTGCTCAACGCCCTCAATAGTTCTAATGTCTATGCACAAGCGTACGCGGTTTTCTGAATTTAATGCCACTGACGGTTGCTACGACTTAACCAGGTCATAGGTCTTGTTGGTGGAAGAACCACCGATAGTCCTTACCAACACTTAAATTACGCTACCATGGGAGTCAGGAGCACTCGGTCCGGGCCTGACTTGAAGACTGTGGTTTAGACCCAAAATCGCGAGAAGGGTCTAAATGTAGAATTGCAATAAATACTGGGCGCTGTGATCCTAAGAACAGTAGGAGGTTTTAGGTCGGCTTCGACTCATACCAAGGGTGGAACTTGTGTTGAAGGTATCAAAGAATTGACGGATAGCGGTGGCAAAGCCTATCCTTTCTCCCATGGAAGTATGGGCATTCCGTGGAATTAAGTTTACACAACAGGCGTCCACGTAAACCAACAAAGACATCTGAACTGTCTGTCTAGCGTTTCGTGCCTAGCGACTGTCCGCTCTAAAGCACAGGCAGCCATTGACCATCGATGCACTAGAAATGAGCATGGTTCTATGATCGCAACGGGATCACGGGAAATGAAATCGCCGATGAACTTTCTAGGTTCTTTCTTTCAGAAATCTTTCAGAAAAGATTTTTTTAGGATCCGAACCTACGTTAGGTTTGCCTGCGTTCTTGGCATGACTCCCCGGGTTGTCGGCAGATAAAACGAATGGTGCCGACGTTTCCAAGAGGTCAATGGGTTGCCTGGTGTCCTTCAGTAGACCTGGTGTTGTGATAGGGCAATACGCTTTTGATAAGCACTAAAGCATACTGGGTATTAGTGATACAATATCCTGTGACGCTTGCTGTGTAAGTGATGACGACATCGCGGAGCACTACCTCTGTGAATATCCGGCAAACGATCATATCAGGCTACAGGTACTTGGCGGTGACGCACCTTATTACTGAAGCTCTTACACACCTTTCTTTGAAAGATTCAGATATTTCAGTAAAAGAAGCGTGGGCTAGTTCTTTTTCTGAGTGACCTGTTCTGACAGAGAAAGAAAAACTATTTCAACATAATATCGAATTGTTGATAAATAGAAATGGCTGAAAAGGATTTTCTTTAAAAAATCTAGAACCACTCTGTGCACTACTTGTTTCGTTACATCTGGTTCCAAGGTTTCTTTTTCAATTCATGCGTTTCGTATTGTTAGCCTGGAAAAAGCCAGCACATCAGAACAATTCTGATAAGAACTGGATTCCGGCGACATATCACGATTTCAACTGTCCGGATTCAAGCTTACTCTCAGTATTTTATTTTCTTTGATTTCTTAATTTAGGTCAATGCTATCTCCCCAAAATATCCGGATATCTATCATATTGAAGGAGTGGCTTACAATTTTCCACCGCACTGCATAATCAATTGGTTCAAATCTTTAACCGGATGTAGTCTCACCTGCGCAATTTGAGGTTGACCCCATACCAAGTGTCTATCCACTCAGTGTGGTGTTCATCTCGTCATACTGTGCATAGAGAGAGTGGCATCAACTCTTACCAGCGGGATACCCTTTTTTAGGCACACGTTCTCACTTTAAATGGTTTGTCATTGTCTGAAAATTCAGAATCTATAACATAGTAGTCAACGACTGATGAACTGCGTCATGTCACCACCAAAAAGTGTGAAAAAACATAAATATGTACAATATGCGAATATTTTTTATTTTTTATATTTTTATTATTTATCCCAAGTTGTAAAAAAAAAATAATAACAACAAATAGCAATCCCATCCGAGTTTTATTAAGAAGATTCGTTTGAGATTATTTTATTTATCTATTTCTTACTGTGGGACATTAATTTAAAATTCGTCGTCAAATTTCTTATCGTACGTTGAAATCATACGAAATTTGATTCAACATACAGGTTTGTGGTAATTGTATTGTATCTATCGCATCTGTATACATATATCACGGCCAAGCAACGATCCAATAAACCAGAAATGAATCTAAAATTTACAATATTTTCAATACTATAGGTGAATGCCTAAATGCAGTGAATACGAGGGCGGTCCTAAAAGTACCCAGCTTGACCAAGACATGGCGGTCTTGGAAAATACGCAGTCTATAAATCATATGTTTCAATTTTGAAAGCGCCATGTTTTTAGTATTTGTTTGGCAGCCATCAATAGTGAGCGTTGTCAGCAAATTTGTGAAAATGGAAAAAATTGGTCATCGTTATTTGAAAGCCTCAGCCTAACCAATATAAAAGCTGAACTGGATTCTACTCTGGGTAAGTCTGCTCCTTCGTTAACAACAGTAAAATTTTGGATTGCTAAGTTTAATCGAGGCCGTACGAGCTACCAAGACGAGCATCACAGTGGTCGACCAAATGAGGTGAAGACTAAAGAAATGGTGAAGAAAATCCACAAAGCGGTAACTACTGGATGATCGTCAACTGAAAGTGCATTGTAGGCATTTCAAAAAGTGCGGTACATCGCATATTATTTAAAAATTTGGACATGAGAAAGCTGTGTGTAAGAAAGGTGCCGCGTTTGCTCACACTCGAGCAAAATCTGTGTCATGAAGATGTTTCAGTTGAGTGTTTAGCAAAGTTTCACAGCAACAAAGCAGAATTTTTGCGCCGTTTCATAACAATGGATGAAACATTGGTCCATCACTTTGAACCCGAGACAAAAGAACAATCAAAACAATGGATTCAAAAGGGAGAACCGACACCAAGGAAGGCGAAGACCGTTTTATCTGTAGGCAAGATCATGGCGTCGATTTTTTGGGATGCGCGTGGGATAATTGAGCGAAGAAATCAAGCAAAAACGTGTTGTTTCATCAAGACAATCAAAACCGTTATTGCAATGGCCAAAATTAATGAATTAAAGTCTGAGTTGCTCCCAAACTTGAAAAAATGGCTCAGTGGTCAAAGATTTTCCAACGACGAAGAAGTGATGTCGGCAGTTAATGGCCATTTTGAGGAGCAAGACAGTTCTTATTATAAAAAAGGTATCGAACTTTTTGAACATCGCTGGGAAAAGTGTATATGTAGAACTGAAAAGCGATTATGTTTGAAAAATAAATAATTTTTTTTTCCAAAATTTTTGTGTTTTCTTTGTCGGGTCGGGTACTTCTGAGACCGCCATCGTACAGTGAGTTTTTCCCCTGATTAGGAAATAAAAAATTTAAAAAGTGAAAAACTAAAAAACGGGTGGCCGAAAACGTGACTTTGTATTCTGGTAGTTTGTGCTTTCGAACAGATAGAAATAATTTAATTTAAGCAAAAAACAGCCGCTGCACACAGCTTGGGTGATAACCTAAGGCAGGCTTTACACGTGCCAACAAAAACGGCATGAATAGTTCCTGTCTGCCAGATATATATTGGGTCTATAACTATTCGTGCGGTTTGCTAAGAGATGGCGTAACTTGTATTATTCCATTGTTATTATTCCATTGGAACATGCGTTGGAAAGCTACTGTTATTGTACGTCATTTCAGTATATATCATTCATTTGAAGCGTAAACAACAAAATTTTTTTTTCACTCAAATATGTCGAACTGTGTGCCTGAAATTTTGCGGGGAGTTCTTCTTCATTACTTTAATATGAAGAAAACTGCTGCCGAAAGTCATCGTATTTTGGTGGAAGTTATGGTGAACATGCTGAGCGAATGTGTCAAAAGTGGTTTGCACGATTCAAAAAAGTTTGAAGATGAAGAACTGGAAGCATTACTCTATGAAGATTGTTGCCAAACGCAAGAAGAGCTCGCAGAATATCTGGGTGTTACTCAAGCAGTCATTTCAAAACGTTTAAAAGCAGCTGGATGTATTCAAAAGCAAGGAAATTGGGTTCCACATGAACTCAAGCCGAGAGACGTCGAAAGGCGGTTTTGCATGTCCGAAATGCTGCTGGAACGCCACAAAAGGAAGTCATTTTTGCATCGGATTGTTACTGGTGATGAAAAATGGATCCATTACGACAACCCCAAGCGCAAAAAATCATATGTGAAACCCGGCCAAATCAACGGCAAAGCCGAATATCCATGGCACGGAGGTAATGCTCTGTTTTTGGTGGGATCAGATGGGTGTGCTGTATTATGAGCTGCTAAAACTGCACATCAATGAACAACGCTACAGATCACATTTAATCAGTTTGAAGAGAGCAGTAGCCGAAAAACGCCCGGAATATGTAACCAGACACGAGGCAATAATTTCCATCATGAAAACGCTCGGCCCCAACGTTGCTATTCCGGTTAAGAACTATTTGGAAAACAGTGGATGGGAAGTCTTACCCCACCCGCCTTATAGCCCAGACCATGCCCCTTCTGACTACCATTTGTTTCGGTCGATGCAGAACGCCCTCACTGAAATACGGTTCACATCAGAACAGAATATAAAAAATTGGCTTGATTCATTCTTGGCTGCCAAGCCGGCGCAGTTCTTTTGTGATGGGATCCACAAATTGCCAGAAAAATGGGAAAAAGTCATAGCTTCAGATGGCAATACTTTGAATAATACTATTGTTCATGTTTTTCTTAAAATTCTTCAAATTTTGAAAAAAAAAAAACCGCACGAATTAAAATATATAGCCAATAGGAATACAGTATTAGATTTTAGAATCTTAGTTATAATATTGCCGGCTAAAAAACAAATTAATTTTTGCTGAATTTTTTAATTACATTAAGCAGTTTGAAATACCATATTTTTGCTATTCGAAAAACATGTCTTGAAAGGAGAAGAAAGTAGATTCATAAGTTTATTCACTGACTATGAATTAAAGTGGACGTACGCAGTAAAATAACACACATATAGAAGAGGAAACGGTTGTGAATTATTTGAAAAGAAATTATGATAAAATTTTAGATACTTTGTTTAAACTTGGTTCATCTGACATAATGCCTGCTGGAGATTTCAATGGAAAAATTGGACTCTCGCAAAACAACCTGATAAGCGGTTAACAAGTCCCACTATTAAATGCAACACGTTTCTACAAGAATATTACTTGCGATGCAAATGGTAATAAGATACTTGATCTCGCGGATGCGTTCGATTGTCATATTTTAAACGGAAGCTGTGAAGGCAACTCTAAATTAGATTACACGTTTATTCGAGGAACAGCTTGCTCCGTAATAGGCTATTTTCTTCTTTCTGTGAATTGAAATTATCTGGTTTCTGACTCCAGGGTCGCAGCGATCACATTTTCAAATCCTATACCTCTTCAAATTGCGTGTAAATTTCAGATATCAAGTACAACACCGGTTGAAGAAAATACGCACACACTTACTCTCTTGCCAAAAATACGTTTTAAAAACAGCCTAGCCCCACTATTCCAGAGAAACCTTAACGATGTACTTACGAGTCTAAAATTATCAAACACGCCACTAAACATAGCCGAGCGCCAGAAGTAATCAAGCAAGCTACACCGAATGAGTCAACAAGGAGGCACGTTCTAAGCAAACAGAAGTGGTTTGATTTTGAATGTCTCAAAGCAAGAGAGAGGTCTTTTGCAGCTCTTGGACTTTTGCGGAAACAAAACGCAAATGTGTTTTAAGCTATTTATGGTGAAGCTATTAAAGATTTTAAGCGCATTTGTTACAAAAAGAAATTGACCTTTGAAGAACAGACAATTGAGGTAATCAACAGATCGAAATCTTCAGCAGAGTTTTGGAAGGCTGTAAAATATGTTAAAAGAAAAGCTTATCCAAATTGCAAGAACAACAGTTGAGGGAACATTTCAGTAGACTCCTAAATCCCGTCCAAATTTCGTCAGCTTTTCATTATGCGGCTCCGCTGGTTGTCTCAATGTCTTTCTGGTTGCCCCATTTATTCTTATTGAGGTTCTACAAGTCATCAAAGAATCGAAAGTTCGAAAAGCCACGGGAGACGACCGCATTTCTTTCGAGTTATATAAGAACTGCAAGAATGACTTCATTTTAGCACTTACTGCAGATATCCAAGGAACTATCGGGGCATATCTTTTTTAGATACATCGGCTAAGCTGTTCGGAACAATTTTGTTTAAAAAGCTCATTCAGTGGGTCTCTCATAAGAAAATTCTTCAAAAATTTTAAGCGGGTTTTAGAAAGAAATACTCAACTATAAATCAATTTTTTTCGCTTATAATCATCGCTGAAATTTACAAGACCCAACACAAGAAGTTGTATGCCTTCTTTGTCGATGTCCGTGCTGTGATGAGAATTACAAATAAAGTCATCAACATACAAAGGGCAATATCTGACAGCAATTTAACATACGTCTGGGATGGTGTATTTATCTCTGATGAGTTTGGAACATCAATGGGAGTGAAGCAAGGTTGCATTCTGAGCGCGCTTCTTTTTTTATTATGACATAACCGATTTTGTGAGGGGAGGAATTGAAATTAACCAAGTAAAGATCCCCGCGCTTATGTATGCAGACGACATCGTCTTCCCCTCTGATACAATCAACGGGATGCAGTTGATGATAAACAGACTAGCTGAGTACTGCAAGCTATGGAACCTGACGGTTAATCTTGAAAAGTCGAAGATAATGATATTTACAGGGGGAAGCAGTAGGTATTCGCGCAACGAAAAATGGGGCCTTCAAGGTGAACGTATTGAAATAGTGAGAGAATACAAATATCAGCAAATCTCAATATGAAAAAGCATCTTTCTGTAAAACTTTGGGAAGCAAAACGAGCAATATCTTCAGCATAACTCATAGTTCGAAACAAAAAATATTTTGTGCAACAGTAAAATCGATTCTTTTGTATGGTGCCCAAGTGTGGAGTTTTTACCCTTTTGAGGAAGTAGAAAGGTTTCTCCGATATTTCTTTTCGCCTACCTAACAACACACCTAATTATATACTGTATTTGGAAACAGGGCTACCTCTTCTTTTCCTAGACGCTCTAAGTCTGCACTTTGAATATAGGTATAGTTAAAATAACCGAAATGGAAAAAGGCAGGCTGCCTTAGTTGGTGCTCAAACACATCATTTCAAGTAGGGGTCATCTTTACCAAAATTGGCAGCGTTTAGTGTCCGAATGCGGTTTTAATCTTTGATTAACAGCGACGGAATAGGCTACAGCCTTAAGATCTCAATTAAGCGCGCATTATCATCAATCAAACAAGACAGATACTAGAGATATACAAACAATACTCGGGGTTTCCAGCATAGAATGTAGTACTCGCAACAGAGAAACAAGATGAATCTTACTTTGAGTTGCTCAACCAAAAACAAAAGTTTATTACTGAAAGTAAGAGGTGAGCTAATCACACCTAATTATATTCCGCACGTCCAGAGCTGCCAATCTTTTACGATTTGTGTAACAAAAATTTGATAGACGACGGTCTCCACTTTATAGCGGTCTGCCCTATTTTGAAAGAATACCGCTTGATATATTTTGGGGCCGCTATGTTAAATGAAGATTGAACACTGAGCATTTTAAATGGAAACCACGGTTGTAATGCGTTGTATAACTACACCACGAAGGCATTAATTTATAGAAAACGTATCATGGAGGGAAGTTTCTAAAATAGCCAATAGAGATATTTTTCGTTATGCAAATTTTATATTCCTTACGCAAATATTTAAAGTTCATAATGTACTACGCAGGTTAACTCATATTTTATGTAGGGAACCTAAATAGATGTCAATCTGGTAGACGATCAACTAGTGACCAAACCTTTTAGCTTGTTATTGCAATATTTAGCCATAAGTGTATCCTATAACATATTATTAGTTTAAAATCTAACGGAACTTCATCCGAAACTTAAGGAAGCTGCATTCCAGAATTTGATCGTTAAGTCCTAAGATGTTTTCTTTTCGGCACACGTACTATACAAACGACCATCTCCTCACTATTATGCGGTAAAGCCTTTAGAAGAGGCTGAACCTATTTGCAATGATTTTTGAATTTTTTTGTAAATTGCTACCATTCACTGGAACATTCAATTTCATTTTTCTATCAAAATCGCTAATATAATCTGCATTTTGCAAAAAAGTGTTAAATTTTTGCATAATTTTGCATATATATTATTTTTTTTTTTTTAACTTTATAATTTGAAATAAATTTTAAGTTGTACAATCCGTTAATTTGAAACAAACTTGAAACTTAATGAAGAAACGTCGCCTCGCCTCGAAAGATCTGTATATCATCTTCATCGATTTGAAAAAAAAAAACCTTCGATTAAATTCCCAAAATCTCAAAATATAGGGTTTTCCAATAGCGACTTGACAACTTTGAATTTAATTTGTGAACGCACTCTTTCACTAATCATCAAACTGTCACTATCAATTTATTCAGTAAACTCAACATTTATATCATAGTAAAGTACACTAACAAGCAACGTCTGCAAATTATAAAAATTTTCTATAGATATTCGGAGTCGCAAAATCATCTCCAGTGACGAAGCTCATTTTTGGCTCAATGGGTTCGTAAATAAGCAAAATATGCGTTATTGGTCGAGTGAAATCCACATGTGCTTCATGAATCACCACTTCATCCACAAAAAATAACTGTTTGGTGCGGTTTGCATGCCGGCAGCGTTATTGGGCCATATTTTTTCGTCGACGATAACGATCGTCACGTTACTGTGAATGGTCAGCGTTATCGCGCCATGATCACTGATTATTTTTGACCCGAATTGGAAGATATGGACTTGGACGACATGTGGTTTCAACAGGATGGTGCCACAAGCCACACAGCACACGCTACAATCGATTTATTGAGGAGTAAGTATGGTGAGCGTGTTATCTCAAGACATGGGTCAGTCGATTGGCCGCCTCGTTCGTGCGATTTAACGCCGCTTGACTATTTTCTGTGGGTCTAAGTTACGTTATTGGTTTATGCCAACACGTCGACGACGTTGAAAGAGCTCAGAGCCAACATTGAAGCGGTCGTTTCGTCAGAAATGTGTGGCCGAGTCATTGAAAATTAGGTCCAACGAATCGACCGCTGCAAATGTGCCCGCGGTGGCCATATGAACGAAGTCGAGTTCCATTCATAAATTTTTTGATTGTACTTCAAGCCAATAATAAAGTTTTTGAAATATCTCAAATGGTTGGCCTTTTATTTAAAAAAAAAAAATTTGTCAAGTCGTTATTAGAAAACCCTATATATTTACTAGGTGGAATGAAAAATAACCTCCTTGATCGCCAGAACGCGCTGCTACTGCAAAAAAGGTTATGGTGCCTTGAAGTCCGTTCATATTTAGGCAGATATGCCAAATTTAAGTGCGATACTGTGGCGTTACCATTGTTCCGATTTGAGTTCTGTTTTCTTGTTAAGTTGGTACATCTGTTATTGACATTCCGTCTAAATCTTAGCGTCATAGCTTATGTAGCCAAGAGTACGTCTATCCCTGTGTGTGTTGGCGATTTCTTACAATTTTAGAAATTGATTTAAACTTGCAGCAACGAACTTGTATTAAATTTTGCGTAAAAAACGGATTGAATGGTGCGCGAACGTTTGAAATCTTGGATGAGTGTTTCGGCAACGATTCTCTAAAGAAAACGGTCGTTTACCAGTGGCACGAGCGGTTCGAAAGTAGTCGTAAGTCAATCGAAGAGGATGAACGCAGTGGCAGACCATCGATAGCGAAAACCGACGCAACCATTGATGAAGTAAAAGAAATGTTGGTCAATAACCGCAAATTAACCATCAGAGAGATAGCGGAGTACATCAACATTGCCTATGAATCCGTCTAAGACATTTTTGTTAATTATTTGGGTTTCCGTCGTGTAGCAGCAAAGTTGGTGCCAAAAGACCTCAATTTCATGCAAAAAAGAGACTGTGTTGACGTCGCAAAAGAGATGATATGCGAGGCTGAATCCGATCCCACATTCATCGGAAGGATCATTACTGGAGACGAATCGTGGGCTTATGAATACGACACGCAATCCAAACATCAGGCAAGTGAATGGCGTTCACCAAATGAGCCAAGATCAAAAAAACCACGTCGTTTTCAGTCAAAAAGGAAGGCAATGCTCACTGTTTTCATGGATTACAACGGTGTAGTGCATCATGAATTTTTGCCAGAAGGCCAGGCAGTAAAGAGTAACGAGTATTATTTGGGCGGTTTGAGACGTTTGCTTGAAGCAAATCGCCGAAAGAGACCAGAATTTTGAGCAGAAAACTCGTGGATCTGGCAGTGCCATCATAATTCGTAATTTTTTGACGAAAAATGCAACAAATACCATCTAAGAGCCACCGAATTCACCAGATTTGGCTTCCTATGACTTCTTTCTGTTCAATCGAGTTAAAAAACCACTACGGGAACGCGTTTCAGCAGCCGAGAGGAAGTAATTTAAAAATCGCAGGAAGCACTGATGGACATACCGACAACCGAATATAAAAAATGTTTCGAGGATTGGATCAAGCGCTGGCATAAGTGTGTTGCAGTCGATGGGGACTATTTTGATTTAGATGAATAAACTTGTATTTTTAATTTTTTGAATAAATTCCGGGATCAAGGTGGTACATTACACAAAAATTACGTGTATACCTATGTAACATAGCTAAAATAACTGCAGAATTTGAAGTTGATGTTAAAGAATATACGAAGCAGAACATTAACGGGTCGAAACTACTTTTCTTTTTTTCGCAGATAATAGCGCTCTCATAAGCTACAAATTGACAGCCCTTCAGAAGGCTCTAGAATATACGGGGCTAAGAACCAGTTGTATTAACACTGAACCTGCGTTTGCGTTTTTCCTGACACCTCCTGACACCATCGAAGTGCTAAAAATATAAATACTCTAAATCTAATCTAAATACTCTAAAAAGATTTGTTATGCACAGCAGTTATTCGTTCCGCTTTAACATACATATTTACCGCGGTGTTGAACCATGTACAGGTTCATACATTTTGTGATTCCGAAAGTTAATTTAAATAAAACACATTTATGATTTAATTTTCGATTAAATTGAATTTTGCAATGAGGAATGGAATATAACATCATTCAAATATCTTAAACGAGAATGCTAGCAGAACTTAATTCTGACAAGGTAATTTTGGATGACCTTTCGACATATATCGGGCAATACATTACACGATCTTGGTGGCCAGTTAACATCACCAAAACGCGAAATTACTTGTCCAGAAAATTTGTCTAGCAATAAAGCCAAAACGAGTCGTGTTGTGTGAGATGTGTACCTTCTTGTCGAAACCTCATCGATATATTTGATTTGAAGCCAAAAAACTTCGCCTAACATTTAACTACAGCGAGGACGGTTACACCTTCGAAAAATGAGCCTCATCGCTGAAGAGATTGAAAATTATTGAGTTGAACTTTACAATATAAGATCGTATCCAAACACAAAATACGTCATAATGAGTCGTAAGACGATCCCAAATGCTGCGATTGTCGTGAAATCCATAGATTTGGATCTTCTTCAACACTTTCACATAACGACAGCCATATGTTCTGTAGAGCGTGCATTTCGATGATGAATAGAGCCATTCTCTTAAAAAATTTTTTACAGTTCTGTCTATAGTGCGCTCAGATGGATGATTATGTCAACCATAATCTGCTCGTAATGCGCGAAACGTACCAACTACAGAATCACTATTTTTGTAGTAAGTTTTCATAATTCTAACAGGTTCAGCGATTGTTAAACGATCCATATTATAAAATGGGAAACCTTTAACCAAACATAAGTCTCAGGTGACAGTTCGGTTTGATATATGGGATTGAAACAGGGATGTCAAATCCGGACCACGAATTGGATGGACTTACATGAGAAATTAGGGTACGTGCCTACAAACGGTGTGGATGGTAGTTATCATTAAATCGATTTGTCACCGAAGTCAACAATTGGACATTGGTTACAGTACATTACGCAGGAATTCGACAGTTAATCTACATTAACACCTGTTTAAGATCCAAATGCCACAGAAATTAAAGTCAACGAAGACACTATTTCTCACCAAAGATAGTCCTTGTTGAGGAATCACATTTTTAAATGCACGAGTACGAAAATAACAAAAAAAATTCGTATCTAAAGTATGAAAACCTCTCTTGTAATTAACGAAAAAGGTTTGCATCCCAAAAAAATTACTGTGCGTGTGGTTTGCGAGCAAGCGGCATCGTTGTATATTTTTTTTAGATGTACAAGTACTGAATATTGTGAATATTGACCGACTTTTTCCTCCCGAAATTTGATGAATTGTATGAAATTCGAAGATCGCATTATTTCGCTTAGAGGGAAAGTTAATTGGCGACAGAGATCATACGATTTAACACCATTTGACTTATTTTAATTAGATTATTTAAAAAATAAGGTCTTTGCCAACAATCTAAGAACAACTCGGACTTAGATTTAGGCCGTTGACCCGCTAATTTTCCGTCATTGAGCATGTTGACCTTCAGAAACTAGCCTATAATAAGTTCAGAGTGGTCATATGAACAATGTTGTATTTTATTCACAAATTTCATAACCCGAAGTTTAATATTTAATAAAGATCGACGATAATTACTTACAAAATAAAGGGTGATTCATCGTGGGGTTTGATTTATAATGTAAAATAAAATAAATAAATTTGAAAGTGAATTTAAAATTTTTATTATCAGTTAAAGAAACAATTCCTGACATTGATATTTACTATGTCTTAATTAGTGCATTCCGAAAGTCTAATTTTGGGCGACTCGTTCGAGTAAAGCGACTGATATCTCGTGGATGACACGAGTAATGTTGGCTTCCAAAACGTCAATTGTAGCTGGCTTATTCCTGAGAGCCTGAGATTTCACATATCCCCAGAGGAAATAGTCCAAAGGTAGGATATCACACGATCTAGGCGGCAAAACGTGAAATTAAGTGCTCACCAAAATGATTTCTCAACAAGTCCATTGTTTCACGCGCTGTATGGGTCGTAGCGCCGTCTTGTTGAAACCAGAGCTCACCGAGACCATGTGCTTGAATTTCAGGAAGCACATAGTTTGTTAACATGCCGCGATAATGGTTACCATTGACGGTAACATTCTGATTTGCCTCATTTTTGAAGAAATATGGACCAATGATTCCACCAGCCCATAAACCACACCATACCATTGTTTTTAATGGATTTACTCGTAATGGTATCTCTTGGTACTTTTCGGGTTGCTCATAAGCCCGAATACGGCTATTTTGTTTATTAACGTATCCATTGAGCCAGAAATGGGCTTGATCACTGAACAAAATTTCACGATAAAACACCGGACTTTCATTGAGTTTTTCCAGAGCCCATTCACTGAAAATATAACGCAAATTCAAGTCGCCTGGCTTCAATTCTTGTACAAGTTGAATTTTGTACGCTTTTAGACCGAGATCCTCACGTAAAATACGCCAAGCCAAGCTGCTGAGAACAACGATTGAAACAGGGATGTCAAATCCGGACCACGAATTGGATGGACTTACATGAGAAATTAGGGTACGTGCCTACAAACGGTGTGGATGGTAGTTATCATTAAATCGATTTGTCACCGAAGTCAACAATTGGACATTGGTTACAGTACATTACGCAGGAATTCGACAGTTAATCTACATTAACACCTGTTTAAGATCCAAATGCCACAGAAATTAAAGTCAACGAAGACACTATTTCTCACCAAAGATAGTCCTTGTTGAGGAATCACATTTTTAAATGCACGAGTACGAAAATAACAAAAAAAATTCGTATCTAAAGTATGAAAACCTCTCTTGTAATTAACGAAAAAGGTTTGCATCCCAAAAAAATTACTGTGCGTGTGGTTTGCGAGCAAGCGGCATCGTTGTATATTTTTTTTAGATGTACAAGTACTGAATATTGTGAATATTGACCGACTTTTTCCTCCCGAAATTTGATGAATTGTATGAAATTCGAAGATCGCATTATTTCGCTTAGAGGGAAAGTTGATTGGCGACAGAGATCATACGATTTAACACCATTTGACTTATTTTAATTAGATTATTTAAAAAATAAGGTCTTTGCCAACAATCTAAGAACAACTCGGACTTAGATTTAGGCCGTTGACCCGCTAATTTTCCGTCATTGAGCATGTTGACCTTCAGAAACTAGCCTATAATAAGTTCAGAGTGGTCATATGAACAATGTTGTATTTTATTCACAAATTTCATAACCCGAAGTTTAATATTTAATAAAGATCGACGATAATTACTTACAAAATAAAGGGTGATTCATCGTGGGGTTTGATTTATAATGTAAAATAAAATAAATAAATTTGAAAGTGAATTTAAAATTTTTATTATCAGTTAAAGAAACAATTCCTGACATTGATATTTACTATGTCTTAGTTAGTGCATTCCGAAAGTCTAATTTTGGGCGACTCGTTCGAGTAAAGCGACTGATATCTCGTGGATGACACGAGTAATGTTGGCTTCCAAAACGTCAATTGTAGCTGGCTTATTCCTGAGAGCCTGAGATTTCACATATCCCCAGAGGAAATAGTCCAAAGGTAGGATATCACACGATCTAGGCGGCAAAACGTGAAATTAAGTGCTCACCAAAATGATTTCTCAACAAGTCCATTGTTTCACGCGCTGTATGGGTCGTAGCGCCGTCTTGTTGAAACCAGAGCTCACCGAGACCATGTGCTTGAATTTCAGGAAGCACATAGTTTGTTAACATGCCGCGATAATGGTTACCATTGACGGTAACATTCTGATTTGCCTCATTTTTGAAGAAATATGGACCAATGATTCCACCAGCCCATAAACCACACCATACCATTGTTTTTAATGGATTTACTCGTAATGGTATCTCTTGGTACTTTTCGGGTTGCTCATAAGCCCGAATACGGCTATTTTGTTTATTAACGTATCCATTGAGCCAGAAATGGGCTTGATCACTGAACAAAATTTCACGATAAAACACCGGACTTTCATTGAGTTTTTCCAGAGCCCATTCACTGAAAATATAACGCAAATTCAAGTCGCCTGGCTTCAATTCTTGTACAAGTTGAATTTTGTACGCTTTTAGACCGAGATCCTCACGTAAAATACGCCAAGCCAAGCTGCTGAGAACAACGATTGAAACAGGGATGTCAAATCCGGACCACGAATTGGATGGACTTACATGAGAAATTAGGGTACGTGCCTACAAACGGTGTGGATGGTAGTTATCATTAAATCGATTTGTCACCGAAGTCAACAATTGGACATTGGTTACAGTACATTACGCAGGAATTCGACAGTTAATCTACATTAACACCTGTTTAAGATCCAAATGCCACAGAAATTAAAGTCAACGAAGACACTATTTCTCACCAAAGATAGTCCTTGTTGAGGAATCACATTTTTAAATGCACGAGTACGAAAATAACAAAAAAAATTCGTATCTAAAGTATGAAAACCTCTCTTGTAATTAACGAAAAAGGTTTGCATCCCAAAAAAATTACTGTGCGTGTGGTTTGCGAGCAAGCGGCATCGTTGTATATTTTTTTTAGATGTACAAGTACTGAATATTGTGAATATTGACCGACTTTTTCCTCCCGAAATTTGATGAATTGTATGAAATTCGAAGATCGCATTATTTCGCTTAGAGGGAAAGTTAATTGGCGACAGAGATCATACGATTTAACACCATTTGACTTATTTTAATTAGATTATTTAAAAAATAAGGTCTTTGCCAACAATCTAAGAACAACTCGGACTTAGATTTAGGCCGTTGACCCGCTAATTTTCCGTCATTGAGCATGTTGACCTTCAGAAACTAGCCTATAATAAGTTCAGAGTGGTCATATGAACAATGTTGTATTTTATTCACAAATTTCATAACCCGAAGTTTAATATTTAATAAAGATCGACGATAATTACTTACAAAATAAAGGGTGATTCATCGTGGGGTTTGATTTATAATGTAAAATAAAATAAATAAATTTGAAAGTGAATTTAAAATTTTTATCATCAGTTAAAGAAACAATTCCTGACATTGATATTTACTATGTCTTAGTTAGTGCATTCCGAAAGTCTAATTTTGGGCGACTCGTTCGAGTAAAGCGACTGATATCTCGTGGATGACACGAGTAATGTTGGCTTCCAAAACGTCAATTGTAGCTGGCTTATTCCTGAGAGCCTGAGATTTCACATATCCCCAGAGGAAATAGTCCAAAGGTAGGATATCACACGATCTAGGCGGCAAAACGTGAAATTAAGTGCTCACCAAAATGATTTCTCAACAAGTCCATTGTTTCACGCGCTGTATGGGTCGTAGCGCCGTCTTGTTGAAACCAGAGCTCACCGAGACCATGTGCTTGAATTTCAGGAAGCACATAGTTTGTTAACATGCCGCGATAATGGTTACCATTGACGGTAACATTCTGATTTGCCTCATTTTTGAAGAAATATGGACCAATGATTCCACCAGCCCATAAACCACACCATACCATTGTTTTTAATGGATTTACTCGTAATGGTATCTCTTGGTACTTTTCGGGTTGCTCATAAGCCCGAATACGGCTATTTTGTTTATTAACGTATCCATTGAGCCAGAAATGGGCTTGATCACTGAACAAAATTTCACGATAAAACACCGGACTTTCATTGAGTTTTTCCAGAGCCCATTCACTGAAAATATAACGCAAATTCAAGTCGCCTGGCTTCAATTCTTGTACAAGTTGAATTTTGTACGCTTTTAGACCGAGATCCTCACGTAAAATACGCCAAGCCAAGCTGCTGAGAACAACGATTGAAACAGGGATGTCAAATCCGGACCACGAATTGGATGGACTTACATGAGAAATTAGGGTACGTGCCTACAAACGGTGTGGATGGTAGTTATCATTAAATCGATTTGTCACCGAAGTCAACAATTGGACATTGGTTACAGTACATTACGCAGGAATTCGACAGTTAATCTACATTAACACCTGTTTAAGATCCAAATGCCACAGAAATTAAAGTCAACGAAGACACTATTTCTCACCAAAGATAGTCCTTGTTGAGGAATCACATTTTTAAATGCACGAGTACGAAAATAACAAAAAAAATTCGTATCTAAAGTATGAAAACCTCTCTTGTAATTAACGAAAAAGGTTTGCATCCCAAAAAAATTACTGTGCGTGTGGTTTGCGAGCAAGCGGCATCGTTGTATATTTTTTTTAGATGTACAAGTACTGAATATTGTGAATATTGACCGACTTTTTCCTCCCGAAATTTGATGAATTGTATGAAATTCGAAGATCGCATTATTTCGCTTAGAGGGAAAGTTAATTGGCGACAGAGATCATACGATTTAACACCATTTGACTTATTTTAATTAGATTATTTAAAAAATAAGGTCTTTGCCAACAATCTAAGAACAACTCGGACTTAGATTTAGGCCGTTGACCCGCTAATTTTCCGTCATTGAGCATGTTGACCTTCAGAAACTAGCCTATAATAAGTTCAGAGTGGTCATATGAACAATGTTGTATTTTATTCACAAATTTCATAACCCGAAGTTTAATATTTAATAAAGATCGACGATAATTACTTACAAAATAAAGGGTGATTCATCGTGGGGTTTGATTTATAATGTAAAATAAAATAAATAAATTTGAAAGTGAATTTAAAATTTTTATTATCAGTTAAAGAAACAATTCCTGACATTGATATTTACTATGTCTTAGTTAGTGCATTCCGAAAGTCTAATTTTGGGCGACTCGTTCGAGTAAAGCGACTGATATCTCGTGGATGACACGAGTAATGTTGGCTTCCAAAACGTCAATTGTAGCTGGCTTATTCCTGAGAGCCTGAGATTTCACATATCCCCAGAGGAAATAGTCCAAAGGTAGGATATCACACGATCTAGGCGGCAAAACGTGAAATTAAGTGCTCACCAAAATGATTTCTCAACAAGTCCATTGTTTCACGCGCTGTATGGGTCGTAGCGCCGTCTTGTTGAAACCAGAGCTCACCGAGACCATGTGCTTGAATTTCAGGAAGCACATAGTTTGTTAACATGCCGCGATAATGGTTACCATTGACGGTAACATTCTGATTTGCCTCATTTTTGAAGAAATATGGACCAATGATTCCACCAGCCCATAAACCACACCATACCATTGTTTTTAATGGATTTACTCGTAATGGTATCTCTTGGTACTTTTCGGGTTGCTCATAAGCCCGAATACGGCTATTTTGTTTATTAACGTATCCATTGAGCCAGAAATGGGCTTGATCACTGAACAAAATTTCACGATAAAACACCGGACTTTCATTGAGTTTTTCCAGAGCCCATTCACTGAAAATATAACGCAAATTCAAGTCGCCTGGCTTCAATTCTTGTACAAGTTGAATTTTGTACGCTTTTAGACCGAGATCCTCACGTAAAATACGCCAAGCCAAGCTGCTGAGAACAACGACGAATCGATTCGTCACGGTCTTCGCGTACACTCTCAGCTACAGCTGCTATAGTCTCTTAAGTACGTGCTAGATGTAGTCTAACTGGTCGAGTATTATCCACTAATGTAAAGTAGGACTCAAGTTTTCGAATAGTATTGGCAATAGTGGTTTCACTAGGTCGATTCCTCGAATCGCACGAAAAACATTTCTCACAGAACGCTGATTTTCGTAATACAGCTGAACAATTTGGAGACGCTGTTGTGGTGTGAGTATTTCCACGATGATTTGCCAAACGATACTGAACAAAAATGACAAAGCAGTTTGATGGGAATCACGCGTGATTTGTCAAAGAAAGCCTTTTGAAAATCAAACCTTACGATCAATCATATCACAGAAGATTCCACACACGCTTACCCTTTATAAAGGAAAAGTGACAGCGACGGAAATGAAATGTCATCGGGTGTAAAAAAAAAAACCTGATCTAATAAGAAGTTCGTTTCTTCGGCGAAGTCTTCCCATTATAAAACCGACAGTTCAAGTTCCAGTTGAGGTTAGAAGAAAAGGCCAATCGAAGTGATCCAAACTAGAACGGCCTAGAGAATAGTACTGACTTCCGCATCCTATATATCTTGCATATCTTACGCGAATTATATGATAATAAAAGAAGAAGAAAATATAAAAGATGTGAAAATATCCATCAAAAAACCGCCTCCTCAAATTCGCTGCCAAGATCAATAAAATCCAGATTAAATTCAAACATTTCACACAAAAAATAAAAAAAAAAAGAATCTATTAGCACTTTAAATCTATAAAAGATAAGAATAGATAACCACCAACGATAGTCGAAAATGTATACGTAAATGTATCTAATTACATATGCTAAACAGCAGAGAATAATCTGATCTCACGGTTTTAGCGATAATTTAAAGAATTATGGCACCACATCTCCTCCGTTCGGAATTCAAAAAGAAATATTTAGGTACATATATACTATATGTACATGTATATGTTATATGTATTTATGAATAAAAATAAAAACAAAATCGTCTATTCGGATCAAAGAAATCTTACACCTCCGCCGTATCGAACTTTTGACGACGTAGTTTCAGTCAATTCAGTTCAAAGAGGGTAGTATGTATGTAAACATGTACAAATCCAATACATCGTCTTACCTCATTTTGAGTGATTTCATTGATAAATCCGTTTCAAGTTGAGTAGTATCTTTTCTATTTCATTAAAGTTTGTCAATTCCGAAGACAATTGCAAGTCGTCGGGTGATTCTTTTTTTCCTTTGAACCGTTCGTTCCTTCTTTGAGGTCTGTGAATACCTTTTGAAGTGTTCCCACAATTGTTTCCGTTTTTTTTGAGGAATTCCTTACCTAACCCGGGAGTACTATCAGCGTGCGAAACACAAATATTTTAACCGACCGACAAACGACACCTGTTCGCACTGAACAACACACACTTGCAAAGGGACACAAAAATATCTCACGGATACTTATATTTCGATACAAGATATTCGTCACAGTAAACTCTCTTATCAAACTCGAGACCGATCCCTTGACTTTTTTTTTAATTTACCACCGGAAATATCGTAGTTGAAATGAATAAACCTTTCAGATAGTTTTGTAGGATCCAATCATACACAACAGACTACCTGTTGTAGGTGCATCTTTTTTCTTTTTGTACTTTCCTTTGTTGGAAGGTGTACATATGTTTCTTCGTGTCGGAAGACAGAAAAATACGTATTGACAATATTCACTGTGCACGATCAGTATGCAACACAGTATCACGTGAAACTTGGATTTTTATATCGATTGTATAAGTTGAATATCGAAAAGATACAAGTTATGACTTTATTAAGATTGGGTCGTCTATCAATGGGCAGGCAACACGATCGGACAGGTAGACAGCTCCACCACCACTCGATCGGACACAGAACAGAATCAAAAATGTAAACATCAACAATATCCACTTGCAATGTGCACACACATACGAATATCCGTATCGATATCGATTTGTTTATCTTAATTGAGTAGATACGAAACCATCTACAAAGAGACAAGAGGATGACAAGATTGCTTGATGGTTGATCGTCGATGATCGTCAGTGATCGTAGATTTCTGAATTTCGTCCCAAAAACCGACAATACCGAGATACGGATAGTCCTTCGCAAAGGCAAAATTAAGAAGAAAAAAATTGACAAAGAAAAACCCCGAGATTGAGAAAAGAGCAACTTTTTGAAAAACACTGAGTCAGCGAGTAGCTCTTCACTGTAAGCCCACGAATTTGTATCTAAAACGATCGTAGCTGTTGGATCGTTGAACAACCGTGATCCGTGGGATGATGGTTGGATTGTTTGATACCCACACGGTTTCTTTTCGTATCGTATTCGCTGCTGTTGTTGGAGTTGGAGTTGGAGGTTT
This sequence comes from Volucella inanis, assembly GCA_907269105.1. Lineage (NCBI taxonomy): Eukaryota > Metazoa > Arthropoda > Insecta > Diptera > Syrphidae > Volucella > Volucella inanis. Next base: position 86,155,802 of record OU026155.1, on the reverse strand, counting down.
TTCTTGATTTTTTTTTTTTTTAGTTTTCATTTCATTTTGTTGTTTTGTGAACGAATATTATGTGGTCTTACCTTTTACGAAGCGGTATGTGATAGTCTGTCTAAAAGGTGCGCGATCACTGCCGGTCGCTTCGTTTGTGGTAGTAATTTCATTCAGGGGAACGCAGCACGCTTCGTTACACACCAAGTATCGTGCGGTTGATTCTATGAAATACATGTGATAGCCGCAGTGTATAGTTGTATAGTAGACTCGGCCTAGCCAGGTATGGTTAAGGGGGTCTACAGCTACGAAATAGGAAATTCTGGTCGACTGCAATTGTATAAAGGTATGAGTGTCAAATTCGGACTGACTGTATGAGAGCACTCGAATTGTATGTATCGGATCCGTTGTATGCAATTTGAACGCACTCTATTGTTAAGAAAATAAATGGATTTAAAGTAAGTTTCGGTTGGCGGACACGGTTTTTTTTTTCAACTATCACTTTAGATACAAATGACGGAGATGATCGAAATAGCAGCAGCTTTTTCAATTTGCTTGTATGCCTTTGAAATACCTTCACTTAACATGAGGGAGAATCTGTCGGGAATTGCAGAACCTATGGGGATATAAAGCTGGAAAGCGTATGAGATTGAAAAGATATCTATGAGCAAAATGCACCTACTTTCACCATAAACTGTGAAATAGAAATTGGATGGCGGTATAAATTGCAGTTTTCCTACTCATCAACAGAAAAAGGAACAAACACCGCTTTCAAAACCTTTTTTTTAAAGAAGGAAGACGGTCACCCGTAGCTATTAAACTCAATGCCGATAACAATAACGATCTGTCGGAACAGAGCTCTTTTTTTTCATTTTGATAAATTGTTTCAGTTTATTAAAGAAACAAAGTGAGAAACTTAAGAAACCGGACATTCGCACAGAATAGTGCGTCGTCATCAGCGAACAATAAGCGTCATAGAAAGTGTTGTCACTTATCTATGCTTTACTTAGGTGGTTAGCAAAAGTTTTGTGCCCATTAAGATGCCTGTAGGAGATCTACACTCTTCCGTAACGAAGCATAACAGAAAGACCTTAAGCACAGCCTTGCTGTCACAAAAGATGCAGATATCGCCAACAGGATTGCGCATCTCTGCTTACTGCAGACGTAAATTTTCATATAGAGCAATGCACTCCATTGTCGTCTCCAAAAAAAACACAAAAGCCGCATCCTTTTCATTTTCTGGCTCAAATTCTGGTCAAAGCCAGTCCTGAGTTAACGGAAAATAGACTTCGGTGTCGTAGATCCGGTGTCACTGCGTCAGACAGCATATCCATAAGTGAAGTCAAATGGCAGTCGGTACGAAAGGTTAACGAAACTTCAGTACAAGGTATCCACTGGCCAATTCTTTTTAAACGAAAGAAGATTCTCAGAGCGCCATTCCATGTTTTTGATTGCAGATTCTAGTGCTCTAGATCAGTCCTAGGCTTGCAAGGAAAAGCTGCTAAGTAGCCGAGACAAACCTTTCTTTGGACGACGACCATATTTATATTGGTTGCAGAAACAAATGGTTGTGCTTTCTAGTACTGGAAATGGTTTGTGTTTTTTCGCGTGCAGAGATCAATGTCAGTTTTGAGAAGTTTGACCGAAAACCCATTTCTAGGGCATCTATTTAGGACTGCTCCTACGCTTTTGAACAAACTGTTTTCAAAGGCTTGAGCTAGACGTTAGAACTATTGAGAGAGAACAAAGGTGAAAGGCAGATGTTACCGTCATCCAAGAAATGCGGTGTTGGAAAAAAAAGAGAAAAAACTGCGACATCTAATATATTACGGCGATTACTTTCGATTGAAGAAGCAGCGCCTATTTGCATGCAGATTTGTTGTAAGATACAGACATAGGCAAAAAGTCTTTAACTTATGCTAACGAGCGCCTCATAACAATCCGTATTAAGGCCAAATTTACCAATATCAGCCTTATATGCCCCACGACCCCAGAGAGGAGAAATATGTCGACACCAACGTCATTAAAATTGTCCTCGGCGACTTTAATGCAAAGCTAGGAAGAGAGAGCATCTTTGGTAATACTGTCGAAAAATATAGCCTGCACGATACCACCTCCGATAACCGATTCAAGCTAATCGACTTTGCGGCGGGGCAAAACATTGTCGTAGCTAGCTAGCGTTTCCCGCAACTCGATATTCATAAGCGGACTTAAAGAACTCCTGATCAATCAACCGTCAACATTGAGACGCAACGATTATGGACGTCTGAATCTTTAGAGGAGCCAAAATCGACGCGGACCATTACCTTGGTGTACCCCCCAAAGTACACAGAGCATCGCAAAGATAAGCTAATACCGCGACGAAGTTTGACGTGCGACCTACAATCGCAAGAGATCGCCAAATCCTTGTACGATCACGTCTCCCTTAATCTATTAAGAGGTTCTATGCCACCAGCATTAAGTATCGAAGACCACTGGCAATTTTGCCAAAAACCCATCAGAAATGCCGCTTCTGAATACTGGGTTTCACTTGGTCTCTATAAAGAAACTCTTTCTTTGAAAGAGATATCAGTTTTCCTAACATCTCCTACAAGGTCATATCTGCCGTATTGTGTGTACGCCTGAAGCTATTCGTCTACAACCTGATTGTTTCATATCAACATTCAGATATAATATTCAGGCAGGAAAAAACCCTTGAGTTCCAATCCATCAAGTCAGACAACGACACCATCGCTGGGATCAAACGGAGAATAACTCTTGCTAGTCGCTGCTTGTTTGGACCAAAAAGACTAGCAAAGTCTTTTTTCGGACTCTAAATAAAACTCTAATAATCACAGTCCTTCCTATCCTGCAGAGGCATGGACTTTATCAAAAATGTATGAGGGTGCTCATAGCTGCTTTTATAGGAAAAGTCTTCGGGTGATTTTGAACCTCGTCTGCATAGACGGTGAGTGGAGGAGTAGATATAACGACGAGCTGTACGCGTTGTATAGCAACCTTGACTTAAAAGTGAAGGTCCAACGACTGAAGTAGCTTGGGGGTCCGAAAAATCTTCGAAGTATGGAGAAGTAGTGGAATACCTAGACTCAAGTGGCGCATACAAATGCAAGGCGTGCGAAACTGGATGCAGATAGCTAAAGATCGAGCTGGCTAGAGACGCTTGGTTGAGGCCCAGGTCCACTTCGGATTGCAACGCCACCTGAAGTAAGTATACAAAAATTGCATTATATTTAGATTAAACCAATAAATCTGTGTCATCATTTATGCTTAAAACCCTAAAGCGATTATTGGAGATTCACATTAGGAATAGATGCAATAATGGCTTTTTGACAGAGTCACAGCATGCATATATGAAAGGAAAATCTACAGGAGGTGGTGAGGAAAATAGAAAAGAGTCTTTAGTTCGGTGAGTTTGCAATGGCGGCATTTCTCGATATGGAAGGAGCCTTCAATAACGTGGAGTCCACCGCCATTAAAAATTCTCTATTAGACGCTAAAACTGAACAGAGTATTACAAACTGGGTTTGCAACATGCTTGCAAGTAGGAAAACAAATTGTTTCATTGGGCAAAGCTCGGTTGGAATGTCCGTAACCGTGGGAACTCTTCATTGGGGAGTCATATCGCCACTCTTGTGGGTGCTGGTTATCAGTGACATCCTCAAAAATCTTAGTAAAAAGGGTATATGTACAAAAATAAAAATTGATGTAGCAATCCTCTGTGAGCAATATAGGAACCTGACTGGAAACAACTGGGTCCCCGACGCAACGAGCTATCTACATATATAGCTGCCTACCATATTTTCCACCCAGCGCTACTATTTAAAGCTTTGAAATGACCTTGGATAGACCAGTTGACGACGCTTGAGGCAGGAGTCCTCTCATAATCGAGAGATATTTCAATGCATGGGCCTCGGAATGGGGCAGTCCGTATACGAATCATAGATGGGGCTGTTTTACTCAAGCATTCTTTTGTATGGACATTGTTTAAGCTAACAATGGAAGTAGAAATACCTTTAGTACAACTAGATCCGAATCGATCATCGATTTAACATTTGCAAGCAGCGGATTCCTACGAAATGCTAACTGGCGCGTGGTTGATCATTATACGCCGGTACCGGATCAGAAATCCGCATTAACCGAACAACACTCAAGCGATCCAAATGGAAAATAAAAATTAAAATAAAAAAACACCGACAACTCCCGAAATCGCGGAACTCAGATCTGTATGTCACCAAATGCGAAGAATCTATTAGCGTTCCCGGTATACAGATGACCAGCGATTTCAAGTCTTACGCAATGCATATCGAGAAGTGAAAAAGCAAACGTCTTTGCCTTAGAGATTTCTGCGAACAACTCAATAACGACGTCTGAAGTAAAGCTTACAAAATTGTATCTACGAGACTAAACGATTGACGTGTGCAATCGCCAACGTGCCCGGTATTTCTTAGAAGAATAGTTGGGACTCCATTTCCTCATCAAGAACGTAGGGAGTTAGTAAGTCAGCGCATTCACTGAAGTACGTCCATACCTTTGATAATACGTGAAGAATTGTTCGAAGCATATAAAAAGGTACACGATAGAAAAGCCCCGGGACTGGATGTTATCCCAAATAAAGCCTTGAAAGTCGCTATCAAAACACGACCCGATCTATGTATTTGTCGTAATGTTCAACGCTTGATTTCAAAAAGTCGTTTTTCCTGAGCCCTTGAAACGCCAAAGATTAGTTCTCCTGTCGAAAGGAAAGGGGAATCCAAACGATCCTTCGTCCTACCGCCCCCTTTGTCTGCTTGACACATCGGAAAAATCCTTGAGCGGATAATATACAATATACTTCTACCAGCTACTGAAACAGCAGGAGGCTTCTCAGAACACCAATACGGCTTGCGTAAGTCACGCTGTACGATAGATGCGATCAATGTGGTATTAACGAGAGCCCGAACTGCTATAGAAAGCAAGTGCTGGCAAGGAGGAACCAAAAAATACTGCGCGATTATAACTCTCGAAATGAAGAACGCATTTAACTCGGCGAATTGGGAACGAATCATGAGCTGCCTGTATCGAATCCAGATACTGAGCTACCTCCTTAAAATAATTAAGAGTTACTTTGCATAAGAGGTTACTGGTGGTGTACCACAAGGCTCGGTCCTGAGCCCCCTTCTGTCGAACGTTATGTATGACAAAGTTCTGCGCTTACCGATTTCAAGAGAGGCGTCAATTATCGGCTTTGCGGACGACATCAGCGTGGTAGTTGAGACAAATACGTTAGAAGAAGTTAAACAGCACTGTAACGAGGCAGTTGCTACTGTACGTCGATGGCTAGCTAGTACTGGATTAGAACTCACCGACCACAAAACCGAAGCAGTGCTTATCACAAGTAGAAAAGTCCGTGAAACAATAAAGTTTAGAGTTGGAGGACATGAAGTCGTGACTCAACCGTTTATTAAGTACTTCGGAGTGATTGATTGACACTCGTCTAAGCTTCAAACAGAATCTTGAGCATGCATGCAAAAATTCATCGCAAACTAAGTATTAATGCACTTTCAAGGCTGATGAGTAATATCGGTGGCCCAAACAGAATAAAAAACTTCTTTCAGGAGCTTTCGGTTACATATACAGGGTCGCCAGCGCGTTTCGAACTGTTTCGAACGATGCTATACTCGTCATATCTTCAATGCTACCCATCGATATACTCGCTGGAGAAATAGATAAACCTAAAGCGAGTACGAAATGGCCGGGTAGACAACGAGAAAGGGAAATATGAAAGAAATCAGAGTATTGCAACCTGGCAACAACAATGGGAGGAATTCCTAAAGGGAAGATGGACGCATAGTCTCATACCAGGGATCGATGTATGGATTAAACAGAACCACGGCGAAATCAATTTCTACCTGACCCAGTTTTTTAACGGGGCACGGGTATTTCAGAGAATATCTCTTTAAACGCAGACTCGAAACCAATCCAAACTGTCCGCATTGTGAAACAGCTTCGGAAAACGCGGAACACGCGGAACACACGTCTCAACGATCTAAAGAGGCTAGAACGCCAACGTTATGCGAATAATGCCAACAACAGAGTAGGTCCTTAAGTTCTTATTCCGAACTCCGTGAAGTAATGCCTAGCGGTAGTCCCGCTGGAAGAACAAATCGGCCTGTCCAGTAATGGGAGTGGTTTTAGCCAGTAAGAATCCAGCATTACCAATGGGCGCCAGACCAAGGTTTACACCCACCATCACAAAAAAAAGGGTATAACTACCACGGCATACGCAGATGACGTGTTCATAATAGTGCAGGAAAAATACTTAAATATTTTAAACGACACTATGAAGGTTGCTCTGAAGACGATCAGCACTTCGACAAAAAGCTATGGTCTCAATGTCAACCCTTCCAAAACGGAATTGGTTCTTTTTAGCAGAAAGTACAAGAAACTGCAATTCAAACTCCCAAAACTCAACAGACTGAAAGTATCTCTTAATGCAGCGGAAGGAATCAAAAAGACAGATAATGCTCTTTTTATCTGCAAAAGAACAGTGGGAAAAATTTGGGGCTTAAAACCTGCTATAGTGTACTGGCTCTATACATTGGTGGTAAGACCCATACTTACATACAACGCACTAGTAAGGTGGAAAGCAACAAACCAGAAAACGGTTTAAGGAAAATTAGTGGCAGTTAAAAGAACGCCCTCCATAGCCCATGGCCCACCCCTACGACAGCATTGGATACCTTTTTGCACCTAACACAGCTTGATTTACAGATCAAAAAACATGCTGGCAACAATGTGATACGACACACTAATCTGGGTTACTTAAAGAGCAGTAGTTTCGGATATGGCACGATTCTAGAGGAACTACTGCCAAACAATTCAATTCTAACGGATGATATTCCTTCCTTGGTCGACTTCAACATCCCGTATAATATAATATATCCGGAGAGGGTCAATCAGGTCAAATAAAATGGCAATTTTCACAGACGGTTCGTTAACAGAGGAAGGAACAGGTTCAGGTATCTTCTCAAAAGACCTAGAACTAAGAGTGTTTATAAGACTACTGGACGCAAACAGTGTCTTCCAATCAGAAGTTCTGGCGGTCCTCAGGGCGGCTGAGCTAATGCAGATGAGATCGGTATCCGAAAGAGATAGCACTATCCACATCGATAGCCAGATCGCACTCAAGACAATGGAGTCAACCAACATCAAATCTGATACAGTCAGTGGCTGTCGCACTGTGCTCAAGGCACTTTGCATTCAGAACTGGGTAAGACTGTAAGAAAAGCTGCTCTACTCGACAATAATGAGGTTGCCAACACCAAACCACCCCTCTGCACAGCGAAGGGCAAGATGTAAAGAATAAAAAATCCCAAAGAATAACAAACTAAGGTGGTGTAGTCTTGAAGAACACAAGATATCCAAGGCTCTCTGACCGCTTTTTAGACAGGAAAAGATTTAGGAAATTAATAAAATTAAACATGGATAAGCTAAGGACACTAATAGAAATCTTGACAGAACATTGTCTCCCACGGAAACACACAAAGAGACTCAAATTCTTAGATACGGATATTTGCAGATTCTGCGGTGATCAGTAAGTTGTTGAGGGCATAACGAACACACTGCGTGAATGCGAGGCGATATCGCGTAGTAGAAGAAAATTGTTAAGGAAATACTTTTTGGAAAACCTAAAGGCTTTTGCTTTGGCCTTGTAGGACCGAAGAAGCATTTCGCAAACCTTGACAGCCTCTTTACAGTTCGAGTCGTATCAGGCCTTTTCTTTTCGTTTAATCCGATGAGGGATGAGGCATCTTATTAAAAAGAGAATAGTGTCTGTGATCATATCAGCAGCGTCATCCACTTCGTTATCGTACAAACATAACGATGAGTTAAGATTCCTAAAAAAGTTTAAAAGTCCCGCTTTACTTGGCTTTCACGTATTGCCACTCTGTTCTTTTATGAATCTGTTCTCTAATTTTGTGGTCAGTGTACGAGAAATAAGTTGATACGACACAGTGGTCCGACGAGCCTAGAAGTGATTGCACTTTGACCATGTATTTGTCAGGGTGAGAAGTTGAAAACAAGTCCAGAGTGTTGGCTGTATGACTATCAACGTGTGGTATTCTTCTGGGGTCATTACATTACAAGCTGTGTTTAGTTATTTTCCGCAGCGAAGGTCTTAACACACCGCCTTCGTATGTTATCTGACCAGAATATCGAAGCCATCCAGAAACGTGTATATTGAAATCGCCCGTAATAATGTTCTTAGTATGAGGATACAAAGTGATTAATTTTTAGTCCGCAAATATTAACGTTATCCATTCTAAATTCTCGAGACATTATAAAAAAGGACAAACACAAAAAAACAAAAACAGTTGTGAAGTACATATGACGTACTGGTATGATTCTGTTCCGAATGGATCCCTAGACGGTTAGGGTAAGAATTTTAAGGGCTCCAGATGACAAACTAACATAACTCATGCCGATTTAGAGACAGAGCCAAGAGTTACACAATCTTTTGATTCCGATGGCTACTCCAGTTATTTTTACATTCGGTAAATTGAATTAAAACATTTAATAAAGTTGGAGCAGCATTGCTCCAACAGTGACGTTGGAAAGAAATAAGTCGAAAGATGAAAGTCGCACCACACAATCAACCTGTCAAAGCAGAATCTGTCTTCTTTTCGAAGACTGCAGTTTAGGCGAGAATTCATTGGATGTCACTGGAAAATCAACTTACTCTAAAGACGCGAAATGTCAAAGCGAAACAAACCGATTTACTTTAAAGAGTGCCATCATCCCATCTTTCGCGCTTAAAATTTCGGAAAGCTACCATTGACAACAATCGAAAGGATCCAGAGTACAGATCCAGTTAAAGTAGAGCATGTTTGCTTTTCAAGGAATGGATGCTATATAAAACACTCTTTAGAAACCTCGATGTTGCCAGCCCACGCAAACTGATGCAGGTCACCTACAGAGTTGCTTGGCAATTCAGAAAAGCCAAGGATGCGCTGACTTGTCTTTGTACCCAGAAGCGTAGACCTGACTTCAAAAACTGTCGGCTATAAGCAGCGTCGTTATGAAAGAAATACAGCAGGTAATCGATTTGATCCTGTCCCACAAATACGCAAAGAAAATTACCAGCCATAATCGTGTTATAGGAGGCCACAAGTTTACCGATTTCTGGATGGTGACAAAGTTTAAAAAGAAGACATCACTATGTTTTTTCAAGAAAAAACTTCAGGGACAAGGCAAGGACAACTGTCTTAAAGGCATTTGGCACCATAGATATGATGAAATATATAGCCAATCTGTTAAGCACCTGACGTACAGTGAGAGTTATCTAAGGATGACTGCGCACTCATTAAGACCTTCAGACTTATTAGTCTGCCTTACTTTCTGCTGAAAAGTATACGCATACCAACGCGCAAGTTCTTGTGGGGCTGGGCTTCAAACATTAAGGCCGTTTTTAAGTGTTCGCTATACTATGCATGCAGCGTGACAAACTGAGATTTTTCACTTCACTATTTTTGCTCATTTAATGCTGTAACTCCTCAACTTCCGCGTCTCCAAAGATTCTAAGTATCCAAGTGCCCACCTGCGTATAACACATGGACCGTTTTATAGTAAAACACAAAATTTTTGCAAAATTCAACTTTATTTATGAATATAATTGCCTTCGAAGGCGATACACTGATTGAAACGATTTTTCAATCTTTCGATACCAGTTTTGTAGTACGATTTCGGTTGAGCCTCAAAATAGGCCTCTGTTTCGACGATTACTTCTTCATCGGTCTTAAATCTCTTTCCGGCGAGTATTCTTTAGAGGTCTGCGAACAGGAAATAGTCGCTGAGGGCCAAATCTGGAGAATACGGTGGGTGGGGAAGCAATTCGTAGACGAATTCATTCAATTTTGCCATCGTTTTCATCGACTAGTGACACGATGCATTGTCTTGATGAAATAGCACTTTCTCTTTCTTCAAATGCGGCCGTTTTTCTGCGATTTCGTCCTTCAAACGCTCCAACAACGCAATGTAATAGTCGCTGTTGATAGTCTACCCCTTTTGGCGACAGTCGATGAAAATTATTCCATGTGTATCCCAAAATACGGTTGCCATAACCTTGCCAGCCGACTGTTGAGTTTTTGGTCGTTTTGGACGAGGTTCATCGCCTGCTCGCCACTCAGCTGACTACCGACTTGACTCTGGTGTGAAGTGATGGAGCCAAGTTTCATGCATTGTCACATACCGACAAAAATTCGGCTTTATTGCGGTTGAACAGCTTTAAACACTCCTCTGAATCATCAACACGTTGTTGTTTTTGGTCGATTGTGGGGAAACGCGGCACCCAATTTGAACAGAGCTTTCGTATGTCCAAATATTCGTGTATGATATACCCAACACGCTCTTTTGATATCTTCAGAGCCTCAGCTATCTCGATCAACTTCACTTTACGGTCATTCGTAATCATTTTGTGAACTTTTTTGATATTTTCATCTGAAACAGCCTCTTTTGGACGTCCATTGCGCGCATCATCTTCGGTGCTTGTATGACCACTTTTAAATTTTTCAATCAACTTGCGAATGGTTCGTTTGGCTGGTGCAGAGTCCGGGTAACACTTATCAAGCCATTTCCTTGCATCGACTGCATTTTTTCCCATCAAAAAGCAATGATAAATCAACACAAGAAATTGCTTGGAATCCATTTTTTTCACAATAACAAAAGTTGCTTCACTCACAACGCTATACCTCGAGAACTAATCGTGCGATAGCTGTCAAATTTATACACGTATCTTTTGAAGGTTGGTACTAACTGAAAATGGTATGGACTTAGTTCAAGTGATGCCCTCTCTTAAAAGGGATTTTCAGCCCATGTATTAGAATTTCTTTAAACATACATATCACATCAAAAGTAACCCAACGCTCTCAGCTTTCTGGCAGTGGAACTGTTTTTGACAAAACATTTGGTCTGACACTGAGAAAGGACCTATGGATCTACACGACTACCTAGTACTAGCAAATGTTTTGGTACACGGTCCTTAGCTATGAAATGAAATGAGGTATAGCTTCACTCACAACGCTATACCTCGAGAACTAATCGTGCGATAGCTGTCAAATTTATACACGTATCTTTTGAAGGTTGGTACTAACTGAAAATCAAAAAAAAAAAAAAGAAAAAAATGTAGATTACAGTCCCTGAATCTGATGTTTAATAACACTATCAATCATAAATTAAAAGCAAAAAAAGGATAAATCTAAATGAAGAATAACACAAAAATGCTATTTAACTCTCTTCTGATCAGCCAGCCTTTGGAAAGTAGTCGCATCCAGAATGAGTAGCAAAAAAAACACAGTGAAACCACATCGAAGAAAGGTATTAAGCACCTATTTTTGGCAACATGAGCAAAGTTCGTCTGCGAGGTCATCAGAACTTAAGGTGTTGTTGGTCTTCAGCTTGTGGATTGCTCAACTCAGATCTTCATTGTCGTTGAAGATAACCACAACCAACCCTGAGCAGTATGCTGCGTATAAGTCTAAATATATTTAAATATGCATAGTTGGATAAACATCAGTACACACCCATGACCCGGGCAATCCCAAATGCGGAAGGGAATGGCGAGGGAACCTTTAAAATTATATTACGACCGATGCCAAGTAGATCTAGAAAATAGGATGCTTCGACATACTCGCAACTCAGGTCGTATGAGGGTTTTCGAAATAAAGCTGGTGCCGAAGGTGCTTCAAGCTGCTGTAAATTTTGCTTTAAAAACAATGTAACGAACTAACAACTAGCACGTACTAAGACCCACCGGTTGAAGATGCACTGGCTCGTTCCGTCCAGTTTGACAACCACCTCAGGGAAAAATATCGAAACCAAACACACCTGAGTTTCAAACTACTACACTTTCCGCCCGCGCCCTGGAGAAAAAGCCAGTAAAAGAGTATTCATATCCCCTTGGTGCGCGCGCGGTGTTATAGAAAAAAAAATTACTTCCATTCTTCCCTCTGCTACTTCCATCCCATTTCCATTTCATTCCATTCCCTTTACAATTAAAAAGGGTCTGGGTTTATTGAAGGCCTTTTTTGCAGCTTCATTTCGTTGAACAACCAAACTCTGACTTTGGCCGCTAAATTGTCAGAGATGACGGTTGTATACTGAAAAAATTGCTTGTCCACTAATCGACAAAGATTTTCAATGCTGACCTTAGAATTGAAGTCCCCGAATTAATTTCTGATAATGTTATCAATCTCTCACTCAGATGTGATTTCATTTTTAAACAATAGGGAAGTTCTCTACGCTAATATTGTAGCTCGGATACGTCAATCTAGATCCGGCACCAGCACAATTTGCTCAGTTCACTTGTTAATTTTTTTTTTTTTTTAAAAAGGCCACGGACAGTTATTAAACCAAATAGCTCAGTTATGAACTAAAAATTTCTTCGAAATCACATTTTTAAACAAATCATAGAAAAAAAAAATCTGAAACACCTTACATAAGTTTGTATTCAAAGTATAACAACAAACATCAATAAATTAAGAAAAACCCATTTTTCCAAGAAATTCCCACGATGGAGCTACGATTTATTGTTTACATGTTGCAGCGTCTACCTGTTAACAATATTTAAACACTTCGCACCCCTTCTATCATTTTCATTATGATGCGACTCAAGTGCCGCTAATTGTTTAAAAAAAAAAGTGAATGCGGTACGAGGAATTTCGTTGCGTCATAAAATACAACCAAATCCAAATCTAAATCCAGCAACCATCAGATACAGCCTCGTTCTAACGCCTATACTCTTGTACGTCAGCAGTGATCTATGATATTATGAGTTGAAACCACCCATGCTGCAATTGCGTGTAGCGGATAATGGAGGTTTACAATATCGCACCGCACCCTAGTGAAAATGTAAACAAAGGGGGGAAAATATGAATGAAATCGGTAAACTGGTGCAATCGGTACTTATAATCAACCCACCATCACCGAACGACCTATCGTTTTCACGAAGCGTTTCAAAATTGAATTAGCGTTAATGTGGCCACCGCAATGAATCCGTAAGTACGACTATGAGCAAACGTTTATCGCAGTTCGAATATTGCTTACAAAGCAAATGAAGTGGTAGTGGTAACCAGCGGTCGGGTATTTGATTCGAGATGAACAATCGTTGATCTACGAGTATGTGTGTATGTACTCGTAAATATCTATCACTTTTCTTATAACGTTGATTCCAACAAGAGAGGTTTTTGCAGATACATATATTTACGAGCATGATCTGCGATCTTGCAGAAAGATGATCATGAAATTTTGATTCTGCAATTAGTCGCATCTCGATAGCTTCAGTGTATTTGCATTGCATGCGACCGGTTAGTTTCTAAGTGATTGATACTTGATTTGAGTGAAACAATCGTGCTTCGAATGAATTTCTTGCTTCACCACTAGTTGATGATCCCGCAAATTACATGTACAAACAAACCCTTGCGCAGATTAGTAATTCTGTATTCTACGTTACCGATATGTAAATGCCAGTAAAACCTACAAAATGCCTTGGTTAGCAATCTATTGAACGATAACGACTTTTGTTAGTTGTATCTATACAGGAATTGGATGTTGGAATGTCAGCACGCTTCTTAACCTAAACTTACCGCCATCTACAACATAAGTTCATCCAGAATAAATAAATTCAATTCAATTGTAATGAGTAAAATTGTTAGTAACATTTCTAGACATTTTTCATGTGGTAGTACCTCTCTATTTTCAAAATCGTTTGCTTCTCATAGTCCGATAGCCGATGTTCTTTCCTCGTTTTTTGCTCGTAGAGCTCACTGGCGGTTCTCGTTTTTTTATGTAGAAGCTCATTGTAGACGAGTTGTTTCCCTATGAATACTTACCTGCATTCTTTATCAAACAATAAGCTTCGTGAATATGATGGCATGAAACCCGATATGTTGGGTAGTAGCGGCGTTCAACGTTAAATCTCCTTACCATTGTTGCAGTGTTTTGCTTCAATTGCAATATTTGGTTGACGGTTTGATGATCAAGTGACCACCATGTCTCTTTGTGGATAGTAAGGTGGGTGGAGTTACAGCAAAGCTAATTAGCCTTAAGTCCGTTTCCAGATCTGGTGTCGTATATGCCATTTTTGGCGACAGTGCTGTCAAAAATGTCGTCCCTCCCAATTTGTTGTTGTTTTTTTTTTTTTTTTTTTTTGCTGTAGCGATCGCCGTAGTATAATATGATTGCATTCTCTTTTTCACAGCCCATCCCACCACATTTCCTCAGTGGTGATAACTGCATTCTAGCAGTCCAAAGTCTCTGCTAAATATTCGGCTACACACGGTCCGTTTGCAGAATCGTCAACAATCGATCCATCATTATTTAAGGCTACTGGTTGCTTCACACGCAAAACCTCCAATGGATTATCCGTTTTAATGATCGCACAACCAGAAACACCAGAAGGACCAAGAATAAATTAGCATTCATTCAAGAATTTAGGCACATCATCAAAAGGAATTTGAAGAACCTATATCTTTGGGGAACAAATGCGTCTGTTGACGAACATTCCATTCTGAGTCCTTGTTTCGTTTCGACATATATGGTATATTATACCATTGACGACGGATAGATTTGGAATAGCAGGAATAGCTATCAACTTCAAGGTATTTCTTATTTAGATCAAAAAGCTCGAGAACGAGGATGCAAATTTGCACAAAAAGTGATTGAGGAACTGGCACTTAACATTAGAATAAGAGTGCATACCATCATTCAAACTTCGGGTCTAAAATACATCGCTTTTTCCACACAGTGGAATATCAACTTTGGTGAGCTGTATTCTGAAGAAAAGTAAAGCGGTGGTGCTCCTATCCACCATGCATGGCAATTATGATGATGATATTGAATCTTCGAAACCTATAATTATCCTACAATATAATGACAAGAAGGATGGTATCATAAACGCATGGTGGCTGCCTGATTGACTTGAAAATGGCTTTAGCATCGTATGATCCATTTTCTTAAAGCTGGAAAGGCTGGGCTTATATGAATCAATGATGTACATTTTTTTAACATGCTCAACAATAGACAGTTTATCGTGAAGAATAGCAATATGACTTCTGCTAGAATTTTTGACATTATTGAACATAATCAAATCACATACTAGGTGGGGTGAAAAGTAACCTCCTTGGGAATGAAAAAAAATTTTTTTTAATGTTTTTATTTTATTTTATTCAATATAGTCTTTTTTTAGTTTGTTACACTTATTCTAGCGATTTTCCAACTTCTTGATCCCGTCCGAAAAAGTAGTTTTCCGGAAGGTCTGCAAAATTTTCCTCCGTGACGTCGATGATTTCCTCGCGTGAGCTGAAATTTTTATTGATGAGCCATCTTTTGAGGTTTAAGAAGAAATAATAGTCCGAGGGAGCCAAATCGGGCGAATACAGTGGGTGCGACAGCAACTGGAGCCGTAAGTCATTGATTTTAGCCGTGGTTGCGATGCTCTTGTGCGCCGGTGCATTGACTTGCAAAAAGAAAATTTTTTTCGCTTCATGTGAGGCAGCGATTTCGGCCTTCAATCGCTCCAATAATGCACAGTAATACTCGCTGTTGATAGTTTTTCCTTTTCCGAGGTAATAGACGAAGAGTATGGCCATTACAATCCCAGAAAACCGACGCCATAAGCTTTCCGACTCATCGACCCCCCTCGGCCACTTCGGAGCACTCGTGCCGGCTTCAATTCATTGCCGGGCACCCATTCTGTTCTCTGGTGTTCAACAGTTACCAATGAATGCCAAAAGTCTGCCAGATTCCTCATCATCAAGTCCAAACACTCTTTCGAAGTAATCTCGCGTTCGTGTTTTTGGTCAGAAGTGAGTATGCTCGGCACCCAGCGGCATGATAACTTTTTCATATGCAGAATATTGCCCAAAATATGGCGTGTGCGCTCAGTACTAATCTTTGTGGTATCTAGCTCGCGCACCTTCACTTTCCGGTCAGCCAACACCATTTCATGTATTTTTTTGACATTGTTCTCTGTAACCGCATCGGAGGGTATGCCGCAGCGGACTTGATCGGTAGTGGAGTTGCGGCCACCACGAAACTCTCGAAACCAATATTTGACTGTGTAATCTGACGGAGCATTAGCCCCATAATCTTTATCCAACTTTTCTTTTGTTTCCTTCGCCGTTTTGCCTCTCAAAAAATAATGTTTTATGAGGGAACGAAAATCGTTTTTGTCCATACTCAACATGATGCCAAACACGTCAACAAAAATCAGCTGTCAAAACAAAACTAAAGACAGTATCGCACTGAAATTTGGCATATCTGTCTAAATATGAACGGACTTCAAGGCATCATAACCTTTTTTGCAGTAGCAGCGCGTTCTGGCGATCAAGGAGGTTACTTTTCATTCCACCTAGTAAATATATAGGGTTTTCTAATAACGACTTGACAAATTTTTTTTAAGTAAAAGGCAAACCATTTGAGATATTTCAAAAACTTTATTATTGGCTTGAAGTACAATCAAAACAAATATGAATGGAACTCGACTTCGTTCATATGGCCACCGCGGGCACGTTTGCAGCAATCGATTCGTTGGACCCAATTTTCAACGACTCGGCAACACATTTCGGCCGTAACGGCCGCTGTTTCGCGTTCAATTACTTAACGTAACCCCACAGAAAATAGTCAAGCGCCGTTAAATCGAACGAACGAGGCGGCCAATCGACTGGCTCACGTCTTGAGATAACACGCTCACCATACTTACTCTTCAATAAATCGATTGTAGCGTGTGCTGTGTGGCTTGTGGCACCATCTTGTTGAAACCACATGTCGTCCAAGTCTTTATCTTCCAATTCGGGCCAAAAATAATCGGTGATCATGGCGCGATAACGCTGCCCATTCACAGTAACATGACGATCGTTATCGTTGACAAAAAATATGGCCCAATAACGCCGCCGGCATGCAAACCGCACCAAACAGTAATTTTTTGTGGATGAAGTGGTGATTCATGAAGCACATGTGGGTTTTCACTCGAGAAATAACGCATATTTTGCTTACTGACGAACCCATTGAGCCAAAAATGAGCTTCGTCACTCAAGATGATTTTGCGATGAAATTCATCATCTTGTCGCATCTTCTCCAGAACCCAATCGGAGAACGTAGCTCGTTAGTGTACTTTACCATGATGAAAATGTTGAGTTTACTGAATAAATTGACAGCGACAGTTTGATGATTAGTGAAAGAGTGCGCTCACAAATTAAATTCAAAGTTGTCAAGTCCCTATTGGAAAACTCTATATGAACGGCACCATAACCTTTTTTGCAGTAGCAGCGCATTCTGGCGATCAAGGAGGTTACTTTTCACTTCACCTAGGAAATATATTATTATCTACAATATGTTTTGTATACAAAAGTGGCAGCACTTTTGTTTCAATATATCCCTTACCGTATTGTTCTCTATATAACCTATGTATGTGCAATAAATCACTAAATCTCTAAATATATGTTGAACTCCCCGAACGCGTTTTACTAATATACATAGTTGAGAGAGGTTGTAGGTCCAGGTCGCGCGTTTTTAAAATGGCATCAATTTACCAAATAGAAAAATTAGACGGCTCAAATTATGACACTTGGAAAATTCTAATGAAAAGTGTTTTAATTCACACAGATCTGTGGAATTATGTATCGGGCGCTAGTGTAAAACCGGAAAGCGATGCAACCGGAGTCGCTTTATGGAGCAGTAAAGACGAGAAAGCACTTGCAACCATCTTATTGTGTGTTAAACCATCTCAGTTAAATAATATAAAAAACTGCAAAACGTCAGCGGAGGCATGGAATACTCTGGAAAAAGTTCACTTGCCAAAGGAACCTGCTGGAAAAGTTACGCTCTTTAAGCAATTGCTTCAGCTTAAAATGAAAGAAGGTTCAAACATGCAGCAGCATATAAGTAATTTTTTCAATTTAGCTGAAAAAATCAAAGAGTTAAATATTGAATTGCAAGATGAGCTCATAGTAATCATTCTACTTTCCAGTCTCCCTAGCAGTTATGAAAAATTCGTAATTGCTATAGAATCAGGCGATAACCTCCCATCCATTGAAAATTTAAAGATAAAACTCCTTGAGGAAAGGCACCGTCGCAGTGACAGTGAGTCGCATGATTTTACCGGAGAACAGGCGTTGTTTTTACATAACCGCAATAAGCAAAAACCCGCAAAGATGCAACTAACATTCGCACAGAAACACAATAAAACAGAAAGTAGCGGGTCAAATCCACAAACATTCTTCCATGGCATATGTTTCATATGTCAACGGCGTGGCCATATTGCGGCCAATTGCTCATTCAAGTATAAATATAAAAAGAATCCTAGTAGCACAGCGTCGTTTGCATTGCTGAATTCAATTTGGATTGGGGAGATGAACGGCAGTGTGTGTATAATGAACAGTGGATCAACTTGTCATCTCTGCTGTGACAGAAAAAAATTTGTTAGCATCGTAAAGATGTCGAACGCATAAAACTTGCCGCGGAAAGCTATATAGATTCAGCCGGAATAGGCGAAGTAATATTAAAAATAAGTAAATACAGTAAAATAACCTTGAAAGACGTTTTATTCGTGCCGGAACTAAAAAGATTTGGTAGTACAACAAAAATTAGTAATATGGACATAAAATGTGACATTTGTTTCAGAGGAAAAATATCGTCGTTGCCTTATACGAGTTCTGAAGCGCGTACCACTAGTGTTCTACAAATAATACCTACACACAGATTAACGTGGGCCTATGCGAAAGATAACTAATGATGGTGCGAAATATTTCTTATTATTTGTAGATGACTTCTCGCGCATGTTATTTATTTATTTGATTAAACAAAAAAGTAAAGTATTAGAGAAGTTTAAAACATTTAAGAATACGATAGAAAGGCAGACAGGAAACAAAATTAAAATACTTAGAAATGACAATGGAAAAGAATTCGTTAACAGTGATTTAAAACAATACTTAAATGAAAATGGTATTCAACAACAGCTGATTTGCCCATACACACCACAGCAAAACGGAGTTTCGGAGCGAGCCAATCGGACTGTGGCTGAAATGGCACGATGCATGCTACTAGGATCAAATTTACCAGAGGCTTTTTGACGAGAAGCGGCTAATACTGCGGTGGAAGTAAATCATTTGTACTCAACAAAAAAACCAGGTAACTCCAAATTTAGATCAAAAGGGATAGAATGTGTAATGGTGGGATATTCGGACCACTCAAAGGCGTATCGACTTTATGATCATAAATCTGGC
This sequence comes from Volucella inanis, assembly GCA_907269105.1. NCBI lineage: Eukaryota > Metazoa > Arthropoda > Insecta > Diptera > Syrphidae > Volucella > Volucella inanis. The sequence continues at coordinate 86,136,567 of OU026155.1, read as the reverse complement.
AAAATACTCATAAGTCAAGATGTCAAATTTATTGAAAATCCTTCTAATTAATGTCTTTCAGATTCGCAATATGTTTTAATCGAACTATCGAACGATAAAAATTTGAAGCCTAAAATTGAAAACGATGATAACATTGAGACTGCTGTAGTTTCTGAAGGCGAGAACGTACCCAAGTTCAATGTTGTTGATGTTAACGAAGTTGCTGTGACTGTTGCTACAAATATTGGTTGCAAAAGCATAAACGATGCTGTTGTTGCTCTAAAGGAATCTAAAAATAAGAAGGCGAGGAAAGGAGAGTTTAAAAATCTTGGAAAAAAAACACAGGCTAGTGCTTTAAAAAGTAGTAGAAACAGGTTTCGTAGTATTTCAAGAGAGCCAGTAGAACAATTTACTACAAGAAGATCAAACTCACTTAGTTTTATGATGAATTCTAGGTCGTTAGATCAAGAAAACCCAAATGCGCTAGAAGAAGCTCTTCAAGGCCAATACACTTTGGAGAAATAAAACATGGGAGCTTGTGAATTTACCTGCTGATCGGAAAACGATAAAATCAAGGTTGGTGTTAAGTATAAAGAGAAACAAGTATGGGGATGGAACGGTACAAAGCCAGATTGGTGGCAAAAGGGTATAGCCAAAAGCATGAGCTCGACTTTCATGAAACATCCTACCCAGCTGCAACGTTTTTAACCTTTCGCATGAGCTACTTTTACATCAACTTGACGTAACTGCCGCATCCTTAAATGGCAAATTAGACGAAGTGTTGATATGAAACAACTCATATACTTTCAAGATAAAAGCTGTCCTAAAAAGGTATTCAAGTTAAAAAAGGGTATTATATGGTCTTAAATAGTCGGACAGGCAGTGGAATCGGGAGCTAGATAAACTGTTGCAGAAAATTTGATTTTCTCAATCTTATGACAACTGCATATATACCGTTCAACGGCGTGGTGTATTTAATTGTTTGGTCGTATATGTTGACAACCTTATTTTGGGTTTTAAGGAAACGAGTGTCATAAAAGTGTGAGAGCTACCCTTATTGCTCACAGATTGACACGAAAAGCTATCAATCTCTGATCGGATTCTTGAACTTCATCAGTATAACAACTCGACTCGATATATCTCATTCAGTTATTAAGCGGTCCCAGTACAACAATAATCCACATAAGAAACATCTATCTGCTGCAAAACATCTATTAAGGTACTTACATAATTCAAGCAATTTCAAAGGTATTTTCAGAAAATCTGGTGCTCAGCTTTTTGGTTATGCCGATGCGGATTGCTGTGGCGATTGCGATCGCAGGCGATCATTTACGGGCTATGTGTTCATTCTTGCTGGATGTGCAATATCATGGGAGTCCAGGAAGCAGACTACAGTCGCAGTAAGCAGTACGGAAGCAGAGTACATGGCACTGTCTCCTGCATCAAAGGATCTCATTTATCTACGCAATCTTCTTATCTATATTGAGTTAAGCAGTATTATTTGGTGACAACCTTAGTGCACAACAGCTGTTGAAATATCCTGTATTTCATTCAAGGAGCAAGCATATAGATATAAGATTCCACTTCATAAAAGAGGTTTTTGAAAAGGAGCTTTCAAGTTTGAGCTATGTACTATCTGTAGGTACATCTGCATGGAAGCAGAAGAAAAGCTCTCGATTTGTAAAAATGTTAGGTTTGGAATAGTTACACATTAATGTTTAGATTTACTATATACTGGATTCTCCTTTCTTTTTTTAATGTAAAGTTTAAATTTATCTCAAAATTTGAAATATATGTATTTATAATTAATCTGATTTGAGAGAAAGTAATGAACATAATCAAATCACATAAATGTACTATTACCTATGTTTTATATACAACAATGGCAACACTTTTGTTTCAATATATCCCATACCGTATTTTTCGTTATATAGTTAAGACAGACGTTAAAAACGTCCTGCAACAATGTGCGGTTAACTCGTTAATCCTATTCAGTGTCTACACAAACTTCCTTATCGCACCATGTGTACGCAGATAACTTTCAGAAGTCAAAAACATTTGCTTTTAAAACATCATTATCCGTGGCTTCTTCGAATACCGACAATAATTGATCAAAGATTTCAATCAGGGAACCACTTGCTTGTGAAATGCAATAAGATATCAGATACTTATGATTGTATTTAGATGTCCTATGTAGTTCAACGTAACACTAAGTTTAATGGGAATAATCAATGAGAACGAGGAAGCAACATGAATAGCAAACGTTCGAGGAAATGAAGAGGTCCTACCCCAGAAAATAAGTTCGGAAATTTTACAGAAAGGTAAAATCGCAATATCTGCAGAGGCTCAGGTACACCCCAGACTGTAGCGCCATACATTTAAAGTGTGCAACAAATGTAACTTTTCCAATTACATATTATTTATTATATTCATTTACACGCTTTGCAAATGTATTTATGCTCCACTTAAACTAACGCCATCTGTTGAATTCTCGCCTTGAGACGAGTTGTCCGGTGGTATAAGACTAGCCGGAATGTTAAGGGTCTAAAAGGGAAAACATTTGTTACGTCCTTTACTTATTCATTGCAAGAACTTATTTTTACCTTCCCAGGGCAAGCTGCTTCGTACTGATGCTTTAAACTCTCCAGCTCATACACACAAGTTGCGAGGGCTGTCCTCAGCTCGCACAGTAAAACCATATCCGAACGCAACTCATTGAAGCTATTAGAAATCTCCTCAGTAGGAGGCGGTGCTGGATCTAAATTTAATATAAAAATAAGGACAAGATGGCTGTTGAATAACCCTGAACTGCTTACCAACTTTAAACTCCTGAATGGCCTGCTCCAAAGCTTTAACTTTCCGCTGACCAATATTGGCCGGCAGCTTCATTTTCTGCGAGCGCAATGACACCCCAGAACCACGCAAATCGGCAAACTTAATACCACTTCCACCGATTTCAATCGCCTGTGGGTTATTTTTGTTAACCATAAAGTCAATAGAAAAACTACAAACAAATTACATTAACGACCGAATCAACTTTTGACGGTCTGGGTTGATGGTGGATCTTTTTTTTGTACATTTTCTTCTCGTGTTTCCTTGTCGCCTGGGCATTTAGTGCCGCTTCACCCTACGAAAACAATGCAAAAGTTGAAGTAAATTCGGTGAGAAAGCTAAAGTCAAACCTGATCAGCTTGTGAAATGAGTTTCTGTAGATCCTGAGTCTTACGTTCGCGCTCTTTCTTCCTGGCTTCGATCTTCTTCAACTCGTTAAGAAGCATTTGCTCCTCTTCCACTTGCTTGGTAGTGCGTTCAAACAGTTTCTTCAGTTGATCCTTCCTCTTCCGCTCGTGATCTGTATCAAATATGTACGACTTTTTGTCTGTGTTGGTGCCTTTGGCCTGGAAAATGGATCTTTAACTTGATTTTCCATAAAAGTAAGCCTTACCTTGGCTAACAATCCAACAACTTCGTAGTAACGCTCCTTCAAGTCCTCCACAGTTTTTGTCTCATAGTTGGCACTGTCCCAGCGATCAGCCATGATAATGAATCTCAAATCGAACCTATTCATGGAGGGAAATAATAATCTCAATTGGGATCACAAAAAAAATAAACTAACCTCTTCGCCAGATCAAACAAATGATCCGTCTGTGCTTTTGTCCATTTGGTTGGTTGTGTCCTCAAGTGAGTGTTGTACTCACTGAGTGTGTAAACTGGAATTTGCAGCTGCTTATTGAACTTTGCAAAAGGATACTCGCGAGCATCATCCGAGATACGTTTCCAATGATGAAATACAGCTCCATCAGTCCTTGCCGGATTGCTAAACGGTGCCCATTCCCATTTGCGAACTTTCCTCATTCCCAAACGTGCCTTGGCTTGCTTGTAACCAGATCCAATGCCAAGAGCTGCCGAAATATGTTACATTGGTCGATCTATTTATTGAGATGTAAAATCAATAACTTTACCAGTATCCGTGGGCAACAGCGGTGGGGCATCTTTGTTATCATTGTAGAGTAGCGCAAATACCTCTCTGTGCATTCCTTCTGGACGTTTACTGGTCTTAACTCTAAAAAAAGAGGAAATTGTCTTAACAATTGCCGAAAGCAAATGTAAACTGGTGGAATTCACTTCTCAAAGTTCCTCTTTTTGGTGGCGAGGAATGACTCCCGAGTTACTTCAGGAGTATTCGCCCGCTCCATGTCCAAAATATCACGGACATCAGACGTCATTTTTGGAGCAGTCTATTTATAACGCAGAAGAAGGAAATTCCTGTTTTGTTTGCAAAATATTGAATAAAATTTGTGGATTGTTTCTGAAAACAAACTCTTGAACGCCGATTTTATCAAACTGACAGCTGTCAAAAGAGTTGTCTCAGTGGTGACAGCCTCTTGTCAAGATACTTCAGAAGAGTGGATATCTTCCAATGATGCCAAGTTTGAGTTTTGCATCAAATAATTTAATTTCTAAAATTAATGAGTTTTTGTTACCTTTATATCAAACAGTACAGAAACTAAATAAAATAAAATTTATTAGACATAGCGTCTCATTTCAATCTAATCAAACAATTTAATGATAAAATGCTGAAAAGCTAACGATGTCTTTAAAACAAGAATATAGGCTCTTGGTGATTATAACAGAAAACTGATCATAGCGTATATCTGCAAGGAATTGTCGATGAATTTAAGAATCATTTTATGCAGCTCATGAAGCAGAAAGACCAATGAGATATGATGAAAAGCCTGTCTGAAAGTAAATAAAAACAAGACTAACCCTCAAAGGCTCATCATTTGAAGCACAACGAAACGTCGATAACTACAACTTCGAAATAAATATGAAGCAGAATCGACTTGTCCATAGAAACTATCGGACGAATTCCTGGCGAGCTGGGTATGTACCTAAATATGGGAAAATACTGAACTGGTTTCATTCTGCTATGAAAATAACTCCAGCTGCCCGACTGCGTAAAACATACATATATAGTTGCAAACCAACAACAAGCCTCGAATACGGATATATATATATTTTTTTTTAAACCATACAAACGAAACAAGAATAGCGAATTTCGGATGTAGAATGGCGACTGTTATCGACAACAAAAACAGCGCTTATTTGGATGTGGATTCGTCATTGAAGGCAGACTTAGGCAAGAAGTTTTAAGTTTCAATTATGTGAACGAGCGAATCACAACAATCCGCATCAAGGCTAAATTCGCCAACATTAGCCTAATATGCGCGCATGCCCCCACAGAGCAGAAAGACAACGCCACCAAAGAGAGGTTCTACGATCTCTTAGACAAGACATATTGAAAGTGCCCTTACTATGACATTAAAATTGTCTTAGGTGATTTTAATGCAAAGATGGGAAGAGAGGTCCTCTTTAGTAGTACTGTAGGAAAGTACAGCCTACACGACACCACCTTCGATAACGAATTTAGGCTGATCGACTTCGCGGCGGGGCGAAATAATAACATAGCTAGTACGCGGTTCCCGCATCTCGATATTCATAAAGGGACATGAAAAACTCCCGATCAATCAACCGTCAACCATATTGACCACATTGCGATCGATACAAGGCACTCCTCCAGTACTATGGATATCCGAATGTTCTGAGGGGCCAACATTGATTCGGTCCACTACCTTGTTGTAGCCAAGGTACGGCTTCAGATATCCTGTACACCGCTAAGACAAGTATATACTATGAGGAAGTTTGACGTCGGACAGCTAAAATCGCAAGAGATCACCAGATTCTTCTTCGATCGAGTATCTCTTAAACTCTCAATAGGTTCTATGCAGCTAGCATCAAGCATTAAAGCTAGTGGCAGCACTGCCAAAAAGCCATCAGAGACGTCATCTCAGAGGTGCTTGGTTTCACTCGACCACCACAACGAAGCTCCTGGTTCGACGACGAGTGACAGCAAAGAAGGACCAGAGCTACTCGTGAGCTCTAAGCGCAGAAAGAATGCGGTCCGGAAGTTTTAACAAAAAGTAAAAAGAACCTGCCAGGGTTACAGAGCCCGAATAGAAGCCTGCAAGGACGAACAAGGGAACATCATAGTAGAATCGCAGTCGATGCTGAGGATATGGAAGAACTACTTCTGCAGACTGTTTAACGGCGATGAAGAATTAAATCCCGCAGAATGGACCATTCAACCTGGATGATGAAGACCAACAATTCCATCGTCCCGACCTGGACAAAGTGAAGATATCTAAGCTTAAGTCCAGCAAAGCCGCTGGAGCAGGTGGCCTAGCCGAACTATTTAAAGCGACAGGCGATGACATGGTTTGGAACATGCACCAACTCGTATGTAAAATATCGTCGGAAGAAAGTATGCCCAATAAATGGAACCTCAGCATTGTTTCCCGATTCTCAAGAAAGGAGACCCTCTGAACTGCACCAACTACAGAGGTATTAATCTTCTTAACATTGCTTACAAGATCTTGCCTGCCGTATTGTGTGAACGCCTGAAGCCTTTCGTCAACAACCTGATTGGTCCCTATCAGTGTGACTTCAGGCCAGAAACGTCCATCATCGATCAAATATTCACACTGCGGTAGGTCTTGGGGAAAACCCAGGAAGTCCAAATCGATACCCACCACCTTTTTATCGATTTTAAGGCCGCCTATGACAGCATTTATAGAGACGAGCTATACAGAGCCATGTCTAATTTCAGTATCAAGGTCGGTTAAGAACTCACCGAGACCTTTGATGTCAAAAAAGGATTTAGACAAGGCGATGCGTTGTCATGTGACTTCTTCAATATCGTTCTTGAAAGAATAGTTCAAAACTCAAACGCTAACACCAGAGGCACTATCTTTTAAAAGTTCGTCCATCTACTCGCCTATGACGACGACATCGACATAATCGACAGAACACAGCTGGAAGTTACTGGCGCTTTCATGAGTATTGAAACGGAGGCGGCGAAGATAGGTTTGGCGTTCAATGAGGGCAAGATAAATATGCTGTTATCAAGAAAGGACAGAATGTCACTACTAGGTGGAGTGAAAAGTAACTACTGCAAAAAAGGTTATGGTGCATTGAAGTCCGTTCATATTTAGACAGACATGCTAAATTTCAGTGCGATACTGTCTTCAGTTTTGTTTTGACAGCTGATTGTTGTAGACGTGTTTGGCATCCTGTTGACTATGGACAAAAACGATTTCTCTCATAAAACATTATTTTTTGAGAGGCAAAACGGTGTGTCACACAATCCTGGATCACTTTAAAATGTGGTTGATTTAGTCTGTCCTGAATTTTTTAAAGCTGCTTTTGAGCAATAGTTGAACGGTTGAAGTGGGTTGAAATTTTCTTTAATTTTTGCTTGATGTCTTTTATGTTTTCTTGCGATTGTAAACCATATCGAATTACAATTTGCATCTTGTGCACAGTACAATCTAAATCAGTCAACAATGCTAATCGCATACCTCTATTCATATTGGAGCTATCATCTCGTATAATACAGTGCACTCTTTCCTTCAAAATATTCCATTCGCTAGGCATTGTGTTAAATTTGTCTGCAATGATGTCACCTGTATGGTGGTCGTCAAACGTCTCGCATTTTAATACGATTGATGTTAGTTCAAAATTTTCTGATAGTCCGCGGCAAGTTAAACTAAGCAAGGAAACACTTGAGCTGGGATCAGTTCAAATATCAGAAGTAAAAGACATGTAATCATATTCTTCAAAGGAGCAAACTCCTCTGGGTGCTTTGCTTTCAGATGGTTTTTTAATGAGGTTGTCCTAAGTCCCTTTAGCGAGTTTTTTTACTACATATTTTACATTTGGACTTCTTCGGGTCATTTTCGTCTAGAATAAAATAAGTCCAGATGCTGCTTTTTGTTGGTGGCGATATTTAGGTTCACTATTTCACTCAATATTTAGTATTATTTCAATATAGGTAATATTCTTTAATCACACAAACAAGTTACATAGATTTAGTTTCCAAACACTGAAAATAATTACCATGAAGTCACATTAAAAACTAAAACAAAACTGACAAAAACTGCACAAATTTGTCCTATTCGCAATTCACAACTCTCCTTCAACTTTCAACACTAATACACGCTTTCTCGTTAGCTGGGGAACAACGCTTGCTCTTTTTTTTCTTAAATATTAGTTTTAAAAAAAACTGAAATAACGGAATCGGATTCTGTGTTTGCTTTTGCAAGAAACTTAAAAAAAAAAACGTTGAATCGCACGGATGCGGATGCAGATGCGGATGCAGATGCGGATGCGGATGCGGATGCAGATGTTGGAAATAATGCGAATAATCCGCGATTGCGGATGCGGATGCGAATATCTTCAACACCCCTAATTTAAACATTAAAACATGGCATTCCAGACATCCAAAATGTATAATGTTGTTGCTGTTGGGGTATACATATGTACTATATGTATAAGAAGTAACTACAAACTCTCTTACCTCTTTCTATATGCGCTACTATATTAAAGACGAAACATATTTCCCACCTTCGTGGATGCAATGAACATACTGCAGTACATAAGCCAATCTGCAGATCTCCAATAAAGCTTGTTTACTTTCACATGGCTACTACGAATGCTTGATGGCTATTATTTTGCAAGTGCCTTATTAGTTCAAGAAATAGTACGAGTAAACAAAGTCCTTTACTACTTAAAGAATTTAAATTCATGTTGTGGTATGGTGTTCAAGCCGTCGATGTTGGATGTGTCGAGCTGGTTCGTCGCTTTGACGAAAACCTTTTTTCACATCAAATGTTTACCAATATGGGAAAACTTACCAAATTTTTATGCCAATTCGACTCACATTTCACACATATGGTATAGGTCTTTGCTGTAACGGCGGCAAATTTAAATCCAACAAACCAATCACGTGCGATGCAAGGCAGTACAGAGTGGTTTTCTGTTTTTTTTTTTTTTTTTTTTTTTTTTTTTTTGCTTGTAGCCAGGTGATAATCAGTGAGAGGCATCGTATACGAGCTCTACGATAGTTTGAGACTTCAATCAAGTAAGAAGATGGAAGAAAGCAAGGCGTTATCATCTTATCATAATTGCACCTACATAAATGTCAAACTAATCAGCAATTTTTTTCTAATACTAGAAAACGTTTTTCGCGCACTTCGACCATTTTTCTGTCGTCATAATCGACCTACTGAGCAAGCAATTCAAACCATAGTGACCAAATTTCGCACCAATTTCACGCTATTGGACATCAAGACACCTACTCGTTCGTCACCGTTCGAGGATTGGGATTGTTTTACTCGAATACGCAGAACATTTTACGCTACGATCTTGGTCTAAAATGTTACTAAATACAGCTCGTGCAAGAACTGAAGCCGAATGGGCTGCAGTTGCCTTAGAGTGTGGGACTTAGAAAAGCTGGAGGAAGATCTGCTTTTTTTTTATTGATAGATTGTCTTAGAGACGAAGCTCATTTCTGGTTGAATGGGTATTTTAATAAATAAAACTGCCGTATTTAGTCAGATGAGGAACCTCAGAGAATAATGCACTGTTTTGTGCGGTTTATGGTCCGGCGGAATCATTGGCCATTAATTTTTCAAATATCACCGTGAGAACAACGCTACCGTCAATGGCGCCCGCTATCGTTCAATGATTTTGAACTTTTTATTGCGGAAAACGCAACAGCTGAACCTGGTCGAAGTGTGGTTCCAGAAAAATGGCATTACATGCCACACAGTACGCGAATCGACGGACCAATTGAGAAATTAGTTTGGCAAGCAATTTATCTCCTGTTTTGGACCGGTGAATTCGCCGGCTAGATTGTGTGATTTGACACCGTTAAATTATTTTTTATGGGGATATGTCAAATCACTCGTCAATTCCGATAAACCAGTGTCAATTGTATCCTTGGAAGACAACATTACACATGTTATCAGCGAGCTACCAGTAAATAGACTCGAAAAGTGATTCAAAATTGGTAGCTCCCAATGGGCCTCTTAAAACGTAATCGTGGTCAACATTTAAATAAAATTTTATAACTTTTGGAATTTTCCTGAGTTTTTTTTTAATAATTAAAAATTAAACACATAAAAAAATCACCCATCAGTTACAAACCTATTTCTAAATCTAAATGGATGGTTTGGTATCTATAGCCTTTCTTCTAAAAACTTTTCAGGAGAATTTTTTTCGAGGAGCTTATATAACATTGGCAGCAATGAGATTGGATGATGAGGCATTTTCACAGGTCAATTTGACTGGTTTCTGTACCATAGTAACTTTTGCGACTTTCCACATGCTTGGGACAAACCTTAGCCGGAATGATGCATTTATTATCTAAAAAGGTTTTTTCATAGATCAATGATCTATTCTATTATTTCTGTTGGTATTTTCTTAGTGTTATGTACCTCCTGAAAATAGTCTCTCATCTTCGTAATTTCTTCCGTTTGTTGGTAACAATCGTTATCTTTGTATGACTGAAAAAAAATGTATGCAGCAGATAGAACCGCCATTTGCGTGTTTGTTTCGGCTTAATTTCTTTTCATTTTCTTTCTATCCTTCCACAGTGAGTATTCTGTATTAGCATCGTGTGTCAGATTTGTAAGGTCTTAATCTTTTTGATCAAGATTTGATTTGATCTTTTTTTGGGCTTATTGTTTAAACTTAGTTTTGTCACTTGACGGTTGCCAGCGTTTGCGAACTTTCTATTTTTCAGATATACTCGTATGTTGAAGTCGCATATTTCTTTCGGATAGACGTTTCTTTACTTTACTACAATATTTGATTCAGGCGTTGAAGCCCAGCAGTCTTTTAAGTATCTAAGGAGGAAGTCTATGCTTCACCTTGTTGTGGATAGTACTAAGCATTCCTCCAGAAATTATCTGAAATATATGCAGTCACTTAGCTTGTTCACTAAACATGGGTTGCATTCTTTCATTGTTATTTGTTTTTAAGTGTAAGCAGCACAAATGTGTGGTCTGAGTCAAGATTTTGCTCTTCCTATATTTTGTTCTTATCTGTGGGCACATACGTAGAATTTCACGTTGAATTGCAATGAGCGTTAGTTTCCTTAATACGAGTAGATGCAATAAGTTCTCTTCCTCTTGTATAGGGTGATTCATCGTGAGATTTGATTTATAGTGTAAAATAAAACACATAAATTGGAAATTAAACTTAAAAATGTTATTTTCAGTTAAAAGAACAATTCATGGCATTTACTTTTTAAAAATTTTAAAAATGATATCACGTAAATTTTGGCCATGACTACGTCTGAGGTGGTATATTTGGAAGATCCAATTTTGGGCGACTCGTTCGAGCATAGCGACTGATATCTCGCGGATAACATAAATAATGTTGCATTCCAAAGCGTCAATCGTAGCTAACTTATTCCTGAAGACCTGAGACTTTACATATCCCCAGAGAAAATAGTCTAAAGGTGTGATATGGCACGATTTAGGCTGCCAATTTACCGTAGCAAAACTGGAAATTAAGTGCTCACCAAAATGATTTCTCAACAAGTCTATTGTTTCACGCGCTGTATGGGTCGTAGCTCCGTCTTGTTGAAACCAGAGCTCACCGAGACCATGTGCTTGAATTTCAGGAAGCACATAGTTTGTTGACATGGCGCAATAACGGTTACCATTGACAGTAACATTCTGATTTGCCTCATTTTTGAAGAAATATGGACCAATGATTCCACCATCCCATAAATCACACCATACCGTTGTTTTTAATGGATGTAATGGTAGCTCTTGGTACTCTTCGGGTTGCTCTTCAACCAAAATACGGCAAATTTGTTTATTAACGTATCCATTGAGCCAGAAATGGGCATCATCATTAAGCAAAATTTAACGATAAAACACCGGATTTTCGTTGAGTTTTTCCAGAGCCCATTCACTGAAAACATGACGGAAATTCAAGTCGCCTGGCTTCAATTCTTGCACAAGTTGAATTTTGTGCGCTTTTAGGCCGAATCATCAAGTGAAATACGCCAAGTTGTCGAATACGCCAAGACAAGCTGCTGAGAACGACGACGTATCGATTCGTCACGTTCTTCGCGTACACTCTCAACGACAGCTGCTATAGTCTCTTTACTACGTGCTGGATGTGATCTAACCGGTCGAGTATCATCCACTAATGAAAACTGGGACTCAAATTTGCGAATGGTATTGGAAATAGTGATTTCAGTAGATCGATCATGCGCACCGTAAGTTCCTCGAATCGCACGAAAAACATTTCTCACTGAACGCTAATTTTCGTAATACAGCTGAACAATTTGGAGACGCTGTTGTGGTGTGAATCTTTCCATGATGACTTGCCAAACGATATTGAACAAAAGTGACAAATCAGTCTGATAGGAGTCATACGTGATCTGTCAAAAAAAGCCTATTGAAAATCAAATCACGATAAATCACCCTTGTTTGTTCATTTTAATCCCGGAAATTTGTTCTTAGCGTTGAAATCTCAGTTTTGTTTCAGCCTACAGCTTCCTAGCTACTACTGTTATCTGACCGCTGCTTGCTTGCGTTTTTACGGATTTGACTCATATTCTGCATCTTAATCGTGGCTAACAAGTTTCTTAATTATAATTTCAGCCCCCATCTTGCTGTATTGTGAGGATGTGTCTCGGAGATTAGACATAAGCATGTTTATTGTGTTTAAATCGAAAGTCACTTCCATTCGTCTTTGCGATTCTCAAAACCATTGGCATTCTATAACGAGGTTTGTATGTTTTTAGCTGCTAGGATTTTTTAGGTATGGTTATTTCATTACCGTTTTCTTCTTTTCCATATGTTCTTCTTGCATGATATCCTCCTTTACACAGCTAGAAGATTGGCAGGGTTAGTGGAAATAATCTATGCATATGATGCTTTTGATCAGTTATGAGAATTAACTTCATATATTTGTTTAGGGTAGATTTTCATTGGATTTATTTAATTTTTTATTTTTGGGCATTTGAACCAAATGCCTTTGCCTTCCCTGATCATTATATTTTAGTATACTTGCCTTTTTGCCAATTGCGAGGGCACTACGACCTACATAAATCTTTTGTACCACAAAATCAATATTAAGAAGCCAAGAGAGGTTCAACTCTTTTGATGAAATTGAGAATCCCTCGAGAGTTTGTTTTCTGAGGAAGTGTCGTCTCCTTAAAGCACTTAGAGTCATGCATTTACATAAAATGTGCTTCGCAGTTTCGTCGATTACCATGCAATGATATTTAATTTCCTGATTAAGACCTATTTTGTGTAGGTGATATCGAAGGTGGCAGTGCCCGGTTAGAAACCCAACGAGTCTTTTGTTATCATAATTTTAAGTTTTAGGGTTTTAGGGATCACAATACTTAACCTTCTCCCGAAACACAGAGTTTTAGGTAGACGGTCGTTTACGGCGCAGATCATGTCAAGCTCATGTATTTCGTAGAGAAGATTCGTTTGATCCATGTAATCTGAGTGATTAAGATGGCCTATCTGTAGTAGTCTGATCGTGCTGCGAATTTCTATCTATGAAGGTTTCTCTATAGCCGCTGTGGGTGATGTGTGCATTTTGCCGACAATGCCGATGCATGCAAGTTTTTATTACTGCTGCAGATTTTGTATGGCATTTTTCTCTTTAGATTTGTTCCACTATACTACTGATTAGTAAGTGATGATAAGTCGTATCATCATTGTATATATCTATCGAATGTGTTACCTTTGAGGTTAATTATTGTAGTTCCACATGGCTTTAGTCGCTTTAGTTATTTTATTGTTAATATTTGAGTTTCAATTTGTTTTTTTTTTTTTTTTTTTTTGGTATCGAGAACCATTCCTAGGTATTGTACTTCGTTGAAACACTCATTTTCTGTATCTAGTCTGAGATCTAGTCAAGACTCAGATTTCTCTTACAAGTAAAGGGAACAAGTATAACTTGATTGAAAGATTTTCTATAAAACACACCAGTCATTTACTATTTTTAATGCAGTCAGCATCTTATAGCAAACGTGTTTGGGATGTTTTCCTTCACTAATAAGACTAAGAGATCGGCATATTTACTTACATAAGGTGGGGCCGTAACCAACAAGCGTCTCCAGTCAGCACGATCATTGGCCAGCTGTCTCCAGTTTCGCACGCTAAGTTGGTTAAAGTCCCCTTCCACTTACGTGCGCCACCTAAGTCGAATACACTCTCAGCTACAGCTGCTATAGTCTCTTCACTACGTGCTGGATGTGGTCTAACCGGTCGAGTATCAACCAATAATGTAAACTGGGACTCAAATTTGCGAATGGTATTGGCAATAGTGGCTTCAGTAGGGCGATTCCTCGAATCGAACGAAAAACATTTCTCACTGAGCGCTGATTTTCGTAATACAGCTGAACAATTTGGAGATGCTGTTGTGGTTTGAGTCTTTGCATGATGATTTGCCAAACAATACTGAACAAAAATGACAAAGCAGTTTTGATCTGTCAAAAAAATCCTGTTGAAAATCAAACCTCACGATGAATCACCTTATATATATTATGGTTAAGCTCGCCAACAGATGCTACGATTGCCAAAATCCGCACAAAAGTGAATAAACTTTTTGACTTTTTTTCAGTTGTATGCCCCTGATACCTTCAATAATAAGAAAATGAAAAACAAATCACATAAATAAATTAATAAAGCTTTACTTCCCCTTTTTGATTTGTTCCCCTTTTCGAATTTCGAAAAAGCAACAAGTTTTTGTTTATAAACAATTTTTGCCATGCGAATGCATATGCAAAGGGAAAACTATTCAAAACAATAAGCCCTTCTCTGTCTCACCCACGTAGAAACATGTTTATAAACAAGCGTTGCCCCTGATAAAGCCGCATACAACAAGAAAGCTGAAGAAGAAGAAACTCAGAAAAAAGCAAAACAAAACCAATTGCGCATGAATACACAAAAAGCAGCTGATTTCGAAAAAGTTAAAAACGACGAAGAGACGTCAAAGTTTTCGTAAAACACGTGTGTGCTCTGCTCTATCATTTAAGCTTGCTTCTCCAGCGGATTCGTTTATTTTGACTAGTGGTTCCACAATTTTTTAAAGAAAGTTAGCAATTTATTTTGTTATGCTTTTATTTTTGATAACGCAATGGAAATAAGTTTAAACAAAATCAAGAAATCCGTTAGAAATCTATTGGATTTAGTTAAAGAAGATGATAAAGTGTTGAAGGAGTTTTTGAGGTTATCGGTAAGAGCAATTCATGAATAAACGTGTATTTTTGGTAGCACGTGTTTGAAAAGTAATATACCTTAATTTGTTTGGTGTTTTTTTTTTTAGAGCCCCACTTCGGAGGATGTCGGAAAACTATTAAAGTACTTGGGCGCTCAATTATTGGAACCTCAGTATACGGAGAATATCGCTTTAGCTTTTCAAGATTGCTTGCTGCTAATTGTCACGTCGAAGATCAATAATGATAAGGATGTCCCAACAAATTTTGAACAGTATCAAAAACAATGCATAGCTCTGTCTAAGTTGATGGCCATTTCACCAGACATACTGCGGTAGGTTTAATTTAGAGTATGTCCTTCAAAATTGCGAATAAAGTTCCATTTTCCTTACAGCTATGCAACCAAGTTTTTTAGTAACAAACCAGCGCCATTCACTGGCCCGAATGAAGGAGCTACAGCTAAAAAAATCTCCAAAATTGGAGAAAAATCTTCAAAAACTATTACTGATTTAGAGATAGTAAAGTGCTGCTTCCGCTTGCTCACATATGATCCAATTTTCTTTAAAGATCTTTGGAACTGGTCCCACTTTATGTCATATCTAAATCAAGGTGGATCCCTACAAAGAATATATTTCAATCACGCAGTCGCTTTAATCACTCACATGACACCGTGCCAAATAAAGGAATTGAATACAAATATCCCAGAGGAAGTGATTTTAGAATTCCACAAGGAACAACAAACGTTTTCTCATAAAATTTCAACCACAAGCGAAGCTAATGACGAAGCAGATTCCGTTATAAATTTGCCTTTTACAAGTGAAATTGTAACACACATAGAAGGTGTCCTGCTCCCAATTTTTAACACAGAAAACAAACGATTTTACGAAAAGACTGACGGCAACTACGATTCTATTGTCAGAGTAGACTCAACAAAGATAAACTTGAGAAGCATAGCATTAGGTATATCTTCAGGCAAAGCTGTTTGTTTGTCTGGACCTGTAGGATGTGGTAAGACCACATTGGTCGAATACCTTGCCAGAAAAACAGGAAGAATATGTCCAAAGTCGCTAGAAATGGAAAATTTTTCTAATAAAAAAGAGAATATGCGACCAAAAACTAAAGGCAAAGATAAAAATAACAGAAATGGACAACAGAGTGGGAATAAGCGAAAAAGTGATATTATCGAGGAGGAGGAGTTTAATGGATTCGATCAAAAGAAGCTTGATAATAGGAATGGATTTCTGAGAATACAGTTGGGCGATCAAACTGATAGTAAAATGTTGTTGGGGCAGTATCGTTGTACAGATGTCCCTGGTGAATTTATTTGGCTGCCAGGCGTATTAACACAGGTATGCGGTCTTTCTTGTGATGCCTTTGTAAGGTTACTTTCTAATTCTGTTGCAAAAATTCCTTCTTTCAAAAAATGCTATCTTTTGCAAGAGATTTCTTCTTTTATTAACCGTTGAAAAGTGTTACATGGATAATTTCATCTTATGCTACATATTTCTCATATTTCTAAATTTGTATCTACATTGCTACTATTCCGCTTGTGAGGTTAGAACTATTCTACAATCAATCAATTTGTGAATTATATTTTTCGACCATTTTGTAAATGAGACCAAGATTTTGCTGATGTTTTTGCACTTGAGTGGTCCAGTTATTTTGTTTTGGCCTCTTCTCTGAACCTTAGCTTGCAACTGAGTTTCTATAGCTTTTTGAGCCGTATTTCCAGACAAACTCCGTTGAACATGAAAACCTACCAATTGGTTCTGTCTGAAGTTTGTTCGCTATTGTTTTCTCGCAAACACGCGTTTACAGTTCGCAACACTTGCTACCATTTTACTCTTGTATTTCTTGTACAACTTCTAAGTTTTACGTGCTAAGGATTTACGTGCTATTTACAATAAGCTACAGATGCTAACTCTATGTTATATCGCTATCGCAAAATCTCTAAACCAAATATTGAATTGTCAATTCAACGTTGACTGCAAAAGTTTGGTATTTGTCCGTCTACTATGTGAGCATTTTGAGAAAAGATATCGTCTAACGATTTCGAGCTGGTGAAAGAATTAAACGAACGACTCCCGAATAGAAGATAACATCAGCTTCAGTTTAACTTCTGAAAATAAGATAATCTTTTCCTTCCTACTTCCAACTTCTATATTCACTGCTGAAATAATTACAATCTTAAAAGCACTCCAATGTACCAAAAACTTCAATAAAAAATTTGCTATCTGCTACGACTCCCTATCCTCTTTTGATGCTTTTACCAATATAAGCAACCAAAGTTTTTACCCATGCCGTTCCCCAAAATCAAATTAATATGGGTCGCTGGTCATGTTCGCGAGCAATGTATTTGCCGATCGAATTGCCAAATATACACTCAGAGCACCATCATTTTTCTCCACCAACCTCAAACCCCATTCATTCAAACACTTCTTCCTCTGAAATAAAACATCAGAATGGTAAAGTAAGATTAATCAAAACAACTTATCCATTAAATACTATTCACACAATTTGACCCTGTTTAGATGGTGACTCCCGACTACGTAGTGGGCAGTCATGTCGTATTTTCACACTGTAATGCTCACTCCAGTACTATTTTGATAAAGTTTAAGTTTAGGGGGGTATAAGCAAATTGAAAGACTTCGATATAAAACACCGCATCTCTTGTCCAAATACTCATTACAATATTATCCACGAAGCTTACTACCCAACGATCAAACGATCAATTCAATAGAGACGGAACATTTCAGTTGTCGAACGTGACTTTCCTCGATTTTAATATTTTCTTCGTGACCGTTCCCCTCTCTTTACTTCTCATTCTTCTCACCTTAATACTATCGACATGGCAGACTCATGAGTTGTCATCTAAACACCATCTTTAGTAACCTCTATATGGGTCCGTCTTGAAATGACAAAAATAATAAAGCTTAGGCTCGGTTACAGTAGACTCACTCACGAACACTACATAAGCAAAAACAAATACTGTCATCAATCCCAAATTAGTATCCACCATATCCTGTTCGAATGCTCCGCTTACTACATTCTAAGAATTAAATTTCTTCCTCAAGATAACCCTATACAACTATTTGTCTAGCCGAACAGACTATCGACGAGTGTATTCGCCTGTGCGGAAAAACAGATAACCCAAGTGCAACGCCAATAACAACCACAGTTCGGGCATCCAAACTCTCCTTCTGTCATATTGTTGCTTGCACTCAGTTACTGCCGTTGCATTGTCGGTAAGGGCATATCACCTATAACGATTTGATTCGATTCAGAGCTCTTTTTAATATCGTTAGTAATTTTTTTTTTTTTTTTTTTTGATAAACTTACCTCAATTGGCTTTCCAAAAAAGGCATACTGCTTCATGACCTGGGGGTTGTTCATACGAGCTTCAATGTGTGGTGTTACCAACAATCTCTTTGTTCGTCTTTTGGTGGTATAAATACCTCACCAGAAGCATGTTTGTCGTAATGCACTGTTGATAATAACAAAACGGCTCTTTTTTTCTTTGGCACATACGAACACATAGCAACATTGTTGTTGTAAAAACAAAGTTCAGTCGAATATATCGCACGTGATGGTTTTGGTTTGAATTCAGGTGGAACATACTTTTTGTTTTTTCTTAATATACCAACGTAAGCAAGACTTGCTTTCATGAGATGTTCATATCCTCGTAAACTTGTGAAAAGATTATCAGCAACGATGGTACGACCACTATTCAAATATCTTGATGTAAGATTCATCAGTATTTTCTTCTCCTTGTTGACCAGGTGCTTCACTTATAGCATATGAATTTTTTTCCAGTGCACAAAATACCTTTTAGTGGATAGTGAGACTGAGACTCACAAGCCCAACAAACTTTTAAACCATACTTTGCTGGTTTCCTTGGAATGAATTGAGTTATACAACCATGTGGCCTGTACGAACTTTGAAGGTTTGCATTCAGCATCAACCAAATATCACTTATAGCATCTTGAGTATTTCCATTGTCAAAGCTAATGAATCGTGAAATGTCCATAAATCTTCGAAGCTAAAAATTACTCGGAAAATCGGTAAATTTTTTGTTTTCCAAAGCTCAGTAATATGTTGAAAGTTATTGTTTGAAACTCCAGAAGCAATTAAAGCACCCAGATATACATATATAAATACATAATCAGTTTCAGTTAACGCTGTCCAGGATTTTCGTGCTTTTGTTGGATTACTTGGGTTGCAGTTGTTTACAATATCTGTCACTGTTCGGTTGGTCTCTTTCACAATAATAGTAGCCATTTCTTGCGTGATTAACTTTTTGAAGACCTTTTTGGCACAGAGGAGCGAACAGTTGGACCACTAGTAGTACGAACAATACTATTCGCACGAATACGCTGATCGGATGGTTCACTTTTATTTCATCGAGTACCATCTTTTCAGATGAAGTAAAGCTGAGTTTCTAGTTCTCGTAAACGAAAAAGTTCAGCATCATCACCAGCCATAACTTTAGTACCTTCAGGGCCTGCAGCAATTGCTCCACCTTTAACTGATGGAGGTACAGTCAATTCTTCTTTGATATTACATTACATCTCCTTTGTTGAATTACCAACTGCAACCGCTCTTCATTGCCATCGTCTTGATCATCATCTTCGTCGTATGCTTCTACAATCAATTCTTCTTTTGGGTCTGACGCTTCACCTTCGTCTGGTATGTAGTCTGCATCGGCGTCATCATCGTCTTCATCTTTGTATGAATCGACAATGTCTTATTCTTCTGCTCTTTCCCGAGCTAAATTATTAGCAATAGCTTCTGCTAGTCGCTGATAAAATGCCGGAAAGTGAGCTCTACCTTGTCTTCTGGTGTTGAACACCATATCGATTTCATTATAAAAACGGCCTTCTTCATCCATATTTCAGTCTATAAACTACCAAATAAAATAAAACAGAAACACACCAAAAATACGACAAGCTCGACACAAACTGGTTCACTGTAGAAAATTACAAGTAGGGCAAGAAACAGCTGTGATCACATCATTTCTTCCGCGGCCATAGCCTACTAAAATAAATAAAAAAATTCCATACAAAGTATATGGGGTCTGGCCACACCATGATGTACAAGATCGATACAACAAATTTTAAATACACTTATTCCACACTTTTACTTACTTTTATTTTATTTTCACGACACACTAAAAAAATATTCCATTAATGCTAATCTGGAATCTCAAGGCCGAGATTAATTCTTTGTAGTTTTAAAATCAGCTCAAAAATGGTTTGGCCAGACCATGGTGTCCACATAAGGGTTAAACGTGTGAAATTCCGAAATGACCAAATACTGAGGCGAAATTTCCTACAATGTCCCAAAGGTAGTAAACATTTTTGGTAGTTCGTCATCCTTCATCCCAACACTCATTTACAATGAGATTACAGCTGACAGCTCTTTGGATTAATTCGTTTGCTACACCCTTTGCGGCCAGCTCAACACCTCCAGAGTGTGCTTTGTCCCTGCCTACACTTGAGTGCGTCATATCTTCAATGGGACGAATCCACTTTCGCAAGAGGATTTAAAAATCTCGATATACACAATTCCCGGGTCAAATGGCATATCGCCCTTCCTTCTGAAGAGGTATTCTTCCTCGCTGGCAAAACCACTGCGTAAGTTTTCCAACGATCCAACTCGTTGGAATTGGATCGGAATTTCCGTGCAGATGGAAAACAGCATTTGTCTAACCCGTCCCTAGGTTAGGTAAGACTAAACAGAGGTATGATAGATATCCCATCACAGACACCAGACACCAAAACGGCAAATGGCAAAAACCTAAACAATCTCCCTGGTGAAACCCTCAATTTCTTTGTAAAGGCCTAGAAGGCCTTTGAAGTCCGTATCGTCTGTTTTCTCTAGGTTTTCGAAAAAGTTTTTCCCTAAAAATTTCCTTCGACCACGCGATATTGCCTCGTTTTCACACAGATTGTTTGTTTTGTTTTTAACTGCTTGCAGACCACCGTAGAATCTGTTGTTTCTCCAATCCACAACAAAATTTCATTAAGATCGCATACATGATTTTATCACTCGTATTGTTTGAACACCTGGAATAATTTGTCAGCGATCTCATGGCCCCTATCAGTGCAATTTTATGCCTGGTAGATCCATAATTGAACTAGTATTTGCACTGCGGCAGATCCAAGAGAAAACTCAAAAACGCAGATCAATACTCACCATTTCTTTATCGATTTCGAGGCCACATATAACAGCTTCTATAAAACCGCGCTACACAGAGCAATGTCTACTTTTGATATCCTTGCTAGATATACTATAGATAATACTCGCTATTCTGCAAAACTCCGAGGAAATCTCTACAAGACAAAATTTTATGTCAAAACTTCATTTGGCAGGGCTTTGATAAAGTAATGTGACAATGTGAATTTTTTAAATCGTGCAATATTCCAGGTCAACAAGATTCGAGTTATATCTGGACCTCATCAGCTCAGGCCTGCATTTGTCTTGGAAGAGAAAATTAAATTTACGAAGTCCAACGACATCAATCTGCTCCGAAAATTGTACACGAAATTTGTATCGGTTATCGAAGGAGTAATGATGCAGTTAAGATGATCTCGACTTATATGGCGCGTACAAGGGAAGGTTGAGGCCCAAGGCCACCCTTGATTATAGTTCTATCTAAGTAAGCAAGTCCAATCTCACGATCTTGAAACTGTGGACGTATCACCATCATGGTAAATTTAGTTCTCATCCGGACAATGTCACCGTGCCCTCATTTTGGGGCAAATATTAAACGTATCATCTGCAACTTAAACCATCAATTTAAATATAGTATTTAAGTTATATGCGCCAGAGTTATAAAATACAAAATGTGAGGATGCTTTGACGATACTTCTGAATTAATGATAAATTGAGGTAGTCGAAGGGAAAGCAAAACAAAAACAATATTAACTTTTTTGTCAATGTTAAAGAAATTCCTATATGTATGTAACTATTGGCGTCAGCAAAGATGAAAACCAAACAAATTTGTTAGCTATTGTCCCTTGTGAAAGGAAGTCAATTTTCGCACCAATATCAAATAACATGCCTCTATAATTTTTTAATGTATGCTCTCTATTTGAATTTTACTTATTCAGTCAAAACATCATTTTGGAAGCCATTGACTTCAAATCCCAGTAACATCTGTTTTTTTTCTTTCCCCAGGCTGTGATGAATGGATACTGGCTGCTCTTGGAGGATCTCGATTCAGCCACTCAAGATACATTTACCATCCTTAATAATTTGCTGGAAAATAATTTTCTTAGTGTACCTGGTTTTAGGGACTGCGTAAAAATCGAACCTGGCTTCCAATTGTTCGTTACAATAAGGTAAGTCGAAGCCCTCTTTCTCCCTTTTCTTCAAAATGATGTTATCTTTTCCCATTATAGAACGAATAAAGGCTCTAATAGCTCACAAAAGTGTTTGTATTCGCTGTTGGAAAAATATCTTTACACGATCAACATTCTACCGTTATCCCGTAATGAACTCTGTCATGTAGTCAGCACAAATTATCCAAAACTTAAAACTGTTGCCAATCGTATTGTAGACGTGTTTCTAACATTCTCAAGCGGCGACCATACTGTTGCCGATAATTTACGCACTCAAGAAACTGACGATAAGGCTGATACTACAGAAAAATACATCGCCTTACCATTTGAATCCATTTCACTAAGTAGTATACCTAATTCCGGAAGGTTGGTATCGACGAGAGATTTAATTAAGTTATGCTCCCGTTCAAATCCCATGTTCTCAGTTACAAGCATCGAGTGTGCTTATTTTGTATTTCAAAATGCCGTTGATGTATTCTGCTCATACTTACCGGAAAGCATAGAGAAGACCCGTCTCATTGCGAGCATAGGAGCAAAACTAGGAATCATCCGATCAAGATGTGAATTTTTCTCGGAAGAGTTCAAACCCGAAGTGCAGGTGGATAACGAAAGGATCAAAGTAGGACGAGCTGAATTGGTATCGAAACCATGCGGTTTTCTGAAACCTCAATTACAGGATGAAGATGACTTTCTGAGGCCCGTAAAGAAGCAAAAACTATCTAAGGACGTAGAAAAATCAATTTTGCCGCACAGAAAGGAGAAGAGTATTACATTTTCCTTCACGCGAATCGCTTCTTGTCTATTGGAGAGAATTGCGGTCTGCGTGGGACAGGACGAACCTGTTCTATTAGTCGGCGAGACCGGCGTTGGTAAAACATCATCCATCCAGTATTTGGCAGAAAGAACTCTTCACAAACTGGTCGTGGTAAACATGAATAATCAATCAGATGTGTCTGATTTAGTTGGAGGCTTCAAACCAGTAGATCTGAGTTACGTTGTCGCACCTTTGAGAACCGAATTCGAAATGCTCTTTCGAAAAACATTTAATAGCAGTAAGAATGAGACTTTCCTCACTAAATTTAGTATTTGCTACAATCAAGGAAACTTTGAGGTCCTCATAAAGCTGATGATCACTGTAGTGAACTCCG
Organism: Volucella inanis; assembly: GCA_907269105.1. Taxonomy (NCBI): domain Eukaryota; kingdom Metazoa; phylum Arthropoda; class Insecta; order Diptera; family Syrphidae; genus Volucella; species Volucella inanis. The sequence continues at coordinate 86,112,997 of OU026155.1, read as the reverse complement.
TATTCAGCCGCTGCCAAAAGGGGGAGTTTAAATTTAAAGAAGACTTGCCAAAGTGGAAGCAATTACAAGTGAAACTACACAAACTAGACTCTCAGTTGAACAAATCTATAAATATTTCATTTGCCTTCATTCCTGGATCTTTGGTGAATTGTATCAAAAACGGTGACTGGGTTTTATTGGATGAGATCAACTTGGCATCTGCAGAGACATTGGAATGTTTGTCTACAATTCTAGAGCCCGATGGGTCAGTCGTTCTTCTAGAAAAAGGTGATTTCATACCGGTTAAGCGTCATCCGGATTTTAGAATCTTTGCCTGCATGAATCCCAATACCGATATTGGCAAGAAAGACCTTCCAGTCGGTATTCGAAATCGATTCACGGAATTCTTTGTCGACGAAGTGACTACAGATGGAGATCTGTCACTACTTGTAAGTGATTATTTGAGTAGCACAGGCATTGAAAAGAAGAGAGTTACAAATATTGTGAAGTTGTATAAGAAGTTAAAGGTTCTTTCCAAGTTGGATCTAAACGATGGGCTGGGAAATCGTCCTGTGTTTTCCCTGCGTACGCTGTGTCGTTCGTTAAGAATTTGTGCGAAAAATTTATGCGGCTCTATCGAACGAAATCTCTACGAAAGCTTTTGCTTGAGTTTTTTGACTCAATTAGATCCACAATCACATAATATAGTGTTGGAATTGATAAGAGGATCCTTGATAAGTAATGTAAAAGCGGTACTGTCACAAGGAATCCCAAGACCTGGAGAAGATTACTTAAATTTCGAAGGCTATTGGATACAAAAAGGGATAAAGGAAGTACAAGAATGCGAAAATTACATTCTCACAAAGAGCGTTGGAGAGAATTTAAAAGATCTAGCCCGAATAATATCAATTGGGAAGCTACCAATCCTTCTTCAAGGTCCTACCAGTGCTGGTAAGACCAGTCTGATTGAGTATATAGCAAAGAAAAGTGGAAATCACTGCTTAAGGATCAATAACCATGAGCATACCGATCTCCAGGAATACATAGGAACTTATACTTCTGACATGAATGGAAAACTATCGTTCAAGGAAGGCGTGCTCGTACAGGCGATGCGAAATGGTTTTTGGATTATTCTCGATGAACTGAACCTAGCATCAACAGACATTTTAGAAGCTCTCAATCGAGTTCTAGATGATAACAGAGAACTTTTTATTCCTGAAACCCAAACGGTAGTGAAGGCTCATCCAAACTTTATGCTGTTTGCTACTCAGAACCCACCGGGGCTGTATGGAGGCAGGAAGACTCTATCAAGAGCTTTTAAAAATCGTTTTATTGAATTGCATTTCTCTGAAATTCCAAGGAATGAATTGGAAATAATTCTCGAAAAGAGATGTCTCATACCACAGTCATATGCAAAGAAGATGGTCCAGTGCATGTGGGATTTACAAAAAAACCGTAAGACTACGACGAAGAACGTTTTTACTCTGCGTGATCTGTTCCGTTGGGGAAATCGATACACATTTGCCGATAAAAAACTTTTGGAAGATACCAAATATGATTGGAATCAACATTTAATCGAAGAAGGCTATTTAGTTCTTTCAGCCAAGGTGCGAACTACAATTGAGATTGAAATCATCGAAGAAACTCTTTACCGAAATTTTAGGAAGAGAATCGATTTAGATCAACTCTTTGGATTGTGTGCATCTCCAGTCACAAAAGACATAATAGATTCAATACAAAGTTATACACAAAGAAATGACATTGTTTGGACACGAAATATGATGCGAATGGCTGTATTAATTGCAAAAGCTTTACAATTTGATGAGCCAGTTTTGTTGGTTGGACCAACAGGCTGTGGAAAGACAACTGTATGTCAGATATTGGCTTCGATCAGAAATGTAACGTTGAGAATTTTAAATTGTCACATGCACACAGAGGGGGCTGATTTTCTAGGAGGTTTAAGACCTTGTAGAACAATATCTGAAAAAGATGGGAATCAAAAACTTTTCGAATGGGCTGATGGTCCTTTAATCATTTCGATGATGGAAGGTTGTTATTTCATGGCTGATGAAATCTCTCTGGCAGAGGATTCTGTTTTGGAAAGATTAAATTGCATTTTGGAACCAGAAAGGACAGTGTTACTGGCCGAGAAAGGAGGCGTTGCAAATGAATTCGATTCTGATTCTTTGTCTGCTATGTCAAAGGAGTTTGTTTTCAAGGCATCTGATGGCTTTCAGTTTTTAGCTACAATGAACCCAGGTGGTGACTTTGGTAAGAAAGAGTTGTCCCCTGCTTTGCGAAATCGTTTCACGGAAATTTGGTGCACACCATCAGACTCCAGAGAAGATTTAGTAAACATTGCAGCGAATTGTATGATTCAAAGCATGACTGATGTAGATGCACAGCATATAAGAAAGATCGCAGCATTCCTCGTCGATGTGGTTTTTTACATTCGTGACAAAGTAGAGAAGTTTAAGTTTTCCATCCGTGATATATTGGCGTGGTCTAACTACCTTAGTATAAATTCAAGCCTAGAATTTCCTGAAGCTGCTTTATTTGGCTTAGAAACAATTTTTTTAGATTCGCTTGAAATGCTTCCACATGAATCTTTGGACAAAGTAGAGCAGCTTAAATCAGACATCATTCGCTACGCAATAGCCCAAACAAAATTTGTAGTTGGTGTAAATGTTGTTGACGAACAAATCCTTGAAAAAAAAGGAACTGTAGTGGAAACTAAAGAAAGCTTTTTTGGTATCAAGCCATTTTTCATAAGCACAAATCCTGTGCGAAAAACAACGGCAAATGAACATTTCCTATTTGACGCCCCTACCACTAAGAAAAATCTATTTCGTCTTTTATCCGCATTGAGTTTAAAGAAACCTGTGTTGCTTGAAGGACCTCCAGGTGTAGGTAAAACATCCACTGTGGAAAATTTAGCACATGCAATTGGTTTTAATATCGTTCGCATCAATTTATGTGAGCACACCGATTTGGCAGATCTCTTTGGAACAGATCTTCCTGCAGAAGAAAACATCGATGATCCAAAATCGAAAAATACTATAGGATCGTTTGTTTGGCGGGATGGTCCACTGTTAGCAGCTTTAAAATCAGAAAACACTTGGATATTGTTGGATGAGTTGAATCTTGCACCACAAAGTGTTTTGGAAGGCTTGAATGCCATTCTCGATCATCGTGGCGAAGTTTATATTCCGGAATTAAATAAAACATTTATTCTGAGCAAAATGACTCGAATTTTTGCGTGCCAAAATCCACTGCGTCAAGGTGGTGGTCGAAAGGGCCTGCCGCAGTCATTCCTAAATCGGTTTACAAAAGTTTATTTAAGAAAATTGACCACAGACGATCTTCTTTTCGTGGTAAATGGAAAATATGCATCACGTTTTGAAGATATTGGTGCGTATTTCAACAGTTTTCTTGAACAAATCAATGTCAACTCTGAATCGCTTAGTTTATTCGATTTACCACATCAAAAAGAGAATTTGACTCTCAGTGAAGATGTGCATCATGTTTCGATCAAGTTTGATTTGACACCTCGACTAGTCAGATTCTCTGAGAAACTAGACAAAGGAATTGAAGATATGGAGTTCGGATACAAGGGTGGTCCGTTTGAAATCAACCTTCGTGACATCCTCAGATGGTGTGATCTGTTAATAAGCTCTGAGACCGGATTTGTTTTGAAGAAAATCACATTTCAGAAGCAAAATTCGATAAAACACCTGTTAAGTGAATTTGAAATATTTTTACTGGTTCTTTATGAACGAATGAAACTAGTTTACTATCAACGAATGAGATCTGAGCAAGATAAACTTTTCATTCGTAATGCATTTGCCGAGGTTTTCAACTGTGATGCTGAGAAATTGAATGCACTGTCAGAAGATGTTGCTCTATACTGGACGGATACGAAGGTTTATTTAAATGATATTGTCTTGGAAAGAGAATCTTCAAGTGATACATCAGTTCTTAAACCGTTGAAAAGTAAATTGGCATCACCTTTGCTATTGCCTTCTCAGAGAGAACATTTAAAAAATCTAATTGAATGTGTTTATATGGAGAAACCAGTGTTGTTGTGTGGGCCAACTGACTCTGGTAAAACGAAATTGATTGATGTGCTGTGCACCCTATCAAATGAAGTTTGCAATATGGATACCATAGATGATTCGGTTACAGGCAGCTTTCAACAGGTGAGTTTTTTTTTTTTGAATTGCTTTCTTCCTTTTTTCTTTTATTTAGAGTGATTTGGCCATAAACTTGAACATTTTCTTTTCCGAGTTTTCGTCTTGGCCCCAAAAATTCTTTTCTGCCAATAGCAAAACAGATACGTTGAAAAAGTATGTAGCATTCGATGTAAAGAAAGAGGACAAAGGTATGCAGCCGCGAAAATGCGTATCCTTTGGCATGATTATAAATTTTTTGTCAGAATATAGGTAATAGAGGTAATCTTTCCAAGATTCCAATAATTTTTTAGTTTTAATTTTGGTATGGGCTGACCAAAATTTCGCTTAATACAAGCTTAAACTAACTTAAAATACTGGGACTTAAAAACTCATAATAATTAACGGTTAGGAAGTAAGGGAATGGTTGAGGAGATCAAGTTTAAGACCGGAAGTGTTTAGGTAAAAATCAAAAAGAGAGGGAGGGGGAGTTGACCTTAAGGAACATGCCGGAGACCATAAGGGACGCAATGGGTTGGAATATAGAAGAGATGAGGACAGCGTAAATTACGAGGGATAGTGTTGAAAGAAATAGAATTGTAAAGGGAAGTGCAATATACCGAACCAAAGAGCGTGTCAGCTATGTCTCTGCGTTTTTCGAGGGTATTTAGGTTAAGAAGTTTGAAGGGGTTACAATAGGAAGGTAAGATAAAGGAGTCATCCCAGGGGAGTTCTCGAAAGGCAAATGGAAGAAAACGACATTGAATGTTCACGATTTGGGATATATGAACTCACTGAAAGAGGGACCACACTTGGGTAATGTAAAGTTACCTTGTCACATAAGGGTTGTACAATCCTTTAGACCATCGTTTAATAAAACCGAGCGATGAGTTGGCTTACAGGTTGGTCATGCAGAAAATAAAGTCGAGGGGGAGATTGATTGGACTTACGTGACAAAGTCATAGATTAACATTTGGAGACATTAAAATGGAAAACCTATCGAGGTCATCTTGAGGGAGAATGGAGTCTTAGGATGAAGAAATAATTTTGTAGAACTTAGTGTCGTTGGCGTAAATGGATAGGGCGCATTGTTTAATAATTCTCTAAAGATCGTTTTTTAAAATGAAAAAGAGGGGACCTAGATGACTGCTTTGTGGAACACCACAAGTGGCTAAAGACGGGGTTGAGAAGGCTGACCTAAAACGAATGCTATAATAATGTTTCTCCAGATAAGACAATATCCATTTTAACAATATCCCTAAACCGAGATAAAACAATTTGAAAAGGATCAATTGATGAAATATTTTATCAAAGGCCTTAGGAAAATCTGTAGCAATAACATCGATTTCGTTGCCATTTTCTAGGGCTGAAAACGCAAAGGATACGAATTTAACTTTGTAATAATTGATCTACCTTTCAGAAATCCATGCTGACTGGGTAATATAAGTGACTTGCGCTGAAAGCTTAGAACTTCATATAAAAAATTTTCAAACGTTTTAGGTATGTAAGTAAGCTTTGCAATGGGACGGTGTTAGTAACTTCATACTTTGGAGGCACAATTTTTAAGAAAATTCATCATTAAAATGTTGTTACTTTTCCTCGAAAAGTGAAAGATCAAAAGATTAAGAGGGAGAAGGGCCAATGCAGAAATAGGGAAGCTACCTAAATATATGGGGTTCAGTAGGAAGAAGTTGTCTGCAAATGATTGTTAAAAAAAAAAATTGCAAAATAGTTGGCAATAGTATTTGGGTCGGTCGATGATATAGTATCGAACGAGAGAGAGGGGAAATAACCGTCTGATTTTCTTTTGTAGTTGACGAATTAATAAAATGTCTTAGGGTCGTTGATAAGGTTGGTCTTCGCTGTGCCTAGAAAGTTTTGATTTAGGCAGTTATAGAGCTGGGTGAATTGGAGGTAGATTCCAAGATAGAATAGCCATAATAAGAATTGGTGTGAAAAGAAACTGCCCATTATTTGCTTCATAAAGAGCGAAGTCTTCTGCTATACCCGGGTGGGGAAGTAGATGGTGTTTTATGCCGTGAAAAGGGGACGCAAAAAGTAATGGAATTAAATATTTTACTGAATAAAATTTAGACAACATCAGATAAAGATAACCTTCTATAAAAAAGTTATTAATTTTGCGAAGGTTACCTTTATGGAAGTTGTAAAAAGATATAGTAGGGGCAAGAGTGGACTGCGATGAGGAGTTATGGAAAAATGAGAGAATAAGAATGATCGTCATCTCGGAAAACACTATAAGAGGACGAAAAAAACTCCTGGATCTTTATGTCGGGAACCAGATCTATTTTTGTAAGCGCATAGACGTCCAAAGAGAGATCATGATATTTAGACAATACAGCACGAGTTTTAAAACGCAAGCCTCTTACGCTTTGGTAGTAAAATGTAAGAGGTAATTTGTTGTTTGGAGGAAGGCAAGTAAGGAACGAAAAATTTTTTTATCATGGTCAGTTTGGCCACGCTGAAAGTGAGAGACTTTAATAGTGTACATAGTTGCGGAATGCAGCGAGGTCATCCGCAACCTTCTGAGGAGGTGTGTTGAAAATTTCTTGGTACCTGTTGTAACGTTTCCTGAGACTAGTTATAACAATAGGAAGGCCTTCCCGTTGGATGGAGCCATAACACTTGTTTTGGTTAATCCCTCAAAGCAAACAGAGTAGGATTTATCGTAAAGATATGCAAGAAAGAGATATGTTTTCATATCATTCTAAGAGGATTACGAAAGAGGATTAAAAATGGGGGCAGAGGCCAGTGTAACCCAGGAAGATGGCAAGCTAGAAACGGGATTTAAGATATAGGAGCTGATAAAGTTTGGATATTTGGCTCCTGTTGTAAGATCGAAATTGGAAAAGCAGTTGTTAGTTAGTTAGTTAGTTAGTAAGAGGGTGCTACTAGCATATACAATTCATATTCCTGGTCCTGATATTCAATTATCAGCCGATATGTGCATACGTACTAAACTAAACCCCGGACATTATTCAACAACTTCTCCGCATGACTGTGTAGGACTGAGCTAGGTTTGAGCTCTTGACGTTGGTTACCAAATCATCCTACTTATCTTGCATTAGCAGTTTCTATCGTTCCTCTTAGCGTTTCTGATTCCCTCATCTCATTTGGAAGACTTGTAACAAAGCTACAATATATGGTATACAAATTTTCTATTCTCATCTTACGGAAATATATGGTCAATGAGTAATGACGGACTGGACAGAGGAATTCTTTAAGCCATAAAAAGGGTGCATTAAAAAACTACGTGTTTCACATCTTCATTTTTGCATTCAAAGCAGGATGGTTATCCTGGGCGTCCAAATTTGTAGAGATACTTGGATTTATTGTCAAGACTAGGCATGAATTGCTTAGACCGGTAGTTAGAAGTCGCCGTGCTTTCGACTTATACAGTTTTTTAATAATAATTTATTATAATATTTACCTTCCGTTGTATTGGCTTAATGGACTCGCTGTAAAGCTACCAAGGTTGCTTTTTCTTGAACTTTTATCATCTTGTTATCGTTAGCGTTGCGCTGGCTGAAAGTTTTCTGATTAATGTTGATGGGATCATTACACCTACAAAGGTGACTTTATTTTGGTGGTCTTTATTTTATTAGATAGTAGAAAGGCAAAGTTTGGGAATAGATGAATCAGTGATCAGAAAAATAAGGGTTTACTCTTAAAAGAAGTTTCTTGATAGCAGACTAATATTAGTTCCTGCCAATCACCTTTAGGATTGGTTTCGATACTACCCCATAGTGTTGCACCGTTGAGTGCATTGGCGCCATATCCCATTCCGAGGCTATCTTTCTTAAGTTCGCGGGTGGAGCAGGCTCAGTGTCGTCTATGAAAAGATCCGAAAACCGCTTAAACAAATTGTTGCTTACTGTTATGCCACCTAAAATTTGTTTTTATATTAAAAGTGTGATATAAAATTTCAGATCGATCTAAATCGTCACCTAGAAGAAATTTCACAAAACATCGAAACAATATTTATCAGGGAAATTCAACGGCTGATTCTCGAGGTTAAAACTGCTGCCGATAAAACGACAACGCATCAGCTGATAGATTTACTTGATTCCTGGAGCAAATACTCTGACCTCAATAAAGCCAAAATAGGTAAGTGCAACAAGAAGTCTATTTTACCATAGCCGCTTATATAGGTTTCTTTTCAGATCTTCACAATCCATCGGAAATGTCGGACGAACTAAAAAACTTCCGGGATCGTTTACAATATTTGACTGTAATCATCAATAAACTCCTCGTAGTGAATTGCATTACCGCAGATGTAAAGTCTGGCTTAGAGCAACTACAAAAAGTACTGACCACTCTCAAGAACTTGATGCGGAATTATGAAACTCTGAATACCGGCGGCAGTTTCGAATGGGTTGATTCGAAAATTGTCAAATCTCTAAAGATTGGCCAATACATCATTTTGGAGCATGTAAACTTATGCTCATCGGCTGTTCTTGATCGCCTCAATCCAGTCTTTGAACAAAATGGGAATCTTCTAATCTCTGAGAAAGGTGTTACAGCCAGTGAAGAGGCTGAAATTGTTGAAAAGCACAAAAACTTCCGAGCATTCCTCACAATCGATCCCAAAAATGGCGAACTATCAAGAGCAATGCGAAATCGTTGCATTGAAATGGCATTAACTAATGATAACTACACCCATGATGATCTTCGGTTTATTATTTATGAGAATGGCATACGAGATGCAAAACTGATCAATACAATTCTTAAGATCCATGAACGAATTCGCGCTGCGACGGAGATAAATAATTTCAACGTTTCACATCTTACGCAGTTTGCTTTCTTGGTTGACTCATATAAAAGAATTGGCTACGAAGATGAGAAGGCAATTTATGTAAGCGGAATGGAAGTCTATGTTTATGCTTCGAATGTGGATCTCATGGGCTATGGATTGGCATACTATCAAAATCATTTAAGAGATGTTGTCCTCGAAGAATCAAAACAATTGGGCGAATTTGGAATCATGGATGTTGATTTGCAGAATGTTTTACTTAGTGGGGAGAAATTGAACACGGTAGCACTAATAAAAATGCAAACGGAACCATTTAGAATGCTTCTTAACGGTGATAAAAATTTGCTAAGACAACTTTTCACCGGGTTCGAGAACCTGCAATTTGAAATCAGTACAGAATTGGTCAAAGCCTGCTTGTATATGTTGTATGAAGCGAGCTCTTTAGAGGATAGCAAACTACGTAATTTGTACTTAAAAGAAGTTTTAATAAGCAAACGCGTGCCTAATCAATCGTTTGAAAAGCTCAGCGATCAGTTTTTTGCTAAGATTCAGCATCACAAATCAAATTTTGAGGATAGTACTGGCACCCTTCCATGGAACCACAAGCTATTCCCCAGAATCAGGGACTACACATTACAACTTAACCCTGAATACGATCAACAAGTATTTGCTCTTAGCGCTTTACTTCTCTCACAGTTGCTTATCGATGAAGTGAGTTCCGAAACAATCACAAAATTAAGTCAGATCAATGCTCTAGCGTATTCTCAGGCTGTTCAGACAAAAGTTATCAACGACAAACTAAACAATGTGTTCCTGAATAATTTATCGTCATTCTTCAATAGTATGAGGCACATTTTAAACGCATCATTGGAGTATGCAGGCTTTAATTTAACATCTTACGTTCAAGCTATCACTGGTTTTTTATGGTTTAATCGTATCTTAAAAGTCTCCAAAGGCAAACTCTTTGTTGGAAAAGCTGTTAACACGAATTTAATGGATAAACTTCTCCTTCACTTCAAATGGCTAAACAAGAATCTTCTTAAACTTCTGGAAAAGCTACTACCAAATTACAAACAGTTAAGCGCGGAGTTTGATTCAAGTCTACAAAAGCTCACTAATTACGCTCTCAGTGTGAATCATCCGTTGAATCTAATTCGAAAGATATATACTAAACAAATAACTCATTTCCAACCTTACTACAGTATGCATCAAATAAATCGTATGACTATGAGGAATAAATTGGACGCAAGTTTAACTATTGTGCCTGTTTATGGAACGTTTTCGGCCGAATTAATTGAAAAGAAGTTGCTAGCACAAAAATCTGACGCTGCTAGAAAATTAAAAGCAATTCTTCTCAAGCATAAAAATTTTGATCTGCAATTTCAACGTTTAACTAGAAGTCAGACTGATCTAGACATCCCTTTATCGTTAATAGAAGCTTTAAAGAATAGAACACTAGATGTTGAAGACATATCGCATGAGAATAACGAAGACCTTGACCTAGAAGAATGTCAGAACTGTTTTGATTCGATTAAATCGCTCTTCAATGCCAATTTGAAAGAAATACACACTCCAAATCAAGTAGAGATTGAAATATTGTCCCTCCGTGAGTATTTGGTTGCCAAGTACATTTCCCAGATTTTGAGTAACCAGTCTAGAAGTGTTAACTTGAATGACATCTTTCTGGAAAGCATACCCTCTCTTAATACAAAGTCCCTCGAACTGCTTCAATTGATTTCACATGAAAAATTTAAGCAGTTCGAGGTCTTAAATGAAGAAATCTTAAAATACATTGCAAACATTGAAACGGAGTGTGAATTTGAAAATTTGATTAAGTACCTCTCCACCAACTTAAGAATAATTTCTACATGCGCCCATTTGGTATCAAAAGATGCTTATTCGTTCTTATTGAATAATTTGGCATCTCGTAGTGATGTTTGTTTAAGTCTAGAGAAAAAAGACGAAGAAGTTGGTTCTACATACACCTACTCAGGTCCGCCTCTAAATAAAATAATTTTAAGACTCCTTTTCCAATGGGATGGTTCTTTCAAAGCAATTTCACTTAAAGACTTGAACATTTGGAAAGCCTCTCTCTCTGACATGAGACAACTTCTTTGGAATAATGAATTGCTTATGACAAACAGATTTGATCTACCAAAATCGGTTTTCCAAAGTAGTTTATTAAAAGCCAAAAAACTCACCTTTGAAGTTGAGTATATTCAAAAGCTTTGCCAAAATTTAGAAAATGAGAGTTTCTCCGACTACAACGATAGTTTCCAAAAATTAGTGAGCTATCTTAAGACGCATTGCTTCAAAGCCCGAACTGAAATGAATTCGCAACTTCATCCAATGCTTGCTTCACTTAATAACTTTTTCAACGCATCATTGGTAAATTCCCTCATCGGTGCAATAGAATTGTGTCTTCTCACTTTTACTCCACTCATTGATCCCGTGGAGAAAAATCGCCTCAAAAAGGAATACATCGTCGAGGACATCAATTGTTTAACGACCCTGATGACAGCTTACGATTTTATGAAGATCACGATGAGGTACAAGAATTTCGGGGCAGAAATTTGCAGTGAACTAGAATCAAGACTTTCAGAATTAGCTGAGCGAAAAACCAAATTCTCTCAGAAGGTGGCTTTACGTCCACATGAATGCCTCTACAGTAATCTGGTTCAAGATCTCACACACTTCCTAAAGTCAAATTGTGAACCGAGTTCGTTGAATAGTCTACTGCAATTAGTAGATGATATTTGGCAGGACTGTATCGATTGGAAACCAACTTCCGACGAATCGAATTTAATTAGGCTTTCAGAGTCGTATAAAAAACTTGATTTGTGGATATCAAATTCTCAGAGATTCGTTAATCATACGCTGAAGAAGTATGTGGGTCATTACGAGGATTTCTTACAACCAATTGAGTATTCAGTTGGTATGGTTAGATTTGGATTTGAAGGATTGAAAACTTCTTTAACACAGTTGGAGAGCTCGATTTTATCCAATTCAAAGGGCATTTTGCGAAACATTAACGAATCTGGGAAACTTGCTGATTTACTGTCAAATATTGTTGAGTTTCCATATGTAAATAGCTTGCAGGCTTTCAATGTTAATAGTTCGAGGGATATTCATGAGAATCGTTCGACGATATTCACTGTGCTAGACAAAGTAGAAGGCAGTGAATTTGATTACTTCAGGTAAATTTCTCATTTGAATTGGATCCAACAAGCACACATGTATATTTTTTCTAATCCACAGACTTCTCAAAGCCAAAATACTTGAGCTTAAGAATCGTATTACAATCTCGGCAGACATAAATGAAGAAATCTTCAAAGAACTTGATTTTGCTTTCAATATATGTAACCAAATTTGGCAAAGTGAAGAGGAACGTAAGCGCCTACAAAAGGCAGAAGACGAAAGTCTTTATGTTACAAAGTAAGTACAATGTATATATTTGAAAAGCAAACTTATGAACTTTAACTATGTGTTTCTGTAGGACAAAATGCGAGACTGAAGACGAAGAACTACAAGAATTACAAGAAATCGAAGAAAATTTCCCAACAAATGTTCATGAAGATTTTGGAGAATTTATCATCGAGGACTCTTTAGAGAAAGTAATGAAACTATCTACCAGCAAAAAAATAACAAAAAAAACCATAACGGTGATTGGTGATGATGATTATTCATTTCTAGCTAAAAATTTCATCACCATAATGGAACAGTTTTCAAAGTAAATATTAACAGATGAAATTGTTGGTGATTTAAATAACTAATTGTCAATCTTTTAGAGTCTATTATTACAATCCAGATTCGAGTAGTTTAAAGGAGGCAAAACCATCACTAGACTATGTCACTCCTTTTAAATGTCGTTTGAAGGTATTTGTTCGTCTGTTTTCGAAGTACAAAGCTGCTCTCAACGAATGGTTAGACAATAGCGCATATAATAGTTTTGCTTTTGCGATAGGGCTGCAACAAGAGATGCTTAATGAGATTTCATTTGGAGGTGAGTTATAGTCTAGAATTATTGATTAATTTTTTATTTATTATATTTGAATTTTTTTATAGGAAAAACTCTAAAATCATATAACTTTTACAAGGACTCAAATATTCCTGAAATAATTTCATGCACGGATGTTCTGGATAGGATTGAAGCTCGTGTTGAAGTCCAATTAAATTTATACCCTGAGCATGCTGGGCTAATCGATGTAAGTATTATTGGTTTTATATTGTACGAAGAGTGTTCGAAAAATAAGGTGACTTTATAGGTGACACTACTCATAAGCACTTTTTGGTATAGCCTTGAGCTCTTATAGCGATGCCGTATTTATTTCCTCAATCGTTGCAAATCTCTCTCTTCAGTTTTGGGAACAGGAAAAAGTCACAGTGAATATGGTGGTGTTTTTAGCCAAAAGATTTTTCACAAGCAACTATGAATGAGCAGGTGAATTATTGTGATGTAAAAGCCATTAATTGTTATTCCACAATGCCAGAAGTTTTTTTTGGTAATTGCTTCTCGCAAATTGCGCATAACTTCAAGGTAATACTCCTTTTTGTGGGTACGACGTTAAGGTAAAAACTCCTGATGCACTACACCACGGTAATCGAAAAAAAAACAGTGGTCAAAACTTTGACATTTGATCGAACTTGGCGTGTTTTTATCGATCTTGGCTCTCCTGGGTGCTTCCATTAAAACGATTAGGCTTTGGTTTCGGCTTCATAACTAAGTAGCCATGATTCGTCACCAGTTATGACCCTTTTGAATAAGTCATGTTCATCATTGACGTCATATAAGAGCTCCCAAGCAATACTCATGCGACAGTTCTTTTGATCAAAGTTAAGAAGTTTCGGAACAAACTTTTCTGAAACACGTCTCATGCTCAAAACATCAAGCCGGCCGGTATACCAACTTCCTTAGCAACTTCTCTTATGGTTATTCGACAATTTTGAAAAACAATTTTTTTCACAGCTTCAACGTTATCATCTTTTATTGATGTGCTGAGGCGTCCAGAGCAAGGTTCGTCATTGGCATCTTCTCGGCCATCTTAGAAGAGCTTGTACCACTTGTAAACATTTTTTTTACTTAGAGCAGACTCACCGTATGCCACTGTCAACATTTCAAATATTTTAGAGGACTTAATTTAATTTTTTACACAAAATTTGATTTAAATTCTTTGCTCTAACCTAACCTTTCTACCTGTCAAAAACAAATTAAGTATGCTATATACTTGAAATTATGAATATATGTTCGGGACATGTGTCCCGATAATCGAATGTACGTTGCCCTCGACACCAAAGACACCCATCTTTATCGCTTCTGGTTCAATAGTCCCAAGTGAACTGAACAAACTTATTAAAAATGGTAAATCTGGAGTTGGCTTCTGAACTTTGTACAATTTTTTCAATAAAATTGTCGAAAAAAACACATGATAACTTGTTTAAGTCCTTTTCTGACTAAAGGCCTTGGTTTCGTTATTACTGACCTTGACGGAACAGCGTGCACCATCGTTATCCTGCATAGTCGAGTGAGTTTGGCAGACATGCCACAATTAAACATGACTCTATATAGTTCGTCTCCATAGATGCTGTCATATGCGGCTTTAAAATCTATGGAGAACAATCGTTCTGGAAATCTGGGCTCTTCAAGAATCTGTCAAATTAAACCGTGGACAAATGGATTCAGGCGTTCACACAATCGTACTATCGAGGAGTTAACATAGACTCAGAACACTACTCTGTTGTAGCCAAGATGCGAAAGTAAATATCTCAGACGTATAGCAATGAAGACGTGCTTTGAATAATTTGAATAATGTAAATCTACAATCGCAAGAAACTTCTAGGACCTTTTCAAGAAGCCCTATACTGCTTAAGGGCAATATGTTTTCGACAAGAAAGATCACTTAATAATCTTGCCAATCGTTTTTTGATGCGGTTTGCATGCCGGCGGCGTTATTGGGCCATATTTTTTCGTCGACGATAACGATCGTAAAGTTACTATGATTGGTCAGCGTTATCGCGCCATTATCACCGATTATTTTTGGCCCGAATTGGAAGATATGGAGTTGGACGACATGTGGTTTCAACGGGATGGTGCCACAAGCCACACAGCACACGCTACAATCAATTTATTGAAGAGTAAGTATGGTGAGAGTGTTATCTCAAGACATGGGCCAGTCGATTGGCCGCCTCGTTCGTGCGATTTAACGCCGCTTGACTATTTTCTGTGGGGCTACGTTAAGTCATTGGCTTATGCCAAATGTGTGGCCGAGTCGTTGAAAGTTGGGTCAAACGAATCGACCGCTGCAAACGTGCCCGCGGTGGCCATATAAACGAAGTCGAGTTCCATTCATAAATGTTTTTATTGTACTTCAAGCCAATAATAAAGTTTTTGAAATATCTCAAATGGTTTGCCTTTTATTTAAAAAAAAAAAAAAGTTGACAAGTTGTTACTAGAAAACCCTATATTTGTTAGGAATATCGATGGGAAACAAGATCAGTAATTCGTCTTGAGCAGTTATCCAGGCCAATTGAGCCAAACCGTTCTTTGAATTATCATGAAAACCATGTTCTAACTTCGAATGCTTTTTTTTCTTTAGAATTTGTTTTTTATAGTGGAATAGAGAATGTAGTAAAGAACACCGAAACTCTGGGTTGCAGTATTCATACTTCTTTTTACTTATAGCTCATACAAGTCATCTTCAGTGCATCACCGTTTGTTTCTTTGAAAGCTTCTTAGAATCACATGTGAATATTAATAAAGTGATTAATGCGTTTTGTTTCTTTCAGATAATTCATGTGATTAAAAAAATTCGCGGTTTGCCTTCCACATCGCCAGTAGTTCGGTTCAACACTGGCTTCCAAATACTTCGGCAAAAAGTCGCGCTATGGAATGAGGTAGCACACAAAAACAACCATCTTCGAGACCTAGAAGTTGAGGTTGCTGAATTTGTCCAAAAATGGACAAAGCTTGAGCTGCAATTTTGGAGAACATGCCTCTCGCAAACATACGAAAGGTGATTTAAATATAAAAACGCAGAAACGAAATGCTCATCCAAATCATTTTCTACTTTCAGGGTACAGGAAAAAGCTTATAAGTACTGGTTCTTCATCTACAACCTTTTCCAAGAATACATACAAAATCACGAGATCGACACCTCCTATACCGACATGAAATACACAGAGAAACGCTTTGCTGAGGGTGAAACAATGGATGCCGAGCAGGAGAAAACGTCTAAAATCTCACCTATTGACATAATTCGCATCCTTCGGCAATTTGTGGAGTCTGCAAACTATGGTGACTTTACAGTTCGAATGGATTTGCTGAAATCCTTCGAATTATATCTGCATTACGTACAAATTGGCGACGAGGAAAAGAAGTTGAGTCTAATTTCTGGATTGCATAACTTACAAATCTACTTCAGCCAATTTACAGCAGAGATTGACGAGACTAAGAAGTCGATTCGTGCTCCAATCGAAAAGAAACTAAAGGAATTTGTCAAGATCGAGTCATATAACAAGGACCTGTCTTACTTCAGTATGCGCAGCAATGTGGCAAGAGTTCATAAGAATTTGAATAAATTCTTGAAGGATTATCAAAATCAGTTGACTCAGAAAATCACCCCAGTATTTCAGCCGAAGGATGCCACTGTAAAAGACTATAACTTTGAGTGCGACAAAGGCAGAGATCTACGATATGATCCTAAGATCAAATACTATATGGTTGATGCTAAAGTCTTTGTTGCCCCTCAGAAATTAGGGGACAAATTCGAAGGAGTTTCCGAAATAGGTGGTAGTGATACAAATCTGCTGCAAAAAGTTAGGAAATTGTTTTTAACATCAAGAAATGTTGTTAAAGAAACTATAACAAACGCAATATATCCAAATCTTATTAATAGCCTTGATGAGTTGCTGTCTACTCAAATGGAAACCTGTGACTATTTGAGGAATTTACAAGTGGATAGATCACAAGAACGACCCAAACAGGTCTTAGAAGCTAAACATATTCTGCAACAGAAGCGCAAGGCTCTATCAGACTTCTTTAAGTCTCTAGCAAATCTTGGACTTAGCTACAAAACTGGTCTGCTTGAATTGTCACTTCGTTCGGAATTTGAAGACTACTCTATCGCTCCATTCTGTGTGAAAGTCATGTTAGGAGGCTTCAAAGACAAAAAACTTCACCAGAACATTATTCACTTGAATGAGAACCTGGACAAGTACTACGCCAAGTGTGTGTTCAAATTGAAGCTCCTTCAAAACATCATGTTGGCTCCAATTAGTGAACTCGGACAGCCTAATATTGACCGCATCAAAGGATTTGGTGTGGAAACATTTCTACTGGTTCAAAATCAAAGAACTTTATTGAGTGACTCAACGCGACATGTCTATGATCTGAGGAATGTTATTTGTAATATGAAAATTTTGGCTGATATAAACAGCGATGAGTCAGATAATTTGAGTTTCTCCAAATATAGGGATCAATTTGTCGCATTAAAACAGAGTTTTGGTATTGTTCGTTCAGTTTTGGAGCAGTTTGTGTTGCTCTTAAAGTGTGTACCAGATAGAGAATCACCGGAGAATACTCTAATCCTAAACTCTAGTTCAGTGATTCTCCAATGTGATGAGAAGTTCACATCTATAACAGAACAATGTAACAAACTTCTAGCACAAGTCAAATCCATTCTAAGCGATATGGCAAAGAATGATGTGGAGTTTTTGAGCAAAGACAAAATAACTAATTACTATTCTCTGCATTCTGATCTTTATGCTAATGTAACTGCCATTCGAAAGACATTTACCGTGGCCAGCGAAGAGTACCTTCCAGCTGCTAAATGTCTTTCGGAGTTACTTAACCACATGGCACGAACAATTGAATCTACTCAGCAGCAACAACAGGAAGAATCTGAAGAGTTCACCGACTTGGAAAACATTGAAACTGAACTTGAAAATATTATCCACTCGATTCTTATCTCAATGCAGAAGCTCTACAAAAAGTATCCTAAGCCTGTAAGCTCGGGTGACACTAGTCGAGGCAGGATATCTCCTAACAAAAAATCTACTGAAGAGGAGCAAATTCAAGAGAACCATCTTAAAGGCAAATTGTATAAGGAGCTTTTGGCCGATTGGGAAATGCTCAATCTACCGCTTGTCACTGGGAAACTGTCGAACATCCTTTTGTCAATTAAACACTCACATGCAAATAAATTGCTATACATTCAAAAAATTACTTCGATCCTCCCCATTTTGGAGCAGTTCAATTTGATTGCAGATTACTATCTTTTCCAACAACTAGGTGCCCACAAAGTGTCTTCAAAAATGCTCTCCATAATGCTGACAGTTTTTGTAGAGCTCAGCACAAAAGGATTTTGTGTGCCCGCTGACTTAATGCAGGACGAAGAAGGAGAGTCGAAGAAGAATGACCAAAACAAGGGAGAAGGATTCGGTCTGGAAGATGGTACGGGAGAGAACGACGCCTCAGATAAGATAGAGTCTGAAGATCAGCTCGACGATGCAAAGCGTCCTGAAGATCGAAAAGATGAAGAAAAGAAAGATGATAATTGTAAGGAGGAGAAGGGTATTGAAATGAGTGATGACTTTGAGGGTAAAATGCAGGACATTGAAAAACCAGATGAAGAGGACGATAGTGGAGAATCAGAGGATGAAGAAGATCTTAATAAAGAAATGGGAGACACAGAGAAGGGTGCAGATAAGTTAGATGACCAGATTTGGGGTTCTGATGAAGAACAAGAGCAATCAGAAGATGAAAATGAAATGGAAGAAGAAGACGAAGGTAAAGGTTCCAAGGACGAGTCAGACCCTCACAACGATCTGGATAGTAAAAACGAATCAAAGAAAGGAGAAGAAGAACACGACAAAGATGGTTTGGACGCAACAAATGATCCTGCTCAGGATAAAGAAAGAAAGAAACAAGAAAAAGATATTGATGAAATGAAGGAACCGGAATTAGATGAAGAACAAGTGAACCCCTATCATAATCAGTTGGAAGACCCACCCGAAGCTGAGGAAATGGATTTGGGAGACAATTTTAACATGGACGAAGAAAGAGATGAAGGTGATCAACAGCAGGATGAAAATCCATTTGATATTGATCAAATGAAAGACCAAATGCAGCCCGAACAACAAGATGCTCCTGAAAAAGATGAAGACGACGATGGGGAGGGTGAAGAAAACGATAACAAAGACGATGATGTTAATTCTGATGCCGAGTCTGAGCCTGAATTTGGAACAAAGAAAAAGGACGAAGTTGAAGGCGAAAAAAATCCGGACGAAGAGGATGTAACTGAAAAGGACGAAGAACCAGAGAGCAAAACACGTGGTGAATTAGATGAGGAGGAACAAATTCAGCAAGATGATGAAAAAGAAAACGAAGATAATAAATCTGAAGAGCAGCAGGCTGAAGATTTAGAAGAATCTAAAGACAAGCCGACTAAGGAAGACAATGTTCAATCCGTTCCTGAAAATGAGAATAAAGGATCAACCGATCAGGTACAGAATGAAGAATCACAGAAAGATATCAATCAGGATCAGAAACTCGATGAACAAGACACTGGTGAGGACAGGGAAGGAGTAGGTCAAGCGGAAAATGAAACTTCTGATCAAGGCCATAAGGGAGTAGCAGAAACAAGGAAAACAGAAGCCAATGCAGAGAAACCTAAACAAGAACAGAAACCTGAAGAAAAGCGCAAGCAGGGACGCACAAACGAAGAAAGGACACTTGGCGAAGCTGAAGATAATAAACTTAATCAACTAAAAACAGTCGACAATATCAAGGATCAAAATGACGCAGAAGAAGAAAAGAATGAACATGAAAAAGAAACTGAAAGCGAGGAATTTCAGCATGTTAAAGATCCGAAGAGTAGTGACAAAACAACTTTGGATAATGCCACAGAGGAACAGTCAAAACGAATTCAACATCTCGAAGATGAAGAGAAAATGGATGATAAAATGAATGACGAAGAAAACACTGACGAATTAATGGACGTTGATGAAACACCAAATACAGATGAAGTAGAAGATACACCTCCTGAAATCAATGCCGAAAAAGTAGACAGCAAGTCCGATAAGCCTTCGAAAACTGAGAAAAAGAAAGATGAAGCTGAAGCTATGGAAAGTGTGGAGGTTGAAGGTGAAATTGTGGAGACTCTCACAGTGCCTCGAGGTCATGATACTACTGCACATTGCGTGTAAGTAAAAATATCATGACATTGCACATTTTTTCTATATTTTTATTTGAAATTTCGTTGATAGGAAAGAAATCCTAATGGACACGAGTGCCTCTCAAGAACTAACTACAGCTGAAACTTTGGAGTTACGAAAATTATACCAAAATCAATTGGTATCAGATAAAGGAGTAAGAAAATATTAGTTATTTTCCTTTCAACTTTTATCTTAAAAATTCTTCAATTCTTTTACAGGTCATTCCACAACAGGCAAACTACGAAGCATGGCAAATAATTTCGAATAAAATGCTTCCAAATGCACGTGAATTATGCGAACAACTTCGTCTTATTCTAGAACCAACAAAGTGCACTCGCCTGAAAGGTGATTATCGCACTGGACGTCGTATAAATATGAAAAAAATCATTCCCTACATTGCATCACAATTCCGTAAAGATAAAATTTGGTTACGAAGGACGAAACCAGCACAACGTGATTATAAAATAACAATTGCCATCGATGACTCTAAATCGATGGATCATAATAATTCCAAGGAATTGACATTGGAGGCGATTTCTCTTGTATCACAAGCGCTTACACTCTTAGAAAGTGGTCGACTAAGTATTGTTTCATTTGGAGAAACTCCAAAAATCATTCTCAATCATACAGAACAATTTGATGGTCCGAAGTTAGTTAGCTCATTGGATTTTGCTCAAGAAAGGACAAATATTGCCGATTTATTGAATTTTGTAAGGACAATAAATTCAGAAGAGGGCTCTTTGGGCTCAGATAATGGAATATTTGAGAATCTATTACTTGTGCTTAGTGACGGTAGAAATATCTTTAGCGAAGGACAAATCAAAGTAAGTAGTTTGTGATTGTTTCTCACTAAAATCATAAAAGTGGAACTTGATTATTTTTAAATGTTGCATTTAAATTTCGGTGTTACTGAGTGTCACCGATCAACTAACACTATAAAATTGCTGAAGTTGTTTTACTAGAATCTGTGGTCGGTGACAAAAAGAAGACAAAAAACCTGGATGCCCTGTAAAGTTAGTACAAAGGTTTTTGAATACTACGGGGTGGGGCATAATGTATGACTCACTGACGAATTTCATCAAAAACATCATGACTATTATTCCGCGTTCTTCAAGAGTATAGCGTTCCATTTCTTATTCAGACACATTCTTGTTCTGTTTGCTTCATTAATGTCAAAACCGAATTGATATTTGATATGATTTGTCATACACTATGGCCAGGGTTTCATATTATATCCCACCATAGGCTCTTGAAGTTTTAAGTATTTTTATTTCTCTCACGTTCTCTTAATTATTTGTTTAAAGTGTGTATGGAATATCACATCTTCCAGTAATGTAAGATGAATAATTAATTACAGTCGCAAATAAGCTGTTGTGCAAAAATTTCAACTGTCGAAAGTCAAAATCCCAGCTTTTGATAAAACCTCACACTCTCGTGTTGCTAAAAACCGTAGTTTTCACTCATAATCTCGTATAACATGGTAAAGCAAAGTTAAGAACACATAATGAAAGCATTCTTAATCAAGTTGCAATTTAAATATAAATCGATGGGTCCAAGGATTAAAGAGGAAAGTTTGCATAATTTTCCAACTCATCCACATTAAATATGGTTTCCGGCTTTCTCGAAAGTTACAGCATAGTTCATATCATTTACGTAACAATGCCACCAAACTTCTCATTAAGATTATTGTCAACTGTGTCATAATTCTGCCTTGACGAATTAGTTAAATTAGATACCAGATTTAGGTTAAGTATTAGGATTGAAGCACTACTTACTTAAACTAACTCATTTGACTATTTTTTGTAAACCGTTGATATGTATATATGTATAACACGTATAATTATAATGCAGAATATATATGCTTTGCATCTGCAATCGTACCGCACTGCTTAGAATTATTCTACAGTTCGCTCTAGAATAAGTTCGGTTGGAACTTAAGGCTCTATTGTTTTGGACTGCATTTTCCAACGACCTTCATTGAATATCGCAAAACCAGCTGATTTTCTCAGTCCGAAGGTTTCTTGGTTTGATAATGTAAAGACTCCCCTGAATACATGTACTTAAAGGGACGTACGATTGTCATATATAACTTTAAATATCAGCTGTACTTTTCGATCGCACGCTTACTCTATGTGCGATATCGTTATCCCAATTCTCTTGGTTTACGGTAGTTTCTAAGCAATAAAATTGTTCGTATTAAATACTTATTAATGTCATGAATTGGTTCTACAGGTTTTTAAAAAGACGACTTTATCTCTACTGTTTTTATCATAAGAGTTGCCTGAAGAGCTATTAGGCTGTTATAGCGGTATCAAAGAAAATAAAAAAGAAGAAACGTTGTTCCGGACTCGTCAATGTGTTGCTTCAATAGAAACCTTGCTCGGTATCAAAAGGTATAGCCCATATCCCAGGTGTAGTCAAACTTTCAGTTCGGATTGTAAGGTTGTTTTCACTGTGCATTTGACCTTCGTTTTCGGCGTTGTCGGCGATCTAGAACACTCGTACATTTCTACAATTAACTATCTTGCGATTTTTTCCTTTATTGAGCCGCGCAATCTTAGCAATATTAAAAATGCATTTCGATCGGTTTGCTGATTTGCAGTCTTTAGTCTCTTAGCACCAACGCTTACGCTCAAGCACATCCAGGATCCCGTCATGAAAAATGCACTTTCAGTGAATCCTCTCAAAGTAAAGCTAAGAAGGAGGAAGCTGGCTGGCTTGACTCGTCTACTTTTAAAAATCCTCAATATCCATGGGAGTTATCCTGGATAAATAAAATTTTGGATTAAACATATTCCGTCAAAAATCAAAGCGATGTCGACTCTCTGGCAGTGTAAATGAGTTGTCGGCAAAACATGGGTCTTGTCATCGAGGAGGGTCTGGATCTGCACGGCTATGCGAACTCCAACTATATCCTATGCGTCGGTTGCTGGATGGAACATACTTTTGTAATTAACTGCTGCTTTTACCAGACTCCAAAGAACGGTATGCCCTGGTTCCATGGCCTTCTCTAGCGCGCCTGGTTCTTCTGTATGATTCGCACTGATTATTCGCCCTTCCGTGATATTCATATCGTGAGTTACGGATTACAAAGCGGCGCTGCAACAAAGGATGAGAGCTGCTCGTGAGCTCTACGAGCAGAAGAAACGGGAAGGTCAATGGCTTCTCCAAAAGAAGAAAAAAAGGCACGAGAAGCACGCAATCTAAGATATTTAGAGGTTGTACTCCAGTTTTATCAACAAGTAAAAAGAACGTGTCAAGTCAAGAAGACCCGTACAGAAACCTTGTAGTAGTCACAGTCGGTGCTGAAAATATGGAAAAACGGCTCTAAAACCCAACATCCCGACGTCAGGCAGAATAGGCCATCTAACTTACACGATGACAGCCAAAACTTTCGTCCACATGACCAAAACGAAGTAAGAATACCAATATCTAAGCTTGAATCTAACAAATCAGTTGGACCTGAACGCTTACCGATCGAGCTTTACAAAGTTGCTGGAAATAACTTTGTGGAGAACATGCACCAACTTCTTTCTCAAATCTGATCAAAAGAGTGTACTCATATGCCTGATGAAAAGAATTTCAGCACTGTTTGGCCAATCCACAAAAAAGAGACCTCCTTAACTGCGCCAACTATATAAGTCTTATTAACATCGGATACTATATCTTATCTGCTATATTGGTATTGTGTGAACATTTAAAACCTGATTGGTCATTATCAGTGTGGATTCAGACCAAGAAAGTCCACAATCGAGAACTCTCCTGCTACTTACTACGTCAGTAAGGACTTAACTGAGACCTTTGATGTATAAAAAGCTTTGTCTTTAACATGATGCTTGAAAGAATTGTGCGGGACTCACAAGTAAAAACTGGAGTCATAATTTTTCAAAAATCTACGCAACTACTAGTATACGTCGATGAAATTAAAGAGAAATTAAACAAAGAATCACTCTTGACTACCGAAAGCAGATGAAGATATCCTCAGTCGTTTCGAGAGAAATCCTTGGTCCCATTTGCCTTGAGTGGGCCTTGAGGAGAAGATTCAACGACGAACTATACGAGCTGTACAGCGACATTGACAAACTGCACATTATTCCCGAGATAGCTAGGATATGTAGATCAAGTGGACAACGATGCCGGAGGGATAACGCCGTAGAGGAAGACCGCACCTTAAGTGGCGCACACAAGTAAAAGGGGACGTCACCTGACTTGGCGTGCGCAACTGGAGGCAGTTAGCTAAAAATATAACTAACTGAAAAGCCTCGGGTTCATTCCGAACTGTAGCGCCACCTAAGTATGTAGGGCTTCCAAAACTAGCAAATATAACACTCTTTAAATGTATTTAGTTAATCTCATAAGAACGAAAAGGTTTTTCTGTCATCTATTTACATTTTAATTTAATCAAACACGAAGTGGTAAAGACAAAAAATCGTTATTCAGGATCTCTTCAGAGATACTCATCAGAGGTTCATCGTTGTGTTCTGTTATTTTGCCAACCTAGTTCTGGTATGGGGGATGTGAAATAACATACTTTGACATGTGTCTGTGTTTTTCTTCCTTCTGTTGGAACTTTTAGGGTTTTCATCGTGAAATTTGAAAAATAACCACTTGTGATCTGCGAACGATTTAAGATGATATACTCCCTTCTTTCTACTACAATCACAATTTTTTAAAGCTTTAAAGTCAAGGACTTTTTTTCTATTCAGCCCGATTCCGTTCATCACACCTATTTTGCTCACAAATGTATTCATATTGTACTCCATGAGTCTAAGATGTCTTCCTATTGCTTATTTTTTCGTTCGTCATTGAAAAAGTATTTCAGAGTGGATAGGACGGTAAATTTAAAAAAACTATTTTTGCTACAGTCCAAGAAAAAATCATTTTAAAAAATTTTTCTAGTTTTTAAATCCTTTAATAACTCTTAATTTTATTTTTTTTTATAGGTACGCAACGCTGTGAAATTAGCAAGACTGCAAAGAATATTCCTGGTGTACATTATTATAGACAATCCGGAAAATAAGGTAAGCTATTATCGACATATTATGGATTCAGTTTGGTTAAACAATGTCGTGAATTATTTTCAGAATTCAATTCTTGACATTCAATCGGTGGAGATGCTTCCCGACCAAAAATTAAGCATCAAATCCTATTTGGATGATTTTCCTTTCCCGTATTATGTGATTGTGCGTGATTTGGGTCAGCTGCCCGTAGTCCTCAGTGAAGCTATGCGACAATGGTTCGAGCTAGTCAACAGCGAACAGTGATTTCGAATTCTAAACTGTTAGATTGTAAATACCTAGATAGAAAAATAAGAATAAGAATTAAATTATTAAAATGCATTTTGTTGGTTTTGAAATCAAGAGAACTTTATTTCGTTCTAAGTCTTTGAGTGTACTGTATGTCAGTAAAATAAGATTAACAAAATTTCCTGTTCACCATATGCACATACAAAAATATATATATATATTTTGATAACATATCGCTCTTAAATAAAGGTGTGTGTGTTTCTTTTCTTCTTAATTTATATAACATTCTCTCTTCCATAATAAATTTTTTTTTTATGAGCACAATTCTACATTTAGAATGAAGGGAAACTCTTCGGAACTAAGTTTTTGTCGAAACAGTTGGGTGTGTTGCCAGGCAACATCACCTTTTCCGCCAGACATAATTGCCGTTATCACAAGATCTGTTGAGCCAATTACTTCTTTACTTCCTTCAGCAGTACGGACGAATAAATCAATGACACCACCACCAAACGTTTGCTTATCGAAATGCAAGGTAAAATCTTTGACTTTTAGGTTAGCTTTTGAGAAATCAAATTTCCAGACTAATTCAGCTGATTCACTACCCTCTAAAAAAATAAATTTGATTTAGAACTTTAGTGTTAAGAGAAAAATAATATAATTTCCATTTTTACCTTGTCTAGCTAAGTACACCATCTTCCAATCTCTTTCGACTTTTCGTAAAATATTTCTTGATGAGAACTGTGCGCTTTGCCATGTTTTGTATGTGTCGATTATTGTTATATTATTTCTGTCTGTTAAGAATACAACTGTTAAATGAGTTTTAAATTTAAATACTTTCAAGTACCTTTGATGTATCGTTCATAAGTATCGGTCACACAGGAATATCGCAGATTGAGTTGTTTCTCTTTTATTTCAATTTCTGTTGGTTCAAATACGAAAACCTAAAAAACAAAAAAACGTAAATGAGGGTTTTTGTTTTTAGTAAATAAATTATTTGCTCCAGGTAACTTTTAAACTTCCGCACTAATCGTCGATTCACATTCTTGGAAATCCTTGAGAATTGTCCTGTCATACATTCATCAGGCATTAAGATGACAAAAAAGTAAATCAGAAAGGAATTGATCATTTTTGACACAAAATTGAAAAACACTTAAATTGCAAGAGGTACAAGAATGGCACACATAAACTTGGTCGAGGATACTCTGCAACTTAATCTACATACAATATATATATATGGTAGGACCACCACTGTAGGAGCATGTTTAATTAAGAGGAGGTACCATACATACACAAGGCGGCAGGATTCTGTATGAGTGGCATCAACTTGGCGATGTACAGGGCTTGAACTATAAGAACACACCAGTTGTGTTCATATTACCTCCTCGTTGTTGTCACCGGGTACTGATGCCTATCAGCGGGTCTTGCCAAACTTGTAAGCAGGAGTATTGAAAAGGCACAACACTACAGAAGTGATCATCAGGAAAGTGCATTAAAATGGGCTAAACAAAAGGTGGCGTGAGTTCATAAACGTCAGCATTTCTACCTTAATACAATCGTAGATCTTTCCTCATACTACGATCGTCATTTATCTAAGTTAGATCTTACAATTTGACTAAGTTAGTTCAGCAGAAAATCTGCATTATTGAACGCAACTAATGCATTTCTTTGTTAGTTGGTAAGTAAATGTTTTTAAAAACAGCCTGCATCATGTCTCCGCCTATCGTAATCGTGTTTTCATCAACCCTGCTCTTTGGGACTTTGTGTGAGTAGTTGTACGACAGAATTTGGATTTTAAAAAGCCGAATCTTTTTTCTTCTTCTACAGACCCATTACTTGTACGTCTTTTCCTTCCAAGATAATAGAAACGCTGATAAGTCGCTAGTATAAAGAATACAATTCTTGCGTATGGTAAAAATGTTTTTTTCTCTAATTTTATTTTAAAGGTCATCGAAGTAGCGTCAAAATACGATGTGTCACTTTCCGATGACCCGCTCCCTAGTTATGGTGCGTATGCGGTAACAGTATTCGAAGTTTCATGTTCAGTTTTATGACCATTAGACGGTTGCTGACTTTTGATACGCTTAAGACCTTATCTAGAAGTTCAGTTGTCAAGATAAAAGCAACTCCGTTTTGTTCCGTAATAAAATAATTTGCTAGATTTCGTTCCCAAGTACATGAAGTAAAATATTCACAATGGAGTACTTACATTATCGAATGTAGTTTCCCCACGAGATTCTCTCCACGCCAAGCTGCCAGAACTCCTTCCTTTCAGTTCATCATCTGTTGGAGTTCTGAAACAATCAAACAAATGCACATGAAGATCAAAGCTAAATAAAATCAATTAGCCAACCTCTCGACCATCATCGTAATTAGTTCAACCATATTTCTTTGACTTAGATATTTCCTACGTTCATCAGATATATCAGTTTGACGCTTGTGCCTTAACGTTATCAGTGTATTGATAAGATCCTTCTCAGAACAGCGTTTTCGTTGTTTCATAACCTGCAATCATCTGGCTGTTGTTATCTTTTCACATACGAGTACATATTACAGAATTTTTTTCATTCTACCTGTTTATGATTATTTGTATATCTCCATGTAACGTCTTGAATGTCATCTTTGGAATAAGCAATCACATAATCAATATTTCGCTTCCAACCATGCTGATACATAAGAGGCGAATCGACAACATTTTCAGATGGATCCAAATGTAACCAGCGCTGTTGAGTCTCAGAAAATACCTAAAACAAACAAATGCAAAGCATGATTATATTTGTTATGTATTACGAAAATGAGTAGCTTACCTCCGTCCAGACATGATCGAAGAGAGAATAAACCAATCTGGCATCATAGTCTAAGCAGCGGCACAGGAAGGTAAAACAAGTTGCATATTCGCCACATCGTCCACGTCGTGTAACCAAAAGGCGGGATATATCGTTGTATCGGTAGAATTTCGTCTCTTGACCACAACAAATACCAACTTCAACACGTACATTCTCCTCAATATCAGTCCGACGTAGTCTCACTTCTTCACTGCCGCATACCTTACACGGTATGTTGTTAACCCATTCGAAAAATTCCGTATTGAACCAGTTGAGAAGTTCAGTTAACAAAAGATCACGTATACATGGTTCTTTCACAGAAGAGTCATCTGATGCTGGTTTTTCCTGGATTTCCACAAGTTTTTGCGACGCAAGTTGAGTTAACTCTTCAATTGGTATTATGGAACGACCAGCTGCCATGAGTTTTTCATCTTCAAATTGCATTACTGTATCAGAACAGCTTTCCAGGAGTTGAAGGAGCTTATTTTGCATGTGCTAAAAAAGATACAAAAAAAGATGGTAACAATTAATAAAGGAATATGATAAAATTTTAATTTTCGCGAATAGGCATAAAATGAAAGAGAAATTATGTCAAATTTAAATGCAGAAAATTCAGAAAGCCTGAGAAGCAGAAAAAATAAATTTTATCAGAAGTTACAAGTGCATGTATACTCGTAAATTCCTTAACTTAGTCAAATTGCGTCGACCGACCTCTGGAAAAAATATCGAAACCTAACACCTGATTTTCAAAATTACTACACTACCCGCCCGCGCATTGGTAAAAAGCCAGTAAAAGGGTATTCATATCCCCTTGGTGCGCGCGCGGAATTATAAAAAAAAAAACGTACGTTCTCCTCATCTATTACAAAATTTGAGCATATGAAACAATTTAACATTCTCCAGTACGCTTTAGCCATACACTCCTGTTGGACACGTAGCTGTGGTTTTTACTTATATCCCGACAAAACGGAAGTCGTCCCCTCGAAGCAAAAAAATATTTAGTTCCCCTCTACTCGCCAATGAGGGCGCCTGTAGGCTCAAGGTGGTATCTACGACCTAAAGTCATGCACTAGGTTTACACTATGGCGGCTGAAAAGACATACATAAACTTGCAGCCTTCTCACGTTGTCCCTCACCACCTTCCCCAATCAAACGACCTTGAACTATTTGAAAGTGACTTCAAAGTCATAAAACTCAAAAACCAAAAGAAGCAGAATTTTTGTATGTCCTTACAATTATATACATTGATGTGATTAAACAAACATACCGAACCGTCAATGATTCCTTCGTAAGTATTAAGGCGAAAGCGGCCAACATGAGTCTGACAGTAAACGAGGGGAAAACAAAGTGCATCCTTACATCACATTTGCAGTTATAATGTTCAACTACTAGGTGGAGTGAAAAGTAACCTCCTTGACCGCCAGAATGCGCTGCTACTGCAAAAAAGTTTATGGTGCCTTGAAGTCCGTTCATATTTAGGCAGACATGCCAAATTTCAGTGCGATACGGTCTTTAGTTTTGTTTTGACAGCTGATTGTTGTTGACGTGTTTGGCATCATGTTGAGTATGGACAAAAACGATTTTCATTCTCTCATAAAACATTATTTATTGAAAGGCAAAACGGCGAAGGAAACAAAAGAAAAGTTGGATAAATGTTATGGGGCTAATGCTTCGTCAAATTACACCGTCAAATATTGATTTCGAGAGTTTCGTGGTGGCCGCAACTCCACTACCGATCAAGTCCGCAGCGGCAGGCCCTCCGATGCGGTTACAGAGGACAATGTCAAAAAAATACATGAAATGGTGTTGGCTAGCAGATACACAAAGATTAGAACTGAGCGCACACACCATATTGGAGCAATTGAAGGCCGAAATCGTTGCAAAACGGCATCACATGAAGAAAAAAAAAATTGTTTTTGCAAGACAATGCACCGGCGCACAATAGTATCGCAACCATGGCTAAAATCAATGACTTACGGCTCCAATTGCTGTCGCATCCGCCGTATTCGCCCGATTTGGCTCCCTCGGACTATTATCTCTTCCCAAACCTTAAAAGATAGCTCATCAATAAAAAATTCAGCTCACGCGAGGAAATCATCAACGCCACGGAGGAGTTTTTTGCAAACCTTCCGGAAAATTACTTTTCGGACGGGGTCAAGAAGTTGGAAAATCGCTAGAATAAGTGTATCCAACTAAAAGGGGACTATATTGAATAAAATAAAAAAACATTTAAAAAAAAATTTTTTTTCATTTCCAGGGAGGTTACATTTTACCCCACCTAGTACTTAAGGACTTAAGAAGCCTTTTCTCATAGGATCAAACTGGCTTTATATTAGATCCAAACATACTTTTGACGCAGAGGATTGGATCTTGTCAAAAGTGGATGAAAAATCACTTGGCCGTTTCAAAAGAAAGACACTGCGTATGATTTTCGGACCTGATATATTGACGGGCAATGGAGGAGGAGGTTCAACCAAGAATTTTATGGTCTAGTCAGTCACCTATGTATTGAAAGCCCGAGATGATTAAGCGAATGAGCACTACACCCCAGACCAAAAGTCTTCGAGCATAACCCCGAGAGGTGGTGGACTGTGGCGCCACCTAAGTAAATAAGTTAGACTTACACATTGATTTCAATAACCTGATTCCAGAAATGAACGAATGGAGACAACGCGAAGTCTTGCTTATTAAGCCAATTTTCATCTTTACAGATTACTATAAGAAAGCAGGAGTTTTCTATGATTACATTTGCACATACAGAACCTTCAGTCTACCCATATACAGTATCGTACCAAGCCAAAGCCTATGGCATTAATGAGGCCGCGGGTTAGCTCAGCCTGAATACAATACCTGCAATTAATTAGCAACATAAATACATGGAGGGTCAAGCAGCCGATCAGTCAGAAGCCGCCCTGTATTTCCCAACGAGATAGCTTGGCACTAGAAGATCATATTTTGCAGAATTAGATAACTAGGAACGATTATTGGTGCTTAAGGCATCACCTTTTTCAGCAACAGTCAATTTGACAGCTGACAGCTTATTTGTACTGAGTTTGGTTTGCCATTTCACCATTCAAAGACTTACACTTGCAAATTGGTCAAAAATTAATTCGAAAATCGTGATTCATTTCGCGGAACTTACCGTCCATTTTACGATTGAAATAATTACCTATCTCAGCGAATAACTCGAATAACTATTGATCGTTTTCATGTGATGCGTAATTGAAAATAACAGAGAAACGTAGTATTGAAGAAGACCTGAATGAGCCGGTTCCTACAATGCCAGCGTTTACACCAATTGTAGGTATGTCCATCAAATTTTGCGAAAAGATCTGCCTTTTGTTAACCTTAAAATTTTGTTCGGCGATCAGAATCATTTTACTTTTAGACTTACACCCGAACAACACTTACAAATTATTGAATTTTATTATCAAAATTCGTGCTCTGTGAAAAATGTTTTTCGCACACATCGACTATTTTACGGTCGACGTAATCGATCTACTGAGCAAGTATTTCAAGATATTGTAACGAAATTTCGCACCAACTTTACGCTATTAGACAACAAGAAACCTACCCGTATGCGAAAAGTGCGCACAAAGGAAAATACTGCCGCTATATCCGCCAGTGTTAGTGAAGAGTGATTTGTCCATTCGTCGCCGTTCGCAGCAATAAAGATTGTGTTACTCGATTACGTGAAAGATTCAACGCAAGGATCTTGGTCTAAAACCTTACAAAATACATACAGCTCGTACAACAACTGAAGCCGAACGAACTGCCACACCGTCGAATTTTCGAAGAGTGGATCTAAAAAAAGCTGGAGGAAGATTCGCTTTTTTATTAAAAAATTGTCTTCAACGGCGAAGTTCATTTCTGGTTTAATGTATATATTAATAAGCAAAACTGCCGTATTTGGCCCGATGAGCAACTTCAGGCAATACAAGAGCTGCCAATACACCCAGAAAAATGCACTGTTTGGTCCGGCAGAATTATTGGCCCGTAATTTTTCAAACATGACTTTGAGAACAATGTTACCGGCAATGGCAGACGTTAGCATTCAATGATTTCGAACTTTTTATTGTGCAAAATGCACGAGCTGAAAGTGGTCGAAATGTGGTTCCAGTAAGACGGCGCCACATGTCACATACCACGCGAATCGATGGACCAACTAAGAAATCAGTTCAGTGAGCAATTTATCTCTCGTGTTGGACTGGTGAACTGGCTATTTTTTATGGGAATGCGTCAAATCTCTCGTCTATACTAATAAACCAGCATCAATAGCAGCCTAAGAAGACAACATTACACGTGTTATTAGCGAGATACCAGTCAATATGCTTGAAAAAATGATTCATAATTAAATTCTCCGTATGGACCTCATTTTTTTTTTCATTAAAGATGTTGCGAATTATATGCGGATTAAAATTTTTTACTCGCATATATAATTCGGAACATCTTTTTCAGAACGGTAGCACTCAGATACAAAACTGGTCCATTGTACTCCATGTGTTCCGACTGTCAACAGCACGCGGATAGGTATTGAGTTCTCATGCGGTCCCACATACATGATTTCAGTGATCTAATGGGAACCGATAGTTTCAGTGCGGTGTGGCCATTGACTGGACCACTTAAAACGTAATTATGGTCAACATTTACAGGAAATATTTCTTAAAAAGTAAATAGCAAGCATTGATTTATCAAATCAAATAAAAACTCTATACACGTTTGCAATTTAATCTTTTGACAATTAAAAACTTAACACTTAAAAAATCATCTATTACAAATATGATGCCAGAGAGAACGATACAGTTAATGAAGAGGCGCCATAGACCCATGATTACTGTCTTTTGTTTGTTTTTAATTTGATACACTTATTCTAGTGATTTTCCAATTTCTTGATCCCGTCCGAAAAGTAATTTTCCGGAAGGTCTGCAAAATACTCCTCCGTGGTGTCGATGATTTCCTCGCGTGAGCTGAATTTTTTATTGATGAGTCATCTTTTGAGGTTTGGGAAGAGGTAATAGTCCGAGGGAGTCAAATCGGGCGAATACGGTGGATGCGACAGCAATTGATTTTAGCCTTGGTTGCGATGCTCTTGTGCGCCTTTGCATTGTCTTGCAAAAACAAAATTTTTTTTCGCTTCGTGTGAGGACGTTTTGCAGCGATTTCGGCCTTCAATCGCTCCAATAATGCACAGTAATACTCGCTGTTGATGGTTATTCCTTTTTCTAGGTAGTTCACAAAGAGTGTGCCATGACAATCCCAGAAAACCGACGCCATAACCTTTCCGACCCTCCAGTCCATTGCCGGGCACTCATTCTGTTCTCTGGTGTGTAATAGTGGATCCAAGTTTCATCAACGGTTACCAATCGACGCCAAAAGTCCGCTCGATTCTGCATCAGCAAGTCAAAACTTGAAGTGCTCTCGCGTTCGTGTTTTTGGTCAGGAGTGAGTATGCGCGGCACCCAGCGGCAGGATAACTTTTTCATATGCAGAATATTGCCCAAAATATGGCGTGTGCGCTCAGTACTAATCTTTGTGGTATCTGCCTGCTCGCTTACCATCACTTTCCGGTCAGCCAACATCATTTCATGTATTTTTTGACATTGTCCTCTGTAACCGCATCGGAGGGCCTGCCGCTGCGGACTTGATCGGTAGTGGAGTTGCGGCCACCAGGAAACTTTCGAAACCAATATTTGACGATGTAATCTGACGAGCATTAGCCCCATAACGTTTATCCAACTTTTCTTTTGTTTCCTTCGCCGTTTTGCCTCTCAATAAATAATGTTTTATGAGAGTACGAAAATCGTTTTTGTCCATACTTAACATGATGCCAAACACGTCAACAACAATCAGCTGTCAAAACAAAACTAAAGACAGTATCGCACTGAAATTTGGCATGTCTGCCTAAATATGAACGGACTTCAAGGCACCATAACCTTTTTTGCAGTAGCAGTGCATTCTGGCGGTCAAGGAGGTTACTTTTCACTCCACCTAGTATATAATCCCGCGCGCGCACCAAGGGGATATGAATACCCTTTTACTATCTTTTCTACAGGGAGCGGGCGGGTAGTGTAGCAGTTTGAAACTCAGGTGTATTAGCTTTCGGTATTTTTATAGAGGTGGTTGTCAAACTGTCTTACGTAACCGATTTAATGACCTTTATGTGTAAGAATTCTGGTTTCAACAAGAAGGTGCAACGCACCACAATCTGTTATTTGAAGGAAGCGCATAGTTTTGCGTAATTGGTCTGTAAATTGGCCTCCAAAATCATGTGATTATTTTCTGTTGAAATATGGTATGTGAAATCGCATGCCTAACCCGATAAACCAGAGACGATGGGCGACAGGAAAACCAACATTTGCTACGTTATTGTAGATAAGCTATTTGAAAATGTAGTCGAAAGATAAACTTCCAGATTGTGCTTTATTCGAGCCAGACGCGCCGCTCATATGCTCTAAATCATGCTATTGGCATACAAAATTACGTTCCCTATTAAGACCATTACCACGAATTTGTTGTGTTTTATTTAATTTTAAAAGTTCTATACCTCTTAAAGCAAAACAGCTTTTGGTATGCAGCTTGACAACATCAAAACTCCAATCATAGGTGGAATCATCGAGACATCTAGACTAATAGGACCCATACTCGATCCTAAACTATCAAGATCAATCTCAGTAGGAAAGACATCCCCAAACTCACAAATATATTTAGAGAACACTGTGCCATTGGAAAACACGAACAGCGATCGGGTACTCCAACATGATTTCTGTCATGAACTGTCTCAGATTGCAATTCCTATGCAGTTGCCACTTACGGAATTTAAATAAATCAATAAATCTCTTTCGTATCAGGAATGGCTAGAGCACAATTATGTTGGGTACATCCCAAAGAGAACCACTAAAAACTTACCTGAAATGAACCAATTTTAAAATCATTTTTTTAAAATCTTGAGAGTGTTAAGTATTTTTTTTTTTTTTTTTTTTTTTTTCAAACACGAGCACATAATTCATAATTCGTATACGAGTTCAAGTTGATTTGGAAACATACAAGTAAGTCCCAGCTATTGCCACTGTTATTCTTGGCCTTTGTCTATTTTCCTGTATTGCCCTGAATTTTATAATTATTGCTCGCGATGTTTTTGAATTTGAATAATAATGTTCTGACTTGAACTCAATAATGCTTTCCTAAAAGAATTTAATTGGAAAAAGTTCTACGGAAAACCATGTGCCCTATATACTCGTATACCACATTTACATGGCATGAATATTAATAGAAAGTGTTCAGTTGAATAATGAAAAATAGAAAAGGGTGAATCTTTAATAGAAACCGATTATATCAACACATTTGGGTACACACGAGCAAATGTCCATATTTTAAAACATCAGATTAACATCTTTTTTTCCCTCACGTGTCTAAAACAAAATGAAAAATTGAATTGATTGGATGTAAATCAGTGGTTTCTATTGCCTCAATATATGACTGATGTGACCAACGTCTTGTTTTTTCAATAATAAAGCGCTATAAATAGCACAGAGTTAAAATTCCTGGATTTTGATGTATGAGACATGGATCTATTGGCAGAATAATGAATTTTAGTTTTACTAAATTTTTAGTAATGACATAACAAAAGCGTATTACAATTGAGTTATACAATGTGTTGACCAACTTTTGATTTAACGCTGCGACAAGAAATAATCTTCCATAGAACGACAGTCTTCTTTAATTAACCGTTTATATGCGTTAATTTTTGGTTTGAACTTTTTTTCGAATCTCAATTGCTTTCTGGATGAGAACAATATCAGGTATATGCTTAGCTTTAACGTTTTATACGATAGATTCTTAAGGGTTTTTTGGGAATTTTTTTTAAAGAAAACTACTGCATCAAATGTTTTAAAATTTGGGGGATATATTTATACATAAATAATATACAGGATAACTGACTCGAACTGCAACTTTTTAAAATGCTATAATTTTTTTATTTTTTGATTTTTGAAATTTTATTGTGCCAAAGCAAAAAAAAGGTTGGAAAATACATCAATTTTCACATTGTATCAGTAGTTTGCAATATGTCCACCTTAGGCGCGAATAATGGCCTTGAGCGAAGTGCTTGTTTGAGGTATTCCAAACTTTGGTATTTTTTAGTGCCAACCTTCGCCTTCAAATAACATTGATTTTTAACCAATCTTGGTTGACGCGCGCTTTGTGAGACGGTGCCGAGTCTTGATGAAATGTCCACGGTCTTCGACCGAAATGATTGTTTGCCCAAGGCTTCAATACTGTCTCTAAGACAGTTTCACGTAATACGATCGCATTAATTTTGACGCCACGGTCCAAAAATACGAGCGAAGAGCGAAAATCGGCGGTTATGGCAGCCCAAACCATCACCGTCGGTGCTGCCTGCTTTCTGGTGGCCGTCCGAAGGTGTTAATATTCGAAGGACCTCTCTGGCAAGTAAACTCAGTCATTTTGTTTGTTGACATAATACATGGGCTGAAAAGTCAGTGCCGTTTGATAGTAAAACACAAAATTTTTGCAAAATTCAACTTTATTTATCAATATAGTTGCCTTCGAGGGCGATACACTGATTGAAACGATTTTTCAATCTTTCGATACCAGTTTTGTAGTACGATTTCGGTTTAGCCTCAAAATAGGCCTCTGTTTCGGCGACTACTTCTTCATCAGTCTTAAATCTCTTTCCGGCTAGCATTCTTTTGAGGTCTGCGGAAATAGTCGCTGTTGGCCAAATCTGGAGAATACGGTGGGTGGGGAAGCAATTCGTAGCTGAATTCATTCAATTTTGCCATCGTTTTCATCGACTTGTGACACGGCGCATTATCTTGATGAAACAGCATTTTCTTTTTCTTCAAATGCGGCCGTTTTTCTACGATTTTGTCCTTCAAACGCTCCAACAACGCAATGTAATAGTCGCTGTTGATAGTCTGCCCCTTTTGGAGATGTCGATGTCAATGAAAATTATTCCATGTGTATCCCAAAATACGGATGCCATAAACTTGCCAGCCGACTGTTGAGTTTTTGGTCGTTTTGGACGAGGTTCGTCGCCTGCTCGCCACTCACCTGACTGCCGACTTGACTCTGGTGTGAAGTGATGGAGTCAAGTTTCATCCATTGTCACATACCGACGCGAAAATTCGGCTTTATTGCAGTTGAATAGCTTTAAACACTCTTCTGAATCATCAACACGTTGGTATTTTTGGTCGACTGTGAGCAAACGCGGCACCCACTTTGAACAGAGCTTTCGCATGTCCAAATATTCGTGTATGATATATTCAACACGCTCTTTTGATATCTTCGGAGCCTCAGCTATCTCGATCAACTTCACTTTACGGTCATTCGTAATCATTTTGTGGACTTTTTCGATGTTTTCATCTGAAACAGCCTCTTTTGGACATCCACTGCGTGCATCATTTTCGGTGCTTGTATGGTCTTTAAATTTGTCAATCCACTTGCGAATGGTTCGTTCGGCTGGTGTAGAGTCCGGGTAACACTTATCAAGCCATTTCTTTGCATCGGCTGCATTTTTTCCCATCAAAAAGCAATGATAAATCAACACACGAAATTGCTTTGAATCCATTCCTTTCACAATAACAAAAGTTGCTTCACTCACAACGCTATATCTCGAGAACTATTCGTCCGACAGCTGTCAAATTTATACACGTATCTTTTGATATTAACTAACTTTTCAGCCCATGTATTATTCATTTGAAATGTTATTTTTAAAGATATATAATAGACTATCGAAATATAAAAAAATCGAGTTTTTCAAAATTCCAGACTAAGGGGCACACCTTAGTCATGGAACAAGCACACTTACCTATTTGCAAACTTATAAGGCGTTACAATTCGGAGTAGACCTGAACCTCATCCAATACACCGGTCTTTTTACAACTGCCTTCAGTTACGCACGCCACCTAAGGAGAGGTTTTTCTGTATAGTGTTATTCCTCCGGGAAGGAATGCAAGACTTTGAATCGCAGCATTAATATTCATCAGCTTTACATGTCCTACCCATCTCAGGCGACTGATACGCAATATTTTGACTACGTCAATGTCGCAGTACAGCTGTTACTGTTACTCGAATAATATCTCCTCATTGAAGCCATTGTGTTGCGGTAAAATTTACCACAACAAGCTAGTCTCTTTTTCTTTGAAAACGCTCGCCTTCACTCCTTCGAGCCTTTTTCTTTAACTAGTTGTGCTTCCAAATTCCAATATTCCAACGGCATCGTTATATTGTTCACTTGCTGGGGTCCATTCGGTTAGACTGAGTTTTACCTTAAATAATGGGTATAGCCGTTCCTACTTCGGAGTTAATATTTATTTTTAGTTTTAGGAGAAAGTAGAGTTAAATCTGTTTCTTAAGCTGGTGGCGTAGGAAGTTTTAGGGATTGTTACTTACGATTCGTAGTCGAGAAGTCCATTCTTTTCGAATGCCTGGTAATTACAAATCTACCACATGTTATAATCCTGGGCGTCGATTTCTAGGTACTATCGGGAATAGTCCCGGATCTAAGATCAGGCATATTGAGTTTTTCGACCCAGGATCAGGTGGTCATATTAGCATCAATACGAGAAAAGGTAGACTTGGAAGAGACGCAAAAACAATAGGTGAAAGAAACACTAAGTAATGCTTTTAAAGCAATGCCAGTGCTGACATTTAGGGTGTACACGATTGGTAGAGCACAAAATTAGGACGTCGGCAGAAACTATCAAGCAAAAATACCATATTATCCGGTTTCGCGTGCGATACAGGAGATGCTGGACGAATGGGTTATTAAGAAATCTATTGGGTTATTAGAAAAGTAATTTCGTTTTTTTTATGACAATAAAATAAATATTTAATTGAATTATATGTTGTCCAATCTGATCCAATACCATTTGCTATCTTTCTGGTAGTACGAGTATCATGATTCCACGCTCACAAAATGTTTGTTCTTTGCTGGCAAAAAACTTATCCAGGTGATTTTTGACCTCCTCATTTGAATTAAATTTTGTAGAAAACGGAACAAATAATAATCAGAAGGTGCCAAATATGGAGAATATGATGGGTGCAGCAATAGATCCCATGCAAGCTGTAAAAGCTTTTGGCGAATTACTAAACTTGTATGAGGTCTCGCATTATCTTGATGGAACACTACACCTTTTCTATTCATCAATTCTGGCTTTTCTGTTTAAGTGAATCATTCAATTCGTCCAGTACACTTTAGAATTGATCGCTGTGTTATCCAATAGGAGTATGTTATTAATATTGGCTTTCGAAGTACTTTGAACTATTTTTTTTTTTTTTTTACTCCATGATCTCTTGCAATCTCTTGTTCACATTGTTGTGGACAACAATGTTCATTCATCATTTTTGACGTTTGAGAAGCAAATCTTGCTTGAACAGCATGTTTACCTTTTCGATAGTAAAAAAGTAAAATATGCCGAAAAAGCTGCTTTTCAATATCTGTTTTCCCTGGACATACAGTCAGCTTACTGACAGATCTCAATGTAGAAAAAAACCGAGACCTTAAGCAGCTTTATGGTACCAAACAGATTTCTCTTTTAGTTTAAGGGAATGAAATTTGGTTTACACCATGCACAAACTCGTTCGAAAAAACACCTGGAAATACTGTCAAGGACTGCATATGCATCCGAAGAAGGTGGAGAGGAGGTGGAGATAAAAACTCCCAAAAATGCATCCTAACTTCTAAGGAGATTTATAGGGACCGTGTATTGGTTCATACCAAATTTAGCTGACTAGGCCTGTAACAAATTTTTTAAAAAAGAGCAGAAAATTCATGTCGACTAATGAATGTGACGATAGTTTTAGAAAAGCTAAGGATTATTTAGTGACAGCATCCATTCTGCCGTGCCCGAATTTGAATTTCCCTTTTGTAGCTTAAACCAATGCGTCAGATTATGGAATTAGAGCTGTTCTCTCACAAAGTGAGAAAAGGAGTATTTAGCCGTAGTACAGGCGATCGGAAAGTTGCGAGCATGCATCGAAGGTAGTCGTAACTGATCATTATTCGTTAGTATGGTTAAATAATCTGAATGACTCGCAAGGGAGATTAGTTCGTTAGACAGGTCGGCTTCAACAATTTCAACTTCGAAGCCGTTCATTGAATGAGGAAGACATGTATGCTCCGGTGGGGAGTCCTGGCAGTGGCCGAGATCTCAGATGTGGATTTCGACCCTTGTTCAAGTTCTTGAAAGCCAATAGGGTGATAGTACACGAAAACAACGACGAGTGGAAACTAGTAGTAGGGAAAACAGATAGGTTAAATATGTTCATAATGCCATGATACTCCATTAGCAGGACACATGGGAGTTGGGAAGATATCTGGTATATCAGAGCCATTTATCCAAAGAAACATATGTCATACGCACAACTCAGCCCTAAGTTTCAGGGGTTTCAAAAAGAATATGTTAACACATGGTTGGGGAGTTACAACCGTGGGCGACTGTGATAGAGATAGGAAATTAGACGCAGGAAAGACAGGTGGTACATTTAGGAAGTTGAGGATAGATATTGGGAGAGATACCCCGTACTTCCCAACGAAATATCATATTATGCCGTTGAGTTGGCCCATAAATTAATCGGTTCGCACGAAATTGAAAAATGAGTGTCTCCGTAGACTAACTCGACATACTCGACAGTAATGACCTTAAAGATCTTAAGCCGTATAAGGACGGGTATGAGCAAAAAAGTCTAGTCCGAAAAGGCCTAATAAGTTGTATTGTATGTGACAGTAATTTGTTACTTGGATAGTAAGTTTTCTCAATGCCGTTAGTTGGTTTTAGAATTGTATTGTTTTTTTTTTTTTTTTT
Source organism: Volucella inanis (assembly GCA_907269105.1). NCBI lineage: Eukaryota > Metazoa > Arthropoda > Insecta > Diptera > Syrphidae > Volucella > Volucella inanis. Next base: position 86,071,972 of record OU026155.1, on the reverse strand, counting down.
AAGTGGTTTAAAACTTATATATATTTGGTGAACGATGGACTTATCCGGTAAAAACCGCACTGATAAGACGGTTAACAAGTGGTTTCAAGCGTTCACACAAAACAACGGACAGGATTCTGTTTGAGTTGTTAAGAACCATGATGCCTCTATATTTTATGTATATAGTAACCATGTGGATCATGCAAACGACGATAAAGTTCCATTCATCAGACATATTTCCATCAATCAAATCTTGGCAATGAGATGCGGTATATTCACTACGAAATCATCTCATCCTCAGAAAGTCTCGTATAGTGTTGTATGCTACCCATAGAGAAAAATAACCACTGAGCCAAAACACCTTTCTTTCTCTTTCTGTCCTATTTTGGTAAAAACAAGTGCTCAGCTCAGGCATTTTAAGAGTTGTTGTATCCTCTTCAAGGTTTTTCTTTTATTTTTTAAAAAGCAACTTTAGTATAGAGTGATTCATCGTGAGGTTTGATTTGTAATGTAAAGTAAAACACATAAATTTGAAAGTGAACTTAAAATTTTTATTATCGGTTAAAAGAACAATTCATGGCATTTATTTTGAAAATGATATCATGTAAATGTTGGCCACGACTACGTCTGAGGTGGTCCATTCGGAACGTCCAATTTTAGGCGACTCGTTCGAGCATAGCGACTGGTATCTCGCGGATAACACGAGTAATGTTGGCTTCCAAAACGTCAATCGTAGCTGGCTTATTCCTGAAGACCTGAGACTTTACATATTCCCACACAAAATAGTCTAAGGGTGTTATATCGCACGATCCAGGCGGTTAATGTACCAAAACAAAACGTGAAATTAAGTGCTCACCAAAATAATTTCTCAAGAAGTCCATTGTATTCACGCACTGATTGGCTCGTAGCGCCGTCTTGCTGAAACCAGAGCTCACCGAGTCCATGTGCTTGAATTTCAGGAAGCACATAGTCCGTTAACATAGCGCGATAACGGTTATCATTCACGGTAACATTATGATTTGCCTCATTTTTGAAGAAATATCGACCTATGATTCCACCAGCCCATAAACCACATCAAACCGTTGTTTTTAATGGATGTTATGGTAGCTCTTGCTACTCTTCGGGTTACTTATCAGCCCAAATACGGCAATTTTGTTTATTAACGTCTCCATTAAGACAGAAACGGGCTTCATCACTGAACAAAATTTCACGATAAAACACCGAATTTTCATTGAGTTTTTCCAGAGCCCATTTACTGAAAATATGACGCAAATTCAAGTCGCCTGGCTTCAATTCTTGCACAAGTTAAATTTTGTGCGCTTTTAGGCCGAGATCCTCACGTAAAATACGCCAAGTTGTTGAATACGCCGCGCCAAGCTGCTGAGAATGACGACGAATCGATTCAGTCACGTGCTGGATGTGGTCTAACAGGTCGAGTATCATCTACTAATGTAAACTGGGACTCAAATTTGCGAATGGTATTGGCAATAGTGGTTTCAGTAGGTCGATTATGCGCACTGTAAGTTCCTCGAATCGTACGAAAAACATTTCTCATTTCTGAACAAAAATGACAAAGCAGTTTGATAGGAGTCACCGTGATCTGTCAAAGAAGGCCTTTTGAAAATCAAACCTCACGATGAATCACCCCTTATAACCAGCAACGGATCAGCGGGTACCTTATCGCACCAACTGACCCAAACAATTTACACAGCGTTCGGCGCAGCAATGCCTTAATTATCAGTTGAAAGAACCTTGTGAACCTGATTACTGGTAGAACGACGATAGACCAGAGTTCCAGAAATGTCTAACTGCCCTTAGGCTGGCGAGACGCGACCCAAGGCATAATGTATCAGACAATTTTGCAACGAAGCAGACCTATCCCTTGAGAAATAGAATAAGGATGGTGATGTGAAGAACCGTAAGTCCCAATAGCTGGAAAATCCAACAATAGAAAAAGTCCCTATAAACTTTTCATTTTGTGTATTGTACAATCAGAAAGTGAACGAGCACGGAGCACATCTCGGAATTCGTGCCGGAGAAACTGGACGAAGCTTAAAGGAAAATTGGTGACAAAAAAGTACACGAGCCAGATGGCTCTCAAATAAGGTGGGAATTCAAAAGAGACTAAACTTTTATAAAACAACCACGCAATTGTTCCTTCCTAAGTCGCGAAGCTGAAAGCATCGGCTCTCACTAGATCATCGAAACAAAGCAGCGTTAGGCGCGGTAAGAACCTTGTACCGGTCCCGCGTGCTGTTGACATTGGAGTGCAATGGGAGTACACATGGAGTACAATGTCTATGTGTTACCGTTCCGAAAAAGATGTTGCGAATTACTCGTACGAGCTGTGTTCAAAAAGTAAGTTGACTTTATATTTTTATAAAAAAATATTAACCATGTCCTCTTCAAAATAATCCCCCACTTCTCATAAGCACTTTTTGGTATATTCAAATCCGGTTAACATTTTGGATGGAGCATAATTGTCGTCCTGGTTTTGGCCAAAAAAATCTCTCACAAGCAACGATGAATGAGCAGGTTCATTATCGTGATGCAAAAGCCATTAATTGTTTTTCCACAATTCTGGACGTTTTTTATCATATTGCATCTCGCAAACAGCGCATAAATTCAAGGAATTCTCCTTATTGACAATACGACCTTGAGGTAAAAACTCCTAAAAAAAAAAAACAGTAATCAAAACGTTGACATTTCATCGAATTTGGCGTGCTTTTTTCGGGTCTCTCCTGGATGCTTCCATTGGGATTATTGAGCTTTAGCTTCGTCGTCATAACCATATACCCATGATAGGATCATCACTGACGTCATTTAAGAGCTCCTGAGCGATGCTCATGCGACGGTCCTTCTGATCAAAATTAAGAAGTTTCGGAACAAATTTCGCTGACACACGCCGAAAACATCAATAAAAATTGGATGACACGAGCCGACTGATATGCCAACATCCTCAGCAATTTCTATTATGGTAATTCGACGATTTTGCAAAAAGATTTTCTTTACAGCTTCGATGATAACATCTTTTGTTGATGTGCTGAGGCGTCCAGAGCTATGTTCGTCATTGGAATCTTCTCTTCACCAAACGAAAATGTGTAAAGAGGAAATTATTCTTTTGAAAATTCAAAAATGTTCACTATTTGCAAAATTCGTTTTACCAAATACAAGTTTGCAAAGTGGCAAGTATGTTTGTGCAAAGGTTGTTAACAAAATACAAAGAACGAATTTCAGTTGCAGTTGAGCGAGATTTATTGTGGAAATTTGATTGAAATAATTAAAAAATTAAAATAAACCGTTTCGAAGCACTTTTTGAAAACAAAGAGGATACTTACTAACAGTGTATAAAGGATTGCAAATTTTTAATTTAGAAATAATTCTTCAACGCTAGAAAGCTTCTTCGGTTTAACAAAGCCTAATATTGAATGTGTGTTGTCATAAACTGAACTTTAACAGCCAAAGATATAATTTTTTAAGCCCCTTGCAACAAGTTTTATATACGATACACATTGAATTGGAAATGGCGTTCAATACTATGCCACTATACATGTATAAGTACAGCTTCAGTCTGCATATGTGTACTACATACCGAGTTTCGTACGCAGTAATTGATGAATTTCTTGCAAACACTATTAGCTGGCCAAAAAATTCATCTTTTGCTCAAGAAGGATTCCCTTATGTAGGTGATGCGTAGACGGTACCATGATCAACGTCGATGCACCCAAGGAAGATGAAGAGCAGTCTGTCAATAGGCATGGAAAGCATGCATTGAATGCAATGATGGTTTGTTGGTCGGCCCGATCTCTCTATGCTGTGAACATAAGCTGGTCAGGTAGTATAGTAATTTTTTTAGGAATATTGAGGAAAAAGTTTCTCTGTTTAAATCATCTCCATATGCAGCCCCCTATTGCAGGTAAAATTGTTGTTTCCTGCTGCATTTTGCATACGAGGGCTGTTTGATGAATATCCGGATTAGAAATGACAACGCAACTTTTTCAGGTTTTGACAATTTATTCAACTTGATACACTTTTTTCCAGCGGTGCTGCAAATTTTTAACCCCTTCGTATAGTACGACTTTTGTTAGCCTGCAAAATAGTCCAGCGCGGCGGCGATGACTTCCACGTTCGACACACACTTCTTTCCGGCTAGCGATTTTTAAAGGTTTGGGAACAAAATGAAGTCGCAGGGAGCCAAATTCGGAGAATGCGAAGGATTGAGAAGCAATTCGTAGTGCAATTCGACCAATTTGGCTGTGGCGACTGCGGAGGTGTGAGCCGGTGGGTTATCGTGGTGGAAGAGCACTATTTTCTTCACCAAATGTTGTCGCCTTTTCTTCAAATCGGTGTTGAATCAGCCCAATAAATCGACGTAGCATGCTCTGGTGACTTTCTTAAAAATAGTCAACGTTTATCACACATAGCGCGTCCCAAAAAACGGCGGTCATCACCTTTCCGACCGAAGGCACGGTCTTCGCCTTTTTTGGAGCACGTTCACCGGGTAAAACCCATTGTTTCGATTGTTCTTTGGTCTCTAGGGGCTACCAAAAAATCCATGTCTCATCGACGGTCCCAAAATGACGCAGAAACTCCACCGAATTTCGATTAAACAGGGCCAAGCACGTCTTTGAAGTGATCTCACCACTGCGCTTATTCTCCGGTGTGACTAAACGCGGCATATGGCTAACGCCTTCAGTTGAGATACCTGCTAGCTCAGCTAACTTGCAAATTTTTACTAGATCATGGATTTTGTTCACGGTTTCCTCTGTGGTAACCGTTTTTGGGTCACCTGGGCGCGGTTCATCAAAAACTGACGAGCGGGCACGGCAAAACTCTTCGAACTAGTGGTAAACGGTTGTACGGGAAACTGAATAAGTCCCATACACACCATCGAGAATGGGCTTGATTTTCTCGAAGGTTTTGCCACTCAAAAACAAGAATCGTATCACGGCTCGATACTGCTCTTTTTTTATGATCGCAAAAAACAAGACAAAACTAAGCGTCGGATTGTCACCAAATTTTGACAGCCGGGCTAAAGGTTATACTAAGTGATACTATACTTATTTTGGGTCAGAAGCGATACCTATCTTCCAATCTGGTAATTCATCAAACATCCCTCATTATCTGGGAAAAGAATGAAGAAATCTACATGGAAGAGGTCACAATAGAGAACGGTGAACCACCAAATAAAAAATCTGCTGCACTTTTAAATAGTTTAAGAAGTTTTTTTTTTCAGTAAATGTAGTCAACAACAAACAACAAAAGTCTAAACGCGTAAGTGACATAATCAGAACGGGATGATGACTTACCAGTGGACAAAAACTAACAAGAGAGCTAACAACCGGTCAACCTTCTTGGAATACCTTATTTGTAAAGATTGATCATTCAATTATTTGACCAACATGCATTTCATCGGACATACCACAGATATTGGTCTATAAAACGAGGCTACAGATCGCGTCTTTCTTCACAGTTCAGTTGGAGAACTTGCTGTTTTAATCTTGAAATTATCATTCGTAACAATTACGTTGATAGAAAAATAAATTAAATTGAAAGCCAATGGATAGACACAAAATATAAGCTTCATTTAGAACATAAATTAGAATAACAAGCTAAATAAGCCGGCTTGACTGTTATGGAGTTAGATAATATTATCCTGTGGACTGTTTTCAATTCACTGGTATATTCTCATTATATGCAACATGAACTAATCAGTAATTGTTCCTTTTTTTTCGTGTAGCTTTTGCTTTTATACTGTAGAAGAAGAAAACTCCTGCTCCACTGGTTAGACATCCAATCCCTTCTTATCATTTTATCCAACAAAATAGCAAGAGAAATCCAAAATTTCTGATTGCTGCTCATACTTTGGAGTATATGTGATTCGGTTCTTTGCTTTGTAAACTTCACATTCCGACAGCCGAGTAAATATTACTTCAGGAGAATTCTTCGTTAAATAAGGCATAAAGTTATATTTTCATTTATTGCAAATTCGTTTCCCATTAGCGGGTGTCCTTGATCGTCTTCAATTTATTATATTTTAGCATTCCAAGTTTCTTTTTTTTTTTTTTTTTGGTGTGCGGCAATCTTAAAAATTAACTTCGAGGTTACAATTATTTTTTATCGATTATGAGAGAACTTTTTCTGATTTCCTTTAAAACGCTTGCACTGCTTTCTTCGGCTCTTTTTTCAAGCGTTCGTAGTCTAACTTACGACGCAGTTTATTGATTTTGTTACGCTTGGAAGGCCTGAATTTTGTCCTTTACAGCCATTTCTATCTCATTATTCTACCACCACCATGTTGAGCTGACCTTTCGGAGAATCGAACAAGCACTACTTTTAGATTCTTCATTGAAGTTGTTCCACATACCATCTGCGCTTAGTCGTTTCATTTGGTTTATAGCATTTTGATGAAATAGGAAGCACTAGTGTTGTCATAAATAGAAAAGAAGAGCTTAACAAAAGGAGAACAAGTGTTTACCACATCGAGAAAATACTCAAGATCCCAGACAGATCATCAAGGACAGAAAATCAGTCCTTAAGGACCCAATATCACAAGACTGGCGTACGAATTTTTCTCTCAAACCACTCAGTTTAGTTGACATTATCTTGACGAAGCAATTCCAAGTATAGAACTCTGGTCTGATTCTATTTAAAGGATGAACAACACAAGCAAAGCGCGTAGTTTTGTAAAAAATTGAAAGTGGCACATGGAAAATAAGTATGTATGAACATTTCAAAGGAAAATTACTGTATATACTCGTTTACAAATATCTGAAGTAACATTCTCAGTCAATAATAAAAAAAAAAAAAAACTAAAAAATCAAAGTGTAAACCACATTACATATGAGTTCAAGAAGAGATCGATCAAAAATCTTTTAAACAACATTTTTAAAATCAATATGGGAATGAGTAAAATACACTTAGAGTAAAGACACACCAAAGGTCAGAGCCCCATGTTAAAAATTTGCTCTCAACTGATACGAACACAGTGTACATGCTAATGTCAAATATATGTTTTTACTTCTATCTCGTAAAACACATTTTAATCGTCGTTTCGAAGCAAATCAAAAACGAATATATGCCACTTGGTGCGTTTAATTTATTTCAACCCTTGGAAATACCACTACAGACACTAATATTCGTACTGCCACCGTTGCCCCCGATTGGGTAAGTAGATAATTAATTTTAAATATTTGTATCCTCTCCTCAGCCAAAACGCTTTATTTTAAATTAATTCTCCAGCCATATGTTAATTTACAAAGCCATTGGCCGATCAAAGCCATCCAATAAGCAAGCACATCACCACATACCAGCACTTATGGGTTGATAGCTATATGGTATGGTAAATGCGGCTATGATATCTGAATATTAACTTCTCGACATTTGCATGCAGCGCTGTAAATAGAACAAATCACACACTACTCCGTACACATTTATTAAATTACAACCTCAGTCAATATCATATGCAAATAGCACTACACACTTTAAAGTACGTAGAGACGTACATACATAACCAGGTACGGGTACACCGCAACGCCAAGGAACATGGATATATCGGGCTTGAAGTCTTCAAATTTATGATGCATAAGCAATTTTATTCTGCCTTACCATTGAAAAATCATTTCAAAGCATTGCACTATACTATACGGAGTACACAGGCATAATTCGTACTTGAATAAATAATATTCGTATCAACGCAGTTGGCCAACACCGCCTACAAGTAAGTGCATTGTGTTCCCCATATTGTCGTTGTTGTTTTTGTTTTGTTCTCGAAAAGTGTCTACCCAAGTGGAAAGCTTAATTTTAGAATTTGGCCTGGAAAAAAAAAAACACACAACAGAAGAAAAAATTCCATTTACCACCCACACAGGGTAGACAGGGTGGTGGTAGTGAGTTTTTCCTTTACAAAACTATTGCACTCATATTCAATTGAAATAACAAAAACACAACAAGGCACATAGTAAATATAGAACACATACCTCACCCCCGCTAGTATAATCGTCATAGGCGAACATTTTTCGTTGTCTTGATTCGATGCCTCATATTCTCATCAAACTCTGCTGTCTAATGGCTGATAAAAATGATAATTGGAAGGACACTGTAAAGTAGATAGACCGATAGATAGAAAGAATGGAATCGAAGAAAAAAACAACACCCGAAAAATTGTTTGTCGTGGCACAACGATAAACTACAATAATTGCTGTAATCACCGACAGGTAGGCGAAAAATATATCAAAGAACAACACCCAATCTCATCTATCTATCAGCAATAGAAAAACTGATATAAGACCGAAAGTACTACTCGACCTATAATTAAATTAGACTCGAATTCAAAATCGAATAAAAATGAGAACTGCTTCAGTAGCTCACCCACTGACAAATGCAAATGCACACACGGATTTTTCCAGCTCCAATGGTAAAGACGTAGTTCCAGCCGGCAATAGAAAGTAGTTACACGTCATATACTCTCGTTCTCTCTTCTGCATATTGCTTCGTAAAACTTTCAAGGCCAAGGGTAGGGCGAGAAGGTCAAGCTCCTTTTCAATGAAGAGAGATGTATACAGTGTGCAGTGATTCACAGTTATCAATCGTAAAAAGCAAATGAGTCAAGGAACGATTATTACTATGAAATAATATTGAAACGAATGGTAAATAACGTTTTTCTGCCGGAACAGTGCACTCAGACAATGAACAATTTAATTGTGCTTCTTGTGTGTTCCTGTTGCTGGTATTTCCCAACTTAAGAATAATTAAACAAGTACCCTCTTTAGTGATAAAATGCATACAGTTACAGTGCCGATTACCTGCAGCCGATTACAATTATCATCAAGCATCACCAGATTTAGTATTACATACGCGTAGCACACTTTGATGCCAGTTAGTTAACTGTCTACAGACTTTCCTGCTGAGGGACAGAATAGTCGATGACCGTATGGATCTAGAAGTCCGTCCTCGGTGACAAACTTCAAGCTTTGCCGAAAGTTCCTTTACATTGCCAGAAAGCCGTGTAACATATAGAAAGAAGAAACATATAGTGATTGTTCTAGGTACTAGATGAATCAAAAAAAGTCATTCGTCCTTCTCGTAAAAAAAGGCCATTTCGATTGCACCAATCGCCGATCATGTCTAGGGTTGTCTGCTCACTAGATCAGACATTCGCTATTCATTGTCTAACAGACAATATTTGTAGATATAGCTACATTATCTGCATATAACTGAGCATAGCAGTTATACCTACTGAGAGCGTTACTCAGTGTGTTAGCTCTAGTTTTCAAAGCTCCAGCCGCTTGTTACCAATCAATTCTTACTTGGATGATAAAGCATCAGCACCACATCACCATCGCTTCTCTCTCATCTTTACTCCTCTTCTAACCAAAAGGGTTTATGATTGCACGCTCGACGACGATACACAACCCACGCTCTAGATAATTCGCAGTCGTTCTTAGATTCTACATTGTCGACAAGCTATGGAAATTTACATATAATATTCATAGTAGCTTCGTGCAGCTACACTTACGCATCAAATTGCGCCATTCTCTAGAATCAAAGCTATGCCGCACCACCGGTTTTGGCCTAAAGGGTTGACTTCTGCGGTCCTTTAGCCTTTGGAGTGAAAGCATGACAGTTTTCGTATGTATGATAACGCAGACCGTGCTGGAGTTGGTGGATGATCTTTCACCAAGAGCATTTTTGGGTGGCTTTACACGTTTACTAGCCGACGTGGATCCTGTCAAGATCTATAAATGACAATGGGATGTCTTTTAATAGTGTTATACCCTCTAGAAAAGGGATTTACACAAACGAAAAGTATATTACTAAATATTCCAGTAAGACGGCGCTACATGCCACACACCAAGCGAATCGATGGATCAATAATTAGGAAATGAATTCGGTGAGCAATTTATCTCTCATGTTTAATCGGTGAATTGGCCGGTTAGATCGTGCGATTTGAATCCTCTAGACTATTTTTTATGGGGATACGTTAAATGTATGCCAATAAACCAGCATCAATTGAATCTTAGAAGACAAAGAAGTGATTCAAAATTGGACTCTCCGTATGGCACACTTAAAACGTAATCGTGGTCACCATTTACATGAAATAATCTTTAAAAAGTAAATGGCAAGCATTGATTTATCAAATCAAATAAGTTTTTTGTGTGACAATTAAAAACCAAACGCTTAAAAAGTCTCCCATTGGATCCAAGCAAAAAGTATGTTATAATAATTTATAACTCATATGAATGACTTTTGTGAAAACTATATCAAAGTCAAAGTCTTCAAAGGAGGAAAATCAGCCATACTTGAGATAATGTCTAGCACAAAGAAAGTCGTTTCTTAATTTCGTCGTCTTGCACTGATGGCATATATCCAGTTATGAAGCAAAAAAATACAGACCATCTGCTGGCAATTCTGTAGAGAATCTTCACTGTTTTATTGCACCAACACACATACCAAACAGTCAGAGTAACCGTGATACCAAGAACACTCTGCAAGGAAATTCAGGACCTTCAACGTGACTCCCTTGAGGAGCATGGGGAGAACGGTCGAGCTTCGTGTGCACAAAACTGCTTTCAAAATACACGCTTTGTCAAACATGCATCTAACAGTGGGCTTAAAATTCTGGTGGACAAAATTCATGATGTACTCGACAAAATTGAAAGCATGCTATGTATTTTCATTGAGGGTATTTTAAACAACACAACTTGACGGAATGTGCAACTCGGCTAAACACCACAGTGTACGCGAATCAATAGTTTTGTAAATCAGAGCAATGCTGGTACATAGGATACTGTCACCCACTGTAACACACTGCTTAATGTCCTCAATAATTCTAACGTCTACGTTCAGTCATATGTAGATGATATAGATTTGCATTCTGTTACAATAAATCAGCACTAACGACTGTGTGTTCTAAGGCGCAGTCAGCCCAAAACGTGATCGACGTTTGGTGTACCAACAATGTGATTTGAGTCAATTCTTTCAGAACTGAAGTTGTTCTCTTTACGAGAAAAAATAAGCTCTGATTAGTCTGACTCATCTATTGTTCAAAGGGATGATCACCTATATTAGTGGGTGTCTTCCTGGATAATAAACTTCTTTGGACCAAACATATCAAAATCTCCAATGTTTTCGGCTTCCTTGCGTTGTAAATGAGCTTTCGGCAAAACATGGAGCTTATCATAGTGACATGATATGGCCAATTATTTTTTATTCGTATGTTGTCTGGTGATACAATCGATCATGAAAACAGAGAAGCCTTCCCTCTTAAAAAAGTAGTCTTTGGTTAACATGTACTGAAGGTGCGACTTCCAAACTGCTTCCAAAATGCCAAACTTCACCAAATGCAATGTTTCTTCTTTGGATGTGTGAACTTTGTAGGCAAGGCTGCTGGGATTCATGGGCATAAATAAAGATTGCATGACTCCCCAGGATGATGGCAGACCAAACGTATTCTCTTTTAGGTTTCTAAAACTTCAGCGTTTGGAGGAAAAAAAAAATACGAATTTCTTATTGTGATCATAACAAGCCACTACTCGTTTTCCAAAAATGTAAGAACGTTAGGATAAAGTGACACAACATCCGTATCCTGCTACGTTTTTTACGAGATATAACGACACCATTGTCATTGTCTAAAGTAATCCACACAGCTTCCCTATACCCCATAGAAGTAATAAAACACCTTACTCTATGAGCTTCTATGACAAATTAACTGGAGTAACTTATCCACAAATTGACAGAAGCAATACAAGATTACATATTCCCATACGTTTGGTTCACAAGCAGTAAAAACGATGGTTAAAGCAGCGACATATCTCTATCTGGTTTGATTGTTACAACCTGACACAGACGAGTGAACATCGAAGAAAAATTAAGCAGAGGCCTGTCAATGTATCATTGACCCTGAAGTATTTAAACGTTTTTGTTTGCAACTGTTATCTTCAATAAATTTACAAGTCATACCGTATTCATTTTAAACTTGTTGTCAAAAAAAAGGAGCAGTGTTCATTTACTCCAAAAATGAAAATTTCCGTTGCCAACTGCGATAAATAATAAACATGACAGCCTACAAGTGTCCGATTTTCTGGAATTCAATGTCATGGTCATAGTCAAAATCATACTCCGTAGATTTCACATATTTTATAGTTCTACGAGTGATTCACTGTATATCGAAAGCACAAATGAATTCGTGCGAGTACGTGAAAGACCTAAAGGAACTGCGCAGACAATTTTGATAATAAACAAAAACTACGCAAGTGAGAGTGAAAAATGAAACTTACCACAACCCGAGGGAACGACGTCCGCTGCCGATATGGCACAGAGGGAACAACAAATAACCTTTGTGTCTCAGGCATGGGGGTCTTGACAATCTTTTTCGTTTCATCTATCAAAGGGATACATATAAAATTAGAAATTACGTACTTTCCATTCGCCTTTGTTTAATTTTTTTTTTTAGTTTTACTTACTGGCATGCATTATTGCTGCGCTGGTGGACGGTAATGCCTCAAAATTATTCAAACGCCGCTGAATCACTTCACGATAATGCTTAATGTTTTCCAACACAGTATTCTTGGGTAGAACGTATTCACTTTGGGTACGAATAAAGCCGATTTCTTGGAGCAGATCTGTAACACCTGACAATGATAGAAGCTTCTCACGAATAATACGATTCTCAACACGAATGGCTCGGTACTTGGGATTATCGGGCTCACGAATTACATTGTCCAGCAAAATAAGTAAAATGTGAGCGGCCTCGAGATATGATTCTCGAGAATTCCGCTCGATTGCCATCAGGGAATTAGAGTTAATTGATTCCATTGTTCTAATGGTCTTTCAAATGCGTTTGTATGCGCAATAATAAATGAATGGTGTTTCTTTTTTGTGTTTGTTTTTTTTTTTTTTTAATTACAGACAAAAAGAAAAACTCAAAACCAATTCACCCGTTTGGCGACGAGATATAGCTCGCACGGACTGTTTTCGGACGGCGCTGATGCAATTGAAATATTTTACTTTGAATTTTTTTTTCTGCTGATAGTCGACCAATGAATGAAGTTTGACAATCAGCTGGTGATTTGCTTTCTGTTGCCTCCAGTGACATCTAGTGTAGGTATTATCGTAAGAAAACCTAGAGCCTAAAAACATTCTATACATAACGTACACATCATGCGAAAAGTTTGAGGCCTCATTCATGCTTGTGAATTGAATTTTATAAATTACGTGTACACTGGATTTTTTACCTAAATTTTCTACCTATACAATACCACACACCAAACATCTTAATAATAAAATTCGGATTAAACTCCCACATTTTTAAACAGTGGGCGTTTCCCTTAAAAATATGGGAAAAACCGCTTTTGTGGTTTATTGAGAAATCTTTATGTTTTTCATAATTATTAAATTAGTTGTTGATTCAGCACTTGTTTGACTCCTTTCGTTAGAAGTTTTATCAAATCCCAAAATTTGTCGATCTGCATTGCAAGGTCCGTACATATACCTTACAGCCTTATAGCCACACTTAGAAGTGATAAGATTTTTTCATATATAGGATTCTTCACGTCTCGAGTAAACAACTCGTTAAAAATGGGAAGAGGAGCGGATACCACAATCAGGAGATGATTTGCAAATCGAATGTCTTGAGAACAATTCGCGGTCAAGACGACCTAGAGCTACCAAACACATACCCACTTTTCTGCGTGTGTCCTCGTCTGTAAAAATAGGCTAGCTGCTTTGGTAGACTCCCGCCCGCACATCTTAGATCACTTAGATTTGAAGCTATCTGGCTACGTAACAGCATCATTATTCTTTTCCATCGTTGTCTCGCCATTTACGTGCGTAGTAATGTAGCTTGTCAAACTCCAACACATTGTTATCCTTTTTCCAATCCGGAATTCTATTCCATGTGGTTAAAATTCCATCTTCTAATGTTTGTCCATCAGATGTAGAGGATATTGAATAGTACAATAATGACTTAAGGCTAAAATCACTTACATAAGAGAGTTGACACTTGATAGTCGAAAACATCAGAAATTCTGCCTCATCCTCCATCCCTACGCTTATTTATAATATCATTCCAGTTATCAACTCTTTCGACAAGGCCAATCTGCTTGCTGCACACTTTGCGGCCAGCTCTACACTTCCAGATTGTGCTTTGTCTCCGCCTACACTTAAGTGCGTCGAATCTTCAATGGGACGATTCCACTTTCGCACTTTCGCAAGAGTTCTTAAAGAACTTATAAACAAATCCTATGGTCCATATGAAATACTATATATCTCGCCTTATATTTCCGCTTCTTGGCAAAACCACTGCGGAAGCCTTTCCATTCTTTTTAGAACTTTTTCCGACCACTTGAAAAACAGCATTGGTCAGCCTGTCATTAAAAAGGGGAAATATTCTCACTTTTTCTCCTACAGATCAATTGCACGTACATCATCAGGTTATGAAATATCGCAAAACTCGAAAACTTTTCAATGACCAAAGCACAGTGCAACTGTTCCACTAAAGATTTGATAGGAAGACTCGCCGAAAGGCGAAACTTAAGCATACACCAACATGAAGAAACAAGATATGTAGTTGCACTTGATTGATAAATACTTGACAGAATTTGGCATCAGGCTCTTTTAGGATCGATGATCAACTTTTAATTCAAGTTGTCTTGAACGGTTTCAAGTCTGATATCAACAAAATTAATGCTGGTCTGCACTAGGGCTCCATTTTGCCTCGGGCACTCTTTAACCTAATGATCTCTTGTCCGCTGCTTCTAATCCAATATACTACTCTCCATTTAACATATTCATTCTCGGGCTCAAGTCCCTGCTCATCGGAGATATAGAAATGCATCAAAACGTTGAATTTCAGACGAATATCACTAAGTGGAAACACGGTTCTGTACACACATGAACGTAGTCTTAGCACAATAAGAAATTTCTCATTTTTTGGTAAATAGGAAAAGAACATCAGATTTCGATATAAACAGCATAACCAATTCGGGAACCATAAACGAAGTGGAATTTAATGCTTCCAAAACACAGTACCAATTGACACGCTTCAATACCGACACAACGTCTTTTACCTCACCTTGTTCTATTGCTATTTTCACCAACAGTGCTCTACTGAAATTGCCAGTATCATACTGCACCTTCAAACTGTCAACCGTAATAGAAATCTCGGGTGATTCTTCCTAAGGCGAACAATTCGTTTATGGAATGCCCTGCCGAGCTCTTCATTATCTATTCAGTGTAACCAGCAAACATTAAGGACCAACGTACATCGGTCCCTCTCATTTTTACCTTCCTAACTATCCTTCGCCCGTGTTGTGTGTAAATATTTTAAGAGCACTGAAAAGCCCTTGAGGGTCCGCTAATTAAAAAAAAAAAAAAAAACTAAACACTAGGTTCGGCTAATAGTCACAACAAGCAAACCAAGTTGACGAAAAACAGCACCCGAAATACGCGCCGTAATTAACCAAACACGGAATAAACCACTGTCCTTGACAATGGGACCTCTGCCGAATAATTAAGATTTCGCCCATCAAAGAGCAAAGTACTGGTCTTATTTAACGATTTGATCAGTTACAAGCGGCAGTAACAAGTCATTGATCTCTTTGGCGGCAGGACCACCGGTAGACCCTACTAGGACTTAAATCACGATACAATGGGAGTTAGGAACACCACGGATCTCGGTCCGGGCCTGACTTGTTGAGATAGGCCCACTTGTGGAAGTGTCATAGTGACTGTGGTTTAAGCCCAAATGCGGGAAGGGTCTTCCTAATAGTTTGACGCACTATAGATTTGCAAATAAGTGCTGGTTGCTGTAACCCTAGCGTCACGAGCGTCATGGTGGCTGTGGTTTAAACTCAAATGCGAGAAGGGTCTTACTGTTAGTTTGACTCATTGTAGAGTTGCAAATAAGTACAACACAAGTTCTGCTTTGGTATTACACTATGCAGGTAAGCGACGGGAAGGCGCATCTTTGCTCACATGGATATATGGGTATCCCGTGAAATAAAGCCTTCACGGCAGGTGTTCACGATAATCCTTAACTAAATGTCCTTGACAACGGTCAAACGAAGATTAAGACAAGCTAGACTATTTGGGTGTGTGACTGTTCGAAATTCTCTGGTACGACCACAAAAGGTTAGAAAGGCCAAAAAGCATAAGGAATGAACGGAAAAAAATTTCAACAGAATTTAATCGAGCGATGAATCCAAGTTCGAGGGATTTGGCACAAAATAGTCAACAGCGAACAATATGTAGATGCTACCAGACTGTGCGGTTCCTACCGTCAAGTATGTATGCAGCTCTGTTATGGTTTTGGGATGTTTCTCTCAAGCGGAGTTGGAGATCTGGTTTTAATAATTGGAAAAATGAAAAAGGAGGCATACGAAGCGATAGGTCTGTTTCCGCGACATTTTGTAACAATACTATTTGTAAAACGTGATTGTAACGAATTTGACAGTTCTTTTCAATTTTAATTGAGTTTACGTTTTTTTAACAATTTCTGCCCAAAGAAAGTATCGTGCAGAAATTTATTAAGAATTGGCAGGGTTTGCGTTCTCGTTACCAAATTTTTTCTCACGGAAATAAGTTTTTTTTACAAATTTATACAAATTTGTAGTTCTGGAACAGACTTAATATTTAATTCCCCTATGTGCGCGTATAAAAAGAAAAAAAACATTTCATTTCCAAGATTTGATTAGACGAAAATATGGGAGATGACTAGAGGCGACGCGACGCTCTAAACCATGGAAGCACTAGTCTACTTAACATCGCGTACAAGATGTTGGCTGCAGTACTACACAATCTTACATACATATTTGCTGTATTACGCATACATTTACTCGTAGGAGCAACGCAAAGCATTTGTTAAGAAACCCAGATCGAGCATCTCTTTATCGATTTTAAAGCTCTTATTGACACCATCTGAAGGGATACCGAGTTATAGCATCTCTGACTTAACTAATTTAACTCACTAATCCGAATTGATTATTGCAAGGAGTAGTTCGGATTACCAAATAATTCGAATTGGGGAATAGGTAATACATGGGCTGAAAAGTCAGTGTCGTTTTATAGTAAAACACAAAACGTTTGCAAAATTCAACTTTATTTATATGCCTTCGAGGGCGATACACTGATTGAAACGATTTTTCAATCTTTCGATACCAGTTTTGTAGTACGATTTCGGTTTAGCCTCAACATAGGCCTCTGTTTTGGCGATTACTTCTTCATCGGTCTTAAATTTCTTTCCGGCGAGCATTCTTTTGAGGTCTGCAAACAGGAAATAGTCGCTGGGGGCCAAATCTGGAGAATACGGTGGGTATGGAAGCCATTCGTAGCCAAATTCATTCAATTATGCTTTCGTTTTCATCGACTTGTGACACGGTGCATTGTCTTGATGACACAGCACTTTCTTTTCTTCAAATGCGGCGGTTTTTCTGCGATTTCGGCCTTCAAACGCTCCAACAACGCAATGTAATAGTCGCTGTTGATAGTCTGCCAATTTTTGAGATAGTCGATGTAAATTATTCCAGGTGTATCCCAAAATACGGATGCCATAACCTTGCCAGCCGACTGTTGAGTTTTTGGTCGTTTTGGACGAAGTTCGTCGCCTGCTCGCCACTTGACTCTGGTGTGAAGTGATGGAGCCAAGTTTCATCCATTGTCACATACCGACGCAAAAACTCGGCTTTATTGCGGTTGAACAGCTTTAAACACTCCTCTGAATCATCAACACGTTGTTGTTTTTGGTCGACTGTGAGCAAACGCGTCACCCACTTTGAACAGAGCTTTCGCATGTCCAAATATTCGTGTATGATATATCCAACACGCTCTTTTAATATCTTCAGAGCCTCAGCTATCTCGATCAACTTCACAATTTCACAACTTCACGGTCATTCGTAATCATTTTGTGGACTTTTTTGATGTTTTCATCTGAAACAGCCTCTTTTGGACGTCCACTGCGTGTATCATCTTCGGTGCTTTTATGACCACTTTTAAATTTTTCAATCCACTTGTGAATGGTTCGTTCGGCTGGTGCAGAGTCCGGGTAACACTTTTCAAGCCATTTCTTTGCATCGGCTGCATTTTTTCCTATCAAAAAGCAATGATAAATCAACACACGAAACTGCTTTGAATCCATTTTTTTCACAATAACAAAAGTTGCTTCACTCACAACGCTATATCTCGAGAACTAAACGTCCGACAGCTGTCAAATTTATACAGTCATCTTTTGAAGGTTGGTACTAACTGAAAATGGTATGGATTTAATTCAAGTGGTGCCCTCTCTTAGAAACGACACTGACTTTTCAGCCCATGTATTATGTACATACATTACGAAATTCAACCCCTTAAAAACATTACAATCAATATTTATCCTAAGAATTTAACAACATAGAAAGCTAGTACAGGTTTAACGCGATGAGACCTAGCATGTTTCTGATCAGCCCTCTGGACATCCTAATACAGACTCATAAAAGGTGAGCCTACAAGGTAACTAAAATACGCAATCTTTAAAAGGAAGCTGCATGGATTACAAGAGAATAGCAGTAGTTACAGTTGCTTGTAAAACGTAGATGACGAGTGTTTTTTTTTTTTTTTTACTTAATCATAACAAGATTTCGGTAAATCTCAAAACATAAGACCCTACAGCAGCGTCTAGTTTCTCCCAATATTTTACACAAGTTTGTGGGCGGTGAGAAGAAGCCTACAACTTTTTGACGACGAATAATTACGAAAGAGTAAGAGTAAATTATAGAAAGTAAGTAAGCACAACTGTTGATGTAATAGAATCATTAAACACGTTCAATTGTCTGTTTTTTTGTTTTACAATTTTTCTTTATTATGAATGAAAATTATTTTTCCAAAATGTTACATCATATAGGCAAAAAAATATATTTATATAAATATATGTATATAACTTTGATTATAAAAGAAAATGCTATGAAATTATGTATATTTAAACAAACAAAAAAAAATAAGAAATAAAAATAAACTAAAAACAAAATAAAAAGAAATGAATAAAGATGAAATACATGTTTTACAATTTAGTTGCTTGTTTTATTTATTTAAAATCTTTATTCTAACATACTTTTACACTTAGAGGCAGAAAGAAAAATTGAGAAACTTAACGATTGCTTTAAGTATATAATGAACCATATTAAAATGTGTGTATCATCACGGGTAAATATCCATATATACGTAAATATTTAATGTATGTAAATATATATATATATATATATATATATCGAAGGCATATTCAAATTGGATTGGATGCTTTTATTTTTATTTTTAATAATGATTTTACGTTCAGTTGGTTTTGCATTTTAATTAGTTTCAATTTTAAGTTTTTCTTTTGTTAATTTAATGATATACAAAATGACACACAATATCAAGGAGGCAAGTAATGATGCTAACAAAAATCCATGAGAACTAGTGTAGAAATCTAATGGAAATTTAAGTGAGGAATTTGAAAAAAGAAGTCCAATGAGAAATCAAAACAACTTCTTTAATGAATTTTCGATTTTACAAAGACATGTCTTCTTAAAAGCTAACACAGATTTTTAAGTTTCCCTTTTAATGTCACAGAATAGAATAGAAACAGAACGTCGGCTTGATTTCGTCGTTGCTGAATTGATTGTTGTTATTAAACCTCTTCCTTGTTTTATTTACATTTATTTTTATTAAAGCAATATATTTAGTTTTAATTTTATTTATTTTTATTTTTATTTCATTTTTGTTAAATTTATTTAAGTTTTCCAACAATTTTCAATTTTTTTTTCTATTTATTTATTCAAGCTACACATATATTTCAAGAACTAACATTTAATTGCGTTCTATATAATACATATATAGTTTTTGGTTGTCCTTTTTATTTTATCTAAACATTGTATTTTCAATTTTTAATTTTCAATTTTATTTTTTATTTTCTATTTATAATCGCCATACAAACTGAAGCAATGAAAAAATGGAATATTTAATTTATTTGGAAAAAAAAAAAAAAAAAAAAAAAAAATAGAAAAGAAAATAATAGAAAATTACATAGAATCACCGTTATCTCTTGGAATAATAATAATTGTTTTGAAATGATTTTATCATATTTTCGCTGTTGTTTTATGTAGTCGAATGAATTGAGAATTGAGAATTTTCTTTTTTGAGGATGGTTGGTGCTGATTCGTGTTGGTTGGGTGTTTTATTTATTTTTAATTGAATTGGTTGTTGTTGTAGTTCTTGTTTTCTTGTTGTTGTTGTTTGAATAATATATATATAAATATATTAAGTAGGTTTATTGTTTTCCTTGTAAATCTGTAGGTGAGTTCAATCCCGATGATGTGTTATTGTCGTGTAAGGCATCGTTGAAACTTGCAACCGAACCCGATCGTGATGTTGTTACTTTTGTCTAAAATTATTGGGAGGGGGGGAGGAGGGCGTGATTTATAAGATTTTTAATTTTTTAATTTTATTTTTAAATTTGATCTGTTGTGCTTTACATAAAATTTGAGAAAAATAAAAATTTAGATTTTGATTGAAGTCGCTGCCAGATTGATTTTATCAACTCGATTTTTTTTATCTTTGTGGGTATTGTATAGACTTACTTTGACATTGCCGTAAGCAGAGCCTACACGCTCTTCAATTGAAC
Source organism: Volucella inanis (assembly GCA_907269105.1). Classification (NCBI taxonomy): domain Eukaryota; kingdom Metazoa; phylum Arthropoda; class Insecta; order Diptera; family Syrphidae; genus Volucella; species Volucella inanis. The sequence goes on along the minus strand of OU026155.1, from coordinate 86,051,364 downwards.
GCATCGATTCGGAATTCTTCATTTGTGAAAGCTTTGATGAAATGCCACTTGTGATATCACCAAAGATTGAGGTGGTCTTCTCAGCTGTAGTTTTGAATACAGATTCTGTGCGTTGATAGCTAAAAAGTAATTTAAAAAAAGAAAACGTATCGACAATTTAGAGTACTAATTTGAAAGAACGAAAATAAAGAGCTCTGAGTTAGTATAATACATCCATGGACATCTGCAGTAGTGTTAAAGATGTTTATACGACAATTAAAACAGCAATCTAAACTAAGAAGCAAGAGACCACACTAAGTAAAAGAGAGTGTTAGTAGCGGATCGTTGTTACCTCAGCAAGGCAAAATGTTTTGACTTTTTCAAAGTGTTTTATTATTGTTATTGTTTAATATTACGTTTTTGTAAAGTACAATGAATATGATAAATTGTATAATGACGTTATTTGCAGAAAATGAATTTAAGACATAACATTGGTTAGACAAAAATTTGGTAAGCAACCGGTTCAAGATTGCTTAAGTAATTTTGCTACCGCCCTGCGTTGGAATTGCAAACGTGTTAAATAGCATTTTCAACGTGCGGTGATGTTTTTGGCTTTTGTTACTAGCCACACAGTTAGCAGTTTATATTGGCCTAGAAAATACATGAACCCACTGTGCACTTCTAACTTGTGTTATTTTATGCCATTATGGCGAGTTCCATCGCCGTGAATGAACATCACAAAATCTAAGTATAAAAACGGATTCATTTTATTCTGTCCTTAACTGGTTTTGCCACTTTTTTATATATACCAAGTGTACCTGTATAAAGTAACCGTAAAACTGTTCGTCTTTTGAAGGAAACCAAAAAGGCACCCAATTTTCGACTTCCTCGTAGGATTCGAAGTGCTGCTCAGCTAATGTCAAGTCTGGTGAATACGGCGGATGGAGTAGCAGCTCAAAGCCAAGTGCTTTAGTTGTATCCTGTGCGCAGGTGCATTGTCATGGAGCAAAATTACCTTGCCGTGTCTTCTGGTCCATTCTGGTCGTTTTTCGATCAATGTATGGTTCAAATTGATTATTTGTTATCGGTAGCGATCTGTATTAATGGTTTCACCAGGTTTTAGGAGTTCGTGGTACACACACCACATCACACCAGACACACAACATTGCCTTCTTGCCGAATCGATTTAGTTTTGCAGTCGAAGTTGATGGTTGTCCCGGATTAACCCATGATATAAAAAATAAATCCATTTTTCACAGCCAGTAAGAATTCGATACAAAACTGATTTTGTTTTGTCTGTCTTTCATTCAATTCATGTAGCACCCATTTTCCAGATTTTTGAATCTTTCACATAGCTTTTAAACGGTCAGAAATTGTTTGTTGTGCAACATTTAACATTTCTGCCATTTGTTTCTGACTCAAAGTGTCATCTTCATCCAATATTGTTTGCAAATCGGCGTCTTTAAACTTTTTTGTGGTCTTCCACGTTCTTCATTTCTCACATCAAAATCGTTATCTCTGAAACGTTGAAACCATCTTTTGCTTCTGATAGAGTATGATCAACATATGCCTCGACTAGCATTCGATGCGACTCTGCAGCACTTTTCTTCAAATGAAAACAAAAAATTAATGCTTTCCGCAAGTCATCATTTTCTGGTACAAAATTCGACATTTTTAACACGATGACAAAATATGATGTTGTTTGCTCAATGAATTGATGTATACTAAATATGTTTGACAGGTGTCATAGCGAAAAAAAAAAAAAATCTTGACGCTCACATCATACCGGTACACCTGGTATGTGCATATTTAACCTACAATAGACTAACTTTTGCCAATTCTACCAGGCCACTTGTAATAACAGTCGAGCCAAAATACATTATAACGAATATTTTCCATTAACAGATAAATCAAAACATTGAAACTTATTTACGTATAACTGGACTTCATTTTTTCGAAGGCTTTAACATTCATTTTCTTATTAGATCGGAAAGCTTTCGATTGAATGAACATGGAGGTGTTTTCCCCTAGCTATGAAAATTCGGTGACGGGTTTTACAATGTTAAGTAATCAAAACCCTTGCTTCGTCTTGTGGACGATTAAGAAACGATTCGAAAATATGTTAAAACGAGGATGTGTTCATTTATTGCTCCACAACAAATTTGCGACAATCTGGAGGGAGTCCAAAAATCTCATATATATAGGACATGCCAGAATAATAGAAAGAAGTGGTATTGAACTTCACTGACTTGTAGATTACATACTTTATACCTCACCTACAATGAGAGTGCACCATTATGAATTAGCTTAAGGAACGGGTTTAATAATCATGGTTAATCAGAGGTCCAGAAATACCTACTGTATTCAATTTGGAAAATATGCATTTCGGAAGTCGACGAGTGGCCATTGAATAACTTTTTCCATTCGCTGATAGGAATCTACCCTAAGTACTTTAAGATAGTCAGTCAAATAACTTTAATTTCTTTAAGACTATGAAAGACACAAATAGATTGAGAATTGCAAATTTTTTCGGCTACGTTTTTGAATAGTAACAAGGTGATGAAGAAACACACGAAACTGTGTCCGTGTAAACAGAAAAAGCAATCTGATTATTTTCAAACAACACACACAAATAATATTCCAAAATCAAATTCAAGTCTTTATTATGCAACAAAAACAAGTTGAGAGTTGTTTTAAAAAGCTATGTAGACATAGAACAATTATTAAGATGAGAACAGGAACCTACAATGAAGGTTTGAGTGGGAGATTTTGCATCTTACATTCATTACCCGTTAGAGTCAAAAACAGCAGAAGAGAAATGTTATACCTATAGTCCACAAGTCCCCAGCGAAAACAAGTTTTTAGGACTATAGTCGCTATATACACAAAAAGATCAATATAACTACACGTCAAATTTAGAGCAGCTAGTAATGAACATCAACAAATAAAAAAAAATAAAATAAAATGAAAATAAGAAATAAAAAAAAAAAAATAAAAAATAAAGAAGAAGAAAGCCTTGCACAGAAAAGACATGATTTGCGAGGTACCCAATTCAGAATATACCGACGGTCTTAAATTGAAATACGCTGCGCTTTGCCATAACAGCTTGAGCATAACATGAATAATTTAATGGCTTCTCGTAAATGACATGAATCAGGCACTTAATTTTTTAAAGAAAAAAAAAAATAGGCGTTTTTCTCGAAACTATATTTTTCAAATTTGCTGCAGTTTTAACTCGAAGACAAATCATTCGATCGATTTGATTTTTTTTTTTGCTTATTTTGTATGTATATGTTTCTCTATAAATGACCCTCCAGTTTCGATACTTTTTTTTCCAAAACTCTGCCATTTTGTTAATTTTCACAACCGTGGGTCATTTTTTTTTATTTTTTTTTTTTCAGCCACGGTGAAGGCCGCCAAAACAAGTAGTTTTCTTTGAAAAAAAAAAATACCCTAAACTAGGTGTGCCCCTTAACTTGCCTAAAATAAAATGAGGTGAAAATTCGAAGTATTTTACTATTGAAAATTGGTTGGATCAGTCAAATGTAAAACCAGGACCAAGTTTTCAACCTGAGAAAAAATACACTTCAAAATAGAACGACCTGCTAATATATATAATACAGGGGCTGAAAAGTCCGTTTCTAGGAGAGGGCACCACTTGAATTAAATCCATACCATTTTCAGTTAGTACCAACCTTCAAAAGATGAGTGTATAAATTTGACAGCTGTCGGACGATTAGTTCTCAAGATATAGCGTTGTGAGTGAAGCAACTTTTGTTATTGTGAAAAAAAAAAATGGATTCCAAGCAATTTCGTGTGTTGGTTTATCATTGTTTTTTGATGGGAAAAAATGCAGCCGATGCAAAGAAATGGCTTGATAAGTGTTACCCGGACTCTGCACCAGCCGAACGAACCATTCGCAAGTGGATTGACAAATTTAAAAGTGGTCATACAAGCACCGAAGATGATGCATGTAATGGACTTCCAAAAGGGGCTGTTTCAGATGAAAACATCAAAAAAGTCCACAAAATGATTACGAATGATAGTAAAGTGATGTTGATCGAGATAGCTGAGGCTCAAAAGATATCAAAAGAGCGTGTTGGATATATCATACACGAATATTTGGACATGCGAAAGCTCTGTTCAAAGTGGGTGTCGCGTTTGCTCACAGTCGACCAAAAACAACAAAGTGTTGATGATTCAGAAGAGTGTTTAAAGCTGTTCAACCGCAATAAAGCCGAATTTTTGCGTCGGTATGTGACAATGGATGAAACTTGGCTCCATCACTTCATACCAGAGTCAAATCGGCAGTCAACTGAGTGGCGAGCAGTCGACGAACCTCGTCCAAAACGACCAAAAATTCAACAGTCGGCTGGCAAGGTTATGGCATCCGTATTTTGGGATACACATGGAATAATTTTCATCGACTATCTCCAAAAGGGGCAGACTATCAACAGCGACTATTACATTGCGTTGTTGGAGCGTTTGAAGGACGAAATCGCAGAAAAACGGCCGCATTTAAAGAAAAAGAGAGTGCTGTTTCATCAAGACAATGCGTCGTGTCACAAGTCGATGAAAACGATGGCAAAATTGAATGAATTCGGGTACGAATTGCTTCCCTACCCACCGTATTCCTAGATTTGGCCCCCAGCGACTATTTCCTGTTCGCAGACCTCAAAAGAATGCTCGCCGGAAAGAGATTTAAGACCGATGAAGAAGTAATCGCCGAAACGGAGGCCTATTTTGAGGCTAAGCCGAAATCGTACTACAAAACTGGTATCGCCCTCGAAGGCAACTATATTGATAAATAAAGTTGAATTTTGCAAAAATTTTTTGTTTTACTATAATACGACACTGACTTTTCAGCCAATGTGTTATATAAAGGGTTCTATATAAAGAGATACATACCATCCAAAAACAATAAAATTAAATTTAATATATCATTTGTGGATTAAGTGAAAAGAATTTAAACGAAATTTGGGCAAACAACTTGTCCTAGCGCATTTCTTGAGAATGCAGACGACGTCGGTTTGCATTTCTGAACTAGAAATAGCATCATTGCGTACAGAAACAGCATAACCAATTGGAAAACTATCAACAGAGTTTAATTTAATGCTTCTAAAATTCAATGCTGTATGTTGTCGTTAACGCGAAATTTAAACACCCAGTTTAACAATGTACCATTTTTCATGAATGGTATATGCGTTGTCGAAACCGAAAAACTTTCCATTTTCGATATTTGTATCAATGACAACTTACGTTGGTTTCCTTTAGCGATGTTAGAAATACTTCAGCCATCTGATCCGGCCTTTATCCGCCCGAAATTGAAGTGCAATCTTTGCACTTGTTAGATAGGATTCAAAACCGTGCGATAAAACTCACAGGTGATAGTAATATCACTCATACAATGGACACAACGACGAATGGTCCCGTGTCTCACTCTGTTTTATCGATATTTCCACCATCAGTGCTTCATAGAAATAGCCAGTAGCATTCCGCCCCTTCAAATTTTTAACCATCTTAAGCCCATTTTCGGACGTAGTCCAAAATATTTTGATGAGTTCGTAAGCCGTACAACTCGCTTATAGAATGCCCTGTCTAGCTCTTTATTTCCTAGTTATTATAAACTTAAATATTTAAAACCAACTTCCATCGGTTTATTTCCTCCCTGATTTTTCTTTGCCTGCATTTTGTGCAAGCATTTTAAGGGTACTCAAATCCCTTAAGCGCGCGCAAATTAAAAAAAAAATGATCGAATAGAGGAATTCATAAAATTGGTATCGAGGCTAAATGGAAGAAAACATATTATCCATCCCAAGCTCTGACGATCTCGCAACAGGGAGCTGCTGAATACAACATCTAATATATGTCCCTTCTAGTATGCTGTACCTTTTTACGAAAACGAAATCTTAGATGATGGAAAAGCTGCAGGATCCGACCGAATTCCCGTCGAGTTCTATAGATGTGACACAAATAACTTAATAAACTCTAAGTTGTTTTTAAGATCATTTGATCAGCATTTTAAAGTTTGATTTTTTTCAATCCATAAAAAATGGTGCGGAATTTCATTCCTGAATTTTGCCTATAAAATCTTCACCGCCATTTTATAGAACACCTAATTTCAGATGAACAATTTATTAACTGAATATAAAGCTGGTTTTAGACCACTTTTCGCACTGCGAAGTCATTCCTACGAAGAAATAAAAAAAAAAAAACTCCATGTATGGTGCTTTAATCTATTACGGTAAATTTATCCAAAATCTATACAGGAATACATAAGTAGCAAAGTGACATGCATTTTAAGTGAACACTTGCCGTGTAGGTTTAAGTTCATTGAACGTCCATACATTCATGGAAGCAAGGATACGCCTTCCCATTGCTCTGCCTTTCTAAGATACCAATGCGGAACTATGTTGAGAACACAGCTACACAGCTACAATTGATTGAATCGAGATCTACCCATTAACCCGTTGCTGTTCTTAGGATCCAAGCACCCAGTACTTATTGCAACTCTACATTGGATCGAAGAAGACCCTTCCTGCGTTTCAGGTTTTAGGCCACAGCCACCGTGGGGGTCTACTTCTACAAGTCAGGCCCGGACCGAAGTCCGAGGGGTTCCAGACTTCCAAAATGGTCCTGCCACTCAACAGAACTGATCAAATCTTAGCAACCTTCGGTTGCGTCATCTTAAAACACAATTTTATTAGTGGAAGAAATTTTGATAATTGGGCGAGGGATCCTTTGGAGGTGCAGATGGAAACTGTAATAACAAACATGACAGAAGCTCTAAAAACGGACGAAACCCGTGGTTTGACGAGAGCGCTAACAAATGCATATAGCGAAACAAGGTAGATACGAGGAAGGAGGAGAGATGCTCACGAACTCTATGAATAGAAACAGGAGAAATATCGGTTTTTCAGAAAAAAAAAAAAAGAAAAAAGAAACTGAAAAGTGAGTTGTTTCTGCAGAAATGTTCGGAAGGGCTACTAAAATGCAAAAAAGACCTAGATAAGAATACGAATATCGAACAGAACAAGTAGAGTGTAATTGAAGAGATATAGTCAGTGCTTAAAATTTGGAAGGACTATTTTTGGAGACTGTTTAATAGCAAAGTCGTCCAATATTACGCTGAGGCAGAATGAACCATTTAATGTGGACGATGATTGACAACATGGTAAGTACAGGTTTGTAGAAATAAACCAAATTAAAGAGAAATAAGGTTGCAAGAGGTCACGGGCTATCTGTCTACCTCCAGAAGGAGCATACACCAACTCATCCGTAAATTGTGGTGTATTAAAGGTATGCCCGATAAATGGAATCACTGCCTGATCCTTAATTAGAAAGGCACTTTCAACTACGCCATCTGTCAATTTGTGTAGGATGAAAATGGAGAGCGGTCGTTGCTCCATAAGTCGATTATGGCATCGCCGATGCATTTTTTATATATAAACCCCCGCGCGCATTAATGGGATATGAATACCCGTTTACTGGCTTTTCTCCAAGACTCGGGCGTGTGGTGTAGTATTCAGGTGTATTCGGTTTTAATATTTTTCTATAGGTGGTTGTCAAACTGGAGCGCATCCTCAACCAGAGGGTCTTAGTACGTGCTAGTTGATAGTTCGTTACATTTAGTCCAGCCAGCAACCACTCCAACATCAGTGTTATGCCTTCATAACAGAGTTGACGCCGAGATTTTCATATAACTACATACAAATTCTATGAAAAGACTTTTTCAGAGAATTGCCTTGCACGGGATTCGAACCCGCGACCCTCTGCTTGAGGAGTTGATGCGTAAACCACTACACCACGGCCACCCGTTTGGTTTCAAAAAACGATTTCAAAAAAGTGACGCACTGTCTGACTTCATACCGAATTGTCTGTAGAACCACTTACATACGCTGATGACATTGGTATTATGCAAGCATTGAAATGAAAACTACAAAGATGAGTGTAGTAATGATGGAGGTACAACAAAATATATGTTCATCATTACCAACGGGTTTAGTCCCGATGACAATGCGATTGTTAAAAGTAGTATTGCTTATCTAATTCACCATAATGTTCCCCAAGAAAAACCTCCTAGTCCGACTTACCATATTATTATTAGAAAATAGTCTCATTTTTAACACTGAAGAGCATATGCTGCTCATTCCAATATTTAAAATATCAGAACCCGACTTGTTAGTAGTTATCCAAGAAAATTCCTGGCAAAGCAAAGACCAAAATACATCGGCAAGCATCTGATTTATAGTAATGTACAATGAATAGAAGACGAAACAAAAAACAAAGCGTGTAAGCTCTTGTAATGGGTAAATAGGGTGTGAATTACGACAAATTTGCTATAATATATAAGGCACTCGTGTGTATGATTAGTAACTTCACATGGTAAAAAAAATCATTAAAGCACTTAAGCTAATAAAAATGTAAACAAGTTTTATCTCTCCAATTTTCTCTGCACCTTTGTCATTATAAAATTGAAAAGAAACCCAAGAAAAAACACACATACCATATGTACAAATATACCCGTACGTATATTCTTTGACGAGGAAACACTTGCAGATGATAATGTCAAGAAAAATGTTAATTAGATTTCAAATTAAATGTAGAAGTAAAAAATAAATACTTAGCCCTCATCTCGAACCCTTTGGCTTGAAAGTTTATAATGTGTATTTGAAAAAAAAAAAAAGCAATAAATTCCGCTCCCATATTAGTAAAAGCAAAAGTAATTTTTATCTTTAGCCCAAATCCAAATAGATTTCAATCTCAAATTAGTTATAGAAGTGAGTGAATGATAAGAATTAGTCACTTGTTAGTTGGGTGTTAAATATCAGTAAGAAATTGTTCCTTCTGTGTAAGTGTGTGCTATTTTAACGACACAAATTTTCACACAATACCATCGGTTTGGTTTATTTTTTTACCATAAATTACTTACAGTGGGGCATCATGTACAGCTTTAGCGATATTTTCCACATTTTTCTCAACCGTTTGGTAACTTAAAATCAAAATTAAAACGTAAATTATCAAAAACTATCGAAAATATACAAAATTGTTGCATTAAATATTGTGCATAAGTTTCATTAGCAGTTACTAATTAGCTATATTTATGCACATACATAAATATAAGTAAGGGCCAACACCAATGCTTTAATAAAGTAAAAATTCGTATAAGTACGAGTATGGGTTTACTTACACAGAACTTTCCTTAACAGATTTAATTCCTTGATTAACATCGTCGGTGAGTTCTTTCCACACAGTGATGCCCAGTTTACGTTTAAGATCTGAAGCAAGTCTGGTCTTTGATGCTAGAACTGTACGTAGAGTATTGATTTCTTCCTCCACTTGCGCTAGTTCCTAAAAAATAAATAATTACAAAAAAATTTATCAGGTAACCAAGTGCTATTTTAAAGCATACTTGACTCCATTGAGCTCTTTGCTTTTCTTGTTCTTCAACTGTTAGAGCAGCAAACTCCGCAGCAATATCTGCTGATGCAACAGATGCTGGAGATGCTGGTTCTGACATCTTTTGTGAATTATCTAAAAAGTAAAATAGTCTTTGTTTATTTATGCAGTCGGTAGGCAGCTGTTTTTGGTTATGTCCTTAAAATGATTTACTTTCCACATAAACATTTTTTAAATACTCTTTTGAGTAATAGCTAGAATGAAATAAGTTGCGAATGGGTGGCTTACCTATGAAAGTTTACCCTTTTTGGCCATAAATGAATGGTTTAAACTGCCCAAACCTGTGTTTAAGTTAAAGTGTATGCAGAGTGAATTAAATTGTGTTATGTTTCGCAAAGATCTATTTATTTTAATGTTGCAACAACTCACGAGGTAAACATGATAAGAAAGTTAATCACTCGTTTTGAGAAGCGGAATGCTGATTAAATCTGACACGACCAAATATATTTATCAGCATGTTCAGAATGAAGAAGTTTCAGAGGCTGGATATTTCCAGAATATCACCAAGGCGGATTTTATAACTTGGTCTAAAGTTGTTTCCACATACGATTCCAGTGGCCCAATAATTATTATCACGGGATGCATAATAAAGCCTGTGATATGGCAATAGATTCCTACAGCTAACCACAGATGAGACCCGGACTAAATTAAACAAGTCACGCAACGCGATGGGTAAAGAAGCACAGACCATCGATAACAACACAACGTTTGGTAGATGTAAAAAAAGAAACAGGGATCCTGACGTGACAAGGAATCTTGCCGAGGAGCAACAATCTAAGCATCCTGCTCCGAAAAAAGACTCGAATAAATTCTCCGAGGTATATAACTGGAAACAAGAGTCCGGATCAAACAAAACCAAGACAAGCAGAGTAAACCGAATATAAAGCCGAAGCTCAAACAAGAAGAAAAGTTTAGGAAGCAAAAAAAAAAAAAACCCCGGCAAAGGGTACTAAAAACCATCGCGATCCGATTATAAATAAAGAGATCAGATTTATCGTTTGTCAGTATACGGATCCGGAAAATAAAGGCGTATAGACCGTATCCGAAAAACTCCAGGCAAAAATATTCTACTCTTCTTAATCAAATCGATGAATCCAACAAAAAAAAAATTAAGGTTTGGTTCGTAATGCAAAAGGTCTAAGAAGGAGATCTGCGTCATCTTATAAAATTAAGTGAATTTTGAATTAAAAACCGCGATGATTAAGAGCATGAGAAAAGCTTATGGCCGAATGCAGACAGCGTTAAAATTCGTAAAAGTGCGAATTGGCTTAGTTTATTGTCGAATATGAGGAGAAATTTGGTTGAAACGCTACTTCAGATGCCTCGAATTCCTTTGGAAAAACTCACAATCTGGACATTAACATGGTCGAAACTATATCCAGAAAAATATGAATATTCTGCAGATAAAACTTAATTATTGCGAAACAGCTCCATACCTTATAGACCAAATAGTTTATGAATTTAAAACCTAACTGGAAATGACTTGATCATCGACGATCATCGTTTAAGTTTCAAACATCACATAGAGCAGATATGCGAGAAATCATCGAAATATGGTGAAGTGGCACAAAAGATAAATATTACATGCGAGAAGTCAAATCCGTTCAATTTAGCGCACCAGTGTCGAACTGTTTCGCATAATGATATACTCGTCTTATCTTCAATGCTCCCTTTCGACATGTCTGCTGAAGAAATGGTAAGATTCGGAAGTAAATGAAACCGAAACGTTTGCTGTATCGGTATCAGGTATAAAATAATATAAAAATTATATATCAGTATAAAATTTGCTGTTTTAGAAAGTATCTGTTTAAACGCAAACACGGAAACATCCCAATCTGTCCATATTGTAAATAGCGTTACAGTATTAATTTCTAGAGTGGCTGACTCCCGATAATATCGTTGCATAGGTACATGTGTCAAAACGAGGAAAACTGGACTATTGTTATTATGGACATACACTTTAGCGTAAAATGTTTTTAACGTGAACGTAAAGAGAAGAGCTAAATTGATTGAACTGTATAGATTAAGCTTAATCTTTAAGCCGACCCCGACCTTACGAAGAGACCACGAGGGCACGAATCGTTCTATTCAGGAGAATGTTGTTTTTCCATCTTTTAGCGCAAAAAAAAGCCAGCCACATACTGACGAATTGTTGGTGTGGAATTATGATCGACTCAAATCCACAAATTTCGCTTGAAAAATTATATTTTCATGTAAAAATAAAAGTTCTAGTATAAGATTAAGAATTCTATGTACAAAAGATAAATGCAGTACACATCAATCAGTCCAAGTTGACCCACCCTGTATCAGATAAAATCGCTGAAAATCTAAATCAATTGATCTGTTAAAATTGAATTATTTTATTCCAGTGAAAACGTGGGCGATTTTATTTCTTACTTCGTTCTCTTCAAGTATGAGCAGAGGTGAAATATGTACTAGGCCGCATATGACATTATCCAAGAGGCGAGCTATACAAAGTCTAGTTTTGGCAAACCTGTCAAACTCGCCAGATTGTGCAGCATGACGATGGAAAACGCTCGCTGGTCCGTGAAGGTCCGAAGCAATCTCACCGATAACTTCTCAACAATAAAGGGGTTCAGACAAAGTGATGCGATGTCATGTGGCTTCTTTAAAATCATACATGAATAGATTGTGCGAAAATAGCAAGGAAATGGCAGGGGTACAGTATTCCAGAAGGCTGGTCAACTGATACTTGTATTCGTTAATGACACTGATATCATTGGCAAAAGGCTGTGAGCAGTCACTGGTGTCTTTGCAATTATTGAAACAGCAGTGGCAGCTCTAAGTGCTCTACAACAACATTGACTTGTTCAGAAAGCAGCGCATTAGTCGCCTAATGGCTAGGACATGTAAAACGAACAAATATCACGGCCCGGCTCGCAGAGACTTCAATATCTACCTAGAGGTACGAGCGTATTGTATCACTATGATACACAAAGTTACAAGTGCCTTTTTCCAGAATAACAAGATTTCCGATGTCGCCATTTCCATCCTTGTTAACAACTGAAGCCAAGCACTTTTTACACGGTAATGTTGATTAAATGTCAGATTTCAAATAGCAGTAAACTGTTGCCACTGTTGCGAAACAATTAATAATCTACTTTAAATTATGATGTCAATGACTTTCGGATTCGCACATAGAATTCTCTGACCTTGAACTAACTAAGTGCATCAGAACAACGCAGGTGTAAACTGCGCGGAATGGAATATCACTGTAGCTATTCACACGATTTTCTCAGCTTAATATTCATAAAGGAACATAGTGAACATATTATACATATCGTCAATCAAATGACACAAAGCACTCCTTCAGCACTACAGGACTCTGAACATTACCACTAGCTAGTTGCAGTCAATGTATGAACAATGTGTCCGGTCGCAGATTTATGTTTTAAAATGTAAATATCTTAAAAAAATATAAACGCTGCTGAGGGAGATTGGCGTCATTTGAATCATTGAAGGTGCGGTCGAGAGAGCACTGTGTGTTCGCTACCAACGCGTTTTGTCAAAAGTGGCAATTCTTATGCGAGTGTGCGCGGATAAGTTTATTCATATATCCTTTAGCCAGGATTACCAAAAAACATTTGAGAGGTGGAACGAAATTAGAGTTCTAAGGATCTCAGTGGGGAATACCGAATTTTCTGACTAGAAAGCCAATTCAGTACAACTTGGATCACGGTCATACATGGCCACAGAAGTCTCCAGACTAAAACTCGTAAGTAAGTAAAGTCTTCGCTAACAACCCGCGACCTATCAGGGAGCTGAAAGAAAATTTCGCAACGCAATTTACGACACCCAGCCAAGCATGCTACAGCACAGGCTGCAATCGCAACAAACTGCCAGAGCCTTTTTTGATTGGTTCTCATCAAAAACTTTTCAACCTGAATCAAATGTTGAAGATAAGTGGCATTTATGTCGAAAAGCCGTCAGAAATTTCGTTGGGTTTCCCATGGTTTGACGTAGGCAGACAGGAATATATGCCTGATCGTATGCGTGCATCATTTACCGAATCCACAATAAGGAAAACCATATCCTTAATACCGAAAAAAAAAAAAAATAATAACAGACTCGGAAAATTAATTGTGCTTTTGATTTGGCTTCGTAGGATGAAAGGAATAAGTATCCGGCTTACCAAATTCAGCAAATTTTTCGAATTTCTAGCTCGAAAATAAGAGAAATCTTGCAGCAGCTATTCGAGAAGATCCAGCTTCTACTGTTCTTTGTATTGCTTCAAGGTTCAAATTTGAAACTCTAATCATAAGTCGTCACCAGTCAAAAACACTGCGTAGGTGAATGTTCCAGCTGTTAGCTATATCGAATATGCTATAACGTTTGGTAGCAGAAATATCTGCCATCATTTGAATCCTTTTAGGCGTCAAGTCGTCATCTGCGACAAAAAGTGGATCCTGTACCATAATAAGAAGTCAGGAATGTATTAGGCACCCAGGGAACTCGTCCAGGTAAAACTATACCCAAAATAGATAATGGTGGTAGTATGCTCTATGAGCGATTGAGTTCTGCAGAGTTCAGCAGTTCAGCAGAGTAATACTGCCAAAATTCACACCAAATTGTGACGTAAACAGCCAGACCATATATACTTTTGAAGCTAGCAAAGGTTGGGATATCAAGTTTTGCCTCATCCATCTTTCTCACCAGACTTGTATCCAACCGAACTACTGCCTTTTCCGAAGTTAAGGAAATCAGCTTAAAAACCGACTTCTAAAACTTTTTGAACCAAAAGGATAAGAATGTCTTTAAAAGTGGAATACTTGCTTCAGTGGAGCGCTGAGAAAAGACTACAAAATAGAGATTATGGCGGATGAAGATATCCTTGTCTATTTTGAATACTACGTTTTCAAGCATTTTTCAGTTCTGCTTGCGTTAAATTGGTTAGGAAATCATGGAACAATCGCTGAGATGGCTAGGGTATATAGAGTGAAAGAATATTAAAGCTGATTCCTAGCGAGAGGGAACCTCAACCATTTTGGAGTGCGTAACTGGAGGCAGTTTATCGGTTGATGCCCAAATCCACGCTGGACCATCTCAATAAGTTAGTAAGAATCGACAAAGGAGTTATTGCTCTTGTAATAGAAATGGCTAGATAAGAAAAGAAATAAAAAAAGAAGGTACAAATATGCTACAATATGTTTGCTTGGCTCGTGTTTCAGTACTTCAGTAAACAAAAGAACCCACATATAGAGGAATGACTTGGGAAACTTGACCTTGAGACTATGCAATAGATGGCTCCGAATTGGGAGATGTTTTTTTTTTTTTTTTGTGACTGGTTGAGGCAATAAATTTCTAACTCCCAATTCCAGTTTTTTCACATTCTTGTTTTTACGTTTGCTTGTTGTTATCTTTGGTATGTTTCATGGCAAAAAACAAACAACAACTTTTAGAATTTCAAAGTTATTCCATTTCATACACAAAGTTCAGTGTTGTGGATACACTTCATTACTCGTACATGAGGTGGATGGCATCACAAACAGGTTCAACATAGAATAACACCCTTTTGCAGTGTGCTACATAAATAAATCCATTTTTAAATATTTCAAAGAATTGTTTGAATTGTTTCAAATTTATTAACAAAAGATGAAATGAAAAAGTAACAACCAACAACTCCTTTATTACTTACATACTTCGTGTGTCGGCAGAGGCGGCATGAAAATAAAAAAGAGAATAATAAACAGTTTCATTAATTATTATGTGAGAATAAGAAGAAAGAATGGCATAGTCAAGAAAATCTCATGCAAAATTTTGAAAAAAAAGGTAAATAAAAGAAACGACAATTAAATAGAAATAAAAAGACAAACGGACAAAGAAGTCATAAATGTTTTACTGCTGCAACCGAGACTTTCTCCTGTCCAAATAGGTTCCAGAATTCTTATGATGAATCATCTTCAACATGGCAAAGTGAACCGATTGCGATAAATAAAAGAGGAACGCTTTTGACAAAGATAACCAATATACAAATACGAGCACGAGTACCCGTCTTACTATTACACGGACATCCACAAAGTACTAGAAAGTAGCGCATTCGTTAACCTGAACTTTTTATAATTCGTTATCGATTTAAGGAAGGAATATATAATCTCTTAATTAATAATGCATCAAATACAGTTCGATTTTGAACGGATCAGTGTATTGAACGAGAAGTAAGTACCTTAATGGATATCAAGAAGGGCGCTGATGAGAATGATTATCCATACGAGTACGTATAAGCACATTACTTTCGGTGCATCAATTCTGCCTGGCAGAAGGGAATTAATTATAGGGCTGCACTGCGCATCGGAAAGTCTCACATAAGTATTTGTATGTAGGTACTCCATATCCGCAAAAATTACGTTTACATATGTATGTAGATACCAAGTCTTTGATAATTATCTACAAACACAACGACTCCTAAGCATTCGAATTCCGTATGAACTTGTAATAACAAAAGTGAATTTATTTTCTATGCAAGTACCGGCAGTCGTCTAGTTCGTGCTTTCGAAAGTACCTATCACTACAGTGGAGTGATATATATATGTATCACGAATACAGAGGTTGTTTTATTGATTTCAAGGCTAAATAACTTTTGTCTTTGGCATTGATATTTTTTTCTATTCATGGAAATTGAAGTAATTGAATGAAAAGAGAGACGCACCAAGCACAATAATCAAACAGTGAAAGCATTTTCATTTCATGTTCACTTGGTTTTGATGAAACTAAAGTTTCCAGCATCTACGAGCATATATAACAAAACGAGCGTGGCGTGTGTACAGTGTTTTTTCTTCCTACCCACTTTTGTTTTAATAACCAACAATTTATTCCCTTTGTAATAATTCTACGCTCCAATTTTTCAAAGTCATCAAAGTGGGTCAGGTGTTTCGTAAAATGAATAACTTTCTGCTGAAGTTGTTGAGGGTAAGGTGGTTAAAAAGTTATAAGAAGCCTGGGAAACTAAAAGGAGTAATGGAGCACCAGGGTACACCTATTTGTTTTCTTTCAATGAAATTTGTGGGGCGGAAAGCATGTAATAGAATATTAAGGGTAAATGTCCGTCGCACGAAAATCTTTATACCCCATAGGTACGTACATAGCACGTAGGTTCATTTCTATGTCGTGCCAGAAATAATTTTTTTTTTTCATTTATACAAAAGCAAAAAAAAAAAGAGAGAAGGAATCCCAAAGCATGCTCCTCATACTAATTTTGTGTATACATGTTTGCAATCCTAGATGAAATAACTATGTCGCTGTTGATTAAATGAAGTCAGTTCCTTCCCTCATAATAATCTTCAAACATTCAAAACCAACACCCATGAAAACTACACATCCCATTCCATTTGAGATATGAAAAGGTTATTATGGTATGCACAAACTTGCATGGAATAGTTGGATCTCAGCATCTCCATTGCCTGAAGCGGCGAATTTAGAACATCCGAGTGGTTATACAAGGGGTTCAATGTACTAGCGATATCAAAGCAATGCTACGTTGAACGGCTGCAATCACAACAATCCGACAGAACCTTCATCAGTCGCATATCCTTCTATTTCTCGACAGAAATGTCACAGTCGTTGCCAAGGATATGGGAGTACCACTTCTATAGACTGCTTAAAAGCAGGGACGATCCAATATCCGCGGTCATGCAGAACGGACCAATTAACTTGTACGATGAAGCTAAAATTTGCAATAATTACTCTCTGGATCGGAAGCTCAGCAACATTTTCCCGACTCATAAGAAAAAAGGACTTTTAAACTGTGTTAACTATAGATGCATTCGTCCAGTTAACATATTGGATAGGGGACTAAATCATTTGCCAACCATCTGATTGGTGAATATCAATAATTCACCACGCAGAAGCAACTATAGAGATGAGATCCACAGATCGATGTATAGTTTTTGCAAAATAGCGATGGAGAACGCTCGCTGCCTCATAAAGATCGGAAGCAATCTCATCAAATCCTTTGACATGGAACTTCTTCGCTATTATACTTGAGAAAATGTACACTAGAGGCTTTTTTTTCAAGTCTATGCAACTACTTACTTGCCTCCCCTGATGACACTGCCATCATTAGCAGAAAACAGTAAACTGTCACTGGTCCCGTTGCAAGTATTGTAACGGAAATGGGTTTTATGGGAAATTTATAACAGTGAATTTTACGAGCTGTATTGATCTGTGCCATCTAAGTGGCTGATTCTCATTATCTGCGTTCTATCTCTGAACGATTGAAAGTAAAAATTCCAGTTACGAAGAGATGGTTGCTGTGGTCGAATGAAGGCAATCTTCAAGATGGCCTCTTCTCAGACGAGCCGGATACTGTTTCTACCGAAGAAAAAGTGGAAAAAGTGAAACATGACCGAATAAAAATAAAAATATTAGCAGAGATGACTAACCTATTCCTCGGTACTATATGTATAATACAAGTAAGGGGTGATTCATCGTGAGGTTTGATTTTCAATAGGCTTCTTTTGACAGATCGCGTAACTCCTATCAAACTGCTCTGTCCTTTTTGTTCAGCATCATTTAGCAAGTCATCATGGATAGACTCACACCACAATAGTGTCTCCAAATTGTAGACCTGTATTACGAAAATCAGCGTTCTGTGAGAAATCGACCGACTGAAACCACTATTGCCAATACCATTCGCAAATTTGAGTCCCAGTTTACATTAGCGGATGATACTCGGCCGGTTAGACCACATCCACCACGTAGTGAAGAAAGTTTAGCAGCTGTAGCTGAGAATGCACGCGAAGACCGTGACGTATTTTACATGAGTA
Source organism: Volucella inanis (assembly GCA_907269105.1). Taxonomy (NCBI): domain Eukaryota; kingdom Metazoa; phylum Arthropoda; class Insecta; order Diptera; family Syrphidae; genus Volucella; species Volucella inanis. The sequence continues at coordinate 86,033,143 of OU026155.1, read as the reverse complement.
TCTCGGCCTCGTATTTGGTCTGATGAGAAACCTGAAGAGTTCCAAGACATACCATTACATCCATTAAATACAACGGTATGGTATGGTTTATTGGCTAGTGGAATCATTGTTCCTTATTTTTCATATGTGAGATCTGGTTTCAACAAGACGGCGCTACGAGCCATACAGCGCGTGAACCAATGGACTTGTTGAAAAATCATTTTGGTAAGCACTTAATTTCACGTTTTGCTACGGTAAATTGGCCCCCTAGATCGTGCGATAACACACCTTTGGACTATTTTCTCTGGGGATATGTAAAGTCTCAGGTCTTCAGGAATAAGCCAGCTACGATTGACGCTTTACTCGTGTTATCCGCGAGATATCAGTCGCTGTGCTCGAATGAGTCGCCTAACGCAGTCGACGCAGTCGTGGCCAACATTTACATGATATTACTTTCAAAAAGTAAGTGCCATGAATTGTTCTTTTAACCGATAATAAAAATTCTAAGTTTACTTTCAAATTTATGTGTTTTATTTTATATTATAAATCAAACCTCACGATGAATCACAATTTACAAGATGGGTTTCGCAAATACATATGTACATGAAAATAGTTGTATGCGAAAGTTCGTTGAATATTTTAAACCGAATCGTTACTAGGGATGGGTCGTATTGTCATCACTATGAACCTGAAAGCAAGTAAAAGTCCATGCATGAGGAAGGCACAGACTACCCATAGAAATTTAAGGTCACACCAACATGTAGCAGAACGAACGAAAAGCCATAGTCAAGACCACGGAGTAAATAAAAAGGGGTGAAACCAAAAATGGAGCATTTTACGCGACCACTCTTCACAATGTGAGGAAAGTAATAACAAAATAAAAAAAAAAGGTGGAAAACTGACCTCAATTAGGTTGCTTTTTCACGACAACGTACCGATTTACATAACGCGTGTTTTCAACGCTGCTGTGGGGGAATATGCCTTCGAAGAAATTAACCAGGATGGACCTAGCATCGAATGACTTTTACCTATTCCTATTATTTACATAAAGAGCGACCTCCGTGGAAAGGTGTCTTCCGTCGATTAAGAGCTAAAGGCCGTGAAAAATTCACAGTTTTAGTGAAAAATACTTTTTCCAAAAGTATTGAAAAGTTATTTTTTGATGTAATTAATGCATACGGGTGAAGGTCGATTACATATACATAATGAGACATTTAATTATTTTAACATTTTTGTGATTTTTTTTTTATGACGATTTCGAGAATACATTGATTTACCATCGCATAACCTTCGAAATTTGAAATTTTGATGGAACCTGTTTTAAATCTGGTTAAGAGGCAAGAAGATATACATCACTGGTAAAATTTCCTTTGTTAAGTACGACAGTGGAAATATAACTGAACACTCGACCTAACGCATGTACAACGATGTTAGATAAGCATTAGTGTATTGACTCGGTTCAGATTGGGATCTAAGGAGAAATTTTATAGGTAACTTACTATCCCTATATAAGCTCAGAGCTCGAGTTCTTTCAACATTATTCCGCATATTGTCAAGATGTTGAAATAGAGATAGTGATGTAGGAGTTCTCAATGAATTAACAAAATAGATCACACCCTTCTATTGGGCTACTATTGCAGCAAGTTGGGTGGTTGATGTGACCGGTTAATAAGCCAACGAAGTAAAACGTTATCCATATGTATGTGAAATTACGAACAGCCTTAAATCATTTTTATTTAAGACTGGCAAGTGGAAATTTCACTATTCCTAAAGCAATGTGCTTATTTTATCTGCAGATCAAATTCAATTAGTTTTTGCGAAGAAATCAATGATTTGCGAACTGTGAAATTTTACTCGTATTCCACAAATGTAGAGCCCTTTCTACATTCGCACGACCAGACCAAAACATTCGCCCGAATTTAACTTTAGAATACGCCTGTTTTGTTTGCTAAATGAAATGTGACAATAAAATTTGAGAATATTCGCTAATTCGTATTCGCTGAGCTTTGAATTGACCTTTAGATATGGATGATTTAATTACTGATATTCCCAACAAGCGAAACAGAGCCAGCGACCTCCGGTTTTGCATATAAAATATCCAAATCCTTTAAGTATAGACCTTATTCAGAAAAAAAATTACTGAGGTAATTGTAATTGTCGCGGTACAATTTACCACAATGTTCTTCCAACATCCTTAGAGGGTGATAGGCAGCCATGGACACATCAGACATCGGTGTACTCTTTTAGTAGCTTGGAAGAAAAACATAAAACAGGAAGGACGGACGGTCAAAAGCCCTGAGGGTAAACACAAGCAAAGCAAGGGTTCAGCGAAGTTGTCGACTCTTGATCTGTGTGTTGTTTTGTCTCCCCTAAAGGGTAGTCTCCAACCTTAAGTAGAGCTAAGGCATTCCGCTACATCGCTCCAGCTCCCAACCACTTCAATTTTTTGAACCGCATAGTCGGTGATGCCAGTCGTCACTTTGGAGAAACGTATTGACGGAAGGACCCTGTGGACTTCTTTTAATCCCGGACTTCTGCGTTTAGACTCCTCGCAGATGACTCCGAGAAAATACAGAGCCAGAAAGACTGCTTAGAACATTCTGAACATATGACAGACCGTCAAAAGAGTGGATTATTTGCCCAAAGGCAGATGGACGATCTGAGACCCTTTGCATAGATGGAAAACATACGACCAATATCAGTTGCATGAGCCAGGCGGACTGCTTCTAACAAAAAATTCTAGAAAGACAACAACTTTACCAATGTAAAGAATGGGAAGCTATTTCGTGCTCTCTCCAAATCTGCTCGGATCCATAAAATAATTTAATTAAGGTTGTGAAAAAGTTCCTTTATTCCTCGTCACAAAGGCAAACATTTTTCAGATGATTCAAGATCTTGAATTGGTTCCCCTTAGTCCAAATTAAAAACGAACATTATTTGTCACTTTGACATATGGTATATCAGGGATCAATATCGCTGGAAAAAAGGGGTTGTTTGAACCCAAGACAATTCAGGGGAAGTGTTCACTCAGGCCAAAGGAAATATTTAGAAATCTGAAATTTCTCCGAGAATCTGGGTAGGGAGAAAAGCACACTTTTTTCAGTTTAGTGGAGTTCCAAGACATGTTTACACGCTCCAGCTATGTAGCGGATCGTTGTATACGTACGAGGTGTGTTCAAAAGGTAAGTGACTTTTAAAATTTCGCGGACAGCGTACATTCGATTATCATTTTTTTTTTTTTTTGGTGTGTTGGTACACATGTTCACAGTTTCAAGTGTATAGTTCGTTTTTGACAGATAGAAAGGTTAGGCGGGTGTTCTCGGCGATTTTCAATAATTATAAAAAATAGAGCAAAAATTTGCAACAAATTTTGTGTAAAAAATGGAATCAAGTGCTCTAAAACAATTTAAAAAAATGGTTACCAGTGGTATAAGCTCTTCCAAGATGGCCGAGAAGATACCAAATGCCAACTTCGCTCTGGACGTTCCAGCACATCAAAAAAAAAATGATAACGTTAAAGTTCACAGCTTGTATTTTGGAAAATCGTCGAATTAACATAAGAGAAGTTGCTGAGGATGTTGGCATACCGGTCGGCTCGTGTCCCTTTTCAGAACAATGTTCCGAAACTTCTTAATTTTGATCAAAAGAACCGTCGCATGCGCATCGGTCAGGAGCTCTAAAATGACGTCAATGACGATCCTGACTTGCTCAAAAGGGTCATAAGTGGTGACCTGAAGAAACTGAACTTAAGAGACGATTGAGGAAATAAAAACGGCAACGCTGGAAGAGCCGAAGGTTATACCAATAAGTTCTTCTAAGAAGTGCTTCGAGGATTAGAACAAGCGCTGGCACAAGTATACTAATTCTGAGGGTAATTACTTTGAAGGACACAACATTAATATTGATGAATAAATAAATTTTTTTTATAAAAAATATAAAGCCACCTTACTTATTGAACACACTTCGTGTACCAGACATTGTGCCCGTTAGAACCGATTGGATTAACGAATGAATGTGTATGTGGATGCCCAATGGTCTGAGTGAACATAGCTTGAATCTGGGCGGCCACTTCTTGATGGACCACAGTGCCCTAGAGGTTTTTATATAGGAGAAAATAAAAGTCGTAATGACAAAAAATAAAAAAATAAATAAAAGGAAAGAATTTAAAAAAATTTATATAAATAATATATAGAGAGTTTCGTGAGGCAGAAAAGAGAGGGAAAATAGGAAAGAATAAGGGAACAATAGGCAGAGAGACCGAAAGACGAGGAGAGAAGGATAACAGCTAAGTATTCATTTTTTAGATTGTCTAGTGAGATGTGGAATTTCGTCCGAGAAGTGAGAAAAAAAATCCTGCAAAAGCGCAATAAAGAACACGTCCCGTTTTAAAAAAATCTAATCTTTCTGACCGTTCAGAAAGACGACAGATAGAGGCTAACCCTGAAGCGGTTTCCACTTCGGAAAGTTTTTTGCCGTTCAGTTAACCTGAACTTATTTGATACCGCTTTTTATATTTCATTGTACCCCTAAGTTTTCGAATAATAAATCATTCGTGTTTATAAGGTACACTTTTGGTTTACCTTGGTTTTTTTTTATATTTTTCATCGGTAAATCGATTTTTTTTTTCATTTTTTTTTTAAGGTTTTACAGTTGCTTTTGGAAAATATTGCGTGGCGCCTATCAGCACATATGCGTGTTTGTGATCTGGTATTTTTTTGTTTGTTTTTTTTTGTGGTTGATTCTTTTAACTGTTTTTTTAAATCATAAACCCACCTCTGAACTCAGCAGCCGAAAGTGGCAGCACTTAACCGGCTAATTTCCCTTGGGTTTTCATCGTTTGCATCACAATTCGCAATTCATCCGCAATTATCGATCAAATTACCACCTGTGTGGTTTGGACTCTTTCCCGCCGCAAATCGGTTACAAGTGAGTATTTATTGATTGAGTTTATTTTAATCCGGGTGGAAAAAAGCAATAGTTATAATAATTTGTATTAATTATTAATATAATATATAATAAAAACCAGGGCAAGGCGTACACTACTACAAGAATAGTGGTGCCAGTCAAATTGATATTTTCTATGGTGAATGATATAGAGAGATTTGTTTTCAAAGGAAGATTAAAGTTGAGTCCTGAGGCAAGTTTCAGAATGCAGAGGCTAAATTGGCCATATTGCTCTTGATATAAAAACATGTTTTTATTTCAAAGCTTCATTTCTTTTGTTAAACAAAAGCAACTGGAATTGAGCTTAAATCAAAAATGTTTATTGACTATGAAGAAAGAAAGAATGGTTTAGAGTTTAGAGTTTAGAGTCAACTTCAAACTGCTCAAGAATCCATCCGGGAACTTCTATCGCAAGCCATGGCTTGATCCTGCCTCGGCTGCATCTAATACGTGTGTAGGCCGAGATTATTTCGCAAAATTGTTCACATAATGGCCGAACATAAGCTTTTGGCTTTGCGCCATGTTAAGCCAATGCGATACTAAATTTTCCACAACAAATAGCTCTATTGGTCGATTATGACGACCAAAAGAATCACGTAATCTTCCATACGTTTCGTGAATTTAAGACCGATTTTCAAACAAGTTTGAATAAAAGGGAAGCGTTCTTCTGATAAGTCTTTTTATAATGATTTGTCTAACAATACAAATATCCAAGAACTGTCAAAAAAGAAAGCACGGTTTGGAAGTCGTTCCTTTTGGAAAACCTGTCAATCACAAAAACACCCTCTACTTTACCACTGATTGAACGAGCTTCTCAACAAAAATCATTTGATGATATTGATGACGTAAAGTTAGGATAAGATGAAGCCCAATTGGAGGACATAACCTGCGGTACACTCCGAGATGTCTAGGATCGAAAAAATAAGCCTTTCAAGTTATCATGGCTTTGAATCACCGTCACCGGTAACACCCTCCACCAAGGCGAAGTTTTCTTATACCAAGGGGCGGACCGGAGCGTGGAATTGCATTGGCTCTAAATCTTCTATCCATGTAAAGGCGACTAATAGGCTTTTTTCTGATCAAATTAATGTGACTGTAGAGCTGATAGTTTATAGTACAGCACGCTGATTCTGCTTATGAATATGGTGTCAATGGAAAATTGAGCCGATATAAGCTTATGAGTTTGGCACATAAAGTTTAAGAAGGCAGACGAGATTGCATCACCCGGTGCACATACCTTGGCATCGATGCCTCTGGTCTTCAGGACTTCATTCTCTACCAGGGGTCACTAAGTGATTGCGGGATACCTTGATAAAAAAAAAGCGGAATAACCGCCGTGTGGCGCTCCCATTGTTCCGATTTGAGTTCTGTGTTTTTGTTAAGTTGGTACATCTGTTGTTTGCAAAAGTTACGTAGCCAAGAGTACATATATCACTGTGCGTGTTGGCGATTTTTTACAATTTTAGAAATGGATTTAAATTTGCAACAACGAACTTGTATTAAATTTTGCGTAAAAAACGGATTTAATGGTGCGCGAACGTTGGAAATGTTGGAAAAGTGTTTCAGCAACGATTCTCTAGAGAAAACGGTTTACCAGTGGCACGAGCGGTTCAAAAGTGGTCGTAAGTCAATCGAATATGATGAACGCAGTGGCAGACAATCGACATCGAAAACCGACGAAAACATTGATGAAGTAAAAGAAATGTTGGTCAATAACCGCAAATCAACCATCAGAGAGATGGTTAATGAATTGGGTTTCCGTCGTGTAGCAGCAAAGTTGGTGCCAAAAGGTCTAAATTTCCTAAAGAGACCGTGTTGACATCGCAAAACAGATGATTTGCGAGGCTGAATCCGATCCCCCATTCATCAAAAGGATCATTACTGGAGAGGAGACGTGGGTTTATGAGTATGACACGCAATCCAGACATCAGGCAAGTGAATGTCGTTCATCAAATGAGCCGAGAAAAAAAAACACAGGCCAAAGGAAATGCTCACGGTTTTCATGGATTACAACGGTGTAGTGCATCATGAATTTTTGTCAGAACGCCAGACATAAGCAAAGAGTATTATTTAGACGTTATGAGACGTTTGCGTAAAGCAATTCGCCGAAAGAGACAAGAATTGTGGGCAGAAAACTCGTGGATTTTGCACCATGATAACTCACCGTCGCACAGTGCCATCATTATTCGTAATTTTTTGACAAAAAATGCAACAAATACCATCCAACAGCCAGCGAATTCACCTGATTTGGCTCCCTGTGACTTCTTTCTGTTCAATCGAGTTAAAAAATCACTACGGGGAACGTTTCAGCAGCCGAGAGGAAGTAATGGAAAAATCGCAGGAAGCACTGACGGACATACCGAAAACCGAATATAAAAAATGTTTGGAGAATTGGATCAAGCGCTGGCATAAGTGTGTTGCAGTCGATGAGGATTACTTTGAAGGGGACAATATAGGTTTTGATGAATAAACTTGTATTTTTAATTTTCTGAATAAATTCCGAAATTTTTTTGATCAAGGTAGTATTTTTCGTTATGTTATGTCGAGGAATTCGTAGAAAAGTTTTGGCATAAAATGTACGGACTGACTTCGAATAGCCTGCACCAGAAAGACGTTCAGTGTTAGTTCTTGTGCCTTCTTTGAACAGTAAGAGTGATATACTACTTCGACACAGAGCTTCGGCATGCCATCTAAATTTGAACTCATATGCCTTGTACAGTTTTAAATGTGAAAAGAACTAATTGTCTCAACATTTACATCGATATTTTGATGTTCTTGATTGCAAGCATTACTGGTTCTATGTAAAAAAAAGAAAAAAACCCAAGCACTCTACTATTCTAGGGATGCAAGTTTCAATCTGTAATTTGTAAATAAATGATTAGGCGACAACAAAACTCAACGGATATGACGAATTTTTTTCACAACTTGGTCTTACTTTTTTCCAGCATTTCCGCAGACAATAAATTCAATGCAACATCATCCTTTGAAACAATCCTTAAAAAGATTTCATTATCGATGACTCCATGTCAATGGATAAAAATTAATTTTCGACTCATACAAACAATCGTATGCAAATAGTTCTCGCAATCGTTGAGTAAGTTATAGTACACACATCGCCATACCATATCCTGTTTGCCAACCACGCTACATTCATCAAAAAGCGGAAAAAGCTGACAAGTCTGACTTGAAGGAATATACACTCTCAACACCACGCATGGCTGTGTTAGAGAATACGAAACAAAATATTAAAAAGAACAAACCCTTACAATCAGACTGTAGTTGGGAGAAAATGGTCGATAGTAAAACCATGGGCGTGATATTAGAACGTATGTTTGTACGACAGGTAGTTCATTAGTAGATTTTCTACCAATTTTACTTAAATGAGTACGAAATTTACTAATATTTTGGTATTCGAAATAACCGTTGAATTGTCTTCAAGAAAAACAATCAAGTCCTCCTAGTTCGCCGAGACTAGTCATAGTCTATAAAGTTTTTCGTTTCTTTAGATACACTACCAGACCAACCTACCTACCTACCCATAAAGTGAAAATCACAAAATAACTTCCTCAGTCTTCCACTCCACTTTGACAAACAATTGCTCAATGGAAAGAGGAGAAATGTTGGCATTTACCTGATGTCGCTGTTGGACTTCCGATATTCAGAAACTTTTTGTAGTTTTCACTGCTTGAGATCTTGGCCAGATATGGCTTGGAAAAATCTATAAAAGTCACTTTAACATCACGCATCGTACGTCTGGTAAAGAATTTTAAACGAAAACGTTTTGCTATTGACATCTGTGGTTGAATGTTGTTGTTAGTGTACTTTGTATTTGTGGTAACAAACTCAGCCTCAGCCGTCTGATATTCCAGGCTATCAAAATCACTATGTGCATCATAGAATATCTGGTCTAAGGTTAGATTTCTCAAGTACAATTCAGTCTCATCGGACCAATCACAGATGCTGGCATGGTGATTGTTTGCAGCACAATTCGTAGTATTACTATTGCTGTCGATGTATCTCTGATCGAACTCGGTTATTTCATCTAGTGATGGTGTTAGGCAATTGTCCAGCTTTGGTATGTACGGGTCTTCGATGAACTCCAGACTTATGGGTTCATTGTCGTTCAGTTTTTCTTTCTCCTCGGAGTTTGGGTAAATCACAGACATTGCGGACTATATGGAGCGCTTTTCGTTGGGGTCACTATCCGGACGATATCACATTTTAATCGCACTTCATGGGCGAAGAAACACTTTCAAGGATACTTGGGTAAATGCTACCATTTAAGCATTGTTGCTGGGAGGTAGATAGGGAGATAGATACACTGTACATTTACCACTCACAGTGCAACACTGAACAAGTTTTTTTTCTTTTAATTTTCCACTTGACTAACTAAGAGTGAGTAGTAAGTTTAATGTTACACCAGTGCGCCGTTAAGACCAACTAAAGCCAGTAAATCGTGTCAGTCAGTCAGCTAAGCTAACTTCATTACACGTTGCTAACGTAGCTAAGGTGTTTCTCATTCTGGTTTTCTTTCTTCTCCTCTCTGTTTCGTTGCTTTTGCTGTTTTTTCTGTTCATTTCTCTCTTTGAATTCGTCATTCGTTTTTGTAGTCGCTATCATCGTTTGTATACTGTCTTTCGTTGTGGAAGCAAACTTTATTATTGATTCTCTTTTGGTAACCAGTTTTGGAGGTTTTATTGTGGAAAAATAGTAGAATGACCATGGAGACTTATGAACGGCAAAATTGAACAAACCAACCGAAAGTAGACGACATATGTTGGTAACATTATACTTGAGTTTGTAATTTAAGAAGTGTATAAATGTTTAAAGTGGTCAAACTTAGTAAGTCGAAGAGAGAAATATTGATGACGATAGACCAACTCAGGATGGTAATTTTCATACGTTGACCTGGTGGTTGTTTGTTTGCTTTGGAAAGTGAGCTTTCTTACTGATTATGCAAGCTGGATAAAGGTTTGTTTATTGCACTAGAAAATAACAGGGGTTATTACAATAGTTGTCTATTTTATTCGTCTTTGGATACTCATTTCATATTGTGTGCTCTAGAGCTGACCTTGATGTAGTTCACTCTACTATCCTCTCTAGCTTTAGTAAGTAAAGTCAGTAAAATGCGCCTACGTGAGATCTATTTCAGCCTTTGCATTTCATGCTTGTTTCTTCCATTACCATCCATTTTTTAAGTAGTTGAATTCTGGAAAATGAAAGATAATTGCTCGAATATTTGAAATTTTTTGGTGTTCCTGCCTTCCGGTAGCACCGAGTTAAATTAAATTCCTTTTACTTGAAATTCTCATACTTTCGTAGAGAGGTCCATACAAGCATTCTCTTCATCAGCGCCGAATACCTGCAGCCTGATGGGAGCGTAGGCCGGACACTCCCAAGCTATTATTTTGTGGTGTCATTATCCTTTTCACAGCAAGTGCGTGTTGTAGCTTGTTGCGTCACTTTATTTAGCAAAAACGAAATACCACGTTACAACGTCAGTAAGCCGTCCCAAGTCTTTTCTACTAACGAACTCGGGAACCATTCTTTTGGAAAACCGGATTTTTAAAGAGTCATGTCATTTCACAAGAAACCAAAATATCAATAGAAGCAGCCAATCCCAATATATATATATTCGTGTCCTAAGAAACTCCCCTCTAAGTCAACCCTAGCAAATTTAATTGACGATTTAGTTTCCCATGATCTCATTTTGACCTGGAATCTAAATAAATTCAGGCTTGTAACTGCGGTTAAGAAAATTCGTACATTCTGGACCTAGCTTGGAAGTTGTGAGGGAGGAGAGGAAGGGAGATAATAGTTTATTCATAAGACTAAAGTGAAAAGATAAACTGCAGTGCGTCTAGGCTAAAGTTAGGTGTTTTTTTAAAAGCAGCAGTAATATTTTTTTTTGTTTTGTGAAAGCTTGTTTCATTAGGCAACTAACGCATAGGACTAATAGTTCTTATCATAGCAAAGGACACTTCTCGGTGACAAGCACAATGTCTTGCCGAAAGGAACTTTATATTGCCAGTGAGCCAACAGTGCCTTGGCTTATGCCAGGCATATGCCTGAGCGTAAACACGGTATGTCATCATATGTAGCACACGTTTCCACACCTCAATATCCATAGACACCTGATAAAAAAACTGTCAACCAGATTGATCCGAATGTTTCGAGGTGCCAACATTGACTCAGACCAATACTTTGTTTTGGCCAAGGTGCGAAAGCGAATATACCGCACGTCAAAGCAGTGAAGAAGTGCTTCGAAGAAATTTAATGATGAACGGTTAAAATCGCAAGAGACTGTCAGAGCCTTTCTATAAGTCGAACGCATCCGATGTGCTAAGTTTCAACCAGTCACCACATCGAAACCTCTGGTGTGACTAAAATTGGGCAATCGCATGCAGCAAAACAAGAGTCATACAAAGCGGTGCTGCAAAAAATGGAAATTAAGAATAAAGGAAGCGATCGAGGCCATGGAGAGGTGCGACAACATAAACCCCAGGAACTTACCACCTATACCCACTGCCTATTTATTCAGCATTTACATTCATATGAGGCATTTAATATCACAAAAGATTTCCATAAAGTGATATGGTATCATTAGATTTCTTCAATAACAAACTAAAACGCTTGTACGACCGAAAGCATACCTGACACCTAGAACAGCACGCTACAACGGCTGACTATCTTGGAGTTGGTAAAAGACTTGGTATACCTGAGCTCTAATTTCTTTGGATCAATCAATATTTCTTTCAACTAAGCAACTAAAGAAAAAATCCTTCTCACGAACAAATTGCTTCTTTAAGTAACTTATGGTCTTGTCTGCATGGACGGAATTTGGAGAAATTATAATAACCTATGTAGACTATACAGCGACAATAAACTGATCGGAGGGGCTAGAATACATCGGTGCCGATGGTTAGAACATACCACTGCACCGGTCCTGAATATCTTCGAATACATTGGAAAAGGCTCAGTAAAAGAAGACATCACTTTAAGTAGAACGCCATGCGATGCAAGATACCCTCTTACTTATTTTTCCTCTTGTGGAAAAAAAAGGGGCAACCATGAGAATGTGATGCACTTGTAGGAAGAGGTAATGTATTAAGGTGCAACTCTAGATAGAAAAAAAAAAAAAAACTCACCAGAAGACCCCATCTCAACTAAATATATAACAAACAAGGTTTTAAAACACCTATGGGCCACAAATCATGGAACATAAACTCTAAATGACATACTGCTTTTAATATCAAATGATGAAGTCAAACATACTTTACTGTGTGGTGGTGTGGTGGGTCAAGACCAAACAAAAATCAACAATAAAGAAAACGAACAGGACTCAACGGCTCGTGTGCCTATAGAACTGACCGCAATTGCGATCTTGCTTCGCATCACCAACTGCACCTCAGTCTTAGCTTTTCAAAGAGTGACAGGGTCTGCGAGTACTCAACCACAAGAGAGGAATAGAAAACAAATCCTGAATGGTTAAAAAATGATTCCCTCAAATTTTATACCGATGGTTCGAAAACGTATCACGGCGTAGGAGCAGAAGTGGTATGACTTCGAACCCATCTCACATTTGCACTTCTCTCAGACGAAAGGAAAGAAAGAAGAAAATAAAAGAACGACCTGAAAGAGTCAAAATAATTATATTCTCGGATAGCACAAAATAACAAAAAACACTCAACAACCTCGTTACCTTGAACAAAGTGTCACTGGTATGGGTGTGGGCATGAAGGTCATGATGGCAATGAAAAGGCGGACCACTAAGCCAGGAAAGTTGTATTCGTTCAGCAATGACACGTAGATAAGCAACATCTCCATGAAGGGAATTTGAAGACGATCTCGCAAAAACGTCAAAAAAGTCAAAAAAACAAGAAAGGGGCAAAATAGAACCATTTGGTCGCAGTGCAGAAGGGCTTTTTCCCTACCCTCGTATTACCTGAATATTACATAAGCCTGAATAAAGTTAGAATCAATGAGTAGCCCGATGCGGTAAAAAATGTAAGGGCGAAACAGCTCGGGAACCCGAAAAGTAAGACTTTAAAAATTTTACGAATGAGTACCTTGAAAAATAATCCTTGGATCCATCTGCTTCGCCTCACAAAGTCTATATTATGGCAATGCACTTATTTCCTCTTATCATTATCATAAGATTAACAAACTTAGAATCACAAAACACAAGTACAGAGGGCTTTCTACGATGTTAACCAAGATACGTATCTTTGATATCAAACATCAAAATTTTAAATTTCCGCCCGAAATCATTTCGTGACGCACATTCCATTGAGTTAGTCGGTTCAGTTTGAAATACGAGTAGCCACAAATGCCCTCAGAGTCAATAATTCACTTAACATACAATTTTCGAATTTAACTGTTCTTTGTCTGAACACTCTTCTGACTCAATGTAGACTGAAAACAATTTCCAATGGCTGTCAGCACAATTCTAACCATGTGTTGATGTGTCGGGCTCAAAAATGTGACGCTCCAAATGAGAATACCACATCAGATTTTTGTAACAAAAAAAAAAAAAAAAAAAATTAATCCTTACTTTCAGACGGCGGCGACGTGTTATTGCATATTGGAAGTATCTGTCTGTCTCTGCTAATGGACAAATCGATAGAAAAATAATTTAATATATTCTTATCTTTGAATTTTATTGCTTTGCTCTGCTTGGTTCTTATTCTGTTTTGGTTTGGTTTGACTCGCTTTGCTTTGCTGCTACAACTGCTGCAATGGAAAACATAAATGAAGTATCCACATTTGAGCAATGAAGGAGAAGAGGAACAACGACGAAGATAACCTGAGCTCTGCAGTACATAATTTTTAACCCATTTCCTCCTCTGCCCACCAGCTCTTGACTAATAACTTCCAATTCTAGTTCTTGACACTTTATGCCTGAACGGTAATCTTTCTTGTTTTGGCAATGTAATCTGATAAAGCCAAATTGCCATTATCTGTCGCTTGGGTTGACTGCGTTGTTATATACTCGTGTTTAGATTTGGAAATAAATGAGTCTCCACATTCGTTTATGGATTCCGTACTATTAACGTTACAGATTTTATTATATTTAACAATGAATCATATTTTAATGCTTCTTATGTGTGAATAGACGGGGATCCAGCACCAGGGGTGGCTTTTGTGTGTTTTCTTGGTAAATACTCGTACGTACTCAGTTGGGCGATAGAACCACGACAAGAAAATCTATTTTCAGTTTTAATCTCTTAAGTACGACAGTTGTTTTCGATGGACTTTGCAATTTAAAATATTGTCTGAGCTTTGTTGGCATTAGTTGTGACGATGAACTATAGGAAATATCGGAGTACAGAAAGAGGTCGAGATTTTGACAGATTTTATTAATTCCTTATGACACCATACGACCTTCAAGGCATGGAGTTTTCTACTCTCTGTTTAGATGAACGCAACAAAGTTGTTGATCACATGAAATTACATACTACAAAATCTATTTTTAACAAAACACTGGAACAACGTTTGCTTTCACACAGCCGAAAAGTCTAAGAACGCTATAAAGAATGGTATGCCGATTTATTTTTAACCATGCTCTACCAAAGGCGAATGTTGACGCCAAACAATAAGCAATTTTAGTTGTTGTGAAAGGAATTAGAAGGGGAACCAGACTCTATGGACTGTAAAGGAAAATGAAAAAACCGCAAACTATTCCATATTTAACGAAGCGTGGATAAGTATAAGCATAAGTACGTACCTAGAGAACAGCATTTATTTCCGAGGATAGTTTTGCTGCTGTTATAATAGTTCTACAGAGTGTTTCAAAAAGAGGAGCAGTATTTGTTTTTTTTTTTTTTTTGAATAAAATGAACAATTGTTGAGATATGTCTGAAATCTTTATTGTTTTATAAAGTAGACAGATGGGGATAATTTATGAAAAACAAAACGTTCCAAATGGCCGCATCGGCTCTGATTGCAGACCCTCATTTTTTTTCGTGACTTGTATTGCATGTAGCACCATCTTGTTGAAAGAAAAGGTCGTCCGTATCAATATCCCCGAGCTCCGGCCACTGTTTGTCATGTCGCGGTAGCTTTTGCGGCCTCATTTTCGAAAAAGTACGGTCCTATGACATCTTCATTCTATAAACCGCATCAAACCATTATTCGTTCTAGGTGCATCGCCATATCCTGTATAGCTTGTGCACATAGTTGCCGTGATTGAACGTGCATTTTTGTAATAAAATTCAACGATTCGATTTTTTCTTTCACTGCGTAGCATGCATGATAAATTTCTTCCCAAATTTATAGGTGACATCTGTTACCAATGCCAACCCTACGTGCATCAGCTACAAAATAATAGCCTTTTCAAATCATATACCTTTTTTTGAAACAGCCGTTCGCGACATTCTTGTATACAGCTTATCTCAGCTTTATCTAACGCTGATAGTATAGTCATTCGCAGTCTCTTTAAAACTGGACATGCAGTTTTAAGTTTATCGTACAAAGTTTCCTTTCTGGATTTGTATTTTTGTTTCGTTGCTCTACTTGTCCATTATAGCCCTCTATTTGGTGTCCTTTCTGTCGCCTGTTTCCTTTTTATGCAGTCTTCATCATACGAGTACAACAATGCGTCAATAGATCCAGCATTTAATTCATTCCAGGCGTGCTAAATCCTCCAATACTGAACAGTCATATCGCGAAGTCAACTAAAAACTGGTCAGAACCAACACTTAAATGTCTAAAAGCTCGTACTTCCAGGATATCGAAACAAATCTTCAATTAACCAGAAGGTATTAATAAGTGAATTTCATGTGATAATTTCGAAAGACAACACACCGGACACCAAGCAGCCGTCGGAATAATGAGTTTCTCTGACCAATCGAAACTAAAGAAGGCCAAGGTGGGTCTGTCGGCCAACAAGGTTATGACAACATTTTTTTTTTTTTAGATTTACACGGCTCAATCTATGGTATATAGAATGAAATCAAAGGCATTCGGTTAGACGAAGATTTGAAGGAAATCGACAACATATGGCCAAGAAGAAATTATCCTTCTCTCGCACTGGTCGGCCTGTCACTGAAAAAGTCAATGAAATTTTGCAACTGATGGAGCAAGACCGGCGCGGAAGCTGTCTGGAGATAGCGGAGCCATAAACATCAACCGTATGGCAATTTAGAATTATCTAAAATGAGCAGGCTACGCAGGCTACTCCCTTTGGCCAAAAGAAAGGGAGTTGTCTTCCATCATGACATTGCTAGGCCACACACATCTTTGATGACCCGGAACAAATTGACGGAGCTTGGTTGGGAAGTTTTAATGCATCCACGGTCAAGCCCGGACTTTGCACCCTCTGATTACCATTTGTTTCGATCTTTGCAAAACTCTCTTGAAGATAAAAAATTGGCCGACCGAAGAGCTGCTGAAAATCACTTGGCCAAGTTTGTCTTGATAAATCACAGAAGTTCTACACCGATGGAATTATGAAGCTACCCGGAAATTGGCAAATGGTCATAGATAATAATGGCCAATATGTATTTGATTGAAATTGATTTTGAATATTTGATTTTTTTTTTTTTTTTTCAAAAATGTACCAAAGAACTGCGAATACTTTTTATATGACCTGTTACATATGTATTTTTCCGAAAAACGGCGTGGGAAGCTCGCAAAGACGACATCAAAATACCGCTACAAAAAAGGCATTGGAATTTAATAGACAGCAGTTTGACCCTCATCTACGGATGACACAGTACAAAAACTGTCAACTCAACTAAAGTATTTTATTTATGCAAATTGGTAATTTTGCACACTGATCTCTTTTTACTTTTAAATTTTATCTATATTCCGCTACACGGAAATTTTGATACATTTACATATGTACATGTAATATTACATCAAACTTGCAACACACCGACAGCCAATGGCTGAAATATTAAAATTTATAGAACCCGACTTATGCCAATAAGTCTAGCTTTTCGTCGCATTTTCAATCATATGCTCCTCACCACCTCAGTAACAAACACCTTTATCGGTGCAGATTTCCTAAAAAAAAAAAACAAAGGATCATACATCGACATAAAAAACTCCAAACTAATAGACCCCACTACAAATATTAGCATTCGTGGTACTGCCTAGAAGAAAAAAATAACAAATATTCACAAGCGATGCCGTTTTTATTCTCCATCCTTTCATGGGTCACGTCAGTTTGGAAAAAGGAAAAAGTTGCATGGGGCCAGATCCGGTGAATATAGTGGCTGATGCATGATTATCGTGTTGTTTTAGGCCAAAAAATCTCTCACAAGCAACGATGAATGAGCAGGTGAATTATCGTAATGCAATGTCAGGAATAATAATTCCGGAGGTTTTTTTCGCATTGCTTCTCCCAAACGGCGCATAACTTCAAGAAATACTCCCTATTGACCGTACAACCTTGAGTTAAAAACTCCTAATGCTCTCGCTATGGTAATCGAGATCGACGGTGATCAAAACATCTAATCATTTGACATTTGACATTTGATCGAACTTGGCGTGCCTTTTTCGGTCTTGGTTGTCCTCGGTTCTTTCATTGGGACGATTGAACGTCATAACCATATACCCATGATGTTGCTTTATCATCAAAAACATGAACGCGAGAGTATTTTGAAAGTGTTTGGACTTGCTTTAGCGGAATCGGGTGGACTTTTGGCGTCGATTGGTAACTGTTGATGAAACTTGGATCCACTATTACACACCAGAGAACAGAATGAGTGCCCGACTTCAAAAAGATGGCTCATCAATAAAAAATTCAGCACACGCCAGAAAATCATCGACTCCACGGAGGAGTATTTTGCAGACCTTCCGGAAAATTACTTTTCGGACGGGATCAAGAAGTTGGAAAATCGCTGGAATAGGTGTATCAAACTAAAAAGGGACTTTACTGAATAAAATAAAAAAAACATTTATTATTATTTTTTTTTTCATTCCCAAGGAGGTTACTTTTCACCCAACATAGTAAAGAACTTGATCCCATTTTTTACACAAAATTTATTGCAAATTCTTTGCTCCATTTTTTATAATAAATAAAAATCGCCGAACACACATTTCTATCTATCAAAAACAAACTAAGTATGCCATATACTTGGAAGTGTGAACATATGTTCGGGACAATTGATAATCGAATGTACGTTGCTCGCAAAATATGGCCATTAAACATGAATCCAACAAGTGGAGACCTTGCGGTGATTACCGCACATACATGACTTCGTCACAAATCTGCACGATTGCTCCCATTTTTCAAAAATTGATTTGATTCCATACCACAATATCATAAAAACACGGAAAGACATACATAAAACCGCCGTAACTACACACTCTGGGCTATTTGGTCTTAGAAATGCAGGCCAAGGTTTATGCATCAACTTAATTAAGGTCTTGTATGAATGCGTATGTCGATGACTTTTAAAGTCGACAGCAAATCGGACGAGGAACAAACGAATTTAAGGATCTTTTTCAAACTTCTCTCTGAATATGGCTTTCGAAATAAGGCATCAAAATATACATTTTGACTATCCACAGTAATATTCTTAGGATTCTAAGTCTCAAAAGAAGGAATTCAGCCCTTCCAAGATCGTGTCGAAGACATAACTAACATTGTTATTCCAAAGTCAACAAACGACGTACAAAGATTTGTGGGTATGTTGAATTATTTGCATTGCTTCATACTTCATCATGAACGAATTCTAATTCCTATATATAGGAATAAGCATAGCAAAGCAAACAATGGCCTTCAGATTGTGAATAAATTCATAGCTGCAAAAAAAGCTCATGCTCAAGCCTTCTCCATCACCCAAAAGAATGCGACCTATGCTACTTACTACTATTTACTACTGATGCTTTCAATACTGATGTTGGAGCAGTTTTACAACAAGAAAATGATGACTGCTAGAAACACCAGGGGCATTTTTCACCAAATAACTTAGTCCAACGCAAGCTCGTTACTCAGTATTCGATCGTGAATTGCTTGCTATGTATTTGTCATTTGATTAAACATTTCCAAAATTTTTAGAAGGTCAAGACTTTTGTGTGTGTACTGACCATAAACCTTAAGCACAGCCCTGTATACTAGAACTGAAATAAGTCCAAGACAAGAATGGCAATTAGATTTTATATCACAACACATCAGCGATATGAGATTCGTTTAAGGATCCCTCAATGTGTTGGTCGATAGTCACTCGCGTCCAAATATGGATACCAGTCAATTGTTCTCGAACGATATCATGGAGTTAGCAAAAGAGGAAGTAAACAACAAAGAACTCTTACACTTTCGAGACAACTTACCCTACAATTCGACCGGCAAAATAGAACCAATAAACATTTCAGTTCTGACCATACCGTGATGTGAAATTTCGAAAGAAAGAAGACGACCTTTTGTTTTAAATGCCAAATGAAAGGAAAAGAAATTTCGGACTGTTGCAGTAGGTCTCTCACTGTTTAGATAATGATCAGAAATAAAAATCGTCTGAACACCCAAACACTATTGAAACCAAATCTCGCCGTTGAAGATAAAACTTTCGTTTTTTGTGCAGTCGTTATCGATAAAACGTAGGCTAAAGACTTCGAACCTGAGAGGAAATCTTAGTCAAACAATTGGAGAAGGCCATTCTCTTCCCGGCCCCAACAAACCGAATTCCATGTAGAACAAGTCTTTCCGTAGAAATTCAACAGGACAAAGTACAAAAAAAAAAAAAAAAAAAAAAAAAAAAAAAAAAAAAAAAAAAAAAACGACCTAACTTCCAACGTAAGCCACTGATTCTGCATTCTGCATTCTTACAAAAGGATAAAGTAAGAAAAGGTAACTATTAAAGCTGTATGGAAATAGGACGATATTACGAAAGGCATAAGGACCATAAACTTGAACCTGACTACTGATATGTTCGGATATACCCGTAGGGTTTCTTAATCCCGAATAATGAGGTCTATAAGGTGTGTGAATCGTTTGTGGTAATAAAATCACACATCTATTGGCGGTACCAGCTGGATATGAATCAACAACAAAGGATAACGCTTTAAAATTTTGTAATTACTGAAACAACCAATGTCGTTCGGCTTTATATCATACGACAATAAGCAAAACAAGTGAGTCATTCCTTTGATATTCTATCAGCCAAGACCACACGCATCGTATCCCAGACTAAAAGTGCAGTTCTGGAGCACGGAATTGCAAATGAACGTGCTGCTTAAGTCAATACAAAATAATTTTAACATGCAAATGCACAATCTCACAGATGGTTGTAGACGGGGTGTGTGTCACAACCTTTGCTCAGTTTGCAAAACAGCTTTGACATGTATAACCAAAGCCAAAATTACAATTATTTCTACATGAAAAAAAGAGAAAACCAATTTCGACACCCCTTATCACATTTCACAACAAATCCGCACTAGAAATTTTTTGATCTACTGTACACCGTTGATTAACCACTGCTAACGGGGGAGAACAAAAAAATATAAAGAAAAAAAAAAGAAATAGAAGAAAAACAAATGTGTTCCCATGAAAAGTAAAACAAAAGGAATTGCACAATGTTTCCCTGCCACGTAGTGTTTCTTCTTTGCAGAATTTTTCACACAAAACATTTGGAATTTTCAGACTCCTCGGCAGCAGCAACGAATCGCCATCACAACTAGAAATTCTCCATTTTCCACCAAAATTCCGAAACCAAAAACGAGACAAATGGTGCTAGACTCGAAAGGATTTGCATATTATGTGATAAAACTTCTCCAATCCAGTCATCTTTTTCCAATTAGAGTCTTCCATAGGATAAAAACAGGGAGATTTCAGGTTCAAAATGGAAATTCAATTTGGTCAATCGTACTGATTCCCCCGCGGGGACAGAGAGGGAGACGATACGGTGAACAAGCATGTAAAACACAAATTTCAACCTAAGTTTCCAACAAATATCACGACAATTTGACGCAGAGGGATGATTAAAATTGTGTAAATCTACTTACGGTCATCCATTGTTTATTTAAATCAATAAAACACGCACTGCGATGGTAGAAAAATGTCAAATTATTTCACACACAATTATAATTGAGGGGGAACTAGAAAACTAATTTGTTGCTAGAGATGGAAAATCTAAACTGCACTCTTGACAAAAACTTTTCAACGACAGAACGAACAGTACTCGTCGGTATTTTTTTTCAGCTGAATTTGTGACGTGCTGGTGGATTTTGAGTAACTAGTGATTGAGCAGATCAAAAGGGAACGTCAAACTTTGAACGGGGATGTTATGTAAACAGAGAGGAAGTGTAACGTAACGTGATGCTATGTTAAAATAGAGAATTCTTTAATCTTAAAGAATTGCTTTGATATGTATGTATTTATAGTAGTTTAACGGCAAAAATAATAATTAAATGTTTATCTATTAAGCTTACATGTATATTGGATGAATTGACGGCGATAAAGTACATATATACATACATATACTAAATAATTGCAAACCTTGTTTGATTAGTTGAAGAAGAAGAGAAAATATCATCACATCTGCACAACGAAAAGTTTGCGTCCATGCATAGGAGAGCCTTCTATATGAAGAAATTTTTGCGATAAAGTGCTTTACGTAGCTCGAATCTAAATTTTACTCTCGCACGTAGGTTTAGACCTTTGAAAAAAGGAGTTTTTTTTACTACTTTTGGCTCTGATAGAGTCTATGTTTAGTTGCTAGATTGCTCTGAGATCTACTTTTGACTCTCTGTAACAAAGAAGACAGAAGAGGCACAGTATAATGTAAAACTGCTTATGAGCTTTGTAAAGAAAATTATGTTGTTCCAGGTATTGGCTCATACCGCAAAGTTGAAAAACTATCCCTATGAGTAACCGCCACAAAAACACTTATTGGAACATCGTGGCGGACACCGGTTAATAGTAGCTGTGTTTCAATAATAGACTTCCCTCGTCGGAGTAGTTCTGATATTTTTTTCCTTTCTATTTTTTTTTCTACGCTCTCGGAGCTACCCTCGGGAATCAGGAAACAGTCAACAAGGCAAAATGAAGTACGTGAGGAGTGAACCTTCTAGAAAAATTTCGTAATCCCAGGTGGAACAGCATATGTTACGTCGAGGGATGCATGGCTAAGAGGATGTTTGGTGAAAAAGAATAAAACTTGCAATAGAGACCAATGTCTCTTTAAATGCGTCAAGTTCAAGGGATTTAACTGGGCTCGCTGACAATACTGTGAACTTAATATCGATTGGACTGATTCTGCAGTTTCTGACACCGAGATGAGAAACGAAGAACGGAATTTATCTTCTCTGAGCGGCTCAGAGTCGAACACATTATATGAACACACAATAAACATGCTATCTGACGAGTTCCAGTTCTGTAGCGTAACTGAAACTCAGTCGCTGGGAATAAGTCACAGTAATCTATTAAATTTGTCAAACTTTGAAGCAAAGTATATGTTCGAGAAATTTCTACCTCACTACCCGACGGGAAGAGTATCAAAGTGAAGCGTATGCGATCCGAAAACTCAGTTCCACCCATATCGGAAACTAAGAGAATCCAAACCGGAAAGACAGTAGTCGACAGGACCTCCTAGAGCAATATAGTTTAATCAGACTATATAAATATATATCTCAATATATCTATCTCAATATCTATCTCAATATATATATCTCAATATCTCAATTCCCTTATTAACGAGCAAGTAACCTGTATACAACAGGGGGTCAACCATTAGTAGAGCTTGCCATCTACTATACCTTAGTTCCTATATGTAGCTCTTGGTTTTATCCAAAGTTTTGGGCTCCGAATGGTAAGATCTTTCGTCTCAACAAAGGAGAAAAGAAACTAGAATACATCCTTAGTCATGAGGAAGCTAAAATGGCAAGTGTCTCAATTAAATCGTCTCCGAAGACGGACATAGGTTTATTGAAATAACGGTGGTGGGACGGGCTACTATACAATTTTCGCACCGTAATATCTACAAGCGAACCTTGTTGACTCTGGATCAACAAATCGTCAACCAAATTGATCATTGCGATCGATATAAGGCACTTCTCAAGTGTTTTGGATGTCCGGATTTACCGAGAAGCTAAAATAAACTCGAATCATTATTTTGTTTTAGCCAAGATACAGATGAAGATATCGTTTCTGTAAGGAAAGCAGGCAGTTTTCTGCACCTAGGGTCTTGCTTGAGCCAGAGGAAACTTGGCCTATAGAAAATAACCTGAATCAAGTAAAGGTCTGTGAAGAAGAGTTGCGAGTCAAATGTGTAATGTTGATGATGGAGGAAGTAAGCCGATTAGACATAGGCATCCAGGCGATAGTTTTTCTACTTGGGTGCATCTTCGGAAAGTAGTCGCTTAGATCGTTAGGTATTTTAGAAATCGAGGGTAAAGATGTTTCCTTCAAGCTGGTAAAAAGTAGCGTATTACGGCAGATTATCGAAATCGAAGAAAACGTTGCATAGCTATGAACTTGAAGTATTTGTTGCAGGTTCCGGTCTAGAAGACGTTTTTCTTTTACGGCATATGTATATATTGGAAGCTGCTGAAGTTTTGGTTCTCCAGAAGTTTCAGCTCTCGTTGCAATGAAACACGATTTTGATTGTTTTGATTGCTGCACGGGAAAAAAATTTGTGAGAGGGCAGCTATATATAGCTCTGTCAATTAATTAACCATTCGAGTTCATATTAAATTGTTAGGCTCCGAAATAGAAAACGTTCTAACTTGCAAAGAGTAATAGCGGTTAAATCATTTGTACCATTGCTTGTATTTTAAAAATTAAACCATAAATAAGTAATGAAGAATTTAAAACCAAAGTTTGTAACTAAAAAAATAAAGAAACTCTTAAATAAAAATAAAAACAAAATAGAAACGATTAATTTTAAATAACAAAATTTTAAATATAATTTCTACATTAACGTCTATGTGTATTTTCTAAATGTTTCAGGAATTTTTCGGGGGTCTTTTACGTGATCGATTTTTAAGGTCTTTGTCCGTCCAGCTTTCGTGTATGCTGGTCCATTGACAGCTTTTGAGGGAGTGAGTTTCGAACTCTTTTCAGGAGATCTTAGGGTAAGGCTTTTTTCCTTGTTCCGCTGAATTTATAGTATTCATCGTAGTCTCCGGTCATGGCTCATATCATGTGCCTCTATGTATCACCTATTACACCGAAAACACAATTTTATAATTCGCTTAATAGACCTCATCTGGTGTATAACTTGTTCCTTAAAAAGACCAAACAACTTATATTATGTTCACTTAGTGAATAAAGAATTTAAGGTTACCTGCATTAGGTTAAAACACATGGCAATCAATGCCATTCCTAATAGTAAGTAGACAGCGCATAGTATAAAGCTTACTTTAACCGTATTCCTATCCGTAGTTATCTGTAGAAACAAACACTTGTTTTGTATTCTGTTGACAGCACATTTGAAAAGAAGATCCTTACCACTTGTTCCCCTGGTACAATATCCCCAAAACCAATACTGCTTAACGATATGAAACAAAAATAGCTTCCATCTAACAAATCCCAATTTTCCCATTTTCCGAACAAGAATGTTCCAAACAGGATGTACCTTAAATGACATACTCCTTTAATCATAATGTTACACGAAACTATCTGCAAAATTATGAGAGATTGTATGCGGAGCTGTCAAAACTCTTACCCAATCATGATGAAGATGCAAACTGTTACTGGAACCGTCACCGTTGAAGTGTTTGTCTGAATTTCAGCTTCGATTTCGGATTCATCTTCTTCGTACATCTCTTCGCTTTCGGTTGAGGACCGAGTGGTACTCTTACTTGATCTTGTTTCGCTTGAACCTTCTTCCATACTGTCCACCTGTCAAGAGGTTCTTATTTTTTTAAGAATTTTTTTTGGGTTATGAAAATGTAAAACTTACATCTAGATCTAGTGTCATTCGGCGCATTTTTCTCCGTTCTCGTATTATTCGTCTTCGAGCTACTCCAGGACAAATTCGACACAAGCACACTTTGGCGTAGATCCATTTGAACGACTTGGCCAGGATGTCACCGATGTTTGATAGATAGAGCAGGAACAATGGCATACCGATTATGGCATAGAGAATTGTTATTAGCTTACCCCAACTGGATTTTGGTGATATGTTACCGTAACCTGTGAAGAAAAAAAAATCTATTTAAAGTTGATTGGTCTATCACGTTGCGTCTCTTTCGAACATCGCTGCCCCATTGTATTTCTATTGAACTTATTTCAGTATACTTCAAATTCTTAGACGTTGGTAGGTGAGCTATTAAGTAAGGTAGAGCAATGTAGTTCAATCGATCGAAACTAAGTGAACATGGGACAGAACACGGAAAATACAGAATCCAAAAACAATACCCAGAAATCAGGGCGGTCAACGGTAGAATCCCCTAATGTATGATAACAAACGGCAGTTTTTATTCTCCCGACAATTGAAACATTTCTGGAAAATACCATATAGCTTTTCTGAGCTAAAGGGTTTCTAAATATAAGCTAAAATAATTCATTCTAATAGTCAACAAAAGCAGGGTTTGCTTGGGTTTGTTATAACAGAATGACTTAGATAGGGAATCTTATGTTCTCGGTATGCAGTGAACTTCACATAACAAAAAATTTCTGATGAAAGCGTTTTTTACGCTTACATACTGGCATGATGTAAAGAGCCTCTTCGATGACAGCACAATTTGAAAGAAAGTCCACCCAAACGATATATTTGTAGAAAGAAAGACATGAACCCGTCATCTGTAACGCAGTAACAGAAAGAAGGTATACTTATCTTTAGTGCTACTGATCCGCTTGAGGGCTCGGATAACATAGTTTTATTCTACAGTGTGCCCTTTTTAAGATTACTTTGTCAGTGACGCAATGGCTTACTACTATGCAAGAGGGTATAGGTCCAAAATGTGGGAAAATCAACAATTAGAAAGAGTGAGAAGCAAAATCCTTTTCTGACGTCACCACCCTTTCGGCAGGAATGAGAAATCTTCTGCTTGTAAAGAAGATTTTCACTCATTCACAATTCGAAATAGCCAAAAAATATAAAATTTCCTTTCTCTGAGCATAAAATGACACGCCAAAAACACTGTGATTCTTTGAATTTAAACTTCGTCAATGTGCTGCTGCAACAGTGAATATTCCGCGACGTTAAAAAAGCATTATTTCTTTGACTTGACTTTCGCTTTAACATCACCGTACATATCGCGCACAATTTATAATTCGGAAAAAGTTATATAGATAAAATAGATAAAATAGTTTCCTTGCGTTCTGATCAATGACAGGTTAACCGGACTCCTTTGTTTACAAGAAGAGCGCTAAAGTCCGCGGTGTGTCTGGTTATCAAGCAACAAACATTTTTAGCGAGAACGATCTCTTTCCAGGTGCTTCCATTTGTGTGCGGCACCTAAGGCGCGGTCGTCCGACGCGAAGACTCTTTCGCTCAGTATAGCACCGCCATCTCAAAGGCTAGTTTCGTAGGCTCTTGACTAGACCCATATCTCTGTACAGCCCATTCCCGTTATATCTCTGTACAGCACATTCCTCATCAATACAAATGGGACCAAAAGTCACAGGCAGTATCTTTCGAAACGGCCAAGTAGGTTTTCACCAGCTTTCGATAAGGTCTAAGTCTCTTAGATATAGCCCTTCTCTTCGGGATAATAAGCATTTTGTATAAAGCCAGCTTAGTCTTACGAGAAAGGGCTCTGTTACTCGATTGCCTGCTGAGCTCAAAGAAACACCGATTGGCAAGAGTAATTTCACCGAGTAAAGGAAGTCGAAGCCCTTTGTTATGCCTTTCGAAGTTTTTATTGCCAATGGTGATGTTCTAGCCAAGTGTTCGGAGGTGAGCATCCTTTTTCTAATGACAGCATGTACTTTGTTTTGCCCTCGTTTTCTGTCAGACGCATCTTGAAACCTTCGGCCTCAATACTTACGAAATCTTCATTGACGGCTCGCTACGTTCGTTCAATCACAACATTGTACGGACTTAAAACAGATCGTGTCGCTTTTGTTGGCCTTTGAGTTTTGCCCTTTTCTAGGACGGTGCAAAAAAAAAAAAAAACAAAATCACATTACTGATCATCGCCTTGTATAAAACCTTTCTTGACACTGAAGGTCTTGGTTGATTCATTACCGTCCTTGATGCAACAATGAGAATTCTCCATAGTTATTTTGTCCAACCTAACAAGTTTAAATCTCAGTCAAAGCTAGACATCTCTTTATGTGTGCTTCCTATTCATATGTGGCTCTGAAGTCAGTTGACAAATACAAGTAGATAGTAAGTATTGATCTGAAATTCTGAAGCCTTTTGCATGATCCGCCGTAGTTTTTTTTTTTATAATCCCGCGGGCGCACCAAGGGGATATGAATACCCTTTTACTGGCTTTTCTCCAGGGCGCAGGCGGGTGGTGTAGTAGTTTGAAACTCAAGTGTATTAGGTTTCGGTATTTTTTCAGATGTGGTTGTCAAACTCGAGGCAGTGCATCCTTAACCAGTGGGTCTTAGTATGTGCTAGTTGTTAGTTCGTTACAGTTAGCCCAGCCAGCAACCACTCCAACATCAGTGTTATGCCTTCATGTCAGAGTTGACGCCGACGGGTTTACATATAACTACATACAAATTCTATGAAAAGACTTTTTCAGAGAATTGCCTCGTACGGGATTCGAACCCGCGACCCTCTGCTTGAGTAGTCTATGCATATACTGGCCACCCCAATAGTGTGAATATTTGACTTTCCTGACCTGGAAAAACCAGATTATTTATGAATGGTTCCAGACGCTCACATAATACGCCAGAAAAGATCTCATAGACGACTTAGCGCAGTCAAGAGAGTCTCCTTTCTCCTAATCAGATTATTTCCAGGTGGTTTAAATAGTCTCAACATGCTTCTATTCTCGTTTTGTGGCCCTGGCATGTTCGTTTTATTTTCTGATAAAGTTTTCAGATGTCCTTCCTGTAAAAATATCTCTCCACTTTGAGGAGGGCGCTCCTCGTGCTTGCAGACTTGCGACGTTTTTCCTAAAAAAAAGGAGCTGAATATTTTAAGTCGGTCAACATAGAAAGGCATAATGTACTGGTCAACCCATTCTTTCTGCGTTGAACAGCTTCAATACTTAGAATATGGTTTTCATAATAAAGGAATCATACTTGGCTAGTATACTTGAGGAGTGTTCTAACAAAGGTGATGTGAAGGAATATTGTGACGTAGGGATAAAAAAATTCTTTAGATTATTGTTTAACAAAGTCGAGCGCAGAGTAAGCTTTGCTAATTATGGAATCAATATGAGCTCTAGCGTCAAAATTCCACTTTGAGGTGTCTAAAGCTATAGCTTGAGTTAATAGATTCGATTCGTATAAAAGGTTTGACTTGGAAATATGAGAATGTTTTTGTGGCACAATGTTGAGGCAGATAAATTGTAAAGTTGTCTATAGATCTTCATATAATCAACATAGACAGATACGGTGGAAATGAAAATCAATGGACTAAGGTGACTGCCTTGTAACAGCGTTCTTTTAAGTAAGACTTTGCAAAACTAAACAACAACAATTATAGGCCCATCGCTAAACTGTCCTCCATATAAAAACTGTTTGAGAGCATTACTAGAGCATTACTCCTTGCCAGAATGCGCTAGTACTGCAAAAAAGGTTATGGTGCCTTGAAGTCCGTTCATATTTAGGCAGACATGCAAAATTTCAGTGCGATACTGTCTTTAGTTTTGTTTTGACAGCTGATTGTTATCGACGTGTTTGGCATCATGTTGAGTATTGACAAAAACGATTTTCGTTCTCTCATAAAACATTATTTTTTGAGAGGCAAAACGGCGAAGGAAACAAAAGAAAAGTTAGATAAATATTTTGAGGCTAATGCTCCGTCAGATTACACCGTCAAATATTGGTTTCGAGAGTTTCGTGATGGCCACAACCCCGCTACCGATCAAATCCGCAGCGGCAGGCCCTCCGATGCGGTTACAATGTCAAAAAAATACATGAAATAGTGTTGTCTGAACGGAAAGTGAATGTGCGCGAGCTAGCAGATACCATAAAGATTAGTACTGAGCGCAAACGCCATATTTTGGGCAATATTCTGCATATGAAAAAGTTATCCTGCCACTGGGTGCCGCGCATACTCAATCCTGACCAAAAACATGAACGCGAGAGCACTTCGAAAGAGTGTTTGGACTTGCTGATGCAGAATCGGGTGGACTTTTAGAGTCGATTGGTAACTATTGAACACCAGAGAACAGAATGAGTGCCCGGCAATGGACTGAAGCCGGCCCGAGTGCCTCGGAGCGGCCGAGGGAGGCTCGATGGGTCGGAAAGGATTTAGCGTCGGTTTTCTGGGATTGTCACGGCATACTCTTCGTGGACTACCTCGAAAAAAGAAAAACCATCAACAGTAAGGATAACTGTGCATTATTGGAGCGATTGAAGGCCGAAATTGCTGCAAAACGGCCTCACATGAAGCGAAAAAATTTTTGTTTTTGCAAGACAAATCACCAGCGCACAAGAGCATCGTAACCATGGCTAAAATCAATGACTTACGGCTCCAATTGCTGTCGCATCCATCGTATTCGCCCGATTTGGCTCCCTCGGACTATTATCTCTTCTCTATTATACTTATTCTCTCATCAATAAAAAATTCAGCTCACGCGAGGAAATCATCGACGTCACGGAGGATTATTTTGTAGATCTTCCGGAAAATTACTTTTCGGACGGGATCAAGAAGTTGGAAAATCGCTAGAATAAGTGTATCAATTTTTTTTCATTTCCAAGGAGGTTACTTTTCACCACACCTAGTATACATGACTCAATGTTTTTTCATTCCAAGTCCATCCTTTCGAATAACCAACGTGGATTCCTAAAGGGTAGATCAACAGCCACAAGCCTATCAGAATTCGTATCAAGTACTCTGTGCGCTCTAGACGATGTAAAAGAGTTGATTTAATCACTTTATCAAAGCTTTCCATAAAATTTCGCACAAAGTTATCCTTATTTCCTACTTGAATGAAAGACACTACAGTACCCTTTTCAGATCTACAGTATCTAAATCCATAAAAGCCCATTATGTCATACCCCAAGGAAGTCATCTTAGTCCTCTGTTATTCATCTTGACAATTTACGATGCCAACCGTGTTATTATAAATTCATTTATATTAATATATGCAAATGGCATCTAACTGTTTCCGTACATTTCGCCTCCCTCTGACTGTTTTCCACTGGAAGAAGATTTATACAGATTTTCCACTTGGTACCAGAAAAATTTTCCCAAGCTAAACGTTAAAAAATGCTGCACATTTCAACATAAAATTGAAAACGTCTCACAACTTTACCCCGGACCTATTTTATTGATGAATGAACTGAATTTCCGTTCCCAAATATCTAGATAACATGATAAGGAAAGCCAACTTCGATCCCAGTTTTGTCAAACGAATACGCCTGTCAAGTTTTGTCATTCTCTTACAGCACCTTTATATTGTGCGTAGAATCTGTACAGCGAATGTTTATCAGTTTCACGTTACGGGACCTTCCCTGCACTCAACCCTCCTGGACTCACCTGAAACTGATAAACTTAAAACACGTGGTGAAGATAGTGACATACTCTTTCTTCACCAGCTTTGTTCACAGGTAACATTGATTCTACTGTTCTTTTGCAATTCATCTCTTAGAATGTTAACCCAGGAAACCTTAGAGTTCTTCTCGTCCGTATTAATCCTCACTGAATGAATTGTGGATACCATGAACCCGTGTCTTTGATATCCTCTCTTTCAAGACTGCCCTCTACTTTTCCTAGACTTCCCGTCCAATAATCCTAGCCTAAAACACTTAGCAAAATTACTAGTTTCTAAGTTTAGTATTGAAGTGTTTGCTTGTATTCTGCACAATAAAGCTATCACGAGTTGAACCGGGTTTAAATCTAAAATACATAAATTTAGGAATTTTCTGTCTTTACAAGGTCCTGATGACATCACGTTGGCTGGACAGTTTTGGATAGTTATATAAGGTAAGAAAATAAAACCGCTAAATGTGGTCAACTGAGAATCTAAGTGTTGTGAAGAATAAGCAATCCACCGAACCTTAAAGCTAACCTAATTTTACCTAGAAGATCATCTTTTCTCTTTGAATACTCTTTGTATTGAAAATTGAAATATTCGTAAGTTCTACTACATGAATCGAAACAAATAAAACAAACATACCTATAGTCGTAATGACAGTTAATGAATAAAGGAATGCTCCAGAAAAACTCCATTGATCCTCGATATCCAAGCCACCCAGTTCGCCCTTGATGAGTGCTGTTTGATATTTAAATATTGTTTCATTCACCCTGTAATTTTAATAACAAGTTTTTTCCCATTTAAATTTAATTCAATAATACGGTTGCTATGGCATTGCACACCACTCACCTGTTTTTGAAATCAGTCTCATTAAAAATATTTTCCTCACAGCATGTGATGCGCCACAGGAGTTCAGCTATCGCGGTCTTGTTGCGTTCTCCATAGTTCGGTTTCGTACCCAATCGTCTGGCTTCGGTTATTTCGATTGCTTGAAACATAAATGCACCACCTATTGTATAAATGATCACCAAAAGGATTATTCCAACATTGCTGAACATAAACGCCGTGAATTTTCGAAAATGATCTTTGAATCGTTCGAAAGTTGTTTTCTCTCTTCGACGAAACGAGCGTTTACGATTCATTGTCGACATGCGAATAAACTTTCAGTTCTGCTGTGTAGAAAGCAGCTACTCTCGTCTGGGTTTTCGAAATTCTTGTATCCTTTCAGGGCTTTCTTCTGGTTGGCCGTAGAAAATCTTTCTGCAGCCACGATTCAGAGCTGTGTGTCCTTATGTGCATGCTTTTTTTCAATGTCTTCACTTTCGAGATGATAAGATATTTGAGTTTGGTGTAGCTTATCTAAAAAATAAATAAAAAATAAAACAATTAGAAATTTTGTTTATTTAGTTTTTAATAAACATTTATTAGTGGAATTAGAGTGGCAATGAGATGAACCTTGGTTTTCGAAACTAAAAAATATAATACAACACCACGCATCTGAGATGTTTCAATGCTGGGAATGCTACCTTGATCAAAAAAAAAAAAAAAAAAAAAAAACCACCGTGTGGCGCTCCCATTGTTCCGATTTGAGTTCTGTTTTTTTTTTGTTAAGTTGGTACATCTGTTGTTGACATTTCCTACAAATCTTAGCGTTATAGCTTGACATTTGCAAAAGTTACGTAGCCAAGAGTACATCTATCTCTGAGTGTGTTGGCGATTTTTTACAATTTTAGAAATGGATTTAAATTTGCAACAACGAACTTGTATTAAATTTTGCGTAAAAAACAGATTTAATGGTGCGCGAACTTTGGAAATGTTGGACAAGTGTTTCGGCAACGATTCTCTAAGGAAAACGGTCGTTTACCAGTGGCACGAGCGGTTCAAAAGTGGTCGTGAGTCAATAGAAGATGATGAACGCAGTGGCAGACCATCGACATCGAAAACCGACAAAAATATTGATGAAGTAAAAGAAATGTTGGTCAATAACCGCAAATCAACCATCAGAGAGATAGCAGAGGACTTGAACATTGCCTATGGATTCGTCCAAGACATTTTGGTTAATGAATTGGGTTTCCGTCGTGTAACAGCAAAGTTGGTGCCAAAATACCTCAATTTCATGCAAAAAAAAGAGACCGTGTTGATATCGCAAAACAGATGATTTGCGAGGCTGAATCCGATCCCCCATTCATCAAAAGGATCATTACTGGAGAGGAGACGTGGGTTTATGAGTATGACACGCAATCCAGACATCAGGCAAGTGAATTTCGTTCATTAAATGAGCCGAGAAAAAAAAAACACAGGCCAAAGGCAATGCTCAAGGTTTTCATGGATTACAACGGTGTAGTGCATCATGAATTTTTGTCAGAAGGCCAGACATAAGCAAAGAGTATTATTTAGGCGTTATGAGACGTTTGCGTAAAGCAATTTGCCGAAAGAGACCAGAATTGTGGGCAGATAACTCACCGTCGCACAGTGCCATCATTATTCGTAATTTTTTGACAAAAATGCAACAAATACCATCCAACAGCCACCGAATTCACCTGATTTGGCTCCCTGTGACTTCTTTCTGTTCAATCGAGTTAAAAAATCACTACGAGGAACGTGTTTCAGCAGCCGAGAGGAAGTAATGGAAAAATCGCAGGAAGCACTGATGGACATACCGAAAACCGAATATAAAAAATGTTTCGATGATTGGGTCAAGCGCTGGCATAAGAGTGTTGTAGTCGATGAGGATTACTTTAAAGGGAACAATATACTCATAGATTTAGATGAATAAAATTGTATTTTTAATTTTCTGAATAATTTCCGAGATTTTTTTGATCAAGGTGGTAAAACACTTAAATTTCTAAATTATTTTCTTTGATTGCCGTGACTGAAATGTGGGGGTTAAATGTCTTTTCGATTCGAAAGTTTCTTTTAAAATTCCATGCCATTTAAAAAATTTTATCGTTTATTTATTTGTTTGGGAAGATATGTAAAATTTTCCATTTGGATAGTTTACAAAGCATGCCGAAGTTAAACAAATACTCGTACAGGAACCAATAATCGATCTGAAAAGTGCTTTAGAAATCATCGATGTTGAAAATTTTTTTTTGGAAATTATGAAATTATGCTAAAGGGCAGGCTAAAAGATTATGAGAAAAGGCATCACTCATGAGCATCAATCGGTGATGGATAAACGTTTTTGAATGGTTCGATGGCGTATGTGGAACATATTCCGGAACATGTTTCGATAAATGATTACTTGTAGGAAGGAGGGCACTTGAAGTGGTTTGAAATGAATTGATTAAATGAAAACCGCCTTGTATCAGTATAATTTGCCAATTTTTATTGGAAAATCAATTGGATGCTGATAGTTAGTTGTGGCGATAATTATCTAAGTGCAATTGAGTGGTTGGGGAAAGAATGTTTACAACTAGTCGGCTATTTATTTAGAGCTTTTCTGTCTTACCATTTGTGTGGGCTTAGTGATGAGTGGTAATTTGTATTTCCTTGTTTGAAGTATTTTATAAACTACTTAAAGATTTATTTATTTTAAGATACATACAACAAGCGCAGGCATTTTTTTTTTTTTTTTTTTTTTTTTTTTTGTTATAAAGATACATGGTCTGGTTTTTGAAATTGCGAAGCGAAAAAGTAAAAAATCAACAATCGAAGATTAAGTTCTTGAGGTATCTACTACGAATCATATTGAAACATTTTTTTTTTTAAATTAATAAATTTTTGTTTAAATTTTACTTAAATCCAACCGAGATCGTAAAGTGCAGAATGGCGAGGCCGGCCTTTTCGCGAAAAAACCCTCTAAGTTAACTTTATCTAACTTATGGCTGCCTCCGCGCAACAGACACCTTGACGAGAGTGTCATCTTTAATGGAGACTTAAGTTGCAAAAACTTAACTAACAACTAATATTAGCGGGCTTAAAAGTAATCACTTTTCTGCATACCCCAACTCTGTAAATACAGACCAGTTGTTTTGGAATTTAGTGAAACACAGGTAGATCTCCTCCCACACCTCTCAAATCACTTTGATTTGAAGCTACTTCCTACTTACGTGCGAAATTATGTAGCTTACCAAACTCCACCCCAATGAAGTCCTTATTTATTTACAGAAGTCCCAAACTGGACAGCAATTCGATCTTAAACGAGTTTGATGCACTGTCTGACTCCATACAAAGATATTTATCCCTGTATCCTCATACTGAAATCGTGATTACGGGCGATTTCAATGTACACAATTCTGGTTGGCTTCGACATTCTGGACAGACAACACCCGAAGGAAGGTGTGTGGAGATCTTCGCTGCTGAAAATAAATTAACCCAGCTTGTTAAAGAGCCGACACGAGTACCAGATGTTAATAGTCATATCGCCAACACCCTGGACTTATTTTTAATTTCTCACCGTGATAAGTACACCGTTGATATGCTCTCCCCTCTACGATCGTCTGACCATTGTGTTATATCAGCTAATTTCTCGTACTCCCGCCATACAGTTAGAGAAAATTTCCTAAAAGAACCATATGACAATACGAGAAAGACAATTGGAGCGGTTTTAACACCTTTTTTATGAATTTTAGGTGGTCGCTATGTTTGCTCGTGGAATGAAATCCTTTTTATCCCTCATCGGATGAAGAGTACCAAGCCAAAAGAAAAGGCATGGTACGACTCTGTCTGTCTGTCTAAAGAGTCTGTCAGAGTTAAAAAAAAAATTCATTCCTTCAAGACCAACTCGACAGATTAAAACCGAAAAAAGTTTAAACGAGCCAGGATTGACTGCAATGTCTTTCTTAAGCGTGTGAAATTCTAATATGACCAAAAGTTAAGGCTAAAAATACTACTTAATTTCCCAAAGGTAGTAAAAATGTTTGGTCGTTCGGCAAAAATATTAGAAAGTCTTCCTCATCCTCCATCCGCACGCTCATTTACAATGACGTTCCAGCTGTCAGCTCTTTGGAAAAGGCCAATCTACTTGCTGCGCTCTTTGTGATTTGCTCATACACTCTCGGATTGTGCTTTATTTCCGCCTTCACTTGAGTGCGTCGAATCTTCAATGGGACGTTTGCACTAGTGTTAGAGTTCTTAAAGATCTTAGCATTCACAAATCCGCTGGTGCAGATGGTATATTTTTCCTTATTCTTCTTCGCTAGCAAAACCACTGCGTAAGCTTTTTCATCAATCCTACTCTTTAGGACTCTTTTCGAGCAGATGGGAAATAGCATTTATCCAGTCCGTCCCTAAGAAAGGCGAATCTTCTTCTCTCTTCTCCTACACACCCATTGCACTTACGCCCCTTCTTTCTGAAGGGGCTGAAAAACCATCAGCTAATGAAATATCTCGAAACATGAAAACTTCTCAATAACGGTACTGACCGTTTTCATAGCAACAGGTCTACAGTCGATTTCATTACATGTCTCACCGAAAAGTGGAATCAATCTGGCGAAAGCAAGATAGTTGCACTTGATATTTCTAAAGCACTTGACAGAGCCTGTCACCAGGTTCCCTTTTCGAAAATGCGTGCTTTTGGGATCGGTGACTGTCTTCTTCAATGGATTATAAATTACCTTTTGGAACGTTCAATTCAAGTTGTTTTGTCTCCGATACTCTTTTTAATTTTCATCAATGACCTCTTGTCTGCTACTTCTAATCCAATATATTTCTTTGTCGACGACAATACTCTCTGCTTTTTATATTCGTTCCCAGACTCACGTCTCTGCTCTTCGGAGATGTAGATCAAGAACGGCAGCGTATGTTAAGCTCATCAAATTCTGATATTAACACCATACCTAATTGGGAAACCACTAACAGAGTAGAATTTAATGCTTCCAAAACACAATGCTATTTGCTGTTGTTAAAGAGAAATTTAAACATTCAGTACATTCAGTGTCCATGAATGACACTTGCAACATCGAAAAACTTTCCATTCTCGGCATGTGTGTCACACACATTCGGTGTCGTCAAAAATGCTGCGAAATGTCTAGGATGTAAGAAATACTTTACCCCCTCTGATCTGGCCACTATATACTCGTATAAGGCATTTATCCATCCGAAATTGGAGTATAATGCCCACATATGGTCGGGGGCTCTTAAAACATCTCTGCACATAGGTGATAATAATATCACCCAGACAATGAACTCCTTTGAACACCGACGTAATGTCTCGTGTCTCATTCTATTTTATCCTCATTTCCACCAGCAGTGCTAAATTGAAATCGCCAGTATCATTCCGCCGCTTCAAATTTTTAACCATAACACTCGCTTGCCAGGAATGCTCATCAGTATACCCTCAAGCCCATTTTCGGATGTACTCTGAAATATCGTGATCCATTCCTAAGCCGCACAACTCGCTTATGGAGTGATCTGCCAATATCTTTTTTTCGTAGTCATTATAACCTTCAAACATTTAAAATCAACGTTCATTGGCACCTCCTTTTCCATCCTCCCCGATTTTCCTTCGCCCGCACTGTGTACAAGCATTTTAAGGCTACTCAAAAACAAGTGTTTTCCGATAGCGCAATATATTTTTGTCTCATTTTTGACACTAAACTAAACTGGAAACCTAACACTCAAGAAAACTACAGTAGCTTTATTCTCTTGCAAAAAAGTCATTGGAAACAAATGGGGCATTCGACTTCGCATAACCTACTGACTATACATCTCGGTCATAAAACCGATACTCACCTGCGGGATTGTTGCTCTAGTAGACGCTTACGGAGCATTACAAACTGGGTTTGCAACATGCTTGCAAGTAGGAAAATAAACTGTTACCTTGGGCAAAGCTCGGTTAGAATGTCCGTAATCAGGGGAACCCCTCAGAGGGGATTCATATCGCCAACCCTGTAGCTGTTGGTTATCAATGACATCCTCAAAAAGCTTAGTACAAGTGCCACCGCATACGCAGATGACGTGGTCATAATAGTGCAGGGAAAATACTTAAATATTTTAAGCGACATTATGGTGGTTGCCGTTAAGACGATCAGCACTCGAGTAAAAAGCTGTATTCTCAATGCTAACCCTTCCAAAACGGAACTAGTTTTTTTTTACCAGAAAGTATTGTACAAGATACCGTAATTTAAACTTCCAAAACTCAACTGAGTGGAATTGTCCCTTTCGGACAGCACTTGTGTGATTCTAGACAAAAAACGAAATTGGAACCTTAATGTAGCGGAAAGAATTAAAAAGGCATGTAATGCTCTTTTTATCTGCAAAATGACAGTAAGACAAATTTGGGGCTTAAAACCTGATATGGTGTACTGGCCTGGTGTACTATAAGACCGATACTTATATACGGCGCACTAGTATTGTGGAAAGCAACAAAAAAGAAAACGGTTTACGGAAAATTGGTGGCGGTTTAAAGAACAGCTTCCATAGCCATTACAGGTGCGCTTCGTAACACCCCTACGGCAGCATTGGAAACCTTCCTGCACCTAACACCGTTTGATTTATAGATCAAAAAACTTGCTGGCAACAGTGCGATACTACACACTAATCTGGGTTCCTTCAAAAGCAGTAGTTTCGGACGTGGCACGGTTCAAGCGGAGCTACTGCTAGCCAATCCAATTTCAACGAGTGAATTGGGTACAAAAGTTCAGGCTGACTGGTATCCGTAGAAGCCCTTCGCAATATACGAGTATATATCGAAAAAATCGTCGACTTTGCTGGAATATTTCTTTCTCACGAGAAGGTGTAAATCATAAATAGCAGAAGTTTCAGTGAGCCCATGCTAGTCAGCTTTGACCATATCTTAAGCCTTCTCAAGATCAACCAAGCGGGCACCAGTACATTCTTGCCCTAAAAACAAACTTTTATAATACCTTACTTACATATGGAAGTAGACTAGTTGACGGAAGGGTACTAGAGTTTTTCCTAACATTATCTGTTAGTCTTACTACTACCATTTGCCTTACTACGGCATTTGAAATACCGTCAACTATTTTCGACTTTTTGTGCATTTTAAAGACCAACAAATATGCAATGTATAATACAGTGAAACTTAGATTCTCTAACTGGATTATTCACTATGCTTATAGCAAACCAACTTTCGACACATTTTTGCAGTAGCAGACTTGGAATATTGAAAGTTGATTTGAGTACACAAAATATATGGGTACTGGGGAGGTCGTATCCTATCCGCACTCATTAGGAAACGAAGTGAATGCTAAAACCTTTTAAGGTGCAGATAGGGATGTGAGTCATACCTAGACTTAATGGTCTTGACAGAAGCTTTGTCTAAGCCCACAGCAAGAGAAGAGCCATTATTGTTGTCCGGATTCTTTCTCTCCCTGTGAGAGTAGATTTTCTTCTTTTCACTGTCGAGTCCAGGGTTCTGGGTATGAAGACGCATCATAACATTCCTCGGTTCTCTGAGTTGCCCCGAAACCCAGAAGATTTCGCGCGTCAGTTTTGGTTACCTGAAAACCACGAATTCTTAGTATTTTCAGCACAGATTTGTTTAGCCATTCAAAAGATTGCCATTCGCAGCCCTCTTGTGTGGATCTTGTGTGCTGGGAAAGCCACCACCAAAGATGTTTCTCAGCGGTGATTTCACCTACGACCTTTGCTGGTTGTAGATCTGGCCCCGTCCGGACGTCGTCGTGTGCGTGTGAAATCACCACCGGTTTTGTTTCTATCAATGTGTTGGACCGCTTCATGCGATTTCCCACCGGAAGTGCAGATTTTGTTGGTTGCAGGGCTGGTTTCATTTGAACATCGTGCACCGAGAGATCCATCGACAGAAGTGCCAGAAATTTTTTTCCTATTGGCCCGTTTGGGAAAGAATAAAAGAGCGGAGTTTCATATCCGAGAGGTTGGTCATTTTCTGTAGGTGTTACTTCCACCGACCTGTTTCTCTTCTCCGTCGACACTGGGGGAATGAGACTTCTGGCACTCGCACCTCCGCCGGCACTTGCCATCTCTTTTGCACAGTGCGTGTGCATCGCGTCTCTGTCGCCTCTTCATCTGCCTTTAGACGGTAGTCCTTCAGAGTGTGTATTCTGTGTGTCTTTTCGGTTTCCCAAGACAAACCATCAGAAACAGTACCCTGACCGACCACTGGTCTATTCTGATGGAGAGGCAAGTCCTTTCCGGTACTTTTTCCATCATTCCAGCTCAATCTATCGAACGTGTCGTAAAAAGAGGCGCAGGAGTCGTTGGAGTAAAGTGCTCCAGCAGCTCCTCGGTCAGCACTGAAATCGGCGGAAGGTTGTAAAATGTGCTGGACGGAGCTTCCAGAGTCCATGCCCCGGCCGCAGTCGAAAAGACCACGGTTAGGGGTCAATTCAATATTGTTAATTGCTTTACGTCTAGTTTGAACGTCTTCGGCACTTATTTGGACGTTTTTCCTGGGTTCTTTTCAGAACCTTAGGATCTTTGACTCTTAAGCCTTCCTGCCACATCAAGGCAGCCAAAGAAAGGAAGGACTTTCTAGGCTTATGCCAAATAATTGCGGTAACCTTTTGATTCTTGTCATCCGGTAAACTTCTTCTTCTTCTTCTTGGATCCCCGCTTTCTGTTAAGCGTCTGGGTAGACCATTGTCTTGATGTAGCCAAAATACAGATGCGGATATCCGTAACAGCAAAAAGCCAGAGAACCATTGTGAGAAAGTTCAACGTCGAACGGCTACACCACCAGGGCCTTCTCCTATTGAGTTTTCCTTAACCTCTTGGGAAGAGTGATATACCTCACCGTTGCACTGAAAAATAATCTTTTTAAATAAATCTGACGGAAGGCGTTAATAATGGTTTTATTATTACAAGATGACCAATAAGACAATTATCCATTCATCATTTCATCTATGTTTGTTTAAAAAAAAAAAAAAAAAAAAACATAAAGGCATAACTAAACATATAAATGAAAATCATTGAGAGAAATGTATCTTTCACCTTGAAGCGTTAATAAGCCGATAATACACATAAGTAATTTTAATGTAGCGCTAGCTTGTTAACATATTTTTGGCACTCCAACTTGTGTACGATTTTAAGTGGAAATTGTAATAATTATCATCCAACTTTTCGATTTGTTTTGGCACAATTTCATCTGCCAATCTGTAGGGGTGGACTTCCCGATATTTTCCAAAAATCGGTTTAGAATGACGCCTGCTTTAGAATGCAATTAACGTCTGAATTGTCTTATTTGAAGAATTTGTAGGGGCTTTCGAGATAGTACGACGACTTTTGATTATTATTATTTTTTTTTTTTGTAATTTTCATAAATTAACTTTTTGAATAGCATTTACTATAAATTAAATGTACCCGCCCAGACAGTCAGCATTCTATTCGATACACTTACTGAAGCGGAACTGGCTATCCGGCCAATTTACAAGCGGCTCTCAGAATTTTTATTTATTATTTCATAATTTCTTGACACAACACTCTTTATTATTTTTTCTTAAAAATATTTGAGATACGAGTATTTTTTTGTTGTTGAGTTCACCACCACAATGCGGAATAATGCGTTGAAAATACAATCATTAAGACGAGACGAAAGTCGCGTCGTCTCTTCACGGGCAAATGAACTTTCGAAAAAGATTCCCACGCAGAGCGGTTTTACGAATACACGAATACTCTCACACTTCCGCGCAGTGGTCCAAAGTGTTTTGATTCCAAAATAAATTTCGTTTTTTTTTTTTTTTGCTTTGATTACCGTTATTTATTTACAACCGGCAGAATTGTACAAAAATTTGTAATTTTGAAATATCGAATGAAATCGATTGGAACAATTTAAATTAATCTCTTGGCCAAACATAACGTTTTAAGATTTTAAAAAGGTCTACCGCTGGCGGTGATGGCGGATGGCACAACGAGCACTGAACTCGGACAATTAGAAACTTTGAAAAATCCAAAATAGAATTTTGAAGCGATCATAGCAGGTCTCTACTTGTTGATGTAAGCATTTATAGCATATGGTGTTGTGTGTATAAAAAGAAAACATTCCGCCAAATTGGAAAACAGGATGATTTGCAAGCAGGGAAACACAGTTCTTTTTGTAACAAACAGTTATCCTTTTAAGCAAGCGTGGCTAACTTCATTATGTAGAAGTATTTGATGAGAGAAAAAAAAAAACAACAATCTCGAGCGTAATAGTCCGTTTAATGAGTTCCGCTTCTCCTTTGGCAGATATTTTATACACTTGTTATGTAAAAGAGAGTTCTTAGTTTTTTCAGTGCACAGTGGTGCACAAAAGTACTCATCTCAAATTTCCCTGCAATTGTAAACAAGGTGTTTCGGATAAAATGACAGACAATTTTAGAAGTTATTTCTTGACATATACAGCTAGATGTATACTGAGATATTATAGTTTATTATAGGGTGTTCCACTAAGAACGCCAATTTTGAAATCTGTAAAAAAGCCCATCTGTGTTGGTACAGATGTCCCGAACGTATGTTCATAGTTTCAAGTTTATAGCATACTTATTTTTTTTTTTTGACAGATAGAAAGGTTATACATACACCCTGCCTGACTCGAACGGCAACTAACTTCAGACTGCTATAATTTTCAAACTGTTCATGACAGTGGGCTCAAATTTTGACAAGTCACAGATAATTTTATTATTTACAAACCTTTTAAACGATTTGCGACTCAGTTGTGTTGAAAAAATTTTATCCGCAATGGAATTCAAACGTTATAGTGTTTTTATATTTAGCTGGAAAACCACAAGTACCTATCGTAAGAGCCCTTCAGCACCTCAACGTGAATAAATTATTTGTGTCTCAAGCAATAGCTCGTTACCGTGATACTGGCAGCGTTGCAGTATCACCTTTCCATGGAGGTGGTTTGGAAAGTGAAGGCTCGAATTGAGCGAAATCCGCTTCGAAGTGGAAGAAAAATGGCTCGTGAGCTCAACATATAGTTGGAACGGATGTAACACATACTGAAAAATGAGCTTGGGCTCAAGCCATTGAAGTTCCAAAAAGTTAGAGTCGAAAGTGCGAAGATTTTGGTACGCTTGCACGAAAGTGGAAAATTTACCAAACAAAAATGTTATAAAAGATTAGAAAAAAAAAAAAATAATTCTACGCCCAATGCGAATTGAAATGTCTGCATTTACAACCAAGAATACGCAGACATTTTTTACGTCTATGGGCTGTGCAATGGAAGTTCAACCAGAGTCTGACAAAAATATGTTACCATTAACTTTATCCTAGCCGGCGACTTCCTAGTGATGAAGTATTTGAAAATACACCCTGACTGACTCGAACTGCACCCAACTTTAGACTGCTATAATTTCCAAACCGTTCATTACTGTAAGCTCAAATGACACATGACAGATAATTTTATTATTTATAAGCCTTTTAAACGATTTGCGTCTCAGTTGTTTTGAAAATTTTTTATCCGCGATGGAATTCAAACGTGAAGGAGTTGCTACGCTTGCACGAAAGTGGTGAGTTGCCGAATTTGTTTTTTCCGATGAGTCGCCATTTGTTATTGAGCAATATGTCAACAAACAAAATGACCGAGTTTACTTACCAGAGAGGTCCTTCGAAAATTTACACCTTCGGACAGCCACCAGAAAGCAGTCAGCACCGATGGTGATGGTTTGGGCCGCCATAACCGCCGATGGTCGCTCTCCGCTCGTATTTTTGGACCGTGGAATCAAAATTAATGCGATCATATATTGTGAAACTGTCTAAGAGGCAGTATTGAAGCCTTGGGCAAACAATCATTTTGGTCTGGACCGTGGACATCTCAACAAGACTCGGCACCGTCTCACAAGGTGCGCGTCAACCAAGATCCGTTGCTTTGGCCCAATAAAATTTATCAAAAAATAAAAAAATTACAGCATGTTAAAAAGTTGCAGGGTG
Organism: Volucella inanis; assembly: GCA_907269105.1. NCBI lineage: Eukaryota > Metazoa > Arthropoda > Insecta > Diptera > Syrphidae > Volucella > Volucella inanis. The sequence continues at coordinate 85,989,925 of OU026155.1, read as the reverse complement.
TATTTTAATGACTTTTTTCTATTCCCAAAACTGAAGAGACCTATGAAAGGATGGAAATTTGCACCGATGGAGTAAATAAAAATGGCGTCGCTGGAAGAGCTCTAAGCTATACCAAAAAGTGCTTATAAAAATAGCTTCAAGTGTTGGGAAAAGCGTTAGCACAAGTTTATTACATTGACAACTGTATAAGACAGCGTTATATTATTAATATTGATGAATAAATAAGTCACTTTCGTTTTTGAACACACCTCGTACAGCGTTGTTGTTTGACAGCTGTCATGTGCGAACAATAAGGTTTAGTCATAGAGAATTATACAGTGAAGGTAATGAAACCGCAGATGAACTGGCAAAGCGGGGGTTAACCATTGGCAACTTACTAACAGAAACAATCAACATTCCGCCAGAAGTAGTCATACGAATACACATTTCCTCATGCTAGCTAACCAAGGCTGGCACAGTCTAACTAACTATCAAATCATGAACCCAAGCTAGGTATGTTATACCTTATAAAATTTTCTGTTGTAGGTGCAAAGATGTTAATAAGAAAAATTCTCCTACTCTCTTTCTTTGTAAGTACCCAGACCTAGCGAGGACTTGGGACCGCGCCTTAGTTAAACACCTCTTCAATGACTTGGCAAAATGACCAGAAAATTAATCCGTTTCCTAAATTCTGCTAGATGACCCTTACAAGTAATTAATACGTGTCGACAACAAGGTGCACGACTCGTGGTAACAAAACGGCACAACAGTGATATATGGGTTTTTCTCCTAATAACCGCAACTCCTACCTACCTACCTAAAATGATATACACTCTATAATTTTATTACTGGCGCTTTCTTGTCGGCATTACTGTAGCATGAGTTCATTTGTTTTATTTAACATTCACTTTCCGCAATTTTTGTTGTTTTTTCTCTTGAACATTTTTTTATCTAAATTGCAAGAAACTTTCAAAACATAAAAGATGTTTGGATACGTTTTGATTAAATTTAGAATTTACCTTTAGGCTTACAATGGGAAAGATAGAAAGAGTACTCGTATATATATTAAAAAAAAAAGAAACTTCCACAATACATATGCCTAAGCATTAAACATTGCATATATTAGTTTTGTCTCTCGATTTATTTTTTCTAATTTTTATTTCTATACCTATACAAAATTTTTAGAAAACTTTCAAGTGGCGCTACTCACCATACAACTAACTTTTTGGCAAAGAAACAGATGTCGAGTGTCGGAGGTAATTCTAGAAAAAATTTTTTTTTGAAAAAAAAAGCAAATGATACGTACCAACAGACATTAGAACTACGTTTAAGTAATTCACATTTATTACGTCAATACATTTGCCAATTGGGGGATTACTCAACCATCAAAATTCTTTAATAGGCTGCTGGTTTTGGAATCCCGAATAATGACGATGGATAATAAATGTAATTTTATTCTTTTACCGTGAAAAATGCTCATTCGCAATCGTAAAGTTCAAGAGGTATTTCAACACATCAAAAGCTATTATCTGTTTCGTTTTAAATTTATCATTAAACTTGTGGCAGATTGACATAAAAATTAAATATACAACTGATCCTAATTAATGAAAATTAAACTTAAGTCAGCAACACTTTTGTTGATTAGTACGAATATATTTTTTAGAATTCTATATTCCCCCATTGATCGAAGCGATAGATACTAAAGGCATCCATTCGCTGGTGTTGGGGCCATTTTGTTTGCATAAATTTGGTTTGACAGAAGAATTTTCTTCATTAATCTTCTTAAAAACAAATATTTTAATGTGCTATCTTTCCTCCTTCTGTTAAAAGAGTTAAATTTAATGTTTCCTTTGTTGTTTACACAATTTAAAGTAATTTTTGAAATAATCTTGCAGCTGGAAGCGGTATTATATCAAAGTTAAGATTATGTTCGCAATAACACATACCATATTAAAAATAAATAGGTGTCGCGACAGCTCGATATGGGCCAAGGTCTAGTTTCTCGCACTCATTTATGTTTTTCACTTTGTGAATTTTTACACTCCTGAGCAGGGCCTGCTGTTTATTGCTGGTTCCGAACGGCTCTCCTGATAAGCTTTTTGATAGGTAGAATTTGACTTTCGGCGGTGTGCCATTGCTCGTCGAAAAATAACACATATCGGTGGTTCGAAATTTTTAAATTCTATGTAAAAAAATATTATGGCCTATGAAAAGCCGAATGGATAAACTCTAGAAAAAACGTATGCTGCCTAGACTGTGTCGAAAAGGATGGCCCTCATTGCTATGCCTGAAACAGATTTCACAAATAAAGAGAAAAGAAATTATTCACAACCAGGTTCCAAAGCAACAACTAGAACTTACAACCCACGTGGATCATATGTCATCTACTTAAATTGACGGATGGGCAAATAGAATATCCTGTTTCCCCCTTTGATAGCTTCAATTTGCCTGGTACTATGGCGGGTGTTCGAGTAAATATCAGGTGGTGCAAATTTTGTTGTGCTAACATCATTGTAAGCATTTTAAACTGAATTTTGAAATGGATGCATCGAGCATATTCGGCAGATTTTATTTTTTTTGTTTCTAGAAAAATCAGAATAAAAGTGAAGTCACTACAGAAATCCAAATGTGCATGGAGATGAGATAAATTTTTTTTATTATTAAGTGCGCAACTAAGTTTTTTGTGGAAAAATTTTTACAGATGAATCATACAAATTGATGGGTGGGATAGGACTTCCCATATGAGAGTTTTCAGGTAGGTTTTAACAGGTTTGGCAACGAAAGGTCAAGCGTTGTCATGCTGTAGAATCATTTGTTCGTGTCTCTGCTCGTAGTGTGGCCGTTTTTCGCGCAATGCTAAGCTTAATTGCATCAATGGAAGTCGATGGTTTCATTTGGTTTCATAATACGACGACGTAGAAGCATGACCGGGCAGCCCCATGACTTTCTTCTTTTTGAGTTGCTGTAATGAATTAATTTTTCATACCCATCACGGTGCAATGAAGAAAACCCTTTCTTTTTTGCCGCTGGAGAAGTTGTTCACAGGCGAAAAAACGACGCTCAACGTCTATTACCTTAAAATCATAAGGAACCCAAGTTTCTCGTTTTTGAATTATTCCCGATACATGCAATCGCTTGAAAATGGCCTAGCGAGTAACTCATAATGCTGAAGGAGGCTCTTCTTGCCTAATTTAGCGGGTTCGAAGGATTTTAGCCTTCCTTCAGGCGGACGGCCGTCAACATCGAAATCACCCTTTTTGAAGCGACAAATACAATCACGGAAAGTTGTTTTACTAAGAGCAGCATTTCCGTATTCCATCGTATATTTCCATCGATGCGCTTCAATTGCGGATTTTTTCGAATGAAAGGAGAAAATCAACACTTCCCGCAAATGACAACTATTTGGCACAAAATCACACACAAAATGAGTCAAAAGAGATTGTTTACCAAATGTCCAAGTATGGTTCATGATGTTTTGGATACATCAAAATCGACCAGCACTTACTGTTGGAGCCATATATTTACCTTATATTTTTCGCAGATTACCTGAGGTCTGCTTCATTGAAAACCACACTCTCTTTACAGCGTGACAGGAGTTCAATTGGGAAAAAATGATGCCACCGCCTTATTCTAGAGATTTAGCACCTTCAGTTTTCCACAGTTTCCGAAGTCTGATCTCGGGCTTTTTTTTCGTCAAAATCAAACAATTTAGTGACAGGAATTTGCCTGAGAGGTGCAAAAAAGTGTCGTCTAATGAAGGAAATTACATTGGCGGCTAAATTTTTGCATTTGGTGCAAACTAATTACCACTAAGCATACATTCAAAAATCGGATAATACTAATGTTACAACCTGATAGATAAAGATTATACATGACGTATTTGTATTTTGGATTGATATGTTATTGACTTCATTAATCATGAGATATGACATCGTTCAAATATCTTCCATGGAAACGCTTGTATGCATCAACTCGCATTGGATCCGATTACCTCTAACTTTTTGCTTAATTTGGCCAATATATTAACAATTTTAACCTACAGAAAAGTGTTCAAGCGGCCAATTGACAAGGTAATTTTTGGCGACAACACGGTCACCGAACTTCCTGTTCAATAAGTCGATTGCGGCACGCTCTGTATGGCAATTGACGTAATCCTGTATAAACGAAAAATCTCCCCAAGTTCCAATTCCAATTTATCCTTAAAAATTTCTTAACAAGGAGCAATAATGGTCTCCCTTGACTGTAACCTACTCGCCGGTTTCATCTTAGAAGAGTTAGCACCCAATGACTGAGTTTATCGCCGAGAGATATTGCGACTTTCGGGACAAAATAATTCAATTCAACATTACGCATAATCGAGAAGCTAAAGCTCGATGCTATGCCTTGCGCCTTCCAATCATAATACCTCAATACTGGATGAAATTCATACCGAAAATTGTGCGTCAAACCACATTGATCTAGAAGGAACCACTAGCATAACTGCCTCAACTTCTTGACCGCCGAAGAAATTGACACAAAATCCGTTTTTCATCTCAGACACTGGTGAAAATCTATCGAATAGAATAACAGGCTTGAAAAACTTAATAAAGCGAACACAAAAATACAGAAGTCGTCACTCTTTTTTTTTTTTGAAGAGCTCCATGCCTCTTGGGCAAGCAAATATTTTGAGAAAAAATATGCGTTTACTGTTTATAGCGAGAAGATTGGTTCCAAATGCTTCAAAGTGAATATTTGCTTACGCGGCTGTCTTCAATCTCGACAGGATGAAATTGTTCAAATGGAACGAAATAAACAGAAAAGCATCAGTGAAGTCTCGAAAAATTGTGAAACAAAATCTTAAAATTAAGTATATTACTAAAATTAAACCCCAGTCAAATTCTTCCTCTCTAAATTTCAATCACGAATCGAATTAGAGTTTCGAAACCGGATTGTGTCCCAATTTTTCTTCTAATTTCCTTAAACATTAACCCATTTTGATGAATGGGTGAACATTGTAAGTATAAATTTATCCATTTTACACAGCACTTCCAAATCAGCTTCTGGCTCAGCTAAGCCCAAGCGCCACCGAGTTTCATTTAACCTTAAGCCCGCTTCCAGCCCTTTACTTTCAAACGCCCTTCTATAAACACTTCCGTGAAAAACCCTGTTTCTGTCGAAACCCCTACCTAAACATCTATTCCTAAATAATCAAATTTTTATACGTTCCCATATTCTCAACCCTAATTCACCTTCATTATCTTACCACCCTCTCTCAATATAACCAACCAATCTCCTAGTTTTTTGGATCATCTGCTTCCTCCAATGCCTAAGCTGACAAGACAATTTACACTCAACGATGTTGAAGGTCTCTATGTAATGCCTTGCCTCAGAATTCCTAACTTATATAGGGTAAATCATCATAAGGTTTGATTTTCAATAGGCTTTGTCAATTTTGTTCAGTATCGTTTGGCAAGTCATCATGGAAAGATTCACACCACAACAGCGTATCCAAATTGTTCAGCTGTATTACAAAAATCAGCGTTCTGCGAAAAATGTTTTTCGTGCGATTCAAGGAACTTACGGCGCGCATAATCGACCTACTGAAACCACTATTGCCAATACCATTCGCAAATTTGAGTCCCAGTTTACATTAATGGATGATACTTGACCGGTTAGACTACATCCAGCACGTAGTGAAGAGACTGGTTCAATGGACACGTTAATTAACAAAATTGCCGTATTTGGGCCGATGAGCAACTCGAAGAGTACCAAGAGCTACCATGGTCAATGGTCCATATTTCTTCAAAAATGAGGCAAATCAGAATGCTACCGTCAATGGTTACAGTTATCGCGCCATGTTAACGGACTACGTACTTCCTGAAATTCAAACACATGGTCTCAGTGAGATCTGAGATCTGGTTTCAACAAGATGGCGCTACGATCCATAGAGCGCGTGAAACCGTTGAGAAATCATTTTGGTGAGCACTTAATTTCACGTTTTGTTATTGTAAATTGGCCCCTAGATCGTGCGATATCACACTTGTGGACTATTTTCTCTGGGGATATGTAACATAAAGTCTCAGGTCTTCAGGAATAAGCCAGATACTATTAACACTTTGGAAGCCAACATTACTCGTTTTATCCGCGAGACACCAGTCCATATGCTCGACTGGAGTCGCCCAAAATCGGACCTTCCGAATGGACCTCCTCAGACATAGTCGTGGCCAATATTACATCGTTTTTAAAGTATAAATGCCATGAATTGTTCTTTTAACCGATAATAAAAATTTTAAGTTCACTTTCAAATTTATGTGCTTTATTTTACATTATAAATTAAACCTCACGATGAATCACCCTATATAAGATTGTACGCCTGATCTGAATGATAAACCTGGCTTTGTTTGCATTAATGGCATGACCAAAACAAGTTTCCTTGTCGCAATTCACAAAGAATATCTCCTAGCTAACCCAAAAGAGTTGAAGCAAGTTTTCCTTCGTTTTCATAAGGCTTTTAATATCTCTCCATCCGATGTCGTAAATTATCTTATCAAAAACTATGTAGTTGTAACTGGCCGCGAATTTCGATGAAAAATTTGGATAATTTGCAAACGTTGTTGTGGTTTACCTTTCCACAATTGAATAGTAAACAATTTGGAACACGAAAATGACATATGTAAAAAGATATATGTCGGATTTTCTTTCGTTGAACATGATAAAACCAGATAATGTGTTGGCCATTAGATTCATAATGTGGAGACTTCCATACACGTTCTCCTTATTATATCAAATTTTGACACCTTCCTGACATTCGTAACATTTTTATTTCTGTCACTGTCCTTTTGTTCTTACTTTTCGTACATCATCCATAACTGCGTTATGTATGTTAAAGCCCGTCGAACAAATACTATACAGTGTATAGAAAACCTTTAAAGCCAAATCACAATGTCGCGTTCGCGTGGTCGCGCTTTGACATATTGAGCAGAAACAATGAGCTCTTATGGAGCAATCCGAAATGTAACCTCAGGCTTTTCTGAGACTTTTGATCGTAAATATCGTAAGATTAACATCAAAGCTCTAGTATAGCTACTTTCTACTTCGTCGAGCATTTGACAGCTATGGGCTATCTACCGACATTACACTTGATTTGTTCGATTTGTAACTACAAGAGAGGTTATAATGTAATGTATTAACTCCGAATAGGTAAAATCCATTTGCGATTATTTTATTATGGTTTCCTTGTACAAAATAGTAATTTGAACTAAGTATTTGTTGTTTTTTCTTTAATATATTGGGTCTAAACCTTAATTCGTGCTTGTAGCTATTATTTCATTGTTATTATTCCATTGGAACATGCGTTGGAAAGCTACTGTCATTGTACGTCATTTCAGTATATGTCATTCATTTGAAGCGTAAACAACAAGATTTTTTTTCACTCAAATATGTCGAACTTTTTGCCTGAAAAGGTGTTTTTGCGGGGAGTTCTTCTTCATTTCTTTAATATGAAGAAGACTGGTGCCGAAAGTCATCGTATTTTGGTGGAAATTTATGGTGAACATGAACATGCCAAAAGTGGTTTGCATGATTTAAAAGTGGCGATTTTGGCTTGGAAGACGATGAACGTCCTGGGCAGCCAAAAAAGTTTGAAGATGAAGAACTGGAAGCATTACTCTATGAAGATTGTTGCTAAATACAAGAAGAGCCCGCAGAGTCTTTGGGTGTCACTCAAGCAGCCATTTCAAAACGTTTAAAAGCAAGGAAATTGGGTTCCACATGAACTCAAGCCGAGAGACGTCGAAAGGCGGTTTTGCATGTCCGAAATGCTGCTGGAACGCCACAAAAGGAAGTCATTTTTGCATCGGATTGTTACTGGTGGTGAAAAATAGATCCATTACGACAACCTCAAGCTCAAAAAATCATATGTGAAACCCGGGCAGCCAGCCAAATCAACGACAAAGCCGAATATCCATGGCGCGAAGGTAATGCTATGTATTTGGTGGGATTAGATTTGCGTGCTGTATTATGAGCTGCTAAAACCGGGTGAAACCATCAATGGACAACGCTATCGAACACAATTAATCCGTTTAAAGAGAACAGTAGCCGAAAAACGCCCGGAATATGCGACCAGACACGAGGAAATAATTTTCCACCATGACAACGCTCGGCCCCACGTTGCTATTCCGGTTAAGAACTATTTGGAAAACAGTGGATGGGAAGTCTTACCCCACCCGCCTTATAGCCCAGACCTTGCCCCTTCTGACTACCATTTGTTCCTGTCGATGCAGAACGCCCTCACTGAAATGCGGTTCACATCAGAGCAGAATATCAAAAATTGGCTTGATTCATTCTTGGCTGCCAAGCCGGCGCAGTTCTTTTGGGATGGGATCCACAAGTTGCCAGAAAGATAGGAAAAAATCATAGCTTCAGATGGGCAATACTTTGAATAATACTATTGTACAAGATTTTCTTAAATAAACGTTCAAATTTTGAAAAAAAAAAAAACCGCACGAATTGAGTTATATACCGAATATATAATAAATAAAATGAAACGTTTTAGATTAAATAAAATGAGTTTACCTTTTTGAGTTTTTAAGTTTCAATGCCAATAAACGTTTTGTCACTTCTAATTTTGTATGCATTTAGATATTAATTCTCGTATTCGTAGCACAAAAACTGTAAGTGTTACAAGATAATCATTGCTATATCCTTAAAAAGAATTCCCAATTGATAAAGGAATACATTATTTTACTAAAAAGTTGAAACTTGTTACGCAATGCATATTAATTAAGACCTATATTTGTAAGAAGATAACTTCACTTAATCGAATTATTATTTTGATTTTTGAATATCACATTTTGCAATAAAGCTTCTTTAAATTAAAATGAAAATTTTCTTGAATCTCACATTTTAAATATTAAAATTTTAAAACAAATGTTTTCTTCTAACCACCTGGCAACAATAAACAAAATTCGAAAATTCGTTTATGACTGGACTGCACCCCACAGCGCAGCTAATAAAAGATGATTTATGAAGCAAACACATCTAGAAGTAATGCCTGCCTTAAATATTGTAGAGGTCAGGATGTGTTTCTGAATCGTTTGATACCAAGCCGGTACCCACATGGAGATTTGTTTTGGCCTACAAGATCAAACAGCGTGATGAATAACAGTTTTTTTATGTTTTGGTTTTGAGAAATTTTAGGATGGAAACACATCATTTTTGAAAGTTAACATAAAAACAGTGAACTTGTCAACCTGAAGCAAAACTCGTACTTCCTTAACATGGCCTTATACTATAATTTGAATATGAGTAAAATATCTGAAGAAATACGCTATGTTATGCTTTTTTACTATAAAAAAGGGAAAAACGCTGCAAAAATATGCCGAAAAATTTGTGTAGCTTACGGTAAGAATGCTATGAGTGACGCCAGACCCAGGAATGGTTTATTCGATTCCGTTTCATAAATTTCGATGTAAAAGATACACCTCGCACTGGTCGGCCTGTCACTGATAAAGTCGAGGAAACTAATGAATCAAGACCGGCACGGAAGCTGTCTGGAGATAGCGGGGGCACTAAGCATCAACCGTATGAAAGTTTGGAATCACCTAAGCTCGATGTTTGGGTGCCACATGAGTTAACGCAAAGAAATTTAATTCACCAAATAACCATCAATTAAACGTTGCTGAAATGTAGCGAAATGGAAACGTTTTTGAAGTGATTCATTACCGACGATGAAAAATGGATTAAATATGAGAATATCTAACGCAAGCGATCATGGTTGACCGACCACAAAGGACTTCAAACGGCAAACAAGGGTATGTTGAGTGTTTGGTTTGCTTGGAAGGAAATTGTCTATTATGAGCTACTAGAATGTGGCAAAACGGTCAATTCGATCCTCAACCGCTTGAATGGAGCTTTCAAGAAAGAGCGACCACAATTGGCCAACAGAAAAGGAGTTGCCTTTCATCATGACAATGCTAGGCCGCAAACAACTTTGATGACCCGGAACAAATTGACGGAGCTTGGTTGGGAAGTTTTGATACACCCACCGTATAGCCCGGACCTTGCACTCTCTGATTACAATTTGTTTCGGTTTTTGCAAAACTCTTTAGATGGTAAAAAATTGGCCGACCGAAGAGCCGCTGAAAATCACTTGGCCAAGCTTTTCGCTGATAAACCACAGAAGTTCTAAGCCGGTGGAAGTTTAAACCAAGCCAAAAATCCAGACAAAATCAAGATTGCGGTAGTACGACCGATTTACAAAGGCGGGGCCAAAAATATCATTGCAAATTACAGTCCTATATCAATTTTGCCAGAAATTGAAAAGTCTCTGGAGGAAGTTGTGACGTGGCGATTAATTAAATTTGTGGACAAATACTCATTAATTCACCTAAAACATTACGCCTTCCAAAAAAATAAAAGCACAAATAAACTATTGGGAGAATTTTCAAATACGATAAATGAAAGCCTAAACAGAAGTCATCATGTCTTGGTACTCTTTATGGATTTCAGCAAAGCATTCGATACTCTTAATCACACAAAGTTAATACAAGCATTGAGTTGACTTGGAATCCGAGAAATTGGCGAACTAGTTGCATAACTACTTATCTGGTAGAACTTTCAGAGTAAAAAATTAAAGATTTCTCTAGCGACGCCATATCGATTTCTTATGGAGTACCACAGGGATCGAAACTTGGGCCACTTCTATTTATTTTATTTACCAATGAACTGCTTCGGGTTTTTACCAACAGCATTCTATTTGCATTTACAGATGATACGGCAATGGTTGTTAGACATAGGTTTCTCAAAACTGGAATGGAAATACTGCAAACCGAATTTGACAATGCAGTTAAATGGTTCCATGATAACGGTCTTCGTTCCCCTCATCATAAAAAAAAAGGATCAAACAATCAGGTTCAACAGCAACATTTGTCAAAGTACAAGACACGATATTGAAGTTGTGGATAGCTACAAATACTAAGGATTGGTAGTTGATAGCCATTTTTTATGGAATAAACATATCGAGAAGCTTCGCTCTGATCGTTTTGGTTTTATCTATCTCGGTTACTATTCGACGCATCCGATCAAGAAGAAGGTGTATTATGCCTTAGTAGAATCTAAACTAAGGTGTGCTATATTAGCGTGAGGCAACGCGTCAAAAACCCATACCGATAAACTACAGAAACTCCAATCCACGATTATAAAGAACATCAATTACAGTGTACCACACAACGTCCGCGAAGAGAGCAGCATGAAAGTACTAGGAGTTGAGGAGATATTTAAGAATTCTCTCATTAAGAAAATTGCCATTCTGGATATGAAGCTCAATTTGTTGGAGCAGAGATAAAGAGAGAATTAAAACATTACTAACAGCTGTTAATGGCGAGGATATCAATTATAATATCTTTGTTAAAAATATCGAAACGTTTACCAAAAACAATATACGAGGTGTGTTCAAAAAGTAAGATGATTTTATATTTTTCTAAAAAATATTTATTAATTCATCAATGATAATGTTGTCCCCTCAGATATATTACACTTGTGCCAACGCTTTTTCCAATCCTCGAAGCACTTGTCGTAAGCAGTTTTTGGTATAGTCTTGAGCTCTGCAGCGAAGCTGTTTTTATTTCCTCAATCGTTGTAAATCTCTGTCCTTTTATAGGTTTCTTCAGTTTTGAGAACATGTGCAGGAACAGGAAACAGTTATGACCCTTTTGAGAAAGTCAGGATCATCATTCAAGAGCTCCTTATGAATGCTCAGGCGATGGTTCTTTTAATCAAAATTAAGAAGCTACGGAACAAACTTCGCTGACACACTATCTTATGCCCAAAACATCTGAAAAAATTGCATGAGACGAGCCGACCGATATGCCAACATCCTCAGCAACTTCTCCTATGGTAATTCGACGTTTTTCCAAAATAATTTTGTTGATGTGCTGGGGCGTCCAGAGCGAGGTTCGTCATTTTCATCTTATCGGCCATCTTGGAAGAGCTTGTACCACTTGTAAACATTTTTTTTTTACTTACCGTATGCCACATCTGTAGAACGTTTAGAACGATTTTTTACATAAAATTTAATGCAAATTCTTTGTCCCATTTTTTATAATAATTGAAAATCACCGAACACACCAAAACACGTCTCAGCTTTCTATCTGTCAAAAACAAACTAGATATGATATATTTTTGAAACTGTGAACATATTTTCGGGACATGTGTAACAACACAGTCAAAAATCGATTATCGATAATCACCTTACTCTTTGAACACACCTCGTATACGCATTCTAACAATTTTTTTTATAATACCGCGCGCGCACAAAGGGGATACGAATACCCTTTTACTGGCTTTTCTCCAGGGCGCTGGCGGGTGGTGTACTAGTTTGAAACTCAGGTGTTTTTGGTTTCGATATTTTTCCCAGAGGTGGTTGTCAAACTGGACGGGACGAGCCAGTGCATCCTCAACTAGTGGGTCTTAGTACGTGCTAGTTGTTAGTTCGTTACAGTTAGCCCAGCCAGCAACCACTCCAACATCAGTGTTATGCCTTCATGTCAGAGTTGACGCCGACGGGTTTACATATAACTACATACAAATTCCATGAAAAGGATTTTTCACCACGGCCACCCCCACACACATCGTGTGTGTTGAATTTTCAGCTCTCTTACGGAAAAAGGCCACGATGAACAAGTTGTGAGAAAGCAGGAAAAAAATCTCAGCTAATGTTTTTGGGTCTCATGGCAACAATGACAACAACACCTGCAGCAGCAGTTTTTACATCAACGATTGCGTTATTGCTTCAGAAAATCGTCACTGAATATGGCAAATAAATACAAACGTAACTTACTTACGAGTACTTACTTATCCGTCTAGCGACCCTTGGAGGGTCTGAGCCCTTGCTAATGCAGGCACGTTGTTTTCAGCTTACTAGACTAAAGTTTCTGGCGTCCGCGATTACTTGACCTTTAAATCAGAGGTTTGGTCTTCCTTCTCTTCGTGAACCAGGTAGCTGAGATTCGAAGATTCTCTTAGCTGGAGTATTCTCGCCCATTCGCTGGATGTGACCGAGCCAGTGCTGTTGGCGGATTTTTGCCTTCTGGACTACGTCCACATCTTTATAGAGCTCTAGAGTTCGTCCTCCTTGCAGACAGGACCAAATATTCGACGCAGAATTTTTCTTTCGAAGGATCCCAAGTTCTGTCATGCTTATCGTCCAGCATTCAGCTCCATAAACCAACACTGGCAAGATCAGGATTTTAAAGAGCATGATTTTGGACCTTCGAGTTAGGTGTTTGGACCATAATTTTTTGGACGAACCGAAGTAGCAGCGCTTGCCTAAGGTTATTCATCGTCGAATCTCCACTAAGGTTTTATTTGTTTATATTTGCCCCGAGGTAGATAAACTCCTTCACTACCTCAAAATTATTGCTATCGATTGTTAAATTCTGTCCTAGAGGGTGTCTGACGAATCGTTTTATGGTCGACAGCATGTAATTTTTTCTGTCCTTACTCATTATTAGACTAACTCGTTTGGCTTGTTCTTCTATAGCACTAAAAGACTCAATAATGGCACGCTGGGAACGGGCGATGATGTCGATATCGTCTACATAACCCAGCAGTTTGATGGGTTTGTTAAATATAGTGCCTTCTGTGTTCATGCCGGCCTTTGTCACTGTCTAGGACAAGATTAAAGAAACCAAACGATAGTGCGTTTCCCTGTGGGAATCTGGTGCATGTATGGAATAATTCGAAGGTTTTTTTCTAAGCTACACGGTGCATTGTGAGTTCTTTAGCGTGGCGCGACACAACCGGATCAGTGTTCTCGGGATTCAGAATATGGACATCCCCTTATATAATAAATTGCGATGAATGTTATCGAATGGAACTTTGAAGTCGATGAAAAGATGGTGAGTATCGACTTCGATCTCGACGAGAGAGAACTTCTTCATCAACTGGAGTTGAGTTTTCTTCATACCATATCACACTCTCTTGGTCATGCCCATCAAGCAGCTGTTGGAAATGCTACTTAAATACATCCAAATTTCGCTGCGGGCTGGTGATAAGACTACCCGTAGTGATTCGAAGGGCCTAAGTTCCTGGTCTGTAATCTGCAGTCAGGTTTTTAGTTTTTTTATAAAAGTTTCGCACTTATTATTACTCCTGCATATATTCTCTCCGTTAATCCTATGATCCTATTGTGATCTGGGAGCCAGACAAGGGTTACTGAATTTAGCCTTCCGACTGCGTTCAGTGGTCTCTTGCATTCTTGAACTAGCTTTGAAGTCATAAAAGACCCTAAGCACACCTTAGCTTTAGCTAAACTCTAGATCCAAATGCTTCGTCCCCTCCACCGGTTCTCCACAATATAGTTTATTGGCATCAGTATTGCGCAAACCCTGCTTAGAAGACAGATGCGAGCTTTTTTAACGTGAAGTGAAACGTTGTTGTCCTCCAGAAAGACACCAGCGCCACATCCTATATCTTTTTTTGAGCAGTCCCTGAAGACCCGATTGCATTCCTTTCCTGGCTTAGATTCTGGGCGAAACCAGTCCTGACTACAAGGAAAGTCGATTTCGTATATCTTCCCTAACAGGAGTTCCGGTGTCAATGCATCGGACGGGATGTCTATAAGACATGAGGCATAACACAGCCGATGTGCAAGGTCATCAAAGCTCCAGTGCGTGTTGTACCAAAGACCACTTATGATGAATATCTAGGGAAGAGGGATTCATCAATGCGTCTAGAGCAGAGCCAAAAGTGCTTGGGAAAGCCCCATGCATCCAAGACATACCGTTCTTAGAGTCTGGTAAAAGCAGCATGCACGTATTTTCCCTACAGCTTATTCAAACAAACAACCAACGCATAGGATATAATTGACCTTATCATAGCCATGTAGATCCAAAGGACCTTCCTCGGTGACAGGCCCCATGTCTTGCTTTCGACGTAACACGTTAAGTCCAGAAAAGCTTGTTACAACAACTTCAGCTTTGAGAGAATTGACTGAAAGCCCATTACTAGTGCACCAGTCGTGCATCTATGGATTCATCTACGCCGTGTTGTCTTGCTAAGTAACACATTCCGTCAAAAGTTGCGTTGTCGAAAGCAACCTCAACGTCAATGGAAACGCCCAAGGCGTATTCCTTCTTGTCGAGTGCGCCTTCAATTCTGCCTATTAGATTCTGAAGCGCACTCTCGCAGGATCTTCCGCTTTGGTAGGCGTGTTGCATCGCCGATAGAGGATGCATTCACAAGGCGGTTTTGCGCACAGGAAGTCAGGTTTACAGGTCTGAAACTCTTGGCGAGTTAGAGTTCTCCTTTCTGATTTTCGGAATAAAGGTCACGCTTACTGTTCGCCAGGGATTAGGCACGTATGCCAGTGCCAGGTTAGCAGAGAAAATTTTCTTCATAGTTGCCGGCAGTTGGTCTATACCTTTTTGTAGCATTACTTGGTAAATACTGTCGGTGCAAGGCGACTTGAAACCATCAAAAGAAGCAACAGCATGTTTGATGCCCTCATCCGTCACCACAACCGATGAGATATACTAGCTACGGCATGTTGTGTTGTTCAGTTCACTACCAACTTCGTTTATAGGAGCTGTTGTGATCTGGTTTCGATTAAGTTACCTGGGAAGTGGGACTCCAGCATGAGACGGAAAGTCTCTGCTTTCGACTCAGTATAGGTACCGTCAAATTTTCTGAGTTGCCTGGTTGATGTTCCCCTTTTGAAAACTTTGACCAGACTACTGGTTTTACCGATAATTTTGAACAGCTTTTTCAAGCTTTTGTTTTGTCCTGCGCTTAAGAGGAGCACTATTGTACACTACTGTTGGTTTTATGCGGATTCCTAAATTGCAACAAGGTCGAAACCTTGCATCCGATTCTGAATTCGATGTATCTATGGTTTGACATTGAGATCTCCGAAAGTACTGTCTTTGGCATACCTGTTGGAGGATCGAACCGCTTCGACCCCTATATGCTATTCTCGTTCAATTCTTCCGTTTTGCTCTCGGATGTATAGAACACTGGTTTTATGAAGAATAGCGCATTTTATGAGCAGCAATTCGTTCACAAATTCCTACCAACAAGTGCGAAGTGTTTTCACACAAAGCAAGATCTATAAAATCTTCTATGATTGAGCAGACATCTGATTTTTTTTTTTTTTAATGCAACGTTCTGAATCGTGGAAAATTATCCCCGAACAGAACAAAATAGTTTGCCCCACCTTACAGTGATTCTTACTTGGGACCACATACAGAAGAATGCACAAGTTCACCTGGCACCTCTTTAGAACGGCATTCGATGCAGTTTTTTATAAGCACATGCATCGAACGAAAAAGCTTCCTTGAAATAAATATTGTTTTCTTTCAGATTTTTTTTTTTATATTCAGGTGAGCCATTATTTTATGCCGCTCGCTCAAGTGCTTAAAGTAACCTTAAAAGGATGACACCCAGCGCGAGCGAAGGAAAATCAGGGAGGAAAGCAAGAGAGGTACCGATGAACGTTGGTTTTAAATGTTTGAAGGTTATATTGACTAGAAAATAAATAGCTTGGCAGGACATTAGTACTTCAGAGTACTAATGGTTTTGGATCATATCTAGCAAGTGCAAAGAGATTGATATGCTTTGGTTCCACTTTTCGGTGAGACATGCCATCTGATCACAGTGAATCTGTTGCTTCGAAAACTCTTGATACTAGACGAGTGCGAAAGTGGATTCGTCCCATTGAAGTTTCGATGCACTCAAGTGTAGGTGGAGACTGAATCTGAAAGTGTTGCACTTTCTGCGAAGTGAGCAGCAAATAGATTGGCCTTGTACAAAGAGCTGAAAGCTGAAACATCATTGTAAATGACCGTTAGGATGGAGGATGAGGCAGAATTTCTAATATTTTTGAAGAACGACCAAAAATTGTTACTACCTTTGGGAAATTGTAATATTTTTTGCAGTAATTTTTGGTCGTATTAAAATTTTATACACTTAAGGGGTTACCCGCAGGACGAAAAAATACGTTTTTTTATGAATTTTTTCTGCAAAGGTATTTTATTTTACAAAAACAAAAAGTATAGGTACATTTAGTGGCAATACCTATGTTTACAATGGCACTAATGAATTGTAAAAATATCGATCTAGTATGCTACTGCAGACGATATTAGGAAGGTCCTCAAAAAAAACCCGAAAGATTATTTTAGTAATGAACGAAGGAGTAATCTACAATAGATTTTGATTTTTGACAAAATGGCGACTTTGTTAAAAAAAATTCGAATTTTTGACCAAAATTGTCACGTAAAATTGTTTAAAAAAATAGAAATAATTATCCAAAATCATACTCTTTCGATCAAAACATGAGGAATATATCCGAGACGGCTTTTTTTTATAAATTTTAATCGCCGACTTCGAAAACATAATTTTGAGAAAGTTTCGGAAGATGTTTGCACATAGTCCGAGACTTCCTTACAAATATGCGTATATCTCAAAAAGAATTTACCGGATCGATTTAGAATTTTCAGGGAACATAGTCAAATATATGGTATGTACATTACGAAAATATAAAAAATAGATTTTTTGAAAATTCTGAGTATAACCCCTTAAGAAAGGCGTTGCATTCCTGGCTCGTTTGAACTTTTGTCGGTTTTCTGTGCTAGGTTGGTCTCATATGACCGAAAAATTATTTCCCTAACTCTGACAACCAATTAGGGATAAAGGATCTCATTACAAAGAGAATAGTGTCTCTGATCATATCAGCAGTGGATGCCGTTTTTCCGTTATCGAGGAAACAGAAGATGTTAAGTCCGCTCCAATGGGCTTTCTCGCATTGCTATAGGGTTCTTTTGGAATTTTTTTCTTCAATTGTGTAGTCCGTGTACGAGAAATTAGTTGATATGATACAATGATTCGGCGAGCCTAGAATAAACAACGTCCTTATCAGGGTGAAAAGTTAAAACAATTACAGGCTGTTATCGGTATGACTATTAGCGTCTGCTATTCGCGTGAGTTTATTTACAAGCTGCGACAAGTTGTTTTCCGCAGCGAAGTTCTAAACACAGCGTACTTCGGCTTTTGTCTGTCGAAAATGTCGAAGCTACTCAGAATGAGGATACAGGGATACAATTTTTATATGGAGTCAGACAGCTCATCAAACTCGTTAAAGGTTGGATCGCTGTCCAGTTTAGGGCTTTTCTGAGGTTTCTGATTGCTTCTTATTACTCGGTAAGCCCCACGTAAAGTCTCCAACGTGGCATCCTTGGAAATGCCAGATATACCCGAATTATTGACCACAACTCTAAAAATGTTGGAGCTGTAAGTAAGGTGTATACAATGCTGATTGTTAAAACCACTGATATGCGAACCGGCGAATCTACTCCTTGAAAATCTGTCATTTCTGACGGATCCCGGATGAATGAGAACAGTACCCTGTGGATTCCAATGTAAGATAAAATAAACACATTTGGCGAAATTGATGCTCAGACTTAAGCTTGAAAAATCCATACAGACATGAACTGCGAATATGTGAGTTAATCTCTAATAAAATGAATGAGGTCCTGTCTATAGAAGTCTTGCTCATATGCCGACTTGGTCACCGAGAAATGTCTCATTCGTTTTCGTAGATCTGGACTTGTACATATGTGTATATTCTTACTACAAGCAAATTTTTTGGCCGCCAAATTTCTATCGAATACCAAAAATCGCAGCTGTCAAAACAATAGATTATAATACACCGCCTTGAACAGTGACCCCCAAAAGTACCACTGACAACTCGTAAACACTTTTTTTTTTCAAGAACACAACCACTTCAGCGAACCATAAAATAAAATCGTCTAATCGTCGTTTTCTGTAAAAAAAAAAAAAAATGACATGCGTGACATCATATTTTATTCAAGCAAAGTCTCCATGTGTTCAACGTCTATTCACTTTCAATTTCAAACACATCAATTCTAACACGCAACCAATTAATTGTGTTGAACGCATTTTGTCAAACTTTCCTTTTCTGAATTCGACAGATTTATTAGCGCACCAATATCCCCCGTAACCCATATTATGTGTCTGATTTATTAGCCCTTACACTAGGAGTGTGCAGAAAATCACAATTTTCAAAAACTATTCAAAATTTTCCCTCAATCGAACAACAGTATAAAAATAAAAATAAAAAATAAATATTTATAAACATTTATTATAACAAAAAAAACAATAAAACAAAAGCAAAATCAGACTACACGTATAGGTAGACAAAAAACAAAAACAATATCATCTGGACGGGAAACATCAAATTTACGATGCGATAGATTTAACAAATTAATCCACAGAAAGCTTCGAATAAACTATCCAATATTCCGTTATTCGCCACATTTGACTCATAAATTACAAAATATGGAAATTAAACAAAACTACACATAACTCATGTTCAAAGCGGCCCACAACAATCATCGGTCGCGACGTTTCTGATTGGAAGCACCTGCGTCGTCACTGTGTCCGTAACGTATCTACATCTACAACTAGTGCATGTCCATGTCCGTCCCTCGGACAGTACTAGTGACTGTGCACTTCAAATTATTGTTGTTCACGGATTTTATGGACCATTCGACGTACTCATGCTTATTTACCCACTGACTTTTGTAAGATGTAAAATGTGAGTTCTGAGTTTTCAAAAATGACGCACTGGCCAATTTGTTTGTGTCTTGTTTGGATGGTGGGGGTGAACCGACAATATCTACAAACTTCAAGTATTTCAATTAACTTTGCACACGTGCAATGTCCTCAAAGTGATGGATCGTTCTAGGAGCAATACATGCTAACTTGTGAAATGGCTCAATATACGGGTACTCGTATCCGCACCATCGGAGTATCGTGCATGTCAAATTGTTTTTAGTTGATTTTTGCTCGTGTCTATGAAAAATGTTTGATCTGCCAGCAGTCTGGGAAAATTGGCTAAGTTGAGCAGCACATGATAACCTTGTCCCGATTTTATAATTTTGATGATTTTCTGTGCTGTTTTGTCTAGGGACATATGTACTATATGTAACCATTTCAATTCTTGTGCATGCGTATTCAGACGAACTTTAATTCTCTTTATATATACGAGTACATGCACTATAATAAGTACGCATGCATTGAACCTACATATCAATATTTACAGTTAAAATCTGATGAATAAAGAGTGTTTTCGTCGTACAGAAAAAAGCTTAAAGTCTATAAGTTCGAGTCGATCAATATAAGGTTGTAAGCCAATACTATTACGATTTCCTCGTCAAGCGAATCGGAGATATTTGTGGTGTAATAAGATGACCAAACTTAGCATATTCAATGTGAATATTATGTAAAGGGATTTTTTGACATTAGGGTTTGTGAAGTCCTTAAAACAGCGATTGATAAAGCAGACAGCAGAGTTGACTTTTTTATGATATTATCGATTGCCTATGACAACGTTCTATATAAACGTTCAAACGTTAACGCATATTCCGGGCGTTTTTCTGCTACTGCTCTCTTCAAACGGATTAATTGTGTTCGTTAGCGTTGTCCATTGATGGTTCCACCCGGTTTTAGTAGCTCATAATACAGCACACCCATCTGATCCCACCAAATACAGAGCATTACCTTCGCGCCATGGATATTCGGCTTTGCCGTTGATTTGGCTGGTTGGCCGGGTTTCACATATGATTTTTTGCGCTTAGGGTTGTCGTAATGGATCCATTTTTCATCACCAGTAACAATCCGATGGAAAAATGACTTCCTTTTGTGGCGTTCCAGCAGCATTTCGGACATGCAAAACCGCCTTTCGACTTCTCTCGGCTTGAGTTCATGTGGAACCCAATTTCCTTGCTTTTGAATATATCCAGCTGCTTTTAAACGTTTTGAAATGGCTGCTTGAGTGACACCCAAAGATTCTGCGAGCTTTTCTTGTGTTTGGAAACAATCTTCATAGAGTAATGCTTCCAGTTTTTCATCTTCAAACTTTTTTGGCTGAACAGGACGTTCATCGTCTTCCAAGTCAAAATCATCACTTTTAAATCGCGCAAACCTTTTTCGGCGCGTTCGCTCAGCTAGCGCATGTTCACCATAAACTTCCACCAAAATACGATGACTTTCGGCAGCAGTTTTCTTCATATTAAAGTAATGAAGAAGAACTGCCCGCAAAAACACTTTTTCAGGCACAATGTTCGACATATTTGAGTGAAAAAAAATTATTGTTGCTCACGCTTCAAATGAATGACATACACTGAAATGACGTACAATGACAGTAGATTTCCAATGCATGTTCCAATGGAATAATGCAAGTTACGCCATCTCCTAGCAAACCGCACGAAGTTATAGACCCAAAATATGAACTTTTGGTAACAGAATCAACATCAATAACTGTTAGAATGAATAATAAGGGGCCGAGATGCCTAGTTTGACGTACTCCAGAAGAGAGTGGGAATTATGGGCCTAAATAGGATATCATTCATATTATAAAATTTGATTGAGCAGAATCATTTTATGTGAGATTTTGTCATCAACATCAATCCCGTGTTCTATTGTGCACAAATTAATTAACACGAATGCTGTAAGGTTTGTTTGGTCACGCCAAGAACTTGCTGGTTCTTGGGGGGTATTCTAGTCTAGACGCATGAATTTCGGGTGCTTTTTGAAGCTCTGTGCAAACGCAACAAAAAATGGTTTTACCATACCTTTTTTTATCATTTGTTTATTGATATTTTAAGATTACATAAAAAATTAACTGAAAAAAACTCAAAATTAACAAAGTTATGAGCTGGCAAAGTGGGGGGTTCAAAAAAAGGGTGTCCTGGCGTGCATGATTTCAACCCTTCCTGTCATCTGAAACTAGAAAGTCGAACGGATTCTTAATAAGTGTGGCTGCCGCTATAGCCCGAACCTTTTCACAAAATGGCGGCCGTTTGATTTATTTTTGACATGTTTTTTAACAATTCCGAATTTTTTTAAAAAATAGTGAAATTAAAAATTTTGATATGAGCGTGCTTGAGGCGATGCCCAAAGAACACTCATACCAAATTTTAAATAAATTGGTTCATTAGAACCTGAGATATCGTGCACGCCAACTCAAAAAAAGTAGTTTCGAGGAAAACGCGTTTAAAATTGATTTTTTTCGGTCAGACTAGAGTAGACGCCGTATCACAAAAATGGCTGTAACTCATAAAATAGTTCAAATGTTCAAAAATCGTTTTAAGCGTATATTCTTAAATGTCTAAACTTTGGAAATATGGAAAAAAATTAATTTTTTTTCAAATTTGTAGACTACAATACCCCCTTAAGAACACTTGTAATATTTTCCAATGGTTTTTGATATTTCATATACTATTTAGTACAACTTAATCCAAAAATAGTCAAAAAAAAAACAGGCCAGGCTTGAGAGTCTGCAATTCTTACGTCAGCACAATATTACAAGGATGTAGGTACAAATCGAGTCGCAAAATAAGTTGGGTTGATTCTCTGGCGATACCCAATTCTGCTGATTGGCGCCGAACCGACATTTTTGGTTTTTCTTCGATACCGTTACGACTGCTATGTTTTCTTCATTTCGCACCAATTTCTGTCTCTGGTTTGTGAATTAAGATCCAAGAGAGTGTTCTCACGCTCAAATTTTCCCTTGGTGCGACGAATTGCCTGCACACTGAAGCCATGATGACGACCGACCTCACGACGAAATTCACATTTGCAACACTTTGTTGACTCACAATATGCAATTGCAACAATATCAACAAATTGATCATATCCAACCCACGAGAACAATTTTAAATGCTCGCAAAGTAACGGCGTATTTTCGTTTTCTTTTGCAATACTGATTCCTAATCACTCTACTCGTACTTGTTTTTGGTGGAAATTAACTTATTTCTTTTTAGCCTTTGTAACTGCGTTTAAATAAAGTTGATATCTTGTTTTAATCTTCAGATATCCAATTTCTAAGCCTGTTCAATTTTTCTTGCCCATGATAATTTTTGATTTTGAGGTAATTTTTCTCCAGAAAATACCTAATTAGCATAATGTTTTACTATTTTTTCTTATGAACGTAACAATATTAAAAAAAATCATCATCAAACTTAGAAAGTAGAAAAACCCATAGATTTTATGATGCTTGGGAAAACCTGCAACAGATAAAAAAAGGAATTTATGATTACCTACGTTTCTAACAATAGTTGACAATACTCGTAAGAGAGTTTTCCAAGAATTTATAATTTACCAATAATTTTTTAAATTTGCAAAGCTTCAAAAAATTTTAAAGCAATATTTGACTACCTGTCAAAATCCTCATTTCCTTACCCTGTTCCTTAAAAGTTCTTAGAATGAGTTAGGTTTGGAATTTGAAAGCCTATTTGGAAAATTTACCAAACAAAAATGTTATAAAAGATTAGAAAAAAAATAATTTTACGCCAAATGCGAATTGAAATGTCTGCATTTACAACCAAGAATACGCAGACATTATTTACGTCTATGGGCTGTGCAATGGAAGTTCAACCATAGTCTGACAAAGATATGTTACCATTAACTTTATTCTAGCCGGCGACTTCCTAGTGTTGAAGTATTTGAAAATACACCCTGACTGACTCGAACTGCAACCAATTTTAGACTGCTATAATTTCCAAACCGTTCATAACTGTAAGCTCGAATTTTGACACATGACAGATAATTTTATTATTTACAAGCCTTTTAAACGATTTGCGTCTCAGTTGTTTTGAAATTTTTTTATCCGCGATGGAATTCAAACGTGATAGTGTGATTGCTTTATATTTGGCTGGAAAACCACAAATAGCTATCGTTAGAGCCCGCCAGCACCTCAACGTGAATAAATCATTTGTGTCGTTACCGTGATAATGGCAGCGTTGAAAAACGCCATGGAGGTCGTCATAAAAAAACAGCAACATCGGCAGAAATGGTTCGGAAAGTGAAGGCTCGAATTGAGCGAAATCCGCGTCGAAGTGGAACAAATATGGCTCGTGAGATCAACATATCATTGGAACGCATGCAACACATACTGAAAAATGAGCTTGGGCTCAAGCCATTGAAGTTCCAAAAAACGCACGATCCTACACCGCAACAGAAAAAGTTAGAGCCGAAAGAGCGAAGGAGTTGCTACGCTCGCACGAAAGTGGTGCGGACAGCCACCAGAAAGCAGGCAGCACCGACTGTGATGGTTTGGGCCGCCATAACCGCCGATGGTCGCTCTCCGCTCGTATTTTTGGCCAGGTGCGTCAAAATTAATGCGATCGTATACCATGAAACTATCTTAGAGACAGTATTGAAGCCTTGGTCAAACAATCATTTCGGTCGGAGACCGTGGACATTTCAACAAGACTCGACGCCATCTCACAAGGCGCGCGTCAACCTAGATTGGTTAAAAAACAATGTTCCACACTTCATTTCTTCGACACAATGGATTGCAAATTCTCCGGATGCAAATCCGTCGGATTTCTCTGTCTGGGAATGGGCCAAAACACCGCAGAGCCACTTGCGTGCATTGTGCGATGCTTTATTCGGCCGTATCAAGGCCATTATTCACGCCAAAGGTGGACATATTTTCCAACATTTTTTGCTTTGGCACAATAAAATTTATCAAAAAATAAAAATAATTATAGCATTTTAAAAAGTTTTAGTTCAAGTCAGTCACCCTGTATGTATCGAAAGTTTCGAGAAACGGAACCAGTTTCAAATACATGACCTAAAGCAGCTGATGAAGGAATACTGGAAGCTATTACAGCATGAGATGCATAGCTTTACAATTCAATGTTTCCAAACACAAAATTTGTAATGTACTGATTGTAGAAAATCTTTATGGATACACCTGCGCAAGAATTGCTAACTGATGATTTGGAAAAGAGACCTGAGTTTTCTAACTGGTTGGAAGCTTGGATGACAACGAGTTTATTAGCAGAATTCTTTGGACGAACGAAGCTCAATTTACAAGATTTGTAATCACAAATTTTTCATTTCATAATCTTCATACATGGGCTGCGGGCAATCCACATACAAGAAGACATAAATCATTTGAACACAAATTCAACGTTAATATGCGAACAGGTGTAATTGGAAACAAGTTAATCGGCTTCCTTAAACTACCACCAAGGTTGAATTCTACAAAATATCTGGAGTTCTTGCGAAATATTTCACCAGTACTATTGGAGGACTGATTCACTGATTCAGCTAACTTCATCATATTTACAACAGGATGGTGCTAGTATTTCTTCTAAAAATAAAGTCCTAAACGAAGTTTCTATTATTAGTACTAACAGACCAATTTCCGTTAACATGTTTTTTTTTTTTATATTACCGCGCGCGCAAAAAGGGGATATGAATACCGTCTTACTGACTTTTTCTCCAGGACGCGGGCGGGTGGTGTAGTAGTTTGAAACTCAGGTGTATAAGGTTTCGATATTTTTCGCAAAGGTGGTTGTCAAACTGGACGGAACGAGCTAGTACATCCTCATCCAGTGGGTCTTAAGTACGTGCTAGTTGTAAGTTCGTTACATTAGCCCAGCCAGCAACCACTCCAATATCAGTGCTATGCCTTCATGTCAGAGTTGACGCTGACGGGATTTTCATACAACTACATACAAATTCTATGAAAAGACTTTTCCACAGAATTGCCTCGCACGGGATTCGAACCCACGACCCTCTGCTTGAGGAGTTTATGTATATACCACTACACCACGGCCACCTCGGGTCATGGTACACCAAAGTAAACTTTTTCTTAAATCCTCGATAAATGATGTTGTCACATAATTAAGTGCACTTCCCAATTCCCTTAAATATGTCACCCTGTCACGTTTGTCGTATGAGCATCAGACATCAAGCGTGCAAAAGGGCTCACATACCAGGTGTGCCGGTATGAAGTGAAAATAAAACACTAATTTTTAATGGGAACGTAAAAAACATTTTATTTTTTTTGAATATTGGCCATTGCTAGCTTCACATTTTTCCCATGTTTAAGGCAATTTATGGATTCAACGCCAATTGAATTGTTCGTCTTTTGAAGCAAACCAAAAAGTTACCCGAATTTCGACTTCCTCGTAGGATTCGAAGTGCTGCTCAGCTAATGCGTGTCCCATCGATGAAAACAAATGGTAGTCGAAAGGAGCCAAGTCTGGTGAATACGGCCCCATTCTGGTCGTTTTTCGACCAATGCATTGTTCAAATTGATCATTTGTTGTCGGTAGCGATCTGTATTAACGGTTTCACCAGGTTTTAGGAGCGTGTGGTACACCATACCTTTTTGGTTCCACCAGACACACAGGATTGTCTTCTTGCCGAATCGATCTGGTTTTTCAGTGGAAGTTGATGTTTGTCCCGGATTCACCCATAATTTTTTTTGTTTAGGATTCTGAAAATAAATCCATTTTTCATCGCCAGTAACAATTTGATGCAAAACTGATTTTTCCATCTGTCTTTCATTCAATTCATGTGGTACAGATTTTCAAGACTTT
The DNA here is from genome assembly GCA_907269105.1 of Volucella inanis. Lineage (NCBI taxonomy): Eukaryota > Metazoa > Arthropoda > Insecta > Diptera > Syrphidae > Volucella > Volucella inanis. Next base: position 85,963,550 of record OU026155.1, on the reverse strand, counting down.
TGGGTCAGAAATTGTTTAACATTTCTGCCATTTGTTGCTGGTTCAAAGTGTCATCCTCATTCAATATTGTTTGCAATTCCGCGTCTTTAAACTTTTTCAGTGATCTTCCACGTTTTTCTTTTCTCATATCAAAATCATTATCTCTGAGCCGTTGAAACCATCTTTTGCATGTTGCTTTTAATAGGGCATGATCACCATATGCCTCGACAAGCATTCGATTCGACTCTGCAGCACTTTTCTTCAAATGAAAACAAAAAATAAATGCTTTCCGCAAGTCATCATTTTCTGGTACAAAATTCGACATTTTTAACACGATGAAAAAATATGATGTTATTTGCTCAATGACTTGATGTATACTAAATACGTTCGACAGGTGTCATAGCACAAAACAAAAAATAAATATATTTTCTCTCCAACATTATCTTTTCAAGAAGATAGTGTTGGAGAGCACGAACTAGATCGTAAGTATTTATCGTAGGTCTAGTCTGTAACTTAGTTATTAAGGAAATGCAGTAGTATTTACCGATGCCGGCATTAAGAATTCGTGTTTAATTCAATAACAAAAAAAGACAATTTTAAGGTGCATACTTTATTAATCATTACTTTATGAACATTGGAGATAGACCCTATATTTTAAAATATACCCAAGAATCATTTCCCAAGTTATCCTTGACAAATCAGGGGACACCTCATATTGTACATATGTATATTCCTAAGACATTTATCTGCCTAATATGGCCTTCAGTTTACACTAAAGTAGTTCTTCGGACAACTTTTCTGTCGAGCTCTTTATTTCCTTTTCAGTAAAACCTACTATTGCAATTGACACGATGAGGTATCCAGGAAATTTCGACTTCTCTATTCAAGACATTACAAGTGAAGTTGGGTTTTGGAGGAGATGGCGAAGATTTAGCAATGAGTTCTGCAGGTTTTATATGAGAATAACTTCAAACTTGTCAAAACATAGCGGAGCGGACTTGGGCTCCCAGAGGCTTAAATTTCAACGTACAATGAACTAGTATTGCCACTTACTAGAATAACCGGTTAGATTAAGAGCTGAATTTAGTTTCGACTTACTATGTTGAGTATCGAGTATGTTTTCAGTTTTCACTGCTCATTTTGTTTAAAGGCTGTGGAGACTTGTGAAAACCGATGGTAGGAATAATTGTTCAGAGACACCATGTACACAAGACCGTTTTTAGATCTCATTAGCAGTTGAGAGAAATAAAAAAATTACGTTTATGTTAAATTAACCAAGTCTTTTCTATTGATGGTTTAATGGTAAATAGTACGTTTTACAAGGACCATCTTTATACGAATTTCTGCTTACTGGAGTTCCGAAGTTAATTTTTTTCTGAGTTCCAATTCATATTCATTAAAAACGCTTTAAAAATCTGACTTGAAAGTTTGTCGACTTGGCAACTCTTTGGTTTGTCATTGAATCAAAATATCATTGGCATATCCGTAGATCAATTCCCTTCAAGAAATAGTTGGCAAGTTGCAAATGACAATTATTCTGACAACTGACTAAGCTCTTTCAAGTGTCAAACCAAATCAAATACTTTGCGATGAGAGGGTTACTTTTGTTTATTTTAAACATAACCTTGAAATATCCGATAATTAATGTATTAATAGTATTTCTAAAAAAAAGTATGTACTCGTTTATCTGTCTTTCCAAATTTATAACATTTTGTAAGTATGTTGAAAATTAATAGTAATTCGCCTCACAAGTGTGCTGTTTTACGAGTATAGTACATGCTTGAGCGTAATTGAAAGGAAAAACAAAAATCAATGTCAAAGTGTCCAAAGTGTTAAGGAAACTTTAATGTAACATGATTTTAACTTGAACATTACAGTTAATTGGATGTAATTAGTGTTGACATGAGAAGAAATAAACTCGTACGTATATTTTGAATTTCAACGATTGGAAATTGCTAAATTCTACGAGTATACATAGTATTTTTGTTTACTATTGCCGCTTAAGTTGAAATCAGATTGATTGTTAAAGATTATAAATATAAGAGATACTTTGTTAAATTTAACCAAATTATCAGTTGGTTAAAAGCAAAAAATTGACAATTTTAATGTTAGTGTTTAGATGACTTCTTAAAAGATGAAGACGAACTTCGCTTTTCCATTTTTTTTAATTACTTAAATCGTTTTTTTTTTTTTTATAAATTCAAACTTAACTTAACGATTTTTAAGTCACGATGAAGCCATCTTTTGATAGTAAGCGTCAGCCAGCAGATAATGTTTGAATGTTTGAATGCCGATTAACAACTCTCGATAACTGCATTCACTGAAAATGTCTCCTCATCGTCGTCTTCGGAAGAAATCACATGAGGGTTTTCCGGGACTGATACGACCATTTTTTTATTTAATATACTCGTCCGTCTATCCATCAGAAGAGATTACGATCGATGAAAACTAGTCTCTTCGTTAAGGAAACGTCGCGTCGTATGTGGTCCAACAGCTTTAATTCTTGTGTCATTTTGATCTTAACGATGTAAACGCAGATCAATGGTAAAAATCCTTAAGTGGTAAAAGCAATGCACACACCTGACTCCGAAGGGTGAATATATTCACCAAAAAACCCATAAGAACTTTGAATAACAAAACCACAAACTAAATTGCTAAAATTGCCTTAGTTTGTACAGAACGCAAATCGCAATAAAGTTTAACAATGATCAGTTCAGTAAATGTCTTTCAACGACATCAACAAAAGTGTCATTCTTATTTTTATGGAAATTTTAATAGTTCATAGTTTGTTAAATATCTTCAGGGATGCTAACACAAAGCTTGGCTTATTTTTAAAGTAGTAGTGTACAGAGATACTATTAAGATGCAAAAGAAATCAACTATAGGGGCTCCTCTTGCAACTAATCTACGCATCTTTGAATGAGTGAAATAGTCCTGCAATTTTAATTCCTTACACGGCCGTAAATCGAACAATTCGATCAAAATTGTTCACGTAGTTGATGATGACTTAATTGGTGTAACTGACGGAGACAGACGACAACCACTTTGAGGTAGTAAGGGACTTCATCTACTTCGGTTTTGCTATCAACTATGACAACGACAATAGCGCGGAAATCATGGGAAGAATCACGGAAGAATCACATATTATACAAGACACTGATCATCCCAATCCTACTTTACGGTCCAGAAGCTAGTAAACTGACGAAAGCTCTCGATCGCTTCGGGAAAAAAGTTATTCAGATGCTTTTTACCCCGATTCTCATCAATGGAGAGTTCAGGAGGTGTACAGAGATCTGTGCATGCTGTGCAACCCAGATAACCCGGCTTAGATAGCTAGTTCACAGTAAAATGCGACCTAAGCTTAAGCGGAAGGGGACTTGGAGGCAGCTAGTAAAAGACCGCGTTAGCAGAAGTGACATGTTAACTGAGGCCCTACTCAATCCAGACTGTCTGAGCAATTTAAGTAAGTAGGTAGTCGAAAATCGAAAGATTTCCTCCAACATATTTTTTAACACAAAGTCCTTAAAACGAGCATCTGACTGAGATCACCGAGATTGAGATAAGATGTTCTGGAAATTCACAGATACAGAGGAAGGAAGTTAAATATCGTTATTGGTATTACTAAGTCAAAACACTTTCTGTATATAAGGAGCGCATTTTGGTTAGATGGCGCAATCAATTTTTCTCTGTTCAATTTTAAACACCTGAGCTAAGAAGTGTTAAGGTTTTATTGCTGAAAATTTGTAACGTCCCGGTCAAATCTCTAAGAATAAGCATGTTAGTGTGTTTGGTTGAAATCTGGTCGAAAATGCTCAAGGCTGAGGGAGTATGGGTAATATTCTTAGTAATAAATCTAATCTGGTGATTGATGAGTTTGGCTGAATGTGCCACTTTTTAAAAGCTTTCTTTAATCGATTGCGCCAATTGTGGTATATATTTTTTCAATATCTTCGAACGACTTTTTTCTAGAACTGGAATTGTAGCCCAGTCAACCATAAATCTGCGTCTTAAGCACTTGGCGTACGTACACCGTACTCACATATGCCGATATCTATCTATATCTACCACTTCAAGTGGTAACTATCGGGTACTAGTCGCTGTCCATCCGGGTTCGACTTGCCATACCTATAAACGCGAGTGCTGACCAGCAGACAAAAATAGCAGCGTTATAAACGGGATAGCTGATAAATTCCTCAGATGGAATCAACGATGAAATATAATCTCGCAACAAAACATATTTGGAGCTCAGGCCGGTAAGGATTTCCGAGACTAAGTCTGGGTCCTGGTAAACAGATGGTGTTTGATGAGCCTTTAGTCACATCCATAAACGGGCTCAGTCTAGGGGTATTATAATGGAACTGGAACTGGAATTGATCAAACTTCTTGTCACCATTTGCGACCACGCAAGGATCTTCCCTTTTTTCGCTATATTGCATCAGTTTTTGTAGAATTTCCGTGAACTGTGAAATTCCAGCAATTTCGTTCCGTGTGTAGATCTTAAGTTGTTCAAGGCGCTGCGGATAATCGTGGTGACCAGTCGAAACCACAATTTTAACTCAAACGATTGTTTCACGAACAGTATGGGATGTTGCTTCATCTTGTGGAAACCAGTAATTCTCTATGCCATTTTTGTCCAGGTGAGATGCCTTAAATGCTTTATAACGTTATTACTCTCACCGAAAAATTAAAGGCTAATGACTCTTTCAAAGCATATGCCGCCCCATTACTTACCAATACGCGCAAAATGAGTTTCGTCGGTCATGACCATAATATATGTAAATCCTCTGGATGTTGGTCAACATCGGCTTTTACAGCATCAATGGTCTCATTAGATGAACGGAGTTTAATATTTAGCTTTGGTGTTGCCACACTATCACTTTCATTGAATTTGATCACTAAAAGTGTACCAACAGGTACTTTCATATCACAATATTTTCTTTGATACTCACGTTGCATTGTCACAATACAGGACTGATTTTCAAAGTAAAATTTAATAACTTCAACTCCTATTGGAACCCTTACTCATGCAGGCTAAAATGGCAAGGGCATGCCCCTCCAGTAGCATTATACTACCCTACGCCGTCATAGGGCTCACAATCCTACACGGAAGAGATTAAAATATGTGACGAACCAACTAATGGCCTCGGATAAAAATGAACTCAGTGTTGACAACCCTAGCCAACGTTTAAAGACAAAAACCTTCGGATTTTCACGTATAATGTTCGGACCCTTAATAGGCCACGTGCAGCTAAACTATTAGTAGAAGCTCTTGATTGCTATGACGTAGATACCCCCCCTCTATCCAGGAAGTGCAATCAGATGGGCCGGACATAAAGAGGATGGATAACTGATATACATATACATACTATTGTCATTGCTTTGGGGGAAAGAAATATAGCTTATTCGAATGTGGATTTGCGATATAGCGGATAATTTAGGCAAGAAGTCTTAAGCTTCTGACACGTGAGCGAGTGTCTTATGACTATCCGCATCAAGGCTAAATTCGCTAACATAAGACATATACGACCTCATACCCCAACGGTAGACAAGGCCGACGCCATGTCCAAAGTATGACGTTAAGATCGTCTAGTTCGATTAGGCGAGTAGTATGATACAGAGGATAGGAAAGGAGGACATATTATTTTGTGGGACATTTGGTAAGCATATCCTACACGATATCACGTCTGGTAATGGTCTTAGGCTTATTGTATTGGTATTGGTATATTGGTTCCTCATCTCAATCAAATCAATCATTTTGAGACAAAGGTAAGGCATACATGCCTCTGGTATTCTGGACGTCTAGATGGTCCTGGCAATCAACATTGACTTGGACCACCACCTTGTTGCAGCCAAGGTGCGAATGCAGATTTCCCAAACGTCACAAAAAATAAGAACTACTGTGAGAAGATATAAACTACAAAAGCTGCAGTCGCAACAGATCGCCAGAATCTTCGCCGAATGCGTATCCCAAAATTTCTCAACAACTCCTAAGCCGTCAGATTTAGGTTCAGAAGACTAGTGGTAACGCTGCCAAAGTGCTATAAGTGAAGCCGCAACTGATGTTCTGACGGCGGATCACACAGAATAGACTATTCAACTTAGAGGAAGATAGCCAAAACGAAGTAAGGATATCAATATCTAAGCTAAAATTCAGCAAGCCAGCTAGGTTTACCGGCTGTAGTTTTCAAAGCTGCTAGAAATAATTTTGTGAAGAGCAAAATCAACTCATTTCTCAGATCTGGTCAGAAGAGTGTATGCCTGATGAATGGAATCTCAGTATCATTTGCCCGGTCCACAAAAAGAAGACCTCCTCAACTGCGCCAATTATAGAGGTATGAGTCTTTCCAACACCGAACACAATTCTTCATTGTGTGAACGTCTAAAACCCTTCACCAATAACCTGATTGGTCATTATCAGTGCAGTTACAGACGAAAAAAATCCACAATCGACCAAATCTTCAAACTCCGGCAGATCCTAGATAACTCAAGGAGCCAAAATCGATACCCACAACTTTTTTATCAATTTTAAGGCCGCATATGACAGCACGTATAAAGATGAGACGATTTAGAACACTCGCTGCTCCGTCTAGGTCGGTAACGACATAACCGATAAATTTAATGTTAAAAAAGGTTTTAGGCAAGGTGATTCGCTGTCATGTGACTTCTTTAACATCATATTTGAAAGAATTGTGCGAACTCACACAACATAATTAAAAAAAACTCAGCGGGCTGTCACCGCTGCGTTCGCTAGTATTGAAACGGAAGGGGTAAATGAGGGGGCAAAGCCAAATATATGCTGGCAATAAGAAGGGCCACACAAAATCGACGAATTGGACAGAATTTCAAAATATTTCAAATTTCATTGGTTCTGTTATAAATTCTGATAACAGCACCTCAGCAGAAATAAAATGAAGAATGACTCTTCAGAGGCTAAGACATATACAGCAAGTGGACACCAATACTCCGGCCCGCAGAGTCTTCGAGGAAGACTTCACCTTAGGTGAAACGCATAACTAGAAGGTGACTTGAACCAACTTGGAGTGCACAGCTGGAGGCAGTTAGTTTAAGATTGGACTAACTAGATAGGCTTGTTAGTTGAGGCTCAAATTAACACTGAACTGTAGCGCCACCTAAAAAAGTAGATAAGTAACTGCTTTTTGCATGTAGTTCCCCATGGTACTGGAATGAAGTTTCTAATACAAGCTGTCATATGACTATTTAACAGTTCCTGTCATTTTTAGAAAATCACCCTATACATACGATTATTTGAATAACTTTGAAGAAAGATGTAAGAATATGTACCGTAAAACCTCTACTCGATGTTTAAAAATGACGGCTCTATATAAATTAAGAAATTTGGTGGCGGAAGTACGACATGAAAATGATGATAAGCAACAAAAGTAAAGGATTTCAAACAGTAGCTAGAGCACATAGAGGCATTGTGTTGAAAATTAGAAGATGCAATGTCAGAGCAAGGCGAAAATGAGCTAACATTTTTAAGATTACCGCGCAATGAAGAACAAACTTGCAAGTTATTCGATTGCCGATACCTATATATTGAAGATCAGCAAGGATACATGTTAATGGACAACAGCTAAATTTGAACTACATAGATGGAAAGAGTTAATGGATTATTGAACTAGCAACTATCATGCTGTACCATTCTTTCGGCTATCGTCAATGAAGTTAATGAAATTAAAGTTAGCTAAGCAGTAAAAAGGATGAATAAGGCATAAGCAGCGTGTAAAGGTTGAACTTGTTCCACTGGAAAATTGAAACCACTACCGATCGTCAAACTAATGTCGCGTATTATGAAAATGTTCAACAGAGTTCTAGACCGTCGACTGCAATGGTAGTCAAAGCGGTTTTGTATGAGATGAAAGTTATCAAATGGTGCGGTTTAAGATTTACGGATAATAAAAACATCGCGATACTACCAAAGCTGCATATCGTTTTATTCAACTTAAAAAGGCGTTCGAAAGAGTTGCCGAAGATCTTTTATGGGCAATGCTTTGAATTCAAAATGTACCAGAGATGTAAATATATAAGAATGGTATGCGATATGAACGTTTACGTTAAAACGAAAAACAAATCCACAGTGAGATGGATCGCAAAATTCTAAATTAAAGTTGAAGTACACGAACGCACCGTAAAAAGCCCGTTAATGGGTTGTAATCGGAAATCGAACATACTTAGCACATACCTTAGCACACTGATGAGGTGATCGGCCTATATAATGATACTGAGATCCTTGAATTAAGCTAACCTCATGAGCCGGAATGTAACAATGCAGATATGTATGTGAGACAAATATGATATATCACATTATAAATAAATACACGCGTTATTTCTTTTTTCAACTTTTAATGAAAGAAGAAGACGAAGCTAAAAAATTAATTTTCTCATTAAAATGGAAACCAATTAGAAATGCAAATATCATACTTGAAATGTAAGTGTATAGTATGTCTGTTGTCGAAAATAAGTTGACGCATATTAAAAAAGAAGGAACATTTACGACTGACAAGTCATCCTGAAGTTGTTGCACTTCATTGAAATCAAAAATCCTTGATCCTCAAATCCTCAATAGGTCTTTAAAAATTGAAAAAGCTTCATGAACGTGTACGAATAGGTACATCTCTTCCGCATTCCAAATAATGACACTAACTGACGTGTGACACTTATCTTATGATCATTATTCATTATACGAATAATGTGCTTTGCCCCACTATTCCAATTGGGTTCATACAATGCGCATCATGTAAAAATAATCCACTCCAAATTAGAGGAAAAAAGGAAAGACGTTGCCAAAGACAGTTCAATAAAGTGAAATACATATCCGTACGTACGATGATGACAGTGGCGTCTGGATTCTTTACGTTAAGTATACAAAAATAAACACAATTACCTGCCCACAATCACGATCACTCGGTTTATGTCCTCCATTTACACGTTTCTTGTATCTGGCTGTTTTCAGAGATGTCTTTTCTGGATCCAATCACTTTGCGCGATGAGTCTTCGATGCGATATATTCCTCTATTTCTTCCCTCAATCTTCAACCGTTTGGTTCAATTTTCCTCTTCTTATATTTAAATATTTTCTTCTTTTGTTTATTGGCAGCAGATGCACAAAATAACACTAAACATATGCATCAAGAAAATCAGAGAGATAAAATAAATCCGCACAAAAAAATCTCACTATTTTCGAAAATATACATATTCTCAACACTCCACTGGAGGCTATACAAACTTAATGACAATCATGCATGATTTGAATGCATCATTAAGTTGTAATCGATTTAATGACGTCACAAAAAATTCAAAAACTCACTATGTAATAGGTTGGAAACGGTATGATTTTGGCGTGTTTTTGAAAAACTTTGTCGCAAGTAGAGGATTTGATTTCGTTTTCTCTTATTTTAAAAAGATTTTTCTACCGAACCGAACCGAACTGCTTGAAAGGAATACAGAGCACAGACTGGAAGCTAGTGAAAGAAATCTTTTGTATGCCCAAATCGTCTAGTCCCGACACGATGACGGATTACATTCGAATGGAATTAGTTTATTTTAAAAATTTTAATCACTCAACTAGCGAATAGTATTACCCTCACACAATTGTGTGATAAACGTGTGATCGTCATAAACTTCCAACGCCTGCCCAGAATATCACGAACTTAAATGATACTCGTAAAATACTTGTACTAGGCCAGCGTTCGGATAGAGGCGTACTCTCGACACCGGGATTTTGAATCGACTCGACCGATATCATGCGTGTATCTGTTAGTTCTGTTTCTGACAGAAAAGAAAGAACTCATTCACTTGGCAAACGTCACTGTGGAAGCGTAACACAAAAAACTTTCGTATAAAATTACGAAATGTATTTTTAGTAAATAAACGAAAGACAAGAAAAACGAATACCTACACAAAAAAATCCACATATTTTCTAACAGAAAATGAATAGACTAGTAAACGTGGAAAAACGCCAGAGCGTCATTCATTTTCAAATCAAACCTGCAGTCATCAGGAAGTGTCACAGTTCATTAGTGACAATTGGCCCAGTTCATGTTTTTGATGTTTTTCAAAAATGTTTGTTGCCAATTAATGACAGGCAGAACTATAGTTGGTGGACATTTTTCTTCCAACAAAATAGTATCAATTTTCTGAACTTATTTACACGTACATCTTTTGTCTCTATTAAATAAGAAATAGTTTCCATATATAACTCCTGATACTTTCGAGTGATTTATGCCGACGCTTGTGCTCTTTCTCGTCGGCGTACCTTATCATTCTTCTGGCTTTGAAAAGAATTTGTCTCCTGAAATTCTTCTCGGAGAGGAAGAATCATTTTCCAGGGTGGATATAACTGAAATCAAGGGAGTACGCTGAATAGGATCGAGAATGATAAAAAGAACATATTGCTACATGTAGTGCAGCCGTCACAAAATGTTACACATATTGGGATGCGGATTCGTCGAGGAAAAGTGGCTCAAATCGAAGATCATCGATTTTAAATCAATTAGCGATTACCTGGCTGTGATCCGTATCAATGCAAGATTCTATAACATCAGCTTCATATGTACCTACGCCCTTAACAACGAGGCTGAAGAATCCATCAAGGAGGAATTTTTTGACCTCCTGGACCCTACGGAGCCTGTCCGACGTAGGATATTAAAATTCTACTCAGGGACTTCAATGCTGAAATCGGTAAGGAAAACATCTATGTCGAAGCGGTCGAAAAATACAGCCTCCATGATACGATGACAGATAACGGTTTCCGACACGCAGACTTTGTGACAACTAGTAAAACAGTGATATGTGGCACGAGGCTCACTCAGATAACATAATCCTCAAAACAGCTTGGTTAACTCTGGATGGTTGAACCGCCAACCAAAAAGACCACGTGCTTATTGACAGACGTCACTCGTCAAATATCCTAGATGTTAAAACATTCAGAAAGGCAAACATCGACTCTGGCCATTACCTTATCATTACCTGGTATGGAATAAGTGTATCAAACTAAAAGGGGGCTATATTGAATAAAATAAAAAAACATTTAAAAAAATTTTTTTTTTCATTCCCAAGGAGGTTACTTTTCACCCCAACTAGTACATCGGCCATAACTTGACTAATATTCGTTTTTAAAGCGTCAAGATTTTGCGGATTGTGTACATAGACACGATATTTTGCATAGCCCCACCCAAAGAAATCCAACGCCGACAAATCATACGATCTGGGTGGCCAGTTTACATAACCAAAACGCGAATTACTCGTCTTCGACATCCATATCTTCGATTTGAGGCCAACAAAATTTGATTAATATTTGGCTATAGCGGTGAGAATTTACGGGGACGGTTACACTTTCCTCATTTTTGAAGAAGTATGGATCAATGATACCACCAAACCAAATTGCACTAAATACAGTGACTTTTTGTGGATGCAATGGTCTTCCGACAGTTATATGTGAATTTTTACTTCCCCATATGCGACAATTCTATTAGTTAATGTATCCAAGGAGTGAAAAATGAGAACATGTTGTGTGGAAATTGGTCATGTTTTTCCACAAAACAAAGTACGTGTACCAAGGCCCTTGTAGTCATGCTTCATGGATTCAGATCAAATAAACTATGTTTGAAATTCTTTTGCCCAAAATGATAGGCGCCTTCCCTTTTCCATCCCTATACCTTGGCAATTTACTGGTTTTACCCACTTTGATGGTGTCATATTTCAACAGAAACCAAATGATCGTCGGTACGATGCAAATCGAGCGATAAAAATAATAGATAAGACGAACAGGAAAGCAACAAACAAAACAGTATTAGATATAGGTAGTTACAATCTGATGTAAATGAAATGCAACACAACGGAAAAAGATAGTTTTGCTCTTCATTTGGTGCGAAATTATTGATGCAGATGAGTATTTTTAATGTGTAAGTATATAAATTGTTATGTATATATAGCTCACAACACAAAAATAATTAGATTACGAAACGAACGACAGTGAGAGGGACACCGTCCGAACGAACTTAGGTCGGAAAGTAATTTTATCCTGTCAGCAAGAAAGTATTAATAACAGGAGACATCGTTTTGTTTATTTTCTAAAGTAGCCTGTGCGTTTTTTCTTAAACTGTTGTGTTTCAGTTTCTGTTCAATCTGACCTGAGGACTATTTTGGTATCTTCTTGTTTTGGACAAGTAGTTCCGTGGGGAAGCTTAGGAGACCATAAAACCCACCTTTGAAATGTTTTTAAGTCCCAAAGCAATATAAAAATATTTCTAAAGTTTCCATATTGACTTACAATTTGAAAAGCAATTTCAAGGCATGAAATACGAGTTTATGCAAGTAAGAAACAAAAAACAGCGCAATTAAAAATGTATGACACAACTCTATGAGTACCTACCACATATTTGTACGTAACAAATAACGAAAGATACATTTTATTATTACAAAATCAAAAAAGAGATAGATGCCAACAACACGAGGTGTTCCCAAGTGGTCCCCCATCTAAGTACTAACCACGCCCGACGTTGCTTGATTTCGGTGATCGGACGAGAACCGATACAGTTTAGTTTAGTTTAAACGCATTTTTATTTTATTAATTCATTAATTCTTACATGCTAGACAAAAAAACGCTTAAAAATTAGCTTAAATTACTTAAAAAAAAAATTATCTTATTCTAACTTACTGGCCCCATGCGGACACTCTAAGTTAAACCTAACAATTATATTTTGTCTTTCGACGTGCAGTACAATATTAGTTTTTTGAATTAAACGTAATTAAAATACTAATTAAAAACTAAGAAAATATTTTTTTTTAATTTAAAAACTTAGTAAACTAACATTTTTTTTTTTTATATTATATTATAAAACTTAAAACTAAAACTTAAAACTACCTAAAATATACATTAGCTTAGCCTACTTAAATTATCTTAATCTAGGTATTATTCCTTTTTTTGTAGAAGGTTACCCACTTCTGTTTTTTATTGTTTTTATTTTTTTTGTATTTTTTTTTTGTTTTTATTTTTTTTTTTTTGTTTTTTTTTTAATTTTTGTTCTTAACTACTATCTTAAACCTACCTAAAGCTATGTAAGCCGGCCACGGCTAAAAAATTAGGCTGACCAACTCTGCTCCTTATTGGAGCTATCCTGTACTAGAGGAATTCGACGACGTAGATTCCCCTCCTTCAACAAGCCACCAAAATTGTTGGTGCTGCCGAGCAACATCCTTAATGTCGCGACTCCCTACCGACCTACTGAACCGGAGACGTTCCGCACTGCCGTGTACGACGTCTCTGTCGTAGTTAAGTCGCCTGTCCGCAGCTGTTCGAGCGATGTGGAAGATTAACGGCACCGCTAATCTATCCTGGATCAGACCTTTTTTATCTAGGTAGAGGAACGCCTCTGGAGGAATAAAGCCGTCAAAGCGTACTCTCTTGTGATACATATAATTGGGGTAGTAAGCCCCGTAGATCAGGTTATTCGACGAGGTCATTGCTCTTGCAATGTGCCTTCGAATCAACTTAATAACAAAATTGTCCACTCTTATTAGGTTCGCCCTATTGTACAAGACCTCATTAGGATAGAATTTTATGTACTCAGACTCTGGTGTTCTGTATAAGCGAAGACAAGTCCTAAGACAAGCCCTCTCAAACACCCGAATCTTTTCCAATAAACTTGCTCTCACGTTGAACCACACGGGACATCCAAATACAAGCATGGGCCTGATAAGGGCCATGTAGCAGATCAACTTCACCCCCGCATCGAGTTGGCTGTTATAAAACAGTCTCTTTGTAAGGGCAAAAGCACCTCTGGCTCTGGCCAGAGCAACATCTATATGTTTGTTAAAATACAGATATTGATCTAGCCAGATCCCAAGGTATCTGACTACATTTCGACAAGCAAGTGGCAGTCCGTGCTGCCCAATGATCGAAAACTTTCGCCAATTCTTTCTGGTATCCCTAGAGGCCCCAGACAACGGCGTCCTAAACAAAATGGTTTCTGACTTCTGAAAGTTGATTTTCAACTTCCAGTCATCGCAATATCGCTTAATTTTATCGAAGTCACGTTGCAAGAGTATATTAATGACCTCAATCTTTGGACCTGATCTGTACGCGATTAAGTCGTCTGCGTACGCTATGGCATGGTGAAGTGAACCTATCAGATCACTTGTGTAAATATTGAACAGGATCGGCGAATTTACCGCACCTTGTTGCAGACCGTTTTTAATGTAAAATGTTCTAGCAGAAGTCACATCGCCATTTTTCACGATGAACTGTCTATCTGTTAACATGTTGTAAAGAATATAAAGCAGTGGTTTACTAATGCCCAGCCTGTTCAGCTTGAAGAAGAGTCCCTCTAACCATACGGTATCGAAGGCTTTTTCCAAGTCAATCAGGCAGGCACCAGTACACTGGTTCTTGCCTTTGTTCCATTGGATATCAGAAACCAGTTTAGACGCGGCATGAATAACATCATGCCCCGCCTTGAAACCGAATTGATTATCCGGAACTATATTTTTGTCCTCAACCCACTTAGTCAGGGCTCTATTGATCACCTTCTCGAAAACCTTACTGATATTTGGAAGAAGACTGATCGACCGGAGATTCGCTGGATTGGATGTGTCTTTATCCCTTTTAGGGATTGGATGTACCACCGCAGTTTTCCAATGCGCTGGATAATGGGCATTATTCATCGCATTGTTAAAGAGGATGGTATAAATGTTCACAGCTTCTAGTGGGAGATGTCTAAGCACAATGTTCGGTATTTCATCGGTTCCCACTGATTTCTTACTTCTAAGTGATTTGAAGATCGTTTGGAGCTCTTCCTTTGAAATGAACGGGGGTAATACCCTATCGTCGGCGATGACATTATTTGCCATATTCTCGTCACTGAACTGAGTGAAACCCGAGCTCTCGAATCGCCAGTTCACTATTTCATTTCGAAGGTAGAAATTATGCACGAGGACTCGACTTTCCAGGTCGTGGTCCGGGCCAATGATGTCATTCGCCTTGTACACTTCCTGGAAAGTTGCTCCTATAGCCTCTATCTTCTCCTGCGGATCTTCGATCACAAAGAAGTTGTCGTCATCAACGGCCTCATTTGGATCGATGCCTGCTGCTAAAAGTAGTTGTTCGTTGTTCGTCGTTCGGGCGATTTTAAGACATGGAAGGTCGTTTTGATTTTTCCTCCGAAATATTTTATTTATTTGCGGGAACATATTCGGGTTGCTGGTGTTTACAGCCCGAATTTTGTTGTTCCAATACAAACTTACAGATTTTCTGTAATTTTCTTTTATTAATGTTTGGAGGTTTTTGATCGACGACTTTAATGTCATGATCTCCGGGTTGTGTCTGTCAGTAAACTGTCTGTACAAGGTTTTTAGTCTTGACAGCAGTCTACTTTTATGTCGGTGCAGTGCGTCAATAGTTGCGTTGCGGAATAAGTCTTCGTTGTCAGTGTGACGATACCGAGGTACCGTTTTGTTCATTGTTTGTTTAATTGTTTCGTCCATTAGTTTTAGATATCTGTCAATCTCATCGTTTGACAGATTTCTATTGGACGGTGGGTAGAGCGAACTCGAGTAAAGTGCTCTAGTCATTGTTCTGGAGAAGTGTGTCCAACGCACCTTACTATAGTTGTAGGAATGCCTTTGAACAAACTCTTCCAATTCCGCATTTTCGTTCGGAATGGTTATTTCGGTACTAAGACCGCAATGGTCACTGTCGTACACAAAAGAACGAAGACAGTTCACAGTTTGTTGGTTAGTGCAAGTCAGATGTATCCGTAAGTCGAACAGCAGGAGATCCAAATAGGACCCATGTCTAGGAAACGACGGACTATCCGTCGCCTTAAGGCCGAGTCGATACATTATACTGTGCTGACCCCACCAATTGAATAGCAGGTTCCCTCTAGTATTTGGTGTATTATTTCCCCAATCACTATGTTTGGCGTTGAAATCTCCGCCGATAATAAAATAGTTTTCCTCCAATTCCAGTCTCAGAAATCGAAAAAGTGTCTCGAGCTCTGAGATGAATAGGGTGGATTGAGTAGCCTTAGGTCCATAAACAGACACCATGTACAACCGTTTTCCACTACGGAGCGGGATATACACGATGCATGCTTCAAGCACCTGAAACCTACGCACTACACGACTATATATTCTTTTAAAACGTATACCTTTTCTTACGAAGATCGCAACGCCTCCTCCTTGTATGGAGTTGGGTCGATTTCTTCGTATTATTTTATACATTCTGTGCCTCATTTTGTGTCTTTTGGTAAGCTTAGTTTCGCTAACTAAAAGTACATCAGGGGATTGGTCTTTAAGCAACTTGAATAGTGCAGCTCTTCGCTCAATCCTTATCAGTGAATTAACATTCACTGCAAGGATCTTTAGGGTTTGCTCCGCCATGTACGTACCCATTACGACTGGCGGTGCGTTAGTCCCGGCAGCAATGCGTAGATTTGATCCACGCGCGTAGCTTGTTCGGTTATCTGACGTTGAAGCTGAGCCATCTGCCCCTGGATAGAGAGCAAGATAGCTAGCATGTCAGTTCCGGGTTCCGGTGCTTTAGGCGCTGGGGCCTGAGAAGCAACCTTTGCTTGCTGTGCCATGTTCCCCCTACCTGCTGCCATTTGGGCGTAGGTAACTTGGGAAGTAACGGCTGGTGTTTGAATTTGTACTGGTAGACGCTTAACTTCTACCTTTTGCTGCCGAGCCAGATTTACTCTTTTTATGTACTGGAATTTGGGACAACCCCGATAGTTTGCGGTGTGTCCCGTATTCTTACATAAAACGCAAGAGAGTTGGCTTTTTTCTGACGCTCCATCCCTACCCAGAGCGCATTCTTCTGATTTGTGGTTCTTACCGCACTTGACGCATCGAGGCTGCATTTCGCAGTTCGACGCGGCGTGCCCGAACCTTTGACAGCGAACACATTGCAACATGTTATCGCTCCGTTTTACTTTTTCCCAGTGTACAATCTGGTAGTCTAGGACTTTAATACTCCTTAGACCATCCAGTTTGCTATCGGGAGTTAGCTGAACCAGAAAGAACGGTAGTTTCCGTTTCTCCCTTTTGGCTCTGGCTGTAGTGAATGGCTTGACTCCTACGAATTTGAGTTCGTCGCACTCTTTCTCTTTGAGCAGCTTTAAGAGCTCCTCCGGATCAGTAGACGGTTCTAATCCTTTCAGCAGCATTGTTTGCAGCTTTTGCCCCTTCGGGGTGAAGGAGAAGAACTCCGTCGTCGAATCCTTTAACAATGTCTTAATTTTATTATAGCGCTCCACTGTATTGCAGTGGATCGCATGCCTATCTACACTAAGTCTTTTGATAAAAAAATTGGAGCCTATGGCCGACTTACACAGTTCAATTGTGTCCTTTAGTTCCATCCTAAAAGTATTTATAGGTGGAACCCTTTGTTTTTGCTGTTGTTTTTGCTGCTGCTGTTTTTGTTGCTGTTTCTGCTGTTGCTGTTGTTGTTTCTGCTTCTGCTGCTGTTGTTTGTTCATTAGAGCTTGTTCAATTTTTTGTATTTTTGGTTGTTGTATATTTTGTTGTTGTTTAGTCTCGTTTGCTTTTGGTGTTTGCTTCGATATCGAGAGCTGATGATGATGCTCTTTCTCTCTTCGTGCCATTTGCTTGGCTTTAATTGACAGCACTTTTTGTTGTAACTCTTTGATGCTGTCGTTAAGAGCTTGGACTTCCTCTTCTTCGTCCTCTGACTCAGAAGCCACCAGAGATGCGAAGCTATTTTCACCTCCCATATAGCGGCCTTCCCCACCATCCGACACGTATGGGTATTCATACTGTTCCGCTGCTGCCATTCTTGAAGTTGTTGGCGCCTCTTCCATTACTTTACCAGGCAGCTTTTCGGTAGAAGTAGAAAGGGAAGGGCGCTTTACAAGGTTTGGAGTTGGCCTTAGCTTCCTCCTCCTTTTTGTTGTAACTGCTGTTGTTGTTGTTGTCTTCTTTGTGGCTGGTTTTTCGGTTTGATCGTCCGATGACATGCCACCTTCTGATCCCGCTATTGGAATAGCGGACCGCCCACTACCACTCATGTTCCGAAAAACACTTTTGTGGTGTTATGTTTATTATTATTATTATTATTTTTCTTTTTTTTTTGATTTTATTAAAATAAAAGCACTCTACTTTTTCAGGGATCGAACCCACGACCCCTGGTTTCTAGGTAACAACCACTCCGATGCGAAGTTCCTTACCACCACGGTTACCGAAATATTGAAAATTCACTATTTTTTTTGCACACTTATTCGTTTTTTACAATTGTAAAGCCGAAACACGAAATACGTCTAATCTCCGCGGAGGTCTGTGAACGACTCTGACGAGAACCGATACTTTCAACGTAGTATGGTCGTTGGCGTCAGTAAAGTAGGCAAACCTTAGTGTTCCGTTAATTCTTATGTCATGATTCTCCATATTTTGGCGCCAATTCTCCCTGATCCACCGTAAGATACGAGTACTAAATTCTATTGAATGACATAGTAAATGTAAACAAACTAAGCGATTTAGTGAGAAGCATTTGACAGGAGAGAATGTCAGTAGCTGTCAGCTGTATTAAATTGTATCCATCTTTTCGCTGGGCCTTTCTGTTGGTATTCTCAATTATTCATTCGCTCCTTGCACGAGTAACTTATGGAAAACAGACGACTAATGAAAACGGAAAATATAAGTTTTCTCATTTACCATAATGTAGGATTTGACACCCAATTAAAACAAATTCGTTAACGTCATAATTCTTTATTACTTTGTCTACTCTGTAGCTCAGTGACTAAACTCTATGGATGTAGTTTGACGACTGATTATCGACTCTCTTCCCACTGTTTTACAAACTCAATTCCCAAAAGTACTAGAAGGGTTGCTCGTACTGACTCCTCGTTTGTTTTTCGCTCGTGTACCGTATTCGTATTGATGTGCATTCGATCGTATGTTATTCGTTTTGTTTTAGGTAATTGTACGTTGTCTTTTGTTCATCGTATGTACAAATACAGTTATTAATTAAAGAACGAACACGAAATTATTGGTGCCATTTTGAGAAGACTGTTGCGGCACTTCACAACGTATTTCAGTAGCGGGCACGAAACCCAAATAGATTATAATATATTGTATCTACCATAGATTGGGAGTATCATGCTTTACATCGCACCATTTGCCGCTGTTAAGGTTAGATCGCTGACATTTAAAATTCACATATCATGTTATATATAATAATGTGCTTGGTTTGTTGCCTTTCAACACAGTGGAACATTTTTTTTATCTTGAATTGTAATTCAAATAAAAATACTTAGGTTATTGGATTATTAGATTTGTGATATCACAGGATCTCAATGGCTTCACATTCAATAAATGGAGATATTAGGTGATGATGCTCACTAGGATGCTGAGATGTGGTAATTTCACAGATAAGAGATACTTTTTACGTCCTTGATTCAGCTTAGTCCTAATCTGTTTGCTTAAATTGCAGTTTGTGTACAACCATTCCGGCCCTTTTTTTGGTTTAGCCGAAAGATGTGAATTCTTAATAGATTCAGATCCAGTAGCCCTTGCTACCAGAATGCACTTTTCGCTATCCTGATTGTCCTATTCCAGGAACATGCCTTCGTCACTAAACTATACCTCGCAAGCACTCTCCTTGCGGGACTGCCGTTAGGTGTTACTTCGCGGAGCTGGTAATCAAATCAAGCTATTAGTGTTGTGTCACCTGCTTCTGAGATTTCTGCAGAAGTATAATAATTACTTATTCTGCAACATGTGATCGAGGATTGCCGATGGGCTGTGCAGAGTATTTCCACATGCCATGAATCGTGGGCAACAAAATACTGCGTGCTTCGTATATTCATCTTCATTTCAGCCTTCGAGGTAAGATGGCGAGCAGTCGTGCTCAAAACGGCGGAGATATATACTTGCGATAATCACCATACCCGGACAGGAATTGCGTTAGGTTGAAGTTAAAGGCTCCATGTTTACATACTACGCAGTCGTGGATTGTTAGTATAAGTTTGTAGATCCATCTTATGTCATTCGTTGTATTATCCCAGCGAGATTGCTACAAACGAGTAGCAATTTTCTTGATTCCATTGGAATCGTGTTGGGTTAGGGATTTTCTGTCATACATCTTCAACATTTCATCTGCAAGAATTTCGATGGAAACCATTTCAGCTGATATGGTTCGAAAGCCGCTGATTGTCAATATCGCGCAGGATCAGTATATTGGCGATAGTCTCCTTTTGGTCTCCGTCGTCCTCAGTGCTTCTGAGAATACTGCCTAACATTGGTGGATCTGGATACGCAAAAAGAATCCTACTCTCCAGAGCTATCATATCAGTTTTGTTATATGCCGCCCCATTCTGGTCGCACTGGTTTATGGTCGGCTACTAAAGCTGCTAACTAAACCTTTATCCGGACAAATTCTTTCATTTGTAGCGAATTCAACTAAATGAATCCTATTGTCACGACGGCAATGTCATCGGCGAACCCAATCACCGTCACTCCTCCAGGCAACGGCAATCGTTTGACTCCGGCATACATGATGTACCACAATAAGGGCTCTAAGACCGATCGCTGTGAAACTCCGATAGTGCCGTTGTGGTATGATATTTTTCACCTCCATCTGTATTATATGTCAACTTCATGTAGTTGAAATAGCACATCACTGTACGCAGCAATTAATATGGTATATCCTTGCTGGCGAGTAATCTTCTGTCAAATGAAACAAAACTGCAACAACATCCAAAAATAGTTTCAACATTGGACGCATATGCACGCCGGAAAAAGCCAGAGGCATGTGGTCATATTGCTACACTTCCATCAAGGAGGTGTCCAAAAACATCTTAGTGTTCTAACCATTCTAGAAAATAAATCAGTGGTATGATGATTAAATGTGCAAAAAAAGGAGGTAAGCCACCAGATTCGAGAAGAAAAGGAAGACCGAACCTTGGCAATTTGGTCTTTCCAAATGGAAGCTTTATGCCGGGAACCCTTTTGGATGGGGCTACAGTTGTTCAGGGGCCGAATCACCGCATCCGTGAACGTATCATTCGTGATCGTAATATCATTATACGCTATCGAAAACGAGTAACGTAATTCGGTATCATGTCAATAGCTAACGAGTGCTATTGATTCCATGAACGTATTCGTTCTGTCGAAATGTCATTCGATCAGCAAATTGCACAAGGAGACAATAGAAGGAAAAGAGAACGCAATTAATGTGTAAGTTATTTGTTTGTTAAATGTATTTTAATAAATACGATTGCGGTCCCAGAAGTATCCGACCCAACAAAGAAAGCACAAAACTTTTGGAAAAAAATTTATTTATTTTTCAACATAATCGCTTTTCAGCTATATACACTTTTCCCAGCGATGTTCAAAAAGTTCGATACCCTTTTTATAATAAGAACTGTCTTGCTCCTCAAAATAGCCATTAACTGCCGACATCACTTCTTCACCGTTGTAAAATATTTGACCACTGAGCCATTTTTTCAAGTTTGGGAATAGAAAATAATCTAAAGGGGCTGAATCTGGCGAATAGGGTGCATGAGGTAGCAATTCAAACTTTAATTCATTAATTTTGGCCATTGCATTCACGACACTGTTTTTGCTCGAGTGTGAGCAAACGCGGCACCCATCTTGCACACAGCTTTCTCATGTCCAAATTTTTATATAATATGCGATGTACCACACTTTTTCAAATGTCTACAATGTCTGCTAGCTTGCGCACTTTCAGTCGACGATCATCCAGTACCGCTTTGTGGATTTTCTTCATCATTTCTGGAGTCGTCACCTCATTTGGTCGACCACTGCGATGCTCGTCTTGGCAGCTCGTACGGCCTCGTTTAAACTCAGCAACCCAAAATTTTACTGTTGTAAACGAAGGAGCAGATTCACCCAGAGTAGAGTCCAGTTCAGCTTTTGTATTGATTGGGCTGAGGCCTTTCAAATAAAGGTATTGTATCACATAACGATGACTAATTTTCTCCATTTTCACAAATTCACTGACAACGTTCACTATAGATGGCTGCCAAACAAATACTAAACAACGTGGCGTTTTCAAACTTGAAATATATATGAAAGACTGCGTTCTTTCCAATAAAGTAATATTTTCAAACAACTACCGCCATGTCTTGGTCAGGCCGGGTACTTCGGGACCGCCCTCGTAATCTAATAAAATTTCAGTTTAGGACAAGCGTCAGTTAAATTAACGCAATACAAAAAAATATGTTTTGGCGGAATTCATGAGCGAGCACTCCGGATTAGCAAAAAACATCCTTCCAAACTGCGTACAAGGAAAATCAACGGTATACCGCTTATGGGAAGAGATAAGCCAAAAATTGAAGCCGTGGCGAAAGGTATAAATTGTACATTTGTATAAAAATACGTTATAAATTATAAGCAAAGTATCAAGCAAAGAAGAAGCTTTCTTTTAATAAACCCACAAAAAAGAAAACTGGTGGTAGAAAATATGAGGAAAAAGTTTTAACACAAGCAGAGGAACAAATAATTGAAGCTAGTGGCCTAGAAGACGCAGTGAAAGGTCTAAATGTGAGAACGTTTGGCTTATCAAATTAAAGACCATCTACTCCAGTTGGCATTTAACAATTTGAAAGAACTCCGTGTTCTTGTGACTAAACAATTTCTAAACTAAACTTTTCTCGGAACTATTTAAAAAAAAAAAAAGAAAGCTGAATCCATCACGAACCAATCACGAAAATACAAATTTTATTTTTATTTTTTCAAATGACATTTTTTTTGACACATTTTCTATTACATTTCTTACTTTAATCTTGTACAATTTTCTGATCATATGTAAAATTACGTTCCTTGAGCTTTCCGTGATCCCAATACGTGTGTTTGAATAATACGTCACGTAATCTCTTCTCGTATGTTTGTCGATCCGTGGACGGATGCGGTGATTCGGCCCCAGGATTTGACCCTCTAAGGGTTGCCAGCCTGATAAATAAGTAAGTAACCTTTCAAAATACATCTCTTCACAACCAGAGAACATGTCTCCCATGAAAATTTCTACAGGTAAAAGGTAAAGAAATTACATCTGCATAGCTTTCTTGGATGAAAGGAATGCAGTTGTTTACGGAATATGCCCGTGCAATGAAATATCAATATATTTGGGTACTATAAGTGTGCATAAATGGCTAGCGCGTGTATTTCTGTTATTTGTTTGCACATGGGATGGAGGAAATGGGAAATGCCCTTATAGAGTTGTAGTGAGGTGTCCGACGTAACATTTTTTTCCGTTGAACTATGCACTTGTGACATCCATTTGATAAATATGTAATTTGTATTTCACGGATAAAACAAGTATAAATCTCACTGTGGAGTAGCGAACAGCAGGCGAAAATATTTAGTAAAAATCTAGTTCTGGCCTCCGTTTTTAACGTTTTAGCTGCGAATAAGGGCAAAACCAAGTATGTGCTGCTGTAAGGCTTTATTAAGAAACGTTTAACAGTGATGACACCCACTCACTTCAATTCTGTTTTATTAGAACAGAATACCTGCGAAATATATGAGTATCCTGGATACTCAGTGGCCTGAGATGGCTTAGTAATGTTTGATAGAACTAATGGATATTTATCCTCCGACTCGAAGAATATTTGATGTTCAACGCAATATATGAAGACTACAGCGGAGTCCTAAACCATCTTGGAATACACGACTGGAGGCTTAAATTGTTTCCTTTAAGGCGCCTTTTCATGCATATTAGCAGTACGACAAACTATCAGAACTAGGTTTTTGCTCCACAGTTGTTTCCAAATGGTTTTAAGGACAAATACGTTGTAAGGGCAATATAAAATGTCCGCGGTTCTCCATTTTCCCTACGGAAATACCTTAAAGTCCGAAAGTACAATAGCTCCTGAGAAATTACTACGTGCGCTTCCCTTAGCTTCTGCTAACATTTTGTAGGGAACAATCGGTTTTCTATAAGAAAACGCCTCAACCAGATAAGAAGCTGGAGACGTTTCAAAAGACTTTTCAAAATACATTTGAAATTGCCAAACTAGTTTAATATTCAACAAAAAGCTTAACACTTGTAAAAGTTTGTACATTTTCTTAAAATAGGGAGCACCATATAAATAATAAAAAAAAAACATGCTAAAAAATTATTTACAACTTAAAAAATATTAAAAGATAAAATACAAACAAACTATGGTTAAAATACACAACAAATACAAATAGTCCAGACTCTGTACATTTATTTAATTTTAGACTTGAAGCCCTTTGACATCATTGGCGCTAACTCTGAGGAGTCTCGTCCTTTAGTTTCAGGTACAAAGAAGTATGTGATGAAGAGCACAATCGTGCAAAATACGGCAAATGGCATGAACACAAATGCACCGATTAGGCCGTTTAAAGGTGGAAACGACATGCCCACCACAAGATTGCATAGCCACGATGTTAGACTACCCAAAGACATGGCCACTGGTCGTGGAGATACTTCAACAAGTTCTAAAGAAGACAAAAATTAATTAGTAAAATTAAAAAATTAAATGAGAACTGATTCGTTACCTGCTCCAATAAAGTAAGGAATTGGACCGAGGCCAAACTGGAAAAAGAATATAAAGGTAAAGATGCATACAATGCATGCCAATGGTACCCAGGTTGCAGAATCCTAAACAGAAAAAATAGCCGAGTCATTAAAATTGTGATGAATTATCAATTTCCTTAGTCTTCCTACAATATAGTAGAGTGTCATGGAAATGGCGACCAAAAAGACGGCACACAGCGAACTGGAGATCATCATCAAAGGTCTCCGATTGAATTTCGCCATCAGAACTGGCCCCAGTAGCGAGATGGCTAAATTCAAAAATCCAGCACCAAAGTTAGCCCATTCGGCGTCGATTGCAGAGAAGCCGGCCTTCATGAAAATTGGCACCGAGTAGAAGAAGATCTACAAAAATTTGGTTTTTTTTTTTTGTATTTCTATGTATATAATGCATCAACGACTTACAGAATTAATTCCAGATAACTGCTGTCCCGCTTGATAACTGCATGTTACAAACAATGGCAGTGTCAACGTTGGATCGCTAATCACTGACCAGAAACCTCTACTTTGAGTCTTAGTTCCGGCTTCGGTTTCGAGTTCCAACATTTCAGCATTCACCTGAGCCTGATCATCTTGTCGCAAGCGATTGAGATTAATACGGGCGCCTTTTGCATCGCCTTTGATTAGGTAAAGCCACTTTGGACTTTCGGGGAAATAATAGGCTGGCAAGTAGCATATAATCACAAGAGCTCCATAAGAGCTAAGAGCATAATGCCACAGTTCTTCGGTTCCAAAAACCATATTCAAGCTGAAAAATTGTCCAACAACAATGCCACCGGTAACTCCAACAGCACAGAAAACACCTAAAGTGCTTCGTAAATGTGGGGGTGCGATCTCCAGAAGATACATAGGCAAGGCTGTATAGGTTATTCCAGATGAGATACCAACAATTAAACGTCCGATTATCAAAAGCTCTATAGACTTGGCTTCACGACAGAAGTTGAACATAAATGAGGCAATAAGAAGCAAAACCCCAGCTATGAGAACGGCTCCTTTCCTAGAAATATACCACGCACTCAAAAAAAGTTGAACATTTGAAAGCTGTGTATGAGAGCAAACCTTCCAAACGTATCAGATACCCAGGCTCCACACATGGATCCAATTATACCGCCAACGAGTAAGATTGATACGATTGAGGCCCAAAGAAAATCTATGTCGCCCTCATTCAAATGCAGATCATAACTTTCAATTAGGGTTGTGTTGCACCAATCTTTTATAAACTGAAAAGAAGTAGCAGTAAGAAGTAGAAGATGCTGGGAATTTTCGAAAACACCCAAATATCGACTTACCACAGCAGGGCTGTTTACACAACCTAAGCAGTATCCGATTGGTACTGAAGCGCCGATAGTTGTAGCGTACGCTACCATTATAAGTAGTCCTCCCCATTTTTGAGGCTTCTGAAATAAAAAGAAAGAAAAAAGGATTAGAAATAGAAAAATCTTGCATTGGAAAACAATTTAATATCAAGATTCTACAACAATAATAAACCAGAGCATGCTACTGTTATCCGCAGACAGCAAGCTGTGATCAAAACAGGCTCCCACTACTTGCGTTTGGTAGAACCCGAACAACTGTCACATCTTTTATTCCTTAATACGCGCATCTACAGTCTTATAAAAATCAACGGCGTTTAAAGGCTAATGACTTCTAGCCGATAAACTATCTCCGGGCTCTAATCCTATAAGCCGGAGGAATAGCATAATGCAGACCAACAAACTGATTGACTTAAAGAGCATTTCATAAACTATGATGATATAAAAACATATCTTCGATCGCGTCAATCAAATCGACGCGACAGTAGCCATATAAAGAAATCGACTGTCATTCTTTTGGAAATACGCCAAGGAAAAAAAGGAACCATTAGATATTTTACTACAACTATAGAGCGAAAGATATGCAGAGCAATAAGACAAAGAACTAGCCCCAACCAAGGTTCGGATTCTGAGAAACGCTGCTTTGAGTTTTGTCCAGCAAGCTCATCGGCGATTGCATTGTGACTTGGGAGACAAATAAGACTAAGCAGTTTCGATTGTGTTCAAAGAATCCTACCATACTCGAGCTAGCAGTGGACGTGGTGAACTTAAGCGTAGCTTGGCTGTCGCTACAGATGCAAATACTTCACCACCTCCACCGATTCTTTATAATATAATTACATATGTAATTAGTTCAGGATTGAGTATGCTTATTTTAAATTCTAAGCATAGATGAAATCGATTTAGAGCGTTGCAGCAACAGGTGAAATTATTTATCTTGCACACTAGGTCATTAAAACTTATTTTTAAACAGAATATGGCTTTGAGCATGCAGTCCATGATTTTAATATTTTTCCATAAACGGATCTACACCCTGCCTGACTCGAACTGCAACTTTTTAAAATGCTATAATTTCTTTATTTTTTGATAAATTTTATTGTGCTAAAGCAAAAAATGTTTGAAAATACATACATACAAACAAATACATACAATCAGTAGTTTTCAATATGGCGCAAATAATGGCCTTGAGACGGCAAAGTGCTTGTTTGGGGTGGTCCAAACTTTAGTATTTTTTAGTGCCAATCTTCGCCTTCAAAACATCGTAGACAGAGAAATCCATTCTCTGTGTCGAAGAAATGAATTGTGGAACATTGTTTTTTAACCAATCTTGGTTGACGCGCGCTTTGTGAGACGGTGCCGAGTCTTGTTGAGATGTCCACGGTCCAGACCGAAATGATTGTTTGCCCAAGGCTTCAATACTGCCTCTTAGACAGTTTCACAGTATATGATCGCATTAATTTTGACGCCACGGTCCAAAAATACGAGCGGAGAGCGACTATCGGCGGTTATGGCGGCCCAAAACATAACCACGGTGCTGCCTGCATTCTGGTGGCCGTCCGAAGGTGTACATTTTCAAAGGACCTCTCTGGCAAGTAAACTCGGTCATTTTGTTTGTTGACATATTGCTCGATAACAAATGGCGACTCTTCGGAAAAAAACTAAATTCGGCAACTCACCACTTTCGTGCAAGCGTAGCAACTCCTTCGCTCTTTCGACTCTAACTTTTTTCTGTTGCGGTGTAAGATCGTGTGTTTTTTTTAAGTTCAATGGCTTGAGCCCAAGCTCATTTTTTAGTATGTGTTGCATCCGTTCCAACGATATGTTGAGCTCACGAGCCATTTTTCTCCACTTCGACGCGGATTTCGCTCAATTCGAACCTTCACTTTCCGAACCATTTATGCCGATGTTGCTGTTTTTTTATGACCACCTCAATGGCGTTTTGCAACGCTTCCAGTATAACGGTAACGAGACACAAATGATTTATTCACGTTTAGGTGCTGGGAGACGCGTTTAGGTGCTTGAGACGCAAATCGTTTAAAATGCTTGTAAATAGTAAATTATCTGTCATGTGTCAAAATTTGAGCTCACTGTCATGAACGGTTTGGAAATTATAGCAGTCTGAAGTTGGTTGCAGTTCGAGTCAGGCAGGGTGTATAGCAGAGTCGAGATAGACCGTTTCTGTTTTTATTTTGGTAGAAGCACCAGTGACTTATTTACATGACACAATACAACGCATAGGATAAAATTGGTCTTAACAAATGCACGCAGATCCAAAAACAAAAGATTTTTTACACTCTCAGCAAATGGTTGCCATCCAGGTTGCTTATAATAGCTCGATGAAAAAATTGATGGCTACGACTTAAGTGTGCTCCCCAAACAAATGGGTAGTAAAAGCAGTACGTGGACGAATTCGGAGAAATTACCTTAGGAAGCAGAAGTTTATGTCCAAGGAATTGGATATATCATCCAGATTCATTTCTAGGTTGATTTGGGATAGTCTGCATATGAAAGCATATCGTCGGTCCACGGGTCCTCTTCTAACTAGTCAACAACCATTGCAGTGGCATGCGTACAATGGCCATTAAAACATTTTGTTTACGGATAAGAAAATTTATACCGTGAAAGAAGGATTCAACAAACAAAAGTACAAAATTTATGTCACTTCCAGCGAAGCGAAAAAAGTTGTTCCAAAAGTTCGACGTTTACATCATAACGCTTCCGGAATGTCTTGGTGAAAGGTCTCTCACATCTCTCCATTTATGTGAAAAAGTCAAAATTGTGAAACTAGTGCAAAGGTTTAGCAAGAAGATGAGCTAGAGGGTGTTGTGAAGGGTTTGACCGATACGCTTTTCAATGGATACAGATGGATCTTCCAACAGGACTCTGCTCCAGCGCACAAGAAGAAGATTGGCCTTCGTGGAGTCCAGATCTGAATCCACTGAATTATGGTTTGTGATCAGAATTGGAAAGCATTGCCGCAAGACTTGCCACAGAAATTTGGAAGGTCTTAAAACAGCATTAACCACATCGTTTGGAAACTTGTTTTAAAGACAAAGGCAGTAATTTCGAGTGAATCCAATTTTTTTTAATAATCGATATTGTGGTCTAATAAATGAAACAATTTTGAATACAATATGTTTACTTGTTTTTTTTTTATAGCGTTTAATATTAATATTAATAATATTAATATTTGTAACAGAACTTATGGCATGCATAGCTACATTTGTGTGTAAATTTCATTTTTCATTTTATATGCATTTTTTTTATGCCGAATTAATTTACAAAAAAATTCTTAAAAACTTTAAGATTACCTTAATTAGCTAATACTATACTATACTGGTCCTATGCGGGCGCTCTTAGTTGAACCTAAAACTTAATCTATGGCTTTCAATGTAAGTGAAGAGATCAATTCATTTATTTCATTATATTATTACTGACACTATTAAAATGATTTTTATCTAAAAACTTAGTTCATGGATTTTTTTGTACATTTATATAAAACTTACAAACTATCTTAAATATTATCTAAACCTACTTAAACTATCTTAATTTTGGAGAAACTATTGTATTTTTTTTAGAGTTGTTATTTTTTTTAATTTTTTTATAATCTTAAAAATATCTTAATCCAACCTAAACTATGTAAGTCGGCCACGACATAGCGATTTATCCCCCAAATGGGGCTCCCTGATTAGAAGGAAACGACGCAAGCCACCAAAATCTCTGGTGCTGTCAAGCAACATCTATCAAATCTCGACTACCTACCGCTCTCCGCACTGCCGTGTGCGACACCTTCGTCTTAGTTGAGTTGTCTGTCCGCAACTGTTCGAGCAACATGGAAGTTTAGCGGCATTTGTATGTAGTTACTTTTTATAATATACATTTATGCTTATAAAATGTTCGAAAACCGCATTTTCACGCGCACGAGATCTTCTGAAACTCGTTTTTGAATGTTTAACGGTGAACGAGTTGCTAGGAAGGTGATTTAGAAGAAACACCCAACACAACAACGAGAGTTTGAACAACTTCGTTTGATCTCTCCGTCTTGCGCACACTTTCTGTTTCGAAAATATTTTTGAAATCGCATCATGAATCGCCACTTGCACTTTCAATGACGGTTCTCACATCTTACTGAAAATGAAGTATATAAGTACGTCTACACTATGAGGCAAATAAAAAAAAATACCAAACAACCAAGAAGCTTGGATTGCCAAAAAATAAGCTCATAAAGAGGAATTCGATGAAATATTTGGTCCTGGTATGAGTCCTAGTATACGAAAAATAAGTTTAAAAATGAGCTTACTAAACAAGACTATGTTTTTTTACGAAAATAAAACTTTAAACGACTTTTACTCAAAAAGATATTTTCTGAATCGGTCAACAAGATATCTAGAAGACTAATTGAACGTTATATTCGTAGAAGTATTGGCTAGTTAATGAACTGGGATCTTAGCTCAGGACAGCTACCCTTTCTTTACAACTTCTTACCATTGTGCGTGCCTTTTTTACAATTTTAATTGTTTTAAACTATCCGAATTCACGAACTAGATTATGTTGTTTTTTGACAAAATGCCCTGTTGCGTTTTTTATTTTAGATCAATAGTTGCGGAACAATTACCCTTACCGTTTGCATTAAATTTTTTGGACGTCGACGCAAGAGCACTTTTCTAGCAACCGAATTTTTTTAGTAACTTTTAGCACATTACATATGTAGTACAATATGTATATATGTAAATGTATGTTTAACAAAAAAAAATATATATATATATATTCTATTGGGTATGTAAGTTAATTCGTGCGGTTTTTTTTTCAAAATTTGAACGTTTATTTAAGAAAAACATGTACAATAGTATTATTCAAAGTATTGCCCATCAGAAGCTATGACTTTTTCCTATCTTTCTGGCAATTTGTGGATCCCATCCCAAAAGAACTGCGCCGGCTTGGATGAATCAAGCCAATTTTTGATATTCTGCTCTGATGTGAACCGTATTTCAGTGAGGGCGTTCTGCATCGACCGGAACAAATGGTAGTCTGGACAAGGTCTGGGCTTTAAAGCGGGTGGAGTAAGACTTCCCATCCACTGTTTTCCAAATAGTTCTTAACATGAATAGCAACGTGGGGCCGAGCGTTGTCATGATGGAAAATTATTACCTCGTGTCTGGTCGCATATTCCGGGCGTTTTCCGTCTATTGATAGTTTCACCCAGTTTTAGCAGCTCATAATACAGCACACCCATCTGATCCCACCAAATACAGCGCATTACCTTCGCGCCATGGATATTCGGCTTTGCCGTTGATTTGCGCTTGGGGTTGTCGTAATGGATCCATTTTTCATCACCAGTAACAATCCGATGCAAAAATGACTTCCTTTTGTGGCGTTCCAGCAGCATTTCGGAAAAGCAAAACCGCCTTTCGACGTCTCTCGACTTGAGTTTATGTGGAACCCAATTTCCTTGCATTTGAATGCATCCAGCTGCTCTTAAACGTTTTGAAATGGCGGCTTGAGTAACACCCAAAGATTCTACGAGCTCTTCTTGTGCTTGGCCACAATATTCATAGAGTAATGCTTCCAGTTCTTTATCTTCAAACTTTTTTGCCTCACAGGACGTTCATCGTCTTCCAAACCAAAATCACCACTTTTAAATCGTGCAAACCACTTTTGGCACGTTCGCTCAGCTAGCGCATGTTTACCATAAACTTCCACCAAAATATGATGACTTTCGGGAGTAGTTTTCAGTAATGAAGAAGAACTCCCTGCAAAAGCACTTTTTCAGGCACAAAGTTCGACATATTTGAGTGAAAAAAAATTATTGTTGTTTACGCTTCAAATGAATGACATATACTGAAATGACGTATATTGCGTTGCGTTATTGCGTTATTGCGTTGCGTGTTTCGGTACCTTTCATACAAAGTATATAAACATGAGCTGATTTTGATATAAACAGAACGCAGACGCTTTTGTTAAGAGAGCACACTAACGTTGTGTCCAACGTAAGCACGGGGAATGCGATGCGTGCGTTGCTGTACGGGCAGACCGGCGACCGTACATAATAAAACTTTTGTTAGCAAATGTAGGTGTCCAAAGTAAACACAATATACGGCAAACACGTGCATTGCGTCGTCCCCGCAACGCACGCATTGTTGTTATTTTCAAATAGTTTGATTTTGCCTGCATTGTCGTACGGTTGATAGGTACCTGAAACAAAAAATGTTTATCTAGTTTTTCTTTCATTTTCAGAAGATGATGTTCAAAAAAGTGGCGGAATTTAAGAGATCAATGTTGTAAAGAACTTAAAAAATTCCAAAGCCTAAATCAGGTGATTGGCATTTTCTAAAAGTATGCTTTTCCTAAAGGACACCGTGTCTCCGAGAGATACGGATGGAATTTTGTTGCTGGTAACAGACGAGTCAACAATGAAGAGGCAAATATAGAAGTGAATGAATCAGAAATAAATTTAATTAAAACACAGGCTTCGTCGAAAAACAAAAAGGATACATGAGGAAGGAAATGATGTTGAGCTTAAGCTTCTAGATATAGAAGTCAAAAAGCTTTCTTTGTTTGAAAGCTCACATTTTCTGCAGTCGTTGCTTCCATTTATGAGAAAAAATGGATTCATTACGAAAACTTCGAGTAAGATCGAAATTTCAAGATGCGAAATCAACAAACTTCAATTACAATGTCATCTTATTCCGACTTCTCTGAACCAGTTTCCCTTGTCTTCACTAAAAACATTTATGATGGAACCATTTCTGGTTCAATGGATACGTTAATAAACAAAATTGCCGTATTTCGGCTGATGAGCAACCCGAAGAGTACCTAGAGCTACCATTACGAGTACATCCATTAAAAACAACGATATGGTGTGGTTTATGGACAAGTGGAATCATTGGTCCATTTTTCTTCAAAAATGAGGCAAATCAGAATGTTACCGTCAATGGTAACCGTTATCGCGCCATGTTAACAACAGACTATGTGCTTCCTGAAATTTAAGCACATAGTCTCGGTGAACTCTGGTTTCAACAAGACGGCGCTACGAGCCATACAGCGCGTGAAACAATGGACGTGTTGAGAAATCATTTTGGTGAGCACTTAATTTCACGTTTTGCTAGTAAATTGGCAACCTAGATCGTGCGATATCACAATTTTGAACTATTTTCTCTGGGGATATGTAAAGTCTGAGGTCCTCAGGAATAAGCCGGCTACGATTGACGCTTTGAAAGCCAGCATTACTCGTGTTATCAGCGAGATACCAGTCGACCAAATTGGACCTTCTGAATGGACCACCTCAGATGTTGTCGTGGCCAACATATACATGATATCATTTTCAAGAAGTAAATGCCATGAATTTGTTCTTTTAACCGATAATAAAAATTTTAAGTTCACTTTCAAATTTATGTGTTTTATTTTACATTATGAATCAAACCTCACGATGAATCACCCTATACATATATTTCTAGGATAGACACGCTTCAACCGACATTTTCAAACAAGAAAATATCATCAAAATCGGTTCAGCTGTTTGGGAGCTACGATGCCACAAACGTAGCGGCGGGGGTTACAAAGAGAAATGTGTGTGGAACAAAAGCTATTTTCGCTACAAAGATCAGTTAACGGCAGACAAGTAATGGGATTTAATGGGTAAAAATGTTGGAATTTGAAGTAAGTAAACAATGTATAATATGTAATGAATTTTATATTTTATTTATTCAAAAGTATGGACAAAAAATATTTCCTTTAATTTCAGCTTCCCGCGACGGGTGATTATTGTAGTTGTGGTTTGCCACCGGATTTCTTGAGTTGAAATTTTCTTCCATATCAATGATAACATTGTGTAGAATGAAAACAGCTTTTACAATATAAATTGCACGTTAAACATTAGTTTCAATGGCTTTTAATAGAATCCTAAATTTGGCTGAACTAATGCCGAATGGACACTCAATTATCATTCTGGCTCGTGACAAACGGTAATTAAAATCTGAGGCCGCTATATTGTTTTGCAGTCACCTTGAAGGGTATGGCCTCATTAAGTTGGTTCTTTAGGGAATTGCTTCATCTCCTAGGAACACAAATGAAGCCGTCTTCTAAAATTTGGGAAGCAGCTAATCTCTTCGTAAAGCTAAATTACCATTTTTGATATTTTTATATATGGCTGAATTTGCAAAAACTCTTGTGTCACTATCTTTTCCATATGCACCCACATCGATCATCAAAAAGCGATATCTTGCATCAACCACTGTCAAGAGAACTATTGAAAAGAATCCTTTATATGTAATTGTAATACATCTGCCTGAATTTGCTGGACACTGAAGTCTAATATGTTTTCCGTCAATACTGCCCAAGCAGTTAGTAAAGTTCCATTTTTCAAAAAACTTGTCTGAAACCTTTTTAAAATGCTCAGTAGTTTAAAGCTGATATTTTGAATTCGTTGGACAAATTTCATCAGAAAAATGCGTTTATCTCGAAATTTTCAACTTTAAGGTTATCTTTTTTATCAAACATTTTGTCTTCTCTTCATTATCTACGATTTTTAACTATGACTTTTCCAACTACGAACAACGGAAGTTATTGGAAACCACTATCTTATTCAGGCGAATGGGCCACAAAATAAATAGTGTGTTCAAATAAAAAAAAAAAAATGACTGAAAGCTGTCAGTTAACAAGTAAAACAAAGTTAGAGAATTAAGCCAACGGTAAATTCTCCCGCTATTTTGTGGAATATTTTTGTTTAATTCGGTGACAACTTTCGAAATGTGCCGATGTTACTTTATTAACTGAGTGAACGAGTAAAGTGTTTAGCAAATGTTTAAGAAAAAATGTTTTCGATTCGCGAATACGCCGATATAATTTTCGTTTACGGTTTCTGTAATGAGGATGCTTTCTAGGCCAAATTTTATCAATGCTTTTCAACGCCTTTCAACTGTCGTCTCAGCATGTGGGGTAAGAAGAAAGATTGTCTAACATAACAGAAGCAGAACA
The DNA here is from genome assembly GCA_907269105.1 of Volucella inanis. Taxonomy (NCBI): domain Eukaryota; kingdom Metazoa; phylum Arthropoda; class Insecta; order Diptera; family Syrphidae; genus Volucella; species Volucella inanis. Next base: position 85,928,724 of record OU026155.1, on the reverse strand, counting down.
GGAAGAAAAAATTTTAAATGCTGTAAGAATGCAGCCATCTATTACATCAGAAGGCTTGTAACACAGTTGCAAACTCCAAGAACTACAATCCGTAGAGTTCTTCAAGCCAACCGCGTTTACCCATTTCATAATACGCCCGTACAGGAACTTTTGCCGGAGGACTTCCAAAAAAGGATTCAATTTTGCCAATGGCTGCTGCACCAACTAGATCAGAATGAGCAGTTTTATTCAAAAAAAAAATTATGGACTAAAGAAGCTCAGTTTACGAGAATGGGCATTACCGACCAACGAAATTCCCGCACTTCCTCACTTAACACGAAGAACATCTTTTCAAAGATAACGATTCAGTGGAAATGCAGATTTTTTTCTTAACTGTATACCATTCTACAGAAGGTTTAGCGTGAATGTCTGTGCCGGCATATTGGGTCGTTCTTAATTCCACATGTCCTAAGTTCAACATTCTATTTAGAATTTTTGAGAGACCAGTTGCCGAAAATATTTGCTCAGAGGCAAAGAATAGTTTTCCAACACGATGGAGCTCCTTGCCTTTGTAGCAATAATGTAACTTTGATTTTAAATCAAAAATTTAATGGACAGTGGATTGACCGATTTGGTCCTTTTCCTTGGCCACCTAAATCTCCTCACCTAACGCCAACGGATTTTTTTTTCTGGGGAGCCAAAAAAGAAAGAAAATTTACTATAAAATCGTTTTAAAATCTCAAAGCGTTCGTAATTGTTCGTAACCTAAAAGTTGAAAATTTCGAGATAAACGCATTTTTTCCGATGAAATTGGTTCAACGATTTTCATTGATCAATCCCGGAATTTATTCAGAAAATTAAAAATACAAATTTATTCATCTAAATCTATATTGTGCTTTTTAAAGTAATCCCCATCGACTGTAACACACCAGTCAAGCCAGCGCTTGATCCAATCCTCGAAACATTTTTATATTCGGTTTTCGGTATGTCCATCAGTGCTCTCCCTATATTTTTCCATTACTTCCTCTCGGCTGCTGAAACGCATTCTTCTTTGGGGGTTTTTAACTCGATTGAACAGAAAGAAGTCACAGGGAGTCATATCAGGTGAATTCGGTGGCTGTTGGATGGTATTTGTTGCATTTTTTGTCAAAAAAATACGAATAATGATGGCACTGTGCGACGATGAGTTATCATGGTGCGAAATACACGAGTTTTTTGTCCACAATTCTGGTCTCTTTCGGCGAATTGCTTCATGCAAACGTCTCATAACATCTAAATAATACTCTTTGTTTACTGGCTGGCCTTCTGGCAAAAATTCATGATGCACTACACAGTTGTAATCCATAAAAACCGTGAGCAATGCCTTCTTTTCTGACTGAAAACGACGTGGTTTTTTTGGTTTCGGCTCATTTGGTGAACGCAATTCACTTGCCTGATGTCTGGATTGCGTGTCGTACTCATAAATCCACGGCTCGTCTCCAGTAATGATCCTTTTTATAAATGTGGGACCGGATTTAGCTTCGCATGAAATTAAGTTCTTTTGGCATCAATTTTGCTGCTATGATGGTTAATTTGCGGTTATTGACCAACATTTCTTTTACTTCATTAATGTTTTCGTCGGTTTTCGATGTCGATGGTCTGCCATTGCGTTCATCATCTTCGATTGACTCACGACCACTTTTGAACCGGTCTTGCCACTGTTAAACGACCGTTTTCTTTAAAGAATCGTTGCCGAAACACTTTTCCAACATTTTAAACGTTCGCGCACCATTAAGTCCGTTTTTTACCCAAAATTTAATACAAGTTCGTTGTTGCAAATTTAAATCGCTAACACACACAGATGGCTACGTAACTTTTGCAAATGTCAAGCTATGACGCTAAGATTTACAGTTGTACCAACTTAAGAAAAAAAAAACAAAAAAAACAGAAGTATGAGTACGAGTATGTACTTTTTTATTTCCAGAATATGATGCAAAATAAAAGTGGCGGAATTTACGAGATCAATTTTAAAAAGAACAAATGAAAATTCCAAAAAGCAAAACAGGTGATTCGCAAGACGGTGCTGCAACATATCCTAGAAAATGGCAGTTATTCATCAGCTAACTTTTCTTAAAGGATACAGTATCCCCAAAAATACTGATGAAAATTTGTTACTGGTATCAGACAATTCGAATAGCTTCACAACTGCAGTCGAAACCGACATGAGGAGTCAAATGCGGAACTAAATGAACCAGAACCACTGAAACACATCCTTCTTCAAAGAATTTAGCACCTCGTCGAAAGAGAAAAAGATTATATGGAAAAGAAAATGATGTTGAGCTTAAGCTTTTAGACATTGAAGCCAAAAAGCTGGCTTTACTTAAAGAATCGGAGGACGAAAATTCCCTTTTTCTGCTGTCGTTGCTTCCATTTTTGAGGAAGGAAAATGGATCCATTACGGCAACTTCGAATAAGGACAAAATTTCACGATGTGTTGTTGCAAGAAATGCAAGAAATGGAGGAAATGCGAAGTCCACGAACTCACTTGTCTTCGTATCCTATCTCAGCTTATTGCGACATCTCTGCACCAGTTTAACCTATTTTACCAGTTTACTTGAAAGGTATTCGACAACCTCTTTCTGTAAACCTTGCTTCGACATCACAATTTGTAGGAGAAAGTACAAGCGAATCAGATGACATACGAGTACATATGGTTTGAGATAAAATAAATATGAGTATAGTGTCTTTGTTCTATTACCTTAATGCGAAATGCTTTTCCAATCCTATCCGCTCGTAATTGGGGATAAAAAAGTTGTTGTTAACGCAGGCCGCATGAACGTATGATCGTGTTATAATTGGAGACTTGTGGACACGTCTTAAGTTTTACGTTAGACATAGCGTAAAGCATTAGAAGAGTAATAATCCGGTCTAACGAAGAAAACCCCCTCAGAATCGGCAGTAAGTCCATTCTCTAGAACAAACCTTTCCAAACAGCTACATTATCTGCGTGTGCTTAAGGGTGGAAGTGTGGACTGTTGAGAACGTTAATCAGAAAGACGAGACAGGGGGCCGACAACTTTTCAAGCTACAGCAGCCCGTATGTATATGCTCGTAGATGAAAATTCTCAGAGCTTACATGTTTTTGTCGAGTACGCCTTCAATTCTGCTGAGGAGAATTTGAAGCACAGTCTTGCTAATTTTCCTGAGTTTGAGCGAACGCCAGGCTATAATCCATCACAATACAAGTGCGGAAAAGAGAGCAACTTTGTCGATACAGCTAGAAAAACATAGCTTGCACGCCAGTTCACAACATGTCGAAATGTCATCATAGCTAGCAGATGTTTCAAATGCCCCAACATCCTTCTATCAAGAGACCAACAAACAGATGTGTCATACTGTGGACGACACAAGTCACAACTCCTATGTTGTGTATATACTTTTGGAGGAGCCAAACTGTAACCCCGAAAGACCGAAGATGCACTGTTAGAAAATCTTGTGTAGAGTGGCTACAATCGCTAAAAATTGTTAGAGTCTATTCTAGTTGAGCCTCCTAAAATCACTCGACAAAAGTTAACAACCCATCAGAGATGACTAATGTGTTAGGTTTCACCCGACAACAACAACGAAACTCCTAATTAAATAAAGTGTGCCAACAAGCAACAGCGGTTAAAGAATGATGACTCTTTGCAAACTTCTTTCAGAAAGGAAATTGTTGGTATGCCGGCTTTTCAGAAGAAAGTAGAGAAGCCCTTGATTGGAGCTTTTAAACTGCGTAAATTAAATAGAATACGCTAAAGAGACAATTTCTGAACAGAAGCAGGATGCGAACGTAATAGTAAACAGTAACAGTAGGCATTAAAAATCTAGACGGATTACTTCTGCAGATTGTTTACGGCGAAGACACCCAATATTCCTACCCTGGGGCAAAACAAATTACACAACACGGACGATGATCGACAGGAACTTTGTTCAGTGAAATAGAGTTCTTTACTAAAGACTAACAAGGCAATTGTAGTAGGTGAACTCCCTAAGGAATTACTTAAAACAGCTGGAGTTGATCTAGTAAGGATCATACACCGAAACACGAAACATAATCGAGGTATCGCACCATCGCTTCCCCGATTCTCAAGAAGGGATACCGTCCTACGCTTAACGTGGAAGATGATTTAATTACAAATTGTGTGATTGATATTGACCTTATAGAAAGTGGTAGCATCCATCAGAGCTTAGATAGCTAAAAAATTTTGCTTCGTAATGCAATCAAATACATCTTAGACGGACAACGATGTGAAAAAATACTTCGACTTAAGTTGCTTGCTCATATGAAAGGATTTCAAACAGTTTGATGAAATCAAGGTAAATGCAGAAAACTGTTGCTTGAGATTCATGTGAACTCCAGCGCCACAGTATTATTAATGCTACAGGAATTAGGTAAGTTATTCTAGCAAAGCAAAGCAAACAGAGGAGAGAAAACCACTGCGGATTGTACGAGTGAACTATATTTGTTAACAAATGCACAGTCAACCATCTTGGTTATGGACGTTTCACCATATCTTCGCTGGATTTGATTCCATGTGGCATAAGATAATTTAAATAAATACATCTCAGACAATGAGATGAGTTTATTCTTCACTCTACGAGCTACTTCAGTATGGGATGCCCATACTGTTAAACATTTTAAAGCCAGTCCAAATGATTCGATCGACATAGCCACGAAGCTTGTACCTCCTTAAGCGTTCCAATTTATTCCTGAGAATTTTCTTATTAGCTAAGCCTCAAATGAATCTGGGTGACCTCTACTTCATTACTCTTCCTTCCATTGTCCCCACATTTCAATTTTCGAACCGTTGATATTTCTCACGTTCATCCTGAATTAATTTAAACTTGTTCTAACTATCTAATCAAGACTTTGAATTTAGAAACATCCCGTGACATTTATAAATTCGAGAATTATCCTTGGCGATTGAGGATTTGTAAAACATTTTTGGAATATATGTGTAGGCCACACGTGTGCCTATCACTCTGTGTCACTGAACTCATCTAATAAAACGACTCTCACAAAAAAATAGCACTCGCTGGACTTATAAAAAAAAATTGACAAATAAATAATGTTCAATATCTAAGCACCACAAACTGCAAAACAATGATTCACGTTAAGGAAATCAGCAACCGAACCACGAAAGTCTAGGATCCATAATAATTTTATTATTATTATTATTTTTTTTTTTTAAATAATCATCAATAAATGATATGCATTGCCATTACAGGTAACATAGTTATGTTACCAGTAGTTCTGGTTATGTTTTACAAACAATAAAACACAATTTTACCCTGTCAATCAGCGTTGCTTCGGATGATAAAAACTGAATTTCTTCTATTCTCCATTCTGCATTCTGCGCCACAGGATATCCAAATAAATATCTATTCATAATTGCCAAGTCAATTTTTAAAAATTTAATTACGAGTAACTTCTACAATAGATGCCAAATGAAATAATAGACACTAAAACTAAACAAATAAACAAATATGTACATCAATGGACCATATTTCCTAACTAACTGCGAGTTACCAACTGATCTTCGTTTGATTGTATGATCGTTTGTTAAGTTTGACATGAGTATGAATAGATTACAACTGTCATAATAGCTCTAAAGTCCGTTAAATCTCTGCAATGTTCTCATGATAAACTAAAATTTAAGACTACTCGTACATATTGTCAGCGGCTCGGAATTCGTTATTGTTCAGACAGAAGTCATAGAAAGTGTAGACTTTGCACTCAATAGATAAGAGATGGGATAGTTGCCTTATTGTTACATTGAGATGACTCATAATTATCATTGCCGTAGTGACTGTCAGAACAATGAAATTGATCATCCTACCTGGCTTCTAGCTTCTGTTTTGACAACACATTTATGTATAAACAGAGAGTTGTGTGTAGAATAAGGCGAGTTTCTGTGGCATCTTTCAAATCCCTCCTCTTACAGCCTTCCTTTTCATCAAAGAGATTGATGGGATGTGATGCTTGGATGGCTTCTCCCGATTTTCTAAATTACCAAAAGTAATATCCAACCAAGTCAAAGGGTTAGATAGCTGACAGCTGACCAATCAGGGTTATTTAAAAAGTAGCGCTACACAAAAGAACAACGCGTTTTCATTGTTGAACAATATTTCAAATATAATGAAGCCTAGACAAATAAAATCATCCGCATCGATGAGGCTCATTTTCATCTTGATGGCGGGGTGGGGGTAAATGTAAACATGGGGTACCTAAATGTAAACGGCCGTTCTTTCAACATTTTAAAATAAACTTTCGAAACCCAAGTTTGTGCATTTAATCTCTTGCAGCTGGCTTTCGGATTTCGTTGGAAATTTTAGTCATGAAAAGAACCTCAATCTGATTGTTCTAATAAAGTATATTAAACTGGAAGGGTAAGTAAAAAGATCGTTTTAAATATGTATTTTAAAGTGCGTTAAAGTAGTTTCTTTGACTAGACTGCACACTTAGCACATGGGCTGAAAAGTGCAGTTTGTAAGAGAGGGCACCACTTGAATTAAATTCATACCATTTTCAGTTAGTACCAACCTTCAAAAGATAAGTGTATAAATTTGACAGCTGTCGGACGATTAGTTCTCGAGATATAGCGTTGTGAGTGAAGCAACTTTTGTTATTGTGAAAAAAAAAATGGATTCCAAGCAATTTATCATTCCTTTTTAATGGAAAAAAATGCAGCTGATGCAAAGAAATGGCTTGATAAGTGTTACCCGGACTCTGCACCAGCCGAACGAACCATTCGCAAGTTGATTGAAAAATTTAAAAGTGGTCATACAAGCACCGAAGATGATGCACGCAGTGGACGTCCAAAAGAGTCTGTTTCAGATAAAAACATCAAAAAAGTCCACAAAATGATTACGAATGATCGTAAAGTGAAGTTGATCGAGATAGCTGAGGCTCAGAAGATATCAAAAGAGCGTGTTGGATATATCATACACAAATATTTGGACATGCGAAAACTCTGTTCAAAGTGGGTGCCGCGTTTGCTCACAGTCGACCAAAAACAACAACGTGTTGATGATTCAGAGGAGTGTTTAAAGCTGTTCAACCGTAATAAAGCCGAATTTATGCGTCGGTATGTGACAATGGATGAAACTTGGCTCCATCACTTCACACCAGAGTCAAGTCGGCAGTCAGCTGAGTGACGAGCAGGCGACGAACCTCGTCCAAAACGACCAAGAAATCAACAGTCGGCTGCGAGGTTATGGCATCCATATTTTGGGATACACATGGAATAATTTTCATCGACTACCTCCAAAAGGGGCAGATTATCAACAGCGACTATTACACTGCGTTGTTGGAGCGTTTGAAGGGTGAAATCGCAGAAAACGGCCGCATTTGATAAAAAAAACAAAGTGCTGTTTCATCGAGACAATGCACCGTGTCACAAGTCGATGAAAACGATGGCAAAATTGAATGAATTCGGCTACGAATTGCTTCCCCACCTACCGTATTCTCCAGATTTGGCCCCCAGCGACTATTTCCTGTTCGCGGGCCTCAAAAGAATGCTCGCCGGAAAGAGATTTAAGACCGATGAAGAAGTAATCGCCGAAACAGAGGCCTATTTTGAGGCTAAACCGAAATCGTACTACAAAACTGGTATCGAAAGATTGAAAAATCGTTTCAACCAGTGTATCGCCTTCGAAGGCAACTATATTGATAAATAAAGTAGAATTTTGCAAAAATTTTGTGTTTTACTATAAAACAGCACTGCCTTTTCCGCCCTTGTGTTATGTTATATGTTCTTTGTAGTTGGTTTTTTGTGTGTTTACATTTACTCCAGTAATATTATTGTAGCATATGAGGTAAATGTGAACAAGTTTTTGGGGTAGATGTAAACGATCGTTTTACTGATTTTTTTTGCATAACTCCATTTTTAGTATTTAAAATGCCCTGAAAATATATAAAAAGAAACCACAAGCAATTTACAATATTACCGATATCAAAAACGCTGTAAGAGATGTGATGGAGAAGAAAATGACATACCGTTATGCTGAAGAGCGCTACAATGTCCCAAGTCTGTCATATTATTATTTAAAGGACGGCAAACATCATTGAATGCAATTGGGCCATTGCGAGTACCTTCCATTCCAGTAGCAACTGAAAGCGAAATTGTTCAATGCCTTGTTACTCGCGAAAATATGGAAATACTATGAGACAAACATGAGCTAAAAGAACTGGTTGAAAAACGTCATTTAAGGACGATACCCTGCAAAAATTGAGACACGATGCCAGAAACCTGTTTGTTGTATACGATTTTTATAATAAGCTTCAAAAAGTGATGGAAGATAGCAACTTGACTAATAAGCCACAGTACGTATTCAACGCAGACGAAAGCGGATTTCATCATGATCCCAGCCGCATACATGCATTAGGTGTTAAGGGTAAAGCCTTTAGCAGAGTTTCAGGCGGATCTAGATGTAAATCTACAACAGTACTTGCATGCGTATCATCGGATGGTTCCACATTACCACCGCTTATAATTTTTAAATGTGCTGCTGTTCAGGCAAGTTGGACTTCTGAAGATGGTTTTCCGGAAACATTTCACGCATGCTCGGCATATGGGTGGATGGAGGAACTACAATTTTTCAATAGGTTGTCTAATGGCTTCATTCCATTTGTCAAAAATATAAGTGATGGAGAAGGTGTACCAGATCAAGCCGCACTGCTGGTGTACGATGGTCATTGCATTCACATAAGCGTCCGAATAGTTGAGAAAACTATGCAAAATAATGTGATATTGATGCGCCTATCCAGTCACTTAACTGATAAGTTGCAAGCCCTAGATAAATGCGTATTTGGTCCAATAAAAACAGCTTGGAAAAAAAACTGATAACTTATGGCAAATCACAAATGGGCAAGGGTTGTATGCGCATTAATAAACAAATGTAATATGGGGGTTCACTTTATTCGACTTACGATCCCTTTCACTCTAAAGCTAAATTACAACTGCCCCCTCTCTACTGACAGGCTCTCATATAGTGTTACCACTTTACAATTTTTATTCGTTGTACAGTGCTACCAATTTATGTATATGTTGCACATGCATTTTTTCTTTTAACTTACCGCAGAGATGTTTTCGAAACTTATCGAAGAAACCTGGAATAAGTCTATCAGAGCTGACAACATAATATCCGGACTTATCAACACCGGAATTTACCCTGTGGATCGAACTAAATTTCCAGAAAACGAGTTTCCGCCCCAAGCTCTAGAAAGGTACCGTTTTTTTCTGTTTGCTTGAAATTGCCATCCGATGGAGTAATTGCACAAAAACTTGCTGAAGGTAGGTACCTAAATTGTATATAGAAGGTAGGTACTAAAGCAGGCAAATTTTGTTTTTCCACATTAGGTGCACTTGCAACTATAAGCAACGAAATTACTCCGAACGATAAAAGGATGCAAGAAAATGATATGAACATGGCAACTTAAACTGAAATATTGTAGTAAGTGCACAACAGCCTGTTCTGCAGACTGAGGCTTTACCTGGAACTTCCATCATAACCTTGTTTTTACGTATAAATTCTCCAATTTCATGCGTTACAACGAAAAAACCAATACCAAGACTGGATCAAATGACTTATGGTGAGGTTCTTACTTCAGACAATATTCTAAATCGACTTAAAGAAGCAGAAGCCTTTAAAAAAGCCAAGCAAACAGCTAAGCCCAAGGGGAAAATAACCACTGCTGTTAAAAAAACCGTGTGCTATCAAAAAACGAAACATAAGCACGAGTTCTGAGGAATCAGAAAATGAAGAAATATTGTGTATGATGAGGACAGTCCGTGGAATGAGGAGTTAGATAGCGACGATGACCACGAGCAGTTAGAACCTATCGATTCCAAAAGACTAAACAAAGGTTAATCTCTCCTGATTCAGTTAAAAAGAGGCACCAGACTATCCGTGTTCTTTATATATGTTTGTGTTATGGAGTCATCTGGAGAAAGAGATGAAATTAAAGTTGTGCTCTTAAAAAGTTTGGACAGTACAAAAACAACTTTCGCATCGATGCCGATTAAAAAAAAAAGTTCATATATACTTGGAGTTTTACCACATCTGACTCTTAATATTTTAAAAGCATAAATAAATAATAATAAAAGCAGGAATACAAAATTACCTACCTAACTCGAGATACCTAACTGTGCCTTGTTCCTATTATAATGTACTCACTATTATAGCATGTGATTAATTATATCGTTAAATACTCGTAAATTTATTCCTATTTAAAAAAAATTTAAGTACTTTTCCAATCATTCTATAAGGTACTATAAGGGCATTTAAGGGGTAAATGTAAACATTGTAATAATAGATTTGTTAAGAAGGACATTCAAAGGAAATTCATGTCTGTTTACTTTAACCCCATACGCGAACTCCTGGCACTTAGGAGACTAAAGTAAGATGTCGCTATTTATCCCAGTATTTTTAAAAACTATGGGGTAATTGTAAACAGGGAAAGAGTAAATGTAAATATAGGGTTTTCTAATAACAACTTGACAACTTTTTTTTTTTAAATAAAAAGCAAACCATTTAAGATATTTCAAAAACTTTATTATTGGCTTGAAGTACAATCAAAACATTTATGAATGGAACTCGACTTCGTTCATATGGCCACCGCAGGCGCGTTTGCAGCGGTCGATTCGTTGGACCCAATTTTCAACGGCTCGGCCACACATTTCGGACGAAACGGTCGAAACGAAACGGCCACTTGTCGTCCAACTCCATATCTTCCAATTCGGGTCAAAAATAATCGGTGATCATGGCGCGATAACGTTGAGCATTCACAGTAACGTGACGATCGTTATCGTCGACGAAAAAATATGGCCCAATAACGCCGACGGCATACAAACCGCACCAAACAGTTATTTTTTGTGGATGAAATGGTGATTCATGAAGCACATGTGGGTTTTCACCCAACCAATAACGCATATTTTGCTTATTGACGAACCCATTGAGCCAAAAATGAGCTTCCTCACTGAAGATGATATTACAATGAAATTCATTATCTTGGCGCATCTTCTCCATAACCCAATCGGAGAACGTACGTCGCTTCAAATGGTCCATCGGTTTCAATTCTTGAGTCACCTTGATCTTGTATGGGTGTAAACCAAGATCCTTAAGTAAAATACGCCATAATGTGGTCTGAGCGATGCCCAATTCTTGAGAACGCCGTGGAATTGACTGATTTAGATCGTTTGCTACGGACGTCTAAAGAGCAGCGATATTTTCGACACTTCGACCAACCCGTTGTCTCACTGACACGGCAACATCACACAACGAATATGTAAACTCAAATTTTTGTACTAAATTTGTAGAAATTTTTATCTGTAGAAAATTTTTATAATTTGCAGACGTTGCTCGTTAGTGTACTTTATCATAATGAAAATGTTGAGTTTACTGAATAAATTGACAGTGATGATTTGACAGTTTGATGATTAGTGAAAGAGTGCGTTCACAAATTAAATTCCAAGTTGTCAAATCCCTATTGGAAAACCCTATACTACCATAAATCACATTTGAGTTCGTATACCTTAATTTGGACATTAGGTTGTAGAATATGTGGTAAATTATAATATAATATCCGTTTTCCAAAGTTAAAAAATGTAAAAATATTTTTACATTTTTTTATTTCTGTTCCCATTTACCCTAACCAACTTTACAGCCCAAGAAATTGCATGAGTCATTTCCAGATCGTGTCTGTTTTTCTGATCAGAATTGGCCGCCCAGATCATGCGGCTTACCGCCACTGGACCATTTTTGCATTTTTTGAAGTATAAGGCTTATGCTAATAATCCAATGATCACCCATGTTTTGAAGGAGCAAATTAATCGTTGTGCGTATGTGCTAGCAAAACCGTAGAGGCCATTCACCCGATTCGCTATTCCATATACAGCCCTATACATACAGAGTTGAATTTAATGCTTCCAAAAACACAATGCTGTCTGCATTCTCGGAATGTGTGTCAATGATAACTTACGAGTACGATTAAGAAAACTTCTACTGAATCTTTACCTTTGAGAAGATGTTCGTGTTAAGTGACGATTAGACACTGCCCAATAATGAGACTTTCATTGGTTAATAATGCCCATTTTCGTAAAATGGGCTTCGTCAGTCCATTGTCCATTGTTGAATAAACTGCTCATTCTCATCTTGTTGATGCAGAAGCCATTGGCAAAATTCAATCCTTTTTTGGAAGTCCTCTGGCAAAAGTTCCTGTACGGGCGTATAATGAAAGGAGTAAACGCGGTTGGCTTGAAGAACTCTATGGATTGTAGCTCTTGGAGTTTGCAACTGTGCTACAAGCCTTCTGATGCTAAAAGATGGATGCATTCTTACAGCATTTAAAATTCTTTCTTCCTTTTCTTTATTTTGTGGCCCATTCGCCTGAATAAGATAGTGGTTTCCAATAATTTCCGTTATTCGTAGTTGGAAAAGTCATAGGTAAAAATCGTAGATAATGAAGAGAAGACAAAAGTTTTGATAAAAAAGTTAACCTTAAAGTTAAAAATTTCAAGATAAAAGCAATTTCAAAATGTTAGCTTTAAAAAGCCATAATTTTGGCTGGCATTTATCGAACTCGACGAAGTTTTAGTATTTTATGCACACTGAAATTCTCTTTTAAAAATGTATACAATGGTTTCTTAAGCTGAATCCGTTAGAAAGCTATGGCCTTTTAAGAAGTTTTACCTCGAAATCCGAGGTTCCTCACTTTAACGGCCTATAACCTGGAGGGTGGTGAAAATAGACGAAAAAGGACGAAAACCTAAACTGGGACACCCTGTATATATCTTTACTTATTTATTACTGTTAATTTCTATGTACTGAGAGTCAATTTCTTTATTTTTTATTTATTTACTTATGTATCTGTTATAACTATTTATTCTAATCGTTATTTATTTATTTATACTATGTATATAATTTTATCTACTTATATTCGCATTATATTCTTTATTCATTTACCATCTATGTATTGTATATTTATACATTAACAATATATTTCTGTTTGTTAACATCAATATTTACTTTTTATTTTTATTTTTCTATATATTGAGGGTTTTGTTGTTGTTTCACTTTGGCAAAATTAATAAAGAAATGTTATAAATTATACCTAAATATATTTCCGTTGAAAGATATAATTCGCTATATATCATATCTCTGAATTGTAAATTGTGTGATGGTATTCTCATTTGTAATATTTTAAGAACGAAATAAAATCTGATATAATCTAAAAAAAAAGATGAGAATGAGCTCGCTGAAGATGATTTTATTTTAAAAACCAGCATCCTTTTGTTGTTGTGCCATGATCTAGTCAATGAACTGTCTTCGCTGAGCGTGGTCAGTAAGCTTCAATTCTTGAGTCAATTGTAATTTGTATGGATAAAGATGGAAATCTTTCGTGAAAATACGCTGTAGAGAGCTTTTAGAAATGTCCAAATCTTGACAACGGTACCGAATTGATGTTCCTAGACTTTCCGCAAGACTGTCACGAACTGCTTCAATGTTGAGTGTAGATCGACTGGTTGAAAGAGCCAAAGTATCTAAGATACTAATTATCACAGTCTTCCTGAATTGTTGAATTAATCACACTTATTTTTCATTGACAGAACTTTACCGAACAAATAGCACAAAACACTTTACCATCTTGCGTACACTTTGGGACAACCTTTATAAAATGTTCGATGTACATTATACACCGCAAACATTTGGTTCCATGCTTAACCAGAGAGCTAGAGTAGTAATAGAGAGTAGAGCTTCATTTCTACATTTTCGTTTTTTTTTTTTTTAGGCTACCTCCTCATTTCAAATGTTCTTTAGCGAATTGAGAACGATAATAATAGAGCTTTTGTGTTATTTTTTTCTTCAAATTCTTCAAAAAAAATTTTCTTTGCACTGTTTTAAAGCAGTTTGGCAAGTCTAGTTAAGGCAAAGTGTCGGGAGCTACCTTAAACGCATCTTTCTTGAACAAGCGTTTTTTATTTTCATAAAATAAGCGTAATATTTTCATTCAAAATTTACTTATTTATTGGAATTGATTACCGATTCAACGCATGCCTTAGCATCCCTCGCGCACGTTACATCTCTTATTTGTTAAGCTTTCGTGTTGTTTTCCAATAAACTACATAGTACACCCTGACTGACTATAACTGCAACAAACTTTAGACTGCTATAATTTCCAAACCGTTCATTACTGTGAGCTCAAATTTTGACACATGACAGATAATTTTATTATTTACAAGCCTTTTAAACGATTTGCGTCTCAGTTGTGTTGAAAAATTTTTATTCGCTATGTAATTCAAACGTGGTAGTGTGATTGCTTTATATTTGGCTGGAAAACCACAAGTAGCTATCGTTAGAGCCCTCCAGCACCTCAACGTGAATAAATCATTTGTGTCTCGAACCATAGCTCATTACCGTGATAATGGCAGCGTTGGAAAACGCCATGGATGTGGTCATAAAAAACAGCAACATCGGCAGAAATGGTTCGGAAAGTGAAGGTTCGAATTGAGCGAAATCCGCGTCGAAGTGGAGAAAAATGGCTCGTGAGCTCACCATATCTATGGAACGGATGCAAAACATACTGAAAAATGAGCTTGGGCTCAAGCTATTGAAGTTCCATAAAGCACACGATCTTACACCGCAACAGAAAGAAGTTAGAGTCGAAAGAGCGAAGGAGTTGCTACGCTTGCACGAAAGTAGTGAGTTGCCGAATTTGGTTTTTTCCGATGAGTCGCCATTTGTTATCGAGCAATATGTCAACAAACAAAATGACCGAGTTTACTTTCCAGAGAGGTCCTTCGAAAACTTACACCTTCGGACGGCAACCAGAAAGCAGTCAACACCGATAGTGATGGTTTGGGCCGCCATAACTGCCGATGGTCGCTCTCCGTTCGACCGTGGCGTTAAAATTAATGCGATCGTATAGCGTGAAACTGTCTTTGAGGCGGTATTGAAGCCTTGGGCAAACAATCATTTCGGTTGGAGACCGTGGACATTTCAACAAGACTCGGCACCGTCTCACAAAGCGCGCGTCAACCAAGATTGGTTAAAAAACAATGTTCCACACTTCATTTCATCGACACAATAGATTGCAAATTCTCCGGATGCAATTCCGTTAGATTTCTTTCTCTGTCTGTGGTATTTTGAAAGCGAAGGTTGGCACTAAAAAATACCAAAGTTTGGAACACCTCAAACAAGCACGGGAATGGGCCAAAATACCGCAGAGCCACTTGCGTGTAGCGTGCGATGCTTTCTTCGGCCGTTTCAAGGCCATTTTTCGCGCCAAAGGTGGACATATTGAAAACTAATGATACAATTTGAAAATTAATGTATTTTCAAACATTTTTCGCTTTGGCATCATAAAATTTATCAAAAAATAAAAGAATTATAGCATTTTAAAAAGTTGCAGTTCGAGTCAGTCAGTAGATTACGGCGAATAATTTTTTCAACTAATTTCTTGTTTGAACAGTTCGTCAATAGTTCCAAACTTAGTGTCCAGAACCAGTGTTGACAAAAAGCACAGTGCATAGCTTTTATAGGGGGTATTTGAATCTTTTAAGGACAAGGGAACGACGATCCCACATTTGGAAACCAATATCGAGCACATTGAGATACGGCCTCAAAGACTCGAAAAAGGTGTCAAAAACCGGAACTCCAGGGCGCAGTTTCTGAGACGCTCCCGTTGTGGGCATATGTTCGGAATCATATTTCATCACTAATGACATAAAATTATCTATCGAATAAAATAAAACTTAGTTCGTTTGTGTGTGTCTTATTTCATCTTCAAATATTACTAAAAAAAATTGTAAGTTAAACCAAAGCCATTTGGTTGGCATTTAGTGAAAATAGAAGCTTATTTTCACAATTTAATGTAAATGAACCCTTAAGCCATCAAGAACAGTTTGAGGAGTCCTGGCTCTTGGTCGCCTAAAAAGATGTAATAACATCTTGATGGTTAAGAAATTTCAGATGCAACAAAAGCATGAGAAATTTTGAGGAATCGATGTAAAAGAAACGATCTGTTGGATTATTTGCCAAATCTTAATCCACAATTTACTTTTCTATATGAAATTCGATCTTTATTCTCTGACGGTTAAAGGGAGATAACAATATTTTTGAGATAACAATTTCATTCATTTTGTACTTTTTCATTCTGTAATTGGGCTGTTAGTGTGATGGCTTAGATGGCGCTGCAGTTAGTTAGTAGTTTGTACAGTCATTCTCTCCCAGAGAGATATTGAAGGTTACAGTTTGAATTTTGAATTTCAAGTGGATCTTGTAGTGGGTCATAAGTATATCAGGTTTCTCATGGCGAAGGCTGGCTTTAAACCCTCGACCGGAAAATTTGTCAGTGTGCCTTTGCAGTTTTTAAAGAAATGTTTCCGCTTGTTCATTTTGATTGATAAAAAACCTCAAATGGAAGTCTTGGCTGTGTTCCATACAACATTTTAGATGCATATAAACCAAGGTCATCTTTGTAGCAAGTTCGAAGCGCTAGGCAGTACAGTTGGCAATAAATCCAGAGGAAATGTTGGTTACACACGAAAGCTGTTTTGAGTGAACAATGCAAACTCTTTACCATCTCGTTCGTTGCACGGTGAGAGATCCTTATTTGTCGTGCTCCGATCATGTTGGAAAAAAGTTTGAAATAAAGCTGATTCTAATTGTTATCGCCAAACCGCGAAATCCATCTGGGGTAGAAATAGTTTCAGACTGTTTAAGCTGGCATGTCTTTCATTGTAACTGCTTCTAGGTAGCATTTATTACCGTTGATTTCAGTCAAAACTATGATGTCCAAATGCACGTGGTAACTGCTTCAAATTGTTTTGGCTTGAGGTGGACATGTTTTGAGAATTTTGAAACACTGACTCCTAATGCAAGTTCGGGTCCATTGGGTGAAATCTTTACTTTACAGTGGGCAAATGTACAGTTCTTTGATTATTTTTATTGTGAACCTGTATGTGAAAAAGAATCCACTGCATTAAAAGTTGAAAGAAGTTATTCGAGATGTTGAGATGTCACAATATATTTGTATGCCAAGTTGGATTCCGCTTTTAGTAGGTCTTCCGTGTCTGTTTGTTGTTGTACTTGGATTTCTTCCGCTGATTTCGTTTATCCTTGACATTGCATCTGCCACTAAATAAATAAAAATATTTATTTCCAGAAATATACCCAAATTCGGCTATATATAAAATATGGCGTATTTAGCATGGAGAAGCTTTTTCTATTTTTTGTCGAAAAGCGAAGGTTAAAGGATTGTAATCAGACTTTATCACAAACCATCGGCCATCGAGGAGATATTGAAAATATTTGATTGCACAAAATGTAGCTAGCAATTCCTTGTCATACGCACTATGTTTAGTTTGTGACGGTTCGAGTTTGGCCGAGAAGAATCCTATGGTGGTTGTTTATATGTTGATCTAGGTGTGCTGCCTGATGCATCTGTTGTTATACAAAGAGGTGCGTTTGAAGCAATGAGCAGCTTACATTCAAGTACACCTTTTTTTTACGTCTTCGAATACTTGGTTGAGTGTCGAAGTCCATTCTATTCGACATGTGTCATTTTAGCGTATGTCTTGAAACAGACTTTTTAATGGTGCCTGGAAAGCGGCGATTTTAGGAAAGCATTTTCTGTAAAAATTTATTTTTTTTAAGACAATTCATAGTTGGTTTTAATGATCTTTAATGCTATAAGAGTAGATGAGGAGTTGCGAAACACTGTGTGGCATTTCTAAGACCGAAAGGCACTATTACGAACCTAAACCATCTTAATGGTGTTATGGGAATGTTATTGAACCCTTTTTTGATATCGGTTTTTGAAAAGATGTTTCTCCTAAAGTGTTTTTCGTTGATATAATCGAGACGAGGTAAGGGGTAACGGTCTGGTTTCGTTTGTGAATTCAATTGCCTGAAGTCCAACAGTTTTTTTTTTTTTTTACTACGTATATGCGGCTAGATTACGGGCTCGTTGTTCTAGGAGTGTTTTGAAGTCGTGTCTGGTTGCTATTGTTGTAACTTTTCCTCACTGTATCGCCTCTGTTTTTCGGTTACTGGTTGGCAGTCTGTAAGGAACCGATGGCATACTTGATTGTTTTTGGAAAGCTTCACGGCGCTAGGCTTGGGTTCGCCCATAAATTTGTTGTCGATCGCATATATGCTTCTGTTTGCCTGCATAAAATAAGGATGGTATGCGGTTTGATTGGTAGGACCTTGCCTGAACGTTTTAATGAAGTTGTAGAGTCGATTAACTGTCTTCCCTTAAGATAAACTACCAAACCATAGTGTGCTAAGACATCTGAGACTATGAAGTCCCAAACAA
Source organism: Volucella inanis (assembly GCA_907269105.1). Taxonomy (NCBI): domain Eukaryota; kingdom Metazoa; phylum Arthropoda; class Insecta; order Diptera; family Syrphidae; genus Volucella; species Volucella inanis. The sequence continues at coordinate 85,910,405 of OU026155.1, read as the reverse complement.
AAGACCTTCAAAATTCTTAGGTCAACTTCTAGACGATTGATGCCATATATTTTGATTGTAATATTGTTTGTTGCCGTAGAAACTCATCTGGGTTTAGTTGGAATTTGTTTTTGAGTGAAGATTTGGGAAGCGGTGGAATGACTGAGCCAGAGCAGATGAGAAAATACATCTTGGTGCAATTGCATCTACTGACGGATGCCGTTTTAATTTCTCTGAGGAAATTCATATGGCTGATCGCATTTTTCGATGCTGATCCGAACCTGGTGTGTTAGTAGCACATATTGTTTTGTTGGCCAGATTGTGGTTGGTTGCGGTTTCTGCTGGTTTTCAACTTCTTGTATTGGTTGATGTTGATTACGCTTAATCTTACGACAAGCTATTTTCAAGGCGGCGATTCTTGTTTTTAACGCTGAAATTATGCTTGTGGAAGTAGAGCTTACAGTTGCTATTAAAACATATGACTTGATTAAGCGAATTTTATCTCAGTAAAGACTCACAGTCCATTATGCGATCAATAATATTTCTTTAACTGAGTTCGTGAGAAACCCAAACATCCACTTTTTCAAAGCCTTTTCAGTGAAACGGTTGTCGTCAAATGCCTGTCAAAACTAACTGCGGCCATGACTGGCACAATATCTAGCGTTTCAGGAACGAGAGGTTTTGAATTCATTCGGAGATTCGAAGACTTTTGCAATCCCCAAATTTTCAGACATGTACATCTTGCATGCCACATACATATAACATCGAAATAAGCAAAATCCTTGCATTTCCACTAATTTCGCAAAAGACATAGGCATTTCCTGAGTCGCCAAGTGTTATCAGCCTAAAAGTCGCAAACATTGGTATTCAGGGTTGTGACACAAAAAGTTGAAACAAACCGACTTTATTGTCCACATAATGCTAACAGGCAGTTACATCAGTTTTTTTTTTTTTTTTACTACGTATATGCGGCTAGATTACGGGCTCGTTGTTCTAGGAGTGTTTTGAAGTCGTGTCTGGTTGCTATTGTTGTAACTTTTCCTCACTGTATCGCCTCTGTTTTTCGGTTACTGGTTGGCAGTCTGTAAGGAACCGATGGCATACTTGATTGTTTTTGGAAAGCTTCACGGCGCTAGGCTTGGGTTCGCCCATAAATTTGTTGTCGATCGCATATATGCTTCTGTTTGCCTGCATAAAATAAGGATGGTATGCGGTTTGATTGGTAGGACCTTGCCTGAACGTTTTAATGAAGTTGTAGAGTCGATTAACTGTCTTCCCTTAAGATAAACTACCAAACCATAGTGTGCTAAGACATCTGAGACTATGAAGTCCCAAACAAAAGACCTTCAAAATTCTTAGGTCAACTTCTAGACGATTGATGCCATATATTTTGATTGTAATATTGTTTGTTGCCGTAGAAACTCATCTGGGTTTAGTTGGAATTTGTTTTTGAATGAAGATTTGGGAAGCGGTGGAATGACTGAGCCAGAGCAGATGAGAAAATACATCTTGGTGCAATTGCATCTACTGACGGATGCCGTTTTAATTTCTCTGAGGAAATTCATATGGCTGATCGCATTTTTCGATGCTGATCCGAACCTGGTGTGTTAGTAGCACATATTGTTTTGTTGGCCAGATTGTGGTTGGTTGCGGTTTCTGCTGGTTTTCAACTTCTTGTATTGGTTGATGTTGATTACGCTTAATCTTACGACAAGCTATTTTCAAGGCGGCGATTCTTGTTTCTAACGCTGAAATTATGCTTGTGGAAGTAGAGCTTACAGTTGCTATTAAAACATATGACTTGATTAAGCGAATTTTATCTCAGTAAAGACTCACAGTCCATTATGCGATCAATAATATTTCTTTAACTGAGTTCGTGAGAAACCCAAACATCCACTTTTTCAAAGCCTTTTCAGTGAAACGGTTGTCGTCAAATGCCTGTCAAAACTAACTGCGGCCATGACTGGCACAATATCTAGCGTTTCAGGAACGAGAGGTTTTGAATTCATTCGGAGATTCGAAGACTTTTGCAATCCCCAAATTTTCAGACATGTACATCTTGCATGCCACATACATATAACATCGAAATAAGCAAAATCCTTGCATTTCCACTAATTTCGCAAAAGACATAGGCATTTCCTGAGTCGCCAAGTGTTATCAGCCTAAAAGTCGCAAACATTGGTATTCAGGGTTGTGACACAAAAAGTTGAAACAAACCGACTTTATTGTCCACATAATGCTAACAGGCAGTTACATCATATTCAGTCAAGGAAATGACAAAATGGCCGCCAGCAAATTACAGTCTTCCAAAGAAAATTTTTTTTAAAAGGAAGATGACTTTTAGAAATCAGCCAATGATAAATGTAAATATCAAGTTAAGGGATATTTATCAAGGGATCTACACCAGGAGCCAGGATAGCCCACATGCAACAGAATAAGGCCTTCAACGTAGATGATGATCAATAATAACATCATTCATTCAACCAAGAAAAGATTAGAATTAAAGAGCAATAAGCTTGCAGCAACTTTACCGTCCGAATTATTGAAAGCAGCCGAAATTGAGTTGTTAAGGACCATATGGATGAAAGTGTGAATAGTACAATAAATAGAATCTTAGCATTGTTTGCTCATTCCTCAAGAAGGGGGACTGTATTGGTTTATTGATTTTAAGGCCGCATAAGTAAGCATTTAGAGAGACGAGCTATATAGAGTCATCTCAAGTTTTGACATGGCTGCCAAACTCGTCTGTACGTACAAGATAACAATGGAAAACGATAGCAGCTCCATAAGATGTCAAAACGGACAACATCAAGATCGGAAGTAGTGTGAGGCACATTATTTCAAAGGTCTGTGCAACTGATAGAACTTGCTGACGACATTAACCTTATAGGAAAAATCAACAAGCTATCACTGGGGCGTTCTTGGACATTGAGGCGGACACAGCGTAAATGGTTTCAGTGGAACCAAAGAATGTTTTCAACAATGTCATGCTAACAAAGAACTGCGTTCAATAACGCTGATTTTCTGCAGAACTAACTTAGTCAAACTGTATAAACCTTTTGTCCATAAACGTCAACATACTAGGTGGGGTGAAAAGTAACCTCCTTGGGAATGAAAAAAAAAAGTTTTTTTATTTTATTCAATATAGTCCTCTTTTAGTTTGATATACAACGATTTTCCAACTTCTTGATCCCGTCCGAAAAGTAATTTTCCGGAAGGTCTGCAAAATACTCCTCCGTGGCGTCGTTGACTTCCTCGCTTGAGCTGAATTTTTTATTGATGAGCCATCTTTTGAGGGAGGTTTGGGAAGAGATAATAGTCCGAGGGAGCCAAATCGGGCGAATACGGTGGATGCGACAGCAATTGGAGCCGTAAGTCATTCATTTTAGCCGTGGTTGCGATGCTCTTTTTTTCGCTTCATGTGAGGCCGTTTTGCAGCGATTTCGGCCTTCAATCGCTCCAATAATGCACAGTAATACACGCTGTTGATGGTTTTTCCTTTTTCAAGGTAGTCCAGGAAGAGTATGCCATGACAATCCCAGTAACCCGACGCCATAACCTTTCCGACCCATCGATCCTCCCTCGGCCGCTTCGGAGCACTTGTGCCGGCTTCAGTCCATCGTCGGGCACTCATTCTGTTCTTTGGTGTTCCACAGTTACCAAGTTATCAATCGACGCCAAAAGTGCGCACGATTCCGCATCAGCAAGTCCAAACACTCTTTCGAAAAACTCTCGCGTTCGTGTTTTTGGTCAGGAGTGAGTATGCGTGGCACCCAGCGGAAGGATAACTTTTTCATATGCAGAATATTGTCCAAAATATGGCGTGTGCGCTCAGTACTTATCTTTGTGGTATCTGGTCAGCCAACACCATTTCATGTATTTTTTTTGACATTGTCCTCTGTAACCGCATCGGAGGGCCTGCCGCTGTGGACTTGATCGATAGTGGAGTTGCGGCCACCACGAAACTCTCAAAACCAATATTTGACGGTGTAATTTGACGGAGCATTAGCCACATAATATTTATTAAACTTTTCTTTGGTTTCCTTCGCCGTTTTGCCTCTCAAAAAATAATATTTTATGAAAGAACGAAAATCGTTTTTATCCATACTCAACATGATGCCAAACACGTCAACAACAATCAGCTGTCAAAACAAAACTAAAGACAGTATTGCACTGAAATTTGGCATGTCTGCTAAATATGAACGGACTTGAAGGCACCATAACCTTTTTTGCAGTAGCAGCGCATTCTGGTGGTCAAGGAGGTTACTTTTCACACCACCTAGTATCTCCATACTTCTGCAGATTAATTATGCATTTCAATTGCGGCTGCAGAAAAAGTAAGAAGGTTTTAGTGCGAAATAGTTTTGTGTTTTTTGAAGAGGAAAGATGTAAAAACTATTTTTCTTAAAAAAAAAAAGCAAATCTTAGACTTGGCTTTATATGATTTTTTCTTGTACAAACATGACGTCTTTGAACGCAAAACAAATGACGATCATATTAAGATATGTCTGGGCAATGAATGCGTTCAAAAACACGCGAAGAAAGATCTGCGATTGTGCTTAGTTACAAATGCTGACATTTATGAACTCATTAAAAATGTATTTTGTCGACAAGAAAAGACTCTCAGCATCAACGGCTCGAACAGTACGCCACAACAGGAACCTATAATTTTAAGGTGGTAAAAGACTGGACTCTGCAATACTATTGATATTAAGCAAAGAATCAATCCCGCCAACGACAATTTCTTTGGATTGAAATTTCAACTGAAGAATAAATCCTTCGTCAAAGAAAATATTGTATAAGAGTTTTATCATCTCAATCCGAGGAAGTGTAAACTTTATCTAATGTGAACGAAAATGTCCATGGTTGCTTCAAGAGAAATTCATCGGCCTCAAAAGCAAAGATATGTTGAGCTAATGAATGCCACCGCTCCCACCCGAAATCTTTTCGAACTTATTCTGGAAGAATAACGCTTCAAAGGAAGACCTCGACTTAGGTGCTCAATTGGAAAGGGATATCAGCTAAATTGGTGGACACAACTGCATAGGATTCGCGCAAGATCAGGCTAAATGGGGTTGAGTTTAAGGTCCATTTAAATAAGTCACACCCTCACTAAATTCAGAAAATGATTAAAAATCCATTTAAAATTCTTCAGGTGTTCTTCTGTCTATCTCTCATCCATGTCTCCAAAACAGATGGTCCATTGCTCTAAGTCGTTTATTTCAGTAAAAATATATATATTTTTTGTTATTTAAAGGGTGATTCATCGTGAGGTTTGATTTTCAATAGGCTTTTGTTGACAGATCACGCATGACTCCTATTAAACTGCTTTGTCATTTTTATTCAGTATCATTTGGCAAGTCTTCACGGAAAGACTCACACCACAACAGCGTCTCCAAATTGTTCAGCTGTATTACGAAAATCAGCGTTCTGTGAGAAATGTTATTCGTGCGATTCGAGTAATTTACGGTGCGCATAATCGACCTACGGAAACAACTATTGCCAATACCATTCGCGAATTTGAATCCCAGTTTACATTTGTGGATGATACTCTAACCGGTCGAGTATCCACATCCAGTACGTAGTGAAGAGACTATAGCAGCTGTAGCTAAAAGTGTACGCGAAAAGCGTGACGAATCGAATCGTCGTCGTTCTTAACAGCTTGGCTTAGCGTATTTTACGTGAGGATCTCGGCCTAAAAGCATACAAAATTCAACTTGTGCAGGAATTGAAGCCAGGCGACTTGAATTTGCGTCAAATTTTCAGTGAATAGGCTCTGGAAAAACTCAATGAAAATTCGGTGTTTTATCGTGAAATTTTGTTCAGTGATAAAGCCCATTTCTGGCTCAATGGATGTGTTAATAAACAAAATTGAAGTATTTGGTCTGATAAGCAACCCAAAGAGTACAAAGAGCAACTATTATTTCCATTAAAAACAACGTATGGTGTGGTTTATGAGCTGGTGAAATCATTGGTCCATATTTCTTCAAAAATGAGACAAATCAGAATGTTACCGTCAATGGTAACCGTCATCGCGCCATTTTAACGGACTGTGCTTCCTGAAATTCAAGCACATGGTCTCGGTGAGCTCTGGTTTCAGCAAGACGGCGCTACGAGCCATACAGCGCGTGAAACAATGGACTTGTTGAGAAATCATTTTGGTAAGCACTTAATTTCATGTTTTCACGGTAAATTGGCCGTCTAGATCATGCGATATCACACCTTTGGACTATTTTCTTTTTGGTTAGGTCTTCAGGAATAAGCCAGCTACGATTGACGATTTAGAAGCCAACATTACTTGTGTTATTCGCGAGATACCACTCGCTATGCTCGACCGAGTCGCCCAAAATTGGACCTTCCGAATGGACCACCTCAGACGTAGTCGTGGCCAACATTTACATGATATCATTTTTAAAAAGTAAATGCCATGAATTGTTCTTTTAACCGATAATAAAAATTGTAAGTTCACTTTCAAATTTATGTGTTTTATTTTACATTATGAATCAAACCTCACGATGAATCACCCTTTATCTGATCTGCCAGTCCGCCGAGGGCACTGCCTCCTTAAAGATTGTTAATGCCACAAAAGAGGCTCAACTCTTCTGATGAAATTGAGCATCTCTCTGGTACAAATTTTGAGAATTTTCCGAGGAAATAAATTTTTTCTAAGAAAGTATCGTCTTCTTAAGGCACTTAGAGCCATGCATTCATATAAAATATGTTCTGCAGTTTCGTCGTCTTCCATGCAAAGACGACATTCAGTTTCCTGAATAAGACCTATTTTGTGCAGGTGATATCGAAATTTGCAGTCTTCGGCCAGAAATCCAACCAATCTTCTGATATCAACCCAACCGTTTCTAGCTAGTTCGTCGGCTATTTTCTTTTCGACAATACCTTTATGAGAAGGCACCCACTAAAGTTTTACTTTGTTCTTATGCGAGGTAAGAGCCTAATGCTTTAATAGCTGCTTGACGATTCGTAGTATATGGATATGGACACCCTTCATTCCCTTATCGAGAATGAGGTTTGCGCACACCTGACTGGCATGTATTATATTTCCGCTTGAAATACGCTGTGACCCATTCCCATTGGTTTCGATATTCTGGTGTTTGGACCCATCGCCTCGCTGTCCATCTTTGATCTATACGTATACCACTTAATACTTTAAGATTTGAAGTAGGGTTTCTGTATTTCCATGATTCTAGGCTTGGAATCACTATATTGAATCTTCTGACGAAGCACAGAATCTTAAGTAGACGGTTAGTTATCGCGCAGATCATATACATCTCGGGGATTTCAGGGAGAAGATTTATTTGATCTGCTAGATGGAGTGGCGTTAAACTAGTGAAGGCTCCAATAGCCGTTGTGAGGCATACATATGTCTTTATCGAGAAACATACATAGAAATTTTACTTCGTTGAAGTACACAATTTATGTTTATTTAAGTGAGATCTTTTCAAGACTCAGATTTCTCTTACGAGAAAAGGGAACAAGTATAGTTTTAGTGGGTCTGATTAAGAGATATTCCCAAACACACCAGTCGTTTACTCTTTTTAGAACAGTCTGCATCCTATAGGAGATGTCTTTAGGGTGTTTTCCTAAGTTTGCAAAGTTTATCTAACTTTGGGGATGTATCCCTATTTGAAGTTAGACCTTAATAAAGCGGTTAGGGTAGAAAGACCTTTTCGATCAGTCCTGGTATGATGATGCCTTGTATGATATACGTAAGACCTCAAAACTAAACATTAAAATCACGAAGAAACTAAATACATTCTACGAGTACATTCTATATTCTACAGTTTTTGTTTTATTGTCTTCAATTTGAAAATAGTGAATTCTACTTATTCGTAAATAATCTCTACAGATCAGTATAAAATTTTATTTTAAAACTTGCGATGAAAAATTTTCTACAATATCTATCTAACAAAATAACTAACATTCAAATAGAAAAACAAAACAGAAAATCGAAAAAAAAAATTTACAATAATATTTTATTTCGAAATGCATATATAGTAGTTGGTAAAATATATAAATCTTGCTACTGCAGATAGGTTACCTCCTTAAATGTAAACCTTGACCTTAAAATTATTTTTATTTTGTATATTGTTAATCTTAAGTTTAAAACGGATTCATTTCATATAATAAACAATAAAACCACACCAAGTTGACGGAATAAAATCGTCGATAAAGCCAAAAATTCCAAACAAAAATAAAAAAAGTGTAAGAGTAGGATAACGAAAAAGATAAACAACCAAAACGAGTAGTAGACTAGTGTAGCATATGTACGTTGAGCTTGAATAACTTTATAATTTCGTAGTAGGCATACTTCAAATTTCACGACTGATCCATTTCAATCTAATGTAATCCTATCTCACTTTAGAGCGGAATCCTTTTGCCACTAGCGGTGCTACTTCAGATGGATCACGTCCTCGTGTCTCTGGCAAGTAGAAGCGTGTTAGGATGAACAAAAGTGCACATGCAATGGAGAATGGGAAGAATACGAATGCTCCCCAGGCACTTTGTAAGCTAGGAAAAGCCATTCCAATGATAAAATTGCAAGACCACGATGAAAGACTTCCCATTGCCATGGCCACTGGTCGTGGTGCGACTTCGAAAAGTTCTGTAAAAAAAATTATAAATTTATTAAAAATGACATTTTGACAATAAAGCAGGACAAAAGCTAAGACGCAGAGAACCATGACGAAGAGATGTATTGTCTTTGTAATTTTACTTAAACCCTTAACTCGTGGCTAAGCTGTGCTATGTGTATTGGATTGGTGTACGTATGCGAGTATGTGTATAAGTCTCTGGTCTATCCAGTGAAAGTAATCTAGCAAACAGATAGACAAACGTTAGTTTGAATATAAAATATTAGAATATAAACAATATAAGACGGAATATCAGGACTGCTGTGAGGCGGTTAACCTTATCATCCATTATTTTAAATCTTTTTCAAAATGCATAAATGAAGTGATTTAGCAACCGATATAATGGACAAAATTTTAATCAATTTGTATTCACGATGTGTATGTCGAAGAACAATCAATTTGCCGTTTTCTCTTATTAACAAGACATAATTTCTTCCCTGATATTGACACCAGAAAAAAGAATCGTTTAGCAACAATTTATTTTGTTATTTTTATTTGTTTATGCCTCACGTGAGGCAGTCCATTTATTTAATATAAACTTTGAACATAACGTTTAACAAAGCAATTAACCTGCTATACGAAGTTTGTCCTTGGGCGTTGTGATACGTAACACACTCAATTAAATTATTATTTTTTGTGGAGGTTAGTCAGCTGAAAGGAGTTAGAAAGTCATTCTAGTGCATGGCGGGGGCAACCGATGAGGCACATTTACAAAAAACTGCCGTAGAAAAAAAAAAAAAAAAATCAATTGTATGCACAGCTGTAATATATTGAGCTCACGCCAAAATAGAATTTAAGGTATACTTAGGTTATATTCGAAAAAAAATTAAAAATTGGAGACGCTGACATAGAAATTTACAATTATTTAAAACTGGGTAAAACAACCTTTCATATGAGAAAGTCGTGACGTAGGAATGATCTCAGCAAGTTTACCGAAAAAAAGAAAAAAAAAAAATTACAAGACCAACAAGAAAGTGATTGAAAAGACTGAGCTAGATGAGTCCTGCATTAGTCCTTAGACTGTCACGTTAATAATTTTTTTTTTTATTCCATTTCTATATGAGAAAAAATTCTTGTCATATATACATATAACAAAAGAATGGCAGCTGCAACACCGGTAAATGGTAAATGGTACCATCATCGACAAAACAACCGTCATAATCCAGAGAAGGACGCTTGAAATATAACATAAACAAACGACGATAGCGCAATTAAAGTATTTGACGAAACTATATTAAATTTTATCAATTCTTGTCTTCTTTACAATATATTTGAACGATACTAATGTGAGAATATTCGACCAATTCATCTGGTCGTAAGACCATCGCCTTGAAGCTCGAAATCTTAGTGCAGCAAGATAATAAAATAATTAAAACAAGCTTACATGTACTATATACTATTAACTGAGATGTCTAAGACAAATTTTAAAGCATATTCGATGCAAAAAAAAAAAATTAGCGTATGCACTGAATTCTGCTGACCCGACAGCAACAAAAACTTGCGGATCCCCACTTTACTATTGTGTATCGAATTCGAAAAGGCGTTCAACAGAATAAACAGAAAATTTATCTGCCGAGGTATACAATGACAGGTCAAAGTGTCATGTACTGCAAAGAGGAAGACTGTCTGATGAATGGGTGGCCGTGGTTCAAGTGGTAGCAGTCCCAATCGGACGGTTCGGCGTTCAATACCAGTCGTACCCGAAAGACATTTTTCAGGCAACTAAAATCTCGCAAGATGAATGGTTGCCTAAAATACAAGTCAATTTACAATAATAATTTAGTCTCCCCATTAAATATTGGATGCCACTCATAGAGCAAATATAACCACTGAGCCCAAACATCTTTCTCTCTCTCTCTATCCAATTTTCCGAAAAAGTTAACACTTAACACCCTCTTGAGTGTCAAGTTCTTTTTTTTTTAACAAGATTCAAGGTGAGTTAAGACAAGGTTACATATTGACACCATTATTGTTTTTATACGTAATTGCCTAGATGACGGAAAATGAAATTTTAATCTCTTAAACTCGAACATTTAGACTACTAAATAGGCTTTGTATTTCTGGACAATGTTGGTGCACAGCTTTTTATACATTTAGAGCATTTACTCTTCTTCGCTTTAATATTTAATCCGTTCAAGTACGAAACATAGGGATTTTCTGCTTTATCAAATGACGGGCCATATACCTGTAGAATCAACCATACAACAACGGAAGTAGTAGTGGGCGGCCAAATGGTTCGGTAGGGCGACAGTCCCCTAACTCAATGTAAAAGAAGAGCTGGTAGACAAAGAAATACACGTCCCATAACAGTCGAAGAGGTATCATAGCACTAAAAAGGAGTTGGGGAGAACTACGACCGATAAGCCTAATATACGGTTTAGAACGTACTGTAAATAAGTAAACTGAGTTCGTTTTTAAGCAAAAGAATGCCCTGAAAAACAAAAAAAAAAAGTTTACTTGCAGTAAACGAATATTATCGGAAAAAAACAGTTAAGGCACCTTGCATGAAGGTTGATACCCGGATCAAATTGAAGAGTTGACTCAACACAAAGTTCGACTTATAACTAGCAAAGTTTGTGTTTAATACGAGTGTTCTTCATACACAAAAGGCTTTTCAAAAGTTAAGTTTCAAAAAATAGCTTCATAAACGAAGATAAAAGACTTTGAATATTTGATGAAGAAAGCTACGACGAAGCGTGTAATTTATAGATGAAGCCACATTGCATTAGGTTTTCACAGCAAGATCATATATATGTACATACAAGGCAACCGCTGCGTTCAACATGCTGCGATAGACCCTAGAGACAATCACAGTGAATACTGAGATATGGATAAATGAGGTAAGCACCGCTCTATATAAGAACTGCAAACATTTTTCAACCCTGCTATGGGGACAGCGGATAATTTTTTAATAAATTCATATTTCATGGAAGGACGTAGTCCTATGTAACCGAGAAAATAATGATTCGTTTCGTTCAATATCGCTTACAATATTTAATCGATAAGATGATAAAAAAAAAAATCAGCTAAGCAGTATGAAAGCAAGAATAATTAGATGGAGCTGTTCCCATAAAGAAACAAAACATTATCTCATCACCAACAATATAAATAAGCATTTCCATTAAATAATGCAGCATGAAATCAATAATAATTACAAAGTGTTCCCTTTAAAAAACAAAACATCCCATCACCAACAATAGAAACAGGCATCTCTATCACATAACATAGCTAACATTAAAGAGGACAAACAAAATTCAAATATGAAACACGTTACACTCCAGTTTATTTTCTCTATTCATCGTCAGCCACCGTTTATGTATACTTACGCAGGCTTCAAAGTTCATTTTCAATTGTCTGCACAATATTTACATTTGTAAGTCAGACGTTCAGACTCACAAAAACGTCACGCGAAAATTTATTTATAGAAACCCATCCAATTCAATTATCAAATGAAATAAAACAAAAAAGGGCGAAACATTTATCACCATTGAATTACTTGCCTCAATTGGATATTAAACTGCGTGAAACACAATCTGGACAATGACATACACAGAGATCAACAAAGGTTCAGGAGCTAATTGACTCAAAGTGCCTCTCTCTATCTGCCATAGTCATGTAGACTGTATTAAGGAGACAGTGAGCGCGCGTTTTCAATTAAAATAAATTGAATGCACGCGAAATACGACACTCGAGCCGACAAGTCAATTAGATAGCACACTGAACAATTTTATGGTTTACTCACCCGAACCGATGAAATAGGGGATTGGTCCAAGACCAAATTGGAAGAAGAAAATGTAACAGAAAATGCAAACAATGCAGGTAATTGGAAACCATCGCGCATGGTCCTGTAAAAAAGAAAACAAAAAAGGGAAGAGGCAAATAGTTACAATCTAGAATTCTCCTTCGACATAATCCTTAAGCCTCTTACGATATAGTACAGGACGAATGCGATGGCGAATAAAAATATCGAACATATTAGTGATGAGAACTGCATCAGTAGACGGCGATTAACTTTAGCCATTAGCACTGGACCCAAAAACGATGTCAGCAGGTTAAGGCAGCCAGCGCCAAGATTGGCCCACTCTGCATCGGTTGTTGATAGTCCAGCGCTCTCGAATATTGACACAGAGTAGTAAAATATCTAAAACAAAAATCAAAACAAAAACAATTTTTAAAACGAAAGTACATTATAGTTAACATAATTACCGCATTAATACCAGACAATTGTTGGCCACCATGGAAGGCACATACAATAACCAAAGGCAAGGTTAAAGTAGGATCACGGAGTACTGCACAAAAATTGCTACTTTGTACGTTGGCATTACTTTCGGTTTCCATTTCTTCGAGTTCTTTTTCGATTTGCACTGCTTGGTAAGCTCCTCTTAGACGATGCAGTTCTTTTTTGGCTGTTTCTCGATTTTGTTTAACAATGTACAACCATTTTGGACTCTCGGGGAAATAGTAAACTGGCAAGTAACAGATGATAATGAGGATCACGTAAAAACTAAGAGCATAGTGCCATAGTTCGGGAGTGCCAAATACATCACGCAAACTGAACACTTGACCGACAACAACACCACCTGTTACTCCAACAGCACAAAAAACACCGAGAGTACCACGCAGAGCTAGTGGAGCCAATTCAGTCAGATACATTGGCAAAGTAGCAGTTGTTAAGCCTGACGATATGCCAACAAAAAGTCTACCGATTAGAAGCATTTCTACGGAGCTTGCTAATCGGCAGAAGCCAAATAGTATTGCAGCCATCACAAAGAGCACACCACTGATCAGGAAGCATCCTTTTCTGGAATTTCAATTTATATAACTTAGTTAGAGAAGTATGAACATGAATATGATGTGACTTCAGATACAGTAATAATTAAGACCCTTTAGTACTTAATATTTTAATTGTGAAATTTGTTAATTCAAAAACTTAAGACGGAGTTAAGTTGATATTTGCCACATCACTAAGTCATGCCCATACGATTGTTGGAATTTTTAAAATATGAGATGACCGGTACAAAAATTAATTTGGTTTTGTAAAATGGACAAATATTAACATAAATGACAATCTATGTAGTCATGCTTAAATCTACCACCATATAGACAACGTCAGAGCACGCTTCAATATCTCTTGAGTTCACAGAACAGAGCTTGTGAATTTTAGAACATTGTTCGTGTGCCACTCAATAAATGAAGTCTGCATTTGGTGTGTTGCCTTGAAGACCAGGCTAATGAGATTGAGTATGCACTGCGTGTCACGAAATTTACTTCAAATTTTCTTATTTCATGAAGTTAACAAGACAATTGTTCCGGATTCTATGGATAAAGCAGTTCGATAACCTATGGCGTAGTGAATACCCATATACATATTTTGAAAAAAAAAAACAGCTTCATTGATTTCCGCGCAATACAATGATACACAGTAACTCAAAGAGGTTGAAGATTAGACCACCTGAGACATACAAAGTATAGAACTTGCCAAAGAGAATGCGTATGATTTCGCAAGAAATAATATTCACAAAAGCAATATGGTTGCACAGGCAGGTAAAAAAAAAAAAAAAAACGGGCATTGAGTTGTTGTGGCTCATTTCTAATTGATCTTAAGTCTTGGCAAATACGGTGAGTAAAGAAAACCTAATGACAACAAAACAAGCTATAAAAAGATAAGATGATATACCTGGTGCACATTTGCACGTAGAACGTTCGTCTTTTAATCAGACTTCATCGAGCAAACCAACATTCCCCACATCCATGTGTTAAATAGTGGCTTTTGAAGTTTCTTTAAAAACTGCGTTGAAATATCCAATATCCATAAGACTCTGTCGAAAATGGTTTTTCCTCAAAAGGATGAATTCGTGCGACTGAATCAAGGGCAGTGTCACACACAGGAAAAAAAAACGGCCAATCTGCTCATAACTTCTAAAGAAATAATCGAAATCATTTGAAATTTTTTGAGTATTTTTTGTATTAACATGAATACGATAAACTATAATAAAATGAAATAAAAATTAACTCTAAAACTTTATTTAATAACAAGAACAAAATATTGAACAAAGAAAAGACAACATTTTTTAATGAGAACTTGAATATTTTATTAGCTCTGATAGTAAATGTAATAATATTCATTCGGAAAACTTTTATCATTATAATCGGAATGCAACAAAGCACTGCCTTGATCAAGTGACAAAGTTGAAAAATATGGGTCAGATGAATAAAGGAGAGCTGGAAACAAATCTTCCATGGTAATTTTTCGGCTGAATTTCCTTGTGTTTTCTCTCCTGAATCTTCTTAAATCCTTATTTCTCGCTTCGAGTGCTTCTTCGGACATCATTCCAATTGCTATGGAACACGAGTCAATTATTTTATGTGCGTGGATTAACAACATAACACATGATCTGAAAAGTCAGTGCCGTTTTATGGTAAAACACAAAATTTTTGCAAAATTCAACTTTATTTATCAATATAGTTGCCTTCGAAGGCGATACACTGATTGAAACGATTTTTCAATCTTTCGATACCAGTTTTGTAGTACGATTTCAGTTTAGCCTCAAAATAGGCCTCTGTTTCGGCGATTACTTCTTCATCGGTTTTAAATCTCTTTCCGGCGAGCATTCTTTTGAGGTCTGCGAACAGGAAATAGTCGCTGGGGCCCAAATCTGGAGAATACGGTAGGTGGGGAAGCAATTCGTAGCCGAATTCATTCAATTTTGCCATCGTTTTCATCGACTTGTGACACCGTGCATTGTCTTGATGAAACAGCACTTTCTTTTTCTTCAAATGCGGCCGTTTTTCTGCGATTTCGTCCTTCAAACGCTCCAACAACGCAATGTAATAGTCGCTATTGATATTCTGCCCCTTTTGGATATAGTCGATGAAAATTATTCCATGTGTATCCCAAAATACGGATGCCATAACCTTGCCAGCCGACTGTTGAGTTTTTGGTCGTTTTGGACGAGGTTCGTCGCCTGCTCGCCACTCGGCTGACTGCCGACTTGCCTCTGGTGTGAAGTGATGGAGCCATGTTTCATCCATTGTCACGGTTGAACAGCTTTAAACACTCCTCTGAATCATCAACACGTTGTTGTTTTTTGGTCGACTGCGAGCAAACGCGGCACCCACTTTGAATCTTTTGATATCATCAGAGCCTCAGCTATCTCGATCAACTTCACTTTGCGGTCATTCGTAATCATTTTGTGGACTTTTTTGATGTTTTCATCTGAAACAGCCTCTTTTGGACGTCCACTGCGTGCATCATCTTCGGCGCTTGTATGACCACTTTTAAATTTTTCAATCCACTTGCGAATGGTTCGTTCGGCTGGTGCAGAGTTCGGGTAACACTTATCAAGCCATTTCTTTGCATCGGCTGCATTTTTTCCCATCAAAAAGCAATGATAAATCAACACACGAAATTGCTTTGAATCCATTTTTTTTCACAATAACAAAAGTTGCTTCACTCACAACGCTATATCTCGAGAACTAATCGTCCGACAGCTGTCAAATTTATACACGTATCTTTTTAAGGTTGGTACTAATTGAAAATCGTATGGATTTAATTCAAGTGGTGCCCTCTCTTAGAAATGGCACGGACTTTTCAGCCCACTTGCTGGCAAGCACGTAGTGAAGAGGCTATAGCAGAGAGTGTACGCGAAGACTGTGACGAATCGATTTGTCGTCGTTCTCAGCAGCTTGACTTGGCGTATTTCACGTGAGGATCTCGACCTTAAAGCATACAAAATTCAATTTGTGCAAGAATTGAAGCCAGGCGACTTGAATTTACTTCAAATTTTCAGTGAATGGGCTCTGGAAAAACTCAATGAAAATCTGGTGTTTTATCGTGAGATTTTGTTCAGTGATGAAGTCCATTTTTGGCTCAATGGATACGTTAATAAACAAAACTGCTTTATTTGATCTGATATAAGAAACCCGAAGAGTACCAAGAGCTACCATTACATCCATTAAAAACAACGGTATGGTGTGGTTTATGATCTGGTGGAATCATTGGTCCATATTTCTTCAAAAATGAGGCAAATCAGAATTTTACCGTCAATGGTAACCGTCATCGCGCCATGTTAACGGACTATGTACTTCCTGAAATTCAAGCACATGGTCTCGGTGAGCTTTGGTTTCAACAAGACGGCGCTACGAGCCATACAGCGCGTGAAACAATGAACTTGTTGAGAAATCATTTTGTCAAGCACTTAATTTCACGTTTTGCTACGGTAAATTGACCGTCTAGATCGTGCGATATCACATCTTTGGATTATTTTCTCTGGGGATATGTAAAGTCTCAGGTCTTCAGGAATAAGCCAGCTACGATTGACGCTTTGGAAGCCAACATTACTCGTGTTATCCGCGAGATACCAGTCGCTATGCCCGAACGAGTCGCCCAAAATTGAACCCTCCGAATGGACCACCTCAGACATAGTCGTGGCAAACAGTTACACGATATCATTTTCAAAAAGTAAATTCCATGAATTGTTCTTTTAACCGATAATAAAAATTTTAAGTTCACTTTCAAATTTATGTGTTTTATTTTACATTATAAATCAAACCTCATGATGAATCACCCTATACAATTCAATAAATAGTTAATATAAAGACTGCATTCCAAACTCTTGTCGGCTTAAAATTATAATACAAGCGAGAAAGTTTGTGTGTACTGTTGCTTAATGCATAGTGAGACTAAACTTCGGAAAAGTGCGCTACCAGACCCTCTTGTGTAGTAGTCGGCGAACGTATTCGCTGCATCATGCCACTTCAGTGTAGAAATTGAAAATTGACAAAAATAGACAGAAAGGTTTAGTAGGTTTCGTTTGCGTTTCTTACCTGTGTGATAAGAAATTTTAATTTGAATAAATAATTTCTTGTGGTCGCATAGAATTTAAGTCTATTCCTTCTAAATTTATGTTGAATTAAGGATCTCTAATCTCTTTTAGGCAAATTTAAGCAAATTGTATCTAAAAACAATAGATGTACTTGCCAAATGAATCTGTAAGAATGATACAAAATATTCTGTCGTCTACATCTCGTTATTCTAAATATGGCTCGTTATAAATAACTCGATGTACTAGATGAGGGCACTGTGGGTACATGACTGAATCTACGTGAATAATACTGCGACATCAAATTGCTATTAATGGCGTTATTAGCTATAAATGATAAGTAGACTGATCACACAATCATTTGCGTCGTAAAAAGATTTGTTGCTCGCAGTGACAAAGGAAATATGAAAAAACAAATCGGATGTGGTTTAAGTGCATTACTGAAGGATACCTTTGTACATACTATTAAAAATAACCTCACTAGAGAACAGAGGCATTAATTCTATGCAGAAATATGCGTAAATTATTTTGCTGCATTGCCAATGTTAAGTGAACTAAATTATCTATTTTGAGTCTACAAAGTACAATAGTTCTGCTTTACGTTTATACGATTATGTGAATAAATATTCAATGTTATTCCAATAGAGCGGCTACAAACCATTACATTGTATTCTTATCTAAATCTCAGTATTACTTGAACGATACAGAATTTAGTGCGAAGTTTGCGCAAATAACAGGTCATATAAAAAGTCTACGCGGTTTTATGGTACATTTTTGAAAAAAAGATTTTCTGTATTCAAAATCAATTTCAATCAACTATGTATTGACCATTATTATCCCTTTGCCATTTTTCTGGTAGCTTCATAATTCCGTCTGTGTACAACTTCTGTGGTTTATCAGCGAAAAACTTGGCCAATTGATTTTCAGCGGCTCTTCGGTCGGCCAATTTTTTACCATCAAGAGAGTTTTGCAAAGACCAAAACAAATGGTAATCAGAGGGTGCAAGGTTCTGGCTATTTGGTGGATGCATCAAAACTTCCCAACCAAGCTCCGCCAATTTGTTCCGGATCATCAAAGATGTGTGTGGCCTAGCATTGCCATGATGGAATTCAACTCCCTTTCTGTTGGCCAATTCTGGTCACTCTTTCTTGATAGCTGATAGTAGAAGATTGAATTGACCGTTTTGCCACGTTGTAGACAATTCCCTTCTAATCCCACCAAATATTAAACATAACCTGTTTGCCGTCAATCCAGGCTTTGAAGTCGATTGGATTGGATATTCTCGTATGTAATCCATTTTTCATCGCCCGTAATGAATCGCTTCAAAAATGGTTCCATTTTTCCATTTTACGTGGCACCCAAACATCGAGCTTCTTTGAGTAGCCTGCTCATTTTAGATGATTCCGAACTGTCATACGGTTGATGTATAGTGCATCCGCTATCTCCAGATAGCTTCCGTGCCGATCTTGCTCCATCAGTTGCAAAATTTCATCGACTTTTTCAGTGACAGGCCGACATCTGCGAGGTGCATCTTTTGCATCGAAATTTCCGAAACGGAATCGAACAAACCACTCCTGGGTCCAGTGCTCACTCCCAGTATTCTCACCGTAAACTGTACAAATTTTTTGACATGTTTTTGCAGTAATTTTCCCTTTTTTATAGTAAGTAAGCATCACATATCCTATTTCTTCAGATATTTCACTCATATTCAAATCGGTATAACTTTTAACACGAGCAACGAACTACACAGTTGTCTTCACAAAATATGTAACCTGACATGTCACCTTTCAAACACGTGTTCATTTGACACAATCGGATTAGTGTTTCCAGATAATTGGACACCAGCACCATCTAGTGACAAAAAACCACGGAGACTTTTTATATGACCCAAGAAAAATGTCTTAGTATAGTTGATTGCAAGTTTCAACAGAATCCTGTCCATATATTTATGTTAAATACGTGGCATGATAATGCAGATATATCGTATACGTATGTATACATAGAGCACGGGTATTTGAATAAGCAATTGTTCGTATTTATTAGCAGGTGTACCGGAGCATCAAGATACAAATGTCTCGATAGCGAACATTTATTGTGAACGGGCCTTAATAGTTTTTTTTTGTTTGGTTGCTATGACACCTGTCAAACATATTTAGTATACATCAAGTCATTGAGCAAATAACATCATACACTTTCGGTCATAAAAACCGCACCACTAATTGAGTTCTCAAAAAATGCCTAATTACATCAGATCGTAAGGGTTTTTCCCATACTAATGAAGGGTATTCCCCATAGCGGAGTTCGGCATCGTATTCAGTGCAAAAAAAAAATCAGTTTGAATTGAGTTGCGACGGTGACAAGTAAAAAAAAAGAGAAATGTCTAGTAAATATCATCAACTGACTCGGGACGAAAAATTTCAAATATTGACTTTAGTCGAAGAAGTGCTTGGCTATCGTGAGATTGTGGTTAAAATGGGATGCTGTCATTCAACTATCGTACGACTGATGAAGAAAAAAAAAAATAAAAATTTGGATCCACTGGAAAAGAAAAAAGGCTCGGGACGAAAACGTAAAACAACCAGAAGACGGACAATGTATTACAACGAATTAGCATGAAAGATCGCTTTAAAAGTGCTGTCCGTATAAGAGCAGAGCTGAGTGAATTTCATCAACTTGATCTAAGCGCCGTATATATGGAAGACGACCAGGGAAAAAACCTCTCCTAACCACAAAAATGAAAAAAGTTCGCTTGACGTGGGCAAAAAAGTACGAAGATTAGACGCAGGACGATTGGCGATGTGTGATATGGTCCGATGAAAGTAAATTTAATTTGTTGGGTGCCGACAATTTGCCATACGTACCACGGTCAGCAATTGAAAGGTTCAAGGACGAGTGCATAGTCAAAACAGTGAAGTTTCCTCAAAACCAGATGGTTTGGGGATGTTTTTTCTTTTACGTTTTGGGCCCTTTGCACTTTGTTAATGAAACTATGAACGCTCAAAAGTATGGAGAAGTAGTAAGGGAGTTTTTGGTACCAGCAATTGATTCATTCGTATACTGACAAGTGCATTTTTCAAGATGATTCTGCACCTTGCCACCGCGCCAAATCCGTAAGTAAAGTGTTATAAATCAACTTCTAGATGTCTACTTTATAAATAATAAATAGACAAGTAACTAGAGTCTTTCAATAATTTTCAGCTCAAGACAACGTTTGATGACCTCGTAATTACTAGACTAGACTGGCCAGCTAATTCGCAAGATTTAAACCCAATCGAACACTTGTGGCATGCAATGAAACGTAAGGTGGCTGAACATAAACCAGAGAGTAAAAAAAAAGCTAAATGAAGTTCTGTGGAATACTGAAATTTCAAGGGATATTACTGAACTTCTAGTAAACTCGATGCTTTCTAGAATAAAAACGGTTATGGGCGCCAAAGGAGGAGCAACTCGGTATTGATAATTTTTTGGTAAAAGTGGCATATCTAAACATCTTATTTACACATACATAAAAAACGTATCGTTTGATTTTGTTAACCAATGACTGTATTAAAATACTTTAAAAAAATAAGAAAATTAACTGGCGGAACTGATGGAAATTAGATAGAAATACTTATAAGCTACTGCGGAGTACTCAACAAAAATTTAATTTCATTATAAAAATGATTATCGTAGTTATTAACAATTTTTCAATCATTTTGATATGGTGCGGTTTTTATGACCGCAAGTGTATTTTTTCATCGCGTTAAAAATGTCGAATTTTGTACCAGGAAATGATGACTTGCGGAAAGCATTGATTTTTTGTTTTCATTTGAAGAAAAGTGCTGCAGAGTCGCATCAAATGCTTGTCGAGGCATATGGTGATCATGCTCTATCAGAAGCAAAATGCAAAAGATGGTTTCAAAGGCTCAGAGATAACGATTTTGATGTGAGAAATGAAGAACCTGGAAAACCACAAAAAAAACTTCACTTCATACCTGTAAAACTGGTATACGTATATGATGCTATCTATCGGACTGTGTGTCTCAAGCCTTTCTACAACATATTAATTGGCACGTACCAAAGTATTTTTCGGGCTATTGAGAACATTTTTAAACAAAGACAAATTCTAAAAAAGGCCAACAAATTTCATATCAATACTCACTACTTCGTTATCGACTTCAAAGCCGCATATGAAAGCATTCGCCATCTTAAGTTTAACAAAGTGATGGCCGAAATCGAAACACTTTGTCTGGACAACTAGAAACAATGTTCGCGAGATCGAAGAGAGTATAAGATTACCGGACAGAGACCCTTTACAGACCGGAGGCCCATTGATTGAGGCCAGTTTATTTAACTGTTTAATACAAACATATAACTTAACAAACTAAACTTAAAACCATAACTTACTATATAACTAAAAGCTATTGTTCCTAAACATTCCTAAAATGGTGGTTAAGCGAATTTTAAATGGAAATCGAACACTTGACGTAGCGGATTTGTTTCAAGTAGCATTCGACACAATGGCTCGTTAAGACCATAAGTTGCGATGTGATTATTCGAACGACAGATCTTATATGACACGGGTTGGCATTGAATGGGATTTAGGAGAGTATTCTGGGACGACTGATGATTCCGGTTAAGAGTTTGTGGATGAAGAGAATATCGGCGGACTCCTGACGTTTTTCCAAAGACAGGAGACAGGAGACAGGAGACAGGAGAGAATATTATGGTCACCCCATGATATCCAACATAATGCGAGCCGTAAAAAACTCTGTTGGACAGCTGCAATGCGCAGAATATGCAAATCGTATTAAGGGGACTATATCTCGCTGGCATACTCGATAAGTGGGCGAACAAATGTAATGTACAGGGATTTTGTGACATATGGGTCGGAGAATTCTTTATACCACCGTGTGACAAATCCAAGAGCGGAGTTAGCTTTGCTAATTACGGAGTAAATATGGGTTCGAAAATTGAGCAGTGTGTCACAAATGCCATCCAAGTCCCGCACTGAAGTATGGTAACTGCAGCTACTCTTTGAGAAGGTAAATAATAGGTGCGGGTTGGAAGTGTCAAACGCCTCCGGGAATAAGAAATGGCTTGACATTTTTCTATAGTCTTAAAAGCTGTCTATATATTTTCATATCATCGACATAGATAGATACTCGTATGTGGGAGCGCTTTTGTGACGTTAACAATATCGTTAATAGTCAAGATAAAAATTAATGGACCAAGATTACTACCTTGTGGCAAGAATTGGGTCAGAAAAAAGGGAATAAAAATGGACAAGAGGTCAGTATAGGTTCGAAATCAAGAGCTTTGAGTTTGAATAGAATTAACTTGTGCGAGATTTTTTCAAACGACTTACTAAAGTCTGGCGATTACATCATTTTTTTTTCTTGCTCTAGGGCGCACAGTATACTTAAACAAACTCAACGATCTGCCTTTGAGAAAACCATGTTAAGTTGTTGCAAACCTAGCTTTACATTGAAAATATAGTGCATCATAAACAATACTTTCAAGAACCTTGGGGATGCAGGATAGTTTAGCAATGGGGCGATAATTTGTAATAATTATAATTTTGTGAATAAGGGTAATAAAAGCGCCTTTCCAGAGATGAGGAAAGAGCCCTTCAGACAAAGATTGATTGGAAATTAGATCATCAGCACATTTTTTTTTTTAGACAACAACAAATATCGTCTTTCAACTTATGTATTTTGTCTAGTATCTGCGTAGTAAGTTAGTGGAAGTGATTTCAACTAACGAGGGAGAGATTTGACAGCAGTTGTTCAGATAACAAAAATATTCAGAATCGGGGTCATTATATTGGGTCGAAAATGATTGACTAAAGAAGTTCGCAAATAGATTAGCGATAGTTGGTGAGTCATTATAAGACGTATTAGAAGGGTTAAAAGTTGATGGATAGCAATCGGATTTTTTTTTTTTTTTTTTTGTGTTGCATTTAGCTGAGATATCTTTGGCAAAGTGATACAGCAACTAAGGAGAAGTGATTGTAAGCTAGGAGGTAAAAGGAGGAAGGAGGAGGAGGTATCTCATCATAAAAGATATTGGTTTTACGGAAGTCAAAGTGGAAGGAAGTTTCTGAAACCCTCAAGGACTTATTGTTATTATATGAATAAATAACGAGAGAGATGGTCTAATTTCGAAAGAAGTTCACACTCGAGAGCAAGACAGCTCGTGGTGTCGGATGTACTCGTAAAGATCAGATCTATTTTCTGACCCATTAAGTTAAAAATTGGGTTTATTTAAAAAAGACCAGAGTTTGTGAGACAATCTGCGAAGAGGGTTTCTTTGTCAGAAGATGCATTTGGGGCAACAAGATAGGATTCTCCCTCCGAGTGAGTCCTTTGGAGATGTTGATGATTAAAATCGCCGAAAACAGTAATTTCATCACAAGGATTTGTGCTTTTCGTGCAAGTAAGCAAGGTAAAGTCGCACGTGCTGATATAGTCGACGGTCCCTCAAGAGGGAAAGGACATAACGACGGTCATTTCCCACATCGGCTTACTTCTTGGTTAGTTTAACTTTAGGTGGAAGCAGAGGATCAAGAATTGTGGAGTATGGGATTGCAAGAGTATTAGTTGTTCTAGAGTTGATTTTAATCTGATCTTCAAGGACGGCTCTAAAACTCATCTAAGAGTCGATGGTTACTTCGTGGCGAAACTAGCTTTAACACGATTATATAGGGTGATTCATCGTGAGGTTTGATTTTCAATAGGCTTTTTTTGACAGATCACACGTGACTCCTCTTAAACTGCTCTGTCACTTTTGTTCAGTATCGTATATTTGACAAGTCATCATAGAAAGACTCACACCACAACAGCGTCTCCAAATTGTTGAGCTGTATTACGAAAATCAGCGTTCCGTGAGAAATGTTTTTCTTGCGATTCGAGGAAATCGTCGTCGTTCTCAGCAGCTTGACTTGGCGTAGTGTTCAAAATTTAAATTGTGCAAAAAATTGAAGCCAGGCGACTTGAATTTGTGTCATTGTTTCAGTGAATGCGCTTTGGAAAAACTCAATGAGAATCCAGTGTTTTATCGTGAAATTTTGTTCAGTGATGAAGCCCATTTCTGGGTTAATGGAGACGTTAATAAACAAAACTGCTTTATTTGCGCTGATATAACAAACCCGAAGAGTACCAAGAGCTACCATTACATCCATTAAAAACAACGGTATGGTGTGGTTTATGGGCTGGTGGCATCATTGGTCCATATTTCCTTAAAAATGAGGCAAATTAGAATGTTACCGTCAATGGTAACCGTTATCGAACCGATTGAGAAAATACATCACAAAAATTTTTTTTTAAATCCTACTGGGACAATTTAGTACGGAAATTATTTGCCGTTGGCTTTTTTTCGATGTTTTTGACTGAAACTTAAATATCCCGTTACCTATGCGGTGTTTTCAAACGTCAGTTGTTGGTAATTGTGATTTAAAAGCATGTGTCTCCATAATTGGTGCGTAAATTCATTGTTTTTTGTCTATAACTTGATGCAAGTTTTATAATTTACACCTTTTTGTAGATATTAATAACAAGTAATTTATTATAAAAAAATATTGACTTATATTGATACTAAAAAATTAATATTAATTGTTATTTTTGTGCATTTTAATTTTTTGGGACAATATATCCCAGTAGTTTCTTCTGTTGGGATTATATGTCCCTGCAGTATGCAATGTACTTTTTTTTTTGCTACACGATAATTTTTTTTATGTAGTAAAGTATGTCTTCCAGTCGAGGTTTGAGATTAAGAGAAATATAGGACGTCCTATATGCAACCTCAGACGAGTCAGAGGATTTCGAGGATAGTGGTTCGGAGTACCAAGAGGAAGAATCTCAGTCAAATTACTCGAGCTCTGAATATGGTGAAGACCAAGTTAGATGCGGATATGGAAGAAAGTGTCAATTTGACAGAACAAATAGAACAATCACAAAATGACGAGATTATCGGTAGGTAAACCACAGAAGATATTGTGCCGCTCACCTTCCGCTAGCCTTCTTGTATGGATAAGTCAATGTACAAACGAAAGAATTCAAATCCTCAAAAGCTCCCAAGAGGAAAAGTTCCGGAAAACAGTGCGTGATGTAGTGCAAACAGATCAACACGAAGTCCTTGTGGTGTTGGGCATAATGCTCATAACCTCATATAATAGGTTGCCGAAAATGCCAATGTATTGGTCCAAAAAGAAATTGGTTGGTAACTTACTAATCAGAAATAGCATATCTTGTGATAGATTTCTTATGTTGCATTCGAAATTTTATTTCAACAACCCCATTAAGCCAACTGAGTGTTCTAAGACATGTTATATTGAAGAAGTTGCCAGTTGCCTAAAAAAACATTCGACCAAAGCAGAGAAGATAGTTCTTTCCTGGCCTTAGATGAATCCATGGTCAAGTTCAATGAAACAATATCTTCCATTGAAACCAATAAAAAGCGGGATAAAGATTTGGGAACCTTCGGATTCAAATACAGGATACATTTACGATTTTAATATTTACTGTGGAAAAGAGTCACAAATGCTGGAAGGTACGTTGGGAGGAACGGGTTGTATTGAATTTGGCAAAAACTATCAAAAGTACAAATATTTGTCTTTGCTTTGATCGTTTCTTTTCTTCAGTTCATCTTTTTAACACTTTATCATTTCCTGCTGTTGGCACCATTATATCGAACCGAAAACAAGTTCCATCCTGCCCGACTAAGTTGACGAGAGGAGACAGTTTTATTTACATGAACCAGATTAGAACATCATGCGCTTTTTGGAAAGATACAAAATTGGTAACTGTAATGAGTAACTACCACGCATCTAAGTTAGGAACTATTCGACGCAAACAAAATAATGGTGAGAAGGTAGAAACTAACTGTCCAGAATCTATTACTTTTTACAACAAATTTATGGGTGAGGTCGACTTATCCGACCAAATTGCACAACTCTATGACATAAATCAAAAGTCCGGCAAATGGTGGAAGAAAGTTTTTTTTATAAATTAGTTCAATCAACTTGCGTAAACGCATAGATTATTTATAAAGAAACTCATCACTTACCGAAGTTACCTTACATTGATTATGTGTCAACGCTGGCAGAGCAAATAATAAACGATGGTCTACAGAAAACTATTGTAAAACACCGAAAAAGAAGAAAACTGGGCGATATCAGAAGCGTAGCACTGTACAGTATGGAGTTTTAGGCGATCATATGCCCATAGAAGGAAAAACACTCAGGAGATGTATAAAGTGCTACAAGGATAAGAAAGGCGGAAAAAATTATATAAAAACACTAATTACTTGCACGCCTTGTGATGTTCCATTGTGCTTTAGTTGTTTCACTTCTTACCACGTAAAAAACAATAAACAATAAAATTTTCTAAACTTTTCATTATTTACAAGTTGCTTTCTTTATTTCCCTTAGATACGGTTCGGACAATACATCCCAATTTACAAAAAAAAATATATCATATATCATATATCCCAAGCGATTACAGCGCCCCTAGTGGAAAAAAAAATAAAAACGAACGATGAAAAATTGTATTGTTCCCTTACATTTAATATTTCCTCGACAGCAAATTCAGATTTCTTTGGGGCATTTTCGGTTCGAAAGGGTTAACGGACTATGTGCTTCCTGAAATTCAAGCACATGGTCTCGGTGAGCTCTGGTTTCAACAAGACGGCGCTACGAGCCATACAGCGCGTGAAACAATGGACGTGTTGAGAAATCATTTTGGTGAGCACTTAATTTCACGTTTTGCGATATCACACCTTTGGATTATTTTCTCTGGGGATGTATAAAGTCTCAGGTTTTCAGGAATAAGCCAGCTACGATTGACGCTTTGGAAACCAACATTACTCGTGTTATCCGCGAGATACCAGTCGCTATGCTCGAATGAGTCACCCAAAATTGAACCTTCCGAATGGACCACCTCAGACGTAGTCGTGGCCAACATTTACATGATATTATTTTCAAAAAGTAAATGCCATGAATTGTTCTTTTAACCGATAATAAAAATTTTAAGTTCACTTTCAAATTTATATATTTTATTTTACATTATAAATCAAACCTTACGAAGAATCACCATATATAAGGCAGCCGTTGTGAATATTTGCACGAAACTATTTTTAAATTTTAAAAGTCATGAAATAATCTAATCGTCATGAAGTTAATTTCTTTGTGCTTTATTTAAACAAAGAAGTTTAAACCTTTTAAGAAAACACTCGTTTTTATTTGTTTCTCTCATAAAGAGTCGGTAAGATTCGCAAATGATTTCTTCTAGTTTTAGAAGCGAGTTTTATTTGCTGTTTTGCGTTGTTCCAGCATAGTTCCAGCAAATGCTAGGTACCACTCTTGCTTATTAAATAACGTATTTCTTTATTTTCTTCCGTCCGTAATTATCCATTTTGTACGTTTTGGTTGACTATAATTACTTTGCAATACATTATTTTCTAGCTTGAAGCTTTTACCTATCACTATACACACGTTCGAGCTCTGACACAAATACTTCTATTCGCCCCAGGATCACTACTCCGAGGTGCGAAAAAAGTGATATATTTATAAACGTTCACTTTCGTGGTGCCGTACCATTCTACATTTGAATGCATCTTTTGCCCGACGTAATCTCCACATGAGTGTACCCGATTACGCATATAGATATCGGCCATCCTTTTTAAATGTTGTTGTACCTCTTCTGTGTTTTTCGACGACAAATAAGGGAACAAATTCCGACAATATTAGGTTATGTTAGCCGTAGCTGTACAGAAATAAAATTGGAAACTAAATGACCGTCATAAACATTTCCTTAAAGGCGCATCTACTAGAACATAAAGTGAGGCTTGGGAACATCCATTCGAAGTATTATATTTGCACCAGCATCGCTAAAATTTAAGGATATGCAAGCCATAAAAGCCCAATCATTCTTAAATTTCTTGACTAGATACGATCCATTAAAGTTGACCTATTTCCTATTTCCAAAACCATAGGCATCAAGGCAAGAGATACAATGGACTACTAGGTACACTGACTCAATGTCTTAAAATCTGTTTAGTATTTGCTTGTCCAAACATTTACAGTGTGTTTGGCAAAAGCATGTGGCTCGTAAAAATTAATCCATTAGTCGCATAAGATAAGATTTTTTAGTCTCCGTAAGAATTATTGCTCCTCTAATGCGCAGTAAAATTCTACTTCAGATGCATCTCGTTTTTACAAGACGTCTACAGTTTGAAATTGTGCGTCTTGTTGCTGATCTACGGGGACCAAAATTCTCCATTCCAGCTACAGCTAAGCAACTCTAAAAATCAAAAAGGTTTGTGAGAAAGAGTGAGATACGATTTAACGAACATGGAAACGTTGTCGATTTGCCTGAACGGGGAACAGGGACGGAGTATATGAACGTTGTGTTCACATTTTCATTTTCATTTTCACATTTTCTCCTTTCCTTTACACTTCCTTGCTCAGCAAGGATCAAAACTAAAATGAAAAAATATGTCAGAAATGGAACGATATGGGAAAAAACGTCATGCTTCATTCGAAAATCCAGATCAGAAGTGGATTTTTAGTGGAAGTAACCATTCTTCTTTCCACTTAAATAAAAAGCATTCCCCCTTTTTCAGACAATCTTCCTGCCAACGCCAATGATCGTTGACATTCTAAAATGAGACACCGATCCTAAAAACCATAGCCATACCTGCCAGGGCTTGAAAGAAGATAATGACGTCATTAGTTTGGATTGACCATGTCGGTCTCCAGATTGTAAAAACAATAAAATAGCCTAAAGTGTTTTTAAAAAGAATTTGGTGATAATTGTCGCAGAGTTATGCGGTAAAATTTGCTGAAACGAGTCGACAAAGGTGTGAAGCGATAGTTGGGAACAGAGGAGACTGGATAATATATCGAGCACTCTTTAAAAGAAATAATATAGTTTCCTTCAGTCTTTTAAACCTTTAAACCACTCACTTTTGGCAAAACCACTGTATTTTCTAAAATCTACATAGTGCACCAGCCCACAAAGGAAACATTTTATACGGAGGTAGTACCTTAATATGGAAGCAAATCTTATCAGTCGTTTTAAGGGTAGGAGTACTAACAATCCAAATACCATTAATCAACTCTATAAAAAGGGCGCGACTTGCTATGCACATAATTACGAATAATATTTGCAGCAATTAAGTAGGCCACAACGTCCACCTCCCGAGACTTATTAATTTTTATCTGCTCTAATGCAAGCCAACATTTGTAAAGCCGTAATCTTTCAGCCACAATTAATTAATTAAAATATTTGCAAATATTACACGGAGATTTCTTATGAACTTGATACCCTCCTGAGAGCGGGAAATATCTTTGCTACCTCATTTCAACGTGATAAGAATCATATTAGCTTGGAATCTATGTGATTATGTGGATTAGGGTATAATGTCGAGTCATGAAAACGTACCTGCCGAACTTGTCAGCAGCCCAAGCGCCGCCCAACGATCCAACAGCTCCACCGACTAGAAAAATCGACACAATGGTTGACCAAAGAATTTCCAAGCCTCCTGAGGTTAGGTGTAAATCAAAGCGTTCTATCAGCGTCTCATTGCACCACTCTCGCATGTACTGCAAAGAAAATAAAAAAATCGTGAAGACAAATACACGTGCGAGTTCACAAAAATTGTCTTACCGATGCGGGACTGTTGATGACTCCAATGCAATATCCAACAGGAACAGCAGATCCGCAAGTAGCTGCATACCCGACTAGCGTTAGCAACTTTCCCCATTCTTGCTTCTAAAACGAGAAAAAAGTTAGCTTTCCTTTTCTTTTGTAATCAATGCTCATTAGCAGAAATTGCTAACATGAGTGACAAGTTCTGAATTGGGAGAGAGCATTGGAGGAAAATGAAAAGGAAGGGACATAGACGCCAGAGTCAAAGGTTTCACATTAATTAAAATCATGTTAAATTGATTAAAACCAAGACCCAAGACTGTGGTGATTGTGGTATGCAAAATAATGAGGTCACCGGGTTTATCGACGCTTCTCTTAATTATGCAGAGCCCTACACGAAGCAGACTGTATCTGCAAGTACGTGTGGACTTGTTATTCTTCCATATGGAGCGACTAATTACCTTTGTCTGTGGAACAACTTCTTCATAAACGATATCGACTTTCGCCTGATGGTACAGAGCCTGCGATTCACTTCGTTCTTCCATAGTTGTACTCGACCACACGTGAGATTAAGAAAGAAAAACACTTAAAACTCTTAAGGCAATTAAAGGTGATTCTACAAAATCCAGGCTACTAATGGGTTTAACCTTTCTAAGGATCAACGACCTAGCACAAACGAATGAACACAAATAAAGTGGGAGGTATCTTTGGGAGGATGGTACACTATTGCAATCTATTTCATTGTGGCACTTTAATAACGAACTTGAAAAATAAGGATAACAAAATTGCAATTGGATAATTGCACATACTTAACGATCGCGTACTAGCTCGTAAACGAATGTAGTGACAGCGACAGTTGAATGTCGAACTGCACTTCAGCAACTGAGGCTCTTTGTAGGGAATGTGCTGGCAGCCAATCAAACACTAGTCGATGGGAGTACTGCCACTTTATAAAATTACTTGTTGTAAATAACACAATACTTTTATGGTATCCAATAAAAGCGCGTAAGCTGGGGATTTTGTTAAATGTTTTTTGTAGATAAAACAGTTATCACCCAGTGATATGATTAAATATTGAATTTGATTCTATGTGCATTCGGATAATTTACGAGGGTAAAAGTTGGTTTTGTTTGCAATTACAATTATGACCACTTAAGAGTAGGCTCCCCATGTTGTTAGAAGTGGCAGCACTCGCCTTTGTTTTGATACGAACTGTCAGCGAAAGTTGAGAGAGAGAGAGAGAGTGTGTACCATTGTCACAAGTAATGCCAAGCCACTGGGAGAAAACTTTTGAAAAATATTTTCATGGTATGATATCAAAATCGAAATTATAAACATAAAACAAACAAAAATGTGTTCTTCACCCCTAAACTAAAGTCGAAAAGTTTCGGAGCTTGAAGAAGAAAATTAGAATTTCATATTGGTTTCGATGTTAAAAACGAACTCACTAAGATACTATTCGTAGCTCTTGTTTTGTTTCGTATTTTCTTTAAATTTTTTTGTTACGATCTTTTCATTGTGGTGAAAACTGAGTGCAAGACAATCAAAACAGTCAGTAAGCAGCAGATTAACGAAAAGCTCGCTAGCAACTTCTCGTGGTTTTTGAATTTGTTGAAAATTTATATACCCAATCTATGCAGGAAAAGAAGTTGCAAGCTCCAGACTAAGGAAGACCGAATAATCCAAAACAAATGAATCTACATCAAACTGCTTTAATTCGCGCAGAGTAAAAATCGTAATTAAGTATTAAACTTGGCTTACATGAGCAAGTATGGACTTACATCAGACTAGGTAAGATGGAAGTTATGTAGTGGCTGTATTTCCAAAATCCTTTTAGGTGATGCCCGAGTAGTCCTCGTTTACGTGCCCTTATACCAGTTGTAAGTGTATTGTGATAGCTACTCCTTTAACCGTTGAGAATTTTTGACTATTTTGTCAAG
Organism: Volucella inanis; assembly: GCA_907269105.1. Lineage (NCBI taxonomy): Eukaryota > Metazoa > Arthropoda > Insecta > Diptera > Syrphidae > Volucella > Volucella inanis. The sequence goes on along the minus strand of OU026155.1, from coordinate 85,878,387 downwards.
GTCTTTGATTTTTACATGTTGGACATTGTAACTACCTGAGATAAATGGCTCAAGTGGTAGTGTGTTGGATTCAAAATCGGACGATTCGGCGCTCGAAAGATATTCTCGTTTTTAGGCAACTAAAATCATTTTCTGATTAAATTTGTGTGCTTGAAGATGTCTCTTCTTTTGAGGTTAGTCAGATCGTGACTTCAACTATGAGGCGACTAATAAGCGAAATATAAGAATATCTTAATTGAACATCACCTCATTATACTTGTGCCGATCTGGAAAAATCTGCTATGTATACGAATAGGCTGACAAGGTCTTATTCTACTTTATGTTAATAATATTTGATTTTCTATAGCATCTAACAAATAAAAACTATATCAACCATAAACTATATTAAGTTTTCACTTAACGAGATCTTGAAGAGGCAAATTATTGTCTGGAAACTCGGATTAAGCAACAGGGCAAAATTAAATTGTCACGAAACGTATAAATAGAGAACATCTTAAACAGGTTCGCCCTGGCGAGCTGTAACCTGGTAGCGATTTCACAGGATCTGATCTTATACTTTCAAAAGAGGTTGTCATTGCGCTAATGTACCTTGTAGCCGGCGGAAAATTACGTAATAATAGCCATATTAGTAACTGGTATAATGATTATTACTGGATTGCTGTCAGGTGCATACTGGACTGCACAATTTCAGCTTTTATTTTCGGAAAATCAACAATATCCTGGTAATTTTGTAAGCAATAGACGTTCGTTTTAGGTTTAACAGGGGCTAAATTCTGGTAAAATCGTCTTCAACAAAAATCAAGATGTTCGACGGCTGACTGAAAATGGTATGCTCAACCCAAATATTCCAACATAAAATATAACTAAATCTTCGACATTCCGAGGAACATACTCATATTACTCTAAGATAATTCACACTATAATAGTGATTTTTCAAGCTGATATTTTTTGGCTTTAAGAAAAGATCGAACATTTAAGCTGTGAGTTTTCCTATGTCCTTGATTAAGGATCAAATCGACAAGTTGAGCGGTTGAAAAGCTGTTTCAATCATTGAATTCAAACTTTTTTTTTTTAACGTCCAAATAGATAAGCAGTAATATGAGTTTTCCAAAACACCATTCGGGCTTTGCCTTAGCTCTGCATGTTTTGAATTTGGTCTGCTTGTTTTATCACTAGACGAGGACGAGGATCTTCAGGCATTAATGGAAGTTTTGCTGAAGCATACATACCCCGTGGAAGATTTTCTATTGAAGCAGCACATCAACGGATCCGAAACAACTTTTCTTGTTTTTGTCGATGATAGTGCGTTTATAACGACGTACTTCAATTCACGACAGCACTTCAAGTAACTCTTAATAATTGGATATACCCTTTAGAAGATGGCGAATTATATTCGTATTCGTATGTACATTGCCGTTCTTTCAAACCCGTTCCAGACATCTATTTAAAAAGAGTAGCAGTAGTGCGAACAATTTAAATACTTTGCCTCTATCGTTAACCACCAAGGAAATTGTAATGACGATGTCGCACATAGAATCAGTGTGGGGTGGCTTAAGTGGTTCAAAAATTTCGCAATATTTTGCAGCCGAAAAATGCCGCTTAAGTTTAAAGGTTTATTATGCACTTCAGTTGGCTATACGTAGGTTGGATTATGCACGAGAAATATAGAGAAAAAAAAATACGGCGACGGAAATGAAAAATCTACGAATGTTAGCGGGTGTAACAAAAAGTTATCTAATAAGTAGAACGCGCATTCATGCCAGAAACCGATATGTCGAAAAGGGGTCCGCTAGTTTATACAAAGTACGACCAATATTTAAATTAAGCATGGAACTACAGAGGCAAAAATAACCTTTACTATGATAACATGGATTCTTAATTTTTAACGTTAGAAAGGAACAAACAATAATAACGATTACAAAAACGGTCGACACTGAGTAAAGACAGTGTTAGACAACGGGAGTTTATTGGACACATAGAATGTAAGGACGAAAAGGATCCAGGTGTTAGTAGGAACATTTTAGACTAAAACTTACGGTTAATAGGATAAACTATTACAAAACCTTGGACATATGATACTTACTCATGTACATGATAAAACGATGTTGCTCCCACATATTTTTTCAGAGGACACAAAACACTAAACTTTTACAAAACATCAGTAATTAAAAAAAAAAAAACAAGGATACGGTACAGTTATGTTAGTTTGATTTAATTTCTTAACAGTCGTTATGCTGCAGATGAAACCTATAAAAACAATTTCATTAGTAATTTCATGGTAAAATGTTCAATCAATGTTTATACTTACTCAAACAATCAATTTATTATGTGACACAAACAACTATAAATTAAATACATTTTTATATGAAACGACACAGTATAAATAAAACTTTGAAACGTAAAAACTAAACATTATATGTTAACAGATACAAAGCATCACCCTGTTGTAAGAAGCAAAATAATAAAACATTTTCAACCACCCTACTTGCCATCTGGCGTCGAAAGCAAACAACCACAATTTGTTTACGTTGAAAACCATTGTTTTTTTTTTCACATATGCCAAACGTCATCGGTTCGTTTGACAAAACAACACAGCCGGCCGAGAAGGGAAACAATTTTTTTTTTAATTTTTTGTTTTCTTTACTTTCGCTGGATTAGAGATTTATTTCGGAAATTCCCTGAAGAAAAACATGTCCTAAAAATTCTGTCACCAAAAACACAAAAAACGCTTGCGACTGAGAGTGAATTTGATTCGAAAAGACGGTGAAAGAGCGATAAAATGGTTTCGTCATCGCTGGAATCATTTTTGGAGACATCAGCAGTGATAACAACTGTTTTGCAGTTTTTATCGGGAGCGTAAGTTGACAAAATTTTGTTTTTTTATCACAAAATTGCGTGTTAGGTTTCTAATCGGGTATTTGTCGCGTGATAAATTGTAATTGCAGCTTTGTTTGCCGGAAATACATAGCTAAGAAGAGCACTGGTGATTCGTCTGGATTTCCATTTATTTGTGGTTTTCTATCGTAAATATTGGTCTTCTCAAACAAAAGAAGGTTTTTTCTGATAAATCTTTTTGCAGGTGCAGTTTATGGCTGCGTTATGGGTCGCTGACGGACGAGAGGATAGTGATTATGGTGAACATCGTGGGCACCGGTCTGATGTTTGCCTACACAGCGATATACTACGTATTCACCGTGAATAAGAGAAACTATGTGCGGCAATTCGCACTGGCACTATTCACACTTATTACAGTGGTAACGTACACAAAGTATGAAGTGGATCATGGGAAAGCCGTACAGCTTATGGGTTAGTCCTATTTTATCATTAATTTTCGGAGTGGATGACTAAAGAAATCTTATTCTTCCAGGTTACATTTGTTGTGTGGTGACTGTGTTCTTCTTTGCGGCTCCACTCATCATGCTTGTACATGTGATAAAAGCGAAAAACTCTGAAAGCTTGCCTTTCCCCTTGATTGCCATGTCCTTCTTTGTCTCTGTTCAGTGGCTGATCTACGGAGTGATTATCAAGGATCCTTTCATACAGGTAAAACAAGTCTCTCGGTTAACACGTTTCATTAAAAAAATTCATTGCCGACCTTGTAGATTCCAAATTTCCTGGGATGCTTGTTGTCACTGATGCAGTTGAGTCTGTTCGTTTGTTATCCACCGAAAAGTTATTCTGGACAAGGCTACAAGCTAGTCGACCAAGCAGTGATATTTTAAGAGCGCACTAAACTCTGTTTAAGATTCATAAGCAACCCTACCCACCATTTTGCGTAGAACTGATCGAATTTTGATGAACGATACACTCGAGGTTGTATTCGTTTAAGAGGCAGTGCTGGAGGATTTGAGAGTTAGACTCCTGGTCTGCTGAAGCATTTAGTTATTATTTTTTTGTCAATTTTAAGTGAAGAAATAAACGGAGATACAGGATGTTGTGCCACACACCGAGTGTAACAGATGGTGTATATTTTATTTTTTGGAATCCATTGGCGATTTGGTGTGACTGCACCAGCAAGAAAATTTTTCGTTGTCAAACGATAGTGAGGGAGGCGGTGCTATCATAATAGCGAGAAGTCCGTGTTAAGTTGGTGTGAAGGTAAAGAGTACAAAAAAATCAAGAAAAAAAAGGAACAATCGGGCTCAACCGGGATTTGAACCCGGGACCTCTCGCACCCAAAGCGAGAATCATACCCCTAGACCATTGAGCCACGTGAAAAACCATTCGCAAAATTCCAATAAGAAACGACACACTCCGTCAAAAGCTAACGGGAGTTTTTTATACATAAAGCGCCTTACAAAGGTAATGCGTCCTTCGTCGGTAACTTCTTTGTCCGGAGAGAAGTAGATTTGGTAATGGTGTCCTCAGACTTGATATCGGCTTTGTGATCACCGTTCTGTATCCCTTTCCGTTCACACTTGCGATTGATGACTAAAATCTTTTTTAAAAAAAAGTTATCTCCCTGATAGTCTTTCTTAACATGCAGTTAGTCTTCAATGGCATCAAGTCGGAAGCGACTATAAATGTCGTACCTATATGCTAATCTGTCTGCCTCATATATTACTCAAAATAGGTTAAACAATGCTTCTTGTGCAGCAGCTTTATTGGAAGACAATCTCAGCGGGGTACCGCTCATGGAATCTGACTTTTAACGAACTGTTCGGTTGCAGCAAATGAGCTGATCAAAGGGATTATTAACTGCGGTCTTTGTATTCATATTTTTCACTGGGAAATACCAAATTCACTCCTTGGTATCCATTTATTCTCCGTATACAAACTCAAAACTGACTGGGGCCAGCTACGAGAACGATTATTACGTCAGTCTGGCGATGCCTAGTGCTGTAACTTTGACTGCATATTACTTCACCTCATCGGGGTAACTCACAGGTATTGGACTTGAGTTGCTTAATTTTAAAGTGTTTTGTTGGACGTTAGGAAGACGAATTCCTATAATTAAGTCAAAAGGGTACAAAAGAGGATGTAAAACTTGGAAATATATTACGGTGACTGCTACAGAGAAAAGAAGCAGCCTTCATTTAGGTGTGGATTTGAGGAGGTTATGCGCGCACGCCTTCACGAAAGAAATTGACAATGCTACCGAAGAATATTTCTATGACTTCCTCGACAAAACCTACTAGAAATGCCCTGAGTATAACGTAAAAACCGGTTTAGGTTATTTATACAGCAAAATATAAGATGGGAACATATTTCGTTGTATAGACTGAACCTAGCTACGACACCGTGGTTGAAATTCACCAAGGATCAACGCATAATATGCAATAAAAGTTATAACTAAACCTGAATTCAAAAGGGCTGTCGCATTAGATGGCCTAAAGACTGAGTTAGGCTTCAAAAGCCTAAGTACGAGTACTTCACTGTTTGTTGCTGTTTGCCCCACAAGAGGTAATGAAGTAGCGTAAAATAGCAGGTTCTCTGTGACCAATTCACTGGTCCATTTTGGTATATAATGTTGTCGTTGTATCGAGTCCTCCGTGAGTCAAAAGTATCATGGGCAATATAGCACGTAGCGTCATCCTGCTGGAGAAGCATATTGTCCGGATCAATGTTGTTCATATTTTCAAAGAAATAACACCGATAAATGTGTGGTAACGTTGGCTAAGATATATCACGCGGGTTCCGATCTCAGTTCTCGTAAGTGTAAAGACCACACCCAACAGTGCACTTTTATGGGTGCATTGTCTCTAAACACAATTTTTCATTAAAACTAAAGGTCCATCCAAATTCAATCATGGCTTTGGTTGTTGCATCAGCTGGACCTTATACGGATGTAGATTGGGATATACCATATAATTAAGTTTGTACACATAGTGTCTTACAAAAGCCAACCTATTGCTTATGATGCTGTCTAAAAATATTTCTATAAACTCCTTTCCAAACTTACATACACGCAATGACCTAAGTATTTATGACGTTAAAATCGTTTTAAGTGATTTGAACTCAAATTTTGAAGAGCAATTTGAAGACATAGCCTACAAGAGCTCAATGGACTAAGGCTAATTCATTATTCTGTCGGGTGGAATATCGAGGAAAGGTACTCTTTCGAAATTTCTTAGCAGAAAATGTAGCCCAAACCTGTGCTCGCGTATAGTCCTAAAATTCTTTCCAAAGTGGTACACCTTGCTTATTGAATTCCGTCAAAACGAAAAGGGTCAAAAGGACCAAAAATCGTTCAAATAATCTTGCATTCAAAACGTCCAAGGATATCTTCATCCCCTCTTGCTAACATTCATGCTTCTGCGTAATAGAGCAGGACTAGACCGATAAGGGTCTTACAAAGAATCTCCTTAGCGTTTATTGTCAAAGCTGTATTACCTTCTAAGGTCAAAGAAACAGAGACGATAACTGCGTATGCAAGTAGTTGCTTACGCCTGAAACACATGTACAGTAAAACTCGTGCAGCAAAATAGAGAACGCGGTTACTGCACCTCATAGGTTGCTGCAATACCATATATCGCAAATTCTAATCACAAATATATTGCATCAAACCCTATGTAACAAAATTGCAAATTAATGCAGTTTAGTACGTTTTAAGTCATTCGACGTACATATTTTAAAAACGGCAGTTTATTTTTACCGAAACTTTATATATATTTTTCAAAAAAGTATATTGATGAAAGTAGGACGGGATAGGACAAAATAGGATGGAAAATTGTGATGAGGGAGAATGTTACAGACAACTGGCTCATTAAGGACAGCAGTTTCCACAACTTGATATCCATAAAGGCACTTGTCTTGTTTGAAGCTAACATCGACTCAGACCAGCTTATTGTAGCTAAGATACGGATGCGCATATCCGTAAAGACCAAAAGCTATCGAAACATTGCGAGGAACTTCAACGTCAAACGGCTGTAATCACCTGCGACCGAAAGGATCTGTCCAATCGAGTTTCCCTTAATCTCTCGAGAAACTCGATGCCGAATCCGATGCATCGAATGTAGAAAACCAGTGGCATCACTGCTAAAGAGCAATCAGAGAGGCCGCCTCTGTTCTCACCCTCAATAGCGAATCCAGACAGGCAAACCTGGAAAAACAGCGGATGTACAGAATTTAAGCTCATTCAGCTATGCAGGATAACGTTGGAGAATGAACGGTCCTCCGTTAAGGTCGGTAATGACAAAACCGAGACCTTCAATGTCAGAAAAGAACTTAGACGTAGCGATGTGCTGCCATGTGATATTTTCAACATCGTTCTTGAAAAAATTGTGCTACACTCACAAGTTAATTTCAGAGACAACATCTTTCAAAAGTCTGTTCAGTTACTCGCATATGCAGATGACATTGACATAATGGGAAGAACACAGTCAGCTGTCAAAGCAGCGTTTGCGACAATTGAAGCAGAAGCGGGAAAGATGGGTTTAGCGGTCAACAAAGAAAAAACAAAGTATATTCTGTCAACAAAGAGTAAGGGACTTTATCTATCTTGCGAAGACTCGCTTGATAAACGCTGCTTCTTTGAGCTTACAAGGTAATTGAGTACTAAAAGTAAAAGTCTTCTCTCGAGCCACCAAAACAACATTATAAAGACAACACACTGATCATCCCAGTTCTGTTTAGCGCAGAAGCGTGGATGGTGACGAAAGAGGATGAAAATGCTCTCGAGCGCTTCTGTAGAAAAGTTGTTCGGGTAATTTTCGGTCCCGTTTGCATCTCGCTACAATCCAGAGCGACAACGCAGTTAAGGTCTACCTCAATTTAGGTGGCGCACACAAGTGTAAGAGGACCTCAGACAACTTTGTGTGTGCAACTGGAGTTAGATAATAAAACACCGCGCCAGCTGGGGAAGTATGTAATCTAAGGCCCTAGTTCACAGTTCAGACAAACACTATTTCGCGCATATCGAGCAAGTTAACAATGCTGACTCAATTGAAAGATTGTTTAGATTGGAATTTCTGGGTGAATTAAAAATGTTCATCGGTTAAGGCAAATAGGACTTTCTGAATTATCAATCTTCAAAATAATTTTTAAAATTAAAAACAAAATACTTTAGCTTCCATTTATAGTTTTTCAGAAGAAGATTTAATCAAAACAAAATTGAAACTGGTAAAAAAATTCGCATGCACGTTTTGGGTTCAATGAACAGGCATCCAATCATACTATTATAGATACATACGAGTGCTTACAGGTATCTATTTTATGAACTCATATTTGTTTGCATTTACTCGTGTACTCAAAGGTTATTCACATAGAAATAATCTCGATCGAAATTATGCTTCGCAAGTGTGCGCTTTATGTCATCACTACGAATCGCAAATCAAGGTGAAAATATCCAAAACCAATTATTTTTTATTCATTGCAAGTACTTGGGTCATTTAAATACGTCCTTGTAGAATAAATGATTGTAAACAAAAAATCCCATTTCAGTTTGCGGTTGTGTTCTGTAGATATACTTGTACCATAGTTCTACGAATAATATACATATTGAGATATGGCAATACCGGTGATGATACGTCAAATCTGTCATCAGCATCATAAAGTTTGAAATTTCAAATGGTACACGTGCTCAAAATATTTTGTCATACGGCTGCTACTTGTGTGTTTTAAAGAGCCTTGGAAAAAAATTGAAGAAACATTTTCGTGCGATGATTTTGGATTTGGTGATGAAGAACTATCGTAGGCCACCATATATCGCTGGGTTTTCAAATTTAATCCTGGTCATCCGGCGCTCCAGGACGAATTTCGTGAAGGTCGTGAACTGCAAGATCGTCATGTGACTTAAAGTGAAATTGAGACATTAGTTTCACTCACATAGATTTATTATTGGATGAATGTTTGGCCGTAAAAATGATTTCTTTGCAATAGGTCCAAAAAAATGTTGAAAAAATTCTATCGCAATGCTTCAAAAGACGTCTTTCAGATTGTAATAAGCAACGAATCATGGATCTACCATATACATATGAGCTAGAAACTAAACAGCATTCAGTGTATAGGTCCTTTAAACCAAGTCAAATCCAACAAAATTTGTTCGCGCACGCAGCAAATGGCCGCCTGTTTCTATGTAATATCAGACCTGTCGCCTCCATGCCATTAGGGCAACGTAGAACGGTGAATTCGGAATGGTGCACCACAATTTGTTTGCCAAAAGTCTTGGAGTAAGTAAGAAAAAGCACCTATCGAACTCGGATCAATTCTCCAACACGTTATTGGGAGCTCTCACAGGTCAAAACATCGAATCATCAGCTCTGATTTGCCAACCAATGACTTTTTATTCCCGCGTGTCAAAAATAAATTGCGAGGTTAATATTTTTCGACTTTTTTTTAGGTTAGAGTGGTGGTTGGAAAACCAACCCACTTAGGTCTATCGGCCCGTTGTGCTGCCACATGGAACTATGATCCCCTCACTCATGGAACCAGTTTGAGCTTACAATGAAGCGCAGGAGACCGTTAACGTCTGTATTTTTTAGATCGCTTTGGTCGTAGAAGAAGGCTCCTAGGTGGAGTTTTCTTCTTTGGGAGAGAGTTGGACATGTACAGAGAAGGTGGAGGATTGTCTCCTCTTCCTCCTCGTCCATGCAGCTTCTACAGAAATCATTTGTAAAAGCGATGACACCTATAATGGAGCTGAGATGTTTCCTATTTAAAAGAATCAGACTTTTAGAGCGATTCAGATCCAGCTTTGGCCAGATCTGTTTAGTCGCTATAGATGTTGGCCCACCGGTCCGTCTAAGGTCTGTTCTTTTATTAGCATCCAGCTTAAATAATAATTTGCACGTAGCGATTGGTATACTTATGCTGCCCTTTACCGGTAGAATAGGTAGAGTGGCCCGGCACCCAACAAAGGTGAAAGTTGAAATGCCCTGCCATCACCGTAAGAGATAATCGGCATTCAAGGGCTGTTTCAGGATTTAGTGAGACCGAATCCAAGGAATTGATAGCGGTCTGACTGTCCGAAACGATGCGGATATGTTTTGCAGATATTACGTTTTTCAGGACAGAGTTTCTTTAATCGCCAAAAATTTAGACCTGGAACACGCTACAATGATTTGGAAGATGGAAGGAGAGGCTTGAATTTAGCTTATCTAAGAAAACACCTCCGCCAACCGCGATATCGATTTTAGATCCATCTGTTTAGAAATGGATAGACTTGTCCTTCATGAAAGAATCTTCCTTCCAGATGAATCTAAACGGAAAGCTCGCATGAAAGATTTTGTCAAACCGAAGTTTAGGTATGGTGTAATCGATGTGTAGTCGCAGCTTCTTGCCTGCTGAAGATATCGATGGGTGTCAAGTGAAACAGAATGTCTAGCGCCGCGGAAGAAGTGGAGCGTAGAACTCCGCTTATGCATAGACATGCTGTTCTTTGGATTCACCTTAGTTTTTTGGTCGGTCGGTCTTATAACCGAGATGTATAGCCAGTGGAGTATTCGAGGTTGGAGGCCCCATTTGTTTGAAATGGCTTTCTTGCAAGAGAATATAGCTACTCTAGCTTTCTTAATTCTTTCTTGAATTTTAGGTTTCCAGTTTAGTTTTCTGTTAAAAACGAGACCCTAAACTGGTACCGTTTATTGAAGGAGGGCCTATAGTTGGAATTTTATTTTCCTGGAAAAGAGGACAAGATTAGTTTTATGGGGATTAACTCCCAATCCACAGCGATCCGCCCAACGGGTTAATATGTTAAGATTTAGCTGAAGGAGTTCGTTGATGGTATGGAGATGGATGCTCATTTACCACTACGTTCCAAAGAAGGGGAGAAAGGACACCGCCTTGCGGCGTATCTCTACTAGGTGGAGTGAAAAGTAATCTCGCCAGAATGCGATGCTACTTCAAAAAAAGGTTATAGTGCCTTGAAGTCCGTTCATATTTAGGCAGACATGCCAAATTTTAGTGTGATACTGTCTTTAGTCTTGTTTTGACAGCTGATTGTTGTTGACGTGTTTGGCAACATGTTGAGTATGGACAAAAACGATTTTCGTTCTCTCATAAAACATTATTATTTGAGATGCAAAACGGCGAAGGAAACAAAAGAAAAATTGTATTAATATTATGGGACTAATGCTCCGTCAGATTACATAGTCAAATATTGGTTTCGAGAGTTTCGTGGTGGCCGCAATTGCACTACCGATTAAGTTGGCAGCAGCAGGCCCTCCGATGCGGTTACAGAGGACAATGTCAAAAAAAATACATGAAATGGCGTTGGCTGACCGGAAAGTGAAGGTGCGCGAGCTAGCAGATACCACACAGATTAGTACTGAGCACACACGCCATATTTTGGGCAATATTCTGCATATGAAAAAGTTATTCTGACCAAAAACACAAACGCAAGAGCATTTCGAAAGAGTGTTTGGACTTGCTGATGCGGAATCAGGCGGACTTTTGGCGTCGATTGGTAACTGTTGAACACCAGAGAACAAAATGAGTGCCCGGCAATGGGCTGAAGGCGGCACGAGTGTTCCGAAGCGGCCGAGGGAGGCTCGATGGGTCGGAAAGGTTATGGCGTCGGTTTTCTGGGATTGTTATGGCATACTCTTCTTGGAATACCTTGAAAAAGGAAAAACCATCAACAGCGAGTATTATTGTGCGTTATTGGAGCGATTGAAGGCCGGAGGAGTATTTTGCAGACCTTCCGGAAAATTACTTTTCGGACGGAATCGAGAAGTTGGAATAAGTGTATTAAACTAAAAGGGGAATATATTGAATAAAATAAAGACACATTTAAAAAAAAATTTTTTTCATTCTCAAGGTGGTTATTTTTCATCCCATCTAGTACTAACACATCTTTTAGCAGAAGTCCCACCCAGTTTGGAGTTGATTATCCTGCTATTTAGCATAAGACTGATCAACTCCCCAAGTGAATCGTCTACCTGCAGATGTGATAGCGCAGTCGTGATTGCGGATGTGTAAGGCGCCCTCTATGTCTAGGAAAGCAACCATTGTGTACTCTCTGTATCGTAGGGACTGTTCGATTTGGCTAAATTTTCCTTTTCAGTAGGCATGTTGAGCCGTTGACAAATATCTTGGATCAATGCTGAGTGGAAAAAATGATTCGAAAATTAGTTCAAACGCAAACATGATCTTCATACAGAGTACTTTTAAAAATAACGATGAGTACATAACATATAATAAATAAGTAGCAACCTACGTGTCATACGTCTGAATCTTAACAAATAATTGTTCGAATTTGAAAATGGCACAACAATATAACGTATGCACATTGCACATTCTATGATTATATAGAATTTCTGGTTCGATTATATATTTTGTTTAGTTAATCGATTAAAATGTACTCGGAAGAAAAGAGTTTACTTTTATTTTCTCTTTTCTATTATATTTCGCATCACATTAAATTCGTTCAATATACATCCTCGTATATACGGATAAAAATACAAATTTATATGTGAAGATACTTACAGTGGGGGGCTTATACTCGTATGTCGTTATCAGTTGAACACCCGTGAAGAAAACATTTTTACAATTGATACAACTATCAATTTACACCTAACTAGCTAAAGATAAGATCTTGGCAAAAGCTTTTTTGTCCAATAATGGTACTACTGGGTCTTATATATGTACATAAGGTTCTACAAGGTACTGGTTTTGCCTACAATTGATTGTCCATTGACTGGGCCCACTTTGAGTTTGAGTAAAGATAGTAAATAATTTTTATGACGAAAAATGTGGTTTATCAGCTTATTAAAATAAGAAAGTACTTTAAATTACCTAGAGCACTTAGATAATTGTTTTAAAATTCTCAATAAATATCAACGTTATTGAAAAAGGCATATTATTGCCTCTTAGGCTATATGTATGACACATCTTGTCAGTGCTCAAAGTAAATCATGTGAAAGTCCTTTCGTTACATCTTCAGAAGGCTGTCTCAACAGAACTCCGGTTAAAGTTTCTGATGAGGGCTTTCAAAGACCTCAAATTTAAAGGTAGAAAACTGTAATATTCGGGCCGATAGTAGGAAAGTCACATAAATACCTACACGATGTCACGGTACTATGTGAAATGCCATGGACTGATCAGATCTACTCAAAGAAGGCATCTTGTGACAACTACATCAGAAAACAGATAATCAATTAGTGTCTTCGTTTTGCAAATGAACGGAACACCATCGTAGCAATCAGGTATATTTTCACCACATGGTGATCTTCTTCTAAAAATACGAAAAGTCAGATGACCATATTTGACGATAGACAGAAGACACGCATCCAAAATTCTAGATGCCCACAAATTTTGAAATGCCAACACTGACTCGGATCTCTATTTTTTGTTCGCCAAGGTACGAGGTACCTTCTCCTATATCACGTGGGAATGAGCAATGGTGATGCTACCAGAAAACTATCAAAATGTCACCTGAGAAGCTTGCAAGGAAGACCAGAAAAAAGTCGAAGCAGAAACGCAATCTATGTTGAGAATTTGGAAGAATCACTTCTGATATGGTAAATGGAAAAGGCGACGAATAAATCGCAATCAGTCAGGAAGCGTCATTCAACCCGTATTAAGTCAGAACAGGAATATTTAAACTTAAATAATCTGGTAAGCAGTATCCATAAACTCATCTGCGAAATTTGGTCGGAAGAAAGTATGCCTGATGTATGGGACCGCATCGACATCGGTCTGCTGTAATGTATAAACATCTGAAACCGTTTGTCAGCTATTCGATTAGCTCTAATGGAGCTACAAAGAGACATATCCAGATTAAGCCTACCTACCAAACCCTTCAGACTGCTCAGAATAATAATGGAGGACGTTCGATGCTCCGTAAAGTTTGAAACCATTCTCACAGAGCCTTGATATCAGAAGAGACAAGTGTTTGCGCCTGCCAACGACTTCTTTAACATCATACTTGAGTGAATGGGGCGAAGCTCTTAAGGCTAAAAAAGTGATTATCGAACATGATACTTTGAATATTTTTAACGCCCACAACCCGAAAATAAGCAGTCAGTATTTCGAAAAATAAATTTTTTGGCGCGATTTCGATGCATTTTTAAATAGAAGACCAAGGCGAGAAATGCTTTCCATTGATGCAAAATTTAATGGTCATGTCGGAGAATTCGAAACGAGAAATTCAGTCAGAGAATACGAGTATGGTATATGACTATATACAGTGAAGAGCACAAATGAGTACATGTTTGTGCTTAGTGTACTTATTACTGTATAAGAATAGAAATAATAAAGTAAATTTAAAAGTTTTTTTGCCCTTTCTTTCATGTTCAATTCTAAACAAAACGGTATACAACACAAAGCGAAAAACAAAAAATTCTAAGAAAAAAAAAAACAAATAAAACAAAAACAACTCCAATGTACACAATTTTGCACCCGTGCATTGTTCGAGTGTTTTCAGCAAAAATAACAAAATTTACAGTAAGAATTGCATTTTTTTGGTTTGTTTATGACTTGTTTTAAATACTTTAGTTTGACTGGAAACGTGTAGTGTGGTCAGACGAATCAAAATTTAATCGGTTTCAGTCTGATGGAAAACAATACTGCTGTCGCCGCCCTGGGGCAAAGAAACGGTGAAGCATGGTGGAGGGAGTGTCATGGTATGGGGTTGCTTCACATGGTGGCACGTTGGACCACTGCACAAAATCGATGAAATAATGAGGAAAGAAGATTATTTGAACATTTTGCAGACTCATCTTTCCGATTTTGTCGATAGAAGCGTCTATCCTGAGGAAAAAGTCATATTTCAACACGATGGCCACGCAAAGCACACATCCAAGATCGTGAAGAATGGCTTGCCGAACAAAATTTTCAATTGATGCAGTGGCCTGCACAAAGTTCCGACCTCAATCCAATTGAGAATTTGTGGTCAATCATGAAAAGACGGTTGGGACAATACCAATCAGCCCCAACGAACCTGGACGAGCTTTGGCAGCGAGTACAGCGGGAATGGCAGAATATTCCAAATGAAATCATAGAGCATTTGGTGGAAAGCATGCCTAAACGTGTAGAAAATATTTTACGTAATAAAGGGCTATGGACGAAATACTAAAAATAAACTCTATCCTTAAAGTATTTGAAAGGTGCAAAATTGAGTACATTGGAGTTGTTTTTGTTTTATTTGTTTTATTCTTCGAATTTGTTGCTTTCCGTTTTGATTTATAAACCATTTTGCTGAGAATTGAACATGAAATAAAGGTCAAGAATTTTTTTTAATTTGCCTTGTTATTTCTATTTTTATGCAGTAATAAGTGCACGAAGTACAAACATGTACTCATTTGTGCTCCCCACTGTATACCAACGGAAACCGGCATCAGATGAGAAAATAAACTGCAACAAATTTAAACGAAGGAAGAGGCTAACTCTCGGTGTAAGAATGGCATAAACCAAGAAGACGGATTAAGCGAATGTGTACCAAATGTACGAGTAGTGCAAAAAATCTGCCCGACCTCTCCAAAGGCAACGATCAGATGAAAATGAAGATGAAGAAGCACCATAAAGAACAAAAAGAAAGCCTTTTAAGAGCAGAAGACAAAAGAAGGTGAATCTTGAATTATACTAGGAACGTTGTAAATAAGATGCAAAGAAACCGGTAGCTAGATCACTTGTTGTACAAGTATACGCATTGTACATTTCTGGGAAGTACCATTACCTCGGCACGCAATGTCGAAATGTTGGCGAATATCGGAAATCTTGTATTAAAATGGTTCGCGATTTTGTTCATTAAAATGATGAGAGACCATAGAGTATCTATAGTGGAGGGCTCTTTTCTTTTTCCACTTTATATATAAAGGCATTCAACACAAAAAGTTGCAACATCTACCGATCATTGATCGATGAAATTACTGCCGCATACTATGCATATATACAGAAAGCTCTAAACAGTGGATATCGCAATATTAATAAACATCATAGCAGTCAATGCGGCTTTGTAGGGGACAGGTGAACATACGACGCGATTTAAGGTTTAGAGATAATGTTCAAGAGTCATCGCGAAGCGATGTGTACAATGACATTAAAATGAGATTTAAATGCACAGCGGGAATAACCAGGAAATTCGAAGTTTAGATTGGAATCCATCAAGGCGGTGTACGAAGTTTGTCGCTTTTTAACGACGTGCAAGATCCTTCTATTAAAGGAGTACTATACATTATTGAGGCCGAAAAGACTTCTCTTGTTTTCGCCGATTAAAGCGCTATTATAAGCAAAGGCGAGTTTGCCCATAATGCAACTCGTAATAATTGGATTAAGACGATAGAAGATGATGGACTACGAGAACCGAAATCCAACCATTGTCATTTAATTAGAAGGAGCTATCGTTCCGAACCGGAAAAAACTAAAATAGTTAAGATCCGTCATTTACCACTTAGGAAATCGCGATGACAATGTCGCACATAGAGCTATTGTAGGCTGACTTTGCGTTATTTTATGACAGAAAAATATTGCTTAGACTTAAAGTTTTGTTACAAGTACAGAGTGACTCATCGTGGGGTTTGATTTTCAATAGGCTTTTTTTGACAAATCATCATAGAAAGACTTGGCGTATTTTATGTGAGGATCTCGGCCTAAAATTTAACTTGTTGAAGAATTGAGGCCAGGCGACTTGAAATCGCGTCATATTTTCAGTAAATGAGCTTTGGAAAAACTCAATGAAAATCCGGTGTTTTATCGTGAAATTTTATTCAGTGATGAAGCCCATTTCTGACTCAATGGATACGTTAATAAACAAAATTTCCGTATTTGAGCTGATGAGCAACCCAAAGAGCACCAAGATCTACCATTACATCGGAATGTTACCGTCAATGGTAACCGTTATTGCGCCATGTTAATGAGCTATGTGCTTCCTGAAATTCAAGCACATAGTCTTGGTGAACTCTAGTTTCAACAAGACGGCGCTACGAGACATACAGCGCATGGAAGAATGGACTTGTTGAGAAATCATTTTCACTTATTTTAATTTCACGTTTTGCTACTGCAAATTGTCCGCCAGATCGTGCGATATCACACCTTTGTACTATTTTCTCTATGGATATGTAAAGTCTCAAATCTTCAGGAATAAGCCAGTTACGATTAATGCTTTGGAAGCCAACATTACTCGTGTTATCCGCGAGATACCAGTCGCTATGCTCAAACGATTCGCCCAAAATCGGACCTTCAGAATGGACCGCCTCAGACGTAGTGGTGGCTAATATTTACATGATATCATTTTCAAAAAATAAATGCAATAAATTGTTCTTTTAACTTTTAAGAAAAATTTTAAGTTCACTTTCAAATTTATGTACTTTATTTTACATTATAAATCAAAGCTGACGATGAATCACTCTATATAATAAAACGTGATCAAATAGGAGTGAACAAATTTCACGCTGATTTACCATGCCCAACGAAGGTAGTCCGATCTAAAATCAGCATGGGCCTTGAGCTTCGAAGTAGAGATCAAGAGAAAAATAATTGGATCGTTTAATTTTACAACTACCAGAAAAATTTCGCTCCGAAAGAAAGCGGCTCCGGCTAAGGTCTGCAAATTCTAACATATAACTCCCATCTAGCAGATGAAAAAACGGATCGCTATTCCACACGACAATTTAAAACACAATTTTTAAAAAAATGTCGAAAGTTTGCATATCGCGAATTGCTTAATTAAAATGTTGCATCGGCGAGTGCCTGTACATCAGAAAATCGCAGGCCTGTTCGCCAGAATGAGGCCAATAATTTGCAAATATACATTCGGCATAGAAGTCGAGAATTCACCGAATTGACATTCGATACCATTTGTAATAGAGTCACTTTCCGATATGACCCACCTTGTATTGTATATGTGTTTGGTGGAGATTTACGGTCGGATGCAATTTTATTCTTCGAAGACGCTCATGAGCTCTATAATCCAAATTCATAATATTATTACAATGACTTGGCGTGTCGGCCGTCACTTGATTTTCGTCTTAACAATATCCCATCTAACGTCGATTAATCATGTACTTAAAACTGGAATTGGTTAAAGTTTTAGACGGGGATCTGCAAGGATGGTACCAAAATTAATCAAAAGTCTAGTACTGGCGTCTTCAGATCAGATCAACGACTTTATAGTGACTCTAGGTTTAGTGAGAGCTTTTTAACCGAAGGAATAGGTAACCTAAATGATGATAAGATAGAATATGATCAAAAACACATAAATATGTTAATTCGAAAAAATACAAATTTAAAAGCCTCGATTTTAAAACACCGAGAAATACTTAACTGATTATATATAGGGAAATCTCTCAAAAAGTTCTGTATCAGGCATATGTCTACAATCAGTTGCAAGGATGTAAAGAAACCTTCACCAACTTCTGGCCTTGGTGAAGTATAGGTACACTGTTCAGTTAACTCAGCACACTAAGAGGCGTATATCGAGTCTTACGATAGGAAGAATAGGCGAATAAGGCATTTCCTGTAGCTGGCATTCAATTCCGACCTTTTGAGTGGTCGCTAGAATACAACAACTAGTCCAGTAACACAAATAATTTAGTCTCCCCATTAAAAGTTGGATGCCACCTATTGAGGAAATAACCACTGAGCCCAAACATCTTTCTTTCTCTCTCTGTCATATTTTCCTTAAAACCTTAACACGTTCTCAGGCATTTTAAGTGTAATCATAACCACTTGAGTGCTAAGTTATGTTTTATAGAAAAAAATAAACAGCGCCGGAAACGTGCGATAAAATATACATTATAATGTACTCCAAATACTGACAATCTTTCATAAACTTTGTTGCTTTCCAAAGTGAACCATTCAATTTAGATGATGATAACCAAAACTACTTGATCGGATTTAATATTGGTACAGGTAGCTACATATATCAAAGCTGAATTCTAACAAGGCCACTGTTTCTGTTGTTCTATCATCAGACCTATTTGAATCAGTAATCAGGATGATTACATTATAGTTACATATGGTTAAGTTAGGTTAGAGCGGCGGTTAGAAAACCAACCCACTTAGGCCTATTGGCCCGTTGTGCTGTCACGTGGATCTATTATCCCCTCACTCATTTAACCAATTTGAGCTTACGATGAAGCGCAGGAGATTGTTAACGTCTGTATCTTTTAGATCGTTTAAGTCGTTGTAGAAGAAGGCTCCTAGGTGGAATCTTCTTCTCTGGGAGAGAGCTGGACATGTGCAAATAAGGTTGAGGATTGTCTCCTCTTCCTCTTTGTCCATGCAGCTTCTACAAAAATCGTTTGTAAAAGTGCCAAGCCTTCTTGCATGCTTGCTTATAAGGCAGTGTCCAGTGATGATACCTATAATGGTGCTGAGATGTTTTCTACTTAAAAATATCAGACTCTTAGAGCGATTCAGATCCAGCTATGGCCAGATCTGTTTAGTCGCTAGACATGTAGGCCCATCGGTCCATCTAAGGTATTAGTTTAAAAAATAATTTGCACGTAGCGATTGGTATACCTATGCTATCCTTTTCCGGTAGAATAGGTAGAGTGGTTCCAATTTTCGAGAGTTCGTCAGCACTACAATTCCCTGGAATGTCTCTGTGGCCCGGCACCCAACAAAAGTGAAGGTTGAAATGCTCTGTCATCTCCGTAAGAGACAATCCGCATACAAGGGAGGTTTTAGATAGCGGCCCGACTATACGAAAAGATGTGGATATCCTTTGCAGATATCACGTTTTTCTTCAGCCAGGACAGATCTTCTTTAATCACCAAATTTTCTGCCTGGAACACGCTACAGTGATTTGTAGGATGGAAAGATAGGCTTAAATTTAGCTTATCTGAGAAAACACCTCCACCATCGGTTGAGGTTGAGCTATCGGTTTAAGATCCATCTTTTTAGAAATGGAATAGTTACATATAGTTACATTATAAATATAAAGTGCATTACTTAAGATACAACTACTCGTGATCAGTGATCTCTATTTGATAAGTTTGCTCTTAAAGACAGAGAAGTAACCAGAATTGGTTCGTTCGTAATAAACGAAGATAGAGGCTCTGCTGTAAATTAATTGGAACAAACAATTCTGATGAATTTTATATAGCTATAGTTTACAACATCAACTTTATGAGCTTACTCGACTCGGCTATAGTAGTCCCAATTTTTGTGGCTGAGACAATTAATTAAGGATACAAATGTCGACTTCTGTAGAAATATACGAGTATATAACTACGAACCACATTTCTTATATATATAGTATATGGTATATGTATAAATGTAATACAAAAATCTGACATCATGTGGCTAAAATGACTTCTTCGTTTCCGATTAGTGTTCTCAGAATAGCATCAATTAGTAGCAGGATACTACTGTCTACAGATAAGAGTAAAGTAAAAGCGTCAGTTTAACAGTCTTTGCAGTAAACGGAGGCGTTGTCTTAAATGAAACATGCAGACAGGTTGATGAAGCATCGGGCTTACTAGATGGTCTTGCTGGTCGATAAGTTGAAGCAAATGTTCATTCCGGCATCAATAACAATTTCCTTTTTCCGCAGCCCTCCATAAAACAGGGAAACAAAAAAGCTTGTATTCTCTCAACGAATGCTTACTTTATCTAAAGTGATAAATTTTATCTAGGAACTATTTGAAATCTGAGATTTATCATAGATAGACATTCAATATAAGTGTGAAGACTTTTGAAATACCGCTATCGGGAATAGTAATATATTCTATCGTACTACATATGTTCAAAAAGTAAGGTGACTTTATATTTTTATAAAAAAAATATTTCTTTATTCATTAATATTAATGTTGTTCTCATCAAAGTAATCCCCCTCTGATATAAAACACTTGTGCCAATGCCTTTTTCATTCCTCGAAGCACTTCTCATAAGTACTTTTTGCTATAGTCGTTGGCCCTTCCATCGATGCCGTTTTTGTTTTCTCAGTCGTTGCAAATCTCCGGAAAATTGCCGAATACACTAAAACACGTTTAACTTCTCTATCTGTCAAAAAAAACTCAGTATGCTGAATACTTGAAATTATGAACATAAGTTCGGGACATGTGTACCAACAAAGCAAAAAAGAAAAAAAAATAAAAATCGAGAATCGAATGTATGTTGCCCGCGAAATTTCAAATGTCACTCGTTTACTTTTTGAACATATATAATATAATAATATAATATATATATATATAATATAATAAAAAACACTGTGATCCGATTGTATTTTGCTTACTTCAATATTGAAATTTGCTATCAAGGTAAAGTGTGGGCGCCTCATAGAGAATGTAAAATATGCACTGAACGTTTGCGACAATGGAAGAAAGGTGCACGTAAATTTTTGAAATTTGGAGTACGAATGATTTGGCGAGGACAAAGAAATCATCATAACGACTGTTACTTCTGTATGACGAGTATAGTGGGCATCAACAAAAACAATCGCAACAAATGGAAATATCCTTATATTTCTTCAACAATAAGACCAATTTCTTATTCAGAAGACGTTCCAATACCAGTTTGTCATCATCTACTACAACGTTAGGAGGAAAAAATTGAAGGATCTAGTGCTTCTCAAGTAAGTGATGACTTTGAATGCTCTGTATAAATATCGAAACCTAAAAAATTTTCACAAAGCGAGCTTAATGATCTCATCAGAGACTTAGATCTTTTAAAGGAACGTGCTGAGCTGCTAGCATCATCAATGTTAAAAAAAAACTGCCTATCCTCTGATGTACGAATTAATTTCTATCGCACGAGAGAACAAAACTTATTGCAATTTTTTTCTTCTGGTGAATATTTTGTATATTGCAGTGATGTGAGAGGTTTACTGACTTTAATGGGCCTGAAGAACTATCAGGCAAGTTACTGTCGTCTCTTTATTGACAGCAGTAAAATAAGTCTCAAGGCTGTCCTTTTACATAATGGCAATAAACATGCTCCTATTCCAATTGCACACTTTACTTGTATGAAAGAAGAATACCATATGTCGAATATAAATGGGTGATCTGTGTGTGATCTGTGATGGTTAATTTTTTGTTAGGTCAACAAAGTGGTTATACAAAATATCCATGTTTTAATTGCCTCTGGGACAGTAGAGACAAGACACATCACATCAAATACAAAAAAAAAAAAAAAAAAAAAAAAATGGCCTGTTAGAGATGCTATGGTCGATAGTGAAAGCAATGTGATAAATGAGCCTTTAGTTCCCCGAGAAAGAATCATTCTTCCGCCCTTGAACATAAGATTGGGGCTAATGAAGCAATTTGTGAAAGCTTTGGACAAAAATGGACAATGTTTTCAGTATATTTCTCAGAAATTTCCTAGATTAAGTGATGAAAAGTTAAAAGCAGGCATTTTTGATGGACCCCAAATACGTTTATTATTTATATGCTCTATTAATTTTGAGGCATCTATGACTGAATTAGAACGACTTACGTGGAAATTTTTCGTAGCGGTTTTACAAAATAACAAGGCTAATGACTATGAAGAGGAAATGCGTCCTTACTTTAAAAATGTTGGCTGTAATATGAGAATAAAAGTATACTACCTCCATAGTCACATAGATCAGTTTCGGCATAACCTAGGAGACCTTAGCGAAGAACAAGGAGAACGCTTTCATCAAGATTTAAAAACAACTTAGAACAGGTATCAATGAAGATGGCACGTTCATATGATGGCAGACTATTGCTGAGGAATTATGCGCGATTGTTCCTACCTTATTGGATAATCTTAAAAATAGGTCCTAAATCTTAGGCACCAAAATGTGTGTAGGGCAGTGTAATATACAATTCTTTCAATCACTTGATTCGACTGAGGGAAACAGTTTATCATTTAATTAAAAATAGAACTGTATAGAGGATTGATATATCAAATGAGCAAGGTATTTCAAAAAGATGTATTTATGAAATTGTAACTCGTGATTAGCGGTGCGAAAGATAAATTTGATGAGGAATAAATTTTGTTTGTCTGTTACAGACGCTACTTGTCATTTACAAAACCGCGTCACATCGCACTTACGAGCATATCGATGAAGCTTTCCAAACTTCACAACAATGTGATCCCTGCTCCAATTCGCTAATCAAAATATGATATTATCCATCACTTCTCTATGACATAAGTCCTAAACTAGACAACAATTCGACTTTCAAAGTATTGTATCCCTGTATTCTTATACTGAAATCGTTATTTTGGGGGGATTTCAATATACATACGAATATACAATTCTGGGTGCCTTCGACATTCTAGATGGACAACACCTTAAGGACGATAATTTGAGATCTTCGTTGTGGAAAATTACTACAGTTTGTGAATGAGGCCACGCGAAAACCTGACATTGATAGTCATATCGCCAACACCCTGTGTGTGTTGATAAGAACACCGTTGACATGATCTTCCCTCATATCAGCTGATTTCTTGTATACCGACTACACAGTTAGTGAAAGATTCATAAAAGAACCGTATGGCAAATAAAAAAAGCTTGTTGAACCAGTGGATGGCGCTGCAGATATATGGTAATAACGCTATTCTCCTTGGAATGAGATTCTTTGTCCCGTATCGGATGAAGTGTCTCAAGCCAAAGAAAAGCCGCTCTACGACTCGAGCTGTAAAGATGTTATTAGCTTGAGAGAACAGAGAAAACCGAAAAAAATTCAAACGAGCTAACATAGAAATTGAGGAAAAAAATATTATAACGGGTGAATCATGAATTTTTTTTTTTTTTTTTTCAATTGGTTTTTTACAGATCACCCGTAACTCGCCTCAATGAAGTACAATGAACTAGTTTTTTGTCTGAGTGCTCTGTTTCGACATTAAAAAAAAAAGCTGACTTTATCGCGCCATGTTATTTGTATTCAGTATTGTTTGACAAATCGTCATGGAAAGGCTCACACCTCAACAATGTCTCCAAATTCTTAAGCTGTATTATGAAAATCGGCGTTCTACGAAAAATGTTTTTCGTGCACTTCGAGCAACATCGAAATTTCGTGTCCGTTACTGCCTTTACCATCCACAAATTCGAATCTCAGTGTTCGTTATTGGATAATACGCGACCGATTAGACCACATCCAGCCCGTAGTGAGGAGTGTAGCTGAAGACTGTCAGCAATCGATTCGACGCCGATCTTAACATATGGGCTTATCGTATTCAACAACTTTGCGAATTTTAAAGAGAATCTTGGCTTAAGGGCTTACAAAATCCAATTCGTTTAAGAATTGAAGCTTAAATTTCAAACAATGGTCTCAGTAATGAGCCCCATCTCTAACTCAACTGTTATGTAATATAAGTACTATAAACAACCTGAAGTACATCGAACTACCTTTACATCCACAGAAATGCACCGTTGGGTGTAGTTTATAGGCTGATGGAATGAGGCCGGACAGAACATAAAAGTCAATGACGAGCGCTACCGCACCATGATAACAAAC
Source organism: Volucella inanis (assembly GCA_907269105.1). Taxonomy (NCBI): domain Eukaryota; kingdom Metazoa; phylum Arthropoda; class Insecta; order Diptera; family Syrphidae; genus Volucella; species Volucella inanis. Next base: position 85,854,142 of record OU026155.1, on the reverse strand, counting down.
TTTTTGCTGCCGGAAATTGAAGCCCTTGATGTTGTCAACATTTGGTTTCAGCAAGACAGGGCTACGGCACACACAGCGCACGAAACAATGGCTATATTGAGAATCAACTTTGGTGGATAGCTAATAATTTGACATAGATTGAGTGATATCACACCTTTTTTCTTTGGGGTTATATGAAGTCGAATGTCTTCGCCGAAAAGCCAGCTACAATCCAGGATTTGGAAGCCAATATTACTGCTGGAAGCAGTGATACAAAATTGAACCTTCAGAATATACCATGTACGGCATAGTCGCGGGCAACATTTACACGAAATATTATTTAAAAATTAATGGTCAGACATTGATTTTTCAGGCCATAATAAAGTTTCTACCATCCAAATTCATTTTATATGTTTTATTTAAAATTAAAAATACAAGTCTTAATGAACCACCCTTAAAAATTCACCCTTATATATATAACAGTTAGTAAAAGCTGCTTTTCGTCAAAAACTGAGAAATTCTGCTTCATTCTCCATCCCAATGTTCATTTATAATAATTTTCATACAAACCCATTGCACTTACTTACTTATTTATAAACCCTTCTCTCCAGGGTCATGGAAACGTTGATTAACCGCCAGCTTGCCAACACACTGCCAACAGTGTGGAATTTAATGTTAAAAAAAACACAAAAGACTGTACTGCACTTGCCAGATAAGATTCAAAACCGTGAGAGAAATTTCATAAGTCGAAAACCGATAAACTGTCCCTTACCTCACCTTGTTCTATCGCTATTTTAACCACCAATCGAAATTTGAAATGGCATTCCCGCTTTCAAATTGTCAAAGGTAACACCTATGAATGCTCATAAATTTACCCTAAGGTTCACTTTCGGACGTATTCTGAAACATCGTAAGCTTTTCTCAAGCCGCACATCTCGCTTATAGAGTTCGACGTCGATCTCTTTATTTCCTAGTCCCTAATTAAGTAGTCTGTCATTAATTAAATGTTTTTTTCCGAAAAGTTCCAAGACGGGGAACTTTTGAAAGATTGCATATTTCATTGAAATGTCCCTTGCCAGTTTGTAATAGCCAAACAGTTGTTAAAATGTTCTTTTTATGTTCTATTGAAACGGAACGCAAGTAACTAAACTTTCTTAAGGGACCAAGGAGTTTTTCTTTTGCCAAAGAGGTTTCTAAATTAGATCCCGGTGGAGGCAGACTAAGGAGATTACTAAGGTGATCATCTTATAAAGTTTAGCGCCTTTCTTTGGACACATGTCCGACTACCGGATACTTAAATAAAAATATTACTACTACATACTTAGGGGTATTTCACGATGCATGGATGAACGTACGCCGTAAGCAAATATCGTCTTTCTAATGTGTAAAAATGACAGTCAACTACATAATTAAAATAAAGTATTGTGCTGTTACAGATTTCAGACAGATTGCAACAAAAATTTGTCATGCAAAGATTGTAAGACATGTTCATCTATGCATTTTCCAGCAAACATAAAAACGCTAAGAATGACTTAATAGTGACCCAGAGAACTATGAACAGATCTGCATATGTGCGTACACATGACTTTGCGTTCCCGTTCCATTAAATCTATGATGTCGTTCTTCAGACGAACAACGTCAATTAAGCGGAATTAGGCCAGTCATCTAATGTAAACCACTGCTTTGATGACAAAGAAGGTAATTGCTTGGCGACTATATTTGAGTTGAATTACGGTACGAAAATTGGCGTCGTTTGTAGAAAGATATCTGAATCAAAAATATTACTTCAAGAACTAATTGAGTCATTGTCATGGTCCGTAGACAACCATTTATTTTGGTTAATTTGATAATGATCGTCTAAGCGTCTAAATGCCAAAACTATGGTAAAAATGTCAATATTTTCTTGTCATAATTGCTGCTTTTGTTTTGGAACAAATGTCATAATACTAATTCGAAAAATTTAATAGTGCTTTGGAATTCATTGGAGGACAATACATTCATTCCATACTGCCTATATACGCCTTGGCTGCACTTTGACATTCGTAAGAACAACGTTAAACTAGCATTCAACTCAAAGTATAACTTGGGACATCTGAATTTTTGCTTGGTTTGGATAGTTAAGTGTTAATTCTCGTAATTGGTCTTGTAAATTGTAAAATTTATCAATTAGACAAAATAGGCTTAGAAAAAATTACAGCTGATAATTATAGAATAGCTTACGTCATTTTAAAGCATGCTGAAAGCAGATAAAACGTAGAAGACGAATGGCTATTTTGTTTCCACTTTCAATCAGCAGTTTGTCAGTTTGATTTGAAGCTTCTGTCAGAATATTTGCGATTGATTCCGAGTAAATCAGGTAGTTTTGGAAAGAAGAAAGATCGACTTTTTAGCAGCTATGCGTATGACATTACGGAGTGATATTGCTTTGGAATGTAAACCAAATTTCATTGTTTATTTAGAAAACCAGTAGGGCATGCTTGATTGTGCATAGGCAGTACACATATTTATATCGAAGCTTGGTCTCCACAGATCTTAGATATTGACCCTGAATAAGCTTAAAGACATGTGATCAGAGTGCATCTTTGTAACGTTTGACGAGCTGACGGCACATAGTCACATCAATAACATTGTGGATGTAGAAGTCTTCAGGAAGTGTATTTGCAAGACCATATCCAACAATGTTTTCTTTCGATTTGCCACCAAGGCTTGGGTCTATATACCCTTCTATAAATGTTATTTGAAAGATCTCATTTTATTCGTATCTCGGGGCACTGTCCTATAAAAGGATATGGATCTCTTTGAGAACTTTTTTAAATCTCATTTACCATGCAAAATCCATAATGGTAGAGTTGTTTTCTGTCTGTAAAAGCTCAACACCAAACAAATAGTTCCTATCCCAAAAGAAGAAGACTTACATTAATATGTTCATTGGGAACTTCACATGTTTCAAAGCGAAATCTTTTCAGAAATCAGTCAAACTTTATTGACTCCATAGAATAAAATCGCACGCCTTGAAATCACTTCCAAGACACTTTCTATACTACAAATACTAACTGCCTTAAAGCTTAAGAAACTTCAGCGCCCATCAAACACCCAAGCATTAGCGCTTCGTCGCGAAACACGGAAAACAAGGAACAAGAAGATCTCGCTCTCTAGTTTGGGGATTGCGCGTGGAGATAATTCTCCAGTCCATTAGCGCTTCGTCGCGAAACACGGAAAACAAAGAACAAGAAGATCTCGCTCTCTAGTTTGGGGATTGCGCGTGGAGATAATTCTCCAGTCCAGAGACAATCAACATTCTATGATAGGAACATATGAAATGTTCATGACCCCAGCAAAAGATTTTAGGAATAACGAATTTCGGCCCGTTGCTGCCCGACAACTTGCGTAGGCCTTAGACTGTTGTTAAGTAGATATTACTGAGATAGGATGAGCCAGGCAAGGTGCGGAAGAAAATCTACGACATCAACTACCGCGACTGCTACAGAGCAGGAAGACAACTTTGGATATGGATGGACATGTTATCAGTGTTGCGGCTATAAAAGCAAGATTGTGCTAGGAGATCTTAACGCAAGACGTAGTAGGACAGTCTTCTTTGAGCGGGTTATCGGAAAACACACGTGCATAACACCTCGTTCGACAATGAATAAAAGTTTTTAGAATTCGTAATGGAACATAACTTTTTAGTAGCCATGGACTTGGCTATCTACCGTCAACCAGATTTAAAATATTTAAATCGCCGACAGAGGAATGTCATCGCACCAATCATTTCTTATTAAAGCCAGGGTACGAATGCGGATATCACAGTTTCAAAGGGGCAAGAGTTGTAACCCTACCCCCATATACATATATATAAGCCATAGAAGACCAATGTTAATATTGTCAACGAGCAATCAGACAAATTGTATAAGTGATAGCACAGACGCTTGGATTTTGTCGAAAGCCGATGAAGGAGCATTTAACCATTTCGAGAGAAAGATGTTGTGAGTGATTTTCGATTCTATTTTTATTGGCGGGGAATTGATGAGATTTCTACGGGCTTTATAGCCATTTTGGTCTAGTCAAGCGTCTACGGATCCAATGCGTGAGATGGCTGAGCCATGGACTTCACGGCTTTGGCTCAAAGAGTGCTGATGACAACCGCATCTTAAGTGGCGAATGCAAGCGAAAAAAGACCTCACCCACCAGATTGCGCTAACTGGAGAGGTTTCCTGATACAAGCCCAGCTTCCCCCGGGACTGTAGGGCCACCTAAGTGAAAAAGTAAGTAAGCTAAAAGATCTTAAAAATTCGGTATTAAAAAAAGCCAATAAGAAATGACGTATAGAAGTCGGCCTAAGTGAAAGAAGAAACAATCTTTCTTTTAAGTATGGAACATCATTTCAGCTATTTAAAAATGAACAAGTGTAAAGATATGGCTCGGTTCTCATACAAATGAATATAATGTTTTGGTTGTGTTATGCTTTCAATTTGAAACGCAAGATCTCTAAAATAATTAAGCCTGTCCCGGTATCTCTGAAAATTAGGAGAATTTCTTATGTATTGTCGAAATACATTCATATCTCGGTAAGGCTCTTAATGTTTACTCTTTAATATGTCTCCTTCCTCTTCCTCATAAACAGAACTACGACTATATACCCGGAAAAATAAATGAAAGTTATAAAAGCTTAAGGCGGCATAAAATATATTAAAACGTGCACAGTTGCAGCTAACTGTTTTCCTAAGTTCCTTCTTAGAAAGAATGCCATCTAAGTAGAAGACGCATTGCGCATAGAGTCGGCAATTGCTATTGAGACACGCGAGTGTTAAAAGTCCCGCTCCTCCAGCGGTGACAAAGAAGAGGACCAGATCGGCGGAATGATAACCATTGAAATGGTGAAGCTTTCAAAACCAGCTTCAAGTGGATGGAATCGAATAAAGCGGCGGTTTTATTTGAATGTGATGTGCGGATAAAGCCGATGCAGTTTGTGTGGACATAATTTAGATGTCACGAGGAAATTCACCTCCAAGAAAACGTCAAAAGTAACGAGAACAGCCTACCTATAAAGGCGCCGCTATCACATTGATTAAACTGTATCTAAGAAATATGGAAAAATGAATTTTTATAATGAAATCTTCCATACAGCAAATTGTTGAATGGGTTAACAAGCCTGCGCCGAATAGGTCATTTTAGATTTTCAGGCCACCAAACGGAGCATTTTCTGATGCCCTTAGACTCTAAACTGAAAAGTGTAAAACCGTGAACTTAAGTATGACTTACGTCCCCATCTGGAACTTCGAAAGTTTTTACATTATTTCTAAATGACGACCATCCCAGTACCCATCGTTTACATTTACTTAAGTCGAAATTCAACATTCCATTTCTGGTACGACCATTACTGCTCTTAACCGCAGGCAGCCCTTGGCAGGCTTTCAGTCAATTCTTTCATAACCGAGGTTATTCTCTTTACGAGAAGGAGAAAGCTGATGAGCCCAATTCATCCACTACTTAAAGGCATCATCATCCGATTTTCCAATGAAGCTAAGTATGTATTTGTTAGCCCTCCTGAATAAATAACTTCTTCTTGATGAACCTCTCTCACGACTGTCTTTTGACTTTAGTCTTATGGATATGCTGTTTGATGTGATAAAGTCAGAACTCTTGCTGCTGCGAAAATGCGAAACGGGCCGGTCTTTTTCTGGAGTATGACAACATCAGGTTTCACTCTTTAGGGAAACTGTCTTCAAAGCGGATATATACGCAATACAGTCTTGTTTAGATCCAAAGCCACAAATAGATCACGAGTATTAAAATCGCCGATAAACGTGCCTGCAAGGCCTTTAGGAGAGGTTTTAAGGACTCGAACCTGCGTCAGGACTACCTCGGTTAGGGCTGCAGCAGTGACGTTGTGCTTGTGCTAAGAGAGTAAGTGTGTTGCGCTGTATGTATAATTAAATCTAAGGGAAATGAACTGTTTTGACATACCACCTTGATCAAGAAAAAACACCGAATAACCACCGTATGGCGCTCCCATTGTTCCGATTTGAGTTCAGTTTTTTTTTTTTTTTGTTAAGTTGGTGCATCTGTTGTTGACATTCCCTCTAAATCTTAGCATCATAGGTTGACATTTGCAAAAGTTACGTAGCCAAGAGTACATGTATCTCTGTGTTTGTTGGCGATTTTTTACAATTTTAAAAATGATTTTAAATTTGCAACAAGGAAGTTGTATTATTGTAAATTTTGCGTAAAAAAACAGATTTAATGTGCGCGAACGTTGGAAATGTTGGAAAAGTGTTTCGACAACGATTCTCTAAAGAAAACGGTGGCACTAGCGGTTCAAAAATGGTCGTGAGCCAATCGAAGATGATGAACGCAGTGGCAGACCATCGACATCAAAAACCGACGAAAACATTGATCAAGTAAAGGAAATGTTGGTCAATAACCGCAAATTAACCATCAGAGAGATTAACATTAACATTTTGGTTAATGATTTGGGTTTCCGTCGTGTATCAGCCTAGTTGGTGCCAAAAGACCTCAATTTCATGCAAAAAAGAGATCGTGTTTACGTCGCAAAACATATCATTTGCGAGGCTAAATCCGATCCCACATTCATCGAAAGGATCATTACTGGAGACGAGACGTGGATTTATGAGTATGACACGCAATCCAGACATCAGGCAAGTGCATAGCGTTCACCAAATGAGCCGAGACCAAAAAAACCACCATGTTTTCAGTCAAAAAAGGAGGCAATGCTCACGGTTTTCATGGATTACAACGGTGTAGTGCATCATGAATTTTTGCCAGAAGGTCAGATAGTAAACAAATAGTATTATTTGGGCGTTATGAGACATTGACGTGAAGCAATTCGCCGAAACAGACCAGAATTGTAGGCAGAAAACTCGTGGATTTTGCACCATGATAACGCACCGTCGCACAGTTCCATCATTATTCGTAATTTTTTGACGAAAAATGCAACAAATACCATCCTACAGCCACCGAATTCACCTGATTTGGCTACCTGTGACTTCTTTTTGTTCAATCGAGTTAAAAAACCACTACGGGGAACGCGTTTCAGCAGCCGAGAGGAAGTAATGGAAAAATCGCAGGAAGCACTGATGGAAATACCGAAAACCGAATATAAAAAATGTTTCGAGGATTGGATCAAGCGCTGGCATAAGTGTGTTGCAGTCGATGGGGATTACTTTGAAGGGGACAATATAGATTTAGATGAATAAATTTGTAATTTTCTGAATAAAATGTTGCGAATTATGTATATACTTATATGCGAATTAATTTCACTCGCATACGCATATAATTTTCAACGTGTTAACGAAATTTTAAGTAGTAACATACGGATAGATACATACATATGTATGTACGAGAATCAAAACATACGCGTATATTCAATCAAAAAATGTACTTTAGAGTGGTCTTACTTAAATGCTCAGGATTCGGAACTAGATGATAGTGGATGAAAAGCTTGTTGTTGTGACAAATGACGAATGCGAATAACTGAGATTTACGCTTCAACTAATGTTGAAAAATGTTGGCCTAATGATGGTGTAAATACACACAAATTTGCGTTTTTTTTTTTTAATTTTCATTATTTAAATTGTAATGATCTCATTCTATGAGGGGAAGTACTGTAAGCACTATTGTTCTCTTCGCAAGTGAGTTTCGTGTTTTTTAATCATTTCCGTGAGTAAAAATTTTTTTCTAATTATGGTTGCACTATGGTAGTACCAGTATTTATCAGATATTATTATGATAATAATGTAATTGTAGGTATGCCTTTTCCCGAAGCACATTCATGTGTAATCGATCGAAATGTATCTCTTGTTTTTGTTAAAACACCTGAAGTAACAAAGTTCATTATCAAGTTCATTCAAAATGTGATGTTATGCCAATCAAAAATATCATTTCGTGCATGGACTTTACAATAGTTGTTAAGCATGAACTTATGGAGAAATACCAGTGTCTAATTTGAACTCTGGGTTGGAAATACGAGAACGATTAAGATTATATCGTACATACATGAGTAGCTTAGATAGAACCGCTTTCAACCGATTTAAGCCAACTTAAATGCTCGTGGTAAGATGCATTCAATTGATTCTTTTATTAGCAGTATATCTAGATACACGAGTACGACGTAGAATACCAAGAAAAATACACGTGCTCGTGCTAGTATTTGCTTTGTACTTTACCTTCGGTAGACTAGTATACTGTCTACGTACCATGAAGTTGACACTTACAGATATAAAGCACAAGCAGACACATTTCCACTTTCATGGTTTATTTAAATCAAGTTGTAAAATTTGCAATAAATATTGAAACTTCCTAGACAGACTTTTTGTTGTTTATTTCTTTGTACACAATTCATTGAATTCATTTCCATTGTGTCTTAAGTGAAAGATATCTAGCAGACTGGAATCGAAGTATTTTCACAATTCCATATGTGGTATTAAAATTGCTGCATAAGCCGCGGTAATTAAATTTGGTAACCGAAACTTTGAACCATTTGAACTTTATGGTTTGTATCTGAGTCTTGGTTTTTGTTTTGTTGCTTAAGGGTTTGGAGTTGCTTAACTTGAAAAGGAAAACACTTGTAAATCATCTTTGACATAGCTGTGACTTATGGTCACTTATACTTTATGTTTTGAAAACAGGGATATGCCATCAGATACCTTAATACAAAGTATAAAAGCAGTACCAGCATTACCGAACGAGGTTAACACTATCGGAGTAGACTGAGACTACTGCTTCGCAAAATTATATTCAGAACTCCATACGAACTTATGACTGCCAAATTATTTTCTGCAGGACAGCCCTTGATTGTCAAGTAGAGCAGTATACTATCGGAGGTTTCCATGTCTAATTCAGAATCGGATGCGAATTCTCGAGCTTGCTGAAGAAGAGAAATCCGCGGAAAAACAACCGAATACGCTTTAAGAAGGAGAGCGGCGAGTCTGTTAATGCTATCCCTTAACTCAGAATAAAACAAATGGTAGAGGAAGCTGTTTAGAACCTGAATGGTCCCCTTGCCAACATGGAAAATAGCCTTTATACCGAAAATCGGAAAAGATGACCTATAAGTCTGACTTCCTTCACATTGCAGGGCATGGAGAGAAGGGTCGAGTTCTATGTGCAAAAAACTGGCTGGCGACTGTCTGATCCAGGCTGAATGCTGCAATAGACGTAATCGACGATTGGCGCCCTAAAATTGGCTGACCTGTCTGTCATCTTATGAGTGATTTTTTAAACGTTTCGTTCTTGATTGTCAAAAAAAAAAAAAAAAAAAAAAAAATGCAAAATTGCAATAAATTTTTATTTAAATTAATAAATCAATTCTTGCCATTTACTTTTTTAAGACTATTTCTGTAAATGTTGACCACGATTACGTTTCACGTGGTCCATACGGAGGGTTGAATTTTGAATCACTTTTTCGAGCATATTGGCTGGTAACACATGTATTGTTGTCTCATGAAGCTCCAATTGATGCTGGTTTATCGGCATAGACGAGTGATGAAAACAGTCTAAAGGCGTCAAATCGCATGATCTAGCCGGCCAATTCACCCGTCCAAAATTAGACGAGTGCATTTTGAGCAAATAAAGTTCGAAATCATTGATCGATAGCGGGTTTTGAAAAAAATAAGTTTCGTCGCTGAAGGCAATTTTCCGATAAAAGAATAAAACTTCCTCCAGTGTTTCTAAGACACACTCACCGAAACTTCGACAAAGTGGTAGGTCATTCGGTTGCAGTTCTAGTACGAACTGTATTTTGTAAGGTTTAAGACCAAGATAAATGGACAAATCACGGTCTTCATTAACGCTAGCGGATACAACAGCAATATTTTCATATATATTTCATACGGATATTGATATTGAAATTGGTGCGAAATTTGGTCACTATGGCTTGAATTGCTTGCTCAGTAGGTCGATCATAACGACCGTAAAATGGTCGAAGTGCACGAAAAACGTTTTTTATGGAGCATGTATTTTGATAATAAAATTTAATAATTTATGACGTTGTTCCAGCATGTTTGACTTTGACACATGTCACGAATCACGCGTGAGCTCTCAAATGAAATCTGAAGAACTGTAATACTCAAAGGTATCACCTTCCATTTTTCCAATGAAGCCAAGTATTTGGGTGTCATCCTGGACAAGAAAGTACTTTGGACTCAACATGTCGCGTCTAAGGTTTCAAAGTCTCTGTCGGCCTTCTGACAGCGTAAAGAGTCATTTGGAGCTACACGGCTATGATAAGCTCTTATGCATCGGTTGTTGTTGGTAGTGGAATAAGCTTTCACGAAAATATGTCACTGCTACTCTCACCAGGGAAGGTGTGTCCCTATCCTGATTACATGGGCGATTTGCCTGCGCTTGACTCGCGTTGGTATTCATATCATGGAAGACACTCTCATATTTTCGCTTAAGTCGAAGTGGAATCTAGTACAATACAATAATGACAATGAACTATACTACGAGAAGACGAATGCAAAACTTCACTGTACATAGTCGAAAGGTTAAATTCACTGAGTCTTGTCTGGAACCGAAGTCACAGTGGGATTACGGGAAATGAAATCGCTCATAAGCAGAGATTTTCAGGACCCAAAACTTTCAATTGTCAGTGGGGCCTCATATTAGCATAACTGTAGATCGCATGTTTGTACTGAGAGCACCTTATCACTGTAAAGTAAAAGAAACTTACAAGTAGTACCAATGACTAGTTCTTTATCAAAAAATTAAAATACAGAGCAGTGTTTAGTTTTTTTCATCACTGCCAAACTCAACAGATTGTGCAGAATCTGTTCATAAAGATAGGAAGCAATCTCATCGAGACCTTTGATGTCAAAAAGGATTTAGACATCGGCATGCGCTGTCATGGGACTTCTTTAACGTCATAGCTGACGTTGGGCCAACCTCAACTTATATGCGCTGATGACATTGATATTATTGGCAGAATACAGCGAGCTGTCACTGGTATGAATGCAAATATTAAAACAGAACTGAAAAAATTGGGTTTGACTAGGAATAAGTGGAGAACCAAGAATATATATTGCCAATGAGAAGGGACGTTCAACATTGATGAAGCGGCCAGATTGTCACAATAGACAGCTCTAACTTTGAGGCAATTAGGATATGGGACTACCTCTGTTCCGCTCTTAACTCTGATGACGATAACAGCATTTTATAGATACTGTAGATGATGTCCTCTCAGCAGAAATCGAACTAAGTGTTACACTTTCTAACCTTATCTTCATAATGCACGATACAACTAATTATTAGCCGTAGCAAAAGAGTAAGGAGCAGTGTGGAATAGGTAGTACTTTTAACTTTAAGGACATGGCATCCAGGCATTCCAAAAAAAAAAAAACAGGTTCTGCGAGTCCATCATTACCTTTTGTCTATGCTAAAATGGATCAAATTGAAATCTTTGCAGATTAGATAGGTCTACGTACAACCAACGAGAAGCAATCGCTAAAAATGATGAATGAAGAAGCTCGCTGGAACAATACTTTAAGAGCAGTTAATCCCGATTTTCAAGTTTGCGAGAACAATAATCTGAATATTTACACAGATATAGACACGATACCACAAATCCCTGCATGGTGAAGATGGTGATATCCTCTTGAGCTAGGTTATGCAAGTAGAAATTCGATAAAAGGTTTTTTCGAAATCAATTAAATTTACTCGTACATGTGTCAGAGAATTGTAGTTCGTTATATAATAATGGAGAGTTACCACTTACCAGTCTCCTATAGTATATTACTCGTATTATCATTTATCTTCGCCCTTTCTCCTCGCATATTTTAACAATGAGAGCAAGGCCATTAAGTCGAATGAAACTCGTACAAACTTTGGGAAATTTTGGCCGAAGAAAGTGTTCCTGATGACTGAAAACTTAGCATGGCAAGCGTGTTCCACAAGCAAGAAGACACTTTTACTGCGCAAACTTCTGAAAGACTAGAAAGATTCTGAAGGCGAAGCATAAATCTTCAGCAACTCTTTATCGATATTAGCTACTAGAAAAGGCACGCTTGATCTAAGTTCTTATTTTGAAAGGCTAAGTGCACCTTATAATATTACAATCTTAGTCATCTTAGCCTCTGAAACCTCTAAAAAAAATTGTGCAACGAATTATATAACGAACGGAAACCAATGCCATATTTTTGATTCGCAATAGTAAGGGAAGACCGCGCCTTATGTATCACGTATGTGAAATAGAAGTAGACTTCAATTGATAAGGCGTGATAAAAGTAAAGCAGCTGTCCAAGGGCCATGCTATTTGGTTCAGCGACATAGTTTTACCTTGAACCATAAAGTCATCTTAGTAAGTAAGAAGGGAGTTAGAGATCGTTTGCTTGATCGGATTCAATAGTCACAGGCTTAAAAGGTTTGCTTGCTAATTAATGATTACAAATTTAACTTTCTAACAAATATAGGGTCATTCCAACTACCGAAACAAGGTGTCGTTGCTAAACTATTTAGCCTTCTGATTGTACATGAATTTATAAAAGTGCTATTGCGCCCGATGATACGTTCAATTAAATAGTTCGATATACCACGTATCTTTACTATATGATGAATCAGCTAAATCTTCCTGAATAACAACTTTGGTACTCGACTAAATATATTTTATATGGTTTTAACCTACCTTTTAGTAAATATTCACAGCATTTAAGTCATAGATTTCAATGTTGACTTAAAGAAAATGCCAAAGCAATCTTTGTAAATCTCAGTCCATGGTACAAAACAATATGTAGTAATTGTCTGTATCTAAAATTTGTTATTTATTGTACTTTTCAATTGCAGATACTAGGCATTTCCACATTTATTTGCATATCTACAGTGTTAGTCTCGAACATTTCAGTCTTGGGAACAAATACAAACAGAACTTAATCTGCCTTTCGAAAATAATAGATCAATTTACAATAATTTGAAAAATAATTGTGCACTTGCCGGAATCATCATTACTGCCTTTCTGATTAGATTTCTTATTACTTTCGCACCACTCATAAACAAAAGAATAAACGCGAAAGATGTTTTGTGGGAGAAGCTTTAATATATTTTTTTTTGTAACAATAAAATTGAGGAACTGCTGGGATGTCAATAGTTTTGTGTCATCTTGCGTCAAGCAGACGGAAATATATCCGTTGCTTTTAAAACTAAAACTCTGGAAAGGAACAAAATCATGTCTTTCTGACATTTCGACAATTTGAATTTAAAAATGGATTAGGGTTCATGCTTTGAAATAAGCCAACGTCAAAATTCAAATCTTAACCTATAAGGAAAGATTTTGGATAGTCTTAGGAAGGAAAGTGATTCGACAAATAATTCATCGCTCTATACTGTGCTTTCGAGCAAAGCCTATCCTCACGCACCAAATCATAGGTTCACTCCCTAAGGTTCGTGTTACTCCTTCAAGGCCATTTCATATAACTGGAGTGGATTATTGTAGGCCGGTGTACGTGTCGCAGAGAATCCGAGGCCATGCACCATTGAAGTTATATATTTCGATCTTCGTATGTTTGACCACATAGGTAACTCATTAAGAGTTGGTGACTGAGCTATCAACGGTGGCATTTATCGCAGCATTAAGACGATTCATCGGACGTATAGGTAAGCCTTTGCAAATATATTCTGACAATACGTCTAATTTCACAGCAGCAAATAGAAACCTTAAAGAGTTACAGCAATTGTTTTTAAAGGAAGCAGTGCAACAATTTTGCATGGAGGACAATATTGAACGAAAACTTATTCCACCCCATTCGCTACAATTCGGAGCCCTGTGGGAATCAGCCGTTAAGATCGCTAAATATCATCTGAGCGCATCCTCGCAAACTGTGGTGTCAAGCAGTGGCTATAATGCATAGAAGACTTTTGACATCCCTGTCAAATGACTCCAACAGTTTTAGGGCCCTAACCCCAGGTTATTTCTTAATAGGGAGTCCCTTTGCAACGATTGGTGAGCCAAACATCAGTTAATAGAAGTATTCTCACTTGCGAAGAAATTAATATATGCAGTGGTTGCAGCAATTATTTCGGACTCGTTCACAAAAGAGCCGATAGTAAGGTTCGAGTAGTGACAATAAAAATAGCTGAGCCAAACAGGTGAGCCCATTGCCGAATCTAGTAGAGAAACTATAAATTTGTAACCCAGAGACTTCCGAGGGGGCCGATATGTTGCGGTAAAACCAAAAATTAAGATATCCCAGCAAACAAAATTGTTAATTTTCAAGTGTTCAGTGTCTTCAGTTCACCCTCTTGACCTTCATAGCGAGAGACGGCAATTACCACCACGTCACAGATCACATCATGAAAGATACCGCTAGGAAACGAACAATAGCCAACCCTGTTCATAAAAAATTAAAATTCGTCATAAGTATCACAAGAAATTTAAAAGAATTATCGTCCGCTGATGACAAGTACTGCCTCTGCTAGACAGGTCAAGATTAGTAAACGCAATGAAGGAGTCAGTTGTCATTCAACACTCACGAAGTCAACATCTGATTAATTAGTTAAAATAAAGTTTTTTTCATTTTCATTACTCAAAAAGATTAAGGATTCAACAACCAGAAGCATGGTTGCACTTGTTCATAAAACCATTAACCGAATTGATCATGTAACGGTCAATGTAATACAGTCTTGATAGAGTTACTATAGACTCGAATCACTATCTAGTTGTAGCCAAGATAGGTCTACGAAGATCTCTAATTACACTTCTTAATTACCATGAGGAGATTTAACGTTGAATGGCTGAAATCGCAATAACACGGCAGAACCTTTGCCTTACGTGGGAGTACGCGAAGGTACCTCTCATTAAGAACTTTATAGCCTATATTAAGACCTGACGATGATTGGTATCGATGCCAAGTACAACCTGAAGGGCTACCTGCATTTATCGCGGTAAATCGTAGAAATTGTAAAAATCGTACATCAACTAATTTCTATGATTTGGTCGTGGTCAACACGTCTTATAAATTGTACCCCACTATCATTTGCTCGATCCACAAGAACTGATATATTCTAAACTCATCCAATCATTGGGGGCCTACTTGGCGATTGATCAGGAAACTGCTGAACGTCCAATAACTTGGATTAGCAGTGCGACAATAAAGTTCGTAGCGAAGAGCTTGTTTTACCTCAAAATAATGGCCTCCGGTTATTGAATGAGTAAACCTCTACTGATGCAGGCTAAATTCGCAAAAGCATGTCAGGCCAGTAACATTATACTGACTCACAAATTATGGAAGAGATTATAATATGTAACGAACCAATTAACCTAACTTCTGTTGACGACCCAGCAAGCGTTTAAACGACAGCGATCTCCGTATTTGAATGTGGAATGAATAACAGGCCACATGCAGCCGAACCATTAGAAGAGGCCTTTGAATGCTATCACGGAGATATCAACGCCATCCAGGAAGTGCAATAGGATGGGCCTCAATTTTTTTTTTTTTATAATTTCGCGCGCGCACCAAAGGGACATAAATACACTTTTACTGGCTTTTCACCAAGGCGCGGGTGGGTGGTGTAGTAGTTTGAAACTCAGGTGTATTAGGTTTCGATATTTTTCCCAGAGGTGGTTGTCAAACTGGAGCCAGTGCATCCTCAACTAGTGGGCCTTAGTACGTGCTAGTTGTTAGTTCGTTACAGTTAGCCCAGCCAGCAACCACTCCAACATCAGTGTTATGCCTTCATGTCAGAGTTGACGCCGACTGTTTACATATAACTACATACAAATTCCATGAAAAGGATTTTTCAGAGAATTGCCTCGCACGGGATTTGAACCCGTGACCCTCTGCTTGAGGAGTCTATGCATACACCACTACAACACGGCTACCTCATAGGTGGCATAAATAGTATGAAAAACTGTAATGTACATACTCGTATACTGTAGTGACTGATATAGGGAAAAGATTATGTGGAGTAAGAGTAAGCCCTCATACAGATGATCTTGTCGTCTCTCTCAATAAACGGTACCAGTTTAGTGTTTTCCGATACAGCAAAATATCGGGGTCTCATTTTTCACAGGAAACTAAACTGGAAACCTAAAATTCAAGAAAGAGTTAAGAAAACTAGAGTAGCTATATTCTCTTTCAAGAAAGCCATTGGAAACAAATGGGGCCTCCAACTTCGAATAATTCACTGGCTATACATCTCGGTTATAGGACCAGTATTCGCCTACGGGGTTGTCGTCTGGTGGACGGCCTAAGGCAATGCAGTTAAGTGCAACAAACTAACCAAAGTTCAAAGAACAACATGGCTATGCATAAGCGGAGCTCTACGTTGTACACCCTCCGTGGCGTTAGATATTCTGTTTCACACCTCGATATTTTCAGCAGGCAGGTAGCTGTGACTGCAGCTACTGTAGGGTGCTCCAGATGGAAATTTTTGGCGATTAAAGATGCTCTGTCCTGGCTGAAGAAAAACGTGATATCCACATTTTTTCGGATAGTCAGGGTGCTATCAAGTCCCTGGACTCAGTCTCATTAAATTAACCAGCTCACAACTAGCTCCTATCAACAAAGCTGGTGGTGAGCTGAACAACACAATACGCCATAGCTCGTATATCTCATCGGTTGTGGTGATGGATGAGGCCATCAAACATGCTGTTGCTTGTTTTGATGATTTCAAGTCGCCTGTCATCGATGGTATTTACCCAGTTATGCTACGAAAAGGTATAGACCAGCTGTAGGCAACTCTGAAGAGAATTTTCACTGCTAGCCTGGCACTGGCATTCATACGGAATCCCTGGCGAACAAGGAGAGTGGCCTTTATACCGAAAATCGAAAAGGAAGACTACTCGCATTAATGGTAAAAAGCATCAAAAGAATGGTCGAGATCCAAGTGCGCAGAACCGCCTTGCGAATGCATACTCTTCCTCTGTTGGCGATGCAACACGTCTACCAACGCGGAAGATCCTGCAAGAGTGCGCTTCAGAATCTGGTAGGCAGAACTGAAGACGCACTCGACAAGGGAGAATACGCCTTGGGAATTTTCTTTGACGTTGAGGGTGCTTTCGACAACGCAACTTTTGATGGCATGTGCAAATCGGCCAGACAACACGCCGTACACGAGTCACTGGTTTTCTGGATAAAATCAATGCTGGTAAATAGGACATTGATTACGGATGCTGGCCTGGCCAATATGTGGTGACGGGTGTAAACAGGACCTGCCCGCAAGGCGGCATTCATCTAAGGCGCTGTCGGTCTTCTGGCAGTGCAGAGGAGCTATCAGCAAAACATGGGGTCTGTCACCGAGAGGGGTCCTTTGGATCTACACGGCTATGATAAGGCCAATTACAAGTACATCCTATGCGTCGGTTGTCTAGTAGAATATCCTTTCGCAAAAATACGTGATTGTAGCTTTTAACAGATTCAAAAGAACGGTTTGTCTCGGATGCATGGGGGCTTTTCCTAGCACTCCGGGCTCCGCTCTAGACGCATTTATGAATCTCTTATCCCTTGATATTCATATTATGGGTTGCACTCTCAAAGCCATCTTCCGACTAAAAAGAAGTAGTTTTTGGTACAACAGGTCTTATGGAAATGCCGTTTGATGCATTGACACCGGGACTCCTGTTGCGGAAAAAATACGAAACCGACTTACCTTGTGCCCAGGACTGGCTTCGGCCAGAATCTGAGCCAGGAAAGGAATGCAGTCGGGTTTTCACGGACGGCTCCAAAACCAATATAGGATATGGCGCTGGTGTCTTTTTGGAGGACGACAACGTTAGACTTCACTTCACGTTAGGAAGGCTTGTATCTATTTGCCAAGCAGAAATTTACGCAATTCTGATGGCAGCGAACTATATTGTGCAAAACTGGTGGAGGGGACGAAGCATTTGCATCTGCAGAGACAGCTAAGCTGCGCTTAGAGCCTTGCTGAACCCTCCTACAACTTCCAAGTTAGTTCGAGAATGCAAGAGATCACTGTACGCAGTCGAAAGTCTAAATTCAGTGACCCTTTTATGCATCCCAGGTCACAATGGGATCATGGGAAATGAAATCGCCGATGAACTTGCCGGGCATGTTCAGAACCCGAACCTACGTTGGATCCACCTACGTCCTCCGTCAAGGCTTTCATTGACAGTTGGGTCTCATATGAGCCCAACTTCAGATGGCACAGCTCCCCGTGATTCATGAAGACCAAACAAATGTTTTCTGACGTCTCTAGGAAGTGGAAGTCAGCGGCCTTTCTGCTGTCCTTCAGCAGAAAAGACTGCAGGTTGCTTACTGGGGTCGTGGCAGGGCATACACTTTTGCAAAACACTTAAATGTGCTGGGTGTAAGTGACTCAACATCCTGCGATGCTAGCTTGATGTGAAAGTGATGACGACACCGCGGAGCACCATCAGGCTGCAGGTACTTGGCGCTGACGTGGTGGGTGCTGGTACTGTAGGCAACTTTTCACTAAAGAGTTTACCCATCTTTCTTCGCAAAACTGAAAGATTTCATTAAGAAGAACTTTACAAGGAGTACAATCGACTAGTCTTTTGTCTAAGTGCACTGTTCCAACCTTAAAAAAAAAACTAACTTACGGATACGAAATTGGAAGATTACATAAAAAACCTACTCTTGTGATGTATGATAAACAAGGTGTTCAATTCATTGTAAAGAACCCGGTGGTACACCATCGATATCAAATTCCACTACACTCGTGAGAAGTTTATTGCTAACGAAACTTACGTTCAGTATACAGGGTGAGTTTTTTAACTTGAGACATCCATATTACTCGAAAAATACGCGATATCGCTAAAAATGTTTCAGACAAAAGTCACAAGGTTCTGAAGGGGACATTTGTTTGACCTTGAGACCCATTTTCAAGGTCAAATAAAGGTCACTTTTGATTTTTCAAATGATAATTTCTGATTTTCATTGCTCAGTCGTATTCATTGGTTCATTTAGAGCGCGGAAAGATAAGTGTATTGAAGTAAATACAGAAATGCTGACGATATATTTTAACAAAATATTTGAATTCAGAAAAACATAAGAATTTTTGTAAAATATTAAAAATTATTTTCGTAAACGAAGCTCGATAGGGAACATTAATTGTGAACGGGCCTTAATTGTTTTTTGTTTGGTTCCTATGACACCTGTCAAACATATTTATTATACATCAAGTCATTGAGCAAATAACATCATATTTTTTCATCGTGCTAAAAATTTCGAATTTTGTACCAGAGAATGCTGACTTGCGGAAAGCATTAATTCTTTGTTTTCGTTTGAAGAAAAGTGCTGCAGAGTCGCATAGAATACTTTTCGAGGCATGCTCTATCAGAAGCAACATACAAAAGATTGGTTCAACGATGACGATAACAGAGATAACGATTTTGATGTGAGAAATGAAGAACGTGGAAGACCAGCAAAAAAGTTTGAAGACGCCGAATTGCAAACAATATTGGATGAAAATGACTCTTTGAGTCAGAAACAAATGATAGAAATGTTAAATGTTGCACAACAAACAATCAATCAGTTTTGCATCGAATTGTTACTGGCGATGAAAAATGGATTTATTTTCAGAATCCTAAACGGAAAAAATTATGGGAGAATCCGGGACAAACATTAACTTCGACTGCAAAACCAGATCGATTCGGCAAGAAGAAAACGCTGTGTGTCTGGTGGAACCAGAAAGGTGTGGTGTACCACACGCTAATAAAACCTGGTGAAACCGTTAATACAGATCGCTACCGACAACAAATGATCAATCTGAACCATACATTGATCGAAAAACGACCAGAATGGGCCAGAATACACGGCAAGGTAATTTTTATTCATGACAATGCACCTGCACACAAAGCAAAACCGGTTCAGGATACAACCAAAGTACTTCTCCTTCCGACTACCATTGTGTTTCATCGATGGGATACGCATTAGCTGAGCAGCACTTCGAATCCTGCGAGGAAGTCGAAAACTGGATGACTTTTTGGTTTGCTTCAAAAGACGAAGAGTTTTATTGGCGTTGAATCTATAAATTGCCTAAAATATGGGAAAAATGTGTAGCTAGCAATGGCCAATACTTTGAATAAAATATTCTGTACTTTCCCTGGTATATCTGAGCTGAATATATTTCTTTAAATACGTAATCAGTGTAAGAAGTTCAGTTTGTTTTGGAACATTAGCCTTTGGTTTGTGTCCAGTAACTTTTTTTTCAGTCTTGTTTCGATTAATGTATATGAAATTGTAAAATTATAAATAAATAAATAAATCTTGCTAATATAGGTTTCACGCTTTAAAATAAAATAACAGTTAGCCTGAAGTTTCAGTGATGAATCTCCTTTTATGAAGCATGCAGCTCTTGTTCCATTAAATAATTCAATTTTGTAAGATAGTTAAGGTCAGGTCTGGTATACATTTTATTACTGAAATTGTAGGTTCTACTTCATTCGCAGTTCTAAACTGCTACTATTCCTTGCAAAACTCGGACGATTCCCGGAAAAAGACATATTATTACTAGAGGGTTTCATTATGTTTTCGTACCCTCTTACCCAGAGTAGTTACTCCCCTGTAATGCAATTTCTTATTTTTGCCCCACCGAAACTTAGAACCTACAAAAGTTTAACCGAACAGATGTGACACTCACTGTATTAATAAAATCATAGTTAGTGCTGCATTGATAGTTTTAAATTCCTTGAGTAGGTACCTAACTCAGATGATTATGGTCCGATTTTTTAAATTTTCATTAAATGTATTAATAAGTTTTGATTAGTACAACAAACATTTCGAAAGGGTCCTCTATTTAAAAAAAAAATGTATTTTGTGTATATTTTTTTTTTTTAATAACTTGAAAGGATATCGACCAATATTCGATTTGATATCATTTGACAAAAACTCAAATCGGTAGCACTATTCATTCGGGAGTTATCGTAAGCCAAAAAAAAAATACACATCCTGATATACATACTCACCCTCAAACACGTAAAGACACTGTATAAAAACATTATGGAAACTTTAAGACACAAAGATATCACCAAAATTTTATTTTCGACTTTCGGGGTGAATGTTAAAATTTACAAATAATTTAGTCACACATGTTGCCAATTTCTTTCACTTAAGAATTTATTGTTGCACCAATAGTAATTTTTAATTTACATATAACCCAGTCTAATTAACTGGATATTTATAATCCAAATCTAAGAAATTTCCGATCAAATCGAAGGCCTCTTATTACGTATTATTGGTTACAACTTTTATGATATATCATCGACTGTATTCAATTGATAATAATTTAAACCCACCAATTGTCCTTGTAGATTTATTATTTTAATCTGTAAACACTTTATAAATAAAATTACATTTAACATTTTACTTACTTTTTCTATTTGAGATTCTTCTTTATCCAGCATGGTCACAAGATTTTTATTCAAAATTAAAAAAATAAATAAAAAATAATATTCACTATCGAAAGTCCTTTTTGAAATCAACTTTATCGTTTGCGTCAATAAAGAGTTCAGAAAAAACTGTTGTTTTGTTTCGAATTTTTTTTTGTTTACTTTGGAGACCGTGTCGGTTGCGTCGCGTCGCGGTACACAAATTCAACTCAACTGGACCAAAAACTCCAAACGAATTAACGGCTGACCCATACACAAAATCTTTGAGCGGCGCGATGATCCACAATAACAGTAGCAAAAAAATAACAAATCAAATCTATTAAATTACAACTCGCAATTGTGGATTGCGATCTCGTCTCGTAAAGAATCACTGGCTGATTATTATTATTTTTTTTTTGTCTGACTATCTGTCCGTGTATTCAGTGTTCTGTATGTCACAGTTCTGTGCTTTGAATTTAACTACAATGACACTCGGAAGTACTTGTATCTACTTGTAGACGTTACAAAAATTTAAACTTTTTTGCTGGTCATATTGTTGGGCTTGCAGTCGGTTAGTAAATGGAAGGCACGTCGCAAGTTTTGTGGAAATACTCGTATCTCAATATACTCGTACACAGAGAGAAGGTCGACTAAACTCGTACAGGTGCTGTGCGAAAAAAAGCTTCCCGACTACCAAGTTTGGTACGGTATTGGAACGTGCTGCATAAACTCTTAATGAATGTTTACAAGCGAAACAAACTACAACCTACAGTGGCTACCTGCTAATATCGCTAAATGAATGACGACAAGACAATTGCGTATCAAATCGGTTTGGCTAAAATAATTTTTTTTTCTTTACTTGTTGGTTTACATATTGTTGTTGGCTTATGAGGCCTACGGATAGAATGACGGTTCCTATAGTACTATATCAATAAATTGACATAATCGGGAGCGATACTGCTAGACTAATTGTGGAAACAGGTAATACTTGCTTATCGGTGATTTTATTAGCTTTTATTAAATGCGATATGATACTTCGGTAGGGCAGAACTAGTCCCTAAAGATGATACTATCATACGGGTATATATGTACCTTATACGTACACACTGGTTATTTAGATTTAAGTTTCAGTTGTTACCTTTGGAGCGCAGTGACAACGCTTTCACTACTGTTGAATATAAATTTTGGAATGTTGCTGCGCATCAAGGTTTTAGTGGTACTATTGATTAGTGGCTAAAATTTGCATTGTCCAAAACATGTTATTGTTGGTATTCAAGGGCAGTGACGTGTAAGCAATTCAAACCGTAGATACTACTCAAGTGGTCTATAAGTCACACTATCGCTACGATTTTGACCGTGATGAAAATCGCGAATGATAAGATTTTCAATTTCTTTACAGTAATATAGGGATTACAGCTCAAGTATACTTTAACTACTAATTTTTATGATATTTAATCGTAGGGAATGGGTGAGCATATATTTCTGGTTTATAGGTAAAGGTCATGGTTTCGTGATATTCACATGCTCTCTGTTTAAACCTTGTATAAATGCAGATTACAGACGATATTTTCCGGTCAACTGTCATTGAAGTAGCTCAAGAGCAGTCTCAAGGCTGTTGAACTGTTCGAATGCCCATTGAAAAATTACTTTTTCCCAAAAAAAAACTTACTTTATAGTGAAAGAGTTTTCAACTCTATTCAAAACCTGGACAAACATATAGAATGAAGAAGACCTTATCTTTAGCTTGATTTACCATATTCTCAACATCTGAATCATAGAGGAACACCGTAAAAATTTTTTTCACTCTCCTCTTCCACAGAGCGTAGTCTCAAAAAGGCTAATTATCAAATTAAAGACAAGAAATGTGACGGGCGAGCATTCAAAGATAATTTCTAACAAGCCTTAGGAACAATATCCACTTGAATTCTTTTAGTTACTCTGGCAAAAATGGAGGTGGACCTCTTTACGAGAAAAATCAAGATGATCTGCATTATCTCTCCCAATCTAAATAGTCTTCCTCTGAATATTTAAGGGAATGCCAGGTACGTATATCTTATATCTGGAGCAAAAAAGCTCTAGTTGCACTTTATTCAAATGGCCTTTAACCCTAACACACAGGTTGAAAAGTCCGTTTCTAAGACAGGGTACCACTTAAATTAAATCTATACCATTTTTAGTTAGTACCAACCTTCAAAAGATACGTGTATAAATTTGACAGCTGTCGGACGATTAGTTCTCGAGATAAAGCGTTGTGAGTGAAGCAACTTTTGTTATTGTGAAAAAAATGGATTCAAAGCAATTTCGTGTGTTGATTTATCATTGCTTTTTGATGGGAAAAAATGCAGCCGATGCAAAGAAAGGCTTGATAAGTATTACCCGGACTCTGCACCAGCCGAACGAACCATTCGCAAGTGGATTGAAAAATTTAAAAGTGGTTTAAGCACCAAAGATGATGCACGCAGTGGACGTCCAAAAGAGGCTGTTTCAGATGAAAACATCAAAAAAGTCCACAAAATGATTACGAATGACCGTAAAGTGAAGTTGATCGAGATGGCTGAGGCTCTGAAGATATCAAAAGAGCGTGTTGGATATATCATACACGAATATTTGGACATGCGAAAGCTCTGTTCAAAGTGAAGATGAAACTTGGCTCCATCACTTCACACCAGAGTCAAGTCAGCAGTCAGCTGAGTGGCGAACAGGCGACGAACCTCGTCCAAAACGACCAAAAACTCAACAGTCGGCTGGCAAGGTTATGGCATCCGTATTTTGGGATACACATGGAATAATTTTCATCGACTATCTCCAAAAGGGGCAGACTATCAACAGCGACTATTACATTGCGTTGTTGAAGCGTTTGAAGGACGAAATCGCAGAAAAACGGCCGCATTTGAAGAAAAAGAAGGTGCTGTTTCATCAAGACAATGCACCGTGTCACAAGTCGATGAAAACGATGGCAAAATTGAATGAATTCGGCTACGAATTGCTTCCCCACCCACCGTATTCTCCAGATTTGGCCCCCAGCAACTATTTCCTGTTTGCAGACCTTAAAAGAATGCTCACCGGAAAGAGATTTAAGACCGATGAAGAAGTAATCGCCGAAACAGAGGCCTATTTTGAGGCTAAACCGAAATCGTACTACAAAACTTGCATCGACAGATTGGAAAATCGTTTCAATCAGTGTATCGCCCTCGAAGGCTCATATATTGATAAATAAAGTTGAAATTTGCAAAAATTTTGTGTTTCACTATAAAACGGCACTGACTTTTCAGTCAATGTGTTATGTAGGTCTCTCTCTAACATAATTTCACTCATTAGTGAAATCATTCAGGATAGAGTGAGACTGAACACCAAATTTGCTTTTTATCTATTAAAGACCGATCCTGTCAGGCGTTTAAAGGAGCACGCAAGTTATTTGGAAATAAAAACAGATTCGGCTACAACGGAGGTTTTAATTAACGATTTTCAGGTCACAGGTGGTCTCAACTTTCCTAGGCTACTATGCGAACGTTTACCAAGAAATAACTCCGAGCTACAATCCACGGAATGAACAGTAAGAAATCGACAGGTCCAGGCAGAATCTCCAATTTTGTAGTTTTCTCACAGTAGTATACAAAAATTGCATTAATAATAGATATTTCCCAAAAATATGGAAATGCACTAGATTCATCCCTCTAGTTAAAAAGCCCAATAATATCGGCATTGATAATTTTAGACTGATTCCGCTCATTTCCAATATGGGAAAAATTTTTTTAAAGATTAATTCTGGAAAAACTAGACAGATACGCCAAAAAGAACGTCGAATTCATACCAGACCTTCAGTTTTTGTTGAAGAAGAGACACTCGACAGAGCATGTTCTTCTTAAAGTAAACAGTGACATTATAAGAAACCTCAGAGATAAAAAGTGCACCGTAGCATATCCTTTAGATGTAAATAAAGCTTCAAGTTTCTTCAACTCGTCTACCCACTTCATATAACGCATCTAATAATCAGCTTCCTTTCCCACACTTCATTCTTCGTTAAAATTCAAGAAACTACATCTGAGACAGCCCTCATGGCAAGAGGTGTAGCTCAAGACTCAATACTAGGACCCCGAATAGAAAACTTGTTTCCTCATCTGTTAGATGCTCTCAGGCTTTAAATAAAATATTTCGACCTGATTATATCATAGAATACTATAAAAAATGGGATATAAATATAAATAAACAAAAGTATCTGTTTCAGAAATGTTAGCGGCAAAGCCAAAGGTGATGCGGTCAGGTCAGTATAGATTTAACTATCCTTATCCAATCATCTCATACATTTCCAAAATAATATAAAGTATCTCGGTATCAAAAGTTTTTTCAAATTTGACAAACATGCTCATCTTTGCTCCAATCGCGAAGAATCACTTACTTACATATGCGTTCCCAGTTTGGCTTACGATATCTCCAAGCCCAAGGCCAAGAAATTAAAATTACTAGAGAGAAGAATTTTGCGCACCTGTATTAACAAAAATTTCGTATCATATGATTAATGTTTCTCGAACGCATATATTTATAAAGAATCTTATGTCACCCTGCTGAACAAATACTCTTTAATGTAAACATCTTCGAATAAAATGAAATACAAGCACAATGATACAATTAAAAACATTTATATAGATCTGTAGATCTCCAATACTTTTTTACCAAAATTTTCATAGCGACCAAAACAGGGGTTGAAATCGTCCAAGTAAATAAATAAATAAAATTGGAACCAATGTTCTCCGGTCCAAATTCATCCAATTGATCCAGATCAAATCGCCACAACGGCAGATCACACAGCCTGGAAATTGGTGATTCAAAATCTCCATTTTTGCACGAGCTGTGAGAGCGGTTGCTACGTCCTGCTGAAATCAGCAATACCCGAGACCCAGTTCAGCAACTGTTTGACACCTGTCTGTTCTATAACACTCGCTAGTTACGGTTACAGTCTTACCATCGGCGTCCTCAAAAAAAAAAAAAAAAAAAAAAAAAATAAGGGCCAATCATTTTATCACTCCAAATGCAACACCAAACAGTTATTTTGAGGGGGTACAATGGCCAAACAGTTACTTTGAGGGGGTACAATGTACAAGGTACATCCCCTTCTGGCACCAAGTTTAACAGAGCATGGGAGTAAGTTAACCTCACTTGACGGTCAGCAGCACGCATTTGGTGCACAGTTTGCATTTTATAAGGCTAAATCATCAGGTCGACGCAACGAACGCCTGCTGATGCAAAATTGTGTGTATCGTTGTTTTTTTATGTTTAAGGTCGAACGAGCAATGCGGGGCTGACTACGGACGGCATTCACAGACCGGAAATTGGCCAAATAAGCAGTAACAATAATTCCATGTTTTTCAGATTTGTATCGTTCCGTTGTTTGTTATCAACTAATTCTCTATTTCTCTACAACATAAATGTCAAAGCACATTGACACTTGCCGCCATTTGCAAAAATTATGGAACATTCACATTATGACATTAGTTTTGCCTCACCTGGTATAAGTTCTAATCTTACCTCTTATCTCTTGTCTATAGCGGAGCGTATACAGGTGTTCCAATTCCAGGAATCATGGGCTTAGTTGTCGCCCTGGATAGATTGAAGTCGTCGATATCCATTTCAGGAAAGGATATCGACGCTCAAAGATCTGACGCTAAATTTATGAAATCGGTTAAAGGAGGAGGTTGTTGCTTATCAGTATATAGTTCATCCTGGTTATAAACCCTTAGGTTTACTGACTCGAAGATGAACCGAATCATAGCTTTAGTCTGCGCTAGAGGGTTAAGGGATGCCTTATTAATCACAATTAATGCGCATCTATAAGGGCCCCATAGTTCTTCTAGTTTTGCGACTTTCCAGTCATGAGTCTATTGATCTTCAGAATACTTTCTAGAAAGGAAGGTACGGCTGGAATCCCACTGCGGGTTCTAGGTCTGCTAGGATATCCTCCTTAGCCACGACCTCGAGCTCTGCAACTACCCAAATCTCTTCTAATCTACCTATGGCTATAGTGTAAAGATCGAGAGATCTCTGATCGTCACAAGCGATTAGTTTGACTTTGCCTTGGTGCCAACCAGCGTTGCTTGTGATGGGAAGTGGTCTGTGGTTTTCCCGTATGATGGCCAGAAGTTGCCCGAAAAACTAACTGCCACCGTTCGGGTGTTATCGATCCATCTGCGTCATTTTTGTCGATTACCGCGACCATTGTCGGGCCTTGCCACAAATTTACTGCTGCTAGGGGTTGAGGAAGTGGTAGGAGCATGCCAGAGTTTTGCCACTCCTTGAAGGTTTCGAATTAAACTCGTTGCGTTTGTCTTTAAAAGACACGTGAAGAATCATTAAACGTCAAATTTGTAGCGCTTTACAAACTTTAACTCATTTCAGCTTGAGCAGCACCAGTAATAGATGCACATTGTGGGCGTTCTTGTGGTTTCACATACGAGGGCTGTCTGATGAGTACCCGGACTGAAAGATAGGTAGCGCTACTGAGCCAAAATGAGCATTCCATCATTTAGTACAACCTCTTTAAGCCCCCTGTCAGAATTTAGTGAGAATCCGACGCTTAGTTTTATTTTGACACCCATTTCAAAACATCGTGCTAGCTTTTTTGCAACTATGGAAAAAGAGCAGTTTTTGAGTGGCAAAACCTGCGAGAAAATCAAGCCCATTCTCAATGGTGTGTATTAGACTCATTAACCTTCCCGTACAACCGTTTACCATTGGTTCGCAGAGTTTTGCAGTGGCCGCACGTCGGTTTTTGATGAACCGCGCGCACGTGGCCCAAAAACGGTTACCGCAAAAGAAACTGTGCACTGACTCAGTTGGCTGAGATAGCAGGCATCTCAACTGAACGCATTAGACATATCCTGCACGATATTTTGGGCATGAAAAAGCTGTCGGCGCATGGGTGCCGCGTTTGCATACACCGGCCGGAAATGTGATGACCATGGGTTTTTGGAACGCGTGATGTGTGATCCACGTTGACTATTTGGAGAAGGAAAAAACAATCACAGGAGCATACAGGATCGATTTATTGGAGCTATTCAACGCCGAAAAAACGACCACATTTGACGAAAAAAAAAAGTGCTCTTCCACCACGATAACGTACCAGCTCACACCTCACAACCATCCTCCGTATTCTCCGAATTTGGCTCCCTGCGATTCCTTTTTGTTCCCAAACCTAAAAAGATCGCTCGCCGGAAAGAAGTACTGGTCAAACGAGGAAGTCATCGCCACCGCGGAGGAGTATTTTGCAGGCCAACAGAAGTGATACTACGAGTATACGGTACGGGGCTTAAAGAGTTGCAGCACCGCGGAGAAAAATGTATCAGGTTGAAAGGGGATTATATTGAAAAATAAATTGTCAAAACCTAAAAAAGTTGCCCTCGTATAAGAGAACATTTTGACAGTTCTCTGCAGAACCAGCAGCAGACGCAAACACAGATACATGTGTTGTTTTTTTTTATAATCCCGCGAGCGCACCAAGGGGATATGAATACCCTTTTACTGGCTTTTCTCCAGGGCGTGGGCGGGTGGTGTAGTAGTTTGAAACTCAGGTGTATATTATAAGGTTTCGATATTTTTCCCAAAGGTGGTTGTCAAACTGGAGCAAGTGCATCCTCAACCCGTGGGTCTTAGTACGTGCTAGCTGTTAATTCGTTACATTTAGCCAAACCAGCAACCACTCCAACATCAGTGTTATGAATTCATATCAGAGTTGACGTCGACGGGATTATCATATAACTACATACAAATTCTATGAAAAGAGTTTTTCAGAGAATTGTCTCGCATGGGATTCAAACCCGCGACCCGCTGCTTGAGGAGTCTATGCATATACCACTACACCACGGGCACCCCCGCTTAAGTGTCTCACCTATATAATGCCCTTGGGTTGCGTTAGATAGGCGAGGCGCAGAATGCATGCGTTGCGTATCAAAAAAAAACTCTGCGTAACTTTTTCAAATCTTTTCCATTTTCTCACTTTAGTTCCAACCTTCAAAAGATACGATTAGTTTTCGAGATAAAGCGTTGTGAGTGAATCAACTTTTGTTTTGTTAAAAAAATGGATTCAAAGCAAATTCGTGTGTTGATTTATCATTGCTTTTTGATGGGGAAAAATGTAGCCGATGCAAAGAAAGGCTTGATAAGTATTACCCGGACTCTGCACCAGCCGAACGAACCATTCGCAAGTGGATTGAAAAATTTAAAAGTGGTCTAAGCACCGAAGATGATGCACGCAGTGGACGTCCAAAAGAGGCTGTTTCAGATGAAAACATCAAAAAAGTCCACAAAATGATTACGAATGACCGTAAAGTGAAGTTGATCGAGATGGCTGAGGCTCTGAAGATATCAAAAGAGCGTGTTGGATATATCATACACGAATATTTGGACATGCGAAAGCTCTGTTCAAAGTGAAGATGAAACTTGGCTCCATCACTTCACACCAGAGTCAAGTCAGCAGTCAGCTGAGTGGCGAACAGGCGACGAACCTCGTCCAAAACGACCAAAAACTCAACAGTCGGCTGGCAAGGTTATGGCATCCGTATTTTGGGATACACATGGAATAGTTTTCATCAACAGCGACTATAGCATTGCGTTGTTGAAGCGTTTGAAGGACGAAATCGCAGAAAAACGGCCGCATTTGAAGAAAAAGAAAATGCTGTTTCATCAAGACAATGCACCGTGTCACAAGTCGATGAAAACGATGGCAAAATTGAATGAATTCGGCTATGAATTGCTTCCCCACCCACCGTATTCTCCAGATTTGGCCCCCAGCGACTATTTCCTGTTCGCAGACCTCAAAAGAATGCTCACCGGAAAGAGATTTAAGACCGATGAAGAAGTAATCGCCGAAACAGAGGCCTATTTTGAGGATAAACCGCAATCGTACTACAAAACTTGCATCGACAGATTGGAAAATCGTTTCAGTCAGTGTATCGCCCTCGATGGCAACTATATTGATAAATAAAGTTGAATTTTGCAAAAATTTTGTGTTTTACTATAAAACGGTGTGAAGTGATGGAGCCAAGCTTCATCCATTGTCACATGCCGACGCAAAAATTCGGCTTTATTGTGGTTGAACAGCTTTAAAAACTCCTCTGAATCATCAACACGTTGTTGTTTTGGTCGACTGTGAGCAAACGCGGCAGCTACTTTGAACAGAGCTTTCGCATGTCCAAATATTCGTGTATGATATATCCAACACGCTCTTTTGATATCTTCAGAGCTTCAGATATCTCGACCAACTTCACTTGACTATCATTAGTAATCATTTTGTGGATTTTTTTGATGTTTTCATCTGAAACAGCCTCTTTTGGACGTCCACTGCGTGCATCATCTTCGGTGCTTGTATGACCACTTTTAAATTTTTCAATCCACTTGCGAATGGTTCGTTCGGCTGGTACAGAGTCCGGGTAACACTTATCAAGCAATTTCTTTGCATTGGCTGCTTTTTTTCCCATCAAAAAGCAATGATAAATCAACACACGAAATTGCTTTGAATCCATTTTTTTCACAATAACAAAAGTTGTTTCACTCACAACGCTATATCTCGAGAACTAATCGTCCGACAGCTGTCAAATTTATACACGTATCTTTTGAAGGTTGGTACTAACTGAAAATTATATGGATTTAATTCAAGTGATGCCCTCTCTTAGAAACGGCACCACCATTATTTATAAAAATTGCATATTTGGTGTGATTTTCATGCCAGTGACATCATTGGGCCGTATTTTTTCGTTGGTGGTAATGGCCGCCGCATTACAGTTAGTGGAAATCATTATCGGGACATGGACATCAATATTGGTGAGATGTGGTCTCAACAGAACAAAGTCATTTGTCACAAAACGGGTCAAACAATCAAATTATCTCAAGAAATGGACCAGTCATTTGGCCACCTCGTTTGTAGTATTTGACTCGTCTGCACTTTTTTCTATTCCAACAAGCCAGAGACGTTATACGTGCTCAGAGCCAATTGAAACTCGAAATTGCAGGAACTCGAATATCGGCTGAAATTTGTGGAAGAGCGCTCGAAAATTTTCTCCAAAGAATCGGTTACTGCAAGAACGCTCGTGGTGGCACATGATTGAAATCGAATTCAATCCACAATGGTATGAGTTGTATTTTTAAGGAGAATACAAGTTTTGTTGATACCTCAAATAGTGTGTGTTTTATAAAAAAAAACGCAAATATTAATATTTCTTAATGGAAAATTTGATATAAGACAGTAATTAGGGTTCGTGTTTTCTACCCATTTTTGGTTAGTGCTTTGGTCAATTGACCATATCTCTTTTATTGTTTTTCCCACACCTTGTGATGAAATTAGCTCAGTTGTCTTTTTGCAACAATTCGTGGTTATATTTATGGCACAGCATACTTTCTTCACTACCGGTAAGCTGTCCAGGAGGTGCTGTAAGAAAATTATGCTGTAATGTTTGCCCATACAGAGGATTACACGTCGGTAGTTACCCTAAAACCTGAAAACTATTTTAAGTCATTTTTGGTTAATTATATTATTACATTGACCTCGCACTGAGAATCCCCAATTTTTTCAATGATATCCGGTAGGGAACTCAAAATGCCAACGAAACTCGTAATACTTGTTAATAAATTGTTTAAAAAAACCTGATACGAGGTTAAATACCATCAAACTTCGTGTTTCTCAATGTGTATCCTGGTGTGAATCTGGACACAAAATCAATTTAATATTTTTGTATCTGCGATGGAAAGTATCGTATGTGTAGTTGCGACTAATTAAGTTTTTTAAGATTTTAAGAAATAATCCTTTTGCTAACTTTGTGACTTTCTCCATTGCATGTCTCACCAAGCATCTATCCTATCATACACCATATCAACCCTTCTATAACTAGATTACTCTACCATATTATCAACTCTTATAAAAGGTGCTTCGAAGAGAGATTATATACCATAGATGGCGACTATCCATACGATTTTTAGTTAGTACAAACCTTCAAACGATAAGTGTCAAAATTTTATAGCATTCCGATCAACTAATTAATTGTGGGTTGCTAGTTTAAACCTTCGTAGTCCAACTCAACTATAACTAATTTAGTTGGCTCAAAAGATTTAATTGAAGCAAAATAAAACGACTCAATTAGACATGACAAAATTATACTGAGACTCCTTCGATGTTCGTTAGAAGGAACATCTTTCTCAGTTGTTTTTTTAGAGCACAGAAATATTGATTGGCAAAAGTGATTTTTCGCTTTGTCTTTATGGTAGGTTCATTGTTTGAATTTATATCGGCGACAAGGTAGACAATGTTTTGTACAAACTCCAAGCCATAATTTGCGGTGGTGGCGTGCTGTCCGAACCGCTGATTTTGGGTTTGATTTGGGTTTCTTGTAGATATCATTAACTTTATTTTACCTTCATCTTCTTGAACATTTAACCACTACTCCAACAAACATTGAAAGTATAAATCCATCCATTTTACCCAATACTACCGCTGATTTAAATCACAACCGAGTTTCATTTAACCTTTGGGACAGACAACACTTCCGTGAAAAACTCTGCTTCTCTCGAAACCCTCACCCCCATAATCTCGACTTTAGTTCAACTCCTTTCTCAATACAACCAACCAACGAGTGACCTAGTTTTTTGGATCCTCTGCTTTCTCTTATAAATAAACTGACAGAGCAACTTATAGACAACGATGTTAAAGGTTGCTATGTAATGTCTCACCTCAGTATTCGTACCATATATGAGAATGTACGCCTTTATCTACCATATCTGCACGATAAATCTGACTCTTTTTGCATTGATGGCATGACCAAACCAAGTGTCCTTGTCGAAATTCACCAAGAAGGTCTCCCAACTAACTCAAAAGAGTTGAAACAAAATTTCCTTTTCTTGAGATTTTCAATATCCCTCCATCTGATGTCGTAAATGATTTTTCCGCATTTGCCTCCCATGTGAACTCACAATGCTTCTTTTATCTTCAACGGGCGCGCTCCGCTCTTAAATGACGTCAATGATGATCTTGACTTGCTCAAGAGGGTCATAACTGGTGACGAATCATGGGTATACGGTTATGATGTCGAAATCGTCCCAATGGAAGCACCCAAGCGAGCCAAGGCCGAAAAAAGCACGCCAAGTGCTGTGCACCTTTTTCGAGAAGCAATACAAAAAAAAAGTCCGAAATTATGGAAAAACAGCTCATGGCTTTTGCATCACTATAATGAACCTGCTCTTTCATCGTTGGTTGTGAGAGATTTTATGGCCAAAAACAACACGACAATCATTCCTAAGTCACCATTTTTACCAAATTTTACCACATGTGACTTTTTCCTGTTGTCAACACTGAAGAGACCTACTAAAGGACGGAGACTTATACCGATCGGGGAAATAAAAACGGGGACCTTGTAAGAGCTCAAGGCTATATCAAAAAGTGCTTCGAGTATTGAAAAAAGCGTTGGCACAAGTGTGTTATATCTAAGGGGGAAAACTTTGAAGGAAACAACATTCATATTGATGAATAAATAAATATTTTTTTTATAAATAAAATTTTAAAGTCACCTTACTTTTTGAACACGTCTCTTATGTGTCAAAAATTCATCTAAAATTACCTTATCTGAATCAAAACGTTTGAATGATGATATTCCATTCTTAATGGCAAGACCTAACAAATATATTGAAAAAAAGTTTGACCAAAATGTAAATTATAAATGTGTTTGACCTTTATTGTGACCCTATATTATTAAAAAAACTAATCCTTAAGTGGGATTGATTAAGCTATGGTCCAAGGAATCTTTAACCCTTACGTTACTAAATCCCTCTATTTTAGTGGGATATTCTAGCCAAGATTGGTCCCCAAACTACGAAAGCCGTAAAGGAGAATTGAAGCTATTCAACGCTTATTCATTCGATTTGCAATACGGGTTCTACCTTGGATAGATATCTTTAACTTGCCTTCGTACAGCGATCACTTAAAGCTAATTAATCTGCAGCCCCTCAAAAAGCGTCGAGAAGTTGCTTATGTCCTAACCTACTTTAAATGATATCCATTAATACCAATTCACGCAACCTTAGATCTGCACCAATCTTCCAAATTAACTTTGACCAAACCGACTACAGCTGTAACGAACCTTTGACCAGAATGCTGTGAACTGCGGACAACATATTTATTGGGTTCGACTTCACAATTAGCAAAACCAGTCTGCAAAATTCCCTCTCCCAGGCTTCTTAAACCTTGCCTTTATCGTAGTTTTTATGTCATATTAATGTTAGTTTTAAGTTTAGTTCTTAGATTATGTTTGTAATAAACTGCCCAGGGTTAACTCGGGCCTCAATTTCCACTAAGCCTATCTTCGCGAATTTTGCTCGAACGGTCACAAACTCCAACACAAAAGTTGATCCAAAAATCGAAATTCTGATTTCAACCGTAGCACGTTGGAAAGCTTTTGTCTTATTGACGGAATTGGTTGGAATGGCCTTGAGGAACATTTAGTTACAGTAAGCCGCCGCTGGATGCAATATATTGAAATCAATTTTTCGGAAAAAAAAATCCACATACGCATAATAGTGCATAATGGACTCATGATACAAGCACAGAAGATCAAGTGATTTAACGCCTTTTCACGTTTTTTTTTTTTTTGTTTTCTGAAGTATTGTTTATATGTAAACGCTCCCCGAACTATCGAAGCATTAAAAAACAATATTCGGGCAGGTATCCATCTTATTAGACAGGAAATGTGCCAAAATGTAACCAAACGATTCAATCATCGTTTGCTTGTCTGTAAATCACATGTGAGTGCACTCACGCGCGAAGTTTTATTTCACATATATGTAATTGGATTGATTAAATAAATGGTAAAGGTCATACCTAACCAAATACGTGTGATTTTTACGAGTCCATTTAAAATTTGTACACGTTTAACGAATCACGATTTACATTAAGTGTCGCAGTTGTGTCATTAGTGACGAATTACGGAATAACGAGTGTTCTACGTTCTGGGATGGCAATGAAATCCGGTTTGTTTTGGGTTAGATCTTCCGCGAATTTTTCAACTCCGTGTGGACTGAACATTCTGTGGTCGTCAACACAAAGTCTACTCATATCCTTTGCTTTTTGTGCCGAAAAATAACATTTGATCTGAGCTCCGAATAATCATGTCTAAGAAGCTCAAATTCAGATACTTGTGGATCGATCTCTGATGTTGGGGTTGACTCAATATTGAAAGTTCTTTACCAAAAACCTCCGTTATATACTTAAATAAACCATGCAAACGCACCGAAGCTTATTAAGTGTTGCTTGTTCAGGTCCGAGTGTTTAATTGCATTTGGCGCTAGTTAAACTCAGCATTCTGCAGAATGATGGTGCTGTTTAACCTCAAGCTGGGCTCGGGGCAAGCTATTGTGAAGTTAACTTTTAAGTGAAATTATTTGGCTAATAAGTTAGTTAACAAGTGGCTAATCCAAACAATGACACCTTCCCATTCTTTATGCCAAATTGTGAATCGATCAATTTTTTATTTTCGAATTATGATTTGCATTTATGTTGATGATGAAATATTAATTCGTTTTGCATTAGATACAAACATCATGTGTAATAACTGCATAAATTTTAAAACACGATTTTAACAGGATATATGATAATTTATTCTATTTAAGTGTAATTTTTTCTCATTTCTGTAAGTCTACGATAAATATAGAAATTTTCTTATTTCCAGATACGTTATTTTTTTGAGCCTTTTTTTGTTATTTACGGGTGTAAGAGTGAAGAAGTACTGGATCGTACACTCGAGATTTGCTAACGAGAATTACAATTACTCACCTTACACTTTTTTGCTGGCAATGAAGAAATGAAGACTGCGTATTAGGGACGGCGGGAAAGTTGCTAAATTTTTCGAGACGTCAAGAAGCACTCGTTTATGTTAGTGTTTTCACTAAGCTACTAGCTTATAGTTTTTTTTATTTACAAACATAACTGTAACAGTTTAGTCGTAAGAAATCCAATTGTCAAAGAAGAACTCAAACAAAATTAAATGAATTCAGCCCTCCGACTACGATCAAAGAAGTCTTGTATTTTCGGAGTAGCTAGGAAGTGGTAACAGTGTTCAGTTGGGCCTAAGACACTACGTCCCTCCACCCGTTCGAAAGTTGTGGTCCTCCAAAAGGACACCAGAGCCGAATTCCAGCTCAAGATACGATTGCATTCCTTTTAAGGTTCAGATTCTTTTCGAAATCAGTACCAGTATAGGGTAAGTCCACTTCATGTTCTCTCAGAAACTGATATTTTAAAGTCAATACGTCAGTTGATATGTCCAAAAGAATAGAGTTGACAAGCAAAGTCCAGTTCATTGAAAATGGTAGAAGGCTTTGAGATGTTACGGTTATCAATGAGATGGCATTTAATCAATGCTTTTAGAGCAGAGCCAAGCGTGTTACGGAAATCCTTCAGGTAGGTTCTTTGAAGACTGGTTAAAGCATCAGTACCGTCTTTACGTGAAAGTTTTTTCCGCCAGACCATTGACGTGTGTATAAGTTGGTCAATATTTTCTTCGTTTATAATTCCCTTTATTATTATCTGTAGTAGATTCGAATGCAGCTTTTAGTCAACTGTTCCGAACTATAAAATTGACTGTTGCTGATTTCTGTTCAAGCGCGCCACCTACGGTGAAGTTTCTTTAAGCGTGTTGTTGTTTTTTTCTCGTTGAACAATCGAGCTTTTGATGGTTTTGGATCGGGGAAGGGGACTTTTTATTAAGTTATAGTTACAGCACTGTCAATTTCCAAGTTCACACAGTTTAGTGGTTATTATACTCTTTCAAGTCCAAGATCCAATAACTAAAAACGATTTAAGTAGACATGTGCATATTGGAAAGGGAGCAGAACGGTGAAAACGATACTTCGATTCCTTTCGTGTTTTCTAAATCGCTTGCTGTTAAGAGGCGTTGGAAATGCCTCGAGCAAAGGATCATACGTAACAATTCCGAATGCACTGGCACTTGGATATTTCCAATGATCATGTTTTGCGCAACTGCGAATCCTATTTGGCAGATAGTGATATCTAGCATAGCTTTGCGGATGCTGCTTTCCCACTGATTCACCAAAAATGTCTTCCATACCAATTTTAAAATTGACTCCAAGTAGGGTTCAGGCGTTCAGGCTCTTAAAGCTCTATACGGAGGTTTTGATTTAATATAACATAGTCTATGCTGAATCGGAAAACAGGCAAATGAACTTGGAAGGCCAGTACCTGTCTAACTGAAGGAAGTGTACTCAACCACTAATGGACGCGATTGGTGACTGCAAATAAAGGGGAAGGGGTGAGAGGGTGTTCGCACTAGATCACTTCTCTTTCTTAAGGAAGATGGCGGAGGAACCCTATGTACATACATATTAAGCAACGGGGCTATCCAGGACTCTATTTAGCTTGAGCTTTTTGGCACATACTTCCCTTTAGAGTAATTTCGACGTATTCAGCGGATTGTTTGGCCCAACCCTTTGTCCGGGATTTCTATTAAGGACCTGAGCCTCCAAAATGGCGGTTGCGCGAGAGGGTAGCTTCCCCAGCGTGCTTTGATGCGGTTGTCTACGTTCCTAGCAAAAATGGCATTTTATGACTCCGAAAAAATAACGTGCTGTCAAACAACTCGCAGAGGCCCTAAACGTAAGGCTAGCCAAGGAAGCCGTCTTTCAGCGGGTCATTGATGAACCCAGTTCGGTTTTAGAATTTGTACTGTAGCGTAACTTCTTAGTAGCCATTACTATCTACAATTTTGGATCATTACTTTGTTACGGGCATTGTAAAAATTCGAATATTACAGGCACAATGGAGTCAAGTATTGGGTTTGCTAAGAGATGGCGTAACTTGTATTATTCCATTGGAACATGCGTTGGAAAGCTACTGTCATTGTACGTAATTTCAGTATATGTCATTCATTTGAATCGTAAACAACAATAATTTTTTTTCACTCAAATATGTCGAACTTTGTGCCTAAAAAAGTGTTTTTGCGGGAAGTTCCTCTTCATGAAGAAAACTGCTGTCGAAAGTCATCGTATTTTGGTGGAAGTTTATGGTGAACATGCGCTAGCTGAGCGAACGTGCCAAAAGTGGTTTGCACTATTTAAAAGTGGTGATTTTGGCTTGGAAGACGATGAACGGGCAGCCAAAAAAGTTTGAAGATGAAGAACTGGAAGCATTACTCTATGAAGATTGTTGCCAAACACAAGAAGAGTTCGCAGAGTCTTTGGGTGTCACTCAAGCAGCCATTTCAAAACGTTTAAAGGCAGCTGGATATATTCAAAAGCAAGGAAATTGGGTTCCACATGAACTCAAGACGAGAGACGTCGAAGGCGGTTTTACATGTCCGAAATGCTGTTGGAACGCCACAAAAGAAAGTCATTTTTGCATCGGATTGTTACTGGTGATGAAAAATGGATCCATTTCGACAACCCCAGCCACAAAAAACCATATGTGAAACCCGGCCAACCAGCCAAATCAACGTCAAAGGCGAATATCCATGGCGCGAAGGTAATGCTCTGTATTTGGTGGGATCAAATGGGTGTGCTGTATTATGAGCTGCTAAAACCGGGTGAAACCATCAATAGACAACCCTACCGAACACAGTTAATTCGTTTGAAGAGAGCAGTAGCCGAAAAATGCCCGGAATATGCGACGAGACACGAGGCAATAATTTTCCATCGGCCCCACGCTCGGCCCCACGTTGCTATTCCGGTTAAGAACTATTTGGAAAACAGTGGATGGGAAGTCTTACCCCACCCACTTTATAGCCCAGACCTTGCCCTTCTGATCACCATTTGTTCCTGTCGATGCAGAACGCCCTCACTGAAATACGGTTCACATCAGAGCAGAATATCAAAAATTGGCTTGATTCATTCTTGGCTGACAAGCCGGCGCAGTTCTTTTGGGATGGGATCCACAAACTACCAGAACGATGGGAAAAAGTCATAGCTTCAGATGGGCAATACTTTGAATAATACTATTGTACATGTTTTTCTTAAATAAACGTTCAAATTTTGAAGAAAAAAAACGCACGAATTTACATATATACCCAATAAGATCATCAAAATTCGACCTATAAACGCTGCAATTACAAGAGGCTGCTAGAAAAAAACATATTCTAACCGGATTTCTCTCAAGTTCTCTCAAAATCTTAGCTCCCATAGACAAACCGTAGAACACTAATGGATGCATGAAAGCTGCTTCTGATGTAATTGGTTACAAATTATAGCCACGAATGCAGGCAGGTATATGGGGCAAAACAAGGAGCATATAAGGCTGCGCTTCATTGAAGAACGAGAACAAGAAGGGAAAAGACCAGGCTTGTCAGTAAGAAGATGAACAAGTACGTGAAGTGCCCGATCGAAAAAAAGAAAGATGTTAGTGCAGAAATGGAGTTCGAAAGCTTTATCAGAGATTAAAAGGAACATGACAGGTCCACAAAGCCAGTATAGAAGCCTGCAGAGATGATCATGGACAAGTAGTGATAGAGTTGCAGTTGATCTTAAGAATATGGAAATAGTACTTCTGCAGACTGTACAACGGCGATGATCATCAAAATCTCGCTGTACGTCAGAGTGAACCACGACAGAGAATCTTATCCTTTTTTGTGCCGAATTGTTGGTCCACACGCGTGCGATTTGAGTCCAGAAACAACCATCACCGATCAAATATTCTCACTTCGGCAGATATTCTAAAAAACCGGGAATTTCAGATCGACACTCACCATCTATCTGTCGACTTCAAAACCACTGATAACAGCTTCGATAGGAATGAGCTATTCAACACCATGTCTACTTTTGACATTTCTACCAAACCCGTCATGTGATGTAGGATGACAATGGAGTATTCTCGCTGCTCCATCAAGTTCAGTAATGAATTAACCTTGACTTTCTATGTCAAGTAACGTTTTAGACAAGGCGAAACACTTTCTTGACTTTCTTAACATCACTCTAAAAAGAATCGTGCAAGACTCACTTTACCTCACAAAAGTCCGAAGAATTGATTGCAGGGAGCCATCACCGAAGAGTGTGAGTATTGGATCCGGCTAAAATGACGTGGATAGAAAAAAGAACATGCTGTCACCATAAAAGGACGCTCCATACCGCTTGCTTGGGCAGAACGTTATAATTGGCAGTTATAACTTTGAGGTACTCGTAGTTAAGCACTTCGCTATTTCTTTTGGATCGCGAGCAATTGTACTCTCTCTTAAGACTTAATTGACTTCATCATTCCAGTTCTGCCGGACGGCGCACATTACGAACGTTTAAGGTGGCGCACGCAAGTGGAAAATGACTTCAACTAACATAGAGTATGGCACTGAAGGCAGATGGCGAGAGATCATGCTAGCTGTATAGGCTTCTTGGTTTAGGTCTGCGTTCATACCGGAGTGTAGATTCACCTAGGTAAGTAAGTTAGTTAACGTGGAGTGCAAGCACTAAATTTTAAGGTCTGATTACTTGTTTGCCCTTAGAAAGAAAAGACTGATGTCAGTTACCCTTCTCGGGACAATTTGGCTTTCCATTTACCAAAACAGTTCAACATCTACCTAAGATCGTAATAAGGTTTTGGAAGTCCTTATAAAATTAAATTCTGAATGTAGATGATCTTAAAGGTGAGCATTGTTCTAACTAATGTCGTCACAGTTAAGTTCCCGAATTAATAAACCACCGACAAAGATTAGGCAAGAAAATAAAATTGAATAGTCGCAAATTTTGAAAGCGAAGAGACTACTAGACCTCTTGGAGTCTAGATTCGGCTAAGTACCGAATACCTTCTTTTGGAGTTATAAAACGTTAAAAGGAACTTAGAGACATAAGAAGAGATAAGACAGAGATAAGACAGTAATAGTAATCAAACAAACAAATAAGTGGCTACGAAAACCCAACAGAATAATGGTTTTTATGAAAAAACCTATCATTTGCATGTGAGAACAAATAAATGTGGATCTCAGGATGTGTCTAGTAGTATTCAACCAAGGAAACCTTTATAGTGTGACTCTTATAGCTCATTACATATTAGTGAAGTGAAACTTATAAAACTCTAAAAACTCTGTCATCTAATCGTTTTTTCTATGATGAAAGTGCTAACCCCAATTGTGTTTATGGAATCACACTCCACTTAAAACGGTGGTTCATAGTAATAGCAGGGAAAACAAATATAATTTATCTAACAAGTGCAATTCAAAAAAGGAAAACAAATGTTTTATCAATTAATCAATCTGAAAACAAAAGCTCTAGCTTGAACACATTCCCACTATTTTGAAATAAGCAATTTCCCCGGAAAATCATCCAACGATGATTACGAGTTTAACTATGATTGTTCGCTTATCTATCGATCATGACTAACGTCACCTTAACTTACTTTGCATGCCACAAACGTTAATTAATTTCTCAATTTCCACTTGTATATAAACAATTAGATTTGTAAAACCCCTCGATAAACAAGTAAAAGTTTGCGGTTTCCAATCGCCGATAAAAACAATAAGCCACAGCAATCGGAGATAGTTCCCAACTCAGTCATGGTTATTGGCAATTCAGGGCAAGTCTTGTGTGAATTATCAAATACGGATACGGATCTATCAGAATGTGATTATTATTTTTTTTTTTCGTTTTAATTTTGTTTGAACATTTTCTGCGACCATGGTCAAAAAATGAGTCAAAAACAAATGTATACTCGCAGATACGAATCTCATAACCAACGTAGACAATCGTTTATAGAATCTTAAATAGGCTTGAAGATTGGATTGAACCCCTTATCCTTCTATGATATATGTTACATATGTGTAATCAAATATGTTTGAAAATTTGAGAAGCAATTTATGTCGGGGATAGCACTTCAATTGTACATATATGACTCGTTTTTGGTGCAATAGATTGAGGTGAATTTAAGTGTCTCGATTTAGCACGGTCTTTAGCCAACTACCACCAGTTGTGCATTTCAAGACGGTTGAGGTTCCTTCTAAGTTGTGCGCGCAATCTTAGGCCAAGTTTCCTTTACTGCTTTGTTCTTCCGTGTAGGAATTGAAGACCTGAGACTCAGACTCAGAGCTGATCGATGGAGCCAAACTCAAACAGGACCAATAATTCTCCAAACGTTCAAAACGACTAAGGATATTTTTATCCGTTACAAGCCCTAAACGTAACCGACGATTGGTGCACAAGAAACAGGCTTTCAGTTGACGAGAAGGAGGAAGCTGACTGGTCTTATTCATCATCTTCATCATCATCAAGTGGTCAGAAGCATCTTCATCGTTTCTCCAATAAAGCTAAATATTTGGGTGCCACCTTGAATAACATAGTTCTATGGATTAAACATCGTCAAATACCTCCAAGCATCGTTTGGATCTTCCTGGCTAAGAAAAGACCAATTATATTCTCTGGGTCGGTTATGTGGCGGAACGTTTCTAGAGTTTTACGTGAACTTCTGTCTATAAAGACTGAATTTTACAGATACACCTTGCCATCGATGGCATATATTATGAATATCAACTCAGAACTGTGTTGAGGGCAGAACTTCCACCCTTGGTATCAGTCGAAGCTGATCTAAAACCTCTTCCTGATCTTAGCATCACAGCACCTAGTACTTATTACAAATCTATATCAGGTGGAAATTAACTGGAAAACCCTTGTTGCGAATTTAGTTTTAAACCATAGACACCATGACGCTCTAACGACTCCCATGGTACCATGATTTAAGTTCTGGTAATCCTGCCACCAACAAAACTCATGATGGCAGCTTGTAACTGCCGTGGTCAAATCGTAGCAACCTTCAGAGGCGTTATGTTCATAAAACCATTACGATAAGTCCGGCATTTGCTCCGCTACCGCTTTTTATGAGAAAACCTCATTGACTTTATAATTGGACGTAAACCCAGTTATGTGGTGAAACATAAATACGTCAATACGTCACTTTTGACAGTTGAATCTATGCCTCAACCCACAAGCCTCTCCAGCTAGCGCGATCTCTCGCCAGTTGCGTTCAGTGCTGCTCTCCATCTTGTTGAGGTCACCTTCTAATTGCGTGCACCACTTCCTCTGCTACACTACTGTAGCCAGCAGTACTGTTACAGCCATCTGACATGTTGAATTAGTAGACGCCAATCCAGGTAGATGTAAGTTTAGTGGTGGAATCCCCTCTTTCATGCCCTGTCAAAACAAACTTGACCGGAAATTTTTCTCTCGAATTGGCCAAAGACTTGGCGTTGTATAGCTCGTCTTATATGGCTTTGAAGTCGAAAAATAGATGGTGACTGTCGAACGAAATTCCCGGGTATTTTTCAAGATTTGCCATAATGTGAATATTTTATCGATGATGGCCTTTTGTGGCCTGAAATCACATTCGTATGAATCAACCAGGTTCTTCAGGAATAGTCGCAGACACTCATATATAAAGATCCTTTAGAAATATAGATGGCGCAGTCTAAATTGTCTTCTTTGTTGCAGATCGGTCAAACAATGTTGAGATTCCATGCATGGGGCATGCTTTCCTCTGACAATATCTTACATATGAACTGGTGCCTGCATCTAACCAGGTCATCGGTATGGAAGACAGTCAATCAATTATAGACTGCAAGATTCAGAAATGAAGAAATATCTAAGCATCACCTCAATCAAGTGTTAAGTGAAGTTATCCGAAATTATCCGCAATGATCGATTCCAACAAAAAAACATGTAGTTGCATCCAATCCCTGTTTCCAATCTGCAACATACAATCATCAACTCTCAAAGCAGTACGAGTCTATGCTTGATGTTATATTCGATAAAATTAACGAGCATAGTAACGAATAGAACAGCGTTGGATGATTTGGAAACTTTCATTGAACAGTTATCAAAAAATCAAAAATCGATGGTCGTCCAACCCATTTCTAGCCGTACAACAAATACAATACTTCAATTTTGGCTGAATTGTTACAAATCGAAACTGGATCATTGCCACATCCAGTGCCGATAGCCAAACCTCCAAATCCTCACACCAGCTCTTCCACAACTGATCAAATGTCAACTCCTCCTATTGCCGCCGCACAGAAACTTGTCATACAATTTAACACGACATGGACACCTTCAGAGTGGCAGTGTTGGCAGATGTTCACCATCCTACTCGTTAAAGGTGCCCCAAATTACGCAGATGTTGCTTGGATCTCTGAGTTTTTCAAAAAGAAA
This sequence comes from Volucella inanis, assembly GCA_907269105.1. Lineage (NCBI taxonomy): Eukaryota > Metazoa > Arthropoda > Insecta > Diptera > Syrphidae > Volucella > Volucella inanis. The sequence goes on along the minus strand of OU026155.1, from coordinate 85,809,714 downwards.
ACGTGTCATCACCATCAGCCGATGCAATGCCAATGAGGGTTTTAGGTCAGCCTTCTCAACACCGTCCTAAGCCACTTCTGGTGTCCCACAAGGCAGCCATTTAACAATAAACGATCGTGAGAGGATTAATGCACAACGCAATGGTCTGTTCTAATTGTAGAAACTGACCTCAATTTGGGTTTTCTTCTCATTTAACACAAAATTTTGCCAAAATTCAACTTTATTTATCAATAAAGTTTGTTTTCGAGGGCGATACTGACTGAAACGATTTTTCAACCTTTCGATACCAGTTTTGTAGTACGATTTCGGTTTATCCTCAAAATAGGATTCTGTTTCGGCGATTACTTCTTCATCGGTCTTAAATCTCTTTCCGGTGAGGAAATAGTCGCTGGGGGGCCAAATCTGGAGAATACGGTGGGTGGGGAAGCAATTCGTAGCCGAATTTATTCAATTTTGCCATCGTTTTCATCGACTTGTGACACGGTGCATTGTCTTGATGAAACAGCACTTTCTTTTTCTTCAAATGCGGCCGTTTTTCTGCAACTCAATGTAATAGTCGCTTTTGATAGTCTGCCCCTTTTGGAGATAGTCGATGAAAATTATTCCATGTGTATCCCAAAATACGGATGCCATAACCTTGCCAGCCGACTGTTGAGTTTTTGGTCGTTTTGGACGAGGTTCGTCGCCTGTTCGCCACTCAGCTGACTGCTGACTTGACTCTGGTGTGAAGTGATGGAGACAAGTTTCATCTTCACTTTAAACAGAGCTTTCGCATGTCCAAATATTCGTGTATGATATATCCAACACGCTCTTTTGATATGTCTTTTGATTCTCAGCCATCTCGATCAACTTCACTTTACGGTCATTCGTAATCATTTTGTGGACTTTTTTGATGTTTTCATCTGAAACAGCCTCTTTTGGACGTCCACTGCGTGCATCATCTTCGGTGCTTGTATGACCACTTTTAAATTTTTCAATCCACTTGTGAATGGTTCGTTCGGCTGGTGCAGAGTCCGGGTAACACTTATCAAGCCATTTCTTTGCATCCGCTGCATTTTTTCCCATCAAAAAGCAATGATAAATCAACACACGAAATTGCTTTGAATCATCATCATTTTTTGTAGTGATCTGTCTACCACTCTGAATAATTTTAGAATCTCCCCAGTTCGTATGTCTAGCATTCAGATCTTCCCCGATTATACAACCATCATATGCGTCTGCCTTAAATTTTATTTTTTCTAGGTCCACATGGTGGCGATGGCGTAATGGTTGACTCACTGGCTGTCACGCCACCTACCTGGGTTCGAACTCCGGTAAAAGCACAACAGCAAATTTTTCAAAATCGCAATCACCCTTTCGGCGGGCAATGGCAAACCTCCGAAAATCAAATTCTGCCTATGAAAAAGCTTCTCAGTACAGCCGTTCGGAACCGGTAAAAAACAGTAGGCCTAGCTCAGGAGTGTAGAAATTCACAAAGTAGAAACACACAAATGAGTGCAAGAAGCTAGGCCTTGGATCAAACCGGCCTGCCGCGCTACCTATTTATTTATTCCACGAGGATCTTATGTTGCGGGCTGTTGCATGGAGTATAATTTAACTCCGGACAATTTAACTTTGATTGAGATAGACATAGAAGAAAGGCTTATATCAGGGATGTTGTCACTGATGTACAATGTTATTCATCTTTAATAAATAGGGCAATACCCCCTACATCTGTCGTCACGAAGGATCTTATAAGGGTTCAAGAATGGTTTATGATTTTTATAAAAGCGAGTCAGCAAATTAAATCTCCGGGTGAATGGGAGGCTTTATAGGACACACATACTCTATACTTGGCTGAATAGAGGTCCAGCCCGCGATTTACGCATCCAGCACTCGTTTCCTTTCTGGCTACGTTGTTAAGATGTTGCTGGCAAAGTTTTTGGCTAGGTGTCCAAAGCCTCTGCTCCTCTATTTTATTTGCTATATTTCATCCGCTATAGTCTCTACAGTGCTTGGAACTATGATATTAATATCCCTAGCTATCTCGTCGGCCAGGAAATCGGAGGGAAGACCCTTAAGTATGATGTTGCCTGTTTTCAGCTCTTTTAAATTGAACCTCACCGCTTTTCTTAAAAGAATTTATAGTCTCTCGGTTAGCCCCAGGATTTGTCTTGTTCGAATTGCACCCGACAAATTTAAAATTGAAGGGTAGCTATTTACTTTTATTTTTGAGGTCATCTGCGAGTTTTTTCGTATCCGCTTCGAACTTTATGTTAATGGGCAAAACTTCTCGCACGATTAGAGCTGCTGCTGAAGGACTGATCTGCTTGGTTGGAGATTACGGTTTAGTTGTTTCTCATGGACTTTACAGGATATTGATGTGTTAAAACTGCAGTTGAGGAGGTTCTGTCTGCGTCAGTCGGTTGTTGAGTAGGAGTCAGTCAGTTGCCAAAAATCATTTGACAGTTTTCCGCAGGAGACGCAGATGTACGTTATGTTTCTCGCTTAATTAGCACGTGCAACACCGACTTCAGAGTTCAGTTGCATTGTGCCAGTAGATGTGGAAGAACGCCTAATTCTATGTTTTTTCAGTGAAGAAGTAAAAAATATAATTTTCATTGTCAAGTTCAAGTTGTTGAATTTTAAGATTTTATTTAGAAAATTGGTCAGTTTTGATCATCTTTCTATTTTCATATTGCTTCGTAAAATTAAGTGTTTCTTGATTTTGATGATTCTTGTTCTATGATAGAATGCGCACGTACATATAGGGTGATTCATTGTAAGCTTCTATAATGTAAAATAAAACACATAAATTTGAAAGCGAACTTAAAATTTTTATTACCGGTTAAAAGAACAATTCATGGCATTTATTTTTTGAAAATGATATCATGTAAATGTTGGCCATGACTACGTCTGAGGTGGTCCAATCGGAAGGTCCAATTTTGGGTGACTCATTCGAGCATAGCGACTGGTATCTCGCGGATAACAAGGGTAATGTTGGTTTCCAAAGCGTCAATCGTAGCTGGCTTATTCCTGAAGACCTGAGACTTTACATATCCCCAGAGAAAATAATCCAAAGATGTGATATCGCACGATCTAGACGGTCAATTTACCGTAGCAAAACGTCAAATCAAGTGCTCACCAGAATGATTTCTCAACAAGTCCATTGTTTCACGCGATGTATGGCTCGTAGCGCCATCTTCTTGAAACCAGAGCTCACCGAGACCATGTGCTTGAATTTCAGGAAGCACATAGTCCGTTAACATGGCGCGATAACTGTAACCATGGCTGTGTAACATTCTGATTTGCCTCATTTTTAGAGAAATATGGACCAATGATTCCACCACTCCATAAACCACATCATACCGTTGTTTTTAACGCATGTAATGGTAGCACTTGGTACTCTTCGGGTTGCTGATCAGCCAAAATATGGCAATTTTATTTATTAACGTATCCATTGGCCCGAAATGGGCTTCATCACTGAACAAAATTTCACGATAAAACACCGGATTTTCATTGAACTTTTCCAGAGCCCATTCACTGAAAAGATGACGCAAATTCAAGTTGCCTGAGTTCAATTCTTGTACAAGAATTTTGTACGCTTTTAGGCCGAGATCCTCACGTAAAATCCGCCAAGCTGTCGAATACGCCACTGAAAACGACGACGAATCGATTCGTCACGGTCTTCTGGTATAATCTCAGCTACAGCTGCTATAGTCTCTTCACCACGTGCTGGATGTGATCTAACCGGTCGATTATCATCCACTAATGTGGAAATTTTCGTAGTAGGTCGATTATGCGCACCGTAAGTTCCTCGAATCACACGAAAAACATTTCTCACATAACGCTGATTTTCGTAATACAGCTTAACAATTTGGAGACGCTATTGTGGTGTGAGTCTTTCCATGATGACTTGCCAAATGATACTGAACAAAAATTATAAAACAGTTTGATAGAAGTTACGCGATCTGTCAAAAGAAGCCTATTGAAAATCAAACCTCACGATGAATCACCCTATATAAGCGAAAAACATGATTTGGAGTAGCTAGCCAAGAACAACATAGTACAGCTGCCAAGTTTGTGTTGACTACTTGTCAGGTCTTTGACTAAATCTATTAGGTAGGTATCTTCTGAATTTCTAGTGGCAAGGACGACATTTCAAAGGTTTATGAAAAGGAAACAGGCACAAGACAATCGTCCTATGAGTTTCGGTGCACCAGATCTATTCTATTATTCTATAACTTATCTATTAGAAGAATATTTGCTAAAAGTATCTTACATATTTAATAGTTTAACATCAAAAAAATGTAGCATGCTTGCCTATGTTTGAAATTAGATTTCCTGATTCTTAGAAAGAAGCCAGATTGTCTGTCAGGAAGCCAGAAGCTGCGAGTATGAGCAGGACCACATCTCTTAATATTGCTAATGTAAAAAGGTTTCTTTAAGAAACTGTTGGATAAGTAGAAGTTCCATGCTTCAAATTTTGGAATGTTGATGAAACGGATATGTTCACGGTGTGCAAACCTAATAAAATAGTTGTAGCTAAGCGGAAAAGGACATAAGCTCGCTGAACTCAGGCGAGGGTGATACAAATGTAACCCTTGTAACATAGAAGATCTTATAAAGAGTCCCCATAGTTGTTCGTGATAAGCCTTACAGCTGAATTTCCTTCTAAGCCCAAAGAAACAAAGATTTGCAAAAGTGATTTTCCTTTTTATTTTTGCTAAGGTGTTGTTGACAAAATTTATAGTAAAGCAAAAGTTGACAAAGTCTCTTACTTCTTCCGTCCAAGCTCTGATATATCGCTAAGTCCATTTTGGCAGCTTCCGCTTCATAACTAGCAAACACACAAATGACAATCCGCTGAGTTCTGAAAATAATGTCAATATCATAGTCGTAGCTAGTAGTTGCATAGAGCGGTATTGACTTGTGAGTTCTGCACAATTCTTTCAAGTATGAGCTTATATAAGTCACATTATGGCATCACCTTGTCTAAAACCCGTTTTGAAAACAAAGGTCTTGGTTAAGTCAATACCGACCTTGACGGAGTAGCTAGATCTGGCTCTAAATAGCTCGTCTCTGTAAGTACTGCTATATGCGTCGATTTTGGAGTTTAGTGGTCCGAACGAAACCACACCGCTAGGCGCTAATCAGGTTGTTGACGAAGGGTTTCAAATGTATATCTCTATAGTTTGCATAATTTAGGGTGTTTCCTTGTTTGTTGAGCGGGCAAATGATGTTAAATTTCATGGGCATAACATACACTAGTCTCTTCGGAGAGTTATTTCGAGTTTTGAATACCTCGGCCGATTACATTCTCATGTTAGTGTAACAAGTCTTCTCCCCGAATTAACCTTCTCACGGCTAGCCTATATCCATTTTACAGTCTATCCGCGACCTTGGCATATAATACGACAGGTAGCTTAATTTCTGATCGCATATTGAGGAGATAAATACTAAATCAAACTCATCAATTGGCTTCGTTAAAAGATGGTCTAAAGAATTCTGCAACCCGTACTTGACTAGATCACTATATCACTTTTGTTCGCCCCCCTCTCGAGTACGCTAGTCAAGTGTGGTGTTCCTTTCAACGAGTTCATGTATCCCGAATTGAGAGCATACATCGTCGCTCTTTTGAATCTACTTTGAGACGAATCTCTAGTCTTACCTCCTTATCGAGACCGTCTCAAACCCATTACCCTGAATACACTTGAAGAATGAAGGGACGCAGCAGACATTCTCTTAGTTTACAGACTCCTTTCAGTCTTCTTATAACTCACTTTTCATTTACACTAACCCTCGTAATCTACGTTGCTCCCGTCTCTTTTTTCTACTAATCCATTGTACCACATATGGCTTAAACGAACCAATCTCCCGTATCTTGCATCGTGATAAACTGCGTGTAAATATGCGTTTGAAGACTGGTGCGACTTTATTTTTTGCTGTGTGGAGGTCAAAATCGTATGAAAACTCAACGGTATCCATTTGAGCTTAGTGAACCTGTCAATAAATGGAAATACTAATAGATAGGCTAGAAATCTAACATGTGCTTGTAAGAACTTCTTAGTCATATGTCAGTGCTTTTAAGTTGAACGACTACTACCTACATTTAACGTCTACTTGAAAGTCACACTCTCATTTCTCATAACTGACTCACGCATGTAGCACGTGCTAAGTTTGCATGTCCGTACATTGCACAAGTCATTTCTAACACCTTCAAGATCTAGTCAACTAACGGTTTCAGGTTAAGCCTCATAATCTATTGTACAACCAACAGACTATAATGTTCGTAGAACAAATATTTGCTTGCACTGTAATCCAACCAACTTTTTTAAGTTGAATGTCAAGACGATGATAAACTCGTTGAGCTGCGTGGTGTCATATTTCACTTTCTGCAAACATACTGATATTATGACTCCTAACAGCATCTTTTTAGAGAGTCTATATCTGATTCACGACACCTCGAATGGAAGATAAATTACGAGTATCTATTAAATCTTAATCCGAAATACTGTTTCTACATATAACCTGTTATGTATGCTCACGTGTTAGAATAAAGTGTTGCGCATTTATTCGTACTTTAAGACCCACTCCCTGCATCATAAAAAGTTGCGAAACCGGCAAGATTCGAAACACTGCACAGATTTTAAATTTATTTGTATCACGAATGATATTAATTAGTAAGAGATACTTACATATGTACATAATGGCATCATTAGCATAGCCGTTAAGGTGGAGAAAAATTTCAAATTTTTATGAATTTTTTTATTAACAATTATTATAAACAAAGGCCATTTGTTGCTACAGATACAAATAAACTTTCGAATTCTTTCAAGAAAGTCTCTTATCTTTTCGGGTCAACAGGTTCTGAAAAATGGATAACTTAGGCACAGCATTTTTGGCTTTCAATTACTCGGAATCTGAGAAAGTAATTTATATTGATCTGTCAAATCCTAAGCTACTTTCATTCGCAGCTACCGTATACTAGTATATGGTATCGCTCATTGTTGCTTGAAAACTTCTAATTTATGATTTAAGGCCATGCAATTAATTGCGAATAACAGGAAATTGGTTCCGGCCACTAGTATACACAATGATAAAACGAGGAAATTGAGGTATCACCATGCAAAATGACCATACCCACGGTCCAGAAAACAACGGAACTGGAAAATATTTCATTAAATTATAAAAAAATTGAAAACGAATCCGTACAAGTGACACTTATCTGGTTAAAGGGGAAGTTGTCCTCCACCCTCCTCGGTAGCTAACATATAGTGAATCCGGAAACAAGGGCATAACATACAGCATAATACTATGAATAGTGATGAAGTATCTTTGACCAAATCCAGTAATATTACAAGGAGGCCTTGTTGTCATTCTAGATTCCATTTTACAAAAGAATTTTTTCTAGAGATCAATCGAGAGTAGTTCATCTGAATTAATAACTTCCCAATGGGGAAGACAGGTTTAAAGAAAATGTCTGTGCTTTTTTTGATTGCGATAAAGGATGTATAATCTTCATAGATATCAGTAGCTCGAGCTACCAGCATGCACGATTGATATACCCTGATTTATACCTTGATTGTTTGATTCCAGGAATACGCCTACGTAGCTAAGGTACACCCTACACAGTTCGACCACTCTCCCCGTGGAAGTGGTAAGCTCACCACGTCTTGTTGTCTCGATCCTTCGCAGCTCGTTTTGCACGTTTATTACGAATGTGCAAATCTTCATCCAATTTGGTCAATTATTGACTGCGGGTTTTGCATGTCAAATCTTCTTCCCAGAAAGCGTTTACAATGGGATATTGCAGCTCTGTGTCTTTTCCTGATTTGTTTAGATACTTTCGAAACCCACCGTAACCATAAAGAAACTGCGTAAGATGGTAGTTAGAGTTTCCAAGTCTTCAGTTTGTCCAATCATCTACGAATGAGATCAATTTCAAGGTCCATCTGCCCTCTGTTTTAAACTCAACCTAAAGTCCAAAAAGTGCACCGGAAATAGTGTTTCAAAAAACATTAAATTAAATAGTTTTGAAAAAATTATAAAAAATAAATAATTTTTTGAAACTCTTTGCCTAGCTTTTCACTCAAACCTTAAAATAAAAAATAAAAAAAGTTTGATTTAAAATTAAAAATTGCTTAACTTTGAATGGCTATACAAGCAAAATGGGTGATTCATCGTGTTGACAGATCACTCGTGACTCCTATCAAACTGCTTTGTCATTTTTGTTCAGTATCGTTTGGCAAGACTCATACCACAACAGAGCCTCCAAATTGTTCAGCTGTATTACGAAAATCAGCGTTCTGTGAGAAATGTTTTTCGTGCAATTCGACCTACTGAAACCACTATTGCCAATACCATTCATAAATTTGAGTCCCAGTTTACATTAGTGGATGATACTCGACCGGTAAGATCACATTCAGCACGTAGTGACAGCTGCTAGTAGCTGAGAATGTACGCGAAGATCGTGACGAATCGATTCGTCGTCGTTCTCAGCAGCTTGGCTTGGCGTATTCGACAACTTGGCGTATTTTACGTGAAGAACTCGGCCTAAAAGCGTACAAAATTCAACTTGTGCAAGAATTGAAGCCAGGCGACTTGAATTTGCGTCATATTTTCAGTGATTGGGCTCTGGAAAAACTCAATGAAAATCCGGTGTTTTATTGTGAAATTTTGTTCAGTGATAAAGCCCATTTCTGGCTCAATGGATACTTTAATAAACAAAATTGCCGTATTTTGACTGATGAGCAATCCGAAGAGTACCAAGAACTACCATTTCATCCATTACAAACAACGGTATGGTATGGCTTATTGGCTGGTGGAATCATTGGTCCATATTTCATCAAAAATGAGACATATCAGAATGTTATCATCAATGGTAACCGTTTTCGCGCCATGTTAACGGATGAGGTCTCGATGAGGTCTGGTTTCAACAAGTCATACAGCGCGTGGACTCGTTGAGAAATCATTTTTGTGAGCACTTAAATTCACGATTTGCTACTGTAAATTGGCCGCTTAGATCGTGCGATATCACACCTTTGGACTATTTTCTCTCGTCTCAGGTATTTAGAAATAAGCTAGCTACGATTTACGCTTTATAAGCCAACATTAATTGTGTTATCCGTGAGATACCAGTCGCTATGCTCGAACGAGTCGCCTAAAATTGGATCTTCTAAATGGACCACCTGAGACGTATTCGTTGACAACATTTACATAATATCATTTTTGAAAAATAAATGCCATGAATTGTTCTTTTAATTGATAATAAAAATTGTAAGTTTACTTCCAAATTTATGTGTTTTATTTTACATTATAAATCAAACCTTGAGATGAATTACCCTATATTTATCCAAGTGAAACAATTTCTTAGTCCAGTGAGTTATTTTTTTTTTAATTCTGGTGGGGGCTGTCGACCTTATTTATTGCGCTTAATGCAAGCTTAAACTAACCTAAAAACTAGGACGTAAAAATTAACTATCTATAGAAAGTAATGGAATGGTTAAAACCAAAAAGGGGGAGGTTTGAGTTGACTTTACGCAGCATGCGGAGTGCGATGGGTTGGCATATAGAAGAGACGAGGACAGCTTAAAATACGAGGGATAGTGTTGAAGGATATAGATATGAAAATGGAGCGCAATCCACAGAAGCAGAGAGCAGTCGATGAATGAGGTTTTTCAAGGGTATTCAGGTTAAGAAGTTTGATGCGGTCACGAGAGGGAGGTAAGATAAAGGGGTCGTTACAGGGTAGTCCTCGTAGGCCAAATCGAAGAAAACGACGTTGAATGTTCTCGATTCGGGATATATGTACTCGAGGGGGACCATATTTGCCTAGCATATTTGAGAAGGGACCGCACAAGGGTATGTGGTAATGCCACCTAAGGGTTGAAAAATTCTTTAGACCATCGTTTAATAAAACCAAGCGATGCCTTTAAGGATCAATATGCGAACGGAAGTTTAACTTTTTATCGTATAATATTCCAAAGTCACGAAGGGATTGAACCTGTGGTACAGGTTGGTCATGTAGAAAATAAAGTTGAGGGGGAGATTGATTAGACTTACGTGACAAAGTCATTGATGACATTTGGAGACATGAAGCTCTAAGCAATTTTTTTGACACCAAGTGGAAAACTTATCGAGGTCTTCTTGAAGGAGAATAGAGTCTTGATGTGAAGAAACCGTTTTGAAGAACTGAGTGTCGTCGGCGTAAGCGGATAGGGGGCATTGTTTAATAAAAATAAAAACTAAATGCCTGCCTTTTGAGATACCAGAAGTACCTAAAAACAGAGTTGAGAAGGCTGACCTGAAACGAGCGCTATAATATCGGTTCTTCAGATAAAAAGATATCCATCCAAAACTATCGATTTCGTTGCCATTTTCTAGGGCTGAAAAAGCAAAGGATAAGAATTCTTTTAGCAATCCATGCTGACTCGGTTATATTTAAGTGACTTGCACTAAAAGCTTGGAACTTCATGTAAAAATTTTCCAAACATTTTAGGTATGTGAGAAAGCTATATGTTATGTATGGACTGGGGTTATAAAAGAGGTCTTCCAAATTTGAGGGAAAACCCTTTTTGTGAGGAACAGATGAAATAGGGAAGAAAGTGATTGCTTTAAAAAGTTTGGAAAATAGTTTGCGATAGTATAGTATGTGGGTTGGTCGATGATACATTATCGAACAATAGAGAGAAGCGATAACCGTTTGATTTTCTTTTGTATTTTCGAGGAAGCGCTACTTACTTAGCATAGGCTTGAGTCTGTTACCCGATCAATGAATAGATATTTTGTGGATGAACCAAAGTTTGACGCAGTAAAAAATAAGTGATAATCCGATGGAATCCACTTCAGTAGAGGCAGATTAAACTCACCAAAGATAAGGATATTGTCGATGGATTTACTTATATCAATCAAGTTGGTCAATCGCTCTAACAGCAAGGATGTAGGATTCGATAGGTTGATCTGGGAGAATGTACCAACATATAACGTATTGGCAACTGTTATTTTAATTGAAACATAGTCAAGTTTGACAGAAGAAAAGATAGCGATGAGAGAAGAATTAAGGTTATTGTGAATGGCAAGAGGACACTTCTGCATGGAGAATCAATTTTAGGGAGGGCAGGATCATTAACCATATAAGGATAGATAAGAATAGCTCCAGGTTCTTTATGTTGGTGATCAGATTGGTTTTTGTAAGTACATAGACGTCGAAAGAGAGGAAATGAGATTTAAGAAAAATAGGACGAGTTTTAGAGCGCAAGCCTCTTACAGTTTCTTGCGTGGATGAGTAGGGGTGTATAGATGAGATGCGGACAAAGAAGGCAAGTAAGGAAAAAAAGATTTATCATGGCCAGCTCGGCTACGCTGAAAGTGAGAGATTCTTTTGGAGTGTACATAGCTGCGGAAAGCATCGAGGTCATCCGCAATCTTTTAGGGAGGTGCGTTGAAAATTTCATCCTATTTGTTGTAAAGATTCCTGAGACTAGTAATATCAGTGGGAAGCCCTTGTTGTTTTAGCTATTCCATCTAAGCAAACAGTTAGATTTATCTAAAAAAAATATGCGAGAAAGAGTATATCTTTTTATCCCTTAATCATGGATCTCGACCATTCTATCTATGCTTGTTAACATACAAGAAGTCAGACTTATAAGTCTGAAGCTCTTGGCAAGTGTCTAGTCCTTCTTTCCGATTTTCGGTATAAAGGCTACTCTCACTGTTTGCCAGGGTTTCGGTATGTATGCCAGTGAAAATTCTCTTCAGAGTTACCAGCAGCTGAGCTATACCTTTTTGTAACATAATTGAGTACAAGCCATCAATGCTAGTCGACTTGAAGCCATTAAAAGAAGCAATAGCATGTTTAATGGCCTCATTCGTCACCACAATCAATAAGATATACCAGCAATGGCGTGTTGTGTTATTCAACTTACTAGTAGTTTCGTTAAAGGGAGCTGATTGTGAGCTGGTTCTGATTAGGTTACCTTATCTATACTAAGTATAGGTACCATCAATTGTTTTTTGCGGATTCCTCCTCTTCAAGACCTCGCATCCGATTCTGAACTTGATGTACCTATAGTCTGACATGGAGATCTCCGAAAGTCCTTTCCAGCCAGTAATCAACTTTTTGGATAACGTTAAATTGATAAATTACTGTCTTACTTTGATAACAGAAGTTGGCTGAGTGCCAAGATTGTTGAAAACCAGGTCAGAGGATAGTATGAAATCCAGGAGATGATTGCCTCTCACAGTGCATTTTCTACAGTCCCAAGAAGTATTTTGAGCATTAGCATCGCAGCATATGATAAACCCCATCTTTTTGGAATCACAGTATTCAATAAGTTCGACTACCGTCTTAGGTGGTGGTGTTATTAACGAATCGCATGGAAAACAAAAGAACGCAATGACAAATTTGCGCCATTTTCCATTCATTTTATAGCTTAAGTCTGTAGCAAATAAATCTTGATTGCAAAATTTAACAACTCCGTTTCCAATATCGCAGACTTCTGTTTGAATGTTCTCAATTCAAAGCATCAGAGAGGAAATAGAGGCATCCTAAAAGGTGCGCCGGTTTCGCCCCCCTTGGTTTTTGGAGTTTTCTTGGAGTAATTTGCCACTTCCGAGTTCTGTCCACCAGAACTGCAGCATAGCTTTCATCCGGGAATCATGCGCGGACAAAAGTATCACAAGACATAGGACGAAAGAAATGTCGAAAACTTTATGGAAACAAGCCATCAAAAACAGCACTTTGACTAACCATTTGTCTACTCTGATGGAGTTTAACCATTGTAGGCAGTGCCTCTACGGTACTCTCTCCATCGTTTCAGCTCAACCTACCAAACGTGGCGTAGAAAGAGCCCCAGGAGTGATACAGAATCTTCTCGGCCAGAGCCTAAATTGACGAGAAGTTTTCGAGTATAATCGTGACCCCTGAGGATCTATAGCTTTAACATTAGTTCGACGTCTAACCTGTGTCCTTTTAGATCCTTAGTATCTTTTACTCTTAAGCATTCCTGTCAGGACAAGGCAACCAAATAAATTAAGTTCCAGGATACCTTAAACAACTAATAGCGTCTTATTTTGAAGAAAATAAAAATATTTAGTTGCTACGAGGGCGGTCCCAGAAGTACCCGGCCTGACTAAGACATGGCGTAGTTGTTTGAAAATATCACTGTATTGGAAAGCACGCAGTCCAGAAAGCATATGTTTCCAGTTTGAAAGTACCACGTTGTTTAGTATTTGTTTGACAGCCATTAATAGTGAACGTTGTCAGTGAATTTGTGAAAATGGAGAAAATTGGTCATCGTTATGTGATACAATACTCTTATTTGAAAGGCCTCAGCCCAACCAATATAAAAGTTGAGCTGAATTCTAATCTGGGTGAGTCTGCTCCTTCATTTACAAAAGTAAAATTTTGGGTTCCTGAGTTTAAACGAGGCTATACGAGCTGCCTAGGCGAGCATCGCAGTGGTCGACCAAATGAGGTGACGACTCCAGAAATGATGAAGAAAATCCACGAAGCGGTACTGCATGATCTTCGACTGAAAGTGCGCGAGCTAGCAGACATTGTAGGTATTTCAAAAAGTGTGGTGCATCGCATATTATTTGAAAATTTGGACATGAAAAAGCTGCGTGCAAGATGGGTACCTCAAGCAAAAGCAGTGTCGTGAATGCAATGGTCAAAATTAATGAATTAAAGTTTAAATTACTACCTCATGCATCCTGTTCGCTAGATTTAGTCCCCTTGGATTATTTTCTGTTTCCAAACTTGAAAAATTGGCTCAGTGGTCAAAGATTTTCCAACGATGAAGAAGTGATGTCGGCAGTTAATGGCTATTTTGAGGACCAAGACAGTTCTTATTATAAAAAGGGATCAAACTTTTTGAACATCGCTGTGAAAAGTGTTTATTGCTGAAAGGCGATTATATTGAAAAATAAAAAAAATTTTTTCTAAAATTTTTGTGTTTTCTTTCTTGGGTCAGGTACTTCTGGGACCGCCAACGTATAACATTAACTTCAGCTATTGTATCAAGTTTGAACGCAATATTTCAATTTTCTAAAATAATTTCATAATGTGAATGTACCATAATTTTTGCAAATGGCGTCAAGTGTCATTGTGCTTTGACATTTATGTTGTAGACAGATAGAGAATTAGTTGATAACAAGCAACACGGGAAATATTGTTATAGCGTATTTGACTGATTTATGGTTTGTTGTATTAACGCAGCATGAATTTCTTCGTCGTTGTTCTCTACGTTCTGCATCATGTACGCAAACAATTAAGCATTAAGTTGTGCGTCTCATTTGAACTGGATCCACTAGAAATGTCGCAAGAAGTGACCGGCACCATATTGCTCGTTCGACCAAGAATAGCATTGATGTCATATTGATGACATTGACGAGACAACAATGCACGCAATTTGGCATCAGTAGACGTTCGTTGCGTCGAATTTTGGTGAAAGACCCAAAGATGTCCTCATACCATAAGGTGCAAACCTTTCACCAATTGCTGGCTTCTGACCGTCAAGTGAGGTTAACTTACTCCCATGTTCTGTTAAACCTGGTGCAAGAAGAGGATGATTTCGCATCCAACATCATAACGAGCAACGAAACGTATTTAAGGGCTTAAGTATGTGAATAAACAAAATTTGCAGAGCCATTATATCCCCTTAAAATAACAGTTTGGTGCAGCATTTGGAGAAACAAGTTTTTTTTTTACCGTAAATTGCTGAATTTGATCTCGAGCCTTGTTGATTCCAGTTGGACGGACGGACCGCTTACATAACTCGGACAACGATCGATATTTTGAATGGCTGGCCAGATCGCCAAATCTGACGGCGCCAGACTTTTTCTTTTGAGACTTTTTGCAATCTCGCCTTTACATCAAACCACTCAGTCGCTTTGTCTCGATATTCGTAATTTGACGTTTCTTTTGCATACGTGACATTAAAGAGGGAACAACTTGGCAGAAATTCTTGTTTTGTTTGTGTTTTTTGTTTTCCTTTTATAAACACCCTATTATTGTTCGGTGATTAAATCTGTTGTGATATTTTTTTTCTTTTGAAATTTAACTCAAAATGCAGTTCATGCTTGAAAAACTTGTCTCTTGTCCTTAACCTATATGGTATTAGCTTTTCGTTTTCTTGTTCTAACACCAAGTTTCTTTATTCATGTGCCTGTGCAATATATTCGTTGTACTATGGTATTTTGAATACATTCCAGCTGTTTCTTTAGGAAAGTTATGCCAGCTTCAACTGGTTTTCTCAAGTTCTTCCATGAAGTATTCTATCAGCAAAAGGAACCTTTTATTCGCCGATTCGTTTTCAGATTGTATGGTGATCTTTCTAGGATTGGTATTGTAAGTAAAAACGTATTACATATTATAACGTGTGATCTACGTGAGCTTATTACAACTTCTGCTGCTGAAGATTTGTTGATACTGCGTTACTATACAGGGTGAGTTTGTTTGAGGCATCCAAATTACTCGAAAAATACGCGATATCGCGAAAAATGTTTCAGACAAGAGTCACAAGGTTCTGAAGGGGATATAAGATGGTGACCACGAGTTTGACCTTGAGCCCCATTTTCAAGGTCAAATGAGTGAAGTTAAAACTCAAAGAAATTTCAGATAGAGACAAATTGTCCTAAACTTATCTGAGAGTGTATGATGTGCACTCTGCCCTTTTTTTCTACTTGAACGGAACTGTACTTCATTTAGAAGTTCGATGTTTGCTTTGAGGAACTGATTATTATTAGTAACGTTTTCCAGATTAATAATGCAGGCTATTTCAATTCAAGAGAAAATTAAAATATTGATTTATAGAGAAAGTGGAAGGAACATCAATGGTGCTGTTGCTCTTTACGTCCAACGTTTCCCAGACCAGATACGATCGCGCGCTTCCTTTTATCGGGTCATCCAACAATTCACTGGTGAAGGAAGTGTGCAACCAAAGAAAAGGAATCGGTCAGATAGGGTGTTTGTTGAGGACAATGAAATAGCAGTGTTAGCTGCCGTTGCATACGATCCTCACATTAGCACTCGCCAAATAAGTCGTGAATCAGGAATTTCTCAAACGACTTTCTGTAAGATATAACATCGGCATAAATATCATCCTTATCATGTTTCAATGCTTCAAGAACTTTCTAGTGAGGATTTTCGCAACCGGAATTCCTTTTGCCAATGGGTACTTCAGCAAATTGAACGAGACCCCCTTTTCTTCGCCAAGGTGTTATTCTCTGATGAGTCGACTTTCACCAATCACGGTACGATCAATCGACATAATATGCATTACTGGGCCACCGAAAATTCTTTTTGGTTGCGACAAGCTGAACGCTAGCACCCTTCGAATGTTAAATGTTTAGCGGGAATTAGGGAAATTAGGCGGGACGAGGGGGTCCGAGGCAATGGCTTGCTAGATCACCTGAACTAACGTCACTTGATTTCTTCTTGTGGGGCTACTTAAAAAGTGAGGTTTACAGAAAAAAGCCAACGACACGTGAGGACCAGAAAAGACGAATAACTGAAGCTTGCCTGAAGATTACGCCAGAAATACTTCTCAGTTCTGTTGGTTCATTTAGAGCGCGGATATTGAAGTGAATGGTCACATTTTCGAGTATTTGTTGAAATAGTCTCCTGAAATAAACGTCGAAATGGGAAGAATTCATTGATTCAACAGTGGTAGGCAAGGGGACCCACTCTAATTAATCACCCCGAAGGAAATAAAATACTGCTACAAGACAAGCCTACGAGCAATACGACCGAGGAATTATCATTTGGAAAATCAAAAGTGACCTTCGTTTGACATTGGAAATGGGGCTCAAGGTCATCTTATGTCCTCCTCAGAGCCTTGTGACTTCTTTCTGAAACATTTTTCGCGATATCACGTATTTTTCGAGTAATTTTGATGTCTCAAGTTAAAAAACTCACCCTGTATTACTATTCTGTTCAGAAATAAACCGCTTTCTACATTTTTTTTTGAAAGTTTTAAGTTTGTGAAACATCGTCACTTGGTAACTTTAAAGAGCATCATATCGATTTTATATTGCCGTAATACGTTTTTTTCTTTCGCTAATTATGCCGTTGTTATAGCCTGTTTATTTCTGGAAAGTAAGATATCTTTACTTCATTGCTCTGCTGTACAGATGTCATATTTGTAAGTTACGTGCGTTAACTTAAATTTTTTGATGTTTTAATCGCTCCGATAAGCGAATAATTGCACATTTCGTGGAAAAATTCAGATCGACTTATTTACTTCGTAATGTTGTCGTGACAGTCAGATAGCGGAATGCCAGAAGTGCAGAGAATACTGCGACTGTCGGTAAGCCACGTTCACAATCAATCAATGCGGTGCCGTTCTCAAGAGTTAGGTATTTCTTGAACGTATCTTGCACGTGCGTATAGTATCTTATTGATCCCACAGCTAAAGGGTAATGACTATAGTGTAAGTCGAAATGTCACTGTTTGGGCTTTGCTGAAGATGGAAGAAGACTTGAGTAAATGACTTTGTTAATAAGCAAAACTGCCGCATGCTATCAAGCAAGTAATCCTAGCTGTCCCAATAGCCCTCATTTTATACGAGGAAAATTTACTTTACAATTTGATTTCAGGCCCAGGTCAACCCGTTAACTACAGATAAAAACTGAAGATTGGGAGAGGTTAAAGAAAGTTGGACGTGAGGCATAGGTAGAACTGAGAATGTTCTTGCTATCGAAGAGAGGCAGAATATTGCTAACTTCACGAAGAATTCTAAGCACTGGCTTCAGGTGTCAGTAATTCGTTCTGTGAATATTGAGCTGGAAAAGACCTAAAATTTCATGGTTTGGTGTTAAAAGAAATAACACTAATAAGTTGAAGTAACGAAGGACAATTAATATTACCGACTAAGATCTGATGAATAAAGAGAATATCGGCAATTTTTTGGTTGTAAATTTATAAGTTTCAGCCGATCAGTGTAAGGTCAAACTTACTTCCCAGGGAATACCACGTAAGGCAAATCGTAAAAACCTGCCTCGAACAGCTTCTATCCGGAGAATTAGTAGGATGACCAAACTTACCTTACATATTCAAGAAGAATATGTAAGAATAGGACAACTCCTTAGACCAGCGTTTAACGAAGCCAAGGGCTTTATCAATGTGAGAACGGTAGTTGGGTTCCTTATCACAGATAACACCTATATAACACAACTCAATCACTTAAGGAGCAGACAGGTTAATGACCAGATAGCAGCGAGGTGAAACAGGAGGCGCTTACAGCATGACACTGGTTGACGTTAAGCTCAATGAAAATTTTCTGGCACCAGTACGAAATCTGTATAGACCTTCCTGCAGTGTTAGACTGTTTGAGGAAGATAATATATGTATGTATAGAGTGATTCATCGTAAGGTTTAATTTATAATTTAAAATAAAATACGTAAATTTGAAAGCAAACTTAAATTTTTTATTACCAGTTAAAAGAACAATTCATGGCATTTACTTTTCAAAAATGATATTATGTAAATGTTGGCCACGACTACGTCTGAGGTGGTCCGTTCAGAAGTTTCAATTTTGGGCCACTTGTTCGAGCATAGCGACTGGTATCTCGTGGATAATACGAGTAATGTTAGCTTCCAAAGTGTCAATCGTAGCTGGCTTATTCCTGAAGAACTGAGACTTTGCATATCCTTAGAAAAAATAGTCCAAAGGTGTGATATCGCACGATCTAGGCGGCCAATTTACCGCAGCAAAACGTGAAATTTAGTGCCCTCCAAAATGATTTCTCAACAAGTCCATTGTTTCACGCGCTGTATGGCTCATAGCGCCGTCTTGTTGAAACCAGAACTCACCGAGACCGTTACCATTGACGGTAACAGTCTGATTTGCCTCATTTTTGAAGAAATATGGACCAATGATTCCACCAGCCCTTAAACCACACCATACCGCTGTTCTTAATGGATGTAATGGTTATGGTAGCTCTTGATACTCTTCGGGTTGCTCATCAGCTTAAATATGGCAATTTTGTTTATTAACGTATCTTCATCACTGAACAAAGTTTCACGATAAAACACCGGATTTTCATTGAGTTTTTCCAAAGCCCATTCACTGAAAATATGACGCAAATTCAAGTCGCCTGGCTTGCTTCTTGCACAAGTTGAATTTTAGGCCGAGATCCTCACGTAAAATACGCCAAGTTGTCGAATATGCCAAGCCAAGCTGCTGAGAATGACGACGAATCGATTCGTCACAGTTTTCGCGTACACTCTCAGCTACAGCTGCTATAATCTCTTTACTTTATGCTGGATATGGTCTAACCGGTCAAGTATCATTCACTTATGTAAGCTGGGACTCAAATTTGAGAATGGTATTAGCAAAAGTGGTTTCAGTAGGTCGATTATGCGCACCGTAAATTCCTCGAATCGCACGAAAAACTTTTCTCACAGAACGCTGATTTTCGTAATACAGCTGAACAATTTGGAGACGTTGTTGTGGTGTGAGTCTTTCTATGATGACTTGCAAGTCATCAGTCAGGCGTGATCTGTCAAAAAAGTCTATTGCAAAGCAAACCTCACGATGAATCACCCCATCTATCTAAAGATTTTCATATCATCTGCGTAAACAGATATGTATGAATTTTCAGTAATGCAATCGAGATTATAAATAATCAGAATAAGGAATAAGCGACTAAGGTGGCTGCCTTGAGGAAGACCAGGGAAGACTTTAATTGGGTCATAAGCCATATACCTAAATAAACCATAGAAATGTCGTTCATTTAAATAGGATTGAACCAACATCATGAAGCTTATTTGGAAACCAAGAGCCTTTAATTTAAGAAGAGAAATTTTATCAAAAGTTTTGCTAGAATCGGTGGCAATCACTTCTACTTCATTTCCAGATTCTAGTGCAATATCGTCTTGATGAGCTTTTTTGTGTAGGGAAATAATAAAAGACCTTTTCCGGGTTGAGGGAAATAATCCCTGGGTAATAGAAAGTTGGGTAAGGTGCATTTTACATTTCCTTAAAAATATAGGGAGTAGGTTAAGCAGAATAATCTTCCTTGGGATTTATCATTTTATCTTTAACTTGCTGTAAAGTTAGAGACACTGATCAAAAAACTTGTTTGTGGGTAGCTATTCAAAGAAGAAAAGTAAGAGTGGGCTGCCTCTTGGGTATGGATAACGAACGCTGGGCTAGAAAAAAATTGCAGAGATTTGAAATAATTTCGGGATTGCCCAGGGCCTTATCAAAAAAATTCAAATTTGATGGATAGTTATCCGATTTACTTTTGGTTTTGATAAACTGAAAGAATCGTTTGGGGTCAGAAATGAGTATTTAAATAGTTGTCATAGAGAGTTTGGCAAGGTACAGAGAAAATTTTTTTGTTCAGACTGGTAGTACCAGACTTTGTTTCTATTATTACGAAGAGATCGCAGCTCCTTATCATACCAGGGTGGTGAAGATGAGGGATTCTTCTTGGGTAAAAAAGGTACAGAATGGGAAAGTCATTTGAATATTTCGATATAAATGGATTACAAAGCATTGTTTACCCGTATGGTCAGGATTTTCGTAGAGAAAGTTCAAGTTGGCTATACTGAGGAGGTTATTCAGTTTGGTGAGGTTCAACCTATGAAAATGAGGACTGTAAGTATACTCACAGAAAACAAAATTAAGACCATTGCCATTAACAACCTAAGAGAAAGAATAGGGTGGTAACTATCCAAATTAAGTCGAGTTCTCTGAAAATGCTATTAGTTAGCCCATTTAATTGTTACAGAGCAAAGTCAATTAGTAAATCATCAGTCGATGAAAAGATTTTCTTTATCAGAAGTAGGATTTGTTGCAGTAAAGCAGAACTAGTCAGTCTTGGCCCATAGAAGCCTAGGTAGATCTTAGCGCACATTAATTCAAAGAATGCAGTGGACGAGTTTTTAAAGCGTTTCGACTCGGGACAACTAAAAGTACACAATGGCCATAAAAATTCTCCTCTTTATCTAGATCACGTCACTGTATTAATTGAAGTCTTGGGAAAGTAATTCATAATTTTTATTATTAGGGTTGAGATTAGAATTTACTATTGTACTTGGTGTTTGTTTGCATGGCAGTGGTGTAATTGTACTTCTTCAAGAATGTGCTGCCATGTCGGTTAAATTAAATGGAGATGGCTACCCTTCCCATGGTAATCTTTCTTGTTTTAAGATAAATTGGAGCTGAAATTCTTGGACGATATGCAGTTTCTATAGGACGGTGGCACTTGCTACAACCGACTTATTGAAGCTGAAATTCGATGGTCGTCTGATTGCCGGAAATTGTTCCCAAAAATTGACCGTCAAACTCGTAAGATTTAAGACATTTATGCTCTTTTCTTTGTGGCTACACAAAGACCATGGTTTATGTAAGCAAGGCAGAGACTTAAGATGACTTTGAGGCAAACATCGATGTGAAATTGGGAACACCTCACGCATACAGACTTTGAGTAGTCTCATGAGATTTTAAGTCGCCTTACTATGGTATTCGGAAATATTCTATTATTCTTAGCTGCATGGCAAACTGCTGCTGAAGTAGACTTAATATATAAGCCAGCAACGTACCCATGAATAATAGCTCATCATGGGTACTTCAAACTTTTAAAAAGCAACTCTACGGATATGTATATGGTATACTTTATACAGCAAGGTATATTGAAGGATGATGCTCAAATTGGATAGGACCTTCAAATAACCTCTTGATTGACATAATAAGAGCAGGTGCATTGACACACCTTCCTCTAGGGCGGAAGATGCTGAGACATCGGAAACGTCTACAATGTCGTTAGAGAAATCAATAGTATTTGGATGTGGATCGGTGAGTTTTTTGAAAAGATCTATATTAAAAGTCACAATTTCAATTTAAAATCCAGAAAGAATAGGCTTACTAGTAAGTCCATATGATGAACGTGACCAGACAAAGCAGAATTTTTCCTTTTATGGAAAACTTCATAAACTGATTTTTTATTCGACATTTGTTTGTCTCAGTGCACTCTATCAATGCCTTAAAGTTGGTGAACTCGCATTTGTTTTTCATGTAAGCCTCTGTCCGAAAGGCCTTTAGGATTTTTCGTCGATAGAGTTGTGTAGTCTCATAATCAAATTTATTGACGGTCTACGTTCTAAGCAATGATGTAGATCATTTAGGTAATAAGATTTCATTGCCATAAGATCGGAACTCTACCGTGTCAGGTTTTATAAAACTGATTAGATTAGATTGATCCTTATTAGATTGTGAATTATTAATCAATTAAAAACTAATCATGATCATTAAAATTGCTCATCATTAAAACAGAATTAAAATTAGTCTTTCATGACCATGTTAGCTTATTAGAACTTACACTAGTTGATTATAATAATTTATTATTGCTTGAGGTTGATTAAAAACCAATTAAAAATTGAATGCGCTACCCGAGCAGTTACCGCAATTCATGTGGCCTTAGGTTTGAATGGGTGTCTAGGCCCAATGGTGTACCTACAGATCAGAATAATTTGGGATGAATTACTAAACAGAATTTGGTACTTAATATTTCCTTTTAACTACCTGTGAAGGATACTGACTGCGAAGAAGTAACTATAAGTTCATTTAGTATAACCTCTTTTCGCTCGCCTGTCAAAATTTCGCAACAATATGACGCTTTGTTTTAGTTTGACACCCATTTTAAAACATCGTGTTAATGTGTGAGTAGCGCCACCTATCTTCCAATCCGGGTACTCATCAAACAGCCCTCGTATATCCTCTATAAAAAATTGACTTCTCTAACGTAAACGAAATACCAAGACTTGTTGGTCGGCTCGTTGACTGCACCATAGTACAGGGCTTTGGAGAACGAATTTCGCCACTTAACTTAAGCCAGTGAGTAGAAAGTGGTAGAAAGTTTTGATTTAAGATCTAAAAAGGAATGATCTATGGCTCGCTGACTGGAAATCGTAAAGGGAACTCCTAAAAAAAACCCAAAACATAGCTTAGGAAAATTCGAAGGAATTTTAAAGGCTTTTTTAGAAAACATTGTATAATCTCTGAAGTCCCGATCCTTCGTAAAGTTTGTGTCTCTATTTGAACCACAACTATGAGAATAACCATTATAATTAATTTATCTATCCATTTTTTCTCTGGAAGGAGATGGTATCTTTGCTACCAAAATTCAACTTAGCCTTTGATATAGCATTGCAATGCCTGAAAATCTTCCTAAATGGGTGATTAGGCTTATGTTCGTGCACAACGGAGGCAATGGATGCTTATGCTGGTTTTATACTAAACACAGTAGGAATCTTCCGTGTTTATGACTAAATACCCATTAGCCTTTGTAACAGGAATCCAACACTGTTCTTAACATTTTACATGCATACTGCAAGGACAAATCAGACGATATTGCCCTGCAATCAGTACTGTGCTAAACGAAAGCTAGGAGGATCCTTATTTCTTAGATATACCAAGAACTCTCCAGAGTATTCTCTCTCCCTTTATATAAAATATGGTGGGAACAACTATTCTAAATAGGACGATATCTAGCAAAGTGTGAGCAGTCCTCTCACATGAGAAAAAGCCCTGTTTAAATGAAAGCGGAAATCTGAAATAGCTTATCGGTTATACACTTCTGTCTCTAGGCTCATACTGATTTATATGTAGATGTAAGTAGAAGGCGCCCTTTATTGTCACCCTGAGTAATTAATCCTGATTCGATTGCGTATACGGAGTCAGTGATTTGCAATCAGCTTGGTCTAGAGGCCAAAATCAGCATGAATATTTGAAGACGAATACGCAGAAAGGCTGGCCATCAAGGAAACCGTGCAGATAGATTGGCAAAGATAATGCAATGCCTTAACAAAGAAAAGTTAGACCTGTAAACTTCTGGCAAATAATAAAGATCAAAAACTGATCAAGCTGAAATTGCTTTCAGGAATACCTTTATAAATACAAGCATATGAACGACCCATACTGTCACAGTTGTTATGTTAATGATGTGGTGATAGAAAGTAAAGTTTGACGCTGCAATTGACGCTGGTTTATCGTCATAGACGAGCGATTCAACGTATTCCCATAAAAAATAGTCAAATAGAGGTGTCAAATAGCACGATATAGTCGGCCAATTCACTGATTCAAAACGAGAAATAAATTGCTTACCGAACTCATTTCTCAATTGCTCCATCGATTCTCGCTCTGTGTGACATGTAGCGTCATCTTGCTGGAACCACATGTCTATCAGTTTAAACTCAGGCACTTTGGGCAACAAAAAGTACGAAAACATTGAACGATAGCAGACGTCATTAACGGTAACGTTGTTCTCGTTGTCATCTTTGAAAAAAGATACACCAATGATTATGCCAGACCATAACCCGCACCAAACAGTGTATTTTTCCGTGTGCACTGGCAGTTCTTGTATTTATTGAGATTGCTCGTCGTCATCGGACCAAACACGGCAGTTTTGTTTTTAACATATCCATTCAACCAGAAATGAGTTTCGTCGATGAAGACAATTTTTTAAGGCCTGTGGCAAGTCGTTCGGCTTCAGGTCTTACATGAGCTGTATTTTGAAAAGTTTTAGACCAAGATTCTTACGTAAAATCTTCCACGTAGACAAGCAACACAATCACAACTGTTGCATACGACGACGAAAGGACAAATCACGGTCTTCAATAGAACAGCAATATTTTCCTCTGTACGCACTCTACGCATAGGGTAGGCGGTTTTTGTATCCAATAGCGTGAAAACAGTGCAAAATTTGGTCACTATGGCTTGAATTGCTTCCTCAGTAGGTCGATTATGACGACCATAAAACAGTCGAAGTGCGCAAAAAACATTTTTCATAGAGCACGAATTTTGATGCAATTCATCCTGATAATTGAGTCTGCAACAGTGATGAAAATCGACAGCTCCCGATGGTACTGAAAACTGAAAAAAAAAAAAAAATAGTACTGAAACAGACAAAATAGTACTCAACTTCTTTGGATGAAAAAAACAATCCGCAAACATTGAAAATAAATACTTTATTAAAACAAAAATAAATTAAAGGCTTTTTTTGATAGATCACGTATGACTCCTATCAAACTGCTTTGTCATTTTTGTTCAGTATCGTTTGGCAAATTATTCAGCTGTATAACGAAAATCATCGTTTTGTGAGAAATGTTTTTCGTGCGATTCGAGGAATTTACGGTGCGCATAATCGACCTACTGAAACCACTATTGCCAATACCATTCGCAAATTTGAGTCCCAGTTTACGTTAGTGGATGATACTCGACCGGTTAGACCACATTCAGCACGTAGTGAAGAGACTATAGCAGATGTAGCTGAGAGTGTGCGCGAAGACCGTGACGAATCGATTCGTCGTCGTTCTCAGCAGCTTGGCCTGGCGTATTCGGCGACTTGAATTTGCGTCATATTTTCAGTGAATGGGCTCTGGAAAAACTGATTGAAAATCCGGTGTTTTATCGTGAAACTTTGTTCAGTGATGAACCCCATTTCTGGCTCAATGAATACGTTAACAAACAAAATTGCCATATTTGGGCTGATGAACTACCCGAACAGTACCAAGAGCTACCATTACATCCATTAAAAAACAACGGTATGGTGTGGTTTAAAGGCTGGTGGAATCTTTGGTCCATATTTCTTCAAAAGTGAGGCAAATCAGAATGTTACCGTCATTGGTAACTATTATCGCGCCATGTTAACGGAATATGTGCTTCCTGAAATTCAAGCACATAGGTGAGCTCTGGTTTCAACAAGACGGCGCTACAAGCCATACAGCGCGTGAAACAATGGACTTGTTGAGAAATCATTTTGGTAAGCACTTAATTTCACGTTTTGCTACGGTAAATTGGCCACCTAGTGCGTGCGATATCACACCTTTGGACTATTTTCTCTGGGGATATGCAAAGTCTCACTTCTTCAGGAATAAGCCAGCTACGATTACTTTGGAAGCTAACATTACTCGTATTATCCGCGAGATACCAGTCGCTATGCTCTATGAACGAGTCGCCCAAAATTGCACCTTCTGAATGAACCATCTTTAAACGGTCGAGTTTTGCACAGTAGAGCATTAAAATGACCGTTTCGCCACGTTCTAGTAGCTCATAATAGATACTTTACTTCCAATCCCACCAAACACTCAACATAACCTTGTTTGCTGTCAATCCAGGCTTTGAAGTCGTTTTTAGTCGGTCACCGGCCTTTGACCATGATCGCTTGCATTGGATATTCTTGTATTTAATCCATTTTTCATCGCCCGTAGTGAATCGCTTCAAAAATGGTTCCATTTCGTTACATTTAAGTAGCGTTGCACGGATGGTTATTAGGTCAATTAAATTTCCTTACGTTAATTCATGTGGCACCCAAACATCGAGCTTCTTTGTGTAGCCTGCTCGTTTTAGATTATTCTAAACTGTCATACGGTTGATGTTGAATACCTCCGCTATCCCCAGACAACTTGCTCCATCAGTTGCAAAATTTTATCGACTTTTTCAGTGACAGGCCGACCAATGCGAGGTACGTCTTTTACATCGAAATTTCCGGAACGGAATCGAACAAACTCATGAGTCCGACGTTCACAGCATTCTCACTGTAAACTGCAAACATTTTTTGGCATATTTTTGCAGCGTTTTTCCCTTTTTTATAGTAAAAAAGCATCACACAGGGTATTTCTTCAGATATTTCACTCATATAAATTGCCACTGTAAAAGTTTACGATCTCGTCATAGAGAAGGCCGGCAAAGAATAAGAGGCTCTCAACGCTGAAAAAGGTTATGATGCAACGAAATTATTCGTATCTGGAGATGGCACTTGGTCAAAGCGTGGTTTTTCCTCTTTGGTCGGGATAACTGAAATTTTAGGAAAAATGTCTGGGATGGTGCTGGATAGTTTCGTTCCGAGCAAAAGATGTCAAGTCTGCAAATCCATGAAAAAACGCCTCAATGCCAAAGACTTGCTTATTTGGTTAGAATTTGAGCGTGCTGAAGAGGGTTGTCAAATTAATTATGACGGGAGCTCTGGAGGTATGGAGGGCGAAGCCGTCATTGAAATGTTTCGTCGTTCCGTGAAACTGCATTCTGCAATTTATGCGTATAATATTGGTGACGGGTATTCACATACGTTTACCAACTTGCTTGAGGCCAATCCTTACGTAAACTGGGTCGTTCAGAAGGTAGGATGTTCCGCCGACTCAAAGAAGCCAAAAAAGCCTTAACCGAAAAACGAAAAGCGGAAAGGAAGAAAAAAACAGTGGAAGAAAAGTTGAAAAAAGAGCAGTAGGAGCATGAGGATGCAGAAACGTCGACTGCAAAAAAACGAGAAAGAAATCAGTAAGACACGGTCGAAAAAGATGAAGAAAGTGTTCCCAAAAAGCAAGGCAGGCGATCAAAGGCCCAAATCGAAGAGGATAATGCTAAAGCTCCGAATTAAACTCGGGACTTAACTGGGAAAATCATGAAAAGCATGTCGCTTTTCTACAGCCTTTCCATCAAAAAAAAATGCCAAAAGAAATTTGGGCTGGGTTTTACCACCGAATATCGACCGATGAAAAACCTCAGCACCAATACTGCGATGAAAGTTGATGTAAAGATCTCAAAGCGCAAGCGGAAGGCGAATCATTCACGCCTGACTCAGCTCTGAGCGATGAAGTTCAGAATCTCTTAAACCAATTTTCGAAAGCTTAAGTCAGCCAGAATTTCTCACCAGGTGCCTAGGATTCAACACACACGGCAAAAATTGCGACTTGTATCGCTGTAATTACATTCAACGAGGGACTCAAGCCTCTGTTACTAATTTTGAAAACCATGGGAACCACAATTGTCAGCCACTCTTATGATTTTTTAACAAGAAAAGACACAGAGCGGATTTATTGGTCTGACAGAAAATCTCAGCAATCCTCTAAAGATGCAAGGATTCAACGAAAAAAGCAGCTGCAGGAGGAAGAGGAGCTTTTCCAGGAGGCAGAAAGGCTATTTTATGGTTCAGGGATTGCTGATTGATCATTGGTAAGAATTTTGCCACTTAAAACCAAAAAGTTTTGGGCGATTGGACACGATTGAAAAAAAAAGTATAAGTCCGATCGACTTATTTTCCTTTTTCAAGGAGCAGCACTTTTAGTGCGAAAAAACAAGCGACTTTTCGAAATGCTTATTAAAAATGTCACCAAAATTTTTCTTTTGCTCTGATTGGTAAAATTTTAGGTTAGCGAGCTACCCACAAGCTTACACTTTAACATGGTTTTTGCTTCAGTTGCCCCAGTCTCTAGATATCCTGTCCATCGCAAACGGGACGATTTTTGAGTCGATGACTTTGGCGTCCTCTAGTGGAAACAGCAAGCGAGAAAAACAAAGAAAATTTTTTCATATTATTCAATGTACACAAAACCTCGTATCTCTAAATTTAATAAATTTCTCAAAAAAAAAAATCTGAAAATTTATCGATTTTTTGCCCAAAAAACCAGACATACCCCTGAAATGAATGTAATTCAATTTTTAAAGAGGCACATGGCACGATCACAATGAGTGAGTAATGAAAGCATCCATTCCAAAATTTAAAAACGAACGAGTGTGTTTAGCGAGTGAGACATTGGAGTGTGTTCGCAAATACTTTTCTGGTTGTGCGGATATGAAGTCATATTACATTTGTTTAATTTTAAAACTTAACAATCAAAAATTAAAAAAAGTACAAATAGTACTGAAAACTGAAAAGTGGTATTTGGGTACTACGGAAAGAGAAATAGTATGAATTCAGTACAATAGTAAGCCTTTTTGCAACTCTGGTCTGCAATCCGTTTAAATCAATATATGTAGATCACATCAAAATATTTCGGCACATTATGGGTGGCCGTACCTCAAATTATATGAACGCTTCACTTGCAAAATCAATTAACTCTGAATCGATTAACTTCTGAGTTTTATTAAATTTTTATTCGTCTCCTACATTCAAAACAAATTTCTCTGATAATAAGTGTTAATTCTACTAAATGACAAAATTTGTTTATCAATTGAATAATAAATAATTTGCTTCAGAAGCCAATCTGATTAACTCCATACTCTAATGTAAATCGTAATAAAAATTTATTTAATTCACTTTATACAACGCAATTGACTGCTCGTATATACCATATACTTTGCTTTTTAATGCAGTGATGTAATACGAGACAATAACGGTAAAAAGGTTATTGTTGTTGCCCCATCACATAAAAAGAGAAATTATTAATCAATTACATTATAATTGCCACAGAAGCAAGTACTTATAAATTTAAATTTTAATGTAAGTTGTTGTTGTTGTTTTTTTTTTTTTTTAAATAAACATAAGACGAAAGAAATTAATAAAAGTTATTTGGGTAAGGAAGATAGTGCTTCCAGTGGTTCTTCAATACAACTTATTGGCAGAAAACTCGACAGTTTGATGATAGTAATGAAAAAATTGTAACAAATAATTCGATTGGACGAAAAATAACCTACACACTGCCTGCTCGAACTGCAACCAACTTCAGACTACTATAATTTCCAAACCGTTCATGACAGTAAGCTCAAATTTTGACACATGACAGATAATGTTATTATTTTAAACGATTTGCGTCTCAGTTGTGTTGAAAATTTTTTATCCGCGAAGGAATTCAAACGTGATAAGGTGATTGCTTTATATTTGGCTGGAAAACCACAAGTGGCTATCGTTAGAGCCCTCCAGCAACTCAACGTGAATAAATCATTTGTGTCTCGAACCATAGCTCATTACCGTGATACTGGCGGCGTTGCAAAACGCCATGGAGGTGGTCATAAAATAGCAACATCGGCAAAAATGATTGGGAAAGTGAAGGCTCGAATTGAGCGAAATCCGCGTCGAAGTGGAAGAAAAATGGCTCGTGGGCTGAACGTATCGTTGGAACGGATACTTGCCAGAGAGGTTTTTCGAAAATGTACACTTTCGGACGGCCGCCAGAAAGCAGGCAGTACCGATGGTGATATCTTGGGCCGCCATAACCGCCGATGGTCGCTCTCCGCTCTTATTTTTGGACTGTGGCGTCAAAATAAATGCGATCGTATACCGTGAAACTATCTTAGAGGCAGTATTGAAGTCTTCGGCAAGCAATCATTTCGGTCGGAGACGGTGGACATTTCAACAAGACTCGGGACCGTCGCACAAAGCACGCGTTAAAAAACAATGTTTCAAACTTCATTTCTTCGATACAATGGATTGCAAATTCTCCGGATGCAAATCCGTTGGATTTCTTTGTCTGTGGTATTTTGAAGGCGAAGGTTGGCACTAAAAAATACCAAATTTTGGACCACCTCAAACAAGCACTTCGCCAGGAATGGGCCAAAACATCGCAGAGCCACTTTCGTGCAGCGTGCGATGCTTTCTTCGGCCGTCTCAAGGCCATTATTCGCACCAAAGGTGGACATGTTGAAAACTACTGATTCAATTTGAAAACTGATGTATTTTCTAACATTTTTTTGCTCTGGCACAATAAAATTTATCAAAAAATGAAGAAATTAAAGCATTTTAAAAAGTTGCAGTCCGAGTCAGGCAGGGTGTATAATCCTGCTAAATGGGACTGAAATGTCCAAAAGCACAAACAAATAAAAGGTTTAAAATACAAAAATAGAAATGGAAATTTAATACCTAAAAACACATTTGAAGATCTACCATGTCGATGTCGTCGGAAGTGCGACAAAAAATCATATCGGAAGAAAGAAAAGCTGCCTTGAAGGCATTTTAAAAGTAAGAGACCCGATAGAGCAAAATAGATGCATTAAAGTCGAACAAATAAAAGAAGGCGTCCAAGAGATAACAGTAAAATTGCAAGATCATGTTCTTTTATATATTATTTTCAAAAAAGCGGAAAAGGTGATATTTCGATTTACAAAAAATATTTTAAGGATACCTATCAGATAAGTGACGGACGACTATACAAATGTTATCGTAAAGAACAAATTGTTCGTTGTTAAATGATAGTCACGGTCGCCATGATCCAAAAAATCTACGACACATATATTTAAAACCATATAAATTCATTTTTCGTTTACATTAGTCACTACTCAAGAATATGTAATCCAAGGCAAAAATATTCAAATCCGGACCTAAATAACGTGTGACCGGATAACAATGTCAACATTGTTAAAGTTACCAACGATATCTAGCCGTTAAAATATTCGGTAAGATTTGCCATTTCATCAAGCGTCATTTTATGTTTGTCGAACGTGCGGCTCAGTTTTTTTTTACGTGAATTTCTTATTTTGTTATTTTTTTTATTTATTTACTTTTAAAATTTACATCAATTTACCCGCAAAGCAAAGTGCTTACCTGCAGGTGGTTGTTAGCATTTGTATCATTAGTTGGTTTTGAGGTGATTTAAAATAATATCTCAGTTTCATTAAATAAAAGAATAGCATTATTACTTTATGCAGATATAGTAGATATGGCTCAACGGCTATGTCAACAAACTAATATGCCATTATTGGCCAAGCATCAATACATCCACAAAGAATAACTGTTTGATGCTGGTTATGGCATGGCGGCATCATCGGACCTTATTTCTTTCGAAATGAAGAAGTAGACACCGTTACCGCAATAGTTCGCAGGTATAGAGCGATGTTTGTAATCCAACAAGAGGACGCTACATGTCATACAAGCGATTCAACGCTCGAAGTTGTGAAGGAGAACTTTGGCGACTAGGTCATCTCAAGGCGAGTTTTCATCAATTGCCCTCCGCGATCATGCGATTTGACACCACTCGATTATTTCTGTCTGGTTGGTGGCTTAAGATCCAAAAGAGTGTACTCACGCTCAAACTTTTCCACGGTGCGACGAATTGTCTACACACTGAAGCCATGGTGACGACCGACCTCACGTCGAAATTCATGTTGCGTATTTACAACTGAGCCGGAATTTCGATAAGTTTTTTTTAATAATTTCCACACGTTCAGCAAGTGAAAATTTTGACAGCTGGATGTCAATGTTAACTTGACAGCTGCTGAAACAAAACAATTGGAAAAACTATCATTGCTATCTGGTCACCCTGTATAATGAGCCATCAACAATTCAAAACAAAATTAAAGAAATCCTTTTCGAACATCGAGCAGCGCCAATAAAAAAAAAAAAACGGGAAATCTCCATCGGAGCAAGTTTTAGGCAGATAAATTTGGATTCACTTGGACGCAAATCCATTTACATATACCATTGAGACAACTTAGCGCGGAGGAAAGGGTTCAAGTATTACACTGCAAAATAAATTGTTATGGAGACCAGGTAAGGTAATTAAAAAAATGGATCGACTACTTTGTATTGTACAACTGGATAATGGATATATGTTAAAAAAAAACATAAACCAGTTAGGTGTAACCAGCGCTCAAAACATTTCACGGGACAGTTTGTATCAATCTCAGGAATCAAACAAATACACAAAGAAACGAAAAAAGAAATTTTTTCGCGGTCATAGTTTTCTTAGTTGATTCAGGTTCAGGTACAGATAATTATGTACTCTAAGTATATTTATTTTATTTTAATTGAGTCTAGTTCTCATGATAAACTGAACTAAAGACATTACAGATTTTTTACTTAACTACCCTCGTTAACGTGTTGTTTTCTACGTAAATCGTGACAAATGTTGGTAGTTGTAGCATCTTGTTTATAATTTTTAATTGGTAAAAATAAAAGTTCATTCATTAATTTGTCCTATTTAGTGTTATTAGTGCAAAAAAAAGATGAGTTCTTCACGAAAGTCTTAGATCAATAAAATCCGACCATTTTTCTTACATATGTGGTAAATTTGGTCAAAAAAAAAAAAAAAAAAAAAACACACAACGGAAAAACATAAATGATTTTATAAAAGAAGTCTATCCAGCATATTTTGGGGAATGTCTGGGACAAATATTGGGCGCCACACAAAATTTGTAAAACTTGCACAGGGTCAATTCGTTATTGGAGCCAAGAAGGATAGAAAGGGATTCATTTTGGAATGCCGATGACATGGAACGAGTCAGAAAACTATTTTAATGATTGATAAATTATGGTCTAATAAATGGTCCTATCCAAACATAACATCGGCTAACCCACCAGCGCTACATAGTGAAGACACGTGGACCGTGATACTGAAATGTTAGATAGAGAGTGTAATGAGAGTGAATTTAAAGAATGCAGTCCTGCACTTCAGGTGAACTAAATGACCTAATTCGAAGCCAAGCTTCTTGCACTAAGACTTAAGGACAAACATTGGTTTCCGAATCAGTATGAATCAAAGGTAAGACCAAAACCAACGTACAATTTTTGATTCAAAAGGAAGGTCTTCCCAACCATCCAAAAGCTTTGAATAAATATTTCCCCTACAACTGTGACTAGTTGACCAAAGACCAAAGAGAAGACCAAATCAGACTGTGACCCTTTACCCTCAAAATCCGCCACGGAACCAATTCAATATCATGCATTCCGAAAGTCTGCAGCATGATTCTAAAAGGTCAGTCCACAAGCATACAAATCTGTTAATAGAGAAACTGGAGGATGATGTAATAATAAATAGTATGCCAAAAATATTAAAAAAGTTGCTTTGTTGGTTTTTGCGTCTTTTTTTTTTAATCTGAAGAATTATTACTTTTATAAAAATTTGTGAATTTCAAAATACACTCTATTACACATCATTACATATCCATTCCTTTTTATTTGGTAAGGTAGAAAGTTGAAAAGATTTACTATGAAATGCTGACTCCAGATGGTTGCTTAGGTTTTGCACAGTACTGTATATGGTAGTTCGAAATTTTTGCAGCGAACACATTGAAAAATGTTATCCTTTTTGCACAAGATATGGTGAACAGCTTGACTCCGAGCTTTTCAAAATTCAACCAGAGGATGAAGGTATTCGGATAACCAGAGATTTTCTAAATGAACTTATTGTAAAGTTCATTGCGCCGTTTTGTTAAAACATGAGAACACTTTAAATGTGTCCTCCTTTATGTTCTTAACATTCCCTCTTCAAATAAGATACTTTAGATGTGACACCTCTATTAAAAACAAGGGTTAGCTAATTTAAACGGAACTAATTTTGCTTCAGTAAGTGTTTTCCAAGTCTCAATGTCGACGTCTCTATATGGAAAATAAATTCATACAAGTATTTAACATAGTACATCCTAGTGCAGCCAGTTTTTATTATGTCCAATTTTTTATTTATCTTTTTATTGCGGATTCCATGCGTAAATCAAAAATTCAGAAGCAATTCCGCTGAACTAACAAAAAACATTAAATGATGGCTATTCATATCATTTAGGCATTTATGTAATTACAGATTAAATTAAAATGCGCCATTAAGCATATAATACCTCATAGATTGGCAGATACTTTTGCACACTCCATTAACTTGGTTTCATTGAAATTTCATTTTCAAAAAACCTACACGTATTCGTCAGCTCCAGTGAAAGTACGTATGGTACCTCTATCAACTTCAAACAGTGGAAAATGGGTTTTTTGTTCCTTTTATCGTTTTATATGTTAATGGTTTGTGAAAAAAAATATATAAAATTTGTTTTATTAAAAATGAAAAATGAAATAAAATTAATAAATACGAATTTAAGGGTTTCGTAAAGGGTTGTAAAGAAATGGACAATGGAGACTTGGGCAGAGATGCTATTTTAGATACAAACCAAATGGAAGAGACTGGGCAATGTGGTGGCACTCATATGATAGATGTAAAAGAATCTGCTTATAGATACTAGTACATTATCTTGTTTCACAAATAAATATATATACTTTTTTTTAGAATTCAATGGAACAGCGAATGAATGAAATGTTTGAAAGTGATGATCTGAATTTTGTAGATTTGAGGGAAAAAATTGCTAATGTTCTCAAACATCCCATTTTTATGGAGTTTTTAGGTTACAAAGAATTTGATTTGTCTCTTATTTTAATCAAATATTTATTGTACATTTTTAGATGACTCTGACCCCAATGTATATGAAACAATTGAGAGTGCAGCATGCGGCAGCGAGCAGCTTATTGAAATGCCTAACATTCAGCATGATGTTGGTGGAGTTTGCGTTTAATAAAATATTTTTAATAACAAGTAGATTTTCCTAAAATATATTTTAAAAGAAATTTAGTGGTTTTTACGTCACTTTCCTTCTAGCTGAGCTTATATTTATATTATATTTGGAGCAGAGTTTAATAAGGGTTTTGCAGGTCTGGTTTGAATAACCACCGTGTAGCGCTCCCATTGTTCCGATTTGAGTTCTGTTTTTTTTTTGTTAAGTTGGTACATCTGCTGTTGACATTCCCTGGAAATCTTAGTATCATAGCTTGTAATTTGCAAAAGTTACGTAGCCAAGAATACATCTATCTCTGTGTGTGTTGGCTATTTTTTTTACAATTTTAAAAATGATTCTAAATTTGCAACAACGAACTTGTATTAAATTTTGCGTAAAAAGGGATTTAATGGTGCGCGAACGTTGCAAATGTTAAAAACGTGTTTCGGCAACGATTCTCTAAAGAAAACAGTTGTTTACCAGTGGCACGAGTGGTTCAAAAGTGGTCGTGAGTTAATCGAAGATGATGAACGCAGTGGCAGACCATCGACATCGAAAACCGACGAAAACATTGGTGAAGTAAAAGAAATGTTGGTCAATAACCGCAAATAAACCATCAGAGAGATAGCGGAGGAGTTGAACATTGCCTATAGATCCGTCCAAGACATTTTGGTTAATGATTTGGGTTTCCGTCGTGTAGCAGCAAAGTTGATGCCAAAAGACCTCAATTTCATACAAAAAAGAGACCGTGTTGACGTCGCAAGAGAGATGATTGCGAAGCTGAATCCGATCTCACATTCATCAAAAGGACCACTACTGGAGACGAGACGGGGGTTTATAAGTACGACACGCAATCCAGACATCAGGCAAGTGAATGGCGTTCACCAAATGAGACAAGACCAAAAAACCACGTCGTTTTCAGTCAAAAAGGAAAGCAATGCTCACGGTTTTCATGAATTATAACGGTGTAGTGCATCATGGATTTTTGGCAGAAGGCCAGACAGTAAACAAAGAGTATTATTTGGGCGTTATGAAACGTTTGCGTGAAGCAATTCGCCGAAAGAGACAGAAAACTCGTGGATTTTGCACCAATCATTATTCATAATTTTTTGACGAAAAATGCAACAAATACCATCCAACAGCCACCGAATTCACCTGATTTGGCACTCTGTGACTTCTTTTCTGTTCAATCGAATTAAAAAACCACTACGGAGAACGCGTTTCAGCAGCCGAGAGGAAGTAATGGAAAAATCGCAGGAAGCACTGATGGACATACCGAAAACCAAATATAAAAAATGTTTCGAGGATTAGATCAAGCGCTGGCATAAGTGTGTGTCAGTCTGTGGGGATTACTTTAAAGCGGACTATATAGATTTAGATGAATAAGCCTGTATTTTTAATCCTATCCTACTGTTTCTAAGCAACCTTTAGTTAAAGACGGGCTCAATTTCTCCCTTATCTCTCTCAACAATTGATAATTACAACCCTCATTTTCTTCTCTCGTTTTTTTTTTTTTTTATAATTCTTCTGTCAAATCCATTCCCTCATAATTCTCTCATTCTCTCATCCTACATAAAGCAAAATTTCACAAAATCAGTGACTATCTCAGCAGATCCAACTTTAACATTCATACCCTAACTATACATGAACCCTATAAATTTTTTGTAGAGAAATATTAAATTCTTGTTCCCTTAAAGTTACCCATGTACCCGCCATAAAAGATCATCTACTACCTACTGGTTACGTATCAATTCCACAAGACCCGTACAGAAACCTGTAGAGATGAAGAAGGGAACCTATTCTGCAGATTGTTTAACGGGAGCGAAGCCTAACATACCGCTGCCAGGCAGAATATATCATACTACTCGCCTGAACCACAAACTTAACCACGCCAACTATAAGTCTGCTCAACAATACATAGATTTTATCTGTACTTTTAAAATCCTTTGTCAACCTTTGGTACCTATCACTATGGTTTCAGGCCAGGAAAGTCCGCAATCAACTTAATCTTCACTTTTCGGCCGATCAAAAAAAAAAGAACTCAAGAAGTCTAATTCGATACCTATCATCCTTTCATCGATTTTAAGGCCGCATATAGCAGCATTTAAAAAAACCGAGCTATACAAAGCCATGTCTAATTTTGACTGCCAAACTCATCCGTCTGTGCAGAATGATGATTGAGAACGTTCTATTCTCCGTCAAGGCCGGTAGCGATTTAACCGAGACCTTTGATGTCAAAAAAGGTTTCAGACAAGCTAAAGCGCTGTTATGTGACTTCTTTAATATCATACCTGAAGGAATATAAATTTGAGATACAAATCCGTTCCAAAGTAAGCAAGTCTTTTTAAAAATATGTACAGAGACCATCTATTGGCAATTACATGCGTCGGATACTTCAATGATGTACTTTCAAAATTTCATGTAACGAATTGACCCGAATCTATTGGTTCTGAATTGACGGTATGTTATGCTTGCATCATCAGTACGAAAATGAGTATAAAGCAAAAATCGCTCAGAATCCAGCATTCGAAGGACATCACCACGAAGGCCACAAAGAACAAAAACATCCTTTACAACATTGTGACTGGTAAAGAAACGTGGTATTTTTAATATGATCTAGAAACCAAGCGCCAAAGTGCACTTTTGTATACCTAGATTCTGCTATGTATTTTCAATTCATTCATTCATTAATTCGTTGAGCTAAGAAGGCATTTGAGTAGTGAGCCCTTATTCCGAACAACTAACGAGGCTCTGTATAAGATGATGATCCTCCCACTCCTACTTTATGGCGCTGAAGTATGGAAACTACCGAATGCAGATATATTCAGTAGTTCCGAGAGCAAAATTGTTCGGTCCCGTATACAACCCATGCTCCAAGCTGCACAGTCTTAGAATCTAACCCAGAAAAACAACGCAGTAGAAGAAGGTCTAACCTAAGATGGCGCGCACAAGTAAAGTAAAGTAAACTTCTGAATGGATTATTACTACAGCTGCCACACGGTTTCCTCACCTCATTATTCACACTTGACTAAATTGATAGACACAAGACATTACTTCAGTAGAAGAAAGGATGGTTGTGTGTTTCCTCCTTTCATGAGGAGAATAATCTGAGTCTTGAAAAAAATTACTGAAAGCCTGTCTTCAAATCTTCGATTTCGTTTTGGGCAATCTACGCCTAAAAGCGATGTAAGGTGGGTTGCATATTAGAATGTCTTATTCACATGACGTTCAACCATTTTCTTCATGTTCTATATGCTCTTCCATATTAAAAAAGTCTGACTAATTGGACTGAAGTTCTTATGGTGCATGCTTCTAACTGTTTACTGCTAACTTACGCAAAGGGTTGGGTATATTTACTAGTGCCACGCTAGCAGTGACAAATCTATTTAGATTTGCCAGCAGATAGACTAAACATATATTTTGTTGTACAGCTGGATAAATTTATTCCATCAATGCTAGGTGACTTGGAGCCTACAAAGAACGCAATAGCGTATTTAACTACCTACCTCAACCACAAACGATAACAGATACCAACTACGGCGGACAGCTCAATTGTAGTTTTAGTGACGGAAGCTGCTTGTTTGCCAGTTTTGATCATGATACCTGGGAAGTGAAACCTGTGCATGAGACAGAAATTGATGGCAATGTAGATGCCATCATACTCTCAGAATATTTTCGGTTTAAACACTTTGAGAATTTTGACCAGGTTGGTGGTTTCCCCAAGTGTTTCGATCTTTCGCAAAAGTCCTTATCAAATGGACTTGAATTCGAAATCTGGATTAGCTTATTGTTTTGCTTATTTGTCCTTAGTGACCTAATTAGATTTGTCCATATTTTCTTATGTAGTCACGCAAATCTGTTGTTCACCATAGAACTTGGAAGATCTGAAAGAATTTTTTCTTGCAAGAACAGCGTTAATTCAAAACACTTGATAAGAACACAGTTCTGGATTTAAGATGGTTTACTATCGTTACTTTCTTCAAAAGCTTCGAAATCTCACATCCAGTCGTGATTCGATACACCTTTGCTCTGAAATGGAAGCCTCTACAGTCTTACTTTTGTAACAAGTGTTGACTAAGAGTAATCAGTAAAGAAAGTATGAAGTAGAAAGTCAATATTAAAAATCATTTCTCATGCATCAGTTGACAACATTTTTCTGTTATCCTAACAGAAATAACTCTGAGATGCTCGTATGTCCCATTAATTCAAATATTTGCATTAAACCTTCTCAACACACCGGAGACAACGCATTAAAACCAATTAAGCTGATAACAATATATCGTCACGGTGAAATTATCTAATTGCAATGCCCATAATTTGATGCCACAATAATACCACACTGATGAGTACGAGTATCTATACATGCACTGCAATTATATTTCAGTGAAGTTACGGAAGTGAGTACAAAGATATATTTTCTAAATTAGCTCTTAAATTAAACTGCTTTACGGCGCAAAGTTCTAATACATTGGCAATGGAACATGAGGCAAGGGATTACACTGCCTAATGAAGTTTCTTGCTGTGTTACATTGTGGATCATTCTTCCACATCTTATCGGGGCAGTTAATAAAGGTATCTGTGTTGACACAACCCCAAATCATGCTGGCGTAAGGACTACATCCATCGGGAAGTTGAATATACATTTTGATATTAGCAGATTTCATGTGTTCTTTAACTGAAATGGAAATCAAATTTAAATTATCTAATATGAATCTTTTAAATAATAAGTTTGCTTACTATTGTTAATGCAGTTTTCAAAAGATTGTGTAATGACCGGAACGATATCCTTGTCCGCTTCCTTGACACTGTCTTTAAGAAATTTACGAACTCGATCCATTGCAATTTCGCCATTTACTAGGGCACCAGATTCACGGTATATGCATTCTGGATAGCACTGAAAAGACAATGGATAGTTGATATCTTCATTCTTCAAATTGTATCTTATACTAAATGCTTCTTACCACATGAACAAATGCCGGGATATCCGGATGCTTTTTATGTGCTTCAATCTCTCGCATGCATTTCTGAGGGGCCGATCCTAGATCGATATGTGGAACACGGCAGCATGAGTTTATATCCTGAAAAGAATCTCTTTTAAATGGTTGTCAAAAGAAGTTTAAAATTACTTACGTAGTTGGGAAAGACTGGCGGATCTGAGCAATTGAATGCTGCTTGAGATGATCCCTAAAAGAAACAAAAAAGTGGTAACTTGAAGTTCAAAAAGATATCGTCTTTGTCGTGGCTAGACAAATTTAGACAAATTCGTTAAATCTTGGAATTTAAATCAGATGAACAACGCATTAAAAACAATACGCTACTGATATATTTTTTGAATATAAGATGAGAAAATGTCTAAACAGCCACAAAAATATTAGAAGCAAAGACTTAAATAGCTTCCAGAACGATAAATCTTAATATCTGGCTTAATATGAACCAATCCAATGTTATTCTATCCTTTTACATTTAATAAAAGCTCATATGAATCGTAAGGACTAAAACATCACAGTCAGACCATTGAAAATAGCCTGATCACGCACAATAAAAAAAAAAATATATAGAGAACACAAAATCTTGAAACTTGCAAGGATTGCAAGGACAAGAAAAGTAGATTTGAAAATTCTGAAAACGCAACGAACTGCTGATATTTCCCAACAAAGATCTACGATTGACCGGAAGAACTTAAGTATACCTCAAATTAGACCAAGAGTTGATGTTAAGCAATATATACCGTTGTCAATATTTAACCTGGGATTTTCGCGTATATATTTCACTATCCCCTATTACACTTGAAATAATATTCTAAAATTCTTTACTTACAAAATATAAAACAGTCACAAACAAAACGATTTGCAACATTGTTGTTATATCTTTCAGAGATATACCTCACTCGCACTTTCAATTTTTGAACATCGAATAAAACTAAGTTCAATCTGTTGATGGATGTGTCTTTTATACAATTCGTAGAATTTTTACTAAACAAAGCAAAAATTAGCTTAGCCCAATTTTATTCTCTAAACTGAAGGCTACAGAAAGACCTTTCTGGCATCGTGAGCATTGGTCATTTGTGACAAAAAAAATAAAAAATCGACATGACCTACAGTGCATAGATACTCGTACATACTTTGTCATTGAATTGACGAAAAATAGAAAAACGAGTGAAAGTTAAATTGAGTGAAACTATCAGATTGGAAAACGTACTTTCGTTTTAATCTTTTGCATTAAGACAGATGACACGGTGGTGTCCAAAATAAATTGATCATTAAATGAAATTTGTTTCGGTCTATGTTCAATTGAGATTATTATTTCTGCAAATAAGTATGAAATATAACGTTTTATGAAAATTATGAAAAAAAAAACTGATTGTAACTCCATGGGACTGTAACTGACATTACCAATAACAAACACGAGCATTGTTTTTTTTTATATTTACTTCAATAGACGGCGTTACAGCTTCACCTAAGTAAAAGAAGGCCGTTTCCTGGTGCGTCGTTCCTCTGGGTAGGAATCCAAAAGACTATCACCCGAACCGATGATATTTATTCGATCTATATATTCATATTAACGACCATCTTAGGCGACTGTGTAAGTTTTTGAAAAGGGCCAATGCTCTCTTTAGACCATAGATTTCGACGTTATATAGGGTTTTCTAATAACGACTTGACAATTTTTTTTTTTAAATAAAAGGCATACCATTTGAGATCTTTCAAAAAACTTTATTATTGGCTTGAAGTACAATCAAAACATTTATGAATAGAATTCGACTTCGTTCATATGGCCACCGCTGGCATGTTTGCATCAATTTTCAACGACTTGGCCACACATTTCGGCCGAAACGGCCGCTATTTCAA
The DNA here is from genome assembly GCA_907269105.1 of Volucella inanis. Taxonomy (NCBI): domain Eukaryota; kingdom Metazoa; phylum Arthropoda; class Insecta; order Diptera; family Syrphidae; genus Volucella; species Volucella inanis. The sequence goes on along the minus strand of OU026155.1, from coordinate 85,767,917 downwards.
TGTTGGCTTTGAGCTCTTCCAACTTCATCGGCGTGTTGGCATAAACCAATGACTTAACGTAGCCCCACAGAAAATAGTCAAGCGGCGTTAAATCGCATGAACGAGGCGGCCAATCGACTGGCCCATGTCTTGAGATAACACGCTCACCATGCTTACTCTTCAATAAATCGATTGTAGCGTGTGCTGTGTGGCTTGTGGCACCTTCCTGTTGAAACAACATGTTGTCCAAGTCCATATCTTCCAATTCGGCCCAAAAATAATCGGTGATCATGGCGCGATAACGATGATCATTCACAGTAACGTGACGATTGTTATCGTCGACGAAAAAATATGGCCCAATTTTTTCCGCACCAAACAGTTATTTTTTTGTGGATGAAGTGGTGATTCATCAAGCACATGTGGGTTTTCACCCGACCAATAACGCTTATTTTGCTTATTGACGAACCCATTGAACCAAAAATGAGCTTCGTCAGAAAAAGACTGAAAAGACGAGCATCGCAGTGATCGACCAAATGAGGTGACGACTCCAGAAGTAGTGAAGAAAATCCACAAAGCGGTACTGGATGAAAGTCGACTGAAAGTGCGCGAGCTAGCAGTGGCATTTCAAAAAGTGCGGTACATAGCATATTATTTAAAAATTTGGACATGAGAAAGCTGTGTGCAAGATGGGTGCCGCTTTTACTCACACTTGAGCAAAAACAGTGTCGTGAAGATGTTTCAATTGAGTGTTTAGCGAAGTTTCACAGCAACAAAGCAGAATTTTTGTGCCGTTTCATAACAATGGATGAAACCTGGGTCCATCACTTTACACCCGAGACAAAAGAACAATCAAAACAATGAATTCAAAAGGGAGAACCGGCTCCAAAGAAGGCGAAGACCGTTTCATCTGCAGGCAAGGTCTTGGCGTCGATTTTTTGGGTTGCGCGTGGGATAATTTTCACTGACTATCTTGAAAAAGGAAAAACTATCAACGGCCAGTATTATGCGAACTTATTGCAAGGTTTGAGCGAAGAAATCAAGCGAAAACGGCTAAGAAGAAGAAAGTGTTGTTTCATTAAGACAATGCACCAGCTCACAAATCCGTTATTGCCAAAATTAATGAATTAAAGTTTGAAATAATATCTCATGCACCCTATTCGCCAGATGTAGTCCCCTCGGATTGTTTTCTGTGCCTAAACTTGAAAAAATGGCTCAGTGGTCAAAGATTTTCCAACGATGAACAAGTGATGTCGGCAGTTAATGGCTATTTTGAGGAGGAAGACAGTTCTTATTATAAAAAGGGTATCGAACTTTTTGAACATCGCTGGAAAAAGTGTATAGAACTGAAAGGCGATTATGTTGAAAACTAAATAATTTTTTTTCCAAAATTTTTCAAATCTCGGCCAACATCGAAAAGCGGAAAAAGTACGTATTTTCTCAGCCGTCACCAACTTCAATGTTGGTGGGAATCAATGTGATGGGGAGAGACTTGTTTTTGGTCTACGATATTGATATCTTTTCTTTGCTTATGACTCTTCTATAAAACAAAAGATAATCCTAATCTTGTAAGAACTACAAAAGCGCATTCGCGCAAAATGGCATGTATACGACTCCGCACAAAGTAATACAGTATACGACCTACAGTATTCAGTCAGTCTACTGTGGAGGCTGAATCGAAGTTACACTCGTGGTTAAGCTAGTAGGTTTTCTACCTTCCGAATGAAGTTGATAATATTACTATCTGAGGAATTCTTTAGTTCCTGAAAAAAATGTTCCGTCTAATTCTGTTGAGAGCTGGATGTGTTCAGCTGTTTCGTCTTCCTCAAGACAAAGTTGACACGCCGGAGAGTCGTGTTTTGTTGAGGTGAAGTCTTAAAACGTGATGTCCTGTAAGGTAAGCTACTAAAGTTTCGATATCGTGCTGACTTTGGTTTAGCATTTGGCATTTTTGTTAAAGTGCAAAGGGCCATCCTGCCCTTTGGCCTGTCTTAGAACTGCGCTATTATCCCAATATGAGATGCATCTCAAATGCTCTCAGCTATTAATAGCTGATAATAACAAATAGAATTTCTGAGCCCTTTCTGGCCGGTTCGTCGGCATTTTCGTTCCCATCAATGCCGTCATGACCAGAAAAGCACCATAGTTTGGTTTTGTCCCTAAAGCTTAGTTTTCGGAGCTTTTTTAAGCAGTACATGACTGATTTGGAGTCAATGGTATGCGAGCTAGGCACATACTTAAATGGAGTGTGATTCCACCTGAAATATACTAGGATTTTTGCCCACTGCTATGGTAATATTTAGGTTAAGTCCATATATTCCCGCTACCATTCCCGCTTTCATTTTAGAATTATCCGTATACCACTTTATGCCATTTTGGCTGTTTGGTGGGTTATCAGTTACCCATCCTTCTTTGCTGGAAATCTCCATGAAGAAACCTTTATGAAAGCATAATATTTTCTGAAGGTGGTCAGTTACCGTGCAGATCATGTCAAATTCAGGTAATTTGGAGAGCAAGGTCCTTAGGTCTGGGTGATCGCTAAGACTTAACTTAATTTGTACCAGACTTGCTGTGCTGCGTAATGTCACTTTGTTTATATAAAGATCCAGAAATGTCCAGACTTCCAAGACGCTATAGAAGCATATATTGTGATGTACCTGACCATAATTGTATAAATCCAGTGAGTGATTTTTGGAGAGATCCCCCATATCCTGACATAATGCGACGGCAGGCCCACAAAGCGTTAGTTGCTTTAGTTATTTTTTTGTTTATGTGAAACTTCCAATTGAGCCTCTTGTTTAGGAATATTTCCAGATATTTGACCTCGTCGGAGTACTCCACGATTGCATCGTTAAGTGAAACTGTACCTGCATTTATGTTTCTTATTTTAGTGAAAGGAACTATGGCAGCACAAGTCTAAGACTGTCTTAAGAGGGTTTCGCGTACGTGCAGTGACTTCGTTAGTCTCTATGCCCGAAATAATGATGACTAGGTTATCGGCATATCCAATTGTGGGGTAGCCTAAGTTGTTAAATTTTTTAAGCAGATCATCAAAGACCAATGACAAAGAGGGGCTATAATACTACCTGCGGGCAGCCCCTTACGAATGATACTGATACCGAAGTCGGCCCTAATGAAGTAGTGATCATCCGGTCTTCAATTATGGCTTTGACACAGTTAGTGGTAGGTTCATCGATGTTTCTATGGAGCAAATGGAGGCGAGAGAGTGAGGTCTAGGACTACCTGTCTTATAGATTTTCTAAATGTGGATTTGTTTCCCTTATTTTGCGCCTAGATTGTTGCTATATAGAGTGATTCATTGTGAGGTTTGATTTATAATGTAAAATAAAATACATAAATTTGAAAGCGAACTTAAAACTTTTATTATCGATTAAAAGAACAATTCACGACATTTACTTTTTAAAAATGATATCGTGTAAATATTGGTCACGACTACGTCTGAGGTGGCTCATTTGGAAGGTCCAAATTTTGGGTGACTCGTTCAAGCATAGCGGCTGGTATCTCGCGGGTAACACGAGTAGCGTGTTAGTAGCGTCAATCGTAGCTGGCTTATTCCAGAAGACCAATTTACCGTAGCAAAACGTGAAATTAAGTGCTCATCAAAATGATTTCTCAAGCCCATTGTTTCACATGCTGTATGGCTCGTAGCGCTGTCTTGTTGAAACCAGGGCTCACCGAGACCATGTGATAACGATAACGGTTACGATTGACAGTAAAATTTTAATTTGCCTCATTTTTGAAGAAATATGGATCAATTATTCCACCAGCCCATAAGCCACATCATACGACTTAATGGATGTAATGGCAGCTTTTAGTACTCTTCGGGTTGATCATCAGCCCAAATATGGCAATTTTGTTTATTAACGTATCCATTGAGCCAGAAATGGGCTTCATCACTGAAGAAAATCTCACGATAAAACACCGGATTTTCATTGAGTTTTTCAAGAGTCCAATCACTGAAAATATGACGCAAATTCAAGTCGTCTGGCTTCAATTCTTGTACAAGTTCAATTTTGTACGTTTTTAGACAGAGATACTTACGTAAAATACGCCAAGCCAAGCTGCTAAGAACGAAGACGAATCGATTCGTCACGGTCTTCGCGCACACTCTCAGCTACAGCTGCTATAGTCCCTTCACTACGTGCTGAATATGGTCTAACCGGTCGAGTATCATCCACTAACATAAACTGGGACTCAAATTTGCGAATGGTATTGGCAATAGTGGTTTCAATAGGTCGATTACAGTAAGTTCCTCGAATTGAACGAAAGCGTCCTCACAGAACGCTGATTTTCGTAATACAGCTGAACAATTTGGAGACGCTGTTGTATGTAGTGTGAGTCCTTCCATGATGACTTGCCAAACGATACTGAACAAAAATGACAAAGCAGTTTGATAGGAGTCACGCGTGATCTGTCAAAAAAAAAAACCTATTGAAAGTCACGATGGACCACCCTATATATTATAAAGATTTTAAAAGTGACTCACCTCCTTTGTTTGTTTCATGGCTGCCCCAAATCGTATTGTGTGCGTTGGCATCGCAGCCGATGATAAAGTGTACTTGCTTGTCTTCACAACACCGGACAAGTTGTTGAAATGCTGAAATGCTGAAATTTTAGTTAATAAGACCAATACTGATTAACTGGGCCATGACTGCCCCATGATGGCGAGGGTTAACAGGGGTTGTCCTAATGGCTGCCTGTCTACCCTGCGCGACAATCTCAATAGTATACGCTCAGGTATATGCAGATGATGTAGTGTTTCTAAAGCCCACTGAAATAAGCATGTGTCATCGAGAACGTCTCTGTCGCCCTTCTGGCAGTATAAATGAAGTTTCGGCAAGATAAGAGCCTTACTACCAAGGAGCGTCATAGTTAGACGATGCAACAGTTGAAAACTGGAACAAACTCTCATGAAACTACATCTTAAACGTCTGTTTCAGCTGCATGGGGCTTACCCTAGCTCACATAGCTCTGCTCTAGACGTACTAATGAACCTCTCTTATCTGGATTTTTAAGAGTGTATCATGGGCTGGACACTTAAAGCCATCTTTTGTTAAAAAAAAAAAATGTCTTTGATACAAGACATACTGGAGTTTTGATGAGATTGTGCGCCGACTGTCTTTTAGCTCTGTTCATTGCGTCAGGATGACACCAGAACACTTATTGTTGCGAACATACGAAATCGACTTATCCTATAATAATGTTTATTTTACCGTAACTAAGTTTCGACTTATTAAGCAGTTTTCTTTTCATAAAATAGACTCGTTTTATTGCCTTTTATGGCCTTCGTCCATCGAGACAACTTTGCAGTTTCACCATCGTTTCTTCAATCGTTTAACATACTGCTAGTATAGCACTACCATCGGAAAACATAGCTAGAACAGCCCCTTCTTCTTGGGGTATATCTCGGGTATATAGGAGTTACAAAAGAGGGCTGAAAATACTCCCCTCCGGTACGTCGGTAAGATTTCATCAAAGGAGTTGAACCTATCGTGTGCCTAAAGTGTGAGTTCTGTTGTAGGGTGACCAAACTTGGCTTGCATATTCAAGAAAAGGTCTAACAAAGGTTATGTTAAGAGATTTGGTTACATAAGTATTGGAAAACTCCTTAGACCAGCGCTTAATTGAGCCAATGGAAGACTTGGTTTTTTTAACATATTATCAATGTGAAAACGGAAATTGAATTCCTTATCACAGATAACACCTAAGTAACGCAATTCATTCACTAAGGGAGCAGGAAGATTAAAGATCAGATAGCATTCGTAGGCGCTCTCCTACGTATTGACGTTAACCTCAAGGAAATTCTTCTGACACCGAGTACAAAATCTTTGAAGATCTTCTTCTGTGATAAACTGTCTGAGAAAGATGATATACGAGTGTATCTAAAGATTTTCATATCGTCTGCATTAGCGGATACGTATGAATTTTTAATGATGCCATCAACATCGTTAATAGTGAAAATAAATAATAAGGGACCAATGCGGCTGCCTTGAGGGACACCAGAAGAGAATTTAATTGGTCTAGAAACCATTGGCCTAGATATAATATAGTAATGCCGTTCATTTAAATAGGATTGAACCCACATTATAAAGCTTATTTAGAAACCAAGAGCTTTTGATTTTAGAAGATTTGTATCAAGAGAAATTCTATCAAAGGCTTTGCTGAAATCGGTGACAATCACGTCAACTTGGTTTCCAGATTCTAGTGCAAATCGTCTTGATGAGCTTTTTTGTTAGGGAAATAATAAAAGACCTTTTCCGGGTTGAGGGAAATATTACCTGGGTTAGGTACATTTTACATTTCCTTAATAATATAGGGGGTAGGTTAAGCAGAATAATCATCTTTGGGACTTATCATTTTATTTTTAACTTGCTCTAAAGTTAGAGACACTGATCCCGAAGTTGTTTGTGGGCAGCTATTTAAAGAAGAAAAGTAAGAGTGAGTATGGATGGTGAACGCTTCTAAAAAATATTGCTGAGAGATTTGCAATAATTTGAGGATCACCCGAGGACGTTTGGGGTTAGATGTAAGTGTTAAAATAGTTTTCATAGAGAGTTTGGCAATGTGCAGACAAATTTAATTGAGGAGACTGGTAGTAGAACAAATTGGGTCTGAATGCGATTTTAAGTAAGTATACCAGAGTTTATTTTTCTTATTGCGAAGAGATCGCAGCTCTTTATTATACCAGGGTGGTGAAGAAGAGAGATTGGTAGAGCACTTTGAAAATTTCGGTATAAAAGGATGTGAGAGCATTGTTAACCGTAAAGTTAGGATTATCGTATAGAAAGATCAAATTGGCCATACTGAGGAGATTGTTCAGTTTGACATAGTTAGCCTGATGAAAATAAAAACTGAAAGAAAACTCATAGGAAATAGGATTAAGACCATTGTTATACAACATCGTAAGAGAAAGAGAAGGATGGTAAATACTCGTATCCAAATTAGAGAGAACATATCGAGAAGCTGCAAAAACTCCAAAATTCTATGTTGAGGCTAATAAACTGTGGAAATGTTCCTGACAAAAGAAGAAGATTAAAGGTACTTGAGATGCAAAATATTTTCACGATGACCCTTGTACTGGAATATCATAATGACATCCGCTTTCAAAGGCCAATCGAACATGCAATCAACACCAGAAGATGTGCTACGGGTATGTTACAAGTGCCTGTAACTACAATAACTATGGTAAAAGGCAGCTTAAATATATCGTTCCCACAGTATTGAATGAATTACCTGCTGATCTTAAAAATATTGTAAATTTTAAAAACAGAAAAAAAATTATTAAAAAAATCATTAAATCATGTACACAAAACTTAGCTTGCTCATTTTAGTTTAAACTTTTGAAAAGCAACCTTCTGCAAAAAAGCCATTAAGGCTTCGCAGAAAATTATAAAAATTGTTAAGAAACTTTCATGCAAATAAATAAATTAAAAAAAAGAGAAGATTTCTACTTTCTAAAACGACGCAGTTATCTGTATCAGTGGCGAAGATTAGATTGAGTTGTCTGCCAATGTTATTGGTGACATCACTTAATTGATACAGACCAGACTTTAAGGGGGTGGTCCTGGTGTAGTGGTATATGCATACACTAATCAAGCAGAGCGTCGCGGGTTCGAATCCCGTGCGAGGCAATTATCTAAAAAAGTCTTTTCGTAGAATTTGCATGTAGTTATATGAGAATACCGTCGGCGTCAACTCTGACATGAAGGCATAACACTGATGTTGGAGTGGTTGCTGGCTGGGCTAAATGTAACGAACTAACAGCTAGCACGTACTGAGACCCATTGGTTGAGGATGCACTTGCTCGTCCCGTCCAGTTTGACAACCACCTCTGGGAAAAATATCGAAACCTAATACACCTGAGTTTCAAACTACTACACCACCCGTCCGCGCCCTGGAGAAAACCAGTAAAAGAAATTCATATCCCCTTGGTGCGCGCTCGGGATTATTTGTTGCAATAAAGAAGGGCTGGTCAGTCTGGGCTCATAGAAGCCTAAGTAGATTAAAATTAACTAAAAAAATAACAACGTCGTTGGGATCAGCAGCATTAAAAATACAATCGATTGCATCAACATCTAGCTGGTAACCTTGAATGGGTTGAAAGGGACAAATATAGCAGCAAGAAAATATATAGGTCGCGCTTGCAAACAAATTCAAAGAATACAGTGGACGATTTTTTAAAGGGTGAAGACGAGAGTAAAAAGCTAGAAGTCCACCACGGTACACCATATAAATTATCCTCTTTATCTAGACCATAGTCACGGTGTAAATCATTCATTATTCTTAATATTAGAGGTTAAATTGGTTACTGTGAGGACAAAAATGTCGTAGGGCTGAATTTGGGAATTAAGATGTAGCAGAAATAGCAGAAATAGCAGAAATCTTAGTTCGTAATCCTCTTACGTTTTGATAACAAAGGGACGGACACTTGGGAGGCTTCGCCAAAGAATTGAGCAGCAGGTTAGAAGCGATCAAAGTTTTCGAAACTAGACCGTGTTCTCTGAAGGTGTAGTATACGTTTGGAACTTACGTGAGAAGAGCTATCATTAGCTATATCGTCAGGAGTCATATCGTATCAAATCAGATCATTGATTATGGAAACCATTACACTGGTTTTAGTTATACCGTCGATACAAACAGAGTCCGACTTATCATGTAGATAAGCGAGATATAAAAGAACATTATCATATAATTTGTGGTCTCTTAATCGAGAGAGAATATACCGGCCATCCTCTCCTGAATAGTTAAGGTGCTTGGTTAGCTTTGGCTTGGAGGATGTAAAATTTCTTGTGACATCTCTAGTGAGACGCTGAGGACGATGAGGAAAACGACGACGACCCTGTAATCGCCGGGTAAGGCCTACCTTAATAAGCTTTTCTTTCATCGCGTTTTATTTTATATTTTTGTGACCGGAATCCGATGGCTTTTCTATAGCTGTTTTGAATTTATCGGGCATAGACTTTTCCCTACTTGACACTTTTGGCTGCTCATATTGTGACTTTAGGAACTGCCTCCCTGGCTACTTCGCAACCACGATCTGGGTTTTTTTTTTCTTTGCAATTGTTACACGTTGCAGAGGTTTGCTTGCTTACTTCACAGTCTTTGGAGAGGTGATTTCCTCCTCATTTCACACAACGTTGCTCTTACTAGCAATAATTTTGCGTGTGATTGTACCTTGACAGAGTTGCATTGCGGGATTACTTTTATGTTATTACGCAGAGGTTAAATTTTCATAATCGTGTTCAGAGTCGCTTTTATTTCATCACATAAATTTTTTTAAAATTCTCGGCCTTATGGACGGTGAGCTTGAAAAGAGGAAGGCTGTGTTTTACTGTAACTTTAAAATACTAATTTTCCAGTTCACTGTAGTCGTTACGTTTCTTCGATATCGCCGTGGATGCCGCTGCTGATATGATCACAGACACTATCCTCTTTGGAATAAGTTCCTCTATCCCTCATCGGATGAAAAGTATTAGACCAGAAGAAAAGACATGGTACGACTCGAGTCATAAAGAGGCAGGCAGGGTTAGATAAATGTTTTTTCAGTCCCAACCAAGACCAACCCGACAGAGGAAAATTAAAAAAAGTTTAAACGAGCCAGGAATGACTGCAATACTTTTCTTAAGCGTGTGTAACTACAATTCGACCAAAAACTGAGGCAAAAAATACTACTTAATGTCCTGAAGGTAACAAAAATGTTTGGCCGTTCGTCAAAACTTTTAGAAATTCTGCCTCATCTTACATTCTAGCGCTCATTTATAATGATATTCCAACTGTCAACTCTTTGGATAAGGCGAATCCACTTGCTGCACACTTTGCAGACAGCTCAACACTTCCAGATTGTGTTTTGTTCATGCCTACACTTGAGTGCGTCGAATCTTCAATTGAACGTATCCACTTTCGCACCCCTGGTGTAGTAAGAGTACTAAACTGGTGCAGATGGTATATCTACCCTTCTTCTGAAAAGGTGTTTTTCCTCGCTGGAAGGAAGGCTCTTCATTAATTCTATTATTAAGGGCACTTACGGAGCAGATGGAAAACAGCATTTATCCAGACCGTCCCTAAAAAAGACGAATCTTTTTCTTTCTCTTCCTACGGACTAATTGTACTTACGTCCCTTCTTTCCAAGGTCATGGAAACGCTGATAAACTGTCAGCTCATAAAATATCTCGAAACGTAGAACTTCTCAATGACCGGCAGTATGATTGCCCTAGCAACACGTCCACTGGTATTTTGATGGCATGTCTCACCGAAAAGAGGAACCAAAGCGTACATCAATCAGGCGAAAGCAAGATAGTTGCACTTGATATTTCTAAGGCATTTGACAGAGACAGAGATCAGGCTCTTTTCTCAAAAACGGTAGAGTGCCTCAGAGCTCCGTTCTGTCTCCGACACTCTTTTAAATTATGGTTAGTGATTACATTTTAGAGGTACTCAAACCCTTGAGCGCACGCAAATTATAAAAACAAAAACAAAAGTCTACCATTGAATATTCTCAGTACTTAACTTTCGAGACAGTAAGTGATAGCCGTCATTCGTTGTTGTTAGGCGACGTGACGGTATTATCGGATCGTAACAACGTCTTCAAGATTTTTTGAATTTTGTAATCCGTTGATCATGTTGATTGGCGGCGGTTGTCGATGCTGGGGATTTCAGTTTTCATTGGAATGACATCTGTCCCTTCGCTTCTTGTTAAATGATGATTTTGTGGGAGGAACCGACTTTCTGTTTCTTGCCTGGTCGTTTCTCTAGTATCCAACTTAAGTCCTCTTCGTCCGTTTCATAAGTAGGTTGCTTTACCTTTATTTATGCGATAAAAATACTTGCTCTTTCCATGGAAAGATGACGAGGGTCATTTTCTCTTGTAACTGTCTATGCACTGCCCGCATCTCCGAAGCTGAGTGACGATAATCCGTAGAAGGCTAACTAACGTACCGTCTTCCCAGGTTTTAAAATCATTGATAGCTTAGTCCTCATATCTTTTTTGAACAAGATTATGACCAGAACCTTTTTAGTGAACCAATACATGTAACCTTAAGTAAAAACAAAGAGAGTAATCCAATTAAATTTGTTTTATTTCTATTTTCACACAAAGATCCTTAGACAGTATTTTCACATTTAAATGATTGTATTGTGGGTCCGTATGATGATAGTCCTTATTCAGTATATGGATCGAATCTTGTAGTTGACTCCAATTCGAAAGATGAATTTGTATAAGAAGATGAGTCTTCATCAGAAGGCGACTCTGAATCGGACGACGAACCTGAGCCTGAATCTAAGTCTGAATATGACTCTGAATCTGAATAGGAATCCGAATCGGAATCATAATCCGATGAGTCATAGTTAGTATCAGATCTATCGAAATTCGGCTTATGTCTCCCCCCATACACTATCCGTAAAATGCTGACAGAACATTCACTTATGAACGATGTGAATCCCATGCAGGAACTTGATAAGTTCTTGGCATTCTCTGGACAGTTCGTGAAAATTTGCTCCTGAATACAATCGATAAGTGCAGCGTAATAAGGTTGGCAACTTGATTTGTACTTCGCATTGCTCTTCATAAAGTCAACTAAAATTAAAAAAAAAAAAAAAAAAAAAAAAAACAATTTTCGAATTATGTTGAGGTATAACGTTGCAAGACACTACCTTCATTCAAACATACATCAGTATAGGCCATTAACCGAGGCTTAATCTCGTCATTGGCAATGTCATTGCTAAGAAGGTTGATGAGGCGCTCCTTTTCAATGTTTCCATCATCAAGAATTACATGGAAAATATTTAGGTAGCATTGTATTTCGCACTAGAAAATGAATGTTGTTTAGAGATGTTTGGAATAAAACAAAATTACTTACGATATTCATTAAAACGAGGTCCATGTACTTATTTCCGTCTCTATTAATTTGATGCGAATATTTGCAGGATTCACTAACCTCTGGCAAATAGGTTATCCCCGAGCCCTTGCAGCATGTTGACAAAGCCTTGAAATAAGAGATGAATTGAAGGGGAAGAGTTCCAAATAAAAGATCTTACTTAATTATGGTTTTGGAAAAAAATGTTACCACGCATTTGTAAGGAAATACTCAATTAATTGAGTCATCTGAGCTTCAGATGAAGTTGAACCTTAGGCTCTGAAGAATGATATTGAAGAAATGGCAGGGTATTAAATACATTTACATATTTACATTTAACCAAACAAGCAGCTTCCGGGGAGTATATGGCATCAGTAAAGCCTGTATGCCGTGGTATTCAGATTTCTGCATAGCCTTCCAGCTCTAACTCCTATCAAATGACGTGGATTGCTCATCCACTGTCTCTAGGAATACTCAATCGAGGCAGTAGCACAATATATTGTGAACATATTTTTAAGCTTAAAGATATCAGCTCTCCTGAAGTTAATCAGGGTACTCAATTGCTTAGAATCGAGTATGGATTATGTTTATATTCCTTGGCGTGGAAAGATCTCTTCACGTTGACAAACCAGTCTAAGTCCGAGTGTCGAAAAATGCAGCAGAGTGTGGATCTGCGTAGCGATTAATCGGGAAACTGCTGAAAAATCAAGTTTGTAGCGTTAAGCTTGCCCTAAGTCCCAGTGGTGTTGCCCGGTAACGGTATGAGTAAACCCTTACTCGGATATGGATTTGCCATAATAGGAAGACTTAGGAAACAAATCTTGAGCTTCAGGCATGTAAGTGAACGCCTGACGATGATCCCCATAAATATTGAATTCGCCAAATTAGGCCTCATAAATGTTCAAGCATCGATAGAGGGCTGCTACAACAAGCTCCTCGATACAACGATTTTAATGGCAAGCTATGCAAGGAGGTCAAAGTAAGTAATATATGTAGTGAGGAAATACATCCTTCACACTATTATCTCCAGAACCGGAGACAGGCTCATTGATTTTGCGGCGGGACATATTGCAATTATAGCCGGCATACGATTTCGATAGCTCGATATCAATAAAGAACTTTGATAAACAAACCGTCCACCCTCCACCAAATTGACCATATCGGGATTAACGCAAGGCACTTCCCCAATATTTTGAATGTGTGAGGCAGCATTATATTGCTGTAGCTAATATACGCATATGGATATCTATAAGAGCCCAAAGGCAGGGAACCATTATGAGAAAAATCAACGTGAAACGGCTACAGTCGTAAGAGACAGCCCGAACGCTGTCCCTTAACTCCACGAGAAATCTGATGCCAACCCGCCTCAACAAAGAAACCCATTCGATGACGAATGCAGACAGGAAAAATTAGAAGAAAAACAACCAAATGAAAATGCCAAAAATGTAAAGTCCACACAGAATAATTTCCAAACTCAAGTGCAACAAAGCTGCTGGACACGAGGTGGTAAAATCAGCAGATGTTGAGCTGCGTACTGCACCAACTACAGAGGAATAAATATCCTCAAAACCGCATATAAAATCCTGTCTGCCATATTAGGTGAACGCCTAACACCCTTCGTCAATAGGCTGGTTGATCTTAGGAACAACCAAAGAATTCCAATTTCGGTCATAGCTGTCATCGTAACGGGGCACTTCCTTTTTCCTAAGAACTTATCAGTACTAGGTACAGTGACACTATATCCTTCGACGCTTACGCTTACTGTAACAGCAACGACAATAACTGCAGCAGAAACAACAACAGTTATAATTGCTAACAATTAACTCTTTTGAAAGTGAAGTTAAAAGACACCGTTGAACTGAGGAAGCATAGATAAGCATGCAATCTACATGTTTAAAATACATCCTGAAGGATGAAGAAAACAATACGAGTACTGCTGGGATGACTAGTATTACCACATGCAAAATACAATATGTTATATGAATCCTGTGATCTTCAGACTTTGTGTATAACATATAAGATTTAGTTTTATCTACGTAAAAGCTATAGCCGATAATAAAACCGCTAAATAGCGAAATCATTGTAAGCCAAATATCATTTACTTGTCTGTTTTAAGACAAAAACAGAGGGGCGGCACTCCGCCAAAGTTTGAAGACAGTAAAAGTCCTGAAATAAACAAACGATGCCTCTAAATAAATCAGAAGCGAGGAAGTCCGCATTATTTTCCGGATTTTCTCCTAACACTATAAATAGAGATGATGGCGGGTGAATCCAAATGACTTTCATATCCGTAAAGTGGATAGATGGCTCCAGAATACCCAACCCGTCGTCCCAGAAAGACCCAAGCCTCTACACTCTTTCCAAAGTGCCGATGACCACCACATTTCATGTTGGGGAATAAAAAAAGTCGAATGGAACCAGGCGAACGTCAGTTCCAAATGAGTGATGCATAGTCGTATGGTGAAAAAGCAATTTTTTCTTTGCCAAATGAGAACGTATCTCTGTCAATTTTTTATTAAATTGATCGTGTGGTCGTGCTTCCTTTCTTTACTTTCTTCAAAAATTATTATTCCCTTGAGACAATATTTCCAGCCAAAGGAACTGCATTTGCCTTCTTTGGAACAAATTTGCCTAGAAAAATTACCAAACGAATTCGATAAGTCGATCAAATTGTCAATAGAATTCGGAAGGTTGAGCCGGAAGAATGTAGCAACATTGTGTTATTTTAAATTACACAGAGTCGAGCTTAGAAGAAGACGAATTGGAAACGTAAGGAGACATTAACAAGGGGAGTTATTCAAAAGGGGTGTGCGATCACCATCCCAAGAAACATTAAAAGAAAAAGGGAAGACGTAATGGTTTTTTTATTTTGGTGATAAAATTAGTCAGTCAGAGCGTAGATATCAAATCGGAGAGAATTAGATTGACGCAAAACGACGTGGGTTTTGGAATGCAATCCTCTTACGTTCTGGTAATAGAAGGTGAGAGAAAGGTTTTTGCATGACTTGTTAGATTCGAAAGAAATCGACTACGTTGGAGGTGTAAGACTCTTTTAGGGTGTACATATAGGGTCTTCCAATAGGGACTTGACAACTTTGAATTTAATTTGTGAACGCACTCTTTCACTAATCATCAAACTGTCACTGTCAATTTATTCAGTAAACTCAACATTTTCATTATGGTAAAGTACACTAACGAGCAACGGCTGCAAATTATAAAAATTGTCTACAGATATTCGGAGTCGGTGACTGCAACTTTAAGAGCGTTAACTCCAATTTTCGGTCGCAATTTTCGCCCTAGTAGACAGTCAGTAACAAGTTTAGTGCAAAAATTTGAGTCTACACATTCGTTGTGTTATGTTGCCGTGTCAGTGAGACAACGGGTTGGTCGAAATGTCGAAAATATCGTTGACGTTCAGACGTCCGTAGCAAACGATCCAAATCAGTCAATTCCACGGTGTTATGTTGCCATGTCAGTGAGACAACGGGTTGGTCGAAATGTCGAAAATATCGTTGCCGTCCAGACGTCCGTAGAAAACGATCCAAATCAGTCAATTCCACGGCGTTCTCAAGAATTGCGCATCGCTCAGACCACATTATGGCGTATTTTGCGTAAGGATCTTGGTTTACACCCATACAAGATCAAGCTGACTCAAGAATTGAAGCCGATGGACCATTTGAAGCGACATACGTTCTACGATTGGGTTCTGAAGAAGATGCGCCAAGATGATGAATTTCATCGCAAAATCATCTTCAGTGACGAAGCTCATTTTTGGCTCAATGGGTTCGTCAATAAGCAAAATATACATTATTGG
The DNA here is from genome assembly GCA_907269105.1 of Volucella inanis. Classification (NCBI taxonomy): domain Eukaryota; kingdom Metazoa; phylum Arthropoda; class Insecta; order Diptera; family Syrphidae; genus Volucella; species Volucella inanis. Next base: position 85,752,254 of record OU026155.1, on the reverse strand, counting down.
TCGGGTGAGAACCCACATGTGCTTCATGAATCACCACTTCATCCACAAAAAATAACTGTTTGGTGATGTTTGCATGCCGGCGGCGTTATTGGGCCATATTTTTTCGTCGACGATAACAATCGTCACGTTACTATGAATGATCAGCGTTATCGCGCCATGATCACCGATTATTTTTGGCCCGAATTGGAAGATATGGACTTGGACTACATGTAGTTTCAACAGGATGGTGCCACAAGCCACACAGCACACGCTACAATCGATTTATTGAAGAGTAAGTGTGGTGAGCGTGTTATCTCAAGACATGGGCCAGTCGATTGGCCGCCTCGTTCGTGCGAATTAACGCCGCTTGACTATTTTCTGTGGGGCTACGACAAGTCAATGGTTTATGCCAACACGCCGACGACGTTGGAAGAGCTCAAAGCCAACATTGAACGCGAAATAGCGGCCGTTTCGTCCGAAATGTGTGGCCGAATCGTTGAAAATTGTGTCCAACGAATCGACAGTTGCAAACGTGCCCGCGGTGCCCATATGAACGAAGTCGAGTTCCATTCATAAATGTTTTGATTGTACTTCAAGCCAATTATAAAGTTTTTGAAATATCTCAAATGGTTTGCCTTTTATTTAAAAAAAAAAAATTGTCCAGTCGTTATTAGAAAAAGTCTGCGACTTTTTAGGGAGACGTATTGAAAATCTCGAGATACTTTATAAAAAGATTCCTGAGACTGATAACATCGATAGAGAGGACTTCCTGTGGATGAAAGCCATGGCGCTTGTTTTTGTTTTACCCTCGTAGTACACCGAGTCAAATTTATCATGTATATAAGCGAGATATAGACGTATATTCCCGTATATCATTTTATCCGTAAGCCTAGAGAGCGCATAGAGAAATTCGCCGGTATCGCTAAAGGGAGTCGATAAAAGATGGAGACGTTTGGCAAGTCATCATGGAAAGACTCACACCACAACAGCGTCTCCAAATTGTTCAGCTGTATTACAAAAATCAGCGCACCTACTGAAACCGCTATTGCCAATACCAATCGCAAAATTGAGTCCCAGTTTACATTGGTGGATTATACTCGACCGGTTAGACCACATCCAGCACGTAGTGAAGGGACCGTAACGAATCGATTCGTCGTCGTTCTCAGCAGCTTGGCTTGGAGTATTCGACAACTTGACATATTTTACGTGAGGATCTCGGCCTAAAAGCGTACAAAATTCAACTTGTGCACGAATTGAAGCCAGGCGGCTTGAATTTCCGTCACATTTTCAGTGACTGGGCTCCGGAGAAAACTCAGTGAAAATCTGGTGCTTTATCGTGAAATTTTGTTCTATGATGAAACCCATTTCTGGCTCAATGGATACGTTTATAATTAAAATTGCGATATTTGGGCTGATGAGCAACCCGAAGAGTACCAAGAACTACCATTACGACCAAGAAAAACAACGGTATGGTGTGGTTTATGGGCTGGTGGAATCATTGGTCCATATTTCTTGAAAAATGAGGAAAATGATATCAGTCTCTATACTCGAACGAGTCGCCCAAAATTGAACCTTCCGAATGGACCACCTCAGACATAGTCTTGGCCAACATTTACATGAAACTATTTTCAAAAATTAAATGCCATGAATTGTTCTTTTAACAAATAATAAAAATTTTAAGTTCACTTTCAAAGGTATGTATTTTATTTTACATTATAAATCACACCTCACGATGAATCACCTTATACAAGAGGGGTTTGATAATACAACATAAAGTTAGGATACTTAGCCCCACTTCTGTGGTCGAAATAAGATAAAGGCGTGTTGAGGGTTGATTGGTAGCAGTTTGAGGGATAGGGGCTAAATCGAAAGAACATGTTGACGTTGGGTCTTACTTTAGGGGTTAATAGAAGGAGTTAAAGTATGGATGTTGTTGTAGGAGAAGCGGCAAAAATGTGTGTCACGATTCATGAAGGCAGAATCAAATATATGGTAAACTGTCAACGAAAAGAGATGATTCGAACACGACCTGAAGGGAGCTATATCTTTAAGGTAAGTAAGTTTTATTACACTTGCTAATTATTGGTGCGTCGGCCTAAGAAAGCAATTGAGTAATTATGTGCTGTCAAATATTACCCGAATCATACCAGTCATGTGGTATGGTGCATAAGCACGGACGTGACTAGGGCGGATGCAGATATCCTCGGTCGTTTGAAATGCGAGATTTGTAGAACGATTTTCTACGCGATGTACAGCGACATGGAGCTGGTCAGTAAAGGGCGCATCTGTCACCTATGATGGCAAGGACATACATATGTATCCGTACATGTACGATCAGAAATCTCTCGTTTTTTCAATAGTCCGTTAATTTTTGAGCCTGAATCTAAGTAGGAGGAAAACTTTGATTTCTAGGGCCTACAAATGATTTTAAATAGAAAACTATTATAACATAGATTTTTGAGTAATCTTTATTTCACGATTGAAAACGAGTGTTCTTTCAAAAGCAGAAAAACAAAAAGATTATGAAAGTGATGTAACATTTCATCATCGGGTGCGCATATGCACTGTTTCTATATTATCTAACACAGAATGAAACTCGATAAAACTTTCGATGTAATAACAAATAAAATGATTTCTGGAACCATCAAGAGATTAAATGAGAGCTTCCTGACAATATAGCTGTTACCCAATTGGCTCGTAATTGTACCGCATCCACTCCTATCATATCGGCCGCTGTAATCGTCTTCATGTACCTCATAAGTCTAAATTAAACAATTTCTATTTAAATTTCTTTTTAAGGCTTATTAAAGAAACATTTTTTGGCCTGTCTTAAACAAACATATCCCTAACTTATGTGAACACCAAAGGGATGTTTTGAAAAATTAGAACTCGAATACTCACTGTGCTCTCTGAAGAGGGTGGCTTTAGACAATCTTTGTCTAGAGCTCCAGCGATCGTCTTCAAAGGAAAATAACATTTAAATTTAAAAAATTCACAATTTCAGTTTTGATATCCGGTTAACTTACAACGACCATCAGTAAAAGTATACTCGCGTACTGTCGACGTAATATTGCCATATTTCCAACTCGAAAATGATGCACGAAATGTACTTGAATTTATTTATATGTGGGTGCATGGGATTCCTTCTTTTTTTTTCAACAAATGTTCATGCAATTAATTGAGAATTGTGATCTGATTTTTAATTACTTTAATGAGTTGTTGGAAAGGTGTACTCATGTTATAAGCAAAACTACCTGCAAATGATAAAAATATCTATTGCAATCAAATTAAAATAAAAAAGCAATTATGAATGATTTTATAAATGCGGGACGAACTACGAAAAGCACATAAGATTCTATCTATCGGAAGGCAAAGCAAAAAAAAAAAAACTCATACTCGTAGATCGTTACACGGCGAAAAGCCTTAGCAATTTTTATGCTTGTGTATGACATGTCATCTTTACTTTCTGTCGGAACAGAGCACTCAGATAAGAAGAGGTTCATTGTATCCCTTGTATGTCCCCTTTGCTGGAACTTCTCAAACTCTCGTAGAAGTGTGAATGTGACTTCGGCCCGATACTCACACAACTAACATAGTGCTTGGAGGTTATCTCTCTGTCCTACTGACCGACAGCTGGAAAGTCGTTAGGGACTTGCGTCGGAAAGATGTTATTTGATCTGCTGGCATCATGGGCAGTCATGACATCTGAAGTTATGCTCACAAGAAACCCAACTGTCAAAGGAAGCTTTATCCGAAGTTCTGAGACAAGTTTAGCTAGTTTATCAGTGATCTTTGTGACCTAAATTGACTCTGTCAATTTAATCATTTTACTGCATTCAGAGAAGCCTTGTATTGTTAAATTAGCTTAAACGTGCAGACAGTTTTCCCTGAGAATTAAAATGCAGGTCAGCTATCCCTACAGACCCTCCTATGCCGAATCTTCACAATTTATTGCATTGTAATTAGGATTGCCTAACATACATCTCCGCCTGGAAGACAGACGCAAGTTTTTCTAACGACAAAGAAAATCTAACGTTGTCGTTCTTTAAAAAGATACCAGTCCCGATCGATGTTGGAGCCATTTGTGACGGCCCGGTTTCTGACTTTATTCTAGTCGAAACCATTCCTGAGCACAGAAAAAGTCTACTTCGTATTCTCTCAGCAACAGGTGTTCTGATATCACAGCATAAGACGGGACCTCTATAAAACTGGAGTTAAAAAGACTATTGGCACACTGCGTCATCAAAACTGCAGTGCGTGTTGTGCCAATACCACTTTTTTTCAAAGGAAGTAGGCTTTGAGAATGCAGCTGATGAAATGAGTTTAAAAGCGAAGAGGATTCGTCGTGCTAGGAAAAGTCCTCATGCAGCAAGGACAGACCGCTCTTTTTATATTCGTGTGGATTAAAAAGAGTGACAAGCCCCATGATTTGTTGAAAGCTTCTTTCTACTGCCAGAAAAAAAAGGTAACGCGTTTGAGCTTTTCAACGCGACACGTAAAGTCCAAAATGACACATGCATGCGTGATCTAGTGTCATTCGCGCAAACTAGCTACTAAGTTTACGTACGAATGGACCAGAAATTAGTTGTACCATAGAAGACTTTTGCTATTATAATTTGAAGTTTCCATTAGATAGGGGAAGGCAGGGTAAGACGGGGTAGTGAGGTAAGATGGGGACCATACCAAAACGGATAATGTAATGGAAAGTAGAAAGTTTTTTTTTCACGCCATCTGACGGTATTTAACAAAAGTTGTTAGTGTCAAAAAAAGTTTTGTCAAAGTTGAGCACGTTGCAATTTGGTAAGTATTTTTATTTTTTTTATTTTAAGAGGTTTTATCTACCTTTTGACGCATATAAAGTGCGTGACTGTTCATAATGTATGGTATACAAGACGTATGACATATTTTTTTTATTGATGTTTGTTTATTTTTCTATTATAAACCCATTAATTCTTTTGCTTGCTTTGATTTATAACCTCAAAAAATTTAATACAACTTGGGAGTCCAGTTTGGAAAAGATGGGGTACCTACTTGCGGGCAAGACGGAGTTGGCGGGGTTCGTACCCCATCTTACCCACTTTTTTGTTACTTCTTGAATTCCGATTTAATAAAAAATGATCGATACAAGTTGGGTTTAGGTTATTATTTTTTACAGATTATGGTTCGAAACTATAGAAGAAAAACTGACGGAGGAGGGTGGAGGGAAGAACAAATGAAATTAGCCATTTAAGAAGTTTTGGATTGAAAAAAGGGTTATAAATTAGCCAGCAATTGTAATGTCCGTCAAAGTACACACGAGCGTAAAGTTAAACAAGCTAGAAGTAGTGAAAATGGTGTACTAAATGTCAAGGTTTCCTTGGGTCCAATTTCAACAGTTTTTTTTCCAAAGAAGAAGAACAAGTATTTGTTACTTATTTGAGGTTAGTCTATGAGTTAGCAGCTCGTAACAACAAACAACATAAATTTAATGATATTAAGCAACAAACTGTTAAGGACTGGCTACGTGGATTCCTAAACCGCCATCCTGACTTGAGTTTGCGAAAGCCGGAAAATAGGTCAGCGGCTCGTGCTGCTGGGTTTAATAGAGTGTCTGTTGGATAATTTTTCGAACTGCTAGGAAAAACACTTGACGATAACTCTTTTACTCTAGACAGGATTAACAATTGTGACGAGCCCTGTGTTTTGGTGTCACCAAAATCCCGGTCCAAGGTGATCGCATCAACTGGTAAAAAACAAATGGGAGCTTTGATATCGACCGAACGAAGCATGACTATAACGATTGAAATTTATTTAAACGCTGCAGGGACATACGTTCCTCCTATGTTTATATATCCCAGAATATGAACCCCGAACTGCTCAATGGAGCTCCATCGAATTCATGGGCTGAATGTTCAAATTCTGGGTGGATCGCTGCAGAAATTTTCAAAAGTTCTTCTAAAATCAACTCATGTCATGCCTCTCAAACTCAAAATTTGCAGCAAATCGATAAAGCACGTGAACATGGTGTGACAATAATATACTTCCCACCACACATAACTCACAAGCTACAGCCAGCTGATGTTGGTTTTATGCGGCCTTTGATTATCTTTTATGATCAGGCTATAACAGCATGGTTAAGATCAAATCCTGGGATAGAAATGACCTAATTTCAAGTTGCTGAACTCTTCGGGCAGCAACAATGCCAACTGCAATTAATGCATTTAAAACATGTGTAATCTCGCCTCATTGCTGCAGAGACCACCGAAGTCGCATTGAACGTTGAAAAGGAACCCGAAGCTATTACAATTTCGACCGACACCTTCGACAGTAACATCGTCAGCACCTGATACCCAAACAGCCACATGCACCGCCTTAAATTCTAAAATAAACGCACTATCTTAACCACCTACTTCAACAAATAAAAGATCAAAAAGAACCAAGAAAGCTGACGAAGGACCTCAGACATCCGATGACAAAGACGCAGAATGTCTGTACTGCAACGGGTTGTATTCCGCGTCTACTAAAAGATGGATCACTTGCCAGACTTGCCAGGAAGTGCGCGCATTGTGGCTGTGCAAGAGTGTGCAAGACAACGATGACGAATCTGTTCATATATATTTTTGTGAAGATAATGACGATTAAATATTATGTACCCCATCTTACCCCCTACAGGTGGGGGGCAAGATGGGAAGTTAGTTAGTTATTTTTTCGAATTGTTAGGTCTATGCGATTAATTTTATTTTTTTGTTTTGACTGATTATAATTAAAGGAAGAAAGACTGATTATTTTCCTTAATAAAAGTTCCTACATTGTATAATCAAAACGAAGGGTTTTATTTATGGAATACCTTAAATTCCCCGTCTTACACTACCTTCTCCTTCGTAAGCCATTTGTGCCATCATTAAAAATTCATTCGATCACTTATGAAATCTGCTCACTCTGCGTGTGCGGGAATTTGCCCACAGGTCCGTGATGATTTATTTAAAGTCAATTTCTAGTGTTTCACGTTTAGAGCTGCCTGCGTTTTAGAGGAAGGCGTGATTTGACAGAAGATACAGATATTACAAGTACGTAATAGCGTAAGTCCACTAAATAGGACAAAACGCCGTTCTCAGGGCAATCCCTGTTTATCGACGTTCTCATATAGTGGTCGCAGGGTACCATTTACGATTATTTTCATAATTCGACCATCAATGTCGAAAATGCCCAACGCGTACTTCTTTTTGTCGAATGAACCTTCGATTCTGACCACTGGATTTTGAAGAAAGAGAAAGGATGCACTTATAAAGCAGTTCTCTTCTTCGTACTCAACAACATGGTACGGACTGACAGAGAATGTGTTCTGAGGGCAGTTTAAGTTCTGATCAGCCTCCTCTCATTTCAATCATGTTCTGAGTTTAGGGAGAGCATCGGCAGATTTACCGATCTTCAGCTTAAAGCGTGTCGAATTGTTTTTTATTGGATCTCAAGCAACTGGGGCCAACGGATCTTCGTTCCGGTTTCGGAACCAACATTTTTGACAACCAGTCAGACGATATCATAAGACTGTCTTTCAAGTTGCATTTGCTACTGCCCAAAAAGCGTTATGAGCATTAGCATCGCAACATATAATAAAGTCCATCTTTCTGGAATCATATTATACAATGAGTTCGGCCATTGTTTTTTTATGGTGGCTGTAGTACCGACACAGAGGGAAAATAAGTTGATGCTACAATAAATTAGTGCCATTCTCCGTTCGTTACGTAGCTCATCTACGCAGCAACTCAATCTTGTTTGCAAAATTGTCCAAGTTTCGATGATTAGAGTGAAATCTGCACAAAAAGACAAGTTCTCGTTCTCTCTGGTGGTTTTCGAAACTACAGTTGGGTTCTTTTCACACCCATAATTCATCTAATTTTACGTTCCCATAGCTATCTCTGCATACTTCTCTTCGCTATTTGTGTTATTTCGATCATTATTTCTCCAGAAGCACTTCCTATTGGACCCGATCGAGCGCTTCTCTACTTAATTTTTTTCTTTCTCAGAAGACGAAGTTCCTCTCATCGCCTCTACTCATTGAGTTTGTGAGCAGGTTTCGTCCTTCTTTGCAACGTTGAATGCGCTTGTCGACATTATTCGTCCAATCAGAAGTTATGCTGTAATGGTCGGGTAAAACCGAGCGCTTGTGATCCTTTGCCCTTAATACTGGCAACATGGGACATGTCGAAGGGTTTTGGGAAGCCTTTTGCGATTGTAGCGACCGACTTCAAATTTTTTCAGTGTTCTGTCATCCGGGATAATCCCAGATTATCAAATATTATAACATTAAAAGAAAGTTTTGCAAAAACTTGCGCAGCCACTTGTTGTTTAACCTTTGTTTGACAGGTAGGTAAGACGAGTTCTATTTGTCGAACCTTTTAAGTGCATTCAGCAGATGTGGATGAACTTGTCAGCAATAGGGTCAAGATAAGGAAGGGTGCAAAGAACACCAACTGCAAGAAAATCTGCCGTCTCCTGTTATGTAAAACTTCGCAAAATAAAAGGGGTTTGTGGATGTGCGTTGGATTTCAGCGTTACAACAGAAGCAAAACCAAAAAAAAAAAAAAAAACTGAATGGCGCTTTAAAGGTGCAGATAAATTGGAAGACATTGAAGTCTTTAAGCAGAAGTCAACGAGGACTGAAAAGTGCCCTGATTAATTTATAAAAACAAAGCAAAAGCAAGAAAAAATAAAAATTTTAATCTCTCGGGTATCAGAATTATTATAAATTTTATCTTTAAATTTAATTCGTTGTTTTGTGGCGAGACATTTTTGGGTCGCTTACTCCAATTTTTGTAACAATATACATAGTTGTCTGAGGCGAAATTGACTCCTCGAAAAATCTTGAATATCAGAGCTGTACCTTTGAGTCGATCAATATAAATTTTTTGATCAGGTGACTGCCAGGTTCTTTTGTAGATCTTGAGGTGTTGGAAATGTGTTGCAGCTACAATAAGATTTCGCCACGCGGCGAATTCAATATGCTGGAACCCATTTTTGGAGCTGGTGTCGTGTAGTTATTGCAACCGTGTCACCAAAGATGCTCTCCTTTGCTAACGCTTAACGCTAACGATCTTAACGCTTTGCTTAGGACATTACTCACACGTCTGGTAAAGGAGAAAATCTTCCTTTTTCTCTGTCCTCATAGTCCAAAAAGGGTCTGCTTTGCAGTGATTTGGTTTAGGGCCTTCCATGATTGTTCGGCTGCATATGAAGTGTAAATGGCCTGAACATTTCACATGCATATCCGATAATTGTTGTCCATTTTTCGGTTGCTAAGGTAACCCATAGTCCACTCACATACAAGGTTATTTCTTAATTCACGAGTGGGCTCAGGATCGGCTATCGCAGAGAATCTCAAAACATTCAGAAGTTCATTTTCACAAGCTGGCTGTCGTTGCCAACACCTCATCAGAGATGCTGCAAATTATATGGTAATTTTTATTTCAGCAACATTACGAAACGCTGGAAGGTCTAATCCCTTCTCTAGCTATAAAAAAGATAGAGGGAGGCGCATCATCAAAAACATCAAACATCAAAAGACGCAAACTTTTAATTAGAATAAACAACACATCACAAGGTCTAACAACTTCAGACAAATGAGACCAACCACCCAGCTATAGAACAAGATTTAACCACCGCATTTTTAAGCAATCTGATTAGGTCTGGCAGCAAGCGATTTAACAAAGTTGTCGTGCATAGAGCTATTTTTGTTATTCGTACGTACGACAACTTCCAGATGTCGCTTTAATTATTAAATAAGTGTCCAAAGTCAGCAAGAGTTTAATCTCCATTCGTTGCATTCATGTTCTTCCCTATCCATTGATAATGGATAAGTTCAAAGCATATAGGTCGTATAGATCTCTCTACTCACTTTTCTTTTCTTTTGTAATCTTTCTATGCTCGGTATTCTTCTAGAATGTTGAAAGACCATTGCTGAAACAAATCCCTCTTGAGCAATAAAAACAACATTAAGTTAACAATACGCTTTTCAGCTTTTGTATTCTACTTTAGAATTCATGTTTTCTTTTTCCATAATTTTTTTTTTTTTTTTGTTTTTTTGTTTTTTTTTTTAATTGAATTGTACAAAACAAAACAAAAGACGAAACTGAACGAAAAGAAACAAATGAAAAACTCACTCGAAACGAGTGTAGTTTAAACTGAATTCAATTAATGAATGACTGAGGACGAACGAACCCGGCTTTGCTACCGATGTTGCCGCATCTTTCTTTCCTGAAATGTGGCGAATTTAGATGCAGCCGATTGCAGCAATTGATTTAAATGCAGGGTTAGTGATGATCCCAATGGCGATAGTTCACGCATAGCGCGGTTCTAAAACGAGGCAATAAATTAGCAAACGAAACTTATTTGTTTGAATGGTAAAAACCTACTTCAAATGGACTCAACTTTGCCATTTTGAAACGTTGTAATGCTTCGTGCATTCGTACCGCTCTAGACTCAAGTTCAGGCGTCGTTGGTGGGAAAGAGCTCCAAAAGTGTTTTAACAATTCACTTAGTGACAAATACAAATTTCTCAGCTCTTTCTCTACATCCGGCGGGACAAGTTCTAAACGAAACAAAATCAATATTTAAATTAAAACAAATCAGTGTTAGTTAGACTTACGTGCTAAAGATTGTTCTTGAAAACCACGCATCAATGCACCGCCTGGACTTAATTCACCCAAAGCATTCACAGCCGCAGTAGCACTCACCGGACACTTTGGTGTTGCTTTGTGATTCCAACTTTCAGCAACACGAATCAATTGATACTCTGTTTCGTCCAGTTCACGTAATTCATCTTGAGAATCTTGATGTGAGATAGGAACTGGCCCGTGCATATAACGTTCACCTTTGGCTAAATCTAGTTGTTGGGACCTTTTACTACAAGTCTGTGTGATTGTGTCAGTTTCGTCGACAGCAGGAGCCCCAAGATCTTCATAACAAATCTTTTCGACGATTCTCCTCTTTTTTGGTTGCTTCTCTGGACTACACATATCATTGGCGCCATTACCATTTGCATGAACTTTGCCATGATCTTTATGCTTGCTCTTATCACTCATTCCATTTAGATTCAAGTCATTCTTGTTGGCATCTGTTTTGGATGTCACCGTTTGATTGACTGATGTGCCATTGGCATTTGTAACATCTGTGCAAGTTTTCAGGACCTACAAAGGACAAATACACCTATAAGTTCTATACTTTCGGACTTTTTTTTTTTTTTTTTAATTTTGTACTTACCATAATTGAGTGTTGGTTAAACCGTTTGATCATGTTTTGATGGACAATGTTTCCACTATTTACAATATGCCGGTTGCCTGCAACACTGGCAAAACCTTCATCTAGCGGTACATCTTCAAACTGTCGCAAATCGAGTAGGGGATCACCGGATCCCTGTTGTACGGCTGCTTTCAATGCCTGATCATCGATTTTACCACATTCGCTGAAAATATCTTTGGTCCCGGTTGTAATGCGATCACGATGGAAGTAATGTGATTGAAAGAACTTGGTCCAGAATTCCGATTCGGACAGTTTCCCTGGTACGTTTTCTTGATGCTTACGTTTAACGGCTGGATATGTTTTGAATATACAATGTATAATGTCGGCGGTGAGATTATATTTAAGGCCATTGCAGCCGTCTGTCTGTGGCTTTATGTCGGCTAAAAACGCTCCGGATACACCTAAAACAAAATAAACAAAACGGTTTCATAAACTTGAGTATAGGGCGCGCTAAATGTGTACATGTACGAGAATATATTTTAGAGCTAATTGTTTAAAAAATTATCTATTGCCTCAGAGAAGGATTTAGTTTATGATGGAGGGAAACACAGTAATGATTCCTTGTTTTGGTCATGTCAAGACCTAAGTTGAAGCTGATCAAAAGTAGATGTTACAAATGTAGACTAACGAAAATGAAATACAAAACAAAACCAAAACTTCGATAAGATACTGTATAACGATATATTCTAATCGTCTGCAGCGAAACATTTTATACAAAAACTCAAGATTTTATTAACGCTCCTTAAGTTAGCTCCCATCTACGAGTAAATGGTAGTGCCATTATCAAAAGTGTTGTTATGTCTACTTTATTTAGAAGACCGTGAACTTAATTATATAAAACAAAAAAAAAATGTGAAGAGCATACTACTTACTACTCGGCATAAAACTTTCATCCAAACCTGAAAAGAATTTGCGTTTTTTAAGATGTCACCCCGATCGATCGATCGGTCGATCTTCCGTTCAAAACTACAACTTTACCTTCCAAGAACGCAGATACGAGAGCTGTTTGATAAGTACCCGGATTGGAAGATAGGTGGCACCACTAAGCCAAAATGAGTGTATAACCCCTTTTAGCCCGCCCGTCAAAATTTGGTTACAATCCGACACCCATTTCAAAACATCGTGTTATATTAGTATTTTTTGCGACCATGGAAAAAGAGCAGTATCGCTCCGTGATTCTCGTTTTTTGAGTGGCAAAACCTGCGAAGTAATCAAGCCCATTTTCGATGGTGCGTATAGGACCCATTTACCTTCCCGTACAGACGTTTACCATTGATTCGCAAATTTTCGAAAGATTTTTCTTTTGAAAAAGAATCAGCAGTTGGTTCTATAACATAGACGACCATTGATAGCAATATCTTTTACCTAACCGAAAATAAGTTTGTGTAACAAAATCAATTAAAGGCCATGCTGTGGAGGGAAAAACGGTATCACTAAACAAATAAATTCTTGACACATCAGTCAATGGTGGTCCTAGGCCCCACTCACTATGTAGTTAATCTTATCAGTATGACACAGTGAAAAAAGACTTACAATTTGTTTCCGACTCCTAAAGGCGTAAGAGTGAGACTTTTTCATAGGCCTGCATTTGTCACCCGAAATTTTCGAAACGTCAGAAAAATATCTTTCCAATCCACTGTGTTGTGTAAACTGCGGGTTCGAATCCTGTGCGAGGCAATTCTCTGAAAAAGTCTTTTCGTAGAATTTACATGTAGTTATATGAGAATCCCGTCGGCGTCAACTCTGACATGAAGGCATAACACTGATGTTGGAGTGGTTGCTGGCTGGGCTAAATATAACGAACTAACAACTGGGATTATAAAAAAAGGCTTCAAGGCACCCCTCACAAATTTGAAGGGGGATTGGTGATCCAAAAAAACTCGAGAAGAAGACGTGTAGTAATGTGGTAACCTCCTTGGGAACGAAAAAAGTTTTTTTTAATTGTTTTTTTCTTTTATTCAATATAGTCCCCTTTTAGTTTGATACACTTATTCCAACGATTTTCCAATTTCTTGATCCCGTCCGAAAAGTAATTTTCCGGAAAATCTGCAAGCTGTGAGTCTGTGAGCTGAATTTTTTCGCCCCAATAATGCACAGTAATACTGTTGATGGTTTTTCTTTTTTCGAGGTAGTCCACGAAGAGTATGCCATGACAATTTCAGAAAACCGACGCCAAAACCTTTCCGACCGATCGAGCCTCGCTCGGCCGCTTCGGAGGACTCGTGCCGGCTTCAGTCCATTGCCGGGCACTCGTTCGGTACTCTGGTGTTCAACAGCTACCAATCGATGCCAAAAGTCCGCTCGACTCCGCATCAGCAAGTCCAAACACGTCCAAAACGTTCGTGTTTTTGGTCAAGAGTGAGTATGCGCGGCACCCAGCGGCAGGATAACTTTTTCATATGCAGAATATTGCCCAAAATATGGCGTGTGCGCTCAGTACTAATCTTTGTGGTATCTGCTAGCTCGCGCACCTTCACTTTCCGGTCAGCCAACACCATTTCATGTATTTTTTTGACATTGTCATCTGTAACCGCATCGGAAGGCTTGCCGCTGCGGACTTGATCGGTAGTGGAGTTGCGGCCACTACGAAACTCTTGAAACCAATATTTGACGGTGTAATCTGACGGAGCATTAGCCTAATAATATTTATCCATCTTTTCTTTCGTTTCCTTCTCCGTTTTCCCTTTCAAAAAATAATGTTTTATGAGAGAACGAAAATCGTTTTTGTCCATACTCAACATGATGCCAAACACGTCAACAAAAATCAGCTGTCAAAACTAAATACAGTATCGCACTTAAATTTGGCATGTCTGTCTAAATATGAACGAACTTCAAGGCACCATAGCACTAGCTATGCAGTAGCAGCGCATTCTGGCGGTCAGAATTCATTTCAATTTCATTTCATTTTATTCATTCATTTCTTAAACTAAACTGCTGACAACGACCTCATGAGAAAATAAATCAGTAAATTACCCATCAGTAGAAGGCAACTAATAAAACAAATATATCCTGTCACCCAGTAAGATCACTTTAGGCCTTTGCTGATGGCATCAGGATGCAATGCAAGCTATCACCTTGAGATAGCTACCACCGATTTCATCAAAATATGGGTTACATTGCGTTCAATCATCATTTTGGCGCTCTACTTTCAATCATATCATTCAAAACAACATATGAACAGTTATATGTTCTAACTTTGTATCAATGCCTAAGGTATTTTGCGATATACCAGCGGTAAATTCTTATCACTTATAGTCTACTTTGTAGCGAAATAACACTGTAACACTGTACTTATACACTTCTTTTTCCTACTTTCGTCCTTTTCGAACTGCCTCTTTATAAATTTATAATATGTTTAACCATCTTACCGATCTCCTGTTTTTTCGCCATTTTCTTTGCTGTATACTCTTTTGCGTGTGTCACCCAAAATTCTTCGCTTGTTAGTACTTGCGTTATGACCAAATCTTTGTACAGCTGCAATAGATTCGGATTCTCTGATAGAATGCGATTTTTCTCTTCTAATTCTTTGTCGACTTTTCGCTTAAAATTGGGTAATAGCTGTTGGAGGAGTTCTTTGACTTTGTCGCGATCGGCTAATTGTGCTGATTGTCCGTTTCGATTGACAAAATGAAATGTTGAACTATTGCCATCGTGAAGCACTACTTGTAATTGAACCTTTGGCTTGCCCTCTGGGGAGATTTTTTGCACTGAAAACATTAAAAGAAAATAAAGTTAATACATAAACAAAGAGAATGGATTGTAAAAGATTTGTAAATAAATTAATTGAAATGCTCACACTTTGATTTATTGTGAGCTAAAGTACACAGAAATTTGAATTGAGGTTTTATTGAAGAAAAAAAGGATTAATCTCAATCATCAACTTAACGATCTATTTAAAGAATATGTAAGACCAGAGTGCCTGCAATGGTTAACTAAAATTTCCACCAATCAACCAACACACACAAGATGCACATGCTACAATTACGCAAAGCAAAATGATTGAATAAACTGAGTGAGTAAATAACTAAGAACACCTAAAAATGTTTCGCTGCAACATAGTTGGGAAGAGGATGTCGACAGAATTCAATATAGCGACAATATGGCGCATCGACAGCGCATTTAATTAGAAAACTGGTAGAACAAAACAAGCCAGCACGGAGAAGCCTAGGACCAGTAAAGATCCGCAATAAAGTGATTCTTATGTTACTATACGAAAAGTATAATGTACAAGGTAAAGGGAAAGAAAGTGGTAGATAGACCATGCACGGTAGCCCTTTGTAATGGGACTTAAAAGTTACTCTCCCGCAATCGATAATTAAGTGGCATGCTTCAAGAAAGGAGGTACTCCGAATCAATAGCATCCATGGTTTTTAGCGGGAGTTATGTGATTGCAATATTGCACAAAGAGTTATCCTAGAATGTCTAATGCGCTATTGTTGAACTGTCAACATTAAACTATCATTGAGATAGCTTTTGAGAGGTAATAAGTGATAATTAAAAGGTTATTGAATTTGGATCGATAAACACTCCCTGAACGTGCTGAAATAGTGAACATTCACTACAAAAACATTGAAAATATCGCGGCAACGTTTCGTAAAGTTCGTACTGCTTTTGGTCATCATCAAGCGCATTCTCGCATAGTTATAGTAAATTCAATCGATAAATATGAACGTCTCGGACAGGCTAGCGATGTAAAGACTCCAAGTCGTTTTCGCCCTGCAAGGTCAGCTGAAAATATCGCCGACGTAACTGAAAGTGAAACCGAAAACACAGGTGTGCCCATTTCGAAACGATAACAGGGATTGAACCTATCCACAACCACTTTGCACCCCCATGTAGAACGTCGTACTTTCGCTGTTTGAGTGCTGGCAATGAATGAACAAGATCATGATAAAATCATAAAATTATTCTGAGTACTGAAGCTCATTTGCATTTCTCTGGGTTCGTAAAGAAATAATAATGTCGCAATTGAAGCTCCGAAAACCCAAGACAAATAGTGAAACAATCTCTCCATCCACAACGAGTGATAGTTTGGTGCGGTTTCTGTCCTGCCGGTCTCATTGGGCCTATTTTTTTTTTTTTTTTTTTTTAAATGGTGCTGGTGCGACTGTTTTAGTGAATGGATTGCGTTACTGAACGAACGCAGGACATCGCCATAAGTCACACAGGCTCTATTGTGTGACAAATTTCCTGACTTTTCCTTTGGGACTATGTGAAAGATAAAGATTACGATAATGCTCCATCAAGAATCCATGGACTAAAAGAAAATATCAGCCGCAATTATGCGAAAACGTGATGAAAAATTTCATCAGAAGAACGACTATTTGTAGGCAAATCTGAGGCGGAAATTTGCAGATATTGTATTCCATTGCTAACCTTTGTACTTAGGTTAAAATATAAATGTCACCACTTTTCATAAAAATGTTGCGTTTGTCTATTGATTAAAAATGACACCTCTTGTTGGATGATTCTATACAAGCGCGAGTGTTAAGTAGGTTAAAATAGCAATATTACGAGGGCTGTTTCCTGAGTACCCAGATTGGAAGATTGGCGGCGCTATTGAGCCAAAATGAGTGCACCATCATTTAGTATAATCTCTTTTAGTTTGCGTGTCAACACCCATTTCAAAACAACGTGTTAGCGTTTTTCCGACTATGGAAAAAGAGCAATATCGCTTCGTGAATCGATTCTTGGTTTTGAGTGCCAAAACCTGCGAGGAAATCAAGCCTATTCTCGATGGTGTGCATGGGACATATCCACCTTCCCGTACAACCGTTTATTATTGGTTCGCAGAGTTTCCCCGTAGCCGCACGTCGGTTTTTTATGAACCGCGCACAGGAGGCCAAAAAACGGTTACCGTGAACAAAATCCATGATCTCGTATTGGCGGACTACCGAGTGAAAATCACAACCGAACGCGTTAGCCATATCCTACATGAGATTTTGGTCATGAGCAAGCTGTTCGCGCGATGGGTGCCGAGTTTGCTCACACCGGAGAAACAGCACAATCGTGAGACCGCTTCAAAGACGTGCTTGGCCCTGTTTAATCGAAATCCAGAGTAGTCATTCTGCGTCGTTTCGTGACTGTCAATGAGACATGGGTTCATCGGTACACACCAGAGAA